>OX384035.1:20563113-22963113 GCA_947534325.1 Agonum fuliginosum
AAATTCGGTCTAAATTCGGTCTAAAATCAGTCTAAATTCGGTCTAAATTCGGTCTAAATTCGGTCTAAATTCGGTCTAAATTCAGTCTAAATTCGGTCTAAATTCAGTCTAAATTCGGTCTAAATTCGGTCTAAATTCGGTCTAAATTCGGTCTAAATTCGGTCTAAATTCGGTCTAAATTCGGTCTAAATTCGGTCTAAAATCAGTCTAAATTCGGTCTAAATTCGGTCTAAATTCGGTCTAAATTCGGTCTAAATTCGGTCTAAATTCGGTCTAAATTCAGTCTAAATTCGGTCTAAAATCAGTCTAAATTCGGTCTAAATTCGGTCTAAATTCGGTCTAAATTCGGTCTAAATTCGGTCTAAATTCAGTCTAAATTCGGTCTAAATTCGGTCTAAATTCGGTCTAAATTCGGTCTAAATTCAGTCTAAATTTGGTCTAAATTCAGTCTAAATTCGGTCTAAATTCGGTCTAAATTCGGTCTAAATTCGGTCTAAATTCGGTATAAATTCGGTCTAAATTCAGTCTAAATTCGGTCTAAATTCGGTCTAAAATCAGTCTAAATTCGGTCTAAATTCGGTCTAAATTCGGTCTAAATTCAGTCTAAATTCGGTCTAAATTCGGTCTAAATTCGGTCTAAATTCGGTCTAAATTCGGTCTAAATTCGGTCTAAATTCGGTCTAAATTCGGTCTAAATTCGGTCTAAATTCGGTCTAAATTCAGTCTAAATTCGGTCTAAATTCGGTCTAAAATCAGTCTAAATTCGGTCTAAATTCGGTCTAAAATCAGTCTAAATTCGGTCTAAATTCGGTCTAAATTCGGTCTAAATTCGGTCTAAATTCGGTCTAAATTCGGTCTAAATTCAGTCTAAATTCGGTCTAAATTCGGTCTAAAATCAGTCTAAATTCGGTCTAAATTCGGTCTAAATTCGGTCTAAATTCGGTCTAAATTCGGTCTAAATTCGGTCTAAATTCAGTCTAAATTCGGTCTAAATTCGGTCTAAATTCGGTCTAAATTCGGTCTAAATTCAGTCTAAATTCGGTCTAAATTCGGTCTAAATTCGGTCTAAATTCAGTCTAAATTCGGTCTAAATTCGGTCTAAATTCGGTCTAAATTCGGTCTAAATTCGGTCTAAATTCGGTCTAAAATCAGTCTAAATTCGGTCTAAATTCGGTCTAAATTCGGTCTAAATTCGGTCTAAATTCGGTCTAAATTCGGTCTAAATTCAGTCTAAATTCGGTCTAAATTCAGTCTAAATTCGGTCTAAATTCGGTCTAAATTCGGTCTAAATTCGGTCTAAATTCGGTCTAAATTCAGTCTAAATTCGGTCTAAATTCAGTCTAAATTCGGTCTAAATTCGGTCTAAATTTGGTCTAAATTCGGTCTAAATTCGGTCTAAATTCGGTCTAAATTCGGTCTAAATTCAGTCTAAATTCAGTCTAAATTCGGTCTAAATTCGGTATAAATTCGGTCTAAATTCGGTCTAAATTCGGTCTAAATTCGGTCTAAATTCGGTCTAAATTCGGTCTAAATTCGGTCTAAATTCGGTCTAAATTCGGTCTAAATTCAGTCTAAATTCGGTCTAAATTCGGTCTAAATTCGGTCTAAATTCGGTCTAAATTCGGTCTAAATTCGGTCTAAATTCGGTCTAAAATCAGTCTAAATTCGGTCTAAATTCGGTCTAAATTCGGTCTAAATTCGGTCTAAAATCAGTCTAAATTCGGTCTAAATTCGGTCTAAATTCGGTCTAAATTCGGTCTAAATTCAGTCTAAATTCGGTCTAAATTCGGTCTAAAATCAGTCTAAATTCGGTCTAAATTCGGTCTAAATTCGGTCTAAATTCGGTCTAAATTCGGTCTAAATTCGGTATAAATTCGGTCTAAATTCGGTCTAAATTCGGTCTAAATTTGGTCTAAATTCGGTCTAAATTCGGTCTAAATTCGGTCTAAAATCAGTCTAAATTCGGTCTAAATTCGGTATAAATTCGGTCTAAATTCGGTCTAAATTCGGTCTAAATTCGGTCTAAATTCGGTCTAAATTCAGTCTAAATTCGGTCTAAATTCGGTCTAAATTCGGTCTAAATTCGGTCTAAATTCGGTCTAAATTCGGTCTAAATTCGGTCTAAATTCGGTCTAAATTCAGTCTAAAATCAGTCTAAATTCGGTCTAAATTCGGTCTAAATTCGGTCTAAATTCGGTCTAAATTCAGTCTAAATTCGGTCTAAATTCGGTCTAAAATCAGTCTAAATTCGGTCTAAATTCGGTCTAAATTCGGTCTAAATTCGGTCTAAATTCGGTCTAAATTCGGTATAAATTCGGTCTAAATTCGGTCTAAAATCAGTCTAAATTCGGTCTAAATTCGGTCTAAATTCGGTCTAAATTCGGTCTAAATTCAGTCTAAATTCGGTCTAAATTCAGTCTAAATTCGGTCTAAATTCGGTCTAAATTCGGTCTAAATTCGGTCTAAATTCGGTCTAAATTCGGTCTAAATTCGGTCTAAATTCAGTCTAAATTCGGTCTAAATTCGGTCTAAAATCAGTCTAAATTCGGTCTAAATTCGGTCTAAAATCAGTCTAAATTCGGTCTAAATTCGGTCTAAATTCGGTCTAAATTCGGTCTAAATTCGGTCTAAATTCGGTCTAAATTCGGTCTAAATTCAGTCTAAATTTGGTCTAAATTCGGTATAAATTCGGTCTAAATTCGGTCTGAATTCGGTCTAAATTCGGTCTAAAATCAGTCTAAATTCGGTCTAAATTCGGTCTAAATTCGGTCTAAATTCAGTCTAAATTCGGTCTAAATTCAGTCTAAATTCGGTCTAAATTCGGTCTAAATTCGGTCTAAATTCGGTCTAAATTCGGTCTAAATTCGGTCTAAATTCGGTCTAAATTCAGTCTAAATTCAGTCTAAATTCGGTCTAAATTCGGTCTAAATTCGGTCTAAATTCGGTCTAAATTCGGTCTAAATTCGGTCTAAATTCGGTCTAAATTCAGTCTAAATTCGGTCTAAATTCGGTCTAAATTCGGTCTAAAATCAGTCTAAATTCGGTCTAAATTCGGTCTAAATTCGGTCTAAATTCGGTCTAAATTCAGTCTAAATTCGGTCTAAATTCAGTCTAAATTCGGTCTAAATTCGGTCTAAATTCGGTATAAATTCGGTCTAAATTCGGTCTAAATTCGGTCTAAATTCGGTCTAAAATCAGTCTAAATTCGGTCTAAATTCGGTCTAAATTCGGTCTAAATTCGGTCTAAATTCGGTCTAAATTCGGTCTAAATTCAGTCTAAATTCGGTCTAAAATCAGTCTAAATTCAGTCTAAATTCGGTCTAAATTCGGTCTAACTTCGGTCTAAATTCGGTCTAAATTCGGTCTAAATTCAGTCTAAATTCGGTCTAAATTCGGTTTAAATTCGGTCTAAATTCGGTCTAAATTCGGTCTAAATTCGGTCTAAATTCGGTCTAAATTCGGTCTAAATTCGGTCTAAATTCAGTCTAAATTCGGTCTAAATTCGGTCTAAATTCGGTCTAAATTCAGTCTAAATTCGGTCTAAATTCGGTCTAAATTCGGTCTAAATTCAGTCTAAATTCGGTCTAAATTCGGTCTAAATTCGGTCTAAATTCGGTCTAAAATCAATCTAAATTCGGTCTAAATTCGGTCTAAATTCGGTCTAAATTCGGTCTAAATTCAGTCTAAATTCGGTCTAAATTCGGTCTAAATTCGGTCTAAATTCAGTCTAAATTCGGTCTAAATTCGGTATAAATTCGGTCTAAATTCGGTCTAAATTCGGTCTAAATTCGGTCTAAATTCGGTCTAAATTCGGTCTAAATTCAGTCTAAATTCGGTCTAAATTCGGTCTAAATTCGGTCTAAAATCAGTCTAAATTCGGTCTAAATTCGGTCTAAATTCGGTCCAAATTCGGTCTAAATTCGGTCTAAATTCGGTCTAAATTCGGTCTAAATTCGGTCTAAATTCGGTCTAAAATCATTCTAAATTCAGTCTAAATTCAGTCTAAATTCGGTCTAAATTCGGTCTAAATTCAGTCTAAATTCGGTCTAAATTCGGTCTAAATTCGGTCTAAATTCGGTCTAAATTCGGTCTAAATTCGGTCTAAATTCGGTCTAAATTCGGTCTAAAATCAGTCTAAATTCGGTCTAAATTCAGTCTAAATTCGGTCTAAATTCGGTCTAAATTCGGTCTAAATTCGGTCTAAATTCGGTCTAAATTCGGTCTAAATTCAGTCTAAATTCGGTCTAAATTCGGTCTAAATTCGGTCTAAATTCGGTCTAAATTCGGTCTAAATTCGGTCTAAATTCGGTCTACATTCGGTCTAAACTCGGTCTAAATTCAGTCTAAATTCGGTCTAAATTCGGTTTAAATTCGGTCTAAATTCGGTCTAAATTCGGTCTAAATTCGGTCTAAATTCGGTCTAAATTCGGTCTAAATTCGGTCTAAATTCGGTCTAAATTCGGTCTAAATTCGGTCTAAATTCAGTCTAAATTCGGTCTAAATTCGGTCTAAATTCGGTCTAAATTCAGTCTAAATTCGGTCTAAATTCGGTCTAAATTCGGTCTAAATTCGGTCTAAAATCAATCTAAATTCGGTCTAAATTCGGTCTAAATTCGGTCTAAATTCGGTCTAAATTCAGTCTAAATTCGGTCTAAATTCGGTCTAAATTCGGTCTAAATTCGGTATAAATTCGGTCTAAATTCGGTCTAAATTCGGTCTAAATTCGGTCTAAATTCGGTCTAAATTCGGTCTAAATTCAGTCTAAATTCGGTCTAAATTTAGTCTAAATTCGGTCTAAATTCGGTCTAAATTCGGTCTAAATTCGGTCTAAATTCGGTCTAAATTCGGTCTAAATTCAGTCTAAATTCAGTCTAAATTCAGTCTAAATTCGGTCTAAATTCGGTCTAAAATCAGTCTAAATTCGGTCTAAATTCGGTCTAAATTCGGTCTAAATTCGGTCTAAATTCGGTCTAAATTCGGTCTAAATTCGGTCTAAATTCAGTCTAAATTCGGTCTAAATTCAGTCTAAATTTGGTCTAAATTCGGTCTAAATTCGGTCTAAATTCGGTCTAAATTCGGTCTAAATTCGGTCTAAATTCAGTCTAAATTCAGTCTAAATTCAGTCTAAATTCGGTCTAAATTCGGTCTAAATTCAGTCTAAATTCGGTCTAAATTCGGTCTAAATTCGGTCTAAATTCGGTCTAAATTCGGTCTAAATTCGGTCTAAATTCAGTCTAAATTCGGTCTAAATTCAGTCTAAATTCGGTCTAAATTCGGTCTAAATTCAGTCTAAATTCGGTCTAAATTCGGTCTAAATTCAGTCCAAATTCGGTCTAAATTCGGTCTAAATTCGGTCTAAATTCGGTCTAAATTCAGTCTAAATTCGGTCTAAATTCGGTCTAAATTCGGTCTAAATTCGGTCTAAATTCGGTCTAAATTCGGTCTAAATTCGGTCTAAATTCGGTCTAAATTCGGTCTAAATTCAGTCTAAATTCGGTCTAAATTCGGTCTAAATTCGGTCTAAATTCGGTCTAAATTCGGTCTAAATTCGGTCTAAATTCGGTCTAAAATCAGTCTAAATTCAGTCTAAATTCGGTCTAAATTCGGTCTAAATTCGGTCTAAATTCGGTCTAAATTCGGTCTAAATTCAGTCTAAATTCGGTCTAAATTCGGTCTAAATTCGGTCTAAATTCGGTCTAAATTCGGTCTAAATTCGGTCTAAATTCGGTCTAAATTCGGTCTAAATTCAGTCTAAATTCGGTCTAAATTTAGTCTAAATTCGGTCTAAATTCGGTCTAAATTCGGTCTAAATTCGGTCTAAATTCGGTCTAAATTCGGTCTAAATTCAGTCTAAATTCAGTCTAAATTCAGTCTAAATTCGGTCTAAATTCGGTCTAAAATCAGTCTAAATTCGGTCTAAATTCGGTCTAAATTCGGTCTAAATTCGGTCTAAATTCGGTCTAAATTCGGTCTAAATTCGGTCTAAATTCAGTCTAAATTCGGTCTAAATTCAGTCTAAATTTGGTCTAAATTCGGTCTAAATTCGGTCTAAATTCGGTCTAAATTCGGTCTAAATTCGGTCTAAATTCAGTCTAAATTCAGTCTAAATTCAGTCTAAATTCGGTCTAAATTCGGTCTAAATTCAGTCTAAATTCGGTCTAAATTCGGTCTAAATTCGGTCTAAATTCGGTCTAAATTCGGTCTAAATTCGGTCTAAATTCAGTCTAAATTCGGTCTAAATTCAGTCTAAATTCGGTCTAAATTCGGTCTAAATTCAGTCTAAATTCGGTCTAAATTCGGTCTAAATTCAGTCCAAATTCGGTCTAAATTCGGTCTTAATTCGGTCTAAATTCGGTCTAAATTCAGTCTAAATTCGGTCTAAATTCGGTCTAAATTCGGTCTAAATTCAGTCCAAATTCGGTCTAAATTCGGTCTAAATTCGGTCTAAATTCGGTCTAAATTCAGTCTAAATTCGGTCTAAATTCGGTCTAAATTCGGTCTAAATTTGGTCTAAATTCGATCTAAATTCGGTCTAAATTCGGTCTAAATTCGGTCTAAATTCGGTCTAAATTCGGTCTAAATTCAGTCTAAATTCGGTCTAAATTCGGTCTAAATTCGGTCTAAATTCGGTCTAAATTCGGTCTAAATTCGGTCTAAATTCAGTCTAAATTCGGTCTAAATTCGGTCTAAATTTAGTCTAAATTCGGTCTAAATTCGGTCTAAATTCGGTCTAAATTCGGTCTAAATTCGGTCTAAATTCAGTCTAAATTCGGTCTAAATTCGGTCTAAATTCGGTCTAAATTCGGTCTAAATTCAGTCTAAATTCGGTCTAAATTCGGTCTAAATTCGGTCTAAATTCGGTCTAAATTCGGTCTAAATTCGGTCTAAATTCGGTCTAAATTCAGTCTAAATTCGGTCTAAATTCGGTCTAAATTCGGTCTAAATTTAGTCTAAATTCGGTCTAAATTCGGTCTAAATTCGGTCTAAATTCGGTCTACATTCAGTCTAAATTCAGTCTAAATTCGGTCTAAATTCAGTCTAAATTCGGTCTAAATTCAGTCTAAATTCGGTCTAAATTCGGTCTAAATTCGGTCTAAATTCGGTCTAAATTCAGTCTAAATTCGGTCTAAATTCGGTCTAAATTCGGTCTAAATTCGGTCTAAATTCGGTCTAAATTCGGTCTAAATTCGGTCTAAATTCAGTCTAAATTCGGTCTAAATTCGGTCTAAATTCGGTCTAAATTCGGTCTAAATTTAGTCTAAATTCGGTCTAAATTCGGTCTAAATTCGGTCTAAATTCGGTCTACATTCAGTCTAAATTCAGTCTAAATTCGGTCTAAATTCAGTCTAAATTCGGTCTAAATTCAGTCTAAATTCAGTCTAAATTCGGTCTAAATTCAGTCTAAATTCGGTCTAAATTCGGTCTAAATTCGGTCTAAATTCGGTCTAAATTCGGTCTAAATTCGGTCTAAATTCAGTCTAAATTCGGTCTAAATTCGGTCTAAAATCAGTCTAAATTCGGTCTAAATTCGGTCTAAATTCGGTCTAAATTCGGTCTAAATTCGGTCTAAATTCAGTCTAAATTCGGTCTAAATTCGGTCTAAATTCGGTATAAATTCAGTCTAAATTCGGTCTAAATTCGGTCTAAATTCGGTCTAAATTCGGTCTAAATTCGGTCTAAATTCGGTCTAAATTCGGTCCTAATTCGGTCTAAATTCGGTCTAAATTCAGTCTAAATTCGGTCTAAATTCGGTCTAAATTCGGTCTAAATTCGGTCTAAATTCGGTCTAAATTCAGTCTAAATTCGGTATAAATTCGGTCTAGATTCGGTCTAAATTCGGTCTAAATTCGGTCTAAATTCTGTCTAAATTCAGTCTAAATTCGGTCTAAATTCGTTCTAAAATCAGTCTAAATTCGGTCTAAATTCGGTCTAAATTCGGTATAAATTTGGTCTAAATTCGGTCTAAATTCGGTCTAAATTCGGTCTAAATTCGGTCTAAATTCGGTATAAATTCGGTCTAAATTCGGTCTAAATTCGGTCTAAATTCGGTCTAAATTCGGTCTAAATTCGGTCTAAATTCGGTCTAAATTCAGTCTAAATTCGGTCTAAATTCGGTCTAAATTCGGTCTAAAATCAGTCTAAATTCGGTCTAAATTCGGTCTAAATTCGGTCTAAATTCGGTCTAAATTCGGTCTAAATTCGGTCTAAATTCGGTCTAAATTCAGTCTAAATTCGGTCTAAATTCGGTCTAAAATCAGTCTAAATTCGGTCTAAATTCGGTCTAAATTCGGTCTAAATTCGGTCTAAATTCGGTCTAAATTCGGTTTAAATTCGGTCTAAATTCAGTCTAAATTCGGTCTAAATTCGGTCTAAATTCGGTCTAAATTCGGTCTAAATTCAGTCTAAATTCGGTCTAAATTCGGTCTAAATTCGGTCTACATTCAGTCTAAATTCAGTCTAAATTCGGTCTAAATTCAGTCTAAATTCGGTCTAAATTCAGTCTAAATTCGGTCTAAATTCGATCTAAATTCGGTCTAAATTCGGTCTAAATTCGGTCTAAATTCGGTCTAAATTCGGTCTAAATTCAGTCTAAATTCGGTCTAAATTCGGTCTAAATTCGGTCTAAATTCGGTCTAAATTCGGTCTAAATTCGGTCTAAATTCGGTCTAAATTCAGTCTAAATTCGGTCTAAATTCGGTCTAAATTTAGTCTAAATTCGGTCTAAATTCGGTCTAAATTCGGTCTAAATTCGGTCTAAATTCAGTCTAAATTCGGTCTAAATTCGGTCTAAATTCGGTCTAAATTCGGTCTAAATTCAGTCTAAATTCGGTCTAAATTCGGTCTAAATTCGGTCTAAATTCGGTCTACATTCAGTCTAAATTCAGTCTAAATTCGGTCTAAATTCAGTCTAAATTCGGTCTAAATTCAGTCTAAATTCAGTCTAAATTCGGTCTAAATTCAGTCTAAATTTGGTCTAAATTCAGTCTAAATTCGGTCTAAATTCAGTCTAAATTCGGTCTAAATTCGATCTAAATTCAGTCTAAATTCGGTCTAAATTCGGTCTAAATTCGGTCTAAATTCGGTCTAAATTCGGTCTAAATTCGGTCTAAATTCAGTCTAAATTCGGTCTAAATTCGGTCTAAATTCGGTCTAAATTCAGTCTAAATTCGGTCTAAATTCGGTCTAAATTCAGTCTAAATTCGGTCTAAATTCAGTCTAAATTCGGTCTAAATTCGGTCTAAATTCGGTCTAAATTCAGTCTAAATTCGGTCTAAATTCGGTCTAAATTCGGTCTAAATTCGGTCTAAATTCGGTCTAAATTCGGTCTAAATTCAGTCTAAATTCGGTCTAAATTCGGTCTAAATTCGGTCTAAATTCGGTCTAAATTCGGTCTAAATTCGGTCTAAATTCGGTCTAAATTCAGTCTAAATTCGGTCTAAATTCGGTCTAAATTCGGTCTAAATTCAGTCTAAATTCGGTCTAAATTCAGTCTAAATTCGGTCTAAATTCAGTCTAAATTCGGTCTAAATTCAGTCTAAATTCGGTCTAAATTCAGTCTAAATTCGGTCTAAATTCGGTCTAAATTCGGTCTAAATTCGGTCTAAATTCAGTCTAAATTCGGTCTAAATTCGGTCTAAATTTGGTCTAAATTCAGTCTAAATTCGGTCTAAATTCAGTCTAAATTCGGTCTAAATTCAGTCTAAATTCAGTCTAAATTCGGTCTAAATTCAGTCTAAATTCGGTCTAAATTCAGTCTAAATTCAGTCTAAATTCGCCCACAACTCCCTCGCCGTCTTCACGTCCATCCTCATCGCGCGCCACTGCTTCTCGCTCGAGGACTTCGTGCCCAGCCTGCTCTAGGTCAAGTCGGACATGAGCCACAGCGGTGCCGAGGCCGGCATGCGCCTCACCTGCCACCTCCTCAGACCGTGGAGGTGCCGCAGCCTGAGCTCTACAGCGTCAGCACGTCGCCGCACCCGTTGCCCGCCTCGCAGCGCTACAGCAGCGGAACAACATGGACGACAACAACCAGCAGTCGCTGCTGAGCCACCAGCTGGTGCTGACTTGCCTCCAGGGCCAAGACGACCAGCGAGAGAACCTGCACTCGCAGTTCCTCGGCATGTCTTGTGACGAGCGCATCCACTTGCTGCTGCTGGACGCGCTACAGCTGCGCTTCAGCGCAACACCACGGCCACCACCGACTGGGCGTTCCTCCTCGTGCAGCTCGTCACGCACGGCGTCATCGACCTCAACAACAACGCCGAGCTGTTCACCACCGTGCTGGACATGGTGGCCACGCTCGTGTCGGACAGCCAGGACGAGAACAAGAAGCACTACCAGCTGCTGATGAAGGAGCTGGGCTGAGCGCTGCAGTGCGAGGTGCTGGCGTGCGAGCCCATCGGCTGCCTCACCGACAAGATCCAGGGCTTCGACAGCATCGACAAGAAGCAGGGCCTGCAGGTGTCGGACAAGCAGCGCGTCTCCGCGTGGGACCTGCTCGAGGGCCACAAGAACCCCGCCCCCCTCTTCGCCGTCTTCACGTCCATCCTCATCGCGCGCCATTGCTTCTCGCTCGAGGACTCCGTGGCGCTAATATGTTATTATTATAAACGTCAAAACTGAAGAGGTTATGTTGAAATTTGCAAAAAGGAAATATCAATATACTGATGATTGAAATTGATGTAACTTTCTAGTTGTAACATTGAGTGTTGGTTTGTGGATGTTATTGTGGGCAAAATCATTCGAAACAAGTTGTTGGTTGTTTGACATATTAGAAGAATATTTTAAACTAATTTACACAATACGATTTGTAGCAGTTTACACAATCTATATTTTCAATTGTTGTATTTATGAAGGGCATACAAACTTTATTATCATACTTGTACTGGGATCCAGCTCTATTTTATATCTTTACGGACATGCAAGGTTAGTTTCTAATTATTCTATTGTGCACATTAGTTCATATTGAATTGTTTATAGATACAACGCATTTATGTCAACAGTCAAAGGATTTTCATTCCGAATATATTAACAGATGAAACTTACAACAATAACAGGTGATATGATATGATAACTTAATGAGGTTCTTTGGATCCAAAAGTCAATTCTTGCAGACATTAACATTTTATTTTATGTGTTGTTGTCTGGCTTGTGCTTACGATCAAATACAAATGGAATTTCAATGCCATCGTAAGGGTTAGTTTCATAATAAATTGACTTGTGTAACTGATTTATATTTTTGCCGTGCTCAAGGCTATCCTCGTTGTCGGCGATGCCACTGCCAAGGACAGCAAGGGCTAGGCTGACGTGCCTGCCAAGCCCGTCAACAGTGCAAGCGCGAACTCAGCATCTCACACATCCTCGGCACCAGCGACCTGCTGCAGCCCATGCCGGACGAGCTAGAGCTCAACACCAACAGCGACACGCTCTCCTTGTTCGCCTGGCACGTGCTGCGCGAGATCTGCTCCCAGCAGTGGGTGCTGGAGCGTTGCCTCAACCACCCCGACAACCTGCTGGACCCGCTGCTCGACGAGCTCGACCACAAGACAGTCATCACCATGATCCTCGAGAACCAGTGGCTCGATACTGTAGCTAAAGCAGCCATTGATGTGTTTCAACTGAATGAAAATAAGAGAAGCGAAGGTAAAACCGGCTCCATCTGGCTAGTGTCCAAGTTGCCGAGCGCTGTGCAGGGCAACTGGACGACAACAACCAGCAGTCGCTGCTGAGCCACCAGCCGTTCCATGACGTGCCTCCAGGGCCAGTACGACCAGCGAGAGAACCTGCTGTCGTCGCTGTGACGAGCGCATCCACCAGTACGAGGCGCGCGCGCAGCTCATCGACCTCAACAACAACGCCGAGCTGTTCACCACCGTGCTGGACATGCTGGCCACGCTCGTGTCGGACGAGAACAAGAAGCACTACCAGCTGCTGCCGCTCAGTGCGAGGTGCTGGCGTGCGAGCCCATCGGCTGCCTCACCGACAACAAGATCCAGGGCTTCGACAGCAGGGACAAGCAGCGCGTCTCCGCCTGGGACCTGCTCGAGAACCCCGCCCCCCTCTCCTGGGCATGGTTCGGTGCCGTCAAGCTGTGGTACGAGGACGCTAGACCTAGACCCTATACCCTTACCACCTGAAGACTTAAAACCAATACAAGAGAAACCGGTAACAAACATTTCTTTTATTATTTACATAATACTTCATAGAATATTAGTTATATTAAACCTTATACGCAATAACAAATGGACTACTTGCATGATTTTATTTAAAAGTAAATATTTTTGAAAAAGAAACTAAAACTTGAGACTTGTATTTTTTATGTTATCAAAATTTTTATTTACAAGCCAAAAATAATTAATAAACATTGAAATTTTAATATTATGACGCATAATGTATATTTTTACATTCTTCAATTTATTATTTTTATATGTTTTCCATGTAACATTCTCAGTATTATGCAAGTAGTCTATTATTACTGTTGTCGTTTATTCTGTTATTTATTGGATTCGTTTAATGTGACAGAAAGTTTTTATATAACATTAATTTCTATTATAATTATAATGTAACCATTATGGATTTTGTTGAATGTCAACTTTTTGGTTTCGTTGACAAGAGTGTTGAGTCTAACACGTTGGGTATTTAGTGTTGTTGTGTTTACTGCAACCTACAGCTGAAGCGCAGCCCTAGGCAAAGGTCGCGGCAATGGACAGCGACGTCCGAGGAAACCCAAACCAGGCGCAGCCGTCGGTGTCCCCATGGCCCTGGGGCAAATCTCCCTGGCACAGTCACAGCCCGGCCCAGGCATCCCGCCACCCAACACCAACATGCTAACCCTTCAACAACAACAACAACAGCAGCAGAACATGGTCGCGTACCAGCAGCAAGTCATGGCACAGCAACAGCAACAGTTCAACACGGGGCCCAGCCAACAGCAACAGTGGTACCAGCATGCGGCCATGTCACAGCAGCAGCAGCAGTCGCCCACTTAGAACGTCCGCCGATCAACCAGTCCAAGCAGGCGCTGTCCAACATGCTGCGGCAGCGACACCCGTTCATGAGCTCACCGCGGCCGCCTACCAGCAGCAGTACTACGGACAACAGCAACAGATGATGCCTCAGCAACAGATGTACCAGCAACAGCCGCAGCAGCAGGGGTTCCGCAGCCAGCAGGACTACCTGGCGCAGCAGCTAGCCGCTCCCACGGCCGCCGCGATGCAACCACAGTACATGCAGGCGCCCAACGTGACCATAAGCAACATGGGCCCCGTGGCAGCGCCGGCGCCGCCGTACTCCAAGCCAAGCCCGCCCGCTCAGCAACAGCAGTTCCAGCATCAGCGCATGCGGCTCTTTGCCTTGTAACAACAACAACAACAGCAACAACAAGCCACACCGGCACTCGTCGCACATCTACGTCAGATGAATCAACAAGGGGGTCGCGGCGGACCCAACGCATATCAACAACAACCGCCGCCCTACAATATGTAAATGTTCAGGTACACACAGCAATACCTACATCATTTTATTTGTACCTTCACAATATTCTACATTTAGTCAAAGTCCATATTAATCAAATTATTTATATAATTCAAGTCAACGTCTGTGCGCTACTTATTATAATTTACTTTCGTAAATATATTTGTTCCTTGTAATTACTGTTGTACTTGTCTATCTTTGATTTATTTTCCTTACGATTCAAAGTAGTTTAAATAATACATTTTAGTACCTACCTACCTTACATTCAATGAATATGAATTTAAATTTAATAGAATTCTTTAATCAATTAAAAATAGATGTAAAAAAAATAATAGTAAATGAAAGTGCAACTGTTCCACTTCCTATGATGTTGATTTGTTGCTGTTTGAAGAAACCTCAAGTGTGCGCAGCCACCAGATTACAAATAAGAAAATTTGTTATTTTCCATCACATAATTTTATGCTTCTTATTTTTAAATGTTATGCCAAGTTATGAATAATAATATCAATATCTTAACTGATTACTTTATTCACAGCAATGAGAATAAAAATAAAATTACACATTAAAATTTAAGTAAGAATCTAGCAAATGAATTCTTATAGTTAGAGAGCCGTAATATAAAATCGTGCCTGATTTTACCAATTGCCAGAAATGACTTGTTGTGTAAATTCAAGCATTGCCTTCAAGAAAATGTTATAACTGGGGTATTTCAAACAGGGTGCTATTTTAAACAAGTGACTTATTTGATTACTTCTGGTCATTCAAAGAAATTATGAAGCACCACGCCAGAAAAATTTTAATACAGCCAGAATCGTTGAAATTATGAAGCTTCCGAATGCCCAAGTGTTGCGCCTTAAGAAACTCATCAGTAGTTACATTTTAGTATCAATAATTGATTGGATAGATTTACAAATTGAGGTACAGATAAAAATATATTTCAAAAAGTTTGTTACACTATTATTGTTTTTATTACAATTATTTTTATTTGAAACATACAAAGTAGCGAAGTTGTATATCATTCTATATTAAATAAGTAGTTCTTTGTTGAATCGCTCGTAAAGTATAACAAATCCTTTTACAAAGCTGGAAGATGTCTTCAAGAAGTTGCAGACGACTTACAAGGAAGAAGTGACTGGAACACACTGAACAAGATAAGTTAATGAACAGTTTTAAAATTATTGTTTAAACAATCTTACAACATTATAAGAAGAACCATGCAGATCTTCAGAAGGTTGTCAAAGTATCCAACTGCAGAGAGTGATGGCCCGATCACAAGGAGTTTCCAATCAATCAATATTGTCTGCTTTTTTCAATAAAAAGATTTAGCACATACTTATAATACGGTTGGTCTGAATCTAGCTTTACTGAATATGTTTACTTCTCCGAGAGGTGACGTCCAACTAGAATATGCAAGATGAAATACACAAATTTGGTAAGATTTATTTATTTATCTTCTAGTTGCATCATCAAAAGAGTTGCATTTAATTAGTTATCGTTAAAATTATTATATTTTCTTTTTTCAGCAATGAAGTCTCGTGCAGTTTTGCAGAGGTTCACCAGAATGTCGTGCAAAACTCGCAAATGCTTGAAGAATAACAAAGAATGCATCAAAGTCCTCAGAAGATGTCGGCTCAAGGAGTTTCCAATCTGCAATATAAAGTTATCATCATCACCTGTCATCTCATAATACGGTACGTGACGTGTTTATGTTGTTTGCTTTTTTAAATTATTCAGTCAACTTGCTTAAAAAATATAGCTACCTATGTTTTAAAAGCTGCAGAATGCGTTCTAAATAGTTATGAACACATAATGTGATATCTACGCTAATCTTCAGTCTACACATTTCCATTTGTCATCTTAGGATTTGATCAATAGACTTAAAAATATGCCTACCTATGCCTTATAAGCTGCAGAATGCATCGATGAAGACAGTAGGGCCCCATCTTCATTAGTCTTTGCGTTATAAATGATTATAGAACATATTTGACACTTGCACTAACCTTTACATTTGGATGTCTTTTCTATTAATGTTTTTTTTGTGAATGAATTTTCCTTAGCTTGGGATTTCGTGATTTTTATGATTCCTGTCCAGAATATTCTCTGCTTGAATTTTCTAGTTTATAATATTCCAGTGTTGAAGACGTTCCCCTTGAAGAACTGCAGACAGTGCCTCGAAATCATTTTGTAGCCTAAAACAAACCAAAATGTTATTGTACATGGAACTTCTAACGTAAACAACAATAACTCTAACTGTATGGACACTAAAACATTATAATATGCACAAAAGAAACTTACTAGCGAGCTACTAGACTTAGAATTTACTGAAACAGTTATTATAATGCACTAAGAACCAAATCTTCCAAGTTTGTTTTTGTGGTTAGATCACATTTGACAAGTCAAATATTATGAATTATTTAAATAACATAATTAAAGCTGAAAATTAGTAAACATATGTAAAAAATTACGCTGACTCGATTGCTCTAATCGGTTTTGATCAAAAACCAACAGTTTAGCCATAAATAATTAATTTATAATGGAACACCAGCGCCAATCCGCAAATTTTTTAGCCCCGTGATTCTGGTGAACTACTTAGTCGGTAAAACGCTTAACTGTTTTCAAATCAGTAAAACAGGTAACTATTATTTAGACGGAAGAGTAGTTCACCAGACTTACACCGTGCTCAGTTTTGCGGATTGGCGCTGGTGTCGTGTTGGAAATTAATTATTTACGGCTAAACTGTTTATCTTTCGGCAAAAAGAACTACAGCAATCGATTCAGCGTAATTTTTTACATACGTTTACCAATTTTCACCTTTAAATATGTTATTTAAATAATTCATAATATTTGACTTGTCAAAGGAGACATAACCATAAAAACAAACTTGGAAGATTTTGTTCTTAGTGTATTATAATAACTGTTTCAGTAAATTCTAAGTCTAGTAGCTCGCTAGTAAGTTCCTTTTGTGCATATTATAATGTTTTAAGTGTCCATACAGTTAGAATTATTGTTGTTTACGTTAGAAGTTCAATGTACAATAACATTGTGGTTTGTTTTAGACAACAAAATGATTTCGAGGCATTTTCTGCAGTTGTTCAAGCATTTAGAGTCTTTAAAGACCTTGTGGTGAACTTCTAAGGCTGAATTAAGAATCCATAGCCTCAGAAATATTAATATGTAAGTACATTTTATTTATTTAGTGTTGAACCATTTCTTTGTGTTCTCTAGAGTTACTGGTGATTAAAATAAGTTAAGAACGAATTCATTTGTATCTTCAGATGATAATAGAGGATTTAAAATAGTATATACCTCTTGTTTTTAGTAAATCCTAAGTCTAGTAGATCGCTAGTAAGTTCTTTTGTGCATATTATAATGTGTTAGTGTCAAAACAGTTAAAATTATTGTTGTTTACGTTAGAAGTTCCATGTACAATAACATTTTGGTTTGTTTTAGGCTACAAAATGATTTCGAGGCATTGTCTGCGGTTCTTCAAGCATTTAGAGTTTTTGAAAACCTTCTGGTGAACTTCTGAGGTCCATGTAAAGTTTAAACAACAATCTACAAGTTCAGAAACAGTAATATGTAAGTAAATTTGATTTATTTAGTGTTGAACAATTTCTTTGTGTACTGTACAGTGACAAGCGATTGAAATAAGACAGAATGAACTAACTGATTTGTGTTTTAGAATATTAGAGTGTTTAAAAGACTAACTCCTGTTTGTGTGTTTCTAAGCAAGAAATACTTCTTCAAAGGCCAAGACTCAACGATCTTCACAGCCGCGTAGAGAACGAACACCGAACTCTCTTTGGATGGGTCACCCGCCAGCCCTCACATCCGTGGACAACACTGACACGTCATGGAGGAATAACTCGCAAACGATTAGAGATACCGCAATGATCGTTGAAAATATGGAAACTACAGCGAATTCGGCGTTAGGAAATATCTAGTTTGTAAGGATTAAGATTATAGTAAGGCCGTTATACTTAAAATAAAATATCCCATGTTATTATGGAAATTTTTAATTTAAGCATAACTCTGAAAGGGTTAAAGATAGCGCAATGATCGTTGAAAATATGGAAATTAGAGCGAATTTGACGTTAGGAAATGTCAGGTTTATAAGGATTAAGGTTATATTAAGGCCGATATACTTAAAATAAAATATCCCATGTTATCTTTATTTTTAATTTAAGCATAACTCTGAAAGGGTTAAAGATAGCGCAATTATCGTTGAAAATATGGAAATTAGAGCGAATTTGACGTTAGGAAATGTTAGCTTTATAAGGATTAAGGTTATATTAAGGCCGATATACTTAAAATAAAATATCCCATGTTATCTTTATTTTTAATTTAAGCATAACTCTGAAAGGGTTAAAGATAGCGCAATGATCGTTGAAAATATGGAAATTAGAGCGAATTTGACTTTAGGAAATGTCAGCTTTATAAGGATTAAGGTTATATTAAGGCCGATATATATATACTTAAAATAAAATATCCCATGTTATCTTTATTTTTAATTTAAGCATAACTCTGAAAGGGTTAAAGATAGCGCAATGATCGTTGAAAATATGGAAATTAGAGCGAATTTGACGTAAGAAAATGTTAAGTTTATAAGAATTAAGATTATATTAAGGCCGTTATATTTAAAATAAAATATCCCATGTTATTCTTATAGGAGATTTTTAATTACGAATAACTCGGAAACGGTTAGAGATAGCGCTATGAGCGTGACATTTTTGGATTCTTCGTACATTTTTGTGTTAGGAACCACATTTTTAAAATTTTAGAGCCACTGGTCTAGCCGTAATTTAATTATTTTCATAATGAAAACACTGTTTAAATTTAATTTTTGACATCTAAGGCCTCTATTTCCTAAACGGTTAGAGATAGCGCTCTGAGCGTGACATTTTTGGATTCCTCGTACTTTTTTGTACTAGGAGACATATTTTCAAAGTTCTGGTGTCACTGGTTTGGCCGTAATTTAATTATTTTTATATGGGAGATTTTTAATTTAAGAATTATGAAACTGAGGGGTAGTTACACCCAAATATACCTATGTTAATATTGTATTGTATTATAACTTATCTTATGTGATATTATTTTATTAGAATATGTAAGTATGATTAGAATTATGAAGCTGTGGGGTAGTTATACCCAAACATACCTATGTTGATATTGTATATTGTTTATCTTAAGTGGTTTTATTTTATTCACAATATGTGAGTCAGTCACACCAAAGGATTAGAATTATGAAACTGTGGGGTAGTTACACCCAAAGATATGTATTAAAATATGTACACTTTTTAAATAAATAAATAATGTTGTTAAAATAATAAATTTGCTTTAAATAATAATAATATACCAACCTATTCTCCCACCTACGCCCCGTTACAAAAATATGATTTCTTTGGCTGATTAAAATTTTCAACTAAAAATCTCAATATTTGTATCAGGAGAACATAACTTGTTTGAGATCAAAACACCATGTTACGTGCAACTCTAAGGGCGTCAAACTTGCTAACTCTGCCTTAAGAGCGCCGAATAACTATGCTACGGTACCGGTGTCAAATTCCAAAAGCCGGCCGAACCACGGACTAAACTCAGTGAAGAAAGGGGTGAGTCTTGCTGGTAAATTTTGGACGCCAGTTGATCTGCCTGGAAATGGTTCAACCTTAAGGGTTGATCAACAAACCGGAGGGGAATCAGGTAACGTAAGAATGATGTACCAGTGAGTTGACAATTAACGTGAAACATATATTGAAAATTTAAACAGAGTGACGGTGAGTATAATATTATGTACAGTAATGTATGGATTAAGTGAATTCAGAATTGCATAAATATAATTACAAAATAAAGAGATATAACCAGACATGTAAAGTTCAAATATGTACCACAAAATAATGACAAATAGCTACGATCGGGATCAGATCAAACGATGACTAGCAATCAATAAAAGTAACTAAATCGCGTAGTGAGTGTACAGGTAAGCTAACCAGGGCGTCGCTAACTTGTGCAATAATTACGTGCGCACAACGAAGTCACGGGGGGATACCGTTAGTCGACTAAGGCGTTCCTATGACGTACTGCGCTAACTTAGATGACTACGAGTGCCCTAACAGCTATGGCCGTCGTAACACAAACTACGGATAAGCTTGCGTCAACTGTACGCATAAAATAAACTACCGTGAAATTCGATTGATCAGACTTTACATAAGATCGGCTGTTACTATCATCAAGCGAATACTCAATATTCTGAGGTAAGTACGATTTAACAAAATAATTAGTGATAAGTTATTTAGCGACAATATAATCAAACTATAAAACAATAGGTGGCTTATCTGTGTTTCCTGATGACGGACAGTGGCGTGGGAGTGGGGAAAATGGCGGTACGCTCGAGCCTGGTTCCAGATGGCGGAAGGAAAATGGCGGCACTGGACTACCACTGCACGCGTCTCGAACTCAACCCTCTCCGACATCCAACTCTCGTACAACTCAAGAAAACTTCCAGCAACCACGAAAATTCCACAACGGATTTTCCAACGACAAATATTCCGATAATAAAATATACGGAAATCCAAATAATAGAAAATATACGAATAAAATAAGAATAAGAATTGGAAGCCTGAAAAAGAAACATCGTTAGCAAACCGCAAGTCTACCAGCAACTGCACTTCCAATTAGCAATGCATTAATTAGTTCACTATTCAGAACGTAACCATTGGCGAGGCTAAATACTGTATGAGCCAAAATTAGTTAATTAATCAATTACCTAGGTTGATGAGCGGCTTCGAAGTAATAGTAAAAATGCGTGACTGGTGCGTCAAAAATCCGGGTAATGTCCCGTGGAATAAATTCCCAATGAAATGCCAGCGTAAATCCTCAAATGTGAGTAGTTAAATCTTTCCCAAAACTCCAATAATTCCAATACAAATCCAATGGCAAAATACTAACTATCGCTGAACAATTCTTTCACACCAACGGTCACTTACTAACTGACTTAAAACGTTTTAACCCGCCAAGGTTAAGAACAATTAATATTATAAACTAATTAATATTGCATCGGGGTGCTTCGCCGTCGACCTGGGCTGCGTCCGAGTTCTTTTGGTTGCCTAACCAACAGTAAATCAACAATACGTCACCTACGTTTGATTGTGCGGTTACCAGCCTTCAGAATAAATATAAATTAATTATACAATAAGGGAATATGAATATAATTGATATTTAGAAGTGACGCTAATTGCTGTAGTATTTTTAAATAAAGTTACCAATTTAATTTAAACTAAGCGGGAACTCTTGGAACTACAACAAGAATGTGTCAATTACGAACTGTCAAGCGCTAGGAACAACAACACAATATTTTACAGTGATCCTACGGTGAAATAAAGCAACAATAGAACAATTATGTAATATTAAGGTATGAATTATGAAATATGTTAAGCAGCTACTATATTTAATATAAATTTTAGGATACAAAAGAATGAAGTCTTGGTGAACCGTAACAATCCCCCTTTCACCTGTCAAAGGAAATTTTCCCGGAAAATTTCCGAAGAAAATAATGACGTAATCAAACTAAACTAAAATTAAACTACACGAGAATACTAAGAAGAATAAACTATGATGCTAAACTACAACGGAAATCAAACTAGTCGTTAATCTTGACGTTATTATAATAGACAATTACTTAGTCAAAGCATAAAAACGTTAATCAACTTCCTACAACAACTGTCAACTTTTAAATTCGTTCTTTTTGTCTAGGTGATCCGAGTCTGTGATGCGGTTCAATCGCTTGTGAACGCGGATCAATCGAGTGCACAACCTCGCATGTGGATCCATTCTAGGCTCCATGTTTTTATGTTACGTGTAACTAACTAAACTACGAAATATATTGAATACGGAATAGTACCTATCTACTTGGGAGAATGCGAATCTAAACTAAGCTAAACTACTATTATAACTAGTGCTAAACTATCTTATCTACCAAGATAAAGCAGCTAAACTACCGCTCAACCACAACTATAACAGCTAAATCAATGCAGATTCACGAAAAGGTCAACCCTACAAAAATGAGCCCACGTACAGGGTGGTGTCAACTAGTGTTGGGTGCCAATCTTATTATACAAGTGCCTGACAATAAAGGGCCCCACGTTTTGGGCGCCAAAATGTTACGTGCAACTCTAAGGGCGTCAAACTTGCTAACTCTGCCTTAAGAGCGCCGAATAACTATGCTACGGTACCGGTGTCAAATTCCAAAAGCCGGCCGAACCACGGACTAAACTCAGTGAAGAAAGGGGTGAGTCTTGCTGGTAAATTTTGGACGCCAGTTGATCTGCCTGGAAATGGTTCAACCTTAAGGGTTGATCAACAAACCGGAGGGGAATCAGGTAACGTAAGAATGATGTACCAGTGAGTTGACAATTAACGTGAAACATATATTGAAAATTTAAACAGAGTGACGGTGAGTATAATATTATGTACAGTAATGTATGGATTAAGTGAATTCAGAATTGCATAAATATAATTACAAAATAAAGAGATATAACCAGACATGTAAAGTTCAAATATGTACCACAAAATAATGACAAATAGCTACGATCGGGATCAGATCAAACGATGACTAGCAATCAATAAAAGTAACTAAATCGCGTAGTGAGTGTACAGGTAAGCTAACCAGGGCGTCGCTAACTTGTGCAATAATTACGTGCGCACAACGAAGTCACGGGGGGATACCGTTAGTCGACTAAGGCGTTCCTATGACGTACTGCGCTAACTTAGATGACTACGAGTGCCCTAACAGCTATGGCCGTCGTAACACAAACTACGGATAAGCTTGCGTCAACTGTACGCATAAAATAAACTACCGTGAAATTCGATTGATCAGACTTTACATAAGATCGGCTGTTACTATCATCAAGCGAATACTCAATATTCTGAGGTAAGTACGATTTAACAAAATAATTAGTGATAAGTTATTTAGCGACAATATAATCAAACTATAAAACAATAGGTGGCTTATCTGTGTTTCCTGATGACGGACAGTGGCGTGGGAGTGGGGAAAATGGCGGTACGCTCGAGCCTGGTTCCAGATGGCGGAAGGAAAATGGCGGCACTGGACTACCACTGCACGCGTCTCGAACTCAACCCTCTCCGACATCCAACTCTCGTACAACTCAAGAAAACTTCCAGCAACCACGAAAATTCCACAACGGATTTTCCAACGACAAATATTCCGATAATAAAATATACGGAAATCCAAATAATAGAAAATATACGAATAAAATAAGAATAAGAATTGGAAGCCTGAAAAAGAAACATCGTTAGCAAACCGCAAGTCTACCAGCAACTGCACTTCCAATTAGCAATGCATTAATTAGTTCACTATTCAGAACGTAACCATTGGCGAGGCTAAATACTGTATGAGCCAAAATTAGTTAATTAATCAATTACCTAGGTTGATGAGCGGCTTCGAAGTAATAGTAAAAATGCGTGACTGGTGCGTCAAAAATCCGGGTAATGTCCCGTGGAATAAATTCCCAATGAAATGCCAGCGTAAATCCTCAAATGTGAGTAGTTAAATCTTTCCCAAAACTCCAATAATTCCAATACAAATCCAATGGCAAAATACTAACTATCGCTGAACAATTCTTTCACACCAACGGTCACTTACTAACTGACTTAAAACGTTTTAACCCGCCAAGGTTAAGAACAATTAATATTATAAACTAATTAATATTGCATCGGGGTGCTTCGCCGTCGACCTGGGCTGCGTCCGAGTTCTTTTGGTTGCCTAACCAACAGTAAATCAACAATACGTCACCTACGTTTGATTGTGCGGTTACCAGCCTTCAGAATAAATATAAATTAATTATACAATAAGGGAATATGAATATAATTGATATTTAGAAGTGACGCTAATTGCTGTAGTATTTTTAAATAAAGTTACCAATTTAATTTAAACTAAGCGGGAACTCTTGGAACTACAACAAGAATGTGTCAATTACGAACTGTCAAGCGCTAGGAACAACAACACAATATTTTACAGTGATCCTACGGTGAAATAAAGCAACAATAGAACAATTATGTAATATTAAGGTATGAATTATGAAATATGTTAAGCAGCTACTATATTTAATATAAATTTTAGGATACAAAAGAATGAAGTCTTGGTGAACCGTAACAACCAATTAAAATTTGTTGCCAAACTGCGAAAAATTCGACGAAAAACAGAAAAATTTTCATCAATTTTTTAATTAATTTTTTGGTCTCCAACAAGTTATGTTATCCTGATACCAAATCGACGATTTCAGATGAATTTTTCTCTGTTTTCAGTGACAAATTTTGCTGACTTTAAACAATTATTATCTCGTAAACTAAAGGACTAAGGGCAAAAAGTTAAATACAAAGGGCGCGTAACTTTTCATTCTCTATCTGCCTGTCTATGTTTTGGCCGATTTTTAATTATTTTTTTGATCTCCCACCATTCATGTTATCCTGATACAAACTTCGTGATTTTTGTTCGACTCAAATTTGAAGTCGAGTGAGGGTGGAAATTAAAAAACGCGATTACGTAAAAACTAAGGGTTGGGGAGTGATTTACGGGTCATATTCGTACTCTACGCGTTGAAATACACCAGTATGCATATTGCCACCCCTAAAAGTTAATTAGCACCAGAGATATTCAACCCTTATTTGTATCTCCGGTGCTAAGGGTCGTATCGAAAAAATGTACTTTGCAGTCGATAGAGAATGAAAAACTGAGCATCTTTTACATTTAACTTTTTGCTCTACGACCCTTAGTTTAAGGGTTAATGACTATTTTTAGACGACTTTTTCACCACTTTGATTGTTCATAACCCTTAAACTAAGGGTCGTAGAGGAAAAAGTTAAATGTAAAAGATGCTCAGTTTTTCATTCCCTATCGAATGCAATGTAGATTTTTTCGATACGACCCTTAGAACAGGAGATACAAATAAGGGTTGAATATCTCTGGTGCTAATTAACTTTTAGGGGTGGCAATATGCATGCTGGTGTATTTCAACGCGTAGAGTACGAATATGACCTCTAAATCACTCCCCAACCCTTAGTTTTTACGTAATCACGTTTTTAAATTTTCACCCTCACTCGACTTGAATTTTGAATCGAACAAAAATCACCAAGTTTGTATCAGGATAACATGAATGGTGGGAGATCGAAAAAATAATTAAAAATCGCCCAAAAAGGCCTTATCTATAGACAGGCAGATAGAGAATGAAAAGTTACGCAACCTTTGTATTTAACTTTTGGCCCTTAGCCCTTTAGTTTACGAGATAATAATTATTTAATGTCTGCAAAATTTCAACAAAATCAACTAAAAATACGTTGATTTCGTGGATTGTTTATATCGTATACCCCTAATTAGGACCCGCTGATTCTAAATCTACCCTCAGAATTACATAATTACTTACCGTTTTGATATACTTATATATATAAAAAATGGAACTATGCTAGGAAAATATTAAAACGCATATAACTTGAAAAATAAGGGTTGAACTACAAAACTAAGGGCATATTTGGATTCAGTAGGTCCAAATTGAGGGGGTAGACTACCCTTCTTTATCCTGCTACCCTTAGAATTCGAGTTATAAGCATTTTAAAATTTTCCTAGCGTAGTTGTAATTTTGCTAACATAATCGTCAAAAAAATTGACACTACGCTAGGAAAATTTTAAAAGTCTTATAACTCGAAATCGAAGGGTTGTACAACAAAATCGGGGTCATATTTGGATACAGCTGGTCCAAATTGAGGGGGTAAACTACCCCTCTTTGTCATACTACCCTTAGTTTACGAGAAATAAACACTTAAAAATTTTCCTAGCAAATAATTAGAAATATTATTGTGATGGCAAATTTTTAATTAACAGCTTCATTTTCTAGGTCACTGCTCAAAAATATTCTGTGACGTCACACCAAGAGATGGCAGCACTAATCTCGTTTTTTGCAATTTCACCCCTAAAAAATTAAATGCTATTATAACGGGACGTAGGACAACGATAAGTTGTTTAATAAACATAGTAAAGCAAATTTTCTATTGTAACTAAATTATTTATTTATTTTAGAAAAATTTACATTTCATTTAAATAATTCATGCAACAATACTGCATATTTACTGATTTTAAAATGAAACATGAGGAAAATAAACATAAAAACTGTTCATTTTTCTTTCTTTTTATATACAAGACAAATACATAAGAGAAATATATACTTTCATACATACTACATTTACCAAGTTTGGGTGGCACGAACCTTGTCACACATTTAAACTCAACAAGCAGTCAAACATTCCCATCCTGACACACTTCTTTCTCGTCATCCACATTTATTATACTTTTCAGTCAAGCACTTTTATTCTTTCCACTCAAATCATTTACATTTCTAATACATCATCAGTCATTCCAATCAACATATTCACCGGACAAACGCTCATCTCAACCGCACACATTCTCTTTAAAACACACATAAATGTGCCATTTCCCAAGTTGGATGGCACACTTCATTTGCTTCGTTCACTCGAAATCATTTGCACTCGCAATTAACCATCAATCATTTTAATCCACTAATTCGCAAAACGTTCACGCAAACACACACCAACTATTTCACAAACTCATTCGCTCACAGAATCATTCTCTCAAACATCAACACATTTACAAATAAAATATTCAAATACAATACAAGTTTTTGTAATTTTATTACAATATAATATAATGAAATGACTTGCCCTGTAAGAAATACAATAAATTATTAGTTACATTTTACATTACAATTGAATTTTATTTCCAAATGTTATTACAACATGAGTTGACGCTTATAAGATACTTTATTTCATATTTATTGTATTGCATTTGTTACATTAATATCTTCAATATTCTTTGCAGTTTCAAATGCATCTCTTTATTTGCTTTGTTCTAAGGACCATTAAACAAGGAGTAAACCATTGTTTAATGTTTCATTTTTACGATTATGAAAGAAAATTGAATAATGAAATTGATATAATTAAAAATTTAAATGCAACCCTAACCTACGGGTGTTGGTTAGAAAGCCAATAGAACATGGCAAACAAACAACCAAAGGCTATCACCTTCCCCAATTAAAAATATTTTAAAATCAAAAATAATGTCACAAGTTTCATCAAAATTTCGTTGATCCCTTAATCTGTACTACTAAAGTACTAGTAAAGTAAAGACGATGTGGTTTACTCCTTGCAAACTATTACCTAAGTTAAAATTAATTGTTGAGATCATATTCACATGGTCATTGGGAATTGAACCCAAGACTTCATATAATTCCAATCTCAACATTATTATCAAAGATAGAAGATTCAGTCTTTATTATTTATGTAAAGTATTATTTCGAGTTAAAGAATGATTCACGCAAAAGGAAAAGACTGGCAAAACTATCTTTGATAATTCACTTATCACTAAGTCTCTGGAAGGCTGCTGGAGTTGATGTCGCCTGCAGAAAGTCCCACGATGGATGTTGAAGTTGTTCAGTGTAATCCGTCGACGACTCTCGTGGTTGATGTCATGTGCAGAAATTTCTTCCATGTCCTTCGAAGACTGCTTGGCTTGTTCACATCGAATACCTAGGAACCACAAATCATTTATTTACATTTGATAAACAGTGTTTGCTTATCCTAAAAATATTAAATATTTATAACAAATGAATTATTTTATACAGGAAGTATCAAACAGTTGATGGCTGGTAACCGCACACACGATAAAAATATATATCTATTCCGATAACTCACAATATGTGAGGCTGCCGCACCCTAATTGGGTGAAAGGCGTGATAGATTATGTATGTAATTCATATTTTTATATTTGTTTGACTTTGTGGTTCTGACTGTTCAGTTTCAGATCCAATTTCAAGTTACTGCACAAAAATCTGGCCTGTAGTGTACTCTCCACAAACAGTCATGAGTGCGTTAACTGCTGGTAACTGCACACACGATAAAACATAATATCCATACCGATGACTCGCATGTGAGGCTGCCGTACCCAACTTGGGTAAAAGGCAAGACATATATGTATGTATTGTAATTGTAAAGAAAGAGTAAAGAAACTTACCGAAAAAATATTCTCCCATGTCTTTTGAAGGCCACTACAACTGCTTCTGCTTCCTTAGAAGATAACACGACACGTACAAGTCCTCTATTCATATGAGATCCTCGACTACCTAGAAAACACAAATATATTAGTACCATTTATCGCATAGTTCATACTGTCACACCCATATTAAATAAGAACAATAAGTTAAACATCTATATCAAAAAGTAAATGCCAATAACTCTCTTATATAAGTAACTTGTAAAATAAATTATTATATACGAGCCCCGTCTCATTGAAGTTGGCCCATGCGTAAAAAAGTAGTTTTTTGTTGTACATAAGTTTAAATAAAAATACAAGTATAATGTACTGTATTGAAAACTGCAATACATTTTACACAATCTCAAATCAAATCAACAGTCGAAACTATGCAACCGAATAAAAAAATAATTTGAAACATCGTGTTATGCAAGGACAATCAAAGAATTATTGTAACACAGACTGTAGAATATTTGGGATTTTTCTCCAGAAAAGTATGTTTATTTAGGACTTGTAGATACTATGCCACAACGAATTTAAACAGTTTCAAAATTAAGGTGGAGTTACACAGGAGTAAAATCGTTTATAGTAATTAGAGGAAACAACAAAAATATTTGCTAGTTATATACTTTATTATCTAAGTTATATTTAAAGTTTAATTTACTTAAAATATGTTAAAGGTATATTTTAAGTGCATGTAACTTTAAATATAAACTGGCAATTTTTTTATCGTTTATAACATAAATGACTTTACCCCTATGTAACTCCACCTTAATTTTTAAACTGTTTTAATTCGTTGTGGCATAGTATCTACTTACAAGTCTTAAGCATACTTTTCTAGAGAAAAAAATCCCAAATATTCTACAGTTTGTATCACAATTCTTTGATTGTCCTTAGATAGGACGAGTTTTCAAAAAAAATTAATTTATTCGGTTCCATAAAGTTTCGACTATTGATTTCATTTGAGATTGTGTGAAATGTATTGCTTTCTTCAATAAATATAAGATACAGTACATTATACTTGTATTTTGATTTTTATTTAAACTTTTGTACTTGACTCACATACATATACCTATAGGCTGCCACACTTAAATTGAGTGAAGGCATTGAGTCACTTTTTGATCTGTAGTATTTATACTGATGTTCACAGTGACCTGTGAGGCTGCCACACTCAAGCTGAGTAAAAGCATAGAGTTTCAAATGGAATACGCAAAGTACAAATAATAAACTTACGTGTTACGTGGCAGCACCAGAAGATGTTCCCTTTCCTAGAAACTCCAACTGCAGAATTTCAAACCAAAGAATCTTCAAACTTTGTACATGAAGTCCAAATTAATCTGTAACAATAACAAACATTTAGTTTCATATAAACTGCACTAAATAACGAATAATGTCCACTGTGGTGTGCTCTCCGCACATTTAAATAATGAGTTATAACATAATGACTAATGTGTTTAATTCTTGAGAAAACACATCAATAGTAGAGATGGATCATTTTCAAGGCGGGATAATTTCCTCAGGCAATTTTACACCTAGAACCACATTTTCGTGATTTTCTACGACAATTACATGTCTTTTTAGTGCTACCATTGCAATAAGGGGGCACCAGTAGAGACATTTTAAATGATTTTTAACCCAGTAACAAAATTCTCACGAATTTTCGACGATAAATAATGAAATATATTATTTATATTTATAAATAATATAACAACTAAATACCTCATATTTGCCACCTCCAGAGGAAGACAGCGTAATATGGGGCCCAACAGTGGAGGAGGATAATGTTTGAGCTCAGAATCGGCTTCCCCAGGAAATTTTACCCCTGACTACAAATTTTCGCGGCTCTTCTACGATTATTAACAGATAAATCATAAAGTATTTAAAAATAATGGCGGCTGAACAGATTGTAGCAGCCATTTTAATTATAAATGTCAAAATATCTATTCTATAATCCCAAATATAAAACAAGTGTACCCGTGACTTGAGAATCACTCATTGAGCTACGACATTGAAAATGTAGAAATGTCAGAGGAATGATGATTTCAAAATGCTTACATGATTGCTTGAAGATCTGAAGATGTTGATTCCAAGTTGACTGTTGAAGTTGATGTTTCCCGAAAGCTGCTGCAGATGAATGTTGAAGTTGTTGTCCAGTGAAGTCTCTCGTCTTTGATGTCAGGTGTAGAATATTCTTCTATGTCCTTCGAAGACTGCTGAAGTCATTGTCCTCTTGTTCACATATGCTCGAATACCTAGGAACCACAAATCATTTATTTACATTTGATAATTACTAAATAAATGTTATTTTATACAGGAATATCTGCACAAATATTACACCTGTGGTGTACTTCTCACTAACAACTAGGTATGAGAATCTAAAATAATTATTTTATATATTGATTCAACCTTGTAAAGTTTAAACTGTAAACAGAATAATTAAATTCCAAGTTGGTTTGTAGAATTACATAATATTCAATAACATGGAATAAATCATGTTCAATATGAAATTTTGAGCTAAATATTTAAATAATTATATCTGACGCATCTTACCTTTCATGTTTGGGGGCAGAGCACCTCGTACTGGATTTCCAAGATGATGAAATGGTAATGGGCTGCAAATCTGTAACATAATAAATATTTTCGTTATTACACAACAGTTTTACAACTTTAAAAATGTGGTAGACAACTCAACGTACTTTATAAATGTAAATAAACACTTATTCAACAGTAAAATCATGTAGATATCGGTGGATATTATTTAAAAACAGCACTAAACATCACAGTTTTAACAATGAACTGCTTCAAATGGCATCTTTTCTACTATGAATATGAATTCGCACAAGCAGTTCATCAGAAGATTATCAGTCTGCAGGTGGCTGGAGAACGTAAGATGTGATAGACAAACCTGGAACAATGTAACAATTAAATAACGAGTACCTAATCAATAAATAAAACTAATTAATTACCTTCAATACTACTGAAGAAATACATCTTCTAATTCGGTCCTTACACTGTAATGTTCTCAATATGCTCAACGATGATGGTAAATAATATGTAGGTTTCGAGTATTCACTTTGATATTCGATATTGTATTCATTTTTACACACAACAATATTGACCTGTAAATATATCACTGATTACATATTTTTGCCACAGAAACGATTTAATATTTGCTTATAACTTGAAACTAGACAACTATAAAATTCACTTCAACTACTTGCTAACAAAACTAAACTGTAAACATTTCAAATGCATCGCAAATCAATATGTACGTTTACCAGAAATTATTACATCACGGACGAATGTTAATGTGCAATTAGCGTAAATAAATAATAAAAGAAAGACTGCTTACCTTAGCTGTAGAAATAAATATTCTCATTATGTAATCTCATGTTTAAGATTCTCATTTTTTTCAAAGATGATGTTAGAGACCCTGAATTTGTAGGTAGTTTCAAGTATTTTCTTTGAAATTGTCCCTCTTCTACATATAACCTGTAAATAAATCACTTATTAGTTATTAATACTTGAAGCGATAACCTCGGCTGGCATGAACTGATCATGGAGTCAATTAACAGCAAATTAATAAGTTTACAACAACTTGTGGATAATTTTGTCGCAAACCAACATTATTTTATGTTTAGGATACTCACAATTTCTTATTTATCACTCGAAATTAAGCCACTGGTTATTTAAATACAAAGAACAAACTACGAACAAGCAATGGCGTCAGTTTCATTACATTCTACATTCCATTACGATTACAAATTACACAACCCCAATATGGCGTTGAAAAAATCAATAATAATGAATAAATCGTGAAATCAAACCGTGCTTTCTGCCCTCTATTGAATAAAGTAAGAACTCCTTTGGCTACGTTAGCCAATGGTGAGATAAAAAAAATAATTAAAAATCGGCCAAGACGGCCTTATCTATAGACAGGCAGATAGAGAATGAAAAGTTACGCAATCTTTGTATTTAACTTTTTGCCCTTAGCCCTTTAGTTTACGAGATAATAATTGTTTAAAGTCAGCAAAATTTCACCAAAATCGATGAAAATTACGTTGATTTCAAGGGTGGTTTGTATCATATTCACCTAATTAGGACCCGATGAATCCAAATATGCCCTCCAATTTGAGGTAGGTATAGACATAATACTGTTTTTCATCACCTAACATTACATTACAAATAGGTCTAAATTCGGTTCACGAAGGTCGTGTTACTAATATTTCGTTTATATTCAATTACTCTACTAATAATAGTACCAGCATAGTAAAAATTTGTATCCCATTGTAAAATAATCCGAGGAATCCAATGGTGAAGATCAGCCCTGTATCTTATACCGTTCAGAAGTTAGAAAAAGGGCTCTCTTAATTGCCCACAAATTATTTTCATGAATCTAATTGTCATATCGCTCCATTTATGGAAGAACGTCATAACTTAAAAAATCTCATTTTTAAGTTAAGATTATAAAAATATTTCAAAAATATCATATATTTATGTGGAAAATCGTCATAAGTATTGCTTCTGCACTTTAACGGTAGATGACATTAGTGACGTTTTAGCCACTGATACTAGCGAACCGCAATATATGCGAAAGAACGTCAGTTCTGTATTTAACACAGAAAGTGTCAATATATAATAAGAAAGTGTCGCAGTTATTCAATGGAAGAACGTCATAATAATAATTGTGTCGTTTTAAGTTTTTCGAGACATTTTATAAAATTGTAATATTTTATATGAAAGACTGTCATAATTTCAATATGTGACGAATAAAAATACTATACGAAATAAACTGTGTGATTTTTTTTATAGAAAAAAGACACAAGCACCTAAAATTTCCTTCAAACTAACAAATTTTGATTTAGCTCCACATTAACAGTAAATTACAACACTTTATTGCTTCAAAAAACACTACAGATATTTTACTTTATTGCACTTGTTAATAATAATTAATATGTAAAATTAACAAAATCTTTAAACCTACGTATCTAGAAACTGTGATTTTTGACTTATGACGTACTTCCATAAATGGAGCGATATATTAGAATCTAGAAGCATTTAAAGTTGGTTGTCATTAGTAACGATATAAGACAAGATGTTTGTTTTAATCATTGTTGTTATGTAATCTGAAATAGAATCATATAATAAAGAGTTCCTATTTAAACGCGTGTATTGCTTTTGTATGTAATTGTGCATACACAACACTAACGTAGCGAGTGTTTTGTGACCAGTACAAGAATAGTAAAATTTCATTCCAACAAGGATTATATACTTGAAGGATCAGTTGTGCCTATTTAAAATTTTAATAAAAATATTGTACATGATTCTAAAAATTCTGAAATATTCATAAAAATTTCCAACTTTAAACGGTTATATCTTCTGATAGAAATTTATTTTTAAAATTTAAAAAAGGCTCATCTGTAGATTCATTCTTTCTCTATTATAATTAAATGTTTATAAAAACATTACCTTGTAGTCAGTAATAAACTAACAGTTTACTCGCAACGAAAACATGTTTACAGTATTTTTCAATTTGAAAATGACATTGCGTTCCTAGGATGCAGTAAAGTACGAGTTTCGAGCTGGTTTCAGTCAAGCATAGTAGTGGGGAAAAGAGTGGAATAGAAAAAAAGTAAAATCGAGAGTATTCTTGGAATTCAGAAAAAACGTAGATGTAACAACAGAAGTGCAGACGTTACCACCGCCGGTTTTAATTCCAGAATTTGACGAAACGACTACTCATACTGAACCACCGGTTACTGAAAAACCAGAACAAACCACGACACAAAGAGTTGAAAAAGATGATGAAGATGTTAAAGAAATACAAACTAAGAGACCTTTAGTGGAGAAAGATCCGCAATGCGCTCTGCCGATGGTTTCTGGACAGCATGGCAGTTATGAAAATGGATACAGGTAATTATTTTAAATATTTGTATGATTAAATAATTGTTTATATATTTTATAGATTCCAAGGAGGTAGCAGATTGGAATACGATCAAAGCAGAGGCCGCTACAAGAATTCGTACGATTTTTCAATTCCGAACTACAGAAGAAAATGGTTTAATATTTTACGTCGCGGACCAAAAACATTTACATTATGTTGCTGTTTATCTCATTGACGGATTTCGTATTGTGAATGAGGCTTTTATTGTCAGCTGACTGATTGTTGCCCATCACACAAAAATGCATAAGTTCGTTTTAGAAAAAATATAAAGCTCATTGAATCGAATACTATTTACTTTGTTTAAAATAATGCAAACATTAAAAGTTATATTTATTACTTTATTCTTGTATAAATTATATGGCAATGGGGTACTTGCATGGTACTGAAAATTAGATTTTTAACACTATGAACATGACGTTAGGTCAAAAACATTGGTAAAAATACAAATTTTATTTTAAAAAATTATGTTTTTTAGTAAATTGAGAAAATTTTACAGTGACGTCACTTATTTTGCATTGAACATAGGCGACTTTCTACGTCACACCACATTTTCATTATTTATTTTTGGGCTAGTTAATAAAAATTTTGTAAAAAAAATATACGGGTTTTAAGTTTTTATCTCTTCTTCAAAAATATTCAATAAAAAAAATCATGCAAGTAGCCCATTGAGAGGAGGCTTTTGAGAGATGCTATGAATGCCAAACATTTTTTCAAGCGCACTGTGATTCATAACAAAATGTTGATGTTTAATTTTTTCAAAAATGACAGCTAAGAAGTAGATTTGCACCCAGTTTAACAGTATAAAGATATTTATGATTATCTAAAATTACAATTGATTAACAATTAAAATTATAAAATATAATGCATTATAAACCACAATTACGAATAAGAATCATATTAATAGTAAGTTTGTAAGCAATATTACAACTCGTTAAATTAGGTAAAATTTCGTTAATATTATGTGATATTTGTAGTTTTGCCTATTTATTGGATCGATCAGTACATCTAATTTTTATTTGTGGGCATTTCCGAATTTAGATGCAGAAGTTTTAATTGCTTTGTCAATAGGAGGGGGTTGTCAAGCGGCTATGGCTTTATTATTGGCAAGTTTAATTCAAAAGGATTATATTGTAGCTGAATTTATTTTCAGTTTGTTTTACGGAACTATAACAGTTTATACATTTGCATTATTTGTCCAGTTTTCAATTCCTGATGACTCTGACATACGCTACGAGTGGAAAATAGGAATGATTGTAATTTGTGTTGTTTTGCCTATATCGATTATTATGTGGATTACAGATTTTATGTTTAATTTAATAGATATATGTAAGCGTCGCTAAATGTACCTATAACTTACTAAATGTATGAGTACTTTATTTAGGTATTTTAAAACAATTACTTTAAAAACATTAAAATTTATTTCAATAAATGTTAAAATATAAAATTTATACTTACATAATGCATATTGGTAATTGTACAATGTATAACATTAAAATTCAGTGTGTAGGATAATTTTGGAATCTTCCGTATCACTAACGTACCCTTCTTCCCCGGTGTATTTCATCGGATAGAGAAGTAGAGGAGCTACAGAAAGAGCCTCCAAGGTGCGATTTTCAAACCATTTCTTCCACTCATCCACGGGATGTTTGTCAAACATTAGAGGAAGAAATTCATCGACAGGAAGTAGACGTCGAAGAGGCTCAGCTGCCAAGAGTTTGCGCGCGCCTGAAGCTCGTAATACGTAACCTAAAGTCCAGTACGAATATCCCGCGTGCACTAGCAGAGAACTTCCTTCCACCCAGGGCTCCTCTTCAGTCGCCATCGGTTTGCGACCCAAGTACACCAGCTCCCAGGGGATGGCTCCGTTCTCAAGCTCCTGTACAAGCCGCTGCAATTTCACTCGAAAGAAAGGTTCGAAGCGAATGTCATCTTCTAGCACGAGAATTACATCAAGACCTTCTGACAACATCTACAAATATATACAAGTTCAAGTAGATATTATCAAAACTCGCATTTCATTTTCAACTTACTTCGTTCCAAATTTCATAATGACTTAAAAAGCATCCGATTTCTCCGAGTTTCATGGGTCTGTAAATCAATTCAAATATTATATTTACTTGTATACCTATTACCTATTAAATGCTGACACACCTTTTATGATAGGGGTCGAAATATCCAGGAAGAAATTCAATACTATCTAATAAAGTTTGATTTAATTCTTTTCCGTCAACAGCATCTCGTACTTGAACCAACATACCGAGTTCTTCAAACATTTTAAGCATTCTTTCTCTTCTTTCAGGCCTCCGTTGCAAATTGATCATAAACATTTTATCAAAACCAAATAGATCTTTCTCTGGAGGATTGTAAAACGGTTTTAATAAATTACTAAGAGGTAGTGGAGGATGTTCAGTCATTACTTCGAGTTTTATATTGACAAATTGTTGTAAATCCAAGACTAAATTGTCATCTTGTTCCAGGGGAACAGTTACGAAACCATAAATTTCTTCGTTGCATACATGAAGAGGAATATTTGAACGATTTGCAGAAAGTGCAAAAGTTATAATATCATCATGAGGTCCGTCATAGTCTGGTACTAATTCAGGATTGAAAGTTAATCGATCACTGAGTATACGCTTCAGATTTATTAATACGCACGAATGTACCATTGGTACGCGGTGACAACCCATATTTTCATGAGTTAATAGTGGCTTATATTCATCAGTTCGTTCGTAATAATAATTAGAAGTCATTCCAGCCCAAAAATTCGAATACAATCCATCAGATTTTAACATAGGTGCAACAACACTAACATTTTTAAATATCAATTGTTGTATTACGTTGTAATTTACGAAAAATACGTCACAATCTAAAAACTAAAAGTATAATGTATTAAAACAATCATAAGATATAAGATTTTGTACCAACCATAATATAATCAGCCCACTTTTGTCTGGCATATCTCAATGCTTCTTCACGTAATTCTATGATCTTATTGAATCGTTCAGGAGGCCAATGCGCTGGTCCTGTTTCATCTTTATACTTAATAGATTTCTCATCCAAAAGGATATCAACTGAATGATAATCATCCTGCACATCATTCAACCATAACTCTAAAATTTCTACTGTATTATCGTTATTATGATCACTTCTAATCCTACGAAAATATCAAATTTATATGAATTATAAAGAGAGAAGTAACCTGCTACACAGGTTAAGAAAACGTAAACAAAAGTTTGACAGGTGTCAATGTCAAGTGATTTTTGGAGGGAGAATTTGCAAAGTTTAAATGAAGTAAATAGATAAGATCCGTTCTACATACCATAATGAAATCCTATTCTTAGGATATGTCAGTCTTTCTAGCACTGAAAGAAAGTATGGCAATGTATGAGCCTTGTTTCTTGCTAAAATTGCAATTACAATTGTGGGATATTTTGAACTTTCATGTGAAATTTCAGCTGTGAGAAAATGGCACGAAGATATATACAACACAATAAAACATATAAATTTTAACATTTTTACAACCCTGTTTCCGGTTGATGGCACAAAAATATCACAACTTAAAAATTTAATGACAATTACAGACGCTGCTGTCAAACCATCTGTCGTCCGTGTACGCAGTGTTCTCAACCTAATATAACTTTTTTGATTGTCTTACCAAGCAGGATAATGTACAAACAGGAAAAATAACGAATAGTTTTTGTAAAGAAAACAATATTTTGTATAGGTATAAAAAAACTACAAATATTCTGTAGTAGGTGTTAACGTTGGTTCTTCAGTTTTCTTTTTCTTTGGTGCATAACTCAGTCCATTTTTATCAAATTCCATAGGCATTACACCTAAATCGCCGCTGTATCTATTTTTTGCAACCTAAAACCCAATGAATACGTTGTATTCGTAATGCTGGTAAATGATAATTCCTTACTTGTAAATATTTCTTGCCCCTAACAGATGTCAACCTCTTATCTTGTATTATAAGTACATTATCCGCTTCTTGACTAGCTTTGGCTCCTCCGAAGATACTACTAGTTGTTAGATCTTGTTCATCTCGCTCTTTTCGCGGGTGAATAACAAGCGTGACATGACAATTGCGCCTCGTAGCAAACATACGGAATGCCGCAATAATCGCGTCCTGTTTCCAAAAGCGATCCACATGGCGCGTTTCAGAGTCGGTCAGTCCCATCATGAACTGAACGTTATCAATGATCACATGCACAATGTCGTGGACATATGTGGCATGTTCCACAGCTTCCATTACAACTTTGATCGGCTGCTGACCATGAAACGTCATAAAATATATTGGTAGCCTCTCAAACTGATCTGCGTACTGGTCAAACTTGTCAAGATGTTCATCTAAAGCTACTCCAGCTAACTGTTGTAACATTGTACGAGCTAAACGCGCGTTACGAATCTCAAAACTGCCCCAAAGTGTTGAAACACCCTGCATACCTAGATCTAAAGAATACTCGCTAATAAACGTTGTTTTTCCACAACCTGTGGAGCCCGTAATCACAGTTAGTTCCCCTCGGCGATGACCCTTCAGAACAATATCATATATTAATCAATTGTTATGTTACACGAGGAAAGTTTTTACTAAAAGGTTTCTTCTTTCTGTCATATATAAATCTGTATCATACGGAGAAACTAATTATTTCTTTAAAATATATTGAAGCTAGTGACCTTAAATATATTTCATATAAATTATTTCATTGAGATTTTAAGTGAAAATTTTCCTCGTGGCATAATAGAAAAGCATACTTTTAATATTTTATTTAAAGTAGGAAAACGCTTCCACTTGACTCCTTGCACTCTATCTAGATTCTGTAAATCACTGAGCACATCTTCTCTTAGACTAGCGAATGTTGTAATACTTTTGTGCCACACAGGCTGTGCGCTATTCACAATCGCCTTCAGATCTTTTCCTTGTTCCACTGCAATGTGCGGTAGTGGCTGAGAGTCAGTTGGGCGCACGACATGACATCGATGTTCGCCCAGTTTCTTAGCAAAGCTGCGTGCGGTGCCCCACGACGAGGCATCGCCCCCGAACCAGAGAATTAATCGCGGGAAACGTTCAAGTGACGGGAGACATGATAGAGGGAGAACTGATAAAGAATATGGCAGGCAAATGATTGTAGAAGAAACTCGAGATGCAACAAGAGCTAAAAGATCACGAAAATTAGGAACTAAAATAGCAGAGGTTTCACGACTCCGTGATGCTCGTCTGCAAAATATATTTACAAATATATAAACCTTGCTGTTAACTCTCTATAATATATTTACCCAATTATAAGACCATTACAGTCATTCATTGGTTCAGTTTGTTCCTCAACTATATCATTTTCTTCTGCGTAAGTATTTAATTTTAATATTCTAAATCCCGACGTGTTTCCTTCAACATCAATTAATGGCACATATAGACAGTTTTGTGACTCGTTTATACGTATATTCAATGTGTTCAATATAACACTAGGTACAATCTACACATTTATAAACATTACAAAAGAGAAGTTCATTTTAGATAAATAATACTTACTGGAAGTTTAAATTTCTTACAGAGAGATGAAATATGATCATCTGAACATTTGCTCAGTAACTTCGTGCTTGAAATTATGTTTTTATATTTAATGCTATCTTTTGTAAATGAATATGCTGTTATTTGTTTAACGTTTCCTGTGGAACTGAAAATTTTTTCTAATATATTCCAAGATCCAGTTGAATTACATTTATGACATGAAAAAAAACCTGAAAATTAAATTAATCAGTATTTATATACTTTCAAATTTAATAACTTTCATACCAGTTGTTTTATTTATATAGGTTTTGGAATTATGATTTGTTTTCCCAGTCTTATTACATATGGGACAGTTAGTAATGAAACAAGTATGTCCTTCTTCAAATTGTAAATTATGATTTTTTAAAACCCTCTTTATTACGGCACCAGAGATGAGGGGTATATCGTCAGATAATATATTATACAGTCTACATTTATACAAAAACCTAGTTTTGTAATTCAAAGGTAAAGGCTTTAAAATTACACTTATATTTCTTGCTAAATATTTTGTAAAAACCAACATAATTAGATATATATTTGTACTTATATAAATATAACATGATAATACTTTGTTATAAATGTATTATTATTTTTAATTCTTATAAGAATAGCATATTTAATTAACAATATTCAACAATAATGCAATAATCATAATCAAAACAAAAACCAGGTGGAACTGTCAAAATTTACAGGTTATAAACAATGACAGTTGTACAAGCACCAACTTCGGAGTTCGAAATTTGACATTCCCGAAATATTATAGAAATCATTTAAAAAATTGAAAATATAAGTGTGTTTATTCATTCATTTAATAAATAACTATTTTGATAATACTTTTATATAATTTTTTTCTTTTGACCTATATAGCAAAATATGCGCTAATTTTCAAATATAACGAATTAATACAAAATTTAACAAAGTATGTTTTTCTTTTTATTAATTGATTTGAATAATTGATGATTACGTCATAAACAGATCAAAATAATGTCAAAATGATTGTCCTAAATCTTTAAGAAGACATTTAAATTAAATTGATAGTCATAATAGTATTATAAATGAGACTCAAACATAAATAAAATTAACTACTTTTGAACTTTGAATCCTGAGAATAGCTGCTCACTAATTCCGTCATTTAAAATAGTAAATATAATGCTATGCTTGATGCTATGTATGCTGATAGCTCACGTGTACATAGTTATCAAATTACCGTACAATGATTATTTTAACTATATAGATTATACGATGAACAAATAGAAATATTGTGTATCGTGTTACATTAGCAACTACATTTCATTTCAGTTAGCTTAAGAAGATTAATGTGTACAAAATCATTCTCAAGTAAAATATCTTCGTACTAGTGTCAGTATTATGAATTATTTATTTTAAAATAATGTACTATTTCCATACGCTTTTATGCTGTTTTCATTAAAACCACATGTTTTAAAATCAAATAGAAATCTTTAAGTGTTTTGAATAAGGTTAAGTCTGAATTGCATCAGCATCAAGATGATTCCAACAATAAATAAAAAGTTATTGCCTATGAAAGGGCATTATTTATTTTTCAATGGAGGTATGTACAGAAATGGAATATGGAGCATCGTGTGACAATGATTTTTTCAGCAACTGCCCCCGTAATTCCTTTTCTCCCGGTGATGGCCCGTCAACTCGGCTTTTCTGGGACAATTGTAGGTGTGATTTACACTGTTTTACCCATTGTGGGGATGATTGCGAAGCCTCTTCTCGGAGGTATAGCCGACCGGTTCCGTTGCAAGAAGATGCTCTTCATTTTATTCCAATTTATCACAGCAATATCGTTACTGGGCATCATGTATATACCAGAGATTCCAAAGAATTCAAATGTGCATTTTGCTTGCGATTCTGGAGAGAGTGTCTTTGATGTTAAGAATAAAAGTGTTGAAGACACATGTTCTATAACTAGTGTGAAGAGCCATTTAGAAAATAGGCAGAACATTAATTGCCAAGTAAGTTTATTTAACAATAATCGATCGCTATCGTAAATTTATTAGTATAACAATGCAAATACTTTTAATCGTGTTTGATAAATAAGTTTATCTGAATGAATTATAATATTTCAGATGAATTGTGATAAATTAACGGAAGAGGAATACAAGACAATGTGTGAACATTGGGAAGATGGACTAGAAGTTTGTAATGATCCTAAACATTCATTTTCTTTCACTGCAATTGTACCCAAAGATAGCATTGATGTTTTCGACAAAATTATAGTCTTTAGAGGTAAGATCAACGTTGTACTATTCTCTATAGTTTAATAACAGACAAATAGTTTGTTATCTCCGAGACAAAGATTAAGTCAATAAAGAAAATGTTTTTAATTGTTTAACTGCTAGAATTGGCCTTGATTTTATTCTATGAGATAAAATGCATTTGATTATAAATAAGTAAAATTATGATTTGCAGTGGTAAACATCTCCCTCCACGGTGGAGCTACAATAAAACCTCTGTGTCCGGAACCAAGTAACAAAATCTCAACAAATTGCAATATAAAATGCGACGTGCCCTTATTAAATGAACTGCTATCAGTTCCACGATCTGAAAACTACGATGTAGTAAGTGAATACCAGTTCTGGGAGTTTACAATTCTGGCTGTGTTGGGCTGGGGCGGAATGGCAGTGGTGGTCAGCATTGGCGACGCCATTTGCTTCGAAATGTTAGGAGACAAACCGAACATGTACGGCTACCAACGCCTGTGGGGCAGCATCGGCTGGGGAGTGTTCTCCATCCTCGCCGGCCTCATGGTGGACAAATACTCCGAAGGCCAGTTTTACAAAGATTACACATCCGTGTTTTATTTAATGCTAGCGATGATGGCCATAGACATTTTAATTTCTTGGAAACTTCGATACAAACAAGAACACATGTCTTCTAATATCTTCCGCGATGTTGCCAAAGTTCTAACCCGTTTGCGTGTGTTTATCTATTTGTCTTGGTGCGTGTTTGTCGGCATCTGCACCGGGCTGATTTGGAACTTTCTATTCTGGCACTTAGAGGACGTCGCCAAAGCTTATGACGAGGAGTCTGGCGAATGCGGTTTGCAATCGTGGATCAAAACCTTGGAAGGTCTGGTGATGGGGATACAATGCCTCGGCGGTGAATTGCCCTTTTTCTTTTTATCCTCGTGGATATTAAAACGCATAGGCCATGTACATTGCATGAGTTTGGTTTTGCTAGGCATTGGAGTGAGATATGTCTTGTACTCTGTGCTGGTGAATCCGTGGTGGGTTTTGCCGGTAGAACTACTGAACGGAGTGACTTTTGGTTTGTTTTACGCTACAATGGCCAGTTATGCTAGTATTGTATCACCGCCTGGAACTGAGGCTACTGTGCAGGTAACATATTTCTATAATTTATAATGATTTACAGTTTACATTGGATTCGTTTGCAGGGTTTGGTCGGCGCAGTGTTCGAAGGCGTAGGCGTATCACTCGGAAGTCTTGTAGGTGGCATTTTGTTTGACCGTTACGGGGGTTGGACGACATTTAGAGTGTTTGGGATTGCATCGTTTGTATGCTGTGCAGTGCACGTCGTTGTACAGTTCATGATAGGGAAAAAAGATCACATACTTTCAGGTAAACAACCAGACAACACTTCTTTATAACTAAACTATTCACATTTTGCACTAACACAGCGTAGCAGTATTCCATTACTTATTTCATTTTATTCAAACTTGATCAGCTATTGACAATAATTACGTAACATACATTTTTAATAATTGGTTATATTTTATAAATGGATTAATTCGCATGATATTATTTTAACTGTTGGTTAAGGTCTCTTCGTCTATGCCTATTTTATATTGAAAAGGTGACTGGTATTAATGTATGTAATATTTTATACTTAAATATTTCTCTTACTCATATTGAGTTGTGAGTTACCTCTGTTTTTATTTTTAATTAACAAAATATTGAAATTTTATAATGGAAAATATACATAAAAGCATTGGTGCTCATCTTCCATTCCATTTGTACATATCAATCTGTTATTGTTGAGAGAAAATAAACAAATAAAGTTTAATTTCATCATTGAATTAGATTACGAAGAAGCTACGACACACTACGCACCTCCCAAGGAAGCCATCAGTATTCTAGACGACGATACCCATGAATTTACCTTAGTAAACCATTCACTAACGTAATATTAGTCTTTCAATATCGTATTTTCGTTATTTACTACCAGTAATGCTAACGAAGAAGAGTACTTATCGCAGGGTAAAGATTTATAATTTTGTATCGAAATTTATATTTAATCTCAGGGTAAACACGTGAATAAAATAAAAATTGTAGCAGTTACGAAAGACAGGTATTTGACTTTATTAAAAGTAATCTTTTTGTAACTGTATTGTTTGCATATTATTATCAAAAGATTAGAAACATTTTTGAAGATATTTATCTTTTAATAATTTTTTAAGAGACAGTTGATAACGTTTTGTTATATTTTTATTGTAAGGAATCTCTTATGGTTTACATTTTTATTTGTTCGTAAAATAAGAGATTTCTGTAGTTTCTTTATAAAAATATCTTGTAAGTATATCATAAAAGTGTATTGTGATAGTTGACCAGTGTATTTTTTGGTAAAAAATTGTATATACAATAATTTTTGAAACATTTTTATCTTTGTAGTTCAACGATTTTGTATGTTTTTATAATTATATAATTTGTTGAAACAAATTTATAAAATCTTTAGTATAAACGAATATGTGATTGTGATAGTATTTAGTTTATTTTTCTGTTTTGTTGTTTCTTTAAAAATTATTGTTTTGATTATGTTGAAATGTATCATCATAGTTATGATTTGATTTTATTAAATAAAATTTGTATATTATATACTTCCTTTATTATTATTTTGAATGTTGCATGGTTGTTTTCTATTTGTTTACTATAAAATAGTCACGCTTCTTTGCTTGTTTTGTAGTACTTAAAACCACATTCACTTGATAAAATATGAGGGTAAACATGGTAGGATTTCCTGTTTTTTTATTAGTAATAACCGCAATTATATCATAATTATTTAATTAGAAAAAATATCAAAAAATTTATCACACAGTAAAAAATACGCTGTTTTGTTACCTTCTAGCCATCAACTACCATCATCTCAACATTATCGAGATTGCCAGGTTGCTGTACAGCATCTTCGTACCGTGATGACCAATTCTTTACATTCACATTTCCGTATACCTTAAATTGTAATAGTTAATATATTGTCAGCTCATTCTATTTTAACAATGGTAATACCTTTGCTACGAATTTAAGTATTTCAAGTTTAGAAACGCAAACATTTGCTCTGGACCCCCAAGAAAACTTATTTTTTGAGTCTTCATCGTCATTATTTGAAGTTGTTCCATTAGTTTCAAGTTGAATATATTGTTCTTTAACTAATTGTTTAGTAACAAATGTGTGAATATCGCCTACGTCTGTTAATTTCTTTTCAGGGAGAATGTTGAGACCTTTTAAAAACTCCCATAAGGTTGATTCTGTTGCAGAATCTTTACACATGAAAATATGAGTTAGTACTAAAAACGTTACGGTTGTTTTAAGATTTTCTTCCTCAGAATTTACTACTATATCACTGTGTTCCAGATCATTAGTTATAATATACTTTTTACTATTTGAATCTGCATCTATCGTACCTAGTTTTAATCCGTATACCTGAAAAATATTTTGCTTTAAAGGGCTACATTTCAAATTCAACAGATTATAACCTCCAATAAAACATCTTTTGCCTTCTTTAACACTATATCAAACGTCTTGCCAGGTCTTTCACTAAACAAAGCCTGCACAATTTGAGCTCGTTTGATAGGTATATTTGTGCCAAGTTTCACTATGAAAAATCGTACACATTTTTCTACTACATCATCGGATACTACGTTTTGACTTTGACTCTGAGGAGGCTGCTGTGACTGTGAGAATCTTTCTGTTTGGGATGAACTGGCATTTTGTGACTTATTGATTCGTTGGCTGCTGCGAATAATTCTACTTCTTTGCGACATGTTAACAAATAATAAAATATTAAAAATGACTGATCTTGGGTGCCTTAGCAGCTGTCACTGTCAGTTTTTACCGCTTTTATTTTACGTCAGAAGAACGTTGTCGACAAAATGTTCATTTTATAAATTTATTCTAAATATGATTTTATTATTTATTAAAACCTCTCGAATATAAAAACTACAATTTATTAATTAATAACCGGAGTACATAATGGTTGTAGATGGCACCACCAATCAGGATTTGTCCAGTGACTATACACACACAGTGGCGTCAAGAAATGTCTTACTTTTAATTGGTCCGTCATGTAGTGGTAAAATTTTTGTTGTTTTATATAGAGTATGGTCATGGTCACCACAAAACACATGGTCACTTGACGTCTTTAATTTGATAACACGATAACAGTAACTGTCAAAGTCAAAACGAGTCCATTTCACACCACATAACGGTGCTATTATTGTTATAAATATAAAATATTTTGTGAAAAACACATATTAATACAGTACAGTGTTTATTTATTTATTAATTTTTGATTGTATAACATAGTGAATCCACTTTTCATACTCAACTAATTTAGTATAGACTCCTGGTGTATCTTTTTCGCCACATCCTAAACCGAAACTAACAATTCCAACTTGAAACCACTGTCCAGAATCCTCACAAACTAACGGACCACCACCGTCACCCTAAAATCAACAATATATGTGTATGAATCCATATGATAATGTTACAGATATTGATTACTTCACAAGCATCGTTCCCTTCTGCTCCAGCACATATCAAACTATCTGGTAGGGTGTAATTTCCCCCGAAATGATTTTTCAGTTCGTGTTCACATCTTTGCGGCGGCCAAAGAGGCACTTGAACTTCTTTGAGAACTTCAGAGTGTTTTGATTGTGAATTCCTGCGACCCCAACCAGTAACAAAACAAGATTTCTTATCTAAGAATCTTAAATTCATAACTTTTCGCGGAATACAAATGAAATCTATGTTTGGTCGTTTTTGAACGGGAAAACGTAGATGAAGCAGAGCTACATCATGAATTAAAGTACGTGAAGTGTACTTGGGATATAAATAAATATTTAAAATGTCGATTTCTTCGTGACGATGGAATTCAGTGCCGCTGCGAACGTCATATTCACCTAAGCGGGCGGTCAGACCGGTAACACGTTCAGTATTAGATGATACACTTAAATAAATCAAACATAAACTTATAGCTAGAGAGCCGTAATATAAAATCGTGCCTGATTTTACTCCTTGTCAGAAATGACTTAATTCAAGTCTTGCCTTCAAGAAAATGTTACATCCGGAGTATTTCAAACAGGGACCTATTTTAAACAAGTGTTTCAACATGTACTAAATGACTTATTTTACTACTTATGGTACTTGATGTACATTATAAGGGACATACAAAGAAATTTACCGGTTGTACATATCTGCCAGAAGCTGTAAAGTGATTCGAAGTGCACATAATATCGGGAAACGTTATGTGACGTTTAATTTTTGACGTCCCTCAATTTGCGCACAGCGCACTTCGAAACACTTTGAAGCATGTACGACAGGTAAATTTTTCTGGCGTGGTGCTTAATAATTTCTTTGAATGCTCCTTATTATGTACATCAAGTACCAGAAGTAGTAAAATAAGTCACTTGTTTAAAATAGCGCCCTGTTTGAAATACCCCGGATGCAAATTTTATATTTACATTTTCTTGATTAACATAAAGGGGTAAAATCAGGCACGATTTTATATTAAGGCTCTCTAGCTATTACAAAAAATACTAGTTTCTTGGTGTATCAGTAAAGAAAATAGTGAATCTTTTGTGAAAGAACATTTTCTCAGTAAGATCTGAGTAAAATGACCCAGAAAGATTATCGCGATGAACTTGATACTTATATTAAAATGCAAAACGTAATGTCTGGAGCTGGACAGTTATTAACATATCATAAATGTCTCATCATGATTATCTTTCTATTAAAATGCGGTATTTAAATGATGTAAAATTGCATGCTATATACAACATGACTGTTCATTGTTTGTAATTGCATCATTTACGCATAGGAAATATTGTATTCACAATTACTTACAAGCGCTGTACGCAATGTGCGGCGGTCAAGACCCAGTTCTCGTCTATTAAAGACGCACCACATATGTAAATATGATTTGCTTTTTCTAAAATTGCGACCTGCAACACTAACTCTGTAATTTTCAATTAAATAATGAAAATCTAGGTATTTCTTACATGCCACGGCCATTCTGTTGGTTCAGCAAATCCTATTTTACCATTATCTTTACCCTTTTGACCACATTTCGATTGTAAAGATCTTATTTTATTTGAATTTGTACGTGATATTTTACAGCATACATTTGACTCGCTTAATCCACAGTAACTTGAAAAATTGCCACCGCTGTAAAATAATTTAACTAGATAAGATGGGATAATTTATCAGCGTACATCCAGATCCGGGTATATGGTTCAACTGTTCCTTATCCGGTCCATTTTTTACACAAGCAAATATATTTATTCATACCTTCGAAAGCACTCCCAATATTCCATACATTGGCATCTGTTACTAATTCCTTCATGCTTAGGTTGTTCTGCTTGGACGAATATCACGATAAAAAATATAAAAAGAATGCCATCCTTCATTGTTACCTTGAATCCAGCATCCGAATAGCTGATTATTAGATTTTTTCTTTACTGATGATGATAATCTGTCATCTGCTTAAGAAAATATTATATTATTTTTTGGCATACTTTATTATAATGTTCTAGTTTTTAAGATAATTTCAGAAAATTCTAATTGAGACATTTGAAAGGTAGGATTAGTATAAAAACATAATTTCAGTTTCTAAATTTGTTAGAACTTGGAAAGTTTTAATTTATTAAAAATACTCTGTGTAAAAATAATTATAATGAGAAACAGCGCGTATATATTTATTTACAAAAATAAATGTCATATTTCCAATTCTTTTTGTATAAAAACTAAATGAGTTTTACCATAATTTGTCCACAGCTAAATGCGAATAGAATTAGATTTTTTCTAAATAAAATTGGATCTAATTTGCGCCTCATTCTATTTAAATTTGTCAAACATTATAACTGTACTCTGTTAACTTTTTACTATACAAATCACCATTTTTTTCAATCATAATGTCACAATACAAAATATACTTACAGTTTATATTGAAGCAGATTTTTTAAACTGAAATTACTTTGTGTATCTACGTTTATACAGTTTGAATTCTTGAATACAACTGTAAACAATTACATTTTTCCTTTGGAACTTTCGTTTTCTTTGCCATTAACAAACATACACCTTGAATTACGTAATAAACGGATTGTAAGAATTGTGCATTATCGTGTATCCTCTTACATTACACACTGCAAAACAATGAAAATTTAAATTAATGAGCGCCAAAACATATATCTAAAGGGTTTATTTTAATTGCTATTGTAAAATGTTTGTTGTACTATGTAATCAATTTAGTTCAAACCATGATACAGCATAATTCATTCAAAAATAAAATAAAAAATTACTTCATTGTTTATTGTTTACATTGTAGAAAAAGGCCGTAACAAAATGGAATGTCACCGATTGAAATCTAAACTCAAATTGATCACAATTAATCGAATAACAATCTATAACGGCATTCAAACATTTACTTTACAATTATTCCTTTTTCTTTACTGTATAGCGACTGATTTACTTTACTTTTTTAATAAAATACTTTAGATACACACATTAATAAAAAGAAAGCAAACTAATATAATTTGGTTAATTACATATTGAGTCATTGCACAAAATAAATACAGGTTGGTAACATTAACGGTTATTTACCAACCGATATTTATCTGTAATACTGTACTATTATTTTAATATTATTACTTCATTGTGAACTACTCTTTCAACCCCATCAATTACGAAAACATTGTTTACATATTTATTAATTCTTTATATCAGGAGATATAACCGTGTAATGTTTGCAAAAATTGAAAATTTTATAATCATGTAAGAACAATTTTTTTATTAAAATTTTAAAAAGGCTCAACTGTTAATTGATTTGTTGAAAGTAGGAAGTAGACGGGCCTCTTAAATAAATAAATTAATATAAATTAATGTCTATATTGGGTGGGAAAATTATGCACCAATTTGCTAATGTTAAAATTGTGTAGTTTAGTTCATTCCACCCAATTTTCTCGTGGATATGAACGGTAAATCATAAGACACAAACATATATGTGTAAAAACTAGGTTTTCGTCAATTATAACATACCTAAGTGAATTTAAGTACCGTATTTTTGTGTGGAATTTAACAAGAGTACATTATGTTTGCAGTTTTAATGGTATCATTTTAAATTATAACAGAAAGCTAATTAGACTAGCATTCATTTTATAGATTTATTACGCTTATTACTTTAATAGTTGTTTTATGAGTTTTATAAAATAAATTGTTAGGTAGCTCTATTTTAAAATACAAACGAAAGAGAAATAAGTTTGTATGTTTTTGCATAAATTACACACATGCATATGTCATTGTTTATTCCATCAACTACTGTTATAATAAAACGGGGCTCGAATAGATTTTTTGCTCCAGTGCATTTGTAAATTCACGGAATGACCACTGCTCTAACTTCTAAACCGTTTTGTCATCACACGACGTAGTTAAACACCGTAAAATTACCACATTTGCATCTGATAAGTTTCACACTTTTTAATTAATTATTTTACACTAATTGTCCTCATAGTATTGAAGTATTTTTACTTGACATAATAACACATTACTACAGTCATTAAAGAAGGAAATAAATTTGAATTGACATTCAAGTATAACTGTATTCGCGCACTTTAAGATGAACTAAACAATGGCAATTGTATTACAATGTAGACCAGTTTCAATTTCGTGCTCTAGATTTAAATAAGCAATATTACCAATGTCATAACTTTTCATATATTTTGCTCATGAACTCAAATTATTATTCAATTTACGTAATTTTCCTCATTAATATCCATGAAGTAATTAATGTTCACCTATACATAATTAAATCTTAGTTCTTATCTCCGATTTAATTCAATAAGTATAGTTGTTGGTTGGGCATAGTGATCGTGTTTAGCTGGTGTATCAAATTGATTGTGGGGCACGTCACCGTGACCAGATGCACCAGGAAGCGATTCACAGAGTAATTCCTAGTGCGTTGACTCAACACACCGTCTGCTGTGTGCGTTATGTGTATTCTCCACTAACAACCGCACACACAGTGGATCGACCGTTCTTTCAGAAATCTGTTTACAGGTGTAGCAGTTTCTGCTTTACTCATTGCGTATTAAAAATTTGAAGGACTAGATGTTTGTCAAAGAATTTATGCCCAGTTAAAATTTTGAACAAATCTTTGAAATCCATATAAATCATGAATGTAAAAGAGTGTTTTAATCAATTTTGTACATGCTTTATCTTATAATTAAGAGAGAAAATGTAACTCGGTATAAACCTAGTTCCATTCTTCGTCTGTAAATTTTTTTTTGAAATTTTGTTTTATCTGTAAATCTTTCCATGCGTTACCATAGTACAAACGCGGTGTTGAGCTACGTGGAGTCGATACCCTTAAAGCTAGATTCAGGCCTATCCAATTATAATTATAAGTGCTAAATTAACCAACCAGCGCTTTCATAAAATTCTAATTTCAATTATAAGTGCGAACGTTGAGCGCTGGTTTGTTAAATTAGCCACTTACACTTATAATTGGGTACGTCTGAAATAAGTGAATCAATAAATACAAAAATAAAATTTGGATTGCCATATAGAGAGATTTATTTAAACAGTTAACCCATTGACTGTAAAAACTTATGTAAAACTCGTCTTTTTAGTAATATTTAGAAATCATTTTACAAAATACATATTTAATTCTATAGCCGTGCACGCACAATCTTTAAGAACATCATTGTAAAATATGAGATCATATAGATTTCAAAACCAAAGTCACAAAATGGTTTATTGGAACATACTTTTTTGCTTTGAATTTTAAATGAAACAATATTAAAAATTGTGTATCATTTGTGTAATTTTCTGGCCAAATAGATATGTGGGTGATTGAAATAAATTTGTATTCATACGCCCTACTTCGGTTTAAAATTCGTTCACCAATTTCTGCAAACATTTCTACTTTTATCTTTACAAAAAATCTACTATCTTTCCAAGAATTGAAAACACTCCCAGAGTAATACGAAAATGAAACCCAGAAAAAATTGAAATTAAAATCACAACCATACGACATAAGTGAGCGAGATAATGATAATATAACGGTGTGTATTTATTAAATTATATCGCTGACAAATTATGTATTGTTCTGTGCACCTTTTTTAAGATGATGGGAATTATTTTAGTAATCATATAGATATTAAATCCAATAATATTGTTACCGTTAAAGCCGTAAAAATATTACTGCAAGTTACAGTACAAATGAAGAAACTGTTATTGTTATTTGAATGCATTTTCAAACCTCCTACCAATTAACAGTTGATATTAAAAATCCTTTCTTGGAACGAGGCTTCAAACGCATTTGCAATTAATTTGACTGTCTCGTAAAAGGTTTACTTTCCACATTAACCCATTTATGATTCCTCTAGTTAAGAACAGAGTTATAAAATATTTTTTACTTGTTTAGGAGACAGTTATTGTTGTAGTGGGTGTTAGTATATGTAATAAAACCGTTTAGAAGATTGTTCATAGTTCGTTAACTTAAGAATGGACTGCTTTTATTTAGTTGTACAATGTTGCATTCAATAAAAGGGTCCTTTTAAATACCTGCAACAAAAAGCTCTCTTAAAATCCTCTATAAGCATATGTCGTCCCAAAATTTTGTAGTTTCGCCATTAAAATTAATAGAATTGATTTTTCCCGCTAAAAATCCCGTACTCGTGCCCTCATGAAAATTTTATTGAAAACTAACAGTTTTATACATAATGACATGTTTTAGTTATTGGTTGGCGACAGCGCATCATACAGCGTAACGAGTACACAGCGACAAATGTAACAGTACTGAGATGTGCTTCAAGAACTCGGCAAAGTAGCGGGGCTTGAACCAGAGCCTTCGAGGAGTCTGCAAACCTCAACACTCTTTAGTTCTTCACCAAGAGCGACATACTCAACAACCAACACATTCTATTATTACACAACAAACACGTGCATCTGTACATTGTGATGTGTTGATATTTATATCATTTTCTTGTGCTTTAAATCAAATTTAAAATGTGTTCATTCAATTCAATTTGGAGCATGAAATATTGGATTACAATCATTTTAATTTTACTGCAATTGGTAAGTAAATATACCGGTACTTCTCCTTAAGCCCTGTTCGCACGATGATTCTTTGAAGATTCTTCCAAGATTCTGAATCCTGGAAAAGAAGAAGTTAAATTGCGGGGCCGCTAAATTGAATCTTCAATGGGTCTTGGAAAAAGAAGAACTTATAATTTATTGATTGCTTCTAAACCATGAATGAATTTTTTTCAAGATTCAGAATTTTGAAACTTGTTTTTCAGGATTCAGAATCTTTAACGAATCCTCGTGCAAACAGGGCTTTAGATTAGACATTTAGTATAACTAAAGGGGTGGTATAAATTAAATTTGCATCTAGGTAAATTTAAATAAAGCGTTAACTTGTTTTTTGAATAAATTGGTAACTGAAGTTACTATTTTAATTACCGATATCAATAGTAGTTTATCATAATATCAGATAGGTATAATTTGCGTATCAAAAAATTATACTTTGAAGAAAATAAAAATAAGATTATTATTTTATATTTATCTAACAACCATGAGTGCGTGTCGGTTGGTAATCATACTACTTATATACATTATAAATTTATATCGATGACTCACAGTATGCGAGGCTGTGATACCCAAATTTGATAAAAGGTATGATGGTAATATGTTTACAATAAAATAAATACTACCTGTAATGTAATTACTATTCATTGTAGCATCCTCTTTCCTCTTGGTTTTTCAATGTCTGGGGCGTGTTACAGTAAACATAAACAATTCATCATTATCTCGTTGGCGATCTCTCAATCTTCTTAATTTTGCATACAAGATTATCTTGTAACCGTTTTTCACACTCTAGTTCTCCTAAATCTTAGTTCTTCCTGTAAACTGCTGCTCGACTTAAACTCTCAGACCGAAACGACGAAAAACCAACCTACATGTAATTGTTTATTTACATGATCGTGATGTAACAACTAACACAGTATTTCACTGTTATCCCAAATGAGGAATTCAGAATTCATTTAAATAAATACGAGACCTATCAATGCGCGAAATCGGTGCAGATTGTAATTAACAGACCAGGAATATCTGATGGCTGTTGCAGTTTTTAATTTGGTTTTTTGCATTATTCATTCCTTAACTCTTTTAAAGAGGTCTATTACTGTATTTACTGTCAAGAATATACAATCATCTCAATCTGGAACAAAAAAGTCGGTCGAAAATATGTAATCTCCTAAATTTGCCGGTTACCATTTAATTTGTATGATCGCATTTGAAATTCATACACTTCATTGAACATCACGTCTCTACGCTATTCCAATTTGAAGGCACATTGAGCACATTCCACTTGTAATGTTAGTGTTCTTGACTTTACTGACACATAATCAAGACGTAAGACATCAAGAGCAACTCAATGAAAGATGCAATCGCATTTAAGAGGAACCGTTATTATGGTCTAGGTCTCTAAGTGGTACAGAAGAAAAATTGCGTACTTTTTGTTAAATTTGACGACACATTTATACTACTTTGCGCTCAGATTCACAATCACTATATTATTACACTGAAAACAGTTTTAAAATAACTGTCAAATTTATTCTGGTAACTTTTTTTTCGTATGCAACTTCAAACTAATGTTAACTAACGTGAAATTCGATAGAGTTGCCAACTATATTTTAACAAAAATCCCAATTAATATTTTTTTGTATTTGATATTTTGAAATCTGGGACGCAAAGTTTAAAAATTATATTGTACTCGTTTTATAAGACTTGAAATATATAAACGCACTTATTCCTTTAGAACATTTATCATTGCGCTCGTTATAAACAACAATACACATCATACGCATAATAAAAGCAATTAATTCTTTAGTTCCATGCATCCACAATTACACAGACATGCTTTAAATACTACGATTTTATGGTAAAATTCCTCTATTATATTATGTTTTAACTGTATTATCACTTACTATTCTGTACGTAGACTGCTCTTTACTCCATTAAAACATTACCTTATTACTACGTTTATGTAGTTAGCAGATAATAACAATAATAGCAGCAGTAGTGCTTGGCGTGCTTTCATTATCGTTTTTTATGTTACAGGTGAATATACAAGGACAAGATTATGATGGTAAGACGATTTGCACTATTTAAAAGACATTTTAGCTTATATAATAACAAGAAGCAATAGTTTTACTTATTCACATCTCACACGATACAAATAAAAAGAAAGCAAGTTTGATTCAGTGACATTCATTTCTATTTCAAGATTAGCGCAAACTGCAATTCAATATTTGGATCCGTCACTGGCTACTATTAATAATAAATGCAAGAGAACGAAACATAAAATTTTATTGCATTTAACACGTGCAAAAAATATGTAACAATAACAAAGATATTTGCACAGTAGCCCAGTTTCGTTACGAACAGATGCTATAAACACCATTACCCTCAAAACGAACATTCTCTTATTAATTCCACAAAAATGTTCATCTATTTTTCACCTGCAGCAATTGCTTGTACGCTTCTAGTAAATTTATATCATTACATGCTCTACAAATAGCGTAAACCTACAGCTCCAAGACAAACTCAAAACGAAACAATAAATAAATCGCTCTATTCTACCGTTACTCGCAATAAACAAGTTTAACAAGAGGTAAAAATGTACATAATAAACTACTTGTTGTAAATGCGGAATTATACAGATCAAGCCATCTGTTGTAATCTGAACTGCGAGATCGTGCGCTACTATTTTTCAGGAATTGTTAAATTGGTTACACGTTACGTTGAATAGTATGCAAATTAACTTTATTAATAGATAACTGTAGCATATTATAATCTGTCAACAGTAACCGACATACAATGCACGTTTGCGACAAACGGAGGTACAGGGGTTCCATTGTCAACAACAGTATCCAGAGATTCAATTTTAGCGCGATTAAAAAAACCGGAAGGATTTAAGGGCGCACCACTCTTCGCAGATGACCGCGGGGTTGATCCGGAATCTGATATGGCGTGTCAAATTCGTCCAGACAGAATGGACCAAAGTGGCCTCCTTTACAATCTTAAAATTACAGATTTCAGTAGATGCGGCGTATTAAAACGAAATGTAAGTCTTTGTAATAAATTCTTCAATAATCTATAAATTATTAAACTGTTTAGGGGTTTGTTCATGTAAGAATCTGGTTTCCACAATTTCCTGGGGTGGTAATGCAATCAGATCAAGAACTTATTATTATGTGTAAACCGCCAGAGCCTACAATAATAGAAAATAAAGCAGCTGGATTTGCTGGAAGCTTGTAAGTCTTGTGAAACTATTTGAGCTTACAAGAATTAATATTTTTGTTGCTTAGCCCCCATGGGGCGCGGGTGTCAGGCGTGGTAGAAGAAACTCCAGGAAGATTAGAATACGAAGTCGCGTTGTATAAAGAAGCACCAGCCGCCCGAATTACAAACACGTCAGCTAGTGAACTGCCTGTGGATCAGGCAGTGCCAATAGGAACTAAACTTCAACTGCGCGCTCGAATTAATCCTGATTCCGCTTGGAAATATGTCAAGTTAATGGAAGTGACTGTAAGTCCTGACCCTGATGATCCACATATGATTGGAAGCGTTGCGCTTGTTAAAGACGGGTAAGGAAGCTAGAGTTATCAAAATATGATAACTGTATCCTGTATTATAAAAAGCCAACGAAATCAAGAGTTCAAATATAAGGTGGCATTGACCATTACAAGTTTTTTTATTTACTAGAAAATATAGTTGCAATTATAAACAGAAAACCTTGTTTCTTCTGATAATAAATTATTAATGATAAATTACTTTTACTCATCAATCATACGATGTTTTAATCTTGACTACGTCATGGATGCGATAAAATTTAGTTTATAAATTAAGAATATACATTACTGTTTTATTTTTATTGTTGCCTTAATAATATGTCTGGTATTTTGATTGCAACGTTGTGGCCGTGTTATCTTAAAATAATTGAAATGTTTATTTTACTTGTTATATTAATGTACAATACAATTTTTTACGAGTTACAAAGCCTTGATAAGATAAAATATTATTAATGTATTTAACTGGCTCTTAATTTTTTTGAAGTATTATTTATCAATGAAATCAAAATAATTTTTACGACAGACAAAAACACTCCAAAGTTCATGAAATAAATGTTTTCAGATGTCGCAATCGCGATTTCGCGTCAATTATTCCTCACCAGCCCGCGCGGTATCGCGAGCGGCACAATGAAGTCTTCCTCGACTTTGAGGCCTTCCTGTTAAGTACAATGAAAGAACGTTCAACACTTTGGATTCATTCACAGATTAAAGCATGTATGGATTCTGCTGATTGTCAACCAGACTTTTGTTTAGATCTTTTCGAACCTTCCGGTCACGGCAGAAAGAAAAGAGAACTTGCAATGACCCTAGGAAGTGATAAACCGATGAAGCAGGCGCTCACGCATAAATACAATGACTCGACACAGTTTACTAAGTTTAAAGAAAACATTGAGTACACGGTTCTAATGCCAGGAGGTAAAATATTCACAATAAGTAATGAAACTTTTATTTATAATATTATCTGTTTAGAATTTTTCCATCGGACAGCAGTTATGGAAAATTCCTGCAACACTTTTCTAACAATCGCAGCAATTCTAGGCTGCTTGCTATTTTTATCAGCGTTTTTAATGTGTTGGCTTGCTACGCGGCTCCACTCTGCTGTTGTTGGCAACAACTGTGATAAGAACCTCGACCATTTAGTTAGAGAACACTCAAGACGATATTCTACCGGAAGAGACAGTTCCGGGTACACAGGAAGAGCCACGACTTCATAACCAGAGAATTAGAGAAGAATTTCTATGTGATTCCCAACGATATTAATTAATTATCAGTATTTTATTGTTAGAGTTTATCTATTTGTAAATATATTTATTTATTTATTTATGATTGGAATATAGTGGGGTCTATGTTTCGATGAATTGTAAATATTTTGCGTCAAACATAGATTAAATTAAATTGGGCTGGTTAGAATTAAAGACGTATTTTTGTATTGTACCTGTAGTAATAATAAATTTTAATAATAGTACTTTATTCTTTTTCAAATTTCTACCCTATTATTTTTGTCAATCGTAATAGTTAGAGAGCCGTAATATAAAATCGTATCAGATTTGATTCCTTGCCAGAAATGACTGTATTAATTCTTGCCTTCAAGAAAATGTTGCATCCGGGATATTTCAAACGGCGCTATTTTAAACAAGTGTTTTAACATGTACTAAATGTCTTATTTTACTACTTATGGTACTTGATGTACATAATAAGGAGCATTCAAAAAAATTGTTAAACACCACGCCAGAAAAATTTACCGGTCGTACATGGTGAAATGTGTCACAAAAATTAAACGCCACATGAAGTTTCCTGATATTATGGCAGACATGTACAATCGGACACTATTTTATATTACGGCTCTCTACCTATAAATCAAATTCTGGTGAATATTCAGAACAGCTGTGGGTTGTGAGTAAAATTATGATAAATTATTTATACCTATATCAAAAACAGAATTCTTTGGACAATTAGGTATAGTTTTACTAAATAGAAATATTTTGTGGAGTAAAACTGAAATATTTTATTAAATATAAATGCAAAATAACAAGTCAATAATATCGTGCAATAAAATTCACTATTTACAAATAAAATCACAATAATAATTCTTACAAACAGATCCAAATAAATTTTGTATAAAATTTATGTAACGTTTAGCGCTTTCGCTCGATTATGAGCTTCGATGATGGCCGCTTCTTTCTTCTCTTTCTTGAGATTTCGTTCCTCGAACTCGAGGCGGTTGCGGATGATGCGTTCGACGATCTTATCGGTGGTCATGTCGTTGTGAGAGTTAACCAGGATGAACTTGCCTTGGCGCTTGGGCTCTAGGTACGGGTCGTACCCGTCTACGTCTGGCATGATCGGCGTGTGGCCGTGGATCACTAGATCCACGTGGAAGTGAGACATCAGGTCGCTGGTCACGTTGTACGGCGCGCCGATCACTACTTCTGACACGTACTGGAATACACAAATCAGTTCATTCAATACTTGCATATAAACTGCAACTAACTTTAATATTACGTTTTCAAAACGATTGCAGAAAAAAATCAACTTTGTAACACATGCGTAAATTCTAAAATTCGTTGCGCTCGTGTTACATTTAAATTCGTTTCAGAATCCCAAATTTGTAATTTCGCAGAATTATTTAAAAATGTTGTTTCCTATTATGTCATTTAAAGGTTCTCAGAATTATTTCTTTATTATCCTACTGATTTCTAATTATAAATAGAAATGGTGACAAAGCAAAAAATCATTTTCTCATTTTCTAATCAGTGACGACTTTCTATCATTTCAATAATTATTTGTCAATTAAAATGTTTTCCAGTAAAATGTTGTTGCTTGAAAACAATGCCATGGAATTTAAATATTATAATTAGAACAATACGTACGCAGCTAAATAATTCAAGGATTTGTTCTTTCTTAACACTGATATTATTTACCTTGCAGGCTAAAACGCTGAGGACCCTCTCATGCAAATTCATAATCGGATAATTGCTCCCTTTGTACCTATTGACCACCGGGTCCGTATGCAGCCCGACAATCAGATAATCACCGTGTATGCTGGCGGCCTCGAGGAAGTCCAAGTGGCCGACGTGGAACAAGTCGAAGGCGCCGGCGACGTAGATGACTTTGTCCCCGGGTCGCGGGGACTTGCCGTCAGAGAACTGAATGATCTTCTGCGTGGTGGGCAAGAACTGCGAGCACCCGGTCCACGGGCTGCGCGCGCTCGAGTCCTGCCCCAGCTTCGACGAGTGCTCCTTGCCCACGTCGTACTCCAGGGCCCCACTCTGGAAGTGCTGCCGCGTGAGGAGCAGCATCCGACCCACCAAGTCTGTTGTTGACACGCCGGCAGTTCTTTCGACTTCTCTAATCAGTTATTATAATATCGGTCAGGGTTAAATCATAATAATAAAGTAAGTCTTACTTGTATCTCCCGGCAGTTTTCACTAGATGATACGTATCAACTCCATCGGCTGTCGTTGTAATATCGTCACCGTGTACACAGAAATCACAGTTGTATTTATCAAGTGTTTCCAGAGTTGTGACATACGGAGCTCCTTCGACTACTTCGTCTACCCACTTAATTCCTCTCACCATCTTATATCTTTCTTCTTGTGTAAAAACAGGCGGCCCTTTATGTTTCGCAATCTCTTCATCCTTATGAATTCCTACTATTAATGTATCACCTAGGGCTTTGGCTTGGCGAAGGGAATTTGCGTGGCCGAAATGTACCATATCATAACTAGAAACATTATTTTTAAATTGTTGGTGTAATAGCCGAAATTAACAGAGTATGATTCACTTAATTGCACAAACGATAGTTTGATAAAAACTTTATGATTCGGTGTAGGAGTGTCGTGTCAAGATAGGATTGTCACTGTAATTAAATCTATAAAATGTGTAAAACAAAGTTTATGTCAACCTTTTTATAGGTGTGACATCTGGACATGATGTATTTATTTAATGATAAGTACTAACTTGAGTAGGTTATACAAGAGAAAATGATTTTTGTCACTTAAAATGTGATTGAAACTGTATAATCCCACGGTATTTAATGAAATATATTAGCAGTGTAATTAGATGTCGTTGTTTTCGTGCAATTATAGGTTGAACCATAATCTGTGATACTGTTTAGGTTATCTCACACTCACCAGCCATCACACCACACGCGAACAGTAGAATCTCCGTTTGGAAGTTTCATGTTGTTCATAGCCCAAGAACACGGTGACTAAACCGACTAAACTGAGACTGAGTGAACTTGAGTTTAAATTATAAGCAGATATCGCTCCTTCTACGCGAATGAATGGGATTGCGATGCAACGCCCCTTTGAAACATCAGGCCACTTGCGTCCTCTCTGCGTCGCTCTGCCGCAACCGGCTACGTGGATCGATCAAATGTAGACGACGACGACGTTAGTTTAGAAACTCCACATCACAATACACACACAACTGTTAGATACGCACATCTACTGTCAACAGTGACAACTGATATAAAACAGATACTTACATACAAAAATGTTGTATTCAATATAAACTATATCAAACGTAAATTGATGTAGATGCAAGTAATTTTATTAACAATAGACGCATTTATTCGCATTTATTTATTTGATGTAATATTTTGTTTTATTTAACTGTTTTGTTTTGGTGCAGACTCGATTTAAATATGCACCAAGTTATTATTATATTAAATATTATAAACAATATGAATTAATAAACAATTATTGATATTATTTTCTTAATCTTTGGCGTCGGCGATTCCTCCAGCAGTAATGGCAAAAGTAGCTTCATTTTCTGGCAGATCCGGACTGTCATAAATTTTAGCAATTCTCGTTTCGCCCCTTCCTTTTTTAAGCGAAAGTCTAGTTGTGCTCGCATGAGCCAAAATATTTCCTCCGATAGGTTTTTTGGGATCAGCTTGAAAAGATAAAGTCGCGCCAGGATCAGATGTCATTTGATTTGTAATAAAAACAGCGACATTATATTCCTCGCTGATCTTTTGCAAGCGCGCTAGCATTTGTGCTAATTTTTGTTGGCGATCAGCAAGTTCTCCTCGGCCTGAGAAATCAACTCTAAACAGAGCCATGATAGAGTCGACGATTAACAGTTTGAAAACGCCACCTTCTTCGTGAAATTTAGCAGCAACGTAATCTAAAAGTTCATATTGATGCTCGGAAGTGTAAGCGCGAGCATATAAAACATTATCAAGCACTGCACTTTGATCTAAATTAAAACGGTCAGCAATACTACGAAGACGATCGGGACGACTGTTAATATTCAATAGGAAAATATATTTAAAAGGAAAACTAAAGTATATGTGGGTAATGGAAAGGATACAAGGTATGTTCGGTATCTAAGAATATAACTTTCCCTCCTTGGTACCCATTAGGACCTGGTAATTGTGCAGTAACACATAAAGTATGAGATAATTGTGTCTTTCCAGTTCTAAACTCGCCGAAAGCTTCAGTAATCGCCATAGATTCAATACCTCCGCCCATTAATTTACTACGAACATCATTATGTTTTATATTAAATCTTATTATAATTTTCGCTCACTTACTCAAGTTCCTGACTCCCAGTGCTCAATCTAAATACACATTTTCTTTTATCACTAACTTCTGAAGCTGTTAAAAATCCTCCAACGGAAATTTTCTGGCAAGCCTCTTTTATTTTATCGACTTTAGCTTCGGAAAAACCTTTAATAGCGCATAATTTCTTTTTTGTATTCATCTGTATACCCTTGATAGTACATATTCCCGAAGATTTTAGTTTTTTAATGTCAGCTACATTTATGCCGTGTTGTTGAAGGATATCTACATCTTGAAAAAAGCTTTCATCCTCTCCTTCTTGAGAAAGATTAGTTTGGCTTAACATTTCTTCCATTGTTAAAAGATATATGAAATTATACTATACAATATAGTAAATAGATTAATCTAGTCGTATATACTTTTAAATTGTAATAATGTTTTGCAATAATTAAACGTTCGAACAATATGATCAACACAATAATTATTGTTAAATTTGCTGATTGTTATACGAATGTCATTTGTTTTTCAAAAAAAGTGTAAGTGCTGCCATCAGTGTGAGAGCGCTAGAAGTTTTAGATTTTAAAAATTAAATAATTAAATTTATAATTATAATTCACACATGGAAAGCAGACGAATTGTATATAATTAATAGTTTTATAATTTTTATAATTTCATATTTCCAAGAAATAATAAGAACCTCCTTATACGGTCCTGTATCAAACGTCAAAAATAAAATTTGAAAATTGCCTGTCATGGGCCATGGCTTCTTCTAATAAAACTGTGACTGTTTTGACCCCACATGGTCGCCGACAGAATGTAAAAGTAACACCAAACTCTACTGTTTTACAGGTATTTCTCAGATTCTGTGCATATACTTATTTTAAAGTTTGATTATTTTAACCTCATTCTTTCAGATTCTAGAAGAAGTCTGCAAGAAACAGGGCTTCAAAGCGGAAGAATATGATCTGAAACATCATAACAATGTTCTTGATGTATCTTCTACCATCAGATTTTCCGGGCTGCCGAATAATGCGATGTTAGAAATGTGCCCAATTCAAAAACTTCGTGCCGAATCTCCGGTTACTTTAGGACTGCAACTTGAAAATGGAAATAGACTTACAGGAGATTATATTCCTAATGAAAATTTATGGAATATCTTAACAAATCTATGCCCGACTGAAGTTAAAATTGAGGAGAATCCTGTAGTTATTTATATGAGAGTAGAAGTTTATGGAATAGATGCTCTTAAAACTACAACTTTAAAAAGTTTAGGGCTTACAGGAGGGCGCGCAATGCTTAGATTAATACACAGAAAACCAGAACAACTTCGCACACAAGCAAACGTTTCAAGTCCTTTACCTAGCAAACCGGTAGAAGAAAAACCATACATTAGAAAATTACAAAGAACTGAGCCAGAAGCTAGTGAAATTACTTCCAAGTCTGAACCGATGCCAATTAAAAACGAAGCATTTCACGATACAAAGACTGAGTCTCAAAAGCCAGAACCGAGACAAAGTATTTCACCTTCTAAAGAAACCAAAAAACCTAATTTTGTTACTGACTTTGTTAAGAAAGAAAAATCAAAAAATAAAACGACAGATCCACAGAAAATCAAAAGCTCTAAGAACGCTGCGCAAGAAATCAAAGAAGAGGAATCAAAACTGGAAGAAATTGTATTTGTAAGTTGTAGATTTACATCAATAAGTATTAAAAATGTAATACAGGTGTTTTAGTTAGGAGAACGCAACGCTCTCGTGTTTTCTCTGGACATGGCGCAAACAGTTCCTACCGAACTTCCCGATGAATTTTTCGATCTTACAGTCAAAGATGCCAGACGTTTACTTCGAGACTTAAAGCAAAAACGACTTGAGTTGGAAGAAACACCACTTCAAACTGCTGCTCACAGAAACTTAGAACAAGATAAAAAAGTTTTAAGAAACTTAAATCAATACAAGAAATCTGTCATTAGGATTCAATTTCCCGATAGAACTGTACTTCAAGGCACTTTTAAACCGCTAGAGACCATTCAAAACGTCAAAGAATTTGTTACAGGATTCCTGGAAGACTCAAAAAGCGGTTTCCATTTATGTAAGTGTTTATTTTTATTGTTTATTTATCAATTATATTGGTTTTAATTTCAGATACAACTCCACCAAAATCAGTTTTACAAACTGAAAGTACTCTACTCGATGCCGATTGCGTGCCAAGTGCTCTAATTCATTTCGGAGTTGATTTTCCAGTTAAAGATGAGCAAACATTTTTAAAACCAGCTTTAATTTCTCAGTTTACGTCTCCGAACGTTGCAAGTTTAGCTGCGGCGAAAGCACGGTGAGTTTCACAACATTTTAAATAAATATTTACTATAAACAGTTTATTTTTAGTGGAGATCGACAAAGATTGGAGGAAAATGAACCGGAAGAGAGCGACATAATAACTGAGTTTGTAACAGCTATGGAAGTTGACGAAGACAGAAATAAAGAAATACAATATGAAGATGTAAATGTTGGAGCGAGCACATCGAATGCCCCATGTGTAAAAGGAGAACAAAAAGTCCCCAAATGGTTTAAACCCAGTAAATAATTTTGTATGTTTACTATATTTTGTATTAAGAATGCAAAAGTGTGTTGTTATAAAAGTCAATAAAGAAATGTTAATTATTAATTTGTAAATTGGTTTTATTATAGACATTTTTTCTTAAACAATAGTTTATATTGAAATTAAAAAAATATAAAATAAAAATACGTATAAAATAACTTTTAAATAAACTAAGCTTGAAATAAAAATAAAATAATTCGATTTCTAATCTCAAATACTAGATTGGCAGCATCGAAACGTTAAACTTTGAACGTATTTAACAATTATTAGAATTTTGGCTAGTGGATGGTTCAAGGTGGACGCCCATAGGTCCTAACATATTACTAGCAGGGCCGGACTCGCCCATCTGACTCTGATAACTCTCTAGAATATTCTTCAAAGCAGTCATATCAATATCAACCGGTTGGAAACTCTCAATGTCATCAAAATTATCCTCGGGTTTCTTTTCAAAACTTTTACCTATAGTAGTTCCCGCTAATTCACGATCCATTTCATCCATGTATTCTTTAATTTTCGTGTTGATCTTATTAGAATCAAACTTATCTAACTCTGACTCTGATTCAGAGCCGTACTCACTCATTTCTGAGCCTGATTCCAAGTCCCAGCTGTCGTCCGGGATCACTAAGTCTAAAATATTTTGAACCGCGCAAGAAAAGTTTGTAGGATCAAAACTAACTTTGTTTTCAGAATTAGTAGAAGTACTAGACGTTTCTTTAGTATCTGCTGAGAATTTAACTTTAGCAGCAGGTTTTTTAACACCTCGTTTAGGGCGGATTGGAATATCTCTATCTGGAAATTCAGCTCCTTCTAAACCGGAAACGTTATCGAGGAATTCAGCGAGTTTTCCGCTAAAATTACTGGCATCTGATTGATTATTTACAGTCATGAAATTATTTTGCCCATATCGTTCTTCTAACATTTTGTCTAATTCTTGCGAATTTATTTCCAGCCATGATTCGTCTTCATCTACTGGTAGATTCGCTTCTTTATTTTTAAATTCCTCAACATTATGATCTAATTTACGATTTAAATCTAAAATTTCACGCCCGATATCGTTGGAGTTAACAGAAAATATTTTTTGTTCCTTATAATAGTTTTTAGCTTTGTTTAATAAATTATTGTATTCTTGCGAATTTTCTAATAAGTCATTAAAATAGTTCTTGTCTTTTAAACTTTGTAGATAAGTTTTCCAAGATTTTTCTCCATCAATGTCGTCGTTTTTCGACGCAGCAGCTAAAATTTCAAACCCGCAAGCGATTTTTATGCCTAATATATGTGATTTGAATTGTGGGCTAGTAGATTCGGGTAAATTCCAGCCGATTTTTCTATCAGGTAAATATTTACTGTGATGTAACATGGCGTATAAACACTTCGTAAATTTAACAGAAGTGTAAACGCGGTTTTCTGGTGGGAAATATTTCATAGCGCGACAGTATTTCAAATCAATTTGATCACGATTACAGAAAGCTAATATTGCGGAAGATATGAGTTCAGGTTTATGATTTAAAATTGTAGCGACGCCGATTGGCAGATAAATCTTAGTGTGATGTAATAAGTCGTGTATTTTATCTGGATAATTGCTTATTCTACTAAATATAGCTTTCTGGATATTGGTAGAAGTTTCAGTTAAAAGAGGCTCCTTATAAATCATATTTAAAGCCTCTTGAACAATTATTTCTTCCTCATTATTTTGTTGATTAGGTATTAAATGGATTTGGCCTTTATATAAATAGACCTACAATCAAAATATTAAAATTTACTGATATAAATAATATTAATTTACGTACTCTTTTTTCGCATGTTTCGGGAGTGGCCCAGGACGGTAAAAAGTTAGCTGCTTCAATAAGTAAAAATTCTCCATCGCTATCAACTACTCGAATGATTAAACCATCAATTTCTTTAGTCAATTGTAACAATAAAAACACTGTAAACCATTCGTCTTCAATATTGTCTCCGTAGTGTAATATCCCATAAATATGCGGTGGCAACCGTTCTACAAGTATATTCAATGTTTATTTAACCATACGTGATACATTCATGTCAAAATGTTTACCTTTTAATTGAAATTCTTCATTACAAAGCAAACTACACGTTGTGGGCCTTGAAATAATGTTAAACTTATCTTTGTGCCACAAATAACCTGTGCTGTATTTGTCAACAACATTATTTATTTTTAATACATAGTTATTTAATTCGGTTTCTTCATTTTCACCTTTAACAGGAGGGAATAAGTAATATTCAACGTAATCATCCTCTCTTACAGTTTGTAATATATTTGTTAACGCCATTACTTAAATAATCGATAGAACAAAGCGTGAGTAAACGTCAAAAAATTCGTTTGACAAACAGTGTTCTCAATATGCAGAAACGAAATTTTCTACATAATTTTAAAAATAATAGGCCTATATTTTCTTATAATCACTATAATGTAATTAACAGTATTTAATACAATTTTTTTAATTTTCGACATTCGGGATTTTACCTTTTCGAGCATAAAAGTTTTCGAGTTTTGGATGTGGATTATTTAGTGCGCATGTGCCGCGTATGTCAAAATAAAAATGAGGGAAGTGTTTATTAACCTATAAGTGCTTAAAAGTAATATTTATATTACAAAAATGTTAAAAATAAAGCCTTTAAATCGTGAATCAATTTCCGATGATGATGTTCCAGCTATTCGCAAAGAAGCACAAGTATGTTTCTCATAATTATACCTTAGTTAATTATACTAATTAATTACTTGTAGGAAGAAAACGCTTTAGCAAAGTATAATAAAGCTTTGAAGCTACAATGTAGCGGTAATTATGGAGAAGCAGAAAGTTTGCTTCAATCTTTACTTGAGACTGATATTCCCGAGATTGAAAATAGGGGCGGTTTACCGAAAACTATGTCAACGCTCAAGTATTCGTGTTACTTAAACATGGGCATGATTTCGGTTACTTTAGGACGAAAACAAGCCGGATTAGATTACTATTCAAAAGCATCTGAACTGGACAAAACTGATGTAACTTTATGGTTTAAAATTGGTTCCTTGGCAGTGGAGTTGGATCATTTTAAACAAGCCGCATTTGCTTTATCCAAAGTATGTATTTAAAAATATAATCAACAAAGAATGTAATATTTTTGTCAACAGGGTTTAGAGATTAACAAGAAACATTGGCCGTCTCTGGATAAATTAATAATGTTGCTATACGCAATGCGAGATTCTGTATCATGTTTATGTTACATCAGTAAAGGTCTACAGTTAGATTCTGATTATATCAGAGGTCTTTGGCTGCGGAAGAGAATCTATGATAATAATCCTGCCACTAAAGAATATTATCAGCGCTTCAATCCGGATTAGTAAGTATTTTAATTAATAAATTTAAACATTAATTTAATTTTACAAAAATAGTATTTATGATCCACCTCTCAATATAAAAGTCGATGAAGCAGAAGGTATAGAACTAGAAAATGAATCAAATGAGATATTCGAACGAATTAGAAAATTAGAAATAGATTTAGAACCTAAACCACTGCCAGTTTTACCACTTAGTAAACCGTTAGAGGAGTTTACTTGGTTGTCTTTAGGACAATCTATCGTTCATATGCATAAATACATCGCAGAACATAAATTAGTAAGTCTGAATTTCAATTCTTCAAATAAGCGTACTAACATTTATATTTTAAGAGCTTCATATGTCGAATAAATTTAAATGAAACCATAAAAGAAGATAACAACAATGAAAATATGAATGTAACACAAGAAATAGACAAAGATACTCCAGAAGAAAAGACTGAAATAAGTTTGAGCCAAGAAAAATCAACAGAAGAGCAAAAGCAAGATGAAATTCCACATAAAGAAGAAACTCCAGTTGAAGCGATGGAAATATGCGAACCGGAAAGCGATGTAGCTTCCGATCAGCCGGAAAACGTATCCGACGACACGGAAACGGAAGTAGAAAAGGAAGAAAAGTCTGGTGAAACTGAAGCTCAAGAAGAAAATGAAGACAACTCAAAAACGAGCTCGAAAAGTAATGAACAGGAAGAAGGGGATAAAAACATGGAAGAAAAACAAGAAACTAGCAACGAAAAGAGTGAAAGTAAACCTGAAAACTCAACAGAAGAAAAGTCTAAATCAAAAACACCAAACCGTAGACGAAGAAATTCTCTGTCGTTTTTACAACCGTGGGCCTGGCATAGCAAAAGAAAATCTTCCAGAAAAATGGGCAAAAATGACAAAGATGACACCATAGAAGGCGCATTACGCCGAATCATTCCTAACAATATTCTGTAAGTTCCGCAAAAAATAAATAAACTATTTGTAATAAAACATATTTTAGGCCAAACGGATTAAAATGCGACAAAATCAAAGACTCAGGAGACGATTCAGTAAACACAATGGACTTGTATAAATTATTTGTGGAAGAAAATGAAGTTACTGAATCATCTCAACCAATCATCGATTCAAGGTATTTTTTTGTTCTACCAATTTGTTTAATTTTATACTTCATTCCATTTTTATAGCGAATCTGAATCATATTTTGGTTCGTTGGAAGAAAAAACCGACGTAGAATCATTCTGGAACTACAAATTCGAACGTTGCGACATTATTTCAATAATTGAAAAATATGTTCAATTTTTGTCCACTAAATGGAGGTTTAAATGGCCTTTAGCGTTAAAGAATACCTACATCGATGTTTATGAAATGTATCGGTACGTATTTATTTTTGACCTAGAAATATTTAATTGATTAATACAAATATTTTAGAGAATTTTTCGACCATCCTCAAGTATTTTGTGACGAAGTGAAATTTGAAACTTTAAAGTCTGATACAGAAATTACTCTGATTTATAGTGAACTAATATTTGATGCCGTTCAGGATTGTATCAACAATAATTTACCGTAAATATATTTTAAAATATTGAAGTACTTATTAATTTTAAATTTTTGTTAGTCTTACAGATATTAAAACTTTGCCTAGTACATCTTTAAGTATAATGGAGTTAGTCTGTACTAGAAAAACAGACTGGGGAAATAATTTTTTAAGTATGAATTTGAGATTAAATTGGTTAAAAGCTAATATTTATATGGCGGAAAACAGAAATGAACAAGCCATTCGAGCCTTAAACGCTGTAAGTTTTTCACTTAATTTAAATAATCAAATTAATTGTTCATACTTTTAGATTATGTATTATTTCACAAAAATAGCAGAAAACGAAAATGACTACTACTTAAAACTGCCGAACAATATTTACAACTCTCTTATTACAAAAAGGAACACAGAAAAATTACTGCAATCCTTAGAAATGTACGTAGAATAACAAACAATTTATTTTTATAAACCAGTTAAATTTCAGGCTACAAAAATTAGGATTTGTTGAAAAATTATACGAAACCAAAAATTACTCCGAAGTGATCAAAATATTGAAAGAAACTTTTGAACTTAAACACATTTCCAAGTTTAAAACTAAAATAGATCGGCCAGTTCAAATAGTGATGCTGTTACATGCCTTATGGCTCACAGATAAAACAGCAAGTATTTAAATTCATATTTTACTAAAAAAAATAACATTTATTTTGTAGGAATGTCTAATATGGACAGATATTTGTCTAAATGAATCGTTACCCATGTATTATAAAACGTGCGCACAACCAGACAGTTTTGAACACAAAAGATGGACTTTAGTTACCGTTAAATGTTTAGTCCTTATGGAGGCTTGCATTAAAGAAGAAAGCATCATTATTTGTAAGTATTGTCACTAATAAACACAATAAATTACTTATTTGAAATGTCAACAGTGGACAACATAAAAGAAAATCAAACACGAATAGTAGAAAATCTCACAAGTATAATTTGTCACCAACTGAATACAAAATCTTTGGAACCGCTGTCAAAAATGCCGATGGAAACTGTTAAACCTTGGATTTTATTACATTACATTCTTCAGAGGTAAGTCAATTTTTAGATAATTAACTAATCATTATTAAATACTTTATATTTAGGGAGGAACATCGGGTACAAGCTAAAAAATCTATAAGGCACTGCAAAAACTCTGATGAATCCGATGAAGAACAAATATCTTCAACAACTAAATCAGACAGTGAAGAAGACGATGAACAAGATGTTCCCGCCAGTATACAGATATTATTCTCAGCGCACGAATTCTTGGGAAGGTGTGTACAAATTATCAAAAAATTCACACGATAGACTGCTGTTGTTGCTTATTCTTTATAACACTTTGTGTTTGTATGTTTTTTTTTGCAATTAATATTATTTTGTGTAAGATGTGTGCGAATAATAGGCATTTTTGGTACTCATTGCCTTTAAATTTAGTATCTAATAACTAACAGAATAAAATAAGTTTTAAGAAGAGTGTTGAAAGTAGAAATTGAAATTTTTCATTGATGTATGCGAATGAGAAGAAATGGCACTAATTAATATTATTTTGTTTGTGTAAGATGTGTGCATTTAATAGACATCGTATTTTTGGTACTTATTGCCTTTAAATTTGGTGTCTATAATAACTAACAGAGTAAAAGAAGTTATAAGAAGAGTGTTGAAAGTAGAAATTGAATTTTTTTATTTATGTATGCGAATTAGAAGATCAAAGATACATGACATGGTTACGGGTTTGTACTAATTATATTTATATCAACAGTCTAATATTAACTAAAATTTAAATTACAGGCGAAGCTGGTGCTTAGAAAACAACGGTGAACTGCTCCTGTTCCTAGTTGATGTTATTTTATATCGCCTAAACGCTCCAATCTTCGAAAGCATACGCGAAAAAATCGATATACACCTGGAACAAGCCTTTTTCTGCTTATACCAGCACCCCAGCAAAAAGAACAAAGTAAAATATTCACCAAACACTGAAAAAACTCTTCTAATATTGATTTGATAGGTGTCTCGCCACCTCGCAGACCACAACGTCGATCCCCTGCCGTTGACTTGGGAGCACGCGCAACAATTATACGAATTTTACCAGCCCAAAGCGCTACCAGAATTCGATTCTTACAGATACAGCTCGATTTCCAATGAGATGGAGCAGCTGTTGCTGAGAATACTTGCTCTAGTTCCTGGTGACTTTGATCCCCAGGGATTGGTAGGCAAAGTCACTGGGTTTGTTAACGGTTCGGAAGAAACCATGCCAGAAAATATTACATTTCCGCATAAAGTTAGATTGTGTGATAATGTTCAATTTGTTTTATATTACAAGTTGTTTTTAGGTATCAGCGATTTATTATTTACTGGGAGATTATTATTTAAAGCTTCATGATCCAACAAAAGCGCAAAAATATTTTTTATTTGATTTGTGTATCAATCCTAATCGGTTGGATACTTGGGCCGATTTAGCTTTAGGAATGGCAAGCCAATTGGAAACTAAATTAAACCATTGCGAAGCTTTTAAGTAAGACTTCTCTTAAATCATTTGTACAAATTAATATAGTTTTTTTCAGGAATGAATCCGAATTTCTGGATAAAGTGAAATCAGCTCAAGTTTGTTTTAAACAAAGTCTACACATATCAAACGGACATTCTATGTTATGGATTGAATATGGAAACTTTGTTTACATGGCGCATTCTTTCTGCTCCAGATTACTAAAAGGGGACACCGATATGTTCAGCATGGAAAAGTAAATTTAATATTACAACTTATGCCCTGTTTTCTTTGATGATTCTTTCATGCATAATAGACTACTTTACTTGCATGGTACTGAAAAATGAGACTTTTATAACTATGTTTCTAATTTTAGCTGGATATGTTAGGTAAAAATATAAATTTATGTTTATTTAGTAAATTGAGACAAAATAAATATACGAGTCCCAAGTTAGTATCTCTTCTCCAAAAATATTTCATTCAAAAATTCATGCAAGTATTTTAATAGGCTTGTTAAATAGCAGCACCGCTAAATTAAATATTCTATGAATCTTGGAAAAAAGAATTTATAAATTATTGATATCTTTAAACGGTGAATTAATTATTTTCCAGGAACATGAAAGAATCATTGCGTGGACAGGGATAAATCGCACATCTTATAAATAAATAAATAGTTCTGTATATATTTATTTAAATTCAACATTTCGATAGACTGTACGTCTATCTTCGTCAGAAATTGACAATGCTTAAACCAGAAAACTATTTATTTATTAATAATGAGTACTAGTATAAGAAATCTTGAATTATTTTCAGGTTTGAAACTTTAGAATCTCAGAAAGAAGCTCTGCTGGACACAGCAATGGAATGTTTTTCATCTGCAAGCATCGCCTGGAACATAGAACCAGGCGAACACGATGAGCGTTGGTTACACCACTACATGATGGGCAAAGTCGCTGAGAAAAAGAAACAAGACCCAGCTGTCTACCTCGACCACTACAGCAAAGCAGCTAAACTACTCTTCGAAAACAAAGCTACATATCCGTTAAAAATCAACTACAGTAACCCGCAACATCTGTCCATGGAGGCTCTAGAGGTCCACTACAGAATCCACGCCTCCATTTTAAAGTACCTCGAACTGCACGAAGACAAACCCATCAGCAGATCTGTCGGGAAAATCTTCCAGAAATATCTCAAAGAATCCGACAATGGTCTATTTTCTAAATCAGTATTGAAAACTGATAGTTTAAAACGATCTGCAAGTGATTTAGATCAAAGCGGAACTAAAAAACGTAGAACTACAATCGATGAAGATATTGTTAGCATTCTGGAAGATATTTTGGGGAGAGTTGAAGAAAATGTTAAAAATGATGAAGACGTTGTTATGATTATTGATTCTGATGAAGAAATGAAACATAAAAGTAAGTATACTCTACGCCTTGGGTGTGGCAGTCTCACAGCCATGGTAGTTAGTGAAATTATACGGAATGTATCATATCATTGCTAATTATTTTTACAAAAATTCTTAAAAGTCTAATTCTAAATTAATGTCATTCTATTTGTATATTCATTAAATTTATTTTTAATAGCAATTATGCGAGTCCAATAGTACTTAAAATGGACCTTTTAAAAAAAACTACCCTTAATTTTAAATTATCAACATCAAATTGTACATACTCAAACTATGATATATTCTGTACGAGTATATTACTTATTAATATTGTTCTAGATTCGCCAGAACTCCCAAAAATACGTGTAAAAAACGCTCAAGACATAATGGACGACATGATGAAAAAATGTATGGCAAACCAACCGGACTACAAAGACGAAACCGATGAAAGCGAGGCTGACAAATCAGCCGAGGCGAATAAAATCACATCAACAGCCAATGTAGTAGTAGAGTCGGCATCATCACCGAGCCGTAGAGGCTCAACCACCTCCACTGCTGCCACTACAACAACCACAACCTCCACTAGTGACTCCAGTGACTCTAGCAGCGACGACAGTGACTCGTCGTCAAGTGATTCCGAGTCTAGTGAGACTGAGAGCAGCAAACAGAGCAGCAATGGAAAGAAAAGCGGTGAGGAATTTTAATTTACTAATGACCTCTCGCTACTTACTCTATTCTTTTTACTTATACAAATATGACTTTAAAACTCGCGGTTTTAGCAACTTTTAGAAATTATTTACCAAAATTCCGGAACGTGTTTTGTAAATGTTATTCTATAGCCGTGTGCGCATGTAACAATTAATACACAAAGTTACCAAAGTATAAAACGATATCTTACGTTAATTCTTGTAGAACTAGAACGGACTTTTGATCTTGGCACTGACTACTTTAATTTGACTTACATTCTACTATATATACTTGTAATAAGTTCTAAGTCAGAAAAATAACAATAAACATTGCACAAATGTTTATTTATTTTCTACTCTACTATTTGCCAATTGTAAACTAAATTCGCAAAACAAAGAAAAATTCTCGTAAATTTATGCTGTTGATTGTCGATCGTTTGAGTAAAATTATAAAAATTATTTATTTCAGTAATGTAAAGCAGTTTTTCAAATATAGAATTTTTAAAAATGAGGTATTTTGAGTTCTAAGTCAGAAAAATAAGTATAAACATTGCATAAACGTTTATTTATTGTTAATGGAGTAATACTGACCTACTAAAAAGACTACCGGATTTATATTATATTATATTGTGTTGACTTTGGATTATTACACACACAACCTTAAAAAACTGCTTTAAAATTTTTAATTTAAAAAATTTAAGTTATTTTAATCGCTCTATTTGAAAACTGATTAAATATTTACATAACTTTTTGATAAAAAATGTGAATTCATATATCAAGTCATTTGCACGCCTCTAAACAGACAAGTTCTAATTATGATTTTATTTTAGATTCGCCGCTGAGTGCAGAAGAAACTAAAAAACTATTCGACCAATGTCTATTAAGTTTAGAACAATGTATAAGTCGCTTCCCGCAAAACTATAAAGCGTTATACAGACTGACACATTTCTACTTAAACAACAAGTCTTATAAAAATCTAAGTAAATGCCGGCAACTTATGCTTTCTGAATACACATGCGCCGATTCTTCAGTGGTCACTGGTTTATTTAACGATAGAAAGAACAATAATTTCTTCAACGGGATCTGGAGAATTCCTACAAGCGAAATAGACCGACCAGGGAGTTTCGCTTCGCATATGAGTCGATGTGTTGAGCTTCTGATGAAAGTCTTAAGAGATTCAGACGACCACAAAACGCTTTTAGATTTATGTTTACTTTTAAGAAGAACTCCAGATGCAGATAAAATTTATATCAGAGATTCTGAGCGCCAACAACTATCTGATCAAGCTTTATCGATCTGCATTCAAAGTCTTAGAGGCATGATTAAAAAATACATCGCTGGGAAGAAAATATATGATACAGAACCTACAGATCTTGATGCTAATGTCAAACTAATTATGGATGTCTATAGGTCTTATCAGAAGGTTCAGAAACATTTACCACATAAAGAAAAAATATTTACTGACTTGTTGCTTGAAGTTTATAAACATTACATGCAGAATAAGGTAAAGAATTTTTATTTCAAAATGTTATTGGGCTAAATAATTTTTTTTATAGATTCCGGAAGGTACTAATGTGTTAGAATCTGCTATTAAGTTCTGTCAGCAAAGAAAATTGGCAAGTAGAATTGTTACTACGCCGATCACGCCGACAAATACTTCTCTTACAAAAATAAATACCACTCCGCAAAGTTCTACTCCACAGGTAATAATATTTACATCATTTAGTATATTAAATTTCATATAAAAAATTAAAAATTCACTTCATATTTTGTAAGAATTCCGCACTTTGTAAACTTTTCTACTCCACTATTTGTCAATCGTAAACATATTCACGTAACAAAACAAAATTCTTGTAAATTTATGTTGTTGGTTGTCGAACGTTTGAGTAAAATGATCATAAATGATTTGTTTCAGCAATGTAAAGCAATAATTAGTTGTTTTTGTTTTTCATGAATGTAGTATATTTGTATTTATTTAGTCACCAACAACGTCAAACCCAATGCAGCCGTTGAAACGATCTCAGAAAGGCTTCCCAGGTCGTCCGAGAGGCCGCCCGCCAAACATCAACAAACATCTAACAGGCTCTGGTTCAAAACCGAAAACAAATTCTCCGCGGGATTCCTCGTTCTTCTCCAGTCCTTCTTCAAACCCGTTCACCTCCTGGCAAAATCTGCTTTACTCAACACCGTTCAACAACGCAAACATCGACCCGAAAATCGCGCTCAACTACATGATGACCGAGTATCAAAAACAATTAATGAGGCAATATTCGCAACTTGGACCGAATCCTTTATTGAGTAATCCGTTTTCGCCGGGTGTGAATCCTTTGTTGAATTTAGCGCATTCCAGTGGAGAGAAAGATAAACATGTCGCTGCTACGGCTACGAAAACCAGCGAAACCAAAACGAAATCCGCTGACAAGAAAGATAAAAGTGATATGCGGTACTCAAAAGAAGCTAATAAAGCGTATTATGCGGACAAAGAATACACTGGAGATATATCTATATTCAAAGACCGTCCTGGTATATCTATAACACCAGTACATCAAAAACATATACCGCCAAATCCTCCTAAACCAATGCCGGTAAGTCCGGGAAAAACTCTTCAACAAAAACTCGCAGAACGTCAAAAGCAAAATCCAGCTGCGCAAAATAAACCTGCAGCTCAAAAACCGGTCAAAAGTTCATCAAAACACGACAGTTCAGCTTTAGATTATTACAACCAGTATCAGAATTTTACTCAAAAAAGTCTGTTTCAAAAACCGAGTGTCCCTTTGCCTCCTGTGCCGCATACGTCTAAAATGATGGCCCCAAAACCGCCAGCAAATTATAAAAAAAATATTCCGGCAAGTTTAACTATCACTAAATCACAACCAACGACAAATTACCCGATCTCGCCCGGAGATTCTGGTATATCGATAAGCCAGATAAATCCTAATTTTAAATCTGCGGATGCTTCCAAAATAATGAGCTTTCGAAAGCCCCAAAGCAGCGCGCCGAAGCTCAAACTTGGAAATCGTAAACTTGGTAGTGATATAACAGTTACACCAAACTATAAACCTAATGAACCCAAAAATGTACCCGTCAGTTTAAGTATCACTAAAAAAGACGAGAAAAAAGATAAAAAGGATGATATAGAAATTATTACTATCGAGTAAGACAATATTCGTTTGTATTGTGGTATTAGTGTAGCGCTACAAAATGGATCCAAGTTGATTGATTCATGTTTGATTTCTCCAATATTTTCTGCCAAAGTTTGAATCATGTTTACTGCATCGGGTATATCTTCATATAAACTGCATGTAGGAAATATTTCTGGATAGACTAGTCTATTTGGTAATATAGGTATACAGCCGCAATATACAGCTTCCAATCTACAAATTAATCATACTTGTAGATATTTTTTTGAATATTTTTGTATAACTTACACTGCCACCCCGTAAAACTCGTGTATCGCAGTTGAGATAACGACATGACCTGTATTAAGTACTTCGTAATATTTTTCTTTTGATTCTAAATACCCCCAGTGTAATATATGATCTTTTAGTAAGTCTTTAGCTCGGTGAAAAACATCGGGAACGTCTGTGAAAGTCTCTCCCAGTACTGATACTTTAAAATTAATATTTATTTCATTTAATTTAAATAGAATTTCAAAAAAATCTTCGGGATTTTTGTCAAATTCCCATCGATGAGGCCATATTATGTGTAATTGTGTATTATTTTTATTGTTTGTATTTAGAGGTATTTTTGAAAAATCTATGGGAAAATAAAGTACCGTACTTTTTTGTTCAATTGGTTCCTTAACAAATTTAGGCCGATTGTCAGGCATTAATTTAAGAAATTTATTTATATTGTTTATAAAACTATTCATGTTATATTTAGAGTTGAATATTACTGTATCCGCTGCTAGACTGAAAATTATGTAAAATATAAAACAAGTACCCAAATAAATAATGATAAAACACACCATGTTGTTATTTGATTGTACCCAAACTGCATATCTCTATCTTTGATTTGTTGTTTAGGATAAACTAACTGATTTTCATGAAAATAAACAATCTTTTTCAGTTTCTGTAAATCTGGCCTGAGCCCCACAAGTTCAGTTAAGTTTAATACACTACTACAGAACAATATTTGATATTTATGGACGCTTGGTATTAATTCTGACATTTTTAAGGCACTGCATCGGGCCCTCCACGGCCACTTTTTAGCTGATAAACTAATTATTTCACATCGATCTGGGAGGGCTAAAATTTTGGTTTACATTATTTGTATTTGATTTAATTGTTGAGTTTACCTTGCTGTAATGTATCAATTAATTGTTTATGAGATCCACCATAAAATGGTTCTACTATTAAAATAGTTTTATCCATTATAATAAAAATTAAGAAAGCTTGTCTCACAACATGATAAAGTGAGGTTAAATAATATGTAAACTTTTAAAGTGATTACTAATATATTATTGTAATTAATACATGTACCTATTCGTTTTTATAAATATTTGCTACAATAATTAATTATTTTCAAAAGAAAATAATTTTAAAAATTCATTTTTCATATCTGTCAACTGTCAACCAAATGTCAGTGTTGCTAGTACCAACCTACAGACTATCTAACTACTCAGTGAAAATCCCTATTTTTTTCCATTGAATATCTGGTTGTAGATTTGCACCGGGCACCAAATCATTTTTTTCAAAATCGGCATGAAAATCGTCATTTCCAGACTAATTTGCGGCATGAAAGTAAGATTTTCATGACTAGGCATGAAAATTTTATTTTCATGCCTAGTCATTTTTACTTTCAACTTTGTTTACTTGTCATGACAACTTTTTCTAAAATTTGTGACAGCTCTGATGATTTGTCACAGCTCTGATGATTTATGCAAACCTAATTTTTTTATAATTTTAAGCTTAATTGCCGATTTAAAAAAAATAGAATACATCACGCGTCATGTCAATGTATTTGCTTGACTCGGAGGCTTTGAAGAAATGCTCGGACGCTGCGCATCCTCGCATTCTTCAAACGCCTCCTCGTCTGCAATGAAACATTGCAGTGACTTGTAATGTAATATACTATTCTTGATGTGGCAAAAAATACAAGTACGTGTTTACAAACCAATTGTTTCACTCAATCTGTTTATAATTTCATAGCCTACTATGATAATTAAAATTAAATCAAACAATTTATTTTTTTAGTTTATTGTAAATACATAAGTACATAGTTACAAAAATACATTATATTATAATGGTTTCATCTAATACTCCTAATCTAATAGGACACTTTGTAATAAATGCAAATTTTATTTTACTGACCTATAAAAAATAAAACTGTTTACTTCAAAATCATGAAAACAGTTTACATTGTATTTATTCTTATCAGGTGTTAGGTTTATAACTTAAATATCTTAGGAAGTTAATGTTTGGCATGAGCCTTCTTCTTGGCGAACTCCTCATGCTTGGCGTAGTGCTGTTGGGCCCCATGTTGGCTCTGATGGCCCTTGTGGTCAGCCTTGTCGTGCCCACCAGCGTATTTCTGCTCTTTGCCGTACTTGTCACTGTGCTTTGCTGCTTGGTATTTGCCGTTGGAGTCTTTGTCGTGTTTTAATGCGTGGTGTTTGGAGTTACCAGAACCGAATTTGATCCATTCGCCGCTCTTGTGCTTGTTGCTGTACCAGTTGTCGGATTTTTTGTGTTCGTCTTTGTGATATTGTTCCCTAAAACCCTACAAGAATTTATAGTTAGTAGCAACTATCTAATTTTGTTATTTCATCATCAAACAGTTTTTGTAATGCCAAGGACTTTAATATAATTATACCGGGCAATAAACGCAAGTAATTACTTTTTAATTTGTTTCTTTGACACAACTTAGACGCATAATATAAAATTTAGAGCTGTTACATATCTATAGTCGTAGGAAATAAGTATTTTTAATGAATATAATTCTCCTTTTACCTAACTTGAGTTTAGCAACTGCACATACAGTGAGTCATCTTCAACAGCTTATTCCTTCCTGATGTCAGAAAAGTTATATTCTAATTTATTTATTATTACAGCAGTCGAATGTGAAGAATTGCACGACGAGGTCGTAGACCGAGTCGTGTAATCACATAAGTGCTGTATTATGCTTTAGGCCATATGCGATATACAAAATTTTATCCACGACTGCTCAAAATTAATAAAAATAGATATTTATGTTTAAACGTCAGATTTGAAATTTTAAAAATTATATATTTTGGAATTGATTGAAGTCAGTTTCTATAATTTTGATTTAAAATCAAAGCAACAGGGTACATACAATTTGTTCGAAAGCAGGACATCCTGTATTTTATTAACCAGAAGGAATTGGCCCTATATTCAATGACAGTTTTGCATAAAATAATCTCAGGAATACACTGATAAAGTTTGTTACACTCGGCTTGTAACCCACTGTGTATTTGACCGTGTGTGCGGTTACCAGCCGCCATGGAGCAGAGAGTATACTATACTATAAGAGAGATTTGTGTGCAGTTAACTGACAGGATTCTAATTTGCATATTGAGAACCACAATTACAATATACTTTTAAAATATGATTATATAATCTCACACCCGTATAAAGCATGGAATAACATTAACAATAAATCAAATTCAGCTCAAGAAGTCTTTGTCATTCACCGCTTTGATGACCGGATGTTAGCAAATACAAGCGCGGTTTGAATTCCAAACGAGAAAATCATTTGCAACAAAACAAACAAGTTTTTGTATTCCGCTACCGTTGCCTCCATAATCTTACTTTAACGAAACCGGCCTTCTTCTGGTGTTCACCAGCTTTGTAGGCAGCTCCGTGGGTCCCATGTCCCTCCTGGTGGTGCTGCACCTTGTGGTGGGCCTCATCCACGGCGTGGTGCTTCTTGCCGCTCTTCTCTGCGTCCTCTTTCTTGTGAAGAGTCACTTCAGATTTGCCTTTGTTGGATTTTTCATGATCGTGGCTGAATTTCTTGCCGGATTTTTTTATATGTTGGTTTTTGTGATCTACAAGATTGAAAATGTGAGATTTTTGCAATATTTTAAGAAATTCTGACGTATCCTACACATTATAATGTTTTAATGGAATATTATTATTATTGTACTCTACAAAAATCATGCATTTCAAATTTTAATCAAATCAGTTTAGTAAATAAAATGCACACAACTCAAACTGAACGTACCACCATCGAAGCATTTATTTGTAGCTCGAAATTCTGCTTTTATTGCTACAGAAAAATTATAAGAAAATAGTTAGAAAGCCGTAAGATAAAATCGTGCTTGATTTTACCCCTTGCCAGAAATGTCTTTTTGTATTAATTCAAGTCTTGCATTCAAGAAGATGTTATATCCGGGGTATTTCAAACAGGGCGCTATTTTAGTACTAAGTGACTTATTTTACTACTTCTGATACATGATGTAATGTACATAATAAGGTGGATTCAAAGAAATTATTAAGCATCATGACAGAAAAATTTACCGGTCGTATATGCTTCAAAGTGCTTCGAAGTGCACAAATTGAGGGACGTCAAAAATTAAATGTAGAATGATGTTTCCCGATATTATGTGCACTTTAAAGCTTCTGGCAGACATGTACAACTTATAATGTACATCATGTACCAGAAGTAGTAAAATAAATCACTTAGTACATGTTAAAACATTAGCTTAAAATAGTGCCCTGTTTGAAATACCTCGGATGTAACATTTTCTTGAAGGCAAGACTTGAATTAATACAAATATTCATTTGTGGCAAGGGGTAAAATCGGGCACGATTTTATATAACGGCTCTCTAGCTAAAATAATTACTCATAATCAAACTATAATTGTCAAAATGCAACCACGTAAAAGAGTCAAGTGAAATTTATACTAAAAAACTGGTCTAACTCTTTAGAAAGCGTTCAAATAGTTGTTCCAGTATTTGCTGTTTATTATTAAAAACAAATTTCAAGTTATTGTGGTTTACATTATTTGATAAACAGATTATGCACTTTCCTTTACTGCATAAAAACTGTTAAGTGTTAGTGTTAAGTGTTACTTACCAGCGACTTCGGCTTTGGTTCCTCCGCCAGCAACTTTAGCATGATGTTCTGTTTTCACATGATGATCAGATGACACAAAAGCTACAAGGAGTGTAACTCCTAGCTGCAAAAATAATCATTAGCCCCAAATGATCACGACATTATTTCAGTAGAGCACCAAATTACATCAAAAATGTAGTACCGTATTGTTGATTAACTCGTAAATTAGATGAATGTTTCGTTTCTGCGTCACCAGCTATTTCAAGCAAGAAATATTTATTGTTTCTAAATTTAACTAATGGATAATTGTGTTTATACATCAAAATGATTCATTATTCTTAAAGTCAATCTGTTTAACATCAAATAATTCAAGTATCAATATTTGCGTCATTGAACATTGTAAGTTGCCTTCAAATTTGTTATTTTAATGCAGTTTTTATGTTACTAACATATAATTAGCATTGATAATAGTATTTAACAAACACATTAAGTAAATAATGCCCTATTTTTAAGTACGGCCCTGTGCTGGGCATGGTCCAGCCAACATCAGCTCAGGTAAAGAAATAGTGACCTCGAGATCTGAAGATCTCATTTAACATTCACAAGAACGAGACTAGAGCCCACTGAATTCTTTCTCAACTATTTCAAACGTTTTTTCATTCGACGCAGTTAAAATATTAATCCATTTTGTTTGTGGTCACTTTTATAGTTTATAATAACCGATTAAAGTAATTTGATTTCTGTGTAATAATATATCAAAAAATAACAAACATAAACCCACCTGCAATTAACTACTTATTTATTCCCGGAACTATTATCGATTAATAAATTGGCGCAGTTAAAAAGAAAAGTACACAATAAATGTAAATATTTTTAGTGTTAGACATTACTCAAAGTTTACATTGCATTTGATATCTTTGATATTAAATAGATAATAGAATTTCTGCGAATAGTATTGATAAAAAGACAAAACAAATATCTGAAAACCGAAGATATCAAATTTCGCTTTAAGTTAAACATTACACAATTATTTTACCGTAAATCGCTGCAATCTCCTTAGAAGTTTTTTTATGGCAATTAGTTAATTTTCAAAATGCAACACTTATCATAGTTCATAGATACTCATAAAACAAACAGATAAAAGATTAGATTATTAATTTAGCAAATAAATTAAAATCAGCACCATTTTTTACATAATATATTGTTTAATAAATTGCAAAAATATTATTTCTTGTTCCAGTTTTTGTCTAGTCTTTTAATAACATAATTTATTGATCATATAAATGAGTTTTTTTATATAAACATTAGGAACTGACTTATTACGAACACGTGTTAATATCTTTTAAGCAATATGCGATTTATTTTTAGCTTATTTAATTATAAATTGATGCTCTACTTTAAGTATTAAGTTTATTTGATGTAATTTAATACTTTTACTTGCAAAAAGTCCAACAAAATAAATCAAAACGCTGTTCTACTTTCTTGTACTTTAAAAACCTTTGAACTCACCAATATTAAACTATATTTCATGTTGAACAACTTCTGATATTATTTAACACAGGTGTATCGATATTCTGAGAGCGCTACTAAGTACTAACTGCTCTGAAAGTTAGTCGTCGACTAACTAGGTTGCCGCCTTTTCCAGGAATACTCTCCAATTTGTTCTGGTGGGGAGATCGGAAGGGGTTCGAACCCGAAACACCTAGAATTCATTCATAAATCGTTTGAACTTATTCTGACGGTATTTTAATCAAACTTACTTTGGTATATGTGTATATTATTGGTACACTAAGTGATTTCTACCAATAAATTATGCTTTACTATTGTTGTTTAGAACTAGTTTAGAGCGATACCCATAATAGGAAAGATAGAAACTGTATCATATAAAATCAGAGTGAAATTTGAGCCAGGCATGCTTCAAATTTGTGCATATGGAAAAAATGTATCGCTTTCAAAACATAAATATTGTACATTGAACTTATTTCAAAATCTGAACTGATTTCGACAATTCGGCACAGTTTCATAAGTAAAATTCGCTGTAGTTTTAAATATTTCATGTCTTTTTGCAAACTGATTGTTGATTTCCCCTTCTGGGCAATGGCATATGTATCAGCGTATGAGAACATCTCAAAGTACAGTTCAAGTTCACGACAAGGTTTATTTTTTATTTTGGCCGTCTTTAACTATTTAAAAATGTTACAGTGGCTAAAAATACACGATACACTGTGTGACATTTAATTTAGAGCACTCAGTGAAATATGAGTTTTTATTTTCTGGTTCTTTGAACTTTTGCTTGTTCTGTTTTCATTCTGATTTGCACCCGTATTGCATTGACCTTATTCTGCAGTAATTGCAGTGTTTCAAACAAAAACATAAGTGTTTTTCTAAATAGTGAATCCGTATTCAACACTGTCTAATGCCTGTGGCACACCGGCCGAGGAGCATCGAGGACCATCGAGTAACTCCTCGATGAAACGATAGAACGCACCCCGTCCTCGACGAAAAATAGGGGCGCCGCTATTTTCATCGAGTTGTTCCTCGATGAAACGAATGTATCTCATTTCAGACGTATCTTTTGTATTTGATTTCGCGCAAAACTTTGAGTTATTTGTCACCGATTAAATAGAAATCCATCGCGGACGGGTGCGTTCTTTCGTTTCATCGAGGAGTTACTCGATGGTCCTCGATGCTCCTCGACCGGTGTGCCACAGGCATAATAATGTAGCTATTTTTGTCTCTTCTGCAGTTCTCTGCAAAGATAAAAATCTAACACATACATAATGGAAAAGTGTGTTAAATAGGTACCTATTAATTATGGAGATTCGTATTAAGATAAATGAGTCTTAAAACTTTAAAATAGATGCATTTTGTCATGTACAATTTCCTTCTAAATTAAACCGTTTGCTCGTAAATTCAAAATTTACATTTAAAATGCATGATTTGTGGCGCCGCCCCTGTCAAAATAACATCTGGAACTACAAATTTCTTGGTTACCCACCAGTTTAAATATTTTATTACAAAAAATTAATTATGCAAAATTTTAATTATAAAACGTTAATTACAATGCATTATACTACATAAAGTAATCAAACATATTTTTTTCTTCTTAATTTAATTAATTATTAAATTTGTTAAACATAATTAGTTCACCAGGTTTACGAACTGTCACTTTGTCAGTTTGGCGCCATGTTTAATATCAAAATTTTCGAATTTAAAGGAAACCATTTTAAAGAAACTATCTTTTAAATTAAAAAATAAACACTTTGCTATTTATAAAACTTATTCATTAAGCTAACAGTGTAGCAGAAAAAATTTTAAACTTCGCTTTCAAATGGTCTAAATTATGTGCTCATTTAATTCGCGAATTAGAGGGACAATCACAAATGGTTATAATCGACTGAACATGCTCAATTTCATAAACATGAATGATGTTTCATTTGCAGATTTGGCAATTTATATTGTCACTCCTGGCTAAATAAAAAACCACAAGAAACCAGATGAATTATCTAACATTGTATCGCGAAATCTTTCTACTATTTTTACCTGTACAATAAAACAATGCATTCTTTCAAGTACTACAACAAGTCAATTCGTACGTTTAGCATATAATTAAGAATTAAAATGATATAACTAACGGAAACTTCGGTAAATCTATAGCGAATAAAAAATGTGTTAAAAATTGTTAAAAGTTCGTGTTTACAGTTGATTAAGTTCACGACAATCACACGTCTTGGTTGATTGGGTCCTCAACTTTGCAAGAAGTAAGAATTTAGTGTTTGCGCTTTCTAAAGTGGGGCAATGTGCATTGAACGGTGTCTATTCTATATAAAGAGTTATTTTACAACTTGAAGGTGATTTTAAAAGTGAAGTTTCTTCGAGAGAAGCTGTAAACGGAAAACAATGCTTCCCTTTAGAAGCATTCCGACGTTGCAAGTAAGTTACGATCAATCACAATGATACAAAATCAAATGAACAATGTTACAGATATGCGCCCTGTTGGTTTTCACGGCTCCGGTTCTGTCTCAGTACTACAGCCCTGATTATAGAGTAAACGATGACTTGGAGGAGCCAGACCACGCCGGCTACCGAGGTGGAGACTCTTCGGCTGAGGTTTCCAGTGATGACCGACCAGACTACAGCAAATACTACAACAACGAAGGATCCTCTGCAGCACTGTTAAATGCTGGATCACCTAGTGGATTCCTTCAGGAAGGAAAAGAGGATCAAGGATTTGTCTCACCGCTGGATTTCACCGGGTTTTTCTCAGCCGGCCAGTTCGGTAAGAAACTAACAATAATCAAAGACTGATTAATCATATTTTGTATTGTAGGAGCAGCTTCAAATCAGCAACAGTCTCTTCCAACCATTGCAGTCCAAAACCCGTTTCACTACAACGAAGGTCTTAAGCAAAACTCTACCGGCTTTGTGAACGCTGCTGACTTTTCTGCTAATTTTGCCAACGCGCCTAGTTTTGAGCACAATATTGGTCAACAGTTTTCTGAGAATCCTTTTGAGCCAAAAGGTGACAACACTTACGTCGCCCCGAAAAAAGAATACAAGGCTTATGCCCCACCGAAGAAATCTCAGAGTTACAAATCAGAAGTCGATGACTTAAATGGATACGAAAAACCAAAGAAGAAGTTCAGCAAATACGAGAAAAAGAATAGTTATAATATTAATATTCCGCCAGTTAATAATTACGCGCCTATTTTACCCACTTTGAGTAGCTATACTGGAGGAAAGATTAATCATTTAGCGCCTGTTAAGACATACGTGCCACAATTATTTCCTGCTGCTTCTAAACATACTAATGCTCCTTTAAATATTCAATCAACTTTATCACCAAACTATAACTTAAACTTACCACCTCTAGACAGCCTTAAAAGTACTCTACCTCCTCTCAACTTAAACAATTACAACATTCCATCAACTAAAAATTATGATTATATTTCTCCAACTGAATTTGCTCAACCGTCTGAAAAGAAGTATGAAAAAGTACAAAACTCGAATTGTCAACAAATAGCAAAGCAGTTGAGTCCTGATGATATCAGCCATGGAAGATTCCGAAGACAAGCAGATAAAATGAACTGTTATCTTTGTAAAGACCCTAAATCTGGAGGAACTTATGAACAATGTTCTTATACATCAGATCCAGAGAATGATGGATCTTATTTCAGAGGCCACGCTGAAAAATACAGCACAAAAACTTATTCAGACCCCGAAGAACATTCCAGAAATCGAAGAGATACCAAAAGAGATAGAAGAAACAAGAGGAAAAGAAACGATAAAGAAGAACAGGAAGAATATGTAAACCCATTTAATTACGAAAAAAAGAGTTCTCATAAATTTAATTCAAAACCAAAAGAATTTGATGATACCGAAAGCTACTACCAGTCGCCCGATTTCAGCCATTACGAAAAAGACAGCGAAAATTACCGTTTCAGTCCAGAATATTTCACCGATTCTAGCAACAACGAAAAAAGTTACTCAGAAATACAAAGCGAAGAACTAAAGAAAGGAGACAATTGCAAAAAAATCAAGAAAGACTCAATGACATGCATGATCTGCTCGAACCCAAAAACCGGTGGTAACTACGAACAATGTTCTTACACCTCAGAACCACAAGAGAAAAAATACGCTTACGTAAAAGAAAAAAAATACAACAGCAACGACGACCCAGAAGAGAAAACTGTAGAAAGTACCGAAACGAAACCAACAGTACAAAGATCCAAATCGCGCCTACAAAAACCAAAACCAATTGAATATTCAGCAAGTTCTAAACATCCCAAACAAACAAGCGATGATAAAGATGACTACTACATCCCTCATCATTACATCAGCGAGACCAAGCAAAAGAACCGGTATGAAAAAGACGACGCAGAAGATAAAAACAAACGCGGCGACTACGTTTATAAACTATTCCCAGAATATGCTGAAAAAGAATCTAAAAATCGAGAAGTCAAACAGCGGCCTGGTTTCGAATACAAGAGCGAATTGCCGGAATATTTCACCGCTGAAGAATCAAAGAAAGACGTGGATTCAGTCTTGCAAGAGTTCAGCCAAAAAGATCGCAGCAAATGCAAGAAAATCGCCAAAGATAAAATGACCTGTTACATATGTCTTGACGCCAAAGGCGTACAGCACGAAGAATGCATGTTTGTAAGTGAATCTCAACCAAAAAGCAGTCACATTGCTTACCACGAAGTCAAAGAATTCTCTTCAGACCCAAAACGCAAAAATGATGAAGAAGAAACAGCAGACACCAAACAAGCGCCTGAAATTAAAGCCGCACCGCTTAAGCAACGTAAAAGCAAAAAGGCACAAATCCTTCCACTTAAAGAAATCAAAGACGTAGAACCTGAACCCACTGAGTTCGTTAAAGTCGTTGGGAAAACTCCAAGAATTGTGCGCAGGAGGACAAACCTTCCTAAAGAGTATTCGCGCGATTTCCAAGCTGAAGAAAGTAAAACGTCAGAAGTTAAAGTTCAACCTGAAAGCAACGAAGAAGCACAAGAGGAGGAAGCACAGGTACCGGAAGGACCGGAGGGTCAATTTGCTTCAGAACTTGTACCCGTATACAGTAAAGAATTGGGCGTCACCTTGCCCAAGTTTATGTTGGAGATTTCTGAAGGCGAACAAATCTATGATCAAGTTGTGAAATCCGGATAAAATTTATCAATGTATCTGTAACTGTTTAAATGATCGAAATTTAATTATTGTTTTTGTTATTTATTAGGTATTTATGTATATTTGACGGCGTATTCTACGCAAAAGGCATATCAAGTTTGCTGAATAATACATAATAAATATAAGTGATATTGTAGTTAATTGTTATTTTATTGTTAAGTATTGTTTAACCCTGTGCAAAATAAAAATTGTTTTATTGTTACAAAGGTTTCTGTACTCTTCAGACAATATTAATATTCCGCTTTTCCAAGTCCATATCTGGTACATTCAGGAATTCAAATTTTAAGTTAAAAATATCATAAATCTCACCAATTTTTCGCAAATTCGCATTTAAAATTAGAATAACTTCTTTATCAGTATGAAATTTGAATCATACAGAGAAGAAATTTGGTCAAATCTAATGGTATAAATAAAAAATCTGACGTGGACACCACATTACTTCCTTGTACGCCCTGTGTGTTCATACTTTTCTTAATAACTAAAATGTAAAATAATATTAAAAATTCTTTTAACTTATTATACTAGTATACTCACAAATATATTTTAGTCATTTTATTTAAACTGCAGAAGAAGATATAAAGCATATTTTACTATTGTCACTGTCATGTCATAATCATTTAAATTTTACGTAGTAACAAATGTTAAGCCTCATTCCCACCTCTATCATAGTCGTAGTCGTAAGTCGTAGTCGTAGTCGTAAGGAAAACCGACCGTTCCCAGCTCTTATCATAAGGGTAATGTTTTGTTCACAACTAAACTAATAAATGAGTCAAATACATTTCAAATAATTGATAATTAAATTTTACTGTTATATCGGAAACAATACTAATTTGCCCAGGAAGAAAATTATAGTATTAGGACAAATAATAAAAAATAAATGTATACATACAATGTATTCAATTGTATGTGAACATACCATGATTTTTAAAAATGTGTAATAAGATATATGAAATAAATCATAGTAATATTGAATTACCTTAAAAGCTATAAAACATTCAGAAATATTTAAAATAATATTATTTTTATTCATATTTATATTTCTATAACCTTTCTTTCGACGAGTAGTGCAGTGACAGTAGTGAAACCAGCAGCACTACATATCTCCATCTCTTTCTATTTATGTTTACGACAAAATGTTTGGCAGAGCCAAATCCTTATGCCTGTGGCACACCGGTCGAGGAGCATCGAGGACCATCGAGTAACTCCTCGATGAAACGAAAGAACGCACCCGTCCGCGATGGATTTCTATTTAATCGGTGACAAATACATCAAAGTTTTGCGCGAAATCAAATCCAAAGATACGTCTGAAATGAGATACATTCATTTCATCGAGGAACAACTCGATGAAAATAGCGGCGCCCCTATTTTTCGTCGAGGACGGGGTGCGTTCTATCGTTTCATCGAGGAGTTACTCGATGGTCCTCGATGCTCCTCGGCCGGTGTGCCACAGGCATTACGACTAACGACTAATGCCTGTGGCACACCGGTCGAGGAGCATCGAGTAACTCCTCGATGAAACGAAAGAACGCACCCGTCCGCGATGGATTTCTATTTAATCGGTGACAAATACATCAAAGTTTTGCGCGAAATCAAATCTAAAGATACGTCTGAAATGAGATACATTCGTTTCATCGAGGAACAACTCGATGAAAATAGCGGCGCCCCTATTTTTCGTCGAGGACGGGGTGCGTTCTATCGTTTCATCGAGGAGTTACTCGATGGTCCTCGATGCTCCTCGGCCGGTGTGCCACAGGCATAACGACTAACGACTTGCGACTACGACAAGAGGTGGAAACGCTGTAACGTTGTTTCGTATGTCAAACTCTCAAGGTTACGACTAAAGACTTATGACTACGACTATGATAGAGGTGGGAATGTGGCTTTAATCGATCATGGACTACAAGATACCGAAATACTATAAATTATAAATATAAACTTTAATTATTTTTAAATGATAGCAGATACAAAAATATTTATAAAATACCGATTGTAGGTAATAATCACATAATCTTTCATTTAAAATAAAAAAAATTGTCTAAAATTAAATATTTATCGAAATATTTTTAAAAAGTACTACTTCCGGTTTGTAGACTGAAACCAAAAATAGGAGGTGCACAACTAGATGCTATAACAGTCCTAAATACAAAATTTCAACTTTCTACGTCTAACCGTATTTGAGTTATGCGACACACATACGTCCGTCCGTACGTACGTACATACGTACGTACATACGTACGTACATACGTACGTACGTACGTACAGACGTCACGTCGAAACTAGTCATAATGGATTCAGAAAAGGTCAAAACGGATATTTCCGTCAAAATCTGAGAACCGAAATTTTTCGCGATTACAATACTTCCTTACTTCGTACAAGGAAGTAAAATTACAACGCTTGAATATGAGACAATTTACAAGTGTTCGAAAGTGGGGTACATTTATTTACTTAAAGCAAGCAATGAAAATAAAGAAAATTTGTTTTGTTATGTCACTAGGCGGTTGTTAAACAAATTTTTAAGGGATTACCCTTTAAGTTTAAAATTAATTTTTAATGTAGCACAATTTTATATTTTATAATAGCAATGGTATTAGAGATTTTTTAAAAATTGTAAAATTCAAGTGATTAAAATGACCGATGAATATTTTTACATTGAAGAAATATCTCCGAATTCTTCAGGTACGTTTCAACCACAAATCGTGTCATCAACCACAAATATATGTCACTGATTTTAGAAATTGAAAGTGAAAGATCAAACGGTCGAAAAAAATGCACAAAAGCGATGGAACGAAACGAACACTTATTATCTCCCACTGACAAAGAGAGTCAAGAAATAAGATTACACGGTCAGAATTTCACAACAATAAATTACATAAAAAATTAATCTCTTTCATATTCTATAGAGATTGAACAGCAATTGGAAATGGCAGAATCGAGATGCAACAATCTTAAAGGACAAGTAGATTACATGAAAATGCTATACAATGGTATGAACGGTAAAGAAAAAGGGAAACCTAAACTGCCTCAGCCAGCTACTGCAAGAAGACATTTGACTATAGACAGCGGAAGAAAGAGGAACGGAACTGATGCAAGTGTGGAAAAAGGTAATTCTTCTATGAATATTCATTCTTTCCAGTTACTTTATACCATTATACCATTTCCAGATATCAAATATTCGGAAGAACGGCCAATTCGCGAAAGAGATGGAGACTTTCAACAATATCCAACAAATCAATCCAAAAGTAACTCATCTAACGTTTCAACTATCCCTCAACGAGACCGAGGCGACCGCATAGTCCTTACCGACCGAAGAACATGTGAAAAAGATGCAAGTGCTGCTGTCAAATCCATCAACAATATCATTTCCGGAATAACAAATTCCGTAAACCGACTAACACAACTTCAAGTCCAAATTGGAACCAATAACACCAAGAACAATGCAGATGATCCGATGGGTATCCAAAATATAAAATGCTCTCCGCGATATCAAGACTCGAACACAGCCGCTGAAAAGCCATACCAGACCGAATCAACCAACACCGACCAAAAACTCTCATCTGATAGCATCAAATCCAGGTCTCTAAAGAAACGGCGCCGTCTGAAAAGCAAGAGCGCGAGCAAACAATCCATGGCGAGCAACGGAGAAAAGAAACGTATTCGAGTCACAGCTAAACACACTGAGAAACGCACCCGCTTATCCTCTCAACCCTGTACAGGAGACATCAGTCAGTTAACAGTCAATAAAGTGAAAAAACGACAGTTTGGAAAACTGCGCACCATCAGTTCACGGACATTGCTCATGAAACGTTCTGCGTACACCAACAAAACCGGCAGCGCTGGTAAATCAGAGAAACAAGAATGGAAATCTGATAAACTAATCGAGCTCTATCACAATTCAGCTGCTAAAATTGTCACCCCATCAGAAGACAGTCTTCACAATAAAAAGACAACAAGTAAATTGGTCGCCGAACCGATCAAACCACGCGTCGTTCACCAGAATAGTACATCAGTAACGTTACCAACTTTTGAGAAACCGGATAATAATGTTTCCGTTCCTGTACCGCAATATCGCCCGCCATTATCTCCTATAAATGAAGGAGAAATACAATACGGCGGTAGTTATTACAAAAATAATTATGAGTTACCTACAATTGCCTCAAAAATGAAACAAGTCGCAAAGAGTTACTTCCAGAACTTCAGTTTTCGAACCATTCCATTCGTGGCGGCAAAATCTGTCACTCCTAGCCACAACTTGGGCGTGAATATCCAGCAAGTATTAAGCATCATCAAGGGTAGAAAACCTGTAGCTGGTATTTCGCCCACTTTGGCTTATAACATTGAATTAGCAGCAAATAAATTAGGCTCCAGACCATTGTCAGCTCTGGTTTCCAATTTGGGTTCTCGCATGCATACCAACAAAGCCGTGTGCCCGGTCGCGCGCCGTTATCCGTTCTCGCATCTTCAAGAAATGGCTAAAGAAATTCCGGAAGAAACTATCGATGAAATCAACGCTGCTTACGATGAAGAAACTACGAAAATTCCTCCGCCGCATCATTTAGCAGCCGGTGACAAAGACGTAGAAACTAATCCCGAAGAGAAAATCTGGTATTCGGATAACAAAAAAGCTGCGGAAAAATGCACATGTATTCCCAAACCTGGTGTCAGCTTCAATGATGTTTACACCAAATACACAGAAGATAAAATGAATGTAGATTAATAAGTAACTTAGTTATTTTCCTTTTATAATGTTATGTTCTTTCAGAGAGGACGTAATTACATTCCGGCGAAAAGAGTTCGTCATCGTCCGCCGTGGAACGACAATAGAAGATCCAAACCCATTCCATTAACGGAAGTGTTCACACAACCAGTGGGTTCAAGATGCAGTCAAATCAATAATCGAGAAAAAAACTTAAAGGACATTTTAGCGAATTTACATGATGAATTCGCGTGTTTAAATGATCGTTACGAAGAACTTAAAACAGAGGTAGCCACCGTCAAAGGCAGCAATAGTAATCTCGTTATAGAAATCGAGAAAATGGAAAAAGATCTACAGAATAAAGAAGATGAAATCACAATGGTTATGTCGCTGTATAAAGAAGTAATGGCACTAAAACAACAAGTTAAAATGTTAAAAACCCGCGCAAGTCAGTCCACAATCGTCGTGTCACCGTTCGTCAACAGAACCAAGGATTATAAAGATTTAAACGCTGCTGGCCACCTAACTAAACTTTTACGTCACATTCAACAGTTTCAGGAGACGTTAAAGCATAAATCTACGCGATAAATCAAACATTAGCATAAAAAAGTTAAATTTGTTGTGTGAGTGGGAGTACGTAACATTATGTACGGTTTTATACAAACTTTTATTCTTTGTACATTTATAAAAATAAAAAATTAACACAAACCTCATTATGAAAAATAAATCACAGTTATTGCGACGCGCCAATGCCGTCCAGTACATCCTGGGCTTCTTCTCTCAAATTCTCTACTTTTTCCAAGAGCAGCAACTAAAATAATTACCAAATTTAAATAAGGCACCAGTGAAGATTCATTCACAGCACTGTTCACAGCTATGAAATAAAATTATAGATTCGTGTTCATAGCTTCGAAAATAAAACACAGATTGTTCTCTAGCTATCACATTCAAAGCAAACATTCATGTTACACGAAATCAATTTGTGACTTTAGTTTTGAAATCTATCATCTCATATTTTACAATGATGTACTTACAGGTTGTGCGTATACGGCTATAGAATGAAAACCTTGTTGTATTTTGTTCAATAATTTCTAAACATTACTGCAAGTGGCTTGCACCCCGGAGAGGAGTCGTAGAATTACAATAGTAATTCTGTGGGTGGCCGGAGGCGAGTTTTACATAAATCAATGAAAACATGTCTCTGTAACCGTCTTCCGACTAATTTAATTTCTTGTGTATTAATAAAGGTATAAAATGATTATTAAATAGTAAAAATTAGTTCCAATTGATGTCACAACAATTTATAATTTGCATTTATCAATCCACTAATGATTCATGATTCTTCATGTTAAATTGCAGTTTGAAATTTTTATAACACAGCCAGAATTGTTGAAATTGTAAACCTTCTGGGTTTACAAACATTGCACCTCAAAACTATTTTTAATTAAATAATTTCACAAAGAAATAGATGTAACTATTTCCCACATTTTCTGATTGACTGAGACATGTTGCTTATATAATACTTGTATAAAATATTTAACATTTGCATATCCTGGTATTTATGCCTTATGAACACTTACATAAGGATCTATTTACTAGATTCTAATTTTAAAAGTAATTTTATTTTCATAGCTGTGAATGTGAATTTAGAACATTTAGCGCTTACTTTAGCCGAAGCAATGAGCTGATTGGCGACTCTTCGACTCATGTGTTGTATTTTATCGATCATTTGAGCTGGGTTAGCAGTCGCTACGGCTTGCAGGGTGCCGTACCCCGCTTGAAGAAGCTGCCTCGCTCTAGCTTGCTTCACCGCCGGCAGAGCCATCAGGGGCTCCAGGTCGCGCGCCGCGCAGTGCTGGAGCCTCTGCCCCAAACCCTTCAGCAACTCGGCAAACGCCCAGAACTCATCCATTTGCTCGCAAAATCTCACGACATTGGCTGCGAATGTCGCTGCCGAGACCATCAGTTGTTGTACTAACCCTCTGCTAACCTGGTACTTGTCGGCTACTTCGAATACGCCCTGACCGACCCATAGTTCGTATAATATTAGGGTGAGATAAAATCTGTTGAGTATTCTTTCTTTGACTTTAATTCGCTTGCCGGTCATCATTGCTGAACAACAAGCTTCGTCTAGGCCTAATACTTTAGCAGTTGCTAATTCTTTTTCTGGTAATTCGAGATATATTGTGTAGTATGTTTGTAAAGATGGCTGAATTTGTCTGGATAATTCGTACGGTGTTACTAAATATAGCAAATGCAGGCAGTTTAGTAAAACGAGATTACTTTGAGCTTGGATTAAGTCGTCGTATAGTATATGAGCGGTGTCTAGATCTAAACCGCCTTTAATTGCAGCTAAACCGAGTTTGCTTATAATTAAACGAGTATCGTTTGATATTATGATTTGTTTTTTGGTTTCTTGTACATTTTCCGGTGAAACAGATGAATTTGAAACCTACGAAAATAAAACCAATAAGTAGTATATAATTATTTTTATACAAGACGATAAAATTATATTTTATCGAGAGCTGAAAAGAGTTAATTCATAAGCGACGAAAGAGCGAGTGAGCGATAATAAATATAATTTTATCGTAGTGTATAAAATACTATCTTTTCTATAGCTGATGTTAAAGAAATAATATGAGATACTCAATAAAGTGGATAAAAAAATCTGTAAAAACTAATTTTAAAAAGAAATGTTAAAAATTAAAGTACTTTATCCACCCTTACTGTTAAAGTTTTACTTTATCTGCCCTTTCGGTTAAAGTGTTACTTTATGTACTTGAAATAGTCGATAAAGTAGCACTTTAACATCAGCTATGAAAAAATGTATAATTTTGATTCTTACCAAACTACTCTGCAACAAAACTTCAACATCCTTATCATTTTTTCCGTTTGTCTGTTCAACTTGTAACGCACTCAATTTAAACAAATCTCCAATAACTTCATCTGTAGCTTTTTTAACTTCTTGTGGTGTTTTCTGCACAGCTAATAACGTTTTTTGTGTCACAATTCTAAGTTGTTTTCTAGTATTAGCAGTTCCTAGAGCTATACAGCTAAGTACTAGCTCTCGAAGACCTTTAGAAAAGTCTTCCAAAAGTTTGGAATGCACATTTTCCATCGGAGAACATAATAAAGACGCAACTTTGCAAAGGTCTATGGATGAACAAATTAAAATAGATTCGCCTTTTTCGCCTAAACCGGCACGACCAGCTCGGCCGGACATTTGTTTGTATCTTGCGAGTGTTAGAAAATCTCTTCCTATATACGGAGATCTTAAGATGACTCTTCTAGCTGGTAAGTTAACCCCAGCAGCTAAAGTAGAAGTGCAACATATAACACAAAGAGTGCCAACCCGAAAAGCGTCTTCTATGAATCTTCTTTCGTCTCCTGTGAGTCCAGAATGATGGTACGCTATACCGAACGGTATGGTACGTTTTAGAGTTGGACATAAAGCTCCCTCAGCTTTTAACGAGCTTAATAAAGCTTGTTTTTCGCCGACTTTATGCTCGAGGATAGTTTTTCTCGGTATGACGCGACACAGAAGCAACGCGACGTTTTCGCAGTTCTTCTTGCTAGCACAGAAGACCAAACAAGAGCCGGATGGTATTACTTCCATCACGAGACCTGTCAGTCTGTCTGGGTCTATTTTAGCAATTTCTTCTGAATAATCAAAGTCTACATTTCTAACAGCAACTAAGCTTTCTTCTACTGAAGCTGCTGTGCGGTCTATATCGTATATTTGGTTTCCGCATTTGACGAATTCTTTTAATTCGACTGGACGGAAATTTTTTGTGTATACTTCAGCGTTTAAAAATGTACATAACTCAGGCAGGTTTCCAATAGTTGCGCTCATGCCCACTATATGGATATTACTTTCAGTAGAACTACAATATAATATTTGTAGAAAATGCAGACATATTTGAAAATATTCTTTACCTGTACATGATTTTTGTTAGCAGCTGTTCAAGAACAGATCCTCTATTTTGTTCTCCTAGTAAATGTAGTTCATCTACTACAACTAGACCTAGTTCATCAATTCTGTTCGTTTCTAATAGAGCATTAACTAATCCTAAAGCTTTTTCTATAGTTGCTATATACACAGATCGTTTAACTCTTCGACGACGGGGTGGTAAAGTGCCTTTTCCAGCCGCATATTCTTCCACTAGGAAATTTAACGCTAATGCAAAAGGTGACAGAGCCCAAACCTACAATATAATATAATTTTGTACCTTATTTTTATCTTAGAATGATTAACTTACTTTTTCTTGAACAATAGAAACGTACGGCAACACAAATATTGCATTTTTTCTTCTGCACATAATTTCCCTAAATATTAATATCTCAGAAACTAAAGTTTTACCTCCAGATGTAGGTAAAGCATACACTAAATTCTTTCTATTCTTAACTGCGTCCAATTTTAAACACTCATCTTGCCAGTCTAAATAAAAACAAAGTTTTAAGTAAAAATTATAAGTAACTATATTAAATATTTACCGTATAGTTTGTCTATTCCTTTGTATTGTTGAATTAATTCATGAACTTTATATGGCAGACCATAAAATGGACCCATCTCAACAAAATTTGCACTTGTGTTCAATACAGATTGATTATTTGTTGATTGTTCAGCAACATTATTGGAGTTCACTAAATTATTTAGCAGTGTTTGTTTAAATTTATCACGAACAGGTTCATTTTTGCTAATATTCGCTATAGAATCATTTTCCCAATCATGATTTACGATAGAGTGACTCAAATAATTTTCAGTCGTATTTATAGTGACATCTTTTTGTAAATTTTCATCTTGCCCGTTAATCATTTGACAAATTGTGGTTTCTAATTTATTAAATGCCCCAGAAACTTCTCGTCTATATTGTGTTGATTTAAATAACTGAGAAATTTCACGAGAAATTGTATCATCGATGGCATCATCGTATTCTTTCATTGATTCTATAGCTTGTTTAACAATTTTCGGACTCGGCCCTTTACTAACCGGTAAAGGTGATTTAAAGACAGTAGTGTTATTTGAAGGAGATTTAAACACACTACTAGTGCTAGCTGTAGACGAGTTTAAGGTTCTAGTACTACTAGGTGATTTATAATCACAACTATTAATCACAGAATCTATTTGATTCAAAACCTGAGACGATTCGTAAAACTGTGACAAATTGCCTTCGGTATTAGTTGAAGAAACCGCATTTTCTTTGTCCCATTCTGGATTTGTACATTGAAAATCTGTACCCGAAAGAATGAACTCATGTTGCGTATTTAATATATTATTTTTGGTTCTTGGTATAGCAGCAGTTTCCTCAGGTTTAAATTGAGATATATTATCAGTTTGAAAATAAGAATTAACATCAAAACTTAAAGTTATTTCATCATTGGGTAACCTAGAAACTGTAGCCGAACTTTGTACATTATTAGAAGATTTGCATCTCTTCGGAGGCAATGTTTCAGTTGAACTTATGTTATTAACATTATTATTCTTATTTTCTGTAAATAAGTTGTTATTATTGAATTTGTTTTTAATTGTAAAAATATAAAATTACCTGTGACATCTTTCTTTAATGATAGAAGTTTAATTTTACCATATTTTCTTTGTGATGAACTCATATTTACTAATTATATCACAGAACATTATTATTTAAACTTAAACCATTTATTAGATTATTTTTGACATGCATTAGAGAAATGTCAAATTTGAAAATCAGTGTTACCATATAAATCGCACAAAATCCCTAATATTTAAGAGTGGTGAACCCGCCTTTTATATGTATAGTACAACCAAGCTATGTTGACCTCATTTTAAAAATATACGTTACCCTTTTAATAAATTGGAAATATGTGGTTAATAACAAACAAATAGGTATTTGCAACAATATCTTTGTTATTTCAAACAGTCAACAATCAAAAATAAATAGCAACAATAACAATTATTATTCTCTAAGTTAAGCCCATCCGCCACTAGTTTTAGTCAGATGGATTTTATGAGCTTGCTTCTTTTCTTTAGCAGGAAGATAGATATGTTTGTAAACAGGAACATAAACAGGGTATTTTTTAGGGACATCGACATGATACGGAACTGGCTTTTCGTATTTGAACTGCACTTCTTTGATAACTGGAACTGGGACTTGCTTCTCTACTTGGAAGTTGATGGTCTTGATGACGGGAACCGGTACACCATGAGGAACCAGAATCTAGATTAATAGAAACAATTAATTCAATGAAAGTTGCATTCGTAATTAAGAACAGTTATAATATACTTAATTTTAATCATCAAAGTGGAACAGATTATCAAAAATGTGCTAATGAACCTAATTATAAAAATGAAAGTTTGAACATCTTTACCTGAACGGGATACGGTTGTGCAACGGGTACTACAACCGGTTTAGGGACTGGCACAGGTACTGCATATGGAATTGGTACAGTTTTGTGTTTATAAACAGGAATACGCACTGGTTTTGTTACCTAAAAACGCCAAAATATTATGCAATCAAATTCTAGTGCCTGCAGAAGTAATTCACCTCATAAGTTTGATCAATCAAATGACTAGCTGCGTGTTTATGATCCGGATTTTCTGCTTGTTGTTCGTATCCTTCAAAACCTTGCCCTTCTTGACCATAATATCCTTCTTGCCCATGATCTTGTCCCTGTTCTTCACTTTGTCCTTCGTATTGTGATTCTTCGAAGTGTCCGTAGGGCTGGAAATCACTTTGATGGATCTGTGATTCTTGAGCTTGCTCCTGATGGCCTTGTTGATAATATTTTTGGCTGTAGTCTCTGAAAGCGTCTTCGTGTTCGCTGTGCGAAGATGAAATAATCACAGAAATAATTAAAATCACTAAATGTTTCATTTTGATATTGGATGATTATTCGATGAGTCTGAATTTTGGACTGATTGTTTGGAGATGTCTGCGGGTTTATATATCTATGGGTTTAGAAAGTATTAATTGTAATGTTTAATTATTTAATTGGGTATCGCCAGGAAGCATGAAATATATTAAATTATACTTGCCAAATTACTGCTAAATTATTTATCACTCGTTTTCAATACACTACATTCTATTTTAGGACGGCCACTGTTTTGGTACATTACCATATTATACTTATATATTTAAATTAAGGCTATACACAATTCAAAGCAAAATAGGATGCTACAAATATTCAAGATTGTGACTTTGTTTTTGAAATGTTTACCTAATAATCTCCAGCTAATTAATTAGTGAAAACAATCAATTTTATCAAATTAAAAAAATTATCTTACTGGTTGATGTTTTTAAAAAAAAAACTTCTTGTAGCACTCTTCAGAACAACGTAAGGAATCGATTATATCAGATTTAATTGTATGCATTAATAAAATAATAATCTTGAAATTAAATGGAAAATAAACTCTGACTTCCTATAACTTTTGTCGCAACAATGTATTGTATGATTTTTTCGATTAAATAATACTTTGTCATTGTGCATGTTAAATTTCGGATTTTTATTTTGAACAATATAGCCAGAATTTATGAAATTCTGATGCTTACCGTGACAAAGTATATTTATACAAATATAGAAAAAGCATTAAGCTCATCAGATTCTCGTAGGTAACTAATTAACTATTTTCATGTAAAAGAACTAATAAAAATATGATTTTAGGATCCTCTGTATTTCCCACAGACAAGTACCTAGAATTCTTGGAAAAACATCAAGTACAGAGCCCTTCTCGGCCACCCGTCGTTATTTACGACTTTGCCTGGTCTTAACAGTTGTACTGAAAAATCTTCCAACTAATTTCTAACATCTCAGCCATCTCAGCATTTCTGTGGTCGTTATCATCGTGCAAGGTTGCACTTATCGCTACTTGATTTCCTGACTGACCAAGCGTAGTTCCGTTTAATAAGTTTGGAGACCCGGTGTTGGGCTGTGCTACAGTTTAAAATGTTTTACTTATCAAAGTTTTGCCTCCTGTGTCTAAAAGAAGATAATGGAAAGCTGCAGAATGTTGAAAATAAAGATTCTAGTGATGTTTCCATCCAGGAAAAATTGGATTACTGCGTTTTTGAACTGGTGAGTTCCATATTTTGTTTATTTACTTTAATTAATTCAAGACATGTTTACATATCGTTATAGTTAATATAACATTACCTTATTTTCATTATAACGTCTCTGAATTAATATAAGAAACTAAAGAATAACTTTTTATCATTTCAGATAAGTTCCGGTCACGAATTTCCGGGATATATATGTGAAGAATGTATGCAATTTGTAGAAATGTTTTACAGCTTCAAACTAAAATGTTTCAAGAATAACCGTAAGATAAGAAACTTGATGGACTCTTTGAAGCAAATGCACTTTTCCGGTATATCATTCCGTGACTTATCAATTCCAATTAAAGACATTAAAAATAATATTACACTGCCTTTGAAACGAAAATCTATTGACATAAGCAAAAAACCTGAGATAAAAGCATTAAAGAATTTAATACCAGAATCTTCTAAGTTAAACAAAAGTACGGGAATGTTCCAATGCGAAGATTGTCCTAAACAATTTCACATGAAAAGACAATTAGTGAGACATCAAGCAACTCATACAAAAACTAAATATGAATGTGATGTTTGTGACAAAAAATTTTCACGGAAAAGAAATTTAGATTTTCACAAACAAGTTCATAAGAAAGAAGTAAAGGCAGAAATCAAGTTAAATAAATCGGAGAACGATATCAAACCTAAAAAACTTTTGAATAATAGTAATCCGGGTAAAGGAATGTACGAATGTGGCATTTGTTACAAGAGAATTGTGTTCAAACATAATTTAAAACGACATTTTTTGAGATTCCACGTTGAGAGTAAAATGAAGAAAGATATCAAACTGTCTTATAATATTATAGAATCAGAAAAACAAAATATTTTTAGCAGTACTATGAATTCAATAGATCTTACTGATGATAGCTCAGTTTCTGATAATGATTCGGATGTAGAAATTATTTCTTATAACGCAACTGACATTATTGAATTAAAAGATGAATTGACGGAAAAAGTTTCTGATAGACAAATGTACAACGAAATTTTACAAACCAACAGCAAAAAAATAAATCAAAATAATGTAACTACTACTAATAAAGTCAGTGTAATTAAAGAAAATGTAATTAAAAATGATTTAAAAGATGCAATGGAGAAAAATATGCAATGCTTCATTTGCGACAAGACTTTTTCACGAAATTGTAAATTGCATACTCATGTGAAGTCGCACTTTGAAGAAACGCCATATAAAAATTAATTTACTATTTTATTCCTTTTAAAATGTATTTAAATTTTAACGCTAGAGAGAATTTTATTTAGAATGACGCTAATAATTCAAATGTATAAGTATTATTTGTGTAATAAAAAAGTTAAAATTATAAACAATTTTACTGTTTTATTTCTTGTATAACCTCTATTATCTTTTACAGCAATAATTCAATATGTATCCTACTTATTAATTATTTAAATTAATATCCTCTTTTTAAATTCTGCACAAAATAGCGCCTCTATCGGTGACAGTTATCAACTAAATCAACTTGATCGGTAAAACAGATTAATATTTAACTTGTATTATCTACTAAGATGATGTAGTTGAGCACTTCTCTCACCTATCAATGTGACGTTTCGGCGCCACTATCTAGCAGTTTAAATATTTGCGAATTTTAAACGAAATCTTAAATAAACCCCTTCAATATTAAATAATAAACACTTTTTCTCATGTAAAATTTCTTTATTAAGTGACCGATTTACCCGCAAATAAAAAAATAATAAAAAAATCAACAAACATTATATAATTATGTGTAAGTATATCACAAAAAATAATCAACAACCATTATATAATTATGTGTATCACAAGTAAGTATATCACAAAAAATAATCAACAACCATTATATAATTATGTGTAAGTATATCACAAGCTTTAAGCTACAATTTTGCAGGATTTTTTATAGCAGAAGATACATCATAATCTTCCATTTTAAGTAACTGTAAACTCTTTTCCCATAATTTTTTGGCAGCTTCTTCATTATATGAAAATTTGTTTGCTGCTGAAGGATTATGTTTGCATTTGCTGCAGTAACCACCAGAATAATTTAATAGTTTGGTGTCCACGGCACAAAATACAGCAGTTTGTGCTGCTTGTTCTGGTGTCAGCAGCCACCAACTTACAAACAAGAAGTAGAAGAATTTTAAACCCCACAAAAGGTTGTTAAGGTTTTTCCATATTGGACTGTCAGTATAACCAGGATGATAAGTCAAGACTGTCACTGATTTTTCACCAGCATCTTTAAATATAAAAACTGTTACACCCATTTAAGGTATGAAGATTTATTTACCTTTTAATCGTCTGGCTAATTCCTTAGTAAACAAAACCACAGCCGTTTTACTTTCACAATATGTCTCAATCCATCCCATACCCTTTTTATTTTCATGAAAATAGTTTAAATGCAAAGCACCGCCATATAACGGACCTATAAATAAATATAAGATATATTTTGATTAATTATTTCACAAGGTATATATATTTACAATTCTGCGAATTGGAAGAAGCGTTAATAATTCTTGCATTGCCTGTTTTCACCATTGTCGGCAATAATAATAATGTCAACAATACGTGGCCCAAATAATTCACTTTAAAATGTACATCATAATCTTTATTTTTGGTTTCTTCCAATAAAACTCCAGCGTTATTTATTAAAATGTTAATTTTGTCTTCTGTTTTTAGGATATTTTCAGCACAAGATCGAACTGAAGAAAAATCGAGAAGATTTAGTTTTTTGAAAATTATGTCATGGTGTTTATCGTTCTGTGGGACTTCGTTTTTGATTTCTTTAATGGCTTGTTTTGCCTTTTGCTCATTACGACATAGAATTAAAATGCGAGCTCCTAAAATTATAAACAACAAATGTGTGACAGTTGGTTTCTTAATTAATTTATTTTTACCTCTTTTGTACAATTCTTTGGTGGTTTCTTTTCCAATGCCAGAATTTCCTCCAGTAATTAAAACTGTTTTTCCATCTAACTGGATATCGCTGTCACAACGTTTAGCAAAGTACCACATATTTATAAAATTCTTAAAGTAAATCAAGTACGACTGAATAAACAACTATGACAAAACGGAAAATTGTATAAGGGGTCACTTAGGACAGAACAAGGCCAAGCGATTACATTGTATGGATTTAAATGCAAGTTTATGCACTCAAATAATGACATCAATATGCTAATGAATAATTATAATCTTTATATCCGTAATTATTATTTTCAGACTATAAACTGGGATAAAAACGTCGGTTTGATTTTTATTGCGTATTAAAATCACCGTGATTAAAATGTTATTTGCCGTATTCTTATCTGGAAACATTTGTCAACATACATTGGTCGAACTATATGTTGCACGTGAAATTCTTTTAGGAAAATTCACAATAAAATTTTCCCCTAGCTGTCAAATCAATGCTGTCACTGTCACTGTCAGTTTTGTAAAATTATTCTCCTACGATAGATTATTTTACAATGATTTTTAATTGCTTGACGTTTAAATATGAATCAGATTATTGATAAGTATTAAATGTTTTAGTATTACAGCAAAATGGGTGCAATTTTTGCAAAGAAAAGACCACCTTCCAAAGTGACTGAGCAAGATAAGGCAGTATTGGTAAAGTACCAGACATTTATAGTTAGATTTTTAAATAATATAAGTTATTTTGTAGCAATTGAAAACCCAAAGAGATAAACTAAAACAATACCAAAAGCGAATTGAGTTAAATTTAGTTAAAGAACGTGAACTAGCAAAGCAACTGTTGCAAGATGGTAAAAGAGAGTAAGTACATAATCACACTACACTCGAGATTTCTTTTATTAAATTGTTTATTTAACAGGCGAGCTAAATTACTCCTAAAGAAGAAGAGATACCAAGAGCAGCTACTACAAAATACTGACGCACAGTTAGAGCATTTAGATCGCATGGTGCATGATATAGAATTTGCTCAGATCGAAAATCAAGTTTTAGAAGGATTGAAAACTGGAAATGTTGCTCTTAAGAAGATGAACGATTTGTTCAGTATTGATGAAGTTGAAAGAATCATGGATGAAACTAAGGAAGGTGTAGAAAAACAACAGGTAAGAAGATTGGTTTTATTATTTGTGTTTGTTACTAATAGATTTGATTCAGGAAATTGATGCGATCCTGACCGGTGTTCTAACAGCTGAAGATGAGGAAGCTGTTGACATTGAATTGGAACAAATCCTGGATGAACAACTACCTGATGTTCCTAGCGAAGAAACTACTTCTGTACCAGAACTGCCAGATGTTCCTGTATCTTTGCCAAAAGCAGAAAAAGAAAAGAAACTTCAAGAAAAAGAAAAGAAATTGAAAGAAAAAGTCGCCATCGAAGCTTCATAATTCTATTATATTTAATATATTTTTAGATTTTATTGTGATAATAAATTTATAAACATATTTTCTTTCTTATAAATAAATAACCTTTACAATTTACATAAACAATATAATACAATGTATAAAAATATGTATAAGTTGGTGTTTTTTACGCGTGTTGTAATTGTATAGACGTCGATGACTTGACAGTTAAAATAAAGGGGCCCAACTGTCCCGGCGTGAACGTGGAGGGCGTGATCAGCAGTTCACCAGGAGGAACTTCACTAAACTCCATATAAACAAACCCTGACCTATACGGCTGAGTGACCTGTGTCCTGAACGGTGCAGTGACCTCCGGATCACTAACTGAGGTCATAGTCACCTCAAAACCGATCTGATACTGCTTAGGCCCTCGCAGTTCTACAAATACATGGTTGCGGTTACTGTCTCCAGTTATTATTAATTTGTATTTCGGATTCATTCGATACGTTGTTGAATAATTGCCACAACCGCCAGCGGTTCGTTCAGTCCAGGAATCAGAAATCTAAATAAGAATAATTAATTTTAAGTCACAAGTGTATTAATGGTTTATTTACCGTTTTATTGTGAACGTAAGGATTGGTTATCTTGCGGAGACTAAAAGGACAAGTGGCGTAAGCCCTCAAAGTATAATAAATCGTTTGTGTTTTCTCATATTGTGAAACTACTAAAGTGTATCGTTTAGACGCATTTGGTGATAAAATTACTTTGCATAAATAATGCGGACTGTTTATTCTTACTCCGTCTATGTACGGCGGTGGATCATCTATAAAACAAACCATAAATAACTCTAAATAATTCATGATTATTTATATTACGTGGATAATAAATTCGTTTTCCGTTTCCTTTGTACACTAGAACAGTAATATATTCTTTATTATCCCTAAAATCAGCTATATCTGTAATATGGCGAGTTAAAAGTATCCAAACTGAACCAGAATTTACAGATTCACTTATATCAAGTGAAAACTGAGGATTTGAACCAATGTTGTACGCATCTTTCACTGGACCAGCGCCGGAATTCCATTCTCTAACAAAAAGTACAAATTAATCTAAATATTATTTTAATAAATAAATAAACTTACTGATGCAAACAATAAGTATACTGGAACAACCCCGGGTTCCAATTGAGATAAAAAACATCAAAAAATTTACAAATACTGTCATAATCAATCCAAAACACTCCATTGTCAAACCCAGCAGCAGAATCAGGATCATATTTCAAAGTTCGTCTCAGCTCAGGAGTCCAGTGTTTAGTATCTAACTCAGAATAGTTTCCTCGCCATCTGAGATGACTCCACGGGTTCTTCAGTTGAAGAATCCGTAAACCATTAACAGTTCTTACATCCAGAACAGCATACGCATGAGTGGAAACTAAACCTGTGCGGTCTGCTTCAACATCTGACATGGAACCAGTGGCTACTGTCACTAGAACGTCACCAGCGTGAAGACGCGCTTCTAAAGTGTTAAATAAAACATCGCGGTTAAAAACTGGGTCCGAAGATAACGGTTGGCGTTCTGGTATCCAGCCTGTCAAAGCGTGGAGGTCTATATTCTAAAATTTATCCAAATAAGTAATAAATATTACTGATCTTTATGATATAACGTACACTATTAGATCCGGGAAAATCGTAACCACCCATGACTTTCATGTACGCCTTTTCAAGCAACGAAATCCACAATTCATTTCTGTTACTTGAATATGAACATAATAATTGTCCATGTCGACTAAAAGGTAACTGGTCATCAATTATTACTTTTCTAGTTACTCCGTTAATATGTAATTTAACCATATATTTGCCGAACGGATTGTACATGGGCTTTTTGTCCCTATTACGCGGATAAATTATACTAGTCACTAATCTTTTACCGAATTTTGTTTCGTATAAGGCACTAACAGCAAGAGAAGCAACGAAAGAACAGTCGGATACTATTGTTTGTTTGATACTGAAATAATCAGGATGGTTTCCTAAAATAATACAAGGTTCTTGACAGATATCCTCTGGCCTTATCCATCGATCGAATTCGCGTTTTTGTTTAGGTGAAAGTTGCAGCAAACCGTCTCTGTCCGAAAAGGGAATCGCGTACTGGAATCTTTCTGAGAGATCGATGTTCATAAATGGCACAAATTCGTTTTTGTTTATTCGAGAAGTATGTAATAAGACCTTTTTTTCTTCTAGTGTGTAAGTTTCTGTATTTCCTGATACTTTTAAATGTGCACTGCTGCCTCGGTACAACTGAGGCCTTTGAGAAGTTGTAGCCGAATGCAGTTGTGGGACAATTTTTGGGTTTGGTATTTTATCGATGCCTTTGAGGACTTCAGCGCGTTCTAAAGCTTGTAGAGCGACTCTTTTAAGCTTGGTTTGTATATCTGCGTCGTCACATTTGTGCTGTATTGCTACTTCAACTGCCTGAGTGTACAAATTAATTGCCGTATCCTTCATACCAGCCTCGTCTGCGTCTAAACCTTGTTGTAATAAAAAGTAACATCTTTCTAGTTGTTGTTTTGAACCATTCTGAATTACGTCTCTTTTTTGATGTGTTTGATCTATGGCATCTAACGCAGCAGCCCTGTTTTTATAAGTAGAGGCTTTTTCTAACCAATTAGCTGCAGAACCAGAGCTATCAATGGATGCAGCCTTTTCTAGCAACTGAGCAGCAACTTTGTAAAAATATGAAGCTGCAGCTTCTTGCTGACCTGCCTGGTCGAAAGCTACAGCTCGTGTTGATGCTGCGATAGCATCTTCTAGTAGCTGAGATGTGCTACTCATTGTGTTATTTTGATTTGTTGATGATCCTAAAATTGATGCATTACATAACCTTCCTATTAAATATTAATACATGAACATAAACAGTAATGTTTATGTAATTAGCTCTGTATATTCTTCCTTATTATTGCAATAAGTATTGAATAACATGTGCAAATTAATTAATACGTGAAGTACTTACATAGCCCTATTCTCAAACGTCAACTTGTCACTGTCAATTTCGATTTGATCACTTTTCTCATTGAATATCAGTAATATGGTATGAAATATTGAATGAAAATGATAAATCCTTGATTATATGAACTCGGCACAAGCTCTATGACTGTATTTAACACCCCTGTAGTGCAACATGGCATTTTACTTTTGCTGTAAAGTACACTGAATTACGCTCAACAATTATTATTGGTTTTACAGGAGTGGAATAAACTGGAGTTTTGACCTATCTACACATATTTTTCCGAACACAAACAGCAGGAAATGTGTGAATAAACTTCAGAGCTTATTTTAATGTATGAGTAATTTAAAAATGATGTCACTTTTTGACATTTACATTTTTGGTAAACACAGCCGCAACCAAATTAACACATATGCGAGGCACGTCACATAACTTATAATAAAAATAAAACTATTAAAATAATGAATTAAACTTATATAAATTGTTATTAAATGATATATGATGTCATTAATACTGATATCGTTTTATCGTTATTAACAATTATAATCTTTATTGGCTATAAGAAATATTATTAGACACTTTATTTACTTCTAGTGGTGGGAAATAAACGCCAACCATTAATTTTATAGCAGTCAATTAAATACAATCATATTTTATATATTTTTATAAACTGCGTAATAATTTTTCGTTTCAACATTAATTTATCCTCAAAAAATATGAAATAAAATTTTCTCCGTTAAAAATTTCCACAAGGAAGTTAATTAAGCTAACGAATGAATATTCTGTATAAGGAATAATGTATTTAACTTTTGATTTCGAGTGTAAATGAGGCAAAAAGAGAAATATATACGAAGTATAGAATCATTTCATGCGTGAAGAATTAATTAGAGATGATCAAATTATTTTACTTGCATCTGCGTATCTTACAGGACGATAGCCCCATTTATATACAAGTAAATAAAATTTAATTTATTTATAAATCATTCATTATTTATAAGAAAATTATCATTTTATTGCAACATATATTTAAATTATTAAACATTTAAAATCTACAGCCCAGTATTTTTTTGCTGAAATGTATAAGAAAGTTTAATAAATATTAGAGTTGAAAGAAAACTTATAATTTCTTTTTTCCCATGAAAATTTAATGTTTATCAAACAAAGATTGTTTGACTTATTTGTTGCCTAGGGTTACTGAAATCACCAGAGTAAGTTTTAATTTTTATTTCTACAAACAAATTTAGATTTAAGTCACCGATTTATTTTTGTTGACATTTTTTTGTATACCGATTGATCTGACAATAAATGGATACAATAAAATCATCTGTTATAAAGATAAATGAATGAAAGAAACTGTCATGTTTTTACGCCATTGAAAGAGATATTTATTTCCGAAATATTTCGATGAAAATTGATGCTTATAATAATAACAAAATATAAGTTGTGTATTTTTCTAGCACACAAATATAGACAATAAATAAATATAATAATTGTAACTTATTTAAAAAAATCGATACAGTAGTCTCAAGCGAATTCAATTTATTGGAACCAGCAAAAATAAAATATACAAAAATAAATTCTACATTCGTGATAAAATTTTAACTTTATTGCCATGAAACACAAATGACTATTTTACTATTATAATTCTTAGTAAATATAAAAATTAAGATCACTATTGAATGATACCTGCTGAAAGTAAACTTACTTTGTAAATAAATTGTTGATAGATTGTGTAAAAGTTGACATCGTTGTGTGTATAAAGTTTGAAGCGTTGAAAGCGTCGTTGAAGTGTCAATTTACTGTATGAACTAGAGTATATCCTTTCAGTTTTTAATATTGTTTATTTTTATGACACATATCACCTGTGATATTTAAGAGACAACGCGAATTCTGTACTTGTGAAAATTAAAGAACGCATATTTTTTAAAAATGAAAAATCTTTCGTCATCATATTTGATGAATCTTCATATTTGCTGTGAGTTTCCGGCTGGTAACCGCACACACGGTAAAATAATTATATGTTTATTCCGATGACTCACTGTTAAGATAAAAGGAATAATATATTACTATGTAGTTGTATTTTTATTTCACATAAAAGCAGAAATTTCTATGTAAAATTTTGTTAAGCATTGCATAACATTGAAACAAAAACAAAATGAAAAATTTCAGTTATACGATTGTAATTGAATATTACAAGATATCTATATTACAAATCTATCTATCTATGTATCAATATGCATTTTAGATTCTGAAATATTTCATTTTAATTGTAATTCATAATTTAATTGATTTAATAATATGTAGGTAGATGTGTAGGTATGTATTAGTCGATTTAATAGCAATCCACTCTTTTCCTCGCTACTACGGCTGCCTGAAACCAGCCCGAAACTCGTACTTTACCGCATCCTAGCATTGAAATGTCAATTTGAAGTTGAAAATTACTGTAAAAGTATCTGTTAGTTTCTTATTGCCTTCAAGGTAATGTTTTTATAAACATTTATATTAGAGAAAGAATGGATCTACAAATGTGTCTTTTTAAAATTTTAAAAATAAATTTCTATCATGAGATATAGCCGTGTAAAGTTTGCATAAATTAGAAGAATTTTTCGGGATTTGTATGATCAGGTATAAATTTTACCTCCCGCCTTATATGTATAAGAGGAGGTATTGTGACAGATCAAAATCAAAAAGTAGTGAGTAAGCACATTTTAGGATCCATAGAATACGAATAAAATCTGTCTATAAATCGGCAGTACGAATTTGTTTCGAATTTATTTTTTACCTTCCGCTTACCTGTAAAGGAAGGTATTGGAATCATGCAAAAAATCGGGTAGTGAATTTTTAGTGGATGAGCACGAATTAGGCTCCTTACAACTCATTTTTGATAGTTTCACGATGATGTCTGTGTGTGTGTGTATGTGTGTGTGGTCAAGACCGGGTGTTAGTCGCATAACTCAAATACGAATTACCCGAAAATTTTGATATTTGGTATTTAACATTTGTATATAAATTGGAAGAGCTCCTTAGATTTTGGTACAAATATCTTCATCGGAAGTGATATTTTTTGAAGATTGAAAAGGTTAATTGTCAAAATTGTATATAAATTTGGAAAAATATAGTATTTATTTGTAATAAGAATAAGAAGAAAAGTTATTTGCAACTTACGTTATAAAAAAATTGTCTTTATCCGGTAGCATTAAAGAACTGCAGTAAAATTTAAAAAATTAATTTATCAAATAAAACGTTGATATCTTGTAATCCATGATCGGTGCTAAGTAAGATATTAAATGTAGTAATTGAACGGAGGATGGCTTTAATACAGCAGAGTTTTCCTGTGAATGAATCTTTTGATTCAGATGATGCAAATTTCTGTGTTTGAATATTTTAGATTTTTATTTGTATATTTTAAATGGGCACCGGATTGTACGTATACATTTCTGTTTAAAGTCTAGATATGGCGGAAGGTTGTGTGATGGCCACGTCAGATTTTTTACTGAAATTTTAATGTTTAATTAATCTTTTAAGTATATAATCCTTGTTGGAATGAAATTTTAGCATTCTTGTACTGGCCACAAAACACTCGCTACGTTAGCAAATTTTATGCAGGATTTTAGGAAGTAATACATAACTTGATCTACAAGACAAATAAATAATTATAAGCTACATTTCTAGCTGTATATCTTCCAAACATTTCACAGTACCAATAAATAAAAACCATTTACCCAAAAATACCTACGCCTTGACAAAAACTCAACTCCTCCAATCACCGCGTTGCGCGTGTGCGTCAAGCACTCAGCGTATATAACGGCGGGTTGCGTGGCTCTCCAGATCTCACGTTCACGCCTCACGCGGTCATGTTCACGTCCACGCTCTGCAGCATGTGGTGAAGAGTCTCCACCACGCCGCAACAACGAGCTACCGCACACAAAGGCACTAGAGGACGAGAACTGCGACCGCCATGGGCTGCTACTGGCTCGTGATGTTGATGATGACCACTGCTGTGAGGATGGCGCCCGTTGAGGAGGGACAGGACTACCAGGATTACTCCATGGGGAGATATGATGAATACCCGGTGAGTTGAACAAGTTATAAATTTATTTTGGTGTTTTTTAAAATTTTTCTAAAATTTTCCACTTCCAAAGCAATGCATGTCATTTTGAAGTTGAAAAATATTGTAAAAGTGTTTTCGTTGCGAGTAAACTGTTAGTTTATTATTGATTTCAAGATAATGTTTTTATAAACATTTAATAGAGGAAGAATGGATCTACAGATGTGATTTTTGAAATTTTTAAAATAAATTTCTATCATGAGATATAACCGTGAAAAGTTTTCGGATTGTTTATAATCATGTACAATTTTTTACTAAAATTTTGAAAAGGCACAACTGTTAAAGAAGTTGGGGACGCCTGCAGTGGCGTATTAGTCTTAGAGGGAGGATATGAAAATAAAAATATTTTTGATAATGTAAAACAAAATTAGCTCAACGCCTCAACGCACGTTGGCTGATGTCATTGCATTGCTGTGATATTTATTTTTACAATAATTACTAATTCCCTAATCAAAAATGCTTGACATGCTTACATTTTTTTTAAATAACTTGCAAATGGTTTAGACAAAGTACACAAAATCTTCAAGAACTTATTTTTAAAGGTTTATTGGAAATATTAATACAAGTTCTGTGAATTTTTCATCATTTTATCATATAGTTTAAACAAAAATTTAGTGAATTGCCATAAGAGTCTATGTAAAACGAGCGAATTTCAACATTTAATTACTCAAAAACCGGATAGACGAAAATTTTAAAAAAATAATTTTAGAATCTAAATAGTGAAATGAAGGCACTTCCGCCTCTCATCATCATTTTAATAAACGGTCACCAACCTCCTTAATAGATCCTTTATGTATATAATCCTTGTTGAAATAAAATTTTAGCATTCTTGTACAGGTCACAAAACACTCGCTACGTTAGTACATTATATGCTGGATTTAATACGGGGAAACTAAATATTTCTAAAAAATATGTTTAAGAATCTATGGCATTAATTTTATAAAATTAATTAGTTTCTTCGTATGAACGGAAATTAAAAATTTTGATGAAAATCGCATGACACAAAAATTGAATATTTACAGTAATATTAACCACGGTTGTATAAAAATTTAACGGACATTTTTTATTGGTTGCTTGAGGAACTTAATTGTAATTAATAAGTGGTTAAATTGCCATTTGAGTGTAAATAAACAATTTACAAAGTAAATAATATACATTTGTTAATGTTAAATACAAATTTAGTAAATATGTCAAGATTCTATTGTAAAATATTTCGAAAATAGAGCGGCGATGTTGTTACAATTTTCGTATCGAATCTGCACTAGTGCAATATGTTCAGAAAATTTTTTATTGTGCATTCCAACAACGTAATAAGCTCTCATGTACCACTCGAGCTGATTAGGACAAAAATTTCCGGAAAGAATATATTAATGCACATATAAGATTATGATTGAAAATAAATAACAGACAAAACCTAAATAATAATAATTTATTAATATTCTGTAAATTTTTACCAATCTTTTGGTTTGGTAATAATGTAACAATGGCTATTTATGCATCAAGTAAGTAAAGTAGCACGAGGCGTAGCCGAGTTTTGCCTATTATTTTGTTTCAAAAACATATTATATTTAACATTAATCAATACAAAATTATGGATGAGTTTAAAAATAAAATGAAGCAACCCTAATAGGTAATGAATCATCAATAAATATTGTTGCCTACACGTATCTAAATAAATTAATGTATAAGTAATATTATTTTGTAATTATTATTCTAATTTGTTTACTTCCCGAAGTTGTTTTTAATATAAATCTTATAAATATCACTTGCTTCTTTGACAAGTATTTTTAATTACCAGAAGTATTTTGATCTAATTAATACTAAATTGCAATTAATACATAACAGGCAATTAAATTCCGTACCTAATTAATTGAATATCAACTGATATTCACTTACAATCACTTTCGTTTGTCATCTTTGTGTTGTTCCTGTGACAAATAAAATCACAATATTTTTCACTCAACAGAAAAATAAGAAAATATGAGTTTGAAATGAACACGAATATTTTTTAGATTAAATAAAGAGATATTTCGGAGTAATATCAACCACCTGTGGCTATTAAGTAGTAGGAAAATTAATTATTTAGAATATAATTTCGTTAAATTAAATTTTAATCTGACGACATGAATATTATTAATTAAATGATAAGATATGTTTATTATTAATGTATAGTAATTAAAATAACATTTAGTTTCTAGTACAGGTACTTAAATGTTTGACGCATTTAAAATTGTCTTTAAAGAATATAATTTTAATTATCTTCACTGCCTGAAACCAGCCCGAAACTCGTACTTTGCCGCATCCTAGCAATGCAATGTCATTTTGAAGTTGAAAAATACTGTAAAAGTGTTTGCGTTGCGAGTAAACTGTCAAATTATTATTGACTTTAGGATAATGTTTTTATAAACATTTAATAGAGAAAGAATGGATCTAAAGATGTGCCTTTTTAAAATTTCAAAAATTAATTTGTATCATGAGATATGACCGTGTAAATTTTGCATAAAATAGGAAATTTGTTTGAATTTTTATATTCATGTACATTTTTTTAATCAAAACATCTGTAGATCCATTCTTTCTCTATTAAATACTTGTTAAAATAAATTTTTACCATTCTTGTCCTGGTCACAAAACACTCGCTACGTTAGTACATTTTATGCTGGATTTGAGACTAGTAGACGGGCCTCTTAAAATAAAAATTTAGTATAAAATTCCGGGAAAATCTGAGTGTATTTTCCGGTCGATGTATTTTATAAACTAGGGTTTTCCGGTGAATTTTCCGCCCACGGAAAACCTAAATCTTAGTTTTAATGAAGAGAAATTATGCGATTACCGCGAAATTAGCAAAGCGTGTATTTTTCCCATACCTACATTTAATTTGAGGAAATTAAGTGTGAAAAATCTGTCCATAAATTAAGAGTAAATATATTTTTATACAAACATATGGGTAGAAATAATTTCTACTGACGTTTGAATTAGTTTTATTTAAAACAAATATCTTGAGGTATTTGTACTTGTCATTTTGTTGACAGAAGCTTGTTTGTTTTACTGAGGTAACTTTGATCTGTCTTCTGTCTGCAGATAGATAACGTTCACTTGTTTCTATGTCGTCTTGACATACTATAGATAAGAATGGAATAAGGAATTGTAAGAAAATCTTATACGAATGTTATTTCAATGTAATAATAATTATTACAGTAGCGAGCTTCATGGTTCGTTTAATATTATACACATTAGATATTTTATTATTATTTACCTTTAACTGTTTAAAATTTTACTAATTTATTTTCTTAATTTATAATATATTTTATCAAGTACACATTTAAGTTTAAATGAAGAAAAATTTCTTTTGTGTTGTACTATCCACTAACAACTAACAACCGTCAGTAAGTTGATGGCTGGTAACCGCACACACGGTAAAATATATCTATACCGATGACTGAATATGTAGCCGTGATAGATATCTATACAGGCTGATTCACAACTTCTTGTTATATTTTAATGACATTTATAAATTAAATAGTACTCACTGATCACGAAACATAAAATAACTTTTTAAAAATTTTGAAAGCACTGGACGATGGATATCTAATTAAATATCAAAGTAATAAAATTAATTTTTAATTAGGTATGCAATAGCAAGAATAGTAGAAAACTGTTTATTAAAAAAACCTAAAATTGCGAATGTTAAAAAAATTGGTTCAGTGCCGTTATATATCCTATTAAAATATATACACAAAATTGTGAATCATCATTAAATACCTACTATAGGTAATCTACGAATATAATATTAAAAATTTTACTGGTGAACAAACGCAAATATTTTTTATTCGCATCAAAAACTCTTCAAAATCTTATTAATTTAAAAAAACATGTTCCCAAACAAATTATTTAACTACACAAGTTTACTACAATGAAAATCAATCTTGAAAAATAAAAATTAAAAAATAAACTTTGTAAATATAAAATACGCTTCAGGCTTTTCAGCGCTTATTCTTGTACACTGTTAAATAATTCTGTGTGACTTTCTTACTAAATCCATGTTAGCAACAGTGTAATCTAAAGGGATGAAAATTTCACGCCTTCAGACAGCGACTAACACATAACACGAAGACTTGGACGCAACAAGTGGTGAATGAGAAATACTATTTTATGTAGGGCTGGTATTTATTTATAGGGTTTTCAGATGCTTTATCTATGTATCATATCATCCATATTTTTTATTTGACTCATTTACATACAGCGAATATAAAATAATTTTCCAAAAGTCCTATAAGTTTTGACCGAGTGAAGAAAAAATATAAAATTTGGGGATCACTAAAGCGTTTGGGTCATTGCGAGACCGAAGAAGGTCGACAATTTGAACATTTGTCATAAAACGTGCAAAAAACATTAAAATTAATTAAAATTAAATTGTTGAAAGAATTAAGATATCGGGTTTTGGTTTATGGGGATGTGCTTTTTTTTCATTACCTTTAAAATAAGGTGAAACTCGACAGGGGTTGCTATTTAAAAAAAACTTTACGTTGTATGGAAGTTCTAAACTATCTAATAATGCAGTTTTATGACTCTTTAGTGATCCCAAATTTTAAATTTTTTACTTCACTCGTTCAAAACTTTAGTTTCGTCCTGGGACTTTTGGGAAACCCTCTATAAGTATTTAAATTATCGAGTTGAAAATTGTCTATTTTGCGTATTTAATAAATTATTTATTTGGGTTAATTTTTTAATTTAAAGTATCTTTTTAATTTTTAATGTTTATGTATTAGTAACAGACTATTATATTTAGATAAACTATAGTACAGATCAAAAATTATAATACATTATTAGTTAAAAAGTACATTGAATAATTTAATATTATGGCATAATCGTATAACAAAGTTAACAACGAATATATTATGTTGTAATAATAAAGTTCTATTGCGTAACAAGAGCTTTTAACAGTCAAAAAGTTATTTATTATACCATTAATATACTTATTAAAGTTATAATCAAATATAAATATTTTAGTGTCTACTACCTTCCATACATAATCGTTAATTGGGTTGCGTTTAAAATTTGTGATTGGCCAAAAACCATCAAACATAATAGTATATTATATATTGAGGGACTAAAGTGCATGATTTAATCCTGAGGGTGAAGTTTATTTCACGACCCGAAGGTGAGGGAAATAATCACCTGAGGGATTAAAGGTACTTTAGTCCTGTGGTATATACGTTATTTTTTGCACTTCATCCTCAAACGAATGCAAAATAGTTTAAAAGAATACACATTTTGTAATTTTGACAGTAAATTTTATGTCAAATATTTATATTGTTACCATAGATACTCTGTAACAAATAGCACGTATTTACTTGACAACGGGATTAATTAATTCAATTCCTTGACAACGGGATTAAATATGAGAAATAATCCCTTGGGATCAAATTAAGAACCTTAGTCCCTAAAAATAAAGACTAAAGAACAGTTTTAGTCCCGGAAGTGCAAAAGTTTTATTAATAATAAGTAATTTATTATAACTTAGTACAGCAAAATACAATACGCCTTTCATTCAAATTGGGTGCAGAAGCCGCACAAACTGTGAATGATCAACAAAAATACATATTTATATTGTGTGTGCGGTTATCTGCCTTGGTGGCTGTTGTTAGTAGAAAGAAAAATATTGTGACATATTTCTTATGAAATTTGTTTAATTTCCTATGCATATATTCGTGCGTTATAATCAAATTATATTTAAACTATCCCCTGTGAATAATAATAACAACAATGACGTTAAAACTACGTGCTCTAGATCGTATTTATATTTAAATTTAAAGTACACCTACTACCGCCCTCGAAACTAAACTTAATCTAAGTTTAGAGTTAAAAGTTCTAAGTATGCTGTGAATTTTTGATACGTAGCTAGTTCCAATACGTTAGTTTACAAATGAAAAGTTATTTCGTGTTAGTTTTGTAGCTAGAATATATTACACCCTTCATTAAAATAAATATGTATGAATGTATCAAAGGATGGTTATCAAAATAATTACATTTTTTATCATAGATCTGTGCGGCAAAAGTTTTTTAGGTTTCAATACATATTTCAACAACTAGATATAAACAGCGTACATCACAGAATTTTAAAAACATTATTAAATAATATTTTTTATGGAACTAATATAAATTATGGTTACAAGTTTAAAAATTAATTTTATTAAATAATAAATTTAAAAATCTTCCTTCTCAACTAACAACCATGAATGCGTTTACGGCTGGTAACCGCACACACGGTTAAATATAATATATAATAGAAATGAGTCTGCCATACCAAAGTATGTTTTAAATTATGTATCAAATTTCAAAAATCTGATGTGGCCAGTACAAGACCTTTCGCCATACCCTACACTTTTAACTACTAATATAAATATAGTTGTACTCACAAAAATATTTTTGTAAACTGCACAAGAAGATGTGTCACTTTTGTTACTGTCACTGTCATCGCTGTCATAATTAATTACATTTTACTAAGTAACAAATATATTGTAAATTATAAATAAAACTTTAATTACTAAATAGTACCACACACAGAAAAATATTACTTAATTGCAGATAATATAATATAATCTTTCATTAGAAATAAAAAATAAATTTGAATTATGAATAGAAAAATATTAATAAAAGTCCTACTTCCGGTTTATGGATTTCTTCCAAAATTTACTGGGTTCTTAAAATTAAATATATTTGGTTGTTTAATGTTTGATTTTTTTTTTATTTAAAAAAGTTAAATTCGTATTCTAGGGACCCTTAAACGTGCTTATAAACTAAAAACTCACACTCGAAAATTTTGACCCGTCACAAGAATAGAATATAAGGCGAAGGGAACAACTATTAATGTACAAAATAATGTGATTTATTATATAAAATTAAAAATGTTTATTATAGACGCTCAAAACGTTGAAATAAATAAATAATTACAGATCTTAAACCAGAAAACTATTTATTTAATTGTTTATTAATAATTAAAGTTAATAAACATTGCTGCCCGTAATATTTATATAATTGAATGTTATTCTCGTGTAACTAATGTTTGGTTTGAATAGTTGAACTGTAGAAGTTAAAGTTAACGTAGTTTTTTTATGACTCTTTGAGTCTATCGTTTGAAGGAGTTGTTCTTTTATATTTGGAATAGAAATATCAAAGTGACAGATATTCGTTTGTACCGTCGAGTATCGTTCTTTTAAAAATAACATGAACAATTTTTTGAGTAGTTTTTTCTGCATATTATTCATTCTCCACATAACAATCAGTCAAGAGAATGAAATACTACACTTTATATCACAATCAAATTGAAGTTAGTGGCGAGCTATAGATATTACCTCCATTATCTCTATTACTTTATTTACGTGGTTTATATTATATTTTATTTAATTTTGACATAATAATATCATGTTATAAATTTATTTTTTGCACTTCCGGGACTAAAACTGTTATTTAGTCTTCATTTTTAGGGACTAAGGTTCTTAATTTGATCCCAAGGGATTATTTTTTATATTTAATCCCGTTGTCAAGTAATTGAATTAATTAATCCCGTTGTCAAGTAAATACGTGCTATTTGTTACAGAGCATCTATGGTAACAATATAAATATTTGTCATAAAATTTACTGTCAAAATTACAAAATGTGTATTCTTGTAAACTATTTTGCATTCGTTTGAGGATGAAGTGCAAAAAATAGCGTATATACCATAGGACTAAAGTACCTTTAATCCCTCAGGTGATTATTTCCTCACCTTCGGCTCGTGAAATAAACTTCACCCTCAGGATTAAATCATGCACTTTAGTCCCTCAATATATAATATACTATTTACGAGTCTGAAACGTCAAAATAATTTTAAAACTATCTAGTCCATAAGTGAATAAACCTTATTTAAAATTGATGTTAGTGTTAAGGGTATCGTCTCCACGTAGCTCAACACCGCGTTTGTCCTATGTGAATGCATAGAAACGCTCGCTAAAAATACGGAAAAGCAGTCTAGCAATTTCTACAATGCTCACGAAGTTTTATAGATAAAGCTAAATTTCATAAATTTATTTACAGACGAAGAATGCAACTAGGATTATGCCGAGTTACATTTTCTAATAAATCTCTTAATAATAAGAAAAAGCATGTAAAAAATTGCTTAAAACACACTTTTTCATTAATTTTTTATATGGATTTCAAAGATTTTTTCAGAATTCTAACTGGGCATAATCCTAGATTAATTCTTTCACAATAATCTATTAATAATTTTTAATATGCAATGAGTAAAGCAGAAACTGCTACACCTCTAAACACGCAATATTTTGTACCGGAGACGAGACCCTTATGCCGGGTTTCATAAACGAAATGTTAAATCTCGTGTTAGTTAACAACGATGTAAAAATAGCAGCCTGTTAAATTTTGAATGTGTTTCATGAAACAAACAAACTGTTATAATCAAGATGTTAGTTAACAAACGTGTTAAATTTTTATTAGTTATATTTCGTTTTTATTTGGTAACTTTCAGCTGTATTCATTCATGTATATTAATATTTTGATTGTTGTGATTTGACATGTTTCATTTGACATTATTTTATACCACATGTAAAAGGACGACAATATCAAATAAGTACAGGCTGTCAGAAAAAAGTGCAATTATTCGTATTAGGCTGGTGCTGGTACTGGATATTATGCTAGAGACGGATCAACTGCTCGCAGTATTGTGCGCAAACGTATGCGCAACAAATAGCAAGCAGTTCCAGCACTGCCCAGAATAAAGAAAGCCGCAACTTGCAACAGTGAACTGAAAACTGAACATGTGTTTTGACAGAACAGAATAGTATACAATATGAGCTCTTTTGTCAGTTTTCAGTTTGTTCGCAGCCTGCCGATGGCAGAGAATTTAGTACCGAAGTTAGTAGATAATTTTTACAAGTACGCACCTTCCCCGGAATATAATAATCTTGAAAATAAAGCTCTTTCCACATCAATTCTCACTTGCGAATCATTAAATATTGTGCTATCGAGTACAGAGCCTGGCCAACGTGCTACTACATTACAAATCACCAGTACATAAAGGATTATAGAAAAGTACCCATGAGATTGAATACGAATGTGAGTACAGTTCAACGAAGCTAATACTTCGTAAAAGTCTACTATTCAGAAAAAATATTATCTTTCATTTTAATTAATTTCTTCGTGCATTCGTATTTTGAAGAACAACGGTTTATGGAGAGTACAAATATGATGCCATGATGCGTTAACTGCATCTTATAATAATAGGAAATACTAGTACAGTTTGAAATGCACACATTGCATAAAATTTAAGTGTAAGCAATAATTGGTTTATAGAATCAATAAATAGGACGATTTCTGTTAAGCACGGTACTTATATCATTTTATGTTCAGTGCATCTCATTATACAAATGAAATAAATTTGCCAAAAAACATTGTCTTCAAAATTAGAAATCATATTTGAACTCTTATTAACCACTAATTGTTCAGAAAATAATATTTATTTACTTTTAATTAAATATATATTTTTGTACTCATTTAACATTTTGACATCTGTCATAAAATAACAACTAGTTAAATATTTAACATGAGCTCAAAGCACCTGCTAAATTAGCAAACGATTTACCCCGATGTTAAAGTTAACATCTGTTGATGAAACGATTTTTCATATATAACAATGTGCTAAACAGTTTAACAGTCTGTTAAAATTTAACAAACGTTTATGAAACCGGGCATTAATATATTAAAGAACAAATTTTATGTCATGATTTTTTCGCACGCGTCCAAATTTAGTAAAACGAGCCCTCGGACGTCTTATACAATAAGTTTTTTCTATTTTTTTTTCTATTTAGTGTCTTTTGATAATAAAATTTAAATTAAACTGCCACAATATACACAAGTAGATTTATGGAAATTTATGTGTGTAACGTTTTAGTTGGTGACATTAATATTGCCATTTATTTAACTGTCACTGTCACTGTAAAAGTAAATAATTACTGAACTATTCTAGCTGAATAATGCAGATTACAGAAAATATTGAACTTATATGTTTTCTATTACTAACTTAATTAATTTTATTGAATAAAAAGGTTTAGAAGTCATACTTAAATTTGTCAGTTCTGAGGTTTGACGTTTGACAATTAAAGTAAATGTCATAACTGCCTAAAAATATGTTGCGTGTCACAAAGTTAACTTTGTGAACGCCAAATAGAAAAACATTAGTTTAAAACGTCAATATACTCATTATAAAATACAAGTACTATTACTATGACTATAATCCTTGTGATTTTTCCGCGTTCACGACCTCGGTGAAATACATTACTCGGCTAAAAGCCAACGGTGAGCGCCATGTTCTATGTTCCTGTGGAGTTCAGTGGTAGAAGGGGGGAAATCACATTAGCCGCCAACTGGTAGCCACATCAACTTTCAATGGAAAATTTACACATTATAAACACGACATGGGGACCACTTGAAATGTTGTTTTGTTTAAACAATGGCGCTCATTTGGGGTAGTTTAGTCGTCAGTAGTGCCAATATATTAAATTATAACGCACAACAACTTGAAAATTATTAATTCGAGTTCGAGTTTACAAGAAACAATTCATAACATGTTTTTAAAAATGGTTAATATCATTAATTGTAAATATTATTGCAGAAATTGTACTTACTGCATTTTCACCATGAATAATCCAAAGAAGAAGACGGACTTACCTGAAACAAAAATTATATATTAGTATTACAATTTTTTACCTCTCGCCTCATATTCTATAAGAGAGGTATTGTAATGGGTCAAAATTTTCGAGTATGAGTTTTTGGTGGATAAGCACGTTTCAGGGTCTCTAGAATACGAATTTACTATTTTCACGATGATGTCTGTGTGTGTGTGTGTGCGTTTGTATGAACCGACGATTTTTCGTCCACGATAACTTAAAAAGTATCAAACCGTTTATAACCAAATTTCATATTTAAGGTTTTAATAAGTATCTTAACACCGGATAAGATTTTGGTAGAAATCCGCAAACCGGAAGTAGTACTTTTAGAAGTTTGGAAAAGTTTTCCTTAAATATATTGGTACATTATTTATTTATGACAATTTTTGCAATTAAAAATAAAAGAAATTGTGATTATCTATGTGTACAGTTAATTATAAATACAAATAGCTGAATCTGGAAGTATTTAACAATAAAATAAAGTACAATTAATATTCTATTTTTTTGAAATTCCAGTAAGTATCTTGTTGTCCATGATATGAAATTTGTTTCTACATAAAATTTGAATTATTATGACAGTGACAGTACAGTTGACATCTTTTGCTTGCATATTGGTTTACATTATCGTTTACATATTACATGAACATGAAACTATTAAAATGTAAGTAAAACTATTTATTAGATTAATAGAATAAGCAGAATTAGGCGAGAGGTCGTGTGGTGACCACAGCAGATTTTTGTAAGAAAATGAAATCTCCTAAAATTCAGTACAAAAAGTATTACTAACGTAGCGAGTGTTTTGTGGCCAGTATAAGAATGGTTTCAACAAGGATTATATACTTAAAGGATCAATTAACAGTTGTGCCTTTTTATAATTTTAATACAAAAATTGTACATGATTATAAAAATTCATTTCAATCTATGCAAACTGTACACGGTTATATCTCATGATAGAAATTAATTTTTAAAACTGTAGATCCATTCTTTCTCTGTTAAATGTTTATAAAAACATTAGCTTGAAGTCAATAATAAACTAACAGTTTACTCGCAACGAAAACACTTTTACAGTATTTTTCAACTTCAAAATAATAATAATATATTTTTTTTTGTCAGACATCAATACAGATGTATAGAAAAATTGTATTGCTAAGATGCGGCAAAGTGCGAGTTTCGGGCTGGTTTTAGGCAGTCGTAGTATTGGGGAAAGAGTGGAATTGAAAAAAAGTATTTTCGGAATCCGGAAAAAACGTAGACGGGCCGCTTAGGCCCTGTTCACACATGGATTCATTCATGATTGAATCCTAGAAAAAGAAAAATTCAGTTTTGAAGCTATCAATAAAATACAAGACTCATTGAAGATTCTTTGACAGGTGATTCTCACCAGGATTCTTTTTCTAAAGATTCACAACCATGAAAGAATCCTCATATGAATAGGGCTTTAGGTGCTCCAAGAATAATTTTAGTTTAATGTACAAAATTTTTATTATTTTATGAGTGTATATTGACAGGATAAAATTCTCATTCATGTGAGGCTGCCACACCCAAATTGGGTAAAGTTCTACACCCAAGTATATGAAGTGTTTAGGGATGCTTGTCACTTCTTCTATTTTATCCGTTTGCGTATTGAAATGGCAGTGGTCCTTAGGATAACATGATAACGAACGCAGGCTATTTGTCAAAGTGTCTTCCAACTTTGTCTAATTACAAACAGTTTCCTTTTCCTGTCAAGAGACTTTCGCCTACGTTTAATTTACTAACGTATATACGTGTCCACGTGCTGGAGAATATAGTAATAGTAGTCAGATTTCATTTACTTTATTTTATAATAATTCATGTCTAAATTCTTTTTATAATGATTCAAAAATACTTTTTTGATCTTTTTGTCATCTTTTTTAAAAATTGTTTCACCAAAAATCAAAGAATATTAATTCAACATGAGACAAACTTTTGTGTAAGTTTAAACAGAATTAAAATAATATTTTCATTATTACTTACATGCAAAAATATTTTTATGAAAACTGAATATGTAAGAATATTTACAAAATATACCTACATAAAATTATGTATATCTAATTTCTAAACAGTTCGTAAATACAGATATTTTTGTTAAAATTGACATACTTATAAATTTAGTTATAGGAAATGGAAGTTTTTTTCTGAGTGAACAAATATAATATTATATTTATTCCCTAGCGTGATTTGTAGATCGTAGCAATTCGATTTTGTGTGTTTTCCTTATCAAATCATTTAATCATTTCCTTTGTAAAAGCGTAGGAAATCGAGAAAATACACAGTTCAAAACAAGGCCATATAATTTAGAAATATCATAAATTGGTTATTTAAACCGCGTTTTCATGTCACGTATTAAAGTACATTTATTACAAAATAAGAAATTAAATAAGTCTTATGACTCGTCTTCCAGCTTCCAAAATAAAACACTTAATTAATTAAATACTTAATTTATATCCATTTTGTTTGACATTTTGATAGTTTCACAAAGAGACAGAAGTAACAATTTTTTCCAACCTCTCTGATTGTTTATGGGATGCTTGTGACAAGCTCTGTTCGCACGAGGATTCTGCCAAGATTCTGAATCCTGCGGAAAAGAAGAAGTTTTCTTCTTTCTAGTGAGAATTAATAAAACAAAGTACAATTTATATTCTACTTTGTTGAAATACCAGTATCTTGTTGTTCATGATCAAATGAAATTTGTTTCTACACAAAATTTGAATGATTATGACAGTGACAGTACAGTTGACATCTTTTGCTTGCATCTTGGTTTACATTATCGTTTACATATTACATGAACATGAAACTATTAAAATGTAGGTAAAACTATTTATTAGATTAGTAGAACAAGCAGAGTTAGGCGAGAGGTCGTGTGCTGGCCACATCAGATTTTTCTTCTTTTCCAGGATTCAGAATCTTGGTAGAATCTTCAAAGAATCCTCATGCGAACAGAGCTTTATGTTTTTTTAATTTAACAATTCTATAAGAATCTATTTTAGATTCTTATTTTTATTTATGTGAAATTTTATTTTTGTGAATAAACCTACAGTTTTTGATTAATCATAATTTTGTGTTTCTTGTACTTTAATTATTGATTTAGAACCAAATTTATACCATAGATAATACACTCATAATTAATTACCGTACAACCGTAAACTCAAAGTACCAATTTGGAAAATGAGATAATAAAAACTAGATTTGAATAATTCAGGACCAAATGATGTATTTTATGACTCTTTCAGCTAATATATAAATGCCCAGTTGTATGAAACAAAGTTAGTATTAATTATAAAACAACATTTCATCTGAAAATCCCTTTCAGAATTGATTATATTTGAACGAGCAGTTTCCGCGGTCCACCAACAAGGGATAAAATCAAATTTCCATTCATAATGGTTTATTAGCGTACAATAAAAACATCTCCTTGTTCGCGTGTAGGTTGGAAGAAAATTTCTACAATTAATTATAAAAAACGTAGCCCAGTCGTCCTTTCATGTTGAAAAGTTGGTTAATTTAAAGTTAATGCTTAATATGCACAGAGCGTTTTCCCTTAATGTGTCTGGAGACTGAAAATGAGCCGCGCATTCACAAATTTTAAATTTACAAGAAATTGACAGAGAAAATAATATACACGCGAAACTTGTATGAGTTGGGAAGTTTGTAATGCGTTTTATAATCGTTTATACCTTCAAGCTTCTGGTACATATTTTAATTTTTCTTTTTGTTCAAGTCGCATACATTAACATTTGTAAAAATGTTGCTAAAACTTATAAAAGAGATAAAAATTTGCACTAAACATAAAATGTATTAAACTGTTAAAAAATTGACGATTCTGGTAGTATTTAACAATAAAATAAAGTACAACCAATAGGGTAGTTTACCATTTAAAAAAAAAGTTTTTTATTGAAACTTCATGTTATTTGAAAGCGATTGAGAGTACTGATAAGCCTTAATTGTTCTTAATAAAGCTGTACATAATTTTTAAAGTTTGTGTGACGTAGATGTATAGGTAGCTGAAAATGTACTCCATGTAAAATCAACTGTTTCTAAATGTTACAAAATATACAATTTGGTAGTTTCTTTATTTCTATAATACACGTGAAAACGCATTTCTGTGACGTAGATGTTTGGATACGTAAAATCTCAAATATTTAAAGAACTATTAACTTTTTGAAAACTTTTTTCTCCTTTCAATATAATTGCTAATTTGCTACTATGGTAAAGTACCCTATTGTTTACTTTTTTGAAATTCCAGTATCTTGTATGGTGATATGAAATTTGTTTCTACACAAAATTTGAATTATTATGACAGTGAAAGTACAATATTGACATCTTGGTTTACATTTTCATTTACATAATTATTATATGAACATTAAGCAATTAAAACGTAAGTATAATTATTTATTAGATTAGTAGAATAAGCAAAATTAGGAAGATTTTTTTTACTTGTTTATTTCGTGAAAGAAATCTACTTGAACAACAAATTTAAGCTTATTCGATGCAGTTTTATCATGAACATCTTTTGCTCTCTAAACAATAAGTAAAACTTAGAGCAAAATAAAAATTTTAACCTTCTACATTCGGTAGATGAGTCAAAGTACCTACAAGTGACAGGTGTACAAATGTACAGAATAAAACTCATGTTTTGATGTAAACACTCGCAATCACATCCTGTCTAAGTGTTTAAAAATCCGTTTAAAATGAGATTACGTGTAAAAACCACCGAGTGGTGATAATGCTTTAAACAGAAACACCCACGTTGATCAGACAAAGAGAGCGCACCCTCCGAATGTAGGGCTGCAATTACCTCATAACAGAGTTTAGCACTTTACGGTACCCGTTGAGTACCCGTGAGTGCCCCAACCCTCAGAGATGTCTTTTCTAAACGCTCAACAATCAGTTTAACACGCGACATTGACAGCGAAATTTATCGAGCACGATAAGTCATTGTGCGATGATTACATCGTAAAAATGCAACCATTAATTGATGAGGACGGAAATTATTGTTTCGCATTTGATGAGTGGAAAAATTTGACACAAGCAGTATAAAACAAACTTTTTATATTGTGGTTTTGGTCTTTTACTCATTTTGGATGTGGTGGCCTCACATACTATTTGACTCCTTGGTACCAACCATCAATTTATTCCTAGTTGATAGTGACTGTTTATTACTGTGCAGTTTAAGAGGCCCGTCTTCCTTCTAAAATTCAGCACAAAACATATTAACGTAGCGAGTGTTTTGTGGCCAGTAGGTACTGTATTTCAAACAGGATTATATACTTAAAGGATCAATTAACAGTTGTGTCCTTTTAAACTTTTAATAAAAAAATCTGACGTGGCCATCACATAACCTTCCGCCATATCTAGACTTATAAACATAAATGTATACGTATACAATCCGGTGTCCCTTTAAAATATACAAATAAAAATCTAAAATATTCTAACACAGAAATTTGCATCACCTGAATCAAAAGATTCGTTCACAGGCAAACTCTTCTGTGTTGAAGCCATCCTCCGTTGAATTACTACATTTAATATCTTACTTATGACTTATATGGCGCTAGTATGTCAACTTGTCACCCGTCTCACCTGTCAATATTTTTTACGCAGAAACAAAAATCAACCGAACATGGATTACAAGATTTCATTTATCTCATTTTATTTTTTAAAATTTTACTGCAGTTCTTTAATACTACCAGATAAAGACAATTTTTTATAACGTAAGTTGCAAATAACTTTGCCTCTTATTCTTATTACAAATAAATACTATATTTATCCAAATTTACATAAATTTTTGACAATTATCTTTTTCAATCTTCAAAAAATATCACTTCCGGTGAAGATATTTGTACCAAAATCTAATAAGCTCTTCCTATTCGTATACAATTGTAATATACCAAATATCAACATTTTTGGGTAATTCGTATTTGAGTTATGCGACATCCGGCATCGGCCCGGACCACACACACACACACACACACACACACACACGCACGCACGCACACACATACACACATACATACAGACATCATCGAGAAACTATCAAAAATGAGTTATAAGGACCCTAATTCGTGTTCATCCACTTTTTGCATGATTCCAATACCTTCCTTTACAGGTAAGCGGAAGGTAAAAAATATCTTGAAGTCTATTATAAACTAACAGTTTACTCGTAACGAAAACACTTTTACAGTATTTTTCAACTTCAAAAGGACATTGCATAGCTAGGCTGCGGCAAAGTACGAGTTTCGGACTGGTTTTAGGCAGCCGTAGTAGAGGGGAAAAGAGTGGAATTGAATAAATGTAAAATCGAGAGTATTCGAGGAATTCGGAAAAACGTAGACTGGCCGCTTAAGGCAAAATTTCCTCGTGTGAACTGGACATAATAAAAGTATTTTTTATTCAATGTATGTTACGTAATTAAATATTTAGTTCATTACAAGATTTATTAAAAATATGTCTCGGCCTAAACCTAAATTCAAATCTGAGCTGATACAAATTATTTAAATTATTATAGTTTCTAATCTAAATGCCATGTAAAAATGTTTTAAATTTAACATTTCTTATTTATTTAAGAACGTAAAAAACTAATTTGCAAAATAATCACAAACCCGGAACTCATTTGTAGGGCGTTACTTGATTAGTACTAAGGACATACAGGGCTGGATTGAACTGAAAAGCTTCAGTGAAATACATTATCAATATACCACGTCAATAAATTCAACATGATGTTAATATATTCCTATTTAACGGAAACATAACGTTTACTTAACGTCAATATCACCGTGACGTCACTTCCTGTCAACGTTGCTGCATACACTCTCTGACGCTGATAAATTGCAACTGGCAAGATTTGTGATCTTGACAGAAATTGTGTACACAATAAAATCAAATATTGTGTTTAATAATTTTTCAGACGAAATTTGGTGGATGCGCCGGCGTCTCTGACTTATCTGAGAGATATATTACGCGGTAGTTTATCTGAGAGGTCTATTTTATTTTGAAGCATCGTATAACTGTGTTTACAGTTTGTTTAATATAGTTAAGAGCCTATTGCATGGCAATGCATTGAAAAACGAGTAATTTTTGTGATGATCTCAATCTAATACTGTTATACGTATGATGTTGAATTTTTGTATGTAGATTAAGGAAGAATACTAAAAGTGCGGAATCTTCAAAATCGTTAATTAATGTAATTAGTTTGGCTTTAATAATTATGCGAATATCAGCGAAAATTGTACAAGTTTACATAGAATTTATGGCAATTCTGTTGATAAAATTATAGTTTTATTGTTTTTCCGCACTTTTTACATCTATGTTCTACTCATTTTGTCTTTAAACTCAATGATAACTTTTATAGTTTATTCACGAAACAATATATAGTTTGAATTTTTCAATTCAACAATGCTTTGTCATTACTAATATAAAATTTCATTTTATTTTTAACAATATAGGTAAGATCAATGCAACATTCTCTACCAGTAGAATGTATCCGTAATAAAATATTCTAGTACAAACGAAAAAATTTATATTGTAATTCTTTGACTTTGACAATCTGGAATGTGTTCTATTTTACACTTGACATTTTATGAAAGAAATAAGATTAAGAAATCTTTGCATTCAAGCGCTGTCCAATCAATACTACACATGTAATTCTACACACATGTTATTTTCACTCTCGTTAGCGAAAGATTTAGTCTGTGATTTTCTCTTAAAATATCAGGCGACAAATAAGACTATTCTTTAGTAAGCCAACACTTTTCTGTTAGCGCTTAAGGGTTCCATCTCCGTAAAAAATATTACAAAGTATAGCAGTTTCTGCTTTACTCATTGCATATTGCATATTACAAATTAGAAGAAAAACAGGTATTAGATGTTTGTCAAAGAATTTATGCCTAGTTAGAATTCTGAAAAAATATTTTAGTTACAAAGCCGAAATATAAAATTGTGTCTGATTTTACCACTTGCCAGAAATGACTTTTTGTGTTAATTCAAGTCTTGCCTTCAAGAAAATGTTGCATCCAGGGTATTTTGTACATTTTTATTTTATGATTAAAATGTTGAACGCAATATTGCTGCAATAGAATCAGAACCAGAATTCTGGCTATATCGCTCAAAATAAATATCTGAAATTTACCATAAGTAATTACGGAGCATTATTTGATAGAAAAATTCATACAATACATTGTTGCGATAACTAGAGAAAATAAGAATTAATTTATGCATTTTAATATTATAAATTATGGCCTTATTATTGCATATTTATTAATTTTAAATAGTCGATTCCTTGCATTGTTCGTGAGAGTGCTAAGAAAATATTTTTGTCAAGAAAATTACACATTGACGAAAAAAATAGGAAAAAATCGGCCAAATTGACTATTTTTACTAACTTATTACTAAAATACCATTAAGTATTTCAAAAATATAATTTCTTAGCACTTTAGAGTCATTTTTTAACTATCTATATATAAAATATGAACAGTGTAGGTGTACTAACAAGAGCTCAGTTTGTAATATAGCAAGCTCCCTTTTTCACTATATTTTTGGCACAAGTGTATTAGAAAATGTAAATAAATTAATAAAATTTAGCTTTATCTACAAAACTTCGTATTTTTAGGGAGCGTTTCTATGCATTAACATCGATAACCTTAATTATAGTAGTTGTTTACTACCCTCTACAAAGGGCTGTGCCGGTAATACAGATAATTAATTGGTCGGTAATAATATTGCGATGTTATTACAGGTTGTGGTTCCTAAGCGAGCGGCTTTACTCCTCGACAGACTAATGGTAGCGCTGAAGAACGCCATGGAAGAAGAACAGGATGGCACTTCCGGTACCACGGGAGGCATTTCCGGGGAGCGAGGCAGTAGGGCCAACCCTAAACCGAGGTCTATGCCAGTCGCCAGCCAGGAGGACACGGTATACATTCATTATACAACGATGCTATAATAGACATTATAGCGACTTGTATACTCTGTACTTTATCTAAGATTAATTTATTACCTACAAGGTTTAACAATACACAAAAATTTTTACATTTCAAAATGTCAATTCTCTATCTTTAAACATTGCAATGTTTTTACCTCTCGCCTCATATTCTATAAGAGAGGTATTGTGATGGGTCTAAATTTTCGAGTATGAGTTTTTGACAGATAAGCACGTTTTAGTGTCTCTACAATACGAATTACACATTTTTGAGATGATGTCTGTGTGTGTGTGTGTGTGTGTTCGTTCGTTTGTATGTTACATTTTTTCGGAAACGATAACTGCAAAAATATCAAATATTTAAATACCAAATTTTCAATAGACCAATTGTATTTTGGTACCAATTCATCAACCGGAAGACTTTTCATATAAAACAATATGATTTTTCTTAAATTATCTCGATAAATAAAGCATTTATGATATTATATGTTTCATTAAATATAACAGAATTTTTTTAAAAATAATTTCCTGTACCATTTATAAACTATAGGACAATTTAAATCTACTTTTTTGAAATTCCAGTATCTTTTGTATCTTGGTTTACATTATCGTTCACATATTACATGAACATGAAACTATTAAAATGTAAGAGAAACTACACATTAGATTAATAGAATAAGCAGAATTAGGCGAGAGGTCGTGTGCTGGCCACAGCAGATTTAAAAAAATAATTTGCACGGAGAAATTTATTCCAAGTAATTATGTAGCAAACATCACTCAATTAATGTTCATGCTATACATTAGTCGTTGATAAAACCAAATATTAAAAATTATAAATACTGCATCTCACAAGGATTCTTGAGAAAATAATCCTGGTAAGAATACCGGTGCCGCTAAATTGAATCTTCAATGAGTCTTGGAAAAGAAGAATTTCTAATTCATTGATTGCTTCAAACAGTAATTCTTTTCCAGGATTCAGAATCTACATTAAATTATTAATTCATTTTATAAGAGAATATTCGAATGACAGCATTTTTAACAATCAAATAAATAAATATTCAGCAAGCAAAGTTCAAATTCAGTTTGTTAATATATTATAATTTAAAAAAGTAAATCTAGAAATCTAACTAAATTTCATTTTGGCAAGCACGTCTAAAGTACTTAATCAATACACAAATTTTGTTATATAAAATCCCCAAATCAATATTTATTAACCAAAATATACGCCATCAGTTTAATATGTATTATTTACACTTATTTGAGATGTTTGTCTCTTTAAGCATAAAATCCGGACATATTTATTTGACATACGTGACGCCTACATGCAAATGAAAACATCTCAGATAAAAATAAAAATAAAATAGAGAAAAATATGTGCGGGGCAAATTTTCATTAGGAAAAAATTTCATTAACTTTAAAATATAATTTCGAGTTAATTACAGGATTGTTTTATATTAAAACACAAAGGTATTACAGATAAAAATGTTTATATTTTGTACAACAAAATAAATTATTTTTGTCAAGCAACATTTTTGCGAAAACAGTAATACTATTTTGAAAAATAATATTATGAAAACGATAACCAACAAAAGCATTAAGGTTTGTTCACATATGGATTACTTGAGGATTCTATCACCGTTTTGAATCTATTAATGAATTATTTTCCACGATTCACAGAAATATTTGAAAGAATCCTTTAAAAAAACAAGGTTTATAAAAATTCTAAAATATTTACATTGAAATAATCTGTTTTCTTGTTAAAAGCATCGACTGTAAGTGACAATTCTAGTGTAAATAAAATTGAGTTCGAAGCGACACTTACTAAATTGTTTTGCAGTACACCTACGCTCATACATACGTGAGTCAAACCAGGTCCGGATTCAGTCAAAATAATATTACACTTTGCCCCAAAAATATAATTGTAAAAATAAATCATTCTACACTCCAGTACAGAATGCAAAACATTTAATGTGAAAATATAAAAAAATCTTCCTGGATCCATCCCTGTATATCTTTCTCTCTCTCACACTTGTAGGGGTTGCGTCTGAACCCTTGATTATTCCCACTGTGTGTGTATGTGTGTTTGTATGAAAGTTGTTTACATATTTTCGCAGATTGTCTCCTAGTAAACTTTATATTTTATTTTAATTCTGTTCATTTTTATAATTTCGTTTTGTTAATTATTTTGTACGCAGTTATATTAAATGAGACACAAATTTTACTTACTGTTTTGTATTTATTTTGGTATGTAGTATTTGTTCTATATTTTATTTTATTTGAAAAACTAACTGAATGAAAATATACTTTTATATTTTATCTACGACTAATGTATAACATGAACCTTAAATGTGTGATGCTTGCTACATAATGCCATAAATCCCGCAGGGAATAATAGTCAGTATTCCCTCCTCTGCACCAATCAGAAAATTACTTTGCCTGAATCAATTTCTTCGTGCAAATTATTTAAAAAAAATCTGCTGTAGCCAGTACACGACCTCTCGCCTAATTCTGCGGATAAATCACTATTAATAAAATTTATCACAAAATACTTAATATCAAATCAAAAAGACAATTTTTATTTCTATATTATATTTTATTTGAATTCGACTCGCATAGATATTAGTGGAGAGTCACCACATGAGAAATTTTTGTGTAGTATAAATATTATTTAAATTCATTATTAAAATCATCATTGAAAATCTCATCTAAATATCTGATATAGTTTTTGAAATATCTACAACACCCTAAAATGGGTGGACGTATCTATATTTTAAAAATAAATATAATTCTTTAGGTACTAGGGTACTACATGAATTTATAGCTTTTTTCTATATCCAATATTTAAAAAATAAATGTTACACCCAAAATGGGTGTAGTAAACTCAGTTTAAGGTTCAAAAATGGGTTTCTCATATTTTAAAACATAAGTATACAAATTTACAGCTTATTTCTATGCGTAGTAATAAAGATATATATTTTGCACCCAAAATGGGTGTTCCGATTTTAAATTTGGGTTTATAACTGGATTTTTCAGATTTTTTTACATCAGTATACTAATTTTCATAATTTTCCGATTCCTAGAATCAAAGTTATTGTTAAATTAATTAAATGTTTGCTATAAACGAGGTCGTATAACGAATGTTCGTTATAGCCGTGCTAGTCCAAATGAAGCCTATTTCATGCTTGATTCAATGCTGAAAACCGCGCATCGATATCTGGTCCCGTTTACGAGAAATTAATTTTTTTAATAAAAGTCGTCATTGTTTTCATCCCTTAGTTCTGTAATTAAAATTTTGGAACGGAGTATACATTGGCTTTTTGAAATTATATAATAAAAATTGGCCTAACCCAACCAATAACCTCACAAAAAATTTCAAAATGCAATAACTTTATTAATAAAATGCTTTTCGAGGATTGTTTGGGGTTGAAAATCTCTTTACCGTCCTCAAGTTTGTATCCCCCCCCTGTTTCCAGTTGGAGCCAGTCTAATAAGCCCGGAAAAAATTCTCAAAATTTTAATTATTTTAAATTATAAGAAAATAAGCCGTCCAACAGTATAATTTTGACATTTATAAATTTTGAAAATTGCTATACTTCGTTCCATTAAAATCTAAATTTTGGAATGTGAATTTCTCGGTTATAAAATTTTTTAAAATTATTTTCTCTGTTATTAATCGTAGAAAACCGGCGAAAATTTGTACCCGGGGGTAAAATTGTCCGAGGAAGCCGATTCTGGCCTCTAAAATTACCTGTCTCTATTGGGGGGCCCCATTTTTAAGGGTGTCTTTAACCAGGGTAGCACATAATAAATCTTTATTATTTTTTGTAGAAACTCCGAAAAAATTTGGTTATCGAGGTAAAATTATCTCAGAAATACGATTCTACCCTCAAAATAATCCATGTCTATAACGAAACCTCGTTTATAACGAGTGTTGTTACAGCATTGTATATCAGTATTAAAGAAATCTGTTGTGGCCAGCACACGACCTCTCGCCTTAACACTGTAATTTATGTGAATTTGATTTTAGTTAGGCTTTCTTAAATTATAATTTTGCAATAAATTTACAAACTTTTTGAAAATAATTTTATAGTTCTTAGTTCTTAATTAGCTCTTTATAGATAAAAATTTAACTTTATTATTACCTTATTACATTATGTTCAGTTAATAATATTTACATTTCTTTTAAAATGGTGCCACAAACATTTTAGAAACTGTGCATACGTCTGTTCATCTGTCACATTGACATATTCATTTTTGTTTTTAATTTTTTCCTATATTGTGATTTACAAATCGTGGTAGGTAAAATTACAAATTTTTGAAAATTAATTTTCCTTTATTGGTAAGAGATATAGAAACGATGTTAAATAAATATTGTAAAAGATAATTTGTTCTTTCAAATGTCGAATAACAAATTGTAACTATCGCAGTATTTCCTATATTTTTTGCAAAAAATGTTAAAATTCTTCAAGAAAATACCACTTCCGGTTGGCAGATTTTTACCAAAATCTTATCAGCTCTTCATTAACATATTATAAATGTATATTGCAAAATATTAGAATTTTATGTAAAGTAGAATTTGAGATAATGAATCAGAACGAAAGACTATAGTAGGCGCACATACACACACACAGACACACACACACACACACACACACACACACACACACACACACACACACACACAGACATCATCGTGAAAATAGTCAAAATAGGTTCTAAAGATGCTAAAACGTGCTTATTGACAAAAATGTCGACATCGAATTTTTTCACGATCCCTATACCTCTCTAGGCGAGAGGTAAAAACATTGCAATGTTTAATCATATAACTATAAAATGATAGAGAATTGATATTTGGAAATGTAAAAATTTTTGGGTGTTGGTAAATCTTGTATGTAATAAATTAATCGAAGATAAAGTACAGTATACAACTCGCTATAATGGCTATTATACCTTCCGATGATTAAGCTTCATCTTCGAGAATAATAGCATCCATTATAGCGTCGTTGCATAACATACTGATATTGTAAAATAGATAATTTTATAAGGCAAATTTGAAAAGGCAGTTATTTTTATTTTAAAGAATTGTGTGCGTTATTTATTAACACACTTTAGTAATATTTGAACAATAGCACAGGTTAAAATCATATAATACTAAAGATTTATTGTTAAATTATTTACTATTTCAAATAATAAAACTGGAAATAAATATTATATTATAGGTAATTTATGTATTATCTGTTAGTCTATAACAAAAAAAATCTGATGTGGCCAGCACAAGACCTTCCGACATACCCTACTCTTTATGCCACCATACAAATATGCAGTTACAAATATATTTTAGTCATTTAGTCAATTCTAGAAAAAGTTATAAACGAAGTGTCACTATTATCACTGTCATAATCAATTAAATTTTTCGTAATAACAAAAATGTTAAGCAATCATGGACAACAAGATACTGAAGTTTCATACTCTAAATTATAAATAATACTTTAAGTACTATGACAGAAAAATTTATAAAATGCTAAAAATTGTAGATAATAATATATAATCTTTCATTTGAAATAAAAAATATTGCGATAATTTAATTATTTATCTACTACTACTTCCGGTTTGAGGATTGCTTCAAAAAATTAACTGATTAATTAAAGATTTGTATTAAAAAGTTATCAGCAGTTAATTGGGTTCTATATGCCATTAAAATTTGTAATAATATTATGTATAATTATGTCAAAAATGGAGGTATCTCTGCTACCCAGCATCTATATCTCCATGTTACACGCGTTATATAATTGTTTTGCTGGTTGCGTTTTCACGTTACGTAAATTTTAAAAGTGAAAATATGTAATTAAAAATGTGTTTGATGTTGCAGATGGGCATGCAGCGCAGAGGTCACGGGTCAATCGGAGGTCAGCACAAAGGTCGAGTGTACTGGCGATGCTACTTCAACGCAGTCACTTGTTTTCGACGAAAGTAACCCCTTCATTCGCTTTAACACATCCATGTAAGATTTTGATCCAATTCAACTGATCCAATTCAACTGATTTAGAAGATAAACGAAGACGAGACTGGGATGTAATTTTGTTTAAATAAAGGATATATTATTATAGAAGTTATTTAGTTTTTTATTTGATGAGTTATTGTGTTTTTGTTTGAGTTCTCAACTAATATTGTTTAATTGAACTTTTGAAGTTAAATCTGTGAAATTAACTTTATATATTAGATGAGAACTAAGAGCCGCTTATAATATAAAATAATAGGTATAATAAATTGTATAATACAACGTTTTAATGTAATATAATCTGCTTCTTATAACTCTAAGATACAAGCAAACTTCAAATACAAATTTCAAGCAGCTTAAATGAATATATAACTCAACCCTTTGCAGTATTATTAACGTAACGACATGTAATTCAATATTATAATAAAACTTTTCAAAGTTATTCATGATAAATTTCAGTGCTTTAAGATTCGTTGTTAATGTATATTAATGTAATTTGAATGTAGCTAACTTGAGAATAAATTATATTTTAAATTATAATTCAAACAATAGCATCATATTTCAAATTTATTAATCCTTTAATATATTCCTGTACATTTGTGAACAAATGTTATTCAGTCTGTCCATTATTGATTTATTATATACAGTATATTCGTTGTGTACTAGAATAGGAGTCTTAAGGGGCCTGTCTACATGCTAAAATCCAGCACAAAACGTACTAAAGTAGCAAGTGTTTTGTGACCAGTACAAGAATGGTTTCAACAAGGATTATATACTTAATCGTATCATCAACTGTTATTACCTTATAACATGCAACATTTTTTGATAATTATAAACAACATAATACGTTAGTTACTTATAATACGTTAGATACTTATAATTCATTAGTTACGAACTTAATACGTTAGATACAACCATAATAACATCAAAACCTTCCATAATATGCGAACTGTCAACTAATTGACAAATAAAATTCTTGATTTGTTTTAACATCGCTATCTTTGATGATACGATTAAGCTTTGAATATAACGCGAATATATGCTATTTAAGCCTCCTTGGATGTTCAAAGAGACTCGGTTTCATCTTGTCTCTTAGCAACATCCTCGGTATTATAAATCGCATAATATTCTTGTTATATTAATAGCTATAAAGGATCAATTCACAGTTGTACCTTTTTAAAATTTTAATAAAAAAATTGTACATAAATATTTCCAATTTATGCAAATTTTACACGGGTGTATCTCATGATAGAAATTAATTTTTTAAAATTTTAAAAAAGGCACATCTGTAGATCCATTATTTCTCTATTAAATGTTTATAAAAACATTATCTTGAAGTCAATAATAAACTGACAGTTTACCCGCAACGAAAATACTTTTACAGTATTTTTCAAATTTAAAATGACATTGCATTGCTAGGATGCGGCAAAGTACGAGTTTCGGGCTGGTTTCGGGCAATTTTATATGGGTATATCGCATGATAGAAATTTATTTTTAAAATTTTCTACATCTGTAGATCCATTCTTTCTCTATTAAATGTTTATAAAAAGATTATCTTGAACTCAATAATAATAATAAGTATTTTTCAACTTTAAAATGACATTGCATTGCTAAGATGCGGCAAAGTACGAGTTTCGGGCTGGTTTCAGGCAGCTGCAGTAGTGGGGAAGGGAGTGGAATAGAAGAAAAAGTAAAATCGAAAATATTCTCCTTTTAAATATTACTAATAATAAAGCCAAGTTATTCAATAACCGGAAATTTTTATTTCAACCTTAAATAATATACAAATACAAAATTCTAATATTTCCGTGAAATATAATTCTCTTTGAGCGTCATATTACTTCTTCTTCTTAATAATTTTCCAAATACCCAATTTTGAGTATCATATATCAAGGAACAAGCGAAATATGTAAGAAAGTGAAACAAAATCATATCCAATTTAAATCGGTTGCCAGGGTGGTAATAAATAGCTGAACGCGTTGCTAGGCGGTACAGTTTTTCCAATTAATATGGTCACCTAACACCTGTGAGATGCTTGTGTTACCTTTGACCCAAGAAGGTCATCGTGATATAACAAGATTGGGTTACAACGCGTCTTGGAGAAAATCAGTCTTAGAGAAGTTACTATTTTACTTTACTTTCAGTAAAAAATACAATTGCTTGGGTGTGGCAGCCTCACATACCGTGAGCCATTAACTGAATGAATTTTTTTTAAATACACAATTTTTTAATTACCAATTTTGGATCTCTGTTAACTATTCTTTCCATTGTACAATTAATTCTAATTTAATTTTATTCCATTAATAAATAATTAACAATCCAGTGGTTTCAAAAATTGTTTCTTAACTGAGCTTAAGTTTACGAATTTTTAAAAAATTCATTTTCTATTTGGCGTTTACAAAGTCAACTTTGTGAAACGCATAACTTAATGTCGCCAGAGTTTACTTTGTGACACGCTACATATTTTTTTAGAAGGTTGGTATCAGTAGTATCAGATGACATTTACTTCAATTATCAAACAAATTTCAGTATCTTTTTTGCTTAATTAGATTTTGCAATAAAATTAATGAATCAAGTAATAGAAAACATATAAATTCGTTGATGGTTGAGAGTATTTTTGTGCAATGTGTACTTGATTTGATTCGGACCCCAGAGTTGCAGAACAATTTAATATTGAATATATTAAATATCGGATATTTATTTAAAAACTGATTGCAAAATTGAAAATGGGTTAGATAAACTATTTTCCAGAAGGAAATAATATCTAAGGATGCACTTATCAAGCAATCATATTTCGATTTGTTCACAGGATGTCTGCAGTGACGTCTGTTCGTTGACATTTGGTTGTCTTTCCGACGCCTCTGCCAATTAATTATCACCTCATTAATGTTGTGACGTCATCGCACAAATGCTGATGACTTTGAAATTAAATCGACATAAGAGTTTATTTGACGAACATGGAAAATAATTAAATAATATAGAACTTTTCAGACAGTCATTTTTATGAACTTTATCTACATACATTTCTGCAAATAGGAACAAGCAATAGGCATAAATAATATATTAATAGAATCATTAGAATTTCTAGATTGCCTTAAGCTAAATAAGAATACCTGAAAATTAATATATTTTGCAGTAGAAGTGAAAGAAGAGAGAGCAAAATTCATCAAATTGCAATGAATTTTATGCAAAATGAACATTTATTACAGATATAATTTTTAGAATAAGGCAATTAGGAATGTATATATTTTCATTATGTAACATAATTTTCATTGTAGGTTACATAATTTATCCGAAATTTATGCAGAAAGCTCGTGCAAAAGAGCCATGTAAAAGCTGACGTGGCACTAGTAGTTACAGAAAAATAGAACATTAAAAAAAATCAGATTATGACCTAACCTATAATAAAAATTTTAAAATTCTGCATCTTGCATTTGTAGATTGTACTTTTATCTTGAACAATATCTTTAGATTATTATATATAACAAAACAATAAACGCTGTGGAGTGGCGCGTGAAATCCATGTTTTGGCTGTTTTCTGGCGCGGTAGAGGATCGTCTTAAAAGAAGAATTTATAATTCATTGATAGCTTCAAAACAGCGCATTTTTTCAGAATTCAGATGCATGAAATAATTCTCAAAGAGTTATAACAATTTCTGAAACACTGACAATCTGTTGCAATATAGATTTTGAGACTGGTTGTGAACTGTACAAAAGTATGGGTTGTAAATACGCCCTCTGTTTAATCTTTCCAGCGAAACAACAATTGATAAGCAAAGCCGAGTGTAACGTTTGATTGATAGGTAGTCATTAAGTTCGAAGCTGGCTTTACTTTTCATCGTGATTATAATATAAACTGTTTAATGTCATAAATATTGTCAGACTTTGCACTGTAATATCGCCGTCACCTCTGTACAGGAAGAGGATTACTATAGACGATGTTTTTCTCACTTTGAATTATTTATTGCTAGGATTAAACTGCGCTAGAACCAGAAGCTAATTAATTACTAGAGGAATTGTTCATGGAGAATTTGTTCACTTATTTATTTATTTATTATTTATACGGAGTGAAATTGTCATACAATTAGGATTATTTTTCGTCGAGTCCTGAGAATAATTGTCTAATAGCGGTGCCGCTAAATTGAATCTTCAATGAGCCTTGGAAAATAATTTTTAATTAATTGTAGCTTCGAAATAGTTCAGAAGCATGAAAGAAGCATGAAAGAAGCATCAGAGAATCTTTGTTAACAGGGCACGTGCCAACCATTATTAGGAAAATGTCAAATTTTTACCTCTCGCCTCATATTCTATAAGAGAGGTATTGTAATGGGTCAAAATTTTCGAGTATGAGTTTTTGGTGGATAAGCACGTTTCAGGGTCTCTAGAATACGAATTTAATATTTTCCCGATGATGTCTGTGTGTGTGTATGTGTGTGTGTGTGTGTGTGTGTGTGTGTGTGTGTGTGTGTGTGTGTGTGTGTGCGTGTGTGTGTGTGTGTGTGTGTGTGTGTTTGTATGAATGTATGGACTGACGATTTTTCGTCCACGATAACTGAAAAAGTATCAAACCTTTAATAACCAAATTTCATATTTAAGGTTTTAATAGGGATCTTAACACCGGATAAGATTTTGGTAGAAATCCGTAAACCGGAAGTAGTACTTTTTGGAACTTGATATAGTTTTTCTTAAATAAATTGGTACATTATTTATTTATGACAATTTTTGCAAATAAAAATAAAAGATAATATAATTATCTATGGGTACAGTTAATTTTAAATACAATTTGCTGAATCTGGTAGTATTTAGCAATAAAATAAAGTGCAACTAAGTACCAGTATCTTTGTTGTCCATGATATGAAATTTGTTTTTACTCAAAATTTGAATTATAATGACAGTGACAGTACAGTTGACATCTTTTGCTTGTATCTTGGTTTACATTATCGTTTACATATTACATGAACATGAAACTATTAAAATGTAAGTAAAACTATTTATTAGATTAGTAGAATAAGCAGAATTAGGCGAGAGGTCGTGTACTGGCCACATCAGATTTTTTTATTTATTATAATAGGGTTTACCATTTTTAAAAAAAGTTTTTTATTGAAACTTCATGTTATTTGAAAGCGATTGAGAGTACTGCTAAGCCTTAATTGTTTTTAATAAAGCTGTAATTAATTTTTAAAGTTTGTGTGACGTAGATGTATAGGTAGCTGAAAATCTTCTCAAACAATGGGGATGGAATTAAAATGTACTCTATGTAAAATCAACTGTTTCTAAATGTTACAAAATATACAATTTGGTAGTTTCTTTATTTATGTAAGTAAGAATACACGTGAAAACGCATTACTATGACGTAGATATATCCATACGTAAAATCTTAAATATTTAAAGAGCTATTAACTTTTTGAAAACTTTTTTCATGGCAATAACTCATTTTTGAGGTCTCCTTTCAATATAATTGACTGGATTGCTAATTTGCTACTATGGTAAAGTACCCTATTCTATCTAGACTTTATTATATTACAAAATAGGTACTAAACAAAGCCGCGTTTATCCCAAAAGCAGCCTAGCAATTTTTGAAATGCTCACGAAGTTGTACAGATAAAGCAAAATTTCCAAAATTTATTTACAAACGAAGAATGCAACTAGGTTTATGCCGAGTTACATTTTCTAATAAGTCTTTTAATCATAAGATAAAGCATGTAAAAATTACTAGTAAAATATAGGAATTATAAATGCATCGATGAAAACTTGTCAAACTTGTTAAAATGTAAATTTACTACCGCGAAAAGTTATCAGTTTATAATTACAAAAGCAAAACTTTTTATTTTCTGCAGATAATGCGTAGCTTTTATGTATGTCTATAGTCTATACCTATATATTACTATATTACAGCCAAATTCGGCAACTCGTTGGCCATTGAAATAAAATATATTTTACGTTTTCACTTCCCATAAGAAATAGATTTCTTATGTGAGTTTGAGAGTTTGATTCTCGAATTTCCCGCAGGTTTTGTGAACAAACATCACGCACGGACTAGGATTAGTTTTCATAAGGTCAGCAACCATAGCCGGAGGCAGGAAAAATTACATGGAAGGGGCATAGAAACTCACAAAGCGACAATAATTGCACAAAAATTTATAATCAGTAGGACAGAGAATTCTTAGGGTCCCCAGAGTTAGTTAATTTTATAATTTTGAAGGTTCCAACAGAAATTATTACTAAATACCTCTTCAAATATATGAAATGAATAATATTTAAAAAGAAAATTTAATTATGATTCAATCCAAAATTTCTACTATTTTATTATTTATATTATTCTGTTCTTTTCGTGGTATGTTTACTATTTATCAAATTTCAGAATAAATATAAATATATCCGCCATATTGGTATGCTCTAGTATCACACCCCCCTTCCGTCTCATGGCTTCAATCCCTCGTCCAAAAAATCAGACTATGCTACATCTATAGTTTTTTATACTCTAAGATTGAATGGAATAAAATAAAATTTTAATTAATTATGCAATGGAGAGAATAGTAAATTTATCAAATCCCATATGGAAACAGTAAAACTGTTAAAAATTATTGTAAGTTGGTTGTTCTTCTAATAAAGTGTAGACTGTCAAATAAAGTTTTGTTCGCCACTGCGCTCACGTATGTACGTATGTTTGAGTGCAGAAATACATTACATTTTACTACTACAAGTATGTAAACACAATTCACAATTCTGCGATTTTGATTTTCGTTTTCCGCTTGCGGGTAACCAAAAAATTTCCTTTCAAATGCGAAATTGAATTGATTTCTGTTATTAAAATAGTTCGCTTCATTCCCAGAGGAATTTATAGTTAAATATAAGTGATATGAACACTCCAAAGTTAAAAACCATTTCGCTTGAGCAAACTTTAACAACTTTAAGAAGTCAACGACACTGAACTCCCTTGATGCACCAAGCCCCAAGTCATTTCGAAAATTAATGATAGATTTTTCAGAAAGTTAACATCGGTGGATGGTTGAGAGCACGTAAATTTTAGTTTAACTGCACAATACTTTTCCTGTAATGTACACTAACAACTATAACACAGTGTCATAAAAAATTCTTAAATGTATTTTTATTTTCTGATGTCTTGGTGTAAATGATTTAATAAAGAATGAATTGTTTTTATTTTGACGTCTCAAAGTGAAATTATATAAAACAATTATTAGATGATAATGAAAACGTTTGTAAAAATTAATTAAAATTAATAGGCACTGAACGATACTTGTAGCATGCTTACATTCGATGTATTTAATTAGTAAAAATAACGACTATGTTAATTGCAAAACTGCATTGCCATATTGCTGATTTTATATTCTAAATGTCCAATTAATCTCGAAAACTAAATCTTTAAAGATATGTTATTTAAATACAATTTTAAAACAGTACATTTTTTTAGTGGCATCATTTCGAAAATTTTCGACATTTTTAAAACTTTTCAAAATGCATTTAAAATTGTACCCGACAGAATTTTTAAAAGAAAATATGTATTTATATGTAGTTTGATACGAGGAATCCAGTGGTGTACTTAAAAAAATATACAAAAATATTTGTATCTTGATTTGTATAGTAATAAAAAGAGTAGAGTATGGCTGGAGGTCTTGTGCTGGCCACATCAGATTTTTGTGTGTGTTTCATAATCAGCTCTTTAGATTAACAGAGTTTCTCTCATGTGATGGCTAGGGATTTCCTGCGCAAGGTTGGCAAAACTGTCTTTGATCTTTTGAGGAATCTTATGGGACGCCACTCAATTAATATATGTTTAATTGCCAATTAACAAATTTATAACTTACGTAGGCGTGTGTGACGTAACACTCAGTTTAGCGTTGTTTTGTAAACAACATAAAAAGTTTTCAAAAAATATTCTTTGATCGAACTTCGTATTATATTCTTTTTAAATATAGAACTTTGTAAAAAGATGTACAATTTTATAAACTTTAATTTTGACGTAAAACATCTAACATATTATAATCATAAGGAAAAATAATAATGTGACACAAAAATATATCTTGTGAGAAATCAACATTTGCTTCTGATTCAATAACAAACAACATTTATACCTAAAATGACATACATACCTACATACATGTCACTATAACTGTGACGTTATTTAGTAGTACGTTTATATAAGATACAAAATCGACATGACTTTGTCTAAATCAAATAATCAGTTTTTTGAGAGGATGCAAAATATTATCAACAATTTTTATGACTGTCAGTATCCTACTTGACAAAATCCTCAGGACATTTTCAAGAATGTGAACATCCCGCTTGTTACTTGCTATATTTGCCTATTAACATCCTGTTATCGATATTCACACATACACAATAATACACACGTTTTATATTAACGATTTATTATCCGTAACCAGTAACTTGTACGTCTTTACATTTACATTTATAGAATCATACTGCCTAAATAATAAATTAACATCTTACAAGTAAACAACATTATACAATACTACTAATTTAATTCTAATTATTAACAACTGATGCAATCGCTAACAATCCTGTTAATATCCTAGCGATTGCTAATGTCCACCCTTAGTAACATCCCAGTGTTAGTAATTTGGTAATAATATCCCAATTATGTGTCCCATGTAATTCTCGGAGATGTTTGTATTGAGTATGTACTCAGGATGTGGCTAGACGTAATATCATTGAAAGTTCAAGAATAAGATATTTTTAAACATCCCATGGACGATTCATGTTATGAAAACGAATTTGGCATAAGGTAGCAAAATTGATTGTTTGTACTTATTATTCTTATTAAATTTTATATCGAATGCAACATTTTTTAACTCATATACTACGAGTTATCGGTATAATGCATATACTCCCGTGTGTGCGGTTACCAGCCATCAACTCATGGTTGTTTTATTTACTATCTTCAATATAATAATTTAACCCTTGTTATATTTTTATGGCCCTTAAATTTTATTAAATTATCTTGCAGCAATAACATCAATTGGTTTCATTTATTTTACGATCGCGTTGTTGTTTTATTTGTACACTGTAACCATGGTAATATAGTTGCATTGATGCGTTATTTTCAATAATTGTCATAGATTTCTTAGAAGTTCGTTTGTCTCTCAATAATTTAATTGGAAATGTATCCGACAAAAAGAAAGCAATGGGAAATATTATTACAGTAATTTCAAAACCTTAAAAGCAATTTTTGATTCACAAAGCGTACAGAATTTGTGTTTATTTTATAATAAAATTGTAGATATGTATAAAAACATTTGTATATATTTCAGTTTGATGCTTTCAGCTATGAGATCATGGTTTGTTTTGACGTAAAGACAAGACACCACCGTAAAATAGGCGAACTTTGTAATTAATGTCGTTTGACATTTGAAACTTCGGCCTGTTGAATGTTACCACAAAGATAATTAGTATTTACAAGTCGTACTCTAATTGTGATTGTTCAAATTAAACACTGCTTTGTAAGCCCGTTATCCAATGCAGGAAGTCAACAGGTTTCAAGTAGAACTGAAAATAATACCAGATATTTTATCCACGACGAATTTGCGAATTTCAATACAATTCTTTTTGATTCATGATCAGTGCGTCCAATACTATAATACATCCTTCAATTTTGTTACATAGGTTGGGTTGTACCCTGTATTAAGGCAGTAGCTGCACGGGTTTAAGGGTATCGACTCCACGTAGCTCAACACCGCGTTTGTCCTATGTTAATGCATAGAAACGCTCGCTAAAAATACGGAAAAGCAGTCTAGCAATTTCTACAATGCTCACGAAGTTTTATAGATAAAGCTAAATTTCATACATTTATTTACAGACGAAGAATGCAACTAGGATTATGCCGAGTTACATTTTCTAATAAATCTCTTAATAATAACAAAAAGCATGTAAAAAATTGCTTAAAACACACTTTTTCATTAATTTTGTATATGGATTTCAAAGATTTTTTCAGACTTCTAACTGGGCATAATCCTAGATTAATTCTTTCACAAAAATCTAGTACCTGTTTTTCCTTCAAATTTTTAATATGCAATGAGTAAAGCAGAAACTGCTACACCTCTAAACACGCAATATTTTGTTACGGAGACGAGACCCTTAAGATGACGTACGAACCCGGAGTTCCGTGGTTCAAGTCTTTCGGCCGGCAGTGTGTGTTTGCCGTTAATAAAACATTTAGCAATTCAATCAAGCTGACCACTTGATCGTCTTAAATGCAGTCGTGGTTGCATTAATAATCTCTCCGTTGCCGCTTGAATTTAAAAGGCACGGATTGAGATTCTGACTGCATAAAAACGAATCCACTAAAATAACATCTACCATTCTATCATTGAGAGTAAAGCAAAATAAAAATAATAAAATTGCTTAGAAATGTTTGCCTCATAAACTCAATATAAACAAAAGTTAAAATAAATACTAAATGTAATCACGCCTGAAAAACTTTAAACAAAATTGTTTGTATTTATTGAGAACCAATGCATAAATTTGCATTTCTTGAAACACTTATCAATTGTCTATACATCAGAAATCAATAACTCTGTTCTTGTGATGGTATAATGAGTGAAATGGTTCAAATAGTAGGGTTAAATTACTTTAAACTTTGTGACTCCTTTGGCAATATTTACTTTACATGATGAAGGTAGAACTTTGTTTCGATAGGGTCTATTACTCTGTATGTATGTAGGTATGTTTGAATTACTGAAGATTTATAACTTAAACATTACAGCCAATTTCAGGAATATATTTTGCCGAAAAGAATAATATAATAAAGTATTTTTAAGACACTTTTTTGATGCAAAATTTTACTTTTGTTTGGCTTTAAAATTACTGAGAAATATAGAACTTGTCTTCAAGTACTTGCATCCATTAGTGAAATAAGATTCTTAGAATATTTTTATTTATATATATCTAGTCATTGCTTATATATTTTGTAGTGTGTAGTGTTATCATTAAAGACCGGATTATATGCAAGAAAAAAATAGTAAAATATGTATGAAAATGCAAAATATGCTTTATGTCATAATAGTATATTATTTAACGAGTAAATAATGTAGGCTATAATTAATGAGGATGAAAGTTTGTTCACGAGCCGAAGGCGAGTGTATAAATCATCAGAGTTAATTATAGCCATTATTTTCGAGTCAAATACGACGTTTCATCTACAACTTTTTAAATAAAACAACATTTTCTTACTACAAATTTGTATTGATATTAACCTAACCTCAAACTTTGGTGTGATGACATGACAATTTATCCGAGTAATTTAGAACTATTATAGGCTAGTCATATACAGCGTTTTACAAATTTTTATTATTTTTACTGTTTCTGCTTACAACGTCATAAAATGATAACTTGATGTAACAGATGTGATGGCAGTTTGACAGTTCGAGAGAATAAAGTACTCATTATTTAACAGTGTGAAATAATGAATTCATTATTTCATAATGTGTATTTATGGACGGGGTTTATTATACTACTTTCACGTATATAATGATTACATTATTCTATTGTTGTAGATAAACTAAGTTAAATACAATTTAAGTTTCACTTATAATGTCTGTTGTTGTAAATGCTGGGATATCAATAGGATGTTAATAATGGGCATAGCAAGTAACAAGACGGGATGTTCACATCCTTGAAATGTTCAGGAGATTTTATTTTGTCAAGTGGGTACACTAGAGAGAAGAGTTTCGTGCAGTTAACTAAAATGTATTCTTGAGTGAGGGTTTGTAGCATTAAAAATAAATTAAAATTACATTATGCGAAGTGTGTTTTTGTATGTAAATCGTATCGTATAGTTTGCATACAATGTTAATCTTAAAAGGGTGATTTTTTTCATGGATTAGTCCTTTCCGATCCGCGTATAATTAATTTTCCAATTACGATTTAGGTTTGAAACGCGATTAAACCCTTTCAAGTTTTCTTTTTATTCCGCGTGTTAAAAATTTATAAATTAACATACTAACGAAGTGTCAAACTATACATTAAGAATTTCAATTAATTTCTTCCGAGTGTTTATTTGGAAATGTCGTTTTTGTATGCTGGCCGAGTAGTCGCTTATCAAGTTTGAAGTAATTTGAAACCTCTAGAGTTTTTACAGAGTTCCAAAGTTGAGATGAACATTTAACTGAAATAATAAAGCGCAAATAGAATATTAATTCAGAAGTATAAATTGAATGCAGGTTCAAAAAACACTCAAACATATAAATTATTTATTTATAATACGACGTTGCTTTTTGTAAACCTGATAGTAACGAAACTTCGTTTTATAAATAAATATAGTACCTATACAGAATAGAACTATCTAATTTCCAAATAAATAAATAATTCATTATTATGAGTTCTGAAAATGTCTTCCAATATATTAGAAAATATTTTATTTTTTAATCGATGCATCAGAGAATGATCTGTTGGACAGTTACACCCAAATGTAGGGTAAAATGAATAAAATTATACATGTGGTTTACCATTTATTGTAAATAAATAGAGAATTATTTCTTTCCATTTGTGTTTATTAAAATTTTCCAGCATTGTACTGCGATTTTCTCATGACTTGATCGGTGAAAATCAATCGGAAATGAGAATAAAAAGCTCGAGTAAGCTGTGAAAGCTGTCAAAAGCACAACAAGCATCGCACATACAAATGCGACACCTTTCACATTATACATTTCATACAAATCAAAAACAGATGTATAAAAACTAACATACATACATAATAACCAAATAATTCCACTGTTTTTCAACCTACCCACCTAGAAATGAACCAGAGCCTATATTCCAGCAAAAATTTTGCCATTTCAGCAGGATTAATTTTTTTACATTCCTGCTGTGATCTTAAAACCCAAATAACTCGAAAACTAAAAAAGATATTCAAATTCTGTTTGCGGCATTGGATTCTACACAAAAAGAACTACAATTTAGTATATTAGTTATTAAACAATATTGCACCATTTCAAAATGGCGGCCAACTAAAAAATTCCTGCTTTGAAACTTGAAGTGCTTATAACTCGAAAACTAAACTAGTTATCGAGGCGAACTTTTCAGCATTGAATTCAGCAAATTTTTCTGCATCTTCTGATGTATAAACAAATATAATTGCAAAATTATTTCATACAATATTTTATTATTTCAATTATTATTTAATTATTTCAACTACTGCAATAAATAATAACTTAACTACCCCTAAAATATTATTTTTATAGTTTCACACCCCTCTCTGCCAAACCGCGCACACATAAACGCTTGTTAAAAATCTTCCCACATCAAATGATAGCGCGTTAACAAATCCTTGGTTTGATTGGCTGATTAGTGATGACATCACGGCGTCGACGCGTGTGATTGGCGTATGTGTGGGGTGTTATAAAACAGACGAACGCCAAGATGACGCTCATTGTAGCATCCGCCACCACCACAGCCACCTGCGTCGAGACGAAACAGCAACAGAACCAACGCAAGGTAGGAAACTTTATTTACTGTTGAGATTTATTAATGAGTTGAGAGTTTGGATGAGAAACTCACAGTTAATATGTATGAATTCTTTTGTATATTAGTTGTATACTGCGATTAATATCAATGAATACCTGACAGATAAAATGTTCACTAGTTTATATTAAATATTCTTTAGATGTGTAAATATTTGTTGTAGACTGCAACTTTAATTCAATTTTACTTGTTTCCAAAACTCAATGACAAACTTCAACACTCGAACAAAATAATAACTGATAGATAAACTATTCAATAATTTATCTTATAAATTATGTGCATGTATTATATGTTTTATTAAATATATCGTATAAATCGGGTACTAATTTTGTAATGAATAATCAGTTTTCTATGATTAGTACAGTATTAGATTTAGTTTAAAACATCGCTTGATATATTTGAAAGACAAATTCTGGACATTTTAAAATAACTTTGTAATTAATAGTAATTATATTTCATTAAGTTGGTTTAAAATTTTTGATACATATCTTGTACTTATACAGAATGTAACCAAACCTGTGTATTTAAGGAGGTTCCCTACACATGCAGTGGCGTACTCAGATATCAGCCTTTAATTAATTTTGTTTTATTTAATGTAAAACAAAATTCGGTCAACGGGTGTTAATTGATATTGCAATTCGTTCAGTTGCGGTAATATATATTTTTACAATAATTTCTAATTCACTAATCAAAAAATGCTTGAAGATTTTTTTACAACAACAACAATATTGTTACAACTATGTGGTCAACCTTCTTCAAATTTTGGGAAATTGATGTCCGTGCTTGCATACGTTTATATACCAAAAATTAAGTAAATAGAACATTTCTAACATCTTTTTATTTAATAAATTAATGGAAAGCCATAAGAGCCCATGTAAAATATTAAAATTTAACAATTAATTTAGTTCAAACTACGTGGTCAAAAATTTTCAAAAAATTCAGGTATCATTTTTATGACACAGACAACATAAATTCAAAGTTTGGTTGCATTAGAACATTTTTTAAAATGTCTAGGGAACCTCCTTAAGGGTGTATAGTATTGGACGCACTGATCATGAATCAAAAAGATTTTGTTGAAATTCGCAAATTAAAAAATGGGTTCAAACAATAAATGAGACATTCTGTAAGTACCTACAAATTTAATTTTTTCCTGTTTGTAAAATTATTATTACATTAATGTAATAAATACTGCATAACTATTGTTTAACTTTTTTGTATTTAAATATGACAACCATTGGTACCCAAAATGACATTGTTTTGCAACGTTGTATAATAGTTATTTGTGTATTAAGAGCATAAAGTGACTCTTTGTTACTCGCGCACGATGATTGCGGCGCGAGCCGAAGGCGAGAGTTGCAATAGTGCAAGAGGAACAAAGACACTTTATGCTCATAATACACACATAATTTTATCTACGACTAAAATTATTTGTTATAATAATAATAGTATTTAGTTAGTTCAATCTGCGTTCAATCAATTTATGTTTTATTCGTAACCATGACGATACCAATAATATCGAAATAAATAATTTAAAACATTGTTTGATTCTGTCTTTTTCTTTTATTTTATGTAATCAAAAAGTGTTTTATTGCGCGTTGCCATAGGTGACGCACAATAAAATATTTTTTTGCTTGGTCCTCAGTAACAATCAACTTTTCAATTGACAATTGAAAGCATAAATATAAACTTTTCATAGTAGTCGTAGATAAATAAATAAAAACATACAGAACTATACCAAAATAAAATTACTTCTGAAAACTTCTATTATTCTATAAATATTATTCGTTTTATTGTTTTGTATATTTTATTATTATTATTTTTGGAACTAATAACAATAATTCTACAAAACAGTACACAAAATACAGTCATTACTTTATTATGTACAATGAATGATTCCCGCAAAATTTGCGCGTATTGCTAAACAAATATTTACGTTAATTATGGATGCGCTACAAACATTATTATTTTAGTTAAAAATGTTTAACACAATACCAAACTTTATACGTACGTTCATATTTCACCCCTAATTATAGTTTAGTAAATATATCAAAACATTTTAAAGTTGAAACTAATTTCAAAGCTAGTTACAACTTTGCAAAATGAATTTAATATCAAGGGATAATCAATCATTTTATCGCAGCGATTCGATAATGTATAAATATTTTATCATTCCCGGCAACTTCTAATATCTTTATAGTCTATATAAAGGTCAGTTGAACTCAATTTACTGCTCCGGAAAAATAGAACAAAAGTATAAAATACTTTCAGACTGTACTCTGTACAATATGTACTACGAGTGTCAATACAAAGAGATGAAGCTTTTAGAAAACTGATCTACTGGTTACTACTCACAGTATGTGAGGCTGCCACACCCAACTCCGTAAAAAATCATTCGAAATGAATTTAATTTATCTACGACTACTATGAAAAGTTTATATTTATGCTTTCAATTGTCAACGTAAAGTTGATTGTTACTGAGGACCAAGCAAAAAAACATTTTATTGCGCGTCTCCTATGACAACGCGCAATAAAGTACTTTTTGATTACATAAAATAAAAGAAATTGACAGGAACAAACAAATTTTTTTATTTATTTATTTAGATATTGTTGGTATTGTCATGGTTACGAATTGATTGAACACAGATTGAACTAACTGAATACTATTATTATTATAACAAATAATTTTAGTCGTAGATAAAATTATGTGTGTATTATGAGCGTAAAGTGTCTTTGTTCCTCTTGCACTATTGCAGCGCGAGCCGAGTAACAAAGAGTCACTTTACGCTCTTAATACACAAATAACTATTAAATATTCAGGTAAAGAAAATCTGATGTGGCCAGAACACGACCTCTCGTCTAATTCTACTTATTCTACTAATCTAATAAATAGTTTTACTTACATTTTAATAGTTTCATGTTCATGTAATATGTAAACCAAGATGCAAGCAAAGATGTCAACTGTACTGTCACTGTCATAATCATTCAAATTTTGTGTAGAAACAAAATTCATATACAAGATACTGGAATTTCAAAAAAGTAGAATATTTAATTGTTACTACCAGATTCAGCAAATTGAATTTAAAATTAACTGTAGGTAGGTACCCATAGATAATTATATTTTTTTATTATTTTTAATTGCAAAAATTGTCATAAATAAATAATGTACCAACTTATTTAAGGAAAACTATATCAAGTTTCAAAAAGTACTACTTCCGGTTTGTGGATTTCTACCAAAATCTTATCCGGTGTTAAGATCCTTTTGAAAACCTTAAATATGAAATTTGGTTATTAAAGGTTTGATACTTTTTAAGTTATCGTGGACGAAAAATCGTCTAATCTTACTTATCCACCAAAAACTCATACTCGAAAATTTTGACCCATTACAATACCTCTCTTATAGAATATGAGGCGAGAGATAATAAAATTTGATTTGGTTGTAATGCAAAATATAATATACCAGTTAATAAATTCATTTCCCAGTCTAGTAGGTTTTTGTTATTACACAATACTATATGATGAACATAAACATTCCTACTTCATAAACATATCAGCAATGTTTTTGGTAATAAAAATAAATAATGATGACAATTAATAATAACGTTCTTTTTATGTAAAAATATAAACGTAAATCCTGAAAATGAAAATAAATCTGCACATTCATCTGTGTATAATAAAAGGTAAAATGAAGCAGTTATAAAATATCCACTTATAATATTCTGTAAAAAAATTCCTGGACATGAATTAATGCACGAGTTAAAATTGTTGTTAGTTTTCCAAAGATTTTTTGTTCCAGATGTCGGCAAGCGACCATACGCTTGCTGACATTGCATTTATTGCCAGACTTGCTTGCTCATTATTTTAATATTAATAAAGCTCTGCTTACACGTGGATTCTATCATGTTTTAAAAAAATATCGTGATTTTTATGTATAGTATGTGTAATATTAACAACCGTGGCAGCGACATTTAATTTATATATTAGAATAAATTATTAATACATAATATACTCATTAGTTCATTTTAAATTTATACAATAACTAAACTAAACTGACCTCATTATCTTATAATAATAAAAAAACTTAATTGAACTTAAAAATCTAGCTTCATTACACATCTGACCGCTAGAAAAGATCATGTTGGCAAACCAAATTCTGTACCGTGGTTCACAGTATGTGAGCCTGCGACATCCAAATAGGGTAATGCATGGTGTATGTTTGTATATTCAATAAAGCTCTGTGTACGCTGTTCGTTCTTTGACAATTATGTCAATACCATCTTGAACAAACAGTCAAACTATTTTAAATATTTCAGATATTCAAATACAGAACTTCAAACAAAGAATGTATATATTATAATTAGAATTTCACTGACATTCAAATACATTTTTGCAAGCTTAAAAATAATGTTTACATTAATCGCAAAAGTAAATAATATATTTACCTCTCATATTTTATAAGAGAGGTATTGTATGGGTCGAAATTTTTGAGTATGAGTTTTTGGTGGATAAGCACGTTTCAGAGTCTCTAGAATACTAATTTAATATTTTCACGATGATGTCTGTGTGTGTATGGACGTATGAGACGATTTGTCGTCCACGATAACTTAAAAAGTATCAAACCTTTAATAACCAAATTGTATATTTATGGTTTTAATAAGGATCTTAACACCGGATAAGATTTTGGTAGAAATCCGCAAATCGGAAGTAGTACTTCTGAAACTTGATATAGTTTTCTTTAAATACATTGGAATATTATTTATTTATGACAATTTTTGAAATTAAAAATTTAAAAAATATAATTATCTATGGATACAGTTAATTTTAAATACAATTTGTTGAATCTGGGAGTATTTAACAATAATTTTTAAAATTCCTGTATCTTGTTGTTCATGATCATATGAAATTTGTTTCTACACAAAATTTGAATGATTATGACAGTGACAATACAGTTGACATCTTTTACTTGCATCTTGGTTTACATATTACATGAACATGAAACTATTAAAATGTAAGTAAAACTATTTATTAGATTAGTAATATAAGCAGAGAGATCGTGTGCTGGCCACATCAGATTTTTTAAAATAAATTAACAAGATATATACATTAGGTACGTCTTTATAAAAGACACAATTTAAATAAAATGATCAGTTTAATGCACAACACGCGACCCGTTCAATTATTATAATTCTCAATTTACTACTACTTCTCAATATTAAAAATTTGATATTTCAGTAAAAAGTTCTCTCCTAATCACACGTGACGTTGGAAGCTTTTAAGGCGCATTAAATATTGACGCATAATTAAGACTAACGCGCTTAGCAAGTTGCTAAGCTCGTTGCTGAGTTCGGTAGTAAATCCCAATGCAATTTGAGAAATTCACTCGGACGTCTCGCTTGTGTCATCAGATTTATAGCCACTTTTGGTGATATCTTCATCTAACTCCAAATGCACTTTGTTAACAGTTAAATGCGATTTGGTTATTTAGTTTAACTTAAATTTAGTTTATATGCAACTGGACTTAGAAGTTTGTCAGTGTATCTGACAGTTAAATACGAATTACCTACCCAAAATTTTGATATTTTCCATTTGTATACAAATTGGAAGAGCTCATTAGATTTTGGTGCTGGCTTCATCAGAATTTTAATAACATGTTTAGCACAGATCTTATTTTTCATACAATAATTTAAACTGTTCAGTCAATATTTTCTGTATTTTCGGTACAAATACAAAAGTTGTGTAAATAGTGTAATATTATTAATTCATAAATCTATTATAACATCTCTAATCTATGTAACTGTATATATTGTTTATTATCTATATCTACAATGTCCGAATTTTCCTCGAACAATTCTCCAAATTAAATCTAAATCGTATCGTGACATAATTCAGCTCAATAATAAAAGGTTTTCGGTTCGGAATCAACAAAAACGTATTTAGCTATTAGTGGTAATGGCTTAGGGTGTTCAGGCATCGGTCGTGTGTGAAGGGGGGTTGATCTAGGGTACCGAGGGGGGAGAAAGCCTAATATTCTCGATGGCAGTTTTAGCTCTTTGCCCCATTTTCACTCACATCATTGCTGGTTACAGCAGGAGTATATGAAGAGTAAAAAGCTTCTGGCAATAGCGTTTTAAACTGTTAAATTTTGTTGTTATTTTTATTAATTTGTTACAATTTTGATTTATCTGCCTAACAATGACAACAAAAAATATTTGAGTGTTAATGACAAATAATTTTTTGACTTTTTGACAAATAATTATAAAATCTACAAATCCCCTTCTACAATGAAATATTTGTGACCTAAATAATTAGTAAAATAAAACAGTAGAGTATGACGAGAGGCCATGTGTTGGCCACATCAGATTTTTACCATGTGTGCGGTACCAGCCGTCAACTCAGTCATGGTGGTTAGTGGAGCGCACACCACAAGTGATATTTTTGTGCAGTTAAACTGAATTAGAACTTGAGTTCAGAACCACAGCTTGTCAACGCTACTGTAAAAAGTTGTAGGTACAGCCTCTTAACAAAATTGAGGATCCTTGAGTTATCATTTGTAGAGCTATTTTTTTCAAAGTATTGTTCAACTCCTTCCCAAGTGTCACAAAAATTCGCTTCAGTATTTTTGTCATTGCCTTACAAAGAGAGAAAAACTTTCTTCTTGAGAATTGTGCGCTGTACTTTTCTGTAGAATTGATACAATCCTGACAATGGTTTTGTGTATTGAATCGAGAGGATATCACAGTAATCGACAATATATTTCCGAAAAGGAATTTCCTTTTTGTTAAAGCTAAATGTTTGTTGGATGTTTGTATTAATTATTTTTAATTGCAATAATAGATTGACATTAATTATTTATTTGTTTAATTAAATTTGTCAGTGACATTTTGGATAGTTAATAAAGTTTGACATGAAATAATTTGGGAATGTTCTCTTGTACAAACATTTTAATTTTAGTCTTAATCAGTTTTATTTCATTAATTATTTCGGAAGTTTTTCTTTTATTTGGTTTCCGGTTTGTACAAATCCCTAAGGAAACATACATATCTATCACGCCTTTCACCCAACTTATACTATATATTTCAGTCATTGGTATAAATATAATGTTATATAAGTCGTTAATTCACACATTGCTTCTTTAAGGAATCTTTCATGCTCTGAATTTTAAGAAAAAGAATCCTCGTGAGAATTACTTGTCAAATAGCGGCGCTGCTAAATTGAACCGTCAATGAGTCTTGGAAAAGAAGAAATTATAATTCTTTGATAGCTACAAATCAATGAATTATTTTTGCAGCATGAAAGAATCGTCAAAGAATCCATGTCTGGACAGGGCATTAGTTAGTCATAATATTGTTTAAAGTTATTGTTTAACTAAAGATTAATTTTGAAATACAAAATTTATTAACAAATATTTGCAAATGTAATACAAAATATCTATAGACCTTCAACAACATATAATTTTATTCTGATGAAGCTATTTTGAGTACGCGTGTTAAAGTAACAAATTGCTACAAATAAACAAAATTTATTTGCGTTCAACCCGTAACCAGGTAACCAAATTACAGCTGTAACCGTGGTTACAACAAATCCCATAATTCATTTATAGGGTGTAAAATTTTACTACGCTAAATTTCTTTACTATTGAGATACGCAAACATAACGTTATAGTAATAACGCTGCATATTATGATTGCATATTGCACTCATGTGATGTATTGATTCCCAACGGTGAATTAAGTCATTTCTATGCAGAAACTAACTTTAAATAAATGTTTATATAATATGAGAAGAAAATATTGTTTGTGAAGTTAAGTTTGTATAACAAGAAAAGTTCAAAAGCCAAACAGAAATATGTCAAAATGTCCGTAACAAGTTTTAAGATCTCAATTTTGACTGATTCTCAATTATTCTCAAAATTCAACATAAAATGTACTAACGTAGCGAGTGATTTGTGTCCAGTACAAGAATGCTAAAATTTTAATTCAAGAAGGATTATCTACTTAAAGGATCACTTAGCAGATGTGTCTTTTCAAAATTTTAATAAAAAAATTGTAGCTATGTTTATAAAAATTTACTGTACACAGTTATATCTCACGATAGAAAATGTATTTTTTGAATGAACAGTTTTTAAAAATTTCGACATATCCTGGTTAGAAAATCTGTATGTACATACGATATTCGATAAAATTAGTTTCTTAAACTATGTACACCTATATAATTTGAGCCGAGGAATCGAATGGTGCAAAAATATGTTTTTTATTTCGACCAGTTTTCGACTTAAAAATATTATGTCGAAATCTGTGGGTCGAAATTTTTTTTCGACTACAGATTTGAAATCCCCGTTATCGAATTAGTATATAACCACATTTTAAGCCAATTCCCAATATTATTTTTTAGGCTAGAAAATAAATCTTCGATTTTGTACCATTTTTGAAATACCTCAATAAAAATTGTACCCCTTAGAATATTTTCGTGAAAATTTGGATTCCTACATCATTTGACCCGAGAAATCTAATGGTGAAAAAATAAATTTTCCATTTCGACCAGTTTTCGACTTAAAAAAATTATGTCAAAAAATATTAGTCGAAAAAAATTTTTGACTACAGATTTGAAATCCTTGGGGTCGAATTAGTATAGAACCAAATTTTCAGCTAATTCTGAGAGAAAAAGTTTTAACCGTCAAAATTTCATCAAGGGGTAGGCCCACTTTTTTGGCCATTTTTGAAAACCCTTTATAAAAATTGTGCCTGTTGGATTTTTTTCGCGAAAATTTGGAATTATATGTAATTCGACGCGAGGAAACCAATGGTGAAAAAATTACGGTCATAGCTACTCCCGTTTTTTACCTGCAGAAATTATCTCGAAAAGTATTAGACGAAAATTGTTTTTAGTGGCACTAATGGATTCCTCGGTTCCAAAATAGGGTATAACCAAATTTTGAGCAAATCGAAAATTTCGAGAATTTTCGACATTTTAAAAAGTTTTCAAAGTGCATTTAAAATTGTACCCGACAGAATTTTTTAAAGAAAATATGTATTTTTATGTATTTTGATACGAGGAATCCAGTGGTGTACTTAAAAAAATATACAAAAATATTTGTATCTTGATTTGTATAGTAGTAAAAAGAGTAGAGTATGGTGCAAGGTCTTGTGCAGTCCACATCACATTTTTTCAACAATTTAACAGTTCGAATTTAGAATCCAGACCACATTTCAGTTTAGCTGAATAAAAATCATCTCTGCGGTGTACTATCCACTAACAACAATTTACCGCACACACAATATGGGCGGCTTCCATACTAAAATTAGGTAAAAGCTGTGTTAGATATGTACGTGTACGTATATGTATGTATGTATAAAATTTATATTCAACTGTGTTCGTTTTTATTTCACTTAAGGCAATTGTAAAAATATTACATTTCTTCGGTCCCATTTTTCTCTGTCTGCTTCAATTTCATCCGGTTATATAAAGAAGGTATTTTTAATCAATTTGTCAACAATAATTTAAACTTAAATTTATCCTCAAACATGAACATGTACTACACAATATATGAGAACAACAACAAGGATATCTGTCTAACAAAATAATGAATTTGTTAATCTTTTTTAAAACCTGCTTTCCCTGTACAATTTTATTTGAATGCTCCAAGTTTTGAGTATAGATTGAAGTTTAGAAGAAAGTTTACGCATAATTTTGTTTGTCAAAAAGTCCTACGGGAGTGGAACTTCGAAATTCTGAATTTGATAAGCAAGAAATGGAACTCGAACTAATAATAATGTTAGCGTCAGCACCTATTTCACGAAAACGGAAAATGGTTTGAAACCGTTAAAAAACTTAAATGCATTGTACTTATTTTTATCTTAAAATTTTTTAAATCTTGCTTAATAGACTGATAACTTTGAGAACATATAACAGAATGGTTTCAATAAGGATTATTTACTTAAAGGATCAATTAACAGTTGTGCCTTTTTAAAATTTATATAAAAAAGTACATGATTATAAATATTCCGAAAAATACAATTTATGCAAATTTTACACGGGTATATCACATGATAGAAATAAATTTTAAAATTTTAAAAAGGCACATCTGTAGATCCATTTATTCTCTATTAAATGTTTATAAAAAGATTACCTTGAAGTCAATAATACCTAAATTGACAGTTTATTCGCAACGAAAACACTTTTACAGTATTTTTCAACTTCAAAATTGCATAGTTATAGGATGCGGTAAAGTACGAGTTTCAGGCTGGTTTGAGGCAGTCTTAGTAGTGGGGAAAAGGTGGAATAGAAAAAAAGTATTCTAAGAATTCGGAAATAATTCTAATTCTAAATGAATCTCATTTTATTTAGGTGTTCATTAGATTTATTTATAATAGTACCTAAGTACACGAAACCAATGGTACTTAAAATGGACCATGTAAGTAAACTATAAGTACCTACTGAAAGTCTGTATAATTAATTGAACAAATCAATTTTGGTTTTGCTTCATGATTCATGAATAACTGATCTGTTCCAAGTTCCAATTCAATCAAAGTTAAAGTAAGGCTTATAGATTATTCAAATGTCAATAAACTGAATCAGAATACCTACTTGTAGTCAAATTTTAATATCTTGCAATTTTGAATATTCGTATCTAATTATATTTCCAAATAAATACTCAAAAATATGTAGTATTTCTAATAAAAGTATGGAGATTCTTAATATTAATGAAGATTTCTCAATTAAGAATAAAAGTCCTATAAAATTAATAACAAACAATATAAAAAGTGGCCAGCACACGACCTCTCGCCTAATTCTGCTCATTCTACTAATCTAATAAATAGTTTTACTTACATTTTAATAGTTTCATGTTCATGTACGAGTAATATGTAAACCAAGATGCAAGCAAAACTGTACTGTCACTGTACTAATAATTCATAGATTCACCAAATTGTATTTCAAATTATCTGTACTGATAGATAAATATATTTTCTTTATTTTGTAATTGCAAAAATTGTCATAAATAAATTACCACTTTATGTAAGCAAAACTATATCAAGCTTCAAAAGTACTACTTCCGGTTTGCGGATTTCTTCCAAAACCTTATCCGATGTTAAGATCCTTACTAAAAACTTAAATATGTAATTTGGTTTGAAAAGTTTGATACTTTTAAGTTATCGTGGACGAAAAATCGTCACATAATTCATACACACACAGAAATCATCGTGAAATTAGTAAATTCGTATTCTAGAGACCCTGACACGTGCTTATCCACCAAAAACTCATATAAGAAAAATTTGACCCATTAGAATATGAGGCGCGAGGTAAAAATAAAATTTTGTTTCCAGAAAAGTAAATTGAAAACGTACACAGTTGACTGGAACGATTCAATTTATTTGAACCCTTTTCATTCTTGTAATTATCGAACCTGTTCGCTGTTATCTGGGAGTTAAATTACACTAGCACATGTTTTTTCACATAGATTTAAAGGCAATTTACGATAACAAGATATTTTTAAATCCACAAACCATTGTCACATTGATTCAAATACAAATTCCTTCACTCTTGAGACAAATAAGTATTTTTTTGATAGTTACATCACATGATGTGTGAATTTGGACGTATGCATATGACGGGGCATATTTATAACGCTGAAAAACAGATAATGAAATAAACTGCGAGAAAAATAACATGTGTTGAAAACAACAAGTGAACAAGTGCCGGCGACGCATCCACCAAGCGGAAACGGAAATACGTAGCAGAAGATATCGACAAGAGAAATGAACACATTACTTCATGAAGATAGGTTTATTTATTTTATTTAAATTAGGCCACTCAACAGGACAAAGTCTCAGTTATAGAGTAGCACTTACAAAATTTTACAAATAATATCTTTTATTATCGAAGTATTTTTTCTAGTTTTGGTATTAAAACGTCATTTAACGAACTGGTTTCCATGGCGCTAAGTAACATTTTAAACACGCCTCGATAAGCCGTGGCTTTGGCCGTTTTTATTCACGGGCTGAACATAGCAACTGACATATTAAGCACGGGGTGAAGTTGGCTCCTATATTTGACATTTAGTTTTTGTGAAGAACTAAGTGAAATTAATGGTTTCTTTCAATCATTGTCAATTTTTTACCACTTGCCTAAGTAGAATTTTGTAGCTATGTATAATATCATTATGATTTAACCTAAAAGTTATAATTATTTTAAATGTTGCTTGTGGTTGTAGAAAAGATATATGTATGGCTATTAATCCCTTTGTCAAGTAAATACGTGCTATTTGTTACAGAGTATTTATGGTAACAATATAAATATTTGTCATAAAGTTTACTGTCAAAATAGTAAAATGTGTATTTCTTTTAAAGTATTTTGTATTCGTTTGAAGATGAAGTGCAAAAAATAGCGTATATACCACAGGACTAAAGTGCTTTTAATCCATCAGGTGATTATTTCTCTTACCTTCGGTTCGTGAAATAAACTTCATCCTCAGGATTTAATCATGTACTTTAGTCCTTTAATATATAATATATTATTTTCTACTCCTGGTATTAAAACATCATTTAACGAACTGGTTTCCATGAAGTTAAATAAAAACCGTGGCTTTGTCCGTTTTTAGTCACGGGCTGAACATAGCAACTGACATATTATAAGAACTGAGTGAAGTTGGCTCCTATATTTGACATTTAATTTTTGTAAAAAACTGATTGAAATTAAAGATTTCTTAAAATTATTTACAATTTTTCGTCTCGTTCCAATTTTTACAATTATTAATATAAAATATCTTGTATTACCCGATCCAATATCAAAGATTGATTTTCATAATAAATATTTATATAGGTAGGTACACATTTAAAAAAAATATTGTGTTTGCATCTACTGAAAAATAACCCTTAGGGTTGTAGAAATAAAAATACAAATATGAAAGGCACACAAAGAAATCTTTGCTAGAACATTTCTTTAATAATATATACGCCAGCCGTTTGTATTTTGGAAATACAATTCAGAAAATTATTAAATTAAAATGATTAAAATTTCCGTAACACAAACACATTTTTACCTCGCGTTTGACTAAGTATCAAAGGCGCGCGCCTTTATTATGTACAATTAAATATCCTTTAATCAGGAACCGTCAGTGAATCTTTATGAATTTTGCATACTGACACCTCTTGCGTTTTGCTGAGCTAAGAAATTAGCAGCTTTAGCACAACACCGCATAGATGAAATATTACTGTAGTTCATGAAATACTTAGTCCATTTAAGGATAAAACAGCGCTAATTGAATGCTATAAATAATAACTTAGAATTAGTAGATTGCAGTAGTTCACTAAATGCTGGTTTACATTATTTCTATTTGTACCCCTCGCCTTATATTCTATAAGACAAGAGATGTGCAAAATAAATAAATAAATAAAACGTCTTAGTACAAATCTTCAAAACCCAGTTATTTTTGGAAGCAATCCCCAAACCGGAAATCTTACTTAAATATTTTGATAAATAATTTACTAATTTATCGCAATATTTTATATTTCAAATGAAAGATTATATATTATTATCTACAATTTTTAGCATTTTATAAATGGTTTTGTCATAGTACTATAGGAATTAAAGTATTATTTATAATTTACAGTACGAAACTTCAGTATTTTGTTGTTCATTAATAATAATTGTTTAACAATTTTGTTACTACAAAAAAATTAATTGATTATGACAGTCCCTCATTTAGTAACAGTTCAAACATTTCTATCAAATGAACAATTTTTAAAAATTTCGACATAATTATCCTAATTAGATGTACATACGATATCCGACATAATTTTTTTCTTAAATTATGTACACCTATATAATTTGACCTGAGGAATCGAATGGTGCAAAAATATTTTTTTTATTTCAACCAGTTTTCGACTAAAAAAAATTATGTCGAAAACTGTGGGCCGAATTTTTTTTTCGACTACAGATTTGAAATCCTCGTGGTCGAATTAGTATATAACCACATTTTAAGTCAATTCCCAATATTATTCTTTAGGCTAGAAAATAAGCAAGTTTTATTTCTTCGATTTGGTACCAATTTTTAAATATCTCAATAAAAATTGTATTCCTCAGAATTTTTTCGTGAAAATTTGGATTCCTACATAATTTGACCCGAGGAATTCAATGATGAAAAAATAAATTTTCCATTTCGACTAGTTTTTGACTAAAAAAAATTATGTAAAAAAATATTAGTCAAAAAAAAAATTAGACTGCAGATTTGAAATCCTCGGGCTCGAATTAGTATATAACTAAATTTTCAGCCAATTCTGAGAGAAAAAGTTATTTTGGCCAAAATTTCATGAAGGGGTTGACCCACTTTTTTGGCCATTTTCGAAAACCCTTCATAAAAATTGTACTCGTTGGAATTTTTTCGCGAAAATTTGGATTTATATGTAATTCGATGCGAGGAATCCAATGGTGAAAAAATTACGTTCATAGCTACTCCCGTCTTTTACCTGCAAAAATTATCTCGAAAAGTATTAGCCGAATTTTTTTTTAGTGGCACCATTGGATTCCTCGGATTCAAAATAGTGTATAAATAAATTTTGAGCGAATCGAAAATTTCGATAATTTTCGACATTTTTAAAAGTTTTCAAAGTGCATTTAAAATTGTACCCGACAGAATTGTTTAAAGAAAATATGTATTTATATGTAGTTTGATACGAGGAATCCAGTGGTGTACTTAAAAAATATACAAAAATATTTGTATCTTGGATTGTATAGCAGTAAAAAGAGTAGAGTATGGCGCGAGGGCATGTGCTGGCCACAGCAGATTTTTTGTTTTATGAATTAAATTAATGATTTGTTTTAACTGTGTCGAGCTGGCAGGTAAGTAATACTAAATATTCCACGTGAGACGCTATTCTATGACACAGTTGGTGTCTTGTAGGAGACAAATTAGCTGAAGTGAATTTTCCGGACACAAATTAGCCGTGAAGTAATTAAATTTGACGTTTACTGATGAGCCAAACTTCAAGCGTCGTTTTGTCATTTGATTATCTCACTTAGCACAAGACAATTAAATCTGCATTTAAATATACGACCCGTTTTAAAAGTTTATAAGCGATTTTTACACATTAAGAAGAAAATCATTTAGTTGGACTCACCAGTTATAGTCCCAGCCAAAACCAAGATGGAAAGGAATTTTTTCTTACCTAAACAATAAGAAAATATATTAGATATGTTTAACACACTTATTTTGCCTCGTTCATAATCGTACAATTTTACAATCATTCGTACTCGCAACAACCGTTAATCATTAATATAAATATATTTAATCCCATAATAAATAACTTAAAATTTGTGAACTTTAAGTCATTAATTAATATATTATCATAATTTATATCCAATGACTCCCAAGGTAGTAATTTGCTCAATAAAGTAGTGATTTACTGAACAAGCCCCAATTTGGTTTAAATTTAAGTTTAAATTTAAACATTTATTTTATTCTAGTCAGCATTAATTTATTTATTGCCCTGTTCGCACGTGGATTCTTTTGGGATTCTTTTACGCTTCTGAAATATGAGACAATAATCCTGTCCTGTCAAATAGCGGCGCCGCTGAATTGAATCCTAATGAGTCTTGGAAAAGATTGCTTCAAAACTTTTTTCCAGAATTTAGAAACATCATTTATTCTAATGTTTAAAAGTGTTGTGGGTAGGTTTATTTGATCCAAAATACTTCATTATAATTTATTTATTTAACAATAATGGGACGTTTCGAGCGAAATAAGTTGCTCATCTTCAGCCTACAAATACAATCATTTCAAACATTAATAAAGTCATTCTACATTACAATCATTCAAAAATCATTACCTTTAAATAAATGAAACGTTGTACATAAAATGGAAAGTAAAGTACAATAATTTGAGTTAGAAATAGTCAAAAACTGTTGTCAAAAATATTAAAAAACGAGGTCGTGTAGCCATCTATGAAGGTTTTCACAATGTAATGGCGGTTCTAGCAGATGATTTCTAACTCAAATTATTGTACTTTACTTTCCATTTTATGTACAACGTTTCATTTATTTAAAGGTAATGATTTTTGGATGATTGTAATGTAGAATGACTTTATTAATGTTTGAAATGATTGTATTTGTAGGCTGAAGATGAGCAACTTATTTCGCTCGAAACGTCCCATTATTGTTAAATAAATAAATTATAATGAAGTATTTTGGATCAAATAAACCTACCCACAACACTTTTAAACTAATATTGATGATCCTACACATCTTACTAATAATTTATTCTAATGGTTTGCTTACACAGTATAATATAAATTTTGATTTACTTTTATTCACTACTAGCGGTCCCGGCAACATAAACATAAACAACAATGCAATTTGACATCGTTATAAACATCAAATAAATAAAAAAACTTAATACTAACCAATACTAACAATCCACAACTGTCTGTTTCAAAACACCTAGACCAACTGACTTCGAAATTCCTATTCAACAACTAATAGTAGTTTAATTAAATGTCTGGTTATTTAATCTGTTTGTTATTTTGTTCAATTAAGAGACAAATTACTGTATATATTTCATCATAAGAAGAAACTATTTTGAATTTTCGATTTTTCAGCTATTTTTTTGGGTTTTCTTTATTATTTCTTTTTAAAACCACCCCTGCATTAGAGCGAACAAAACAAAAAAAGAAATATTCAAATTATATATACAGATTTTCATAAAATGTGTTACATATTTTTCTAGTCTCATAGTATTTATTGATATATTGCAAAAATTCAAAAGGATTCTTAGATATAAAACATAAATTTCATGTTTATGTTATTTTAAAATTTATTATAACACACTACTCTAAAACTGCACTTATGGCTTCAATGGTTTTACAGTTTTATTTGAAATTATTTTGAAATATGTAAGAGACAAACATAAATTTATTATGTAGTCTTATGTTTTATAATAAATAATATTAATACGACCAATGTTAGTAAACTTAAACTCATTTTGCATATAAAAATATAAAGTAGCCGATTTCAGTTCAACATTAGAAGAGGTATTTTTTCAAACGATTTCTGATGAGAAATAAACGACCTCTTTAACATTTTCCATCCCTCATTATTTCTTATACCAGGAGTATAAAGTTACACAATTATCGAAAAACTACAATTTCTTCTAGTAATTGATCACATGTAGTTGTAACGGGGTGGTTACACGGTTACATCGCTGTAACGTGACCCTGTGTCTCAACTCGGCTCTAAGATAACAATTACATAACCGTGACGTGACTGAGGTGTCACTTGATAGGGCAGTACATAGTGTCATTTGTGTAGAATAGAAAATAATACAGAGGTTGAAGTATTAAAGCACAAGTCGATACAATCATTTCTTCTTCTTTCTCACTACTACGGCTGCCCGAAAATTGCACTTTGTCGCATCCTAGCTACGTAGTATCATTTTGAAGTTTAATAAACTGTAAAAGTGTTTTCGTTGCGAGTAAACTGTTAGTTTATTATTGACTTCAAGATAATGCTTTTATAAACATTTAATAGAGAAATAATGGATCTACGGATGTTCTTAAAATTTTAAAATAACTTCTATCATGAGATAAAACTGTGTAAAGTTTGCATAAATTGGAAACTTTTAATAAATATTTCGTACCTACTTAATCTTTCAGTCTATATTACTTTTTGAAATAAAATTTGGCCACAAAACACTCGCTACGTTAGTACGTTTTTTCCGAATTCCTAGAATACTCTCGATTTTACTTCTTACTATTCCAGTACTACGGCTGCCTGAACCCAGCCCGAAACTCGTACTTTGTTGATTCCTAGCTATACAATGTCATTGTGAAGTAACAAAATACTGTAAAAGTGTTTTCGTTTCGAGTGAACACAGTTAATTTATTTTTGACTTCAAGATAATGTTTTTATAAACATTTAATAGAGAAAGAACGGATCTACAGATGGGCTTTTTTAAAAATTTAAAAATAAATTTCTATCAGGAGATATAACCGTGTAAAGTTTGCATGATTTGGAAATTTTTTGGAATTTTTATAAGCATGTACAATTTTTTAAATAAAATTTTAAAAAGGTACAATTGTTAATTGATCCTTTAAGTATATAATCCTTGTTGAAACAATTCTTGTACTGGCCACAAAACACTCGCTACGTTAGTACATTTTATACTGGATTTTATGAGGCTGTTTTAATTCTGAAAATCTTTCCTGCATCATTTTATATTTATTATATTTTTATTCTTCCCGATTATATTTATTTACCAGAATAATTCAGCTGCACAATACCATCCTGACTCGTTTCTTAATTAACTTTTCCGTCTTTATTAACCCTGGCATAAATTCTAGTCACACGCTATGAAAAATTCATCCGGGCTAATGTACAATAAGCACTTCTAGTAGCTCGACACATAAAGTAACAGGAATTTTTGTTTGTTACAATATTTAGTCTACCCTGTTGATTCGTCTGCGATCAACATTACCCATTAACTGTTAAAGATTGTATTTTATTATTTATAAAGACGCCTTTGTTGTGTTAACGTCAACTACGCTAAAAGAGATTTATGTTTCTAAATAAAATAACAAGCCAATAATTTTTGATGGATGATAGAAATTGTTTTATAGTTGAAAGAGGAAATCTTTATAGACATTGACAGCTTTCAGATAAAAGGAAGGCTCACAATAAAATCACAAAGAGTCTTGAAGTTGTTCACTGTTTTAATAATAATTTTTTTGCACTTCCGGGACTAAAACTGTTCTTTAGTCTTTATTTTTAGGGACTACGGTTCTTAATTTGATCCCAAGGGACTACGGTTCTTAATTTGATCCCAAGGGATTATTTCTCATATTTAATCCCGTTGTCAAGGAATTGAATTAATAAATCCCGTTGTCAAGTAAATACGTGCTATTTGTTACAGAGTAGCTATGGTAACAATATAAATATTTGTCATAAAATTTACTGTCAAAATTACAAAATGTGTATTCTATTAAACTATTTTGCATTCGTTTGAGGATGAAGTGCAAAAAATAGCGTATATACCACAGGACTAAAGTACCTTTAATCCCTCAGGTGATTATTTCCCTCACCTTCGGCTCGTGAAATAAACTTCACCCTCAGGATTAAATCATGCACTTTAGTCCCTCAATATATAATATACTATTAGCTCTCGCCTCAAATGTATTTATTTATGGTAACCATTTGCTTCCAATTACAGAATGGTAGATTTTATTACAGTGGAATCCAACCACTTTCCGATTTATCTCAATTCGTGCGATGACTTTGAAAGCGGTAACGGAGAGTTACATGAACATTACTAGATATAAATAATTATTTATTAGATAAGTAGAATGAGCAGAAATAGGCGTGAAGTCATGTGCTGGCCACATCAAATTTTTATTTTGTTACGCATAAAATTTATTGTGATTTAAAATTCACGTAGCAAAAAATTCAAATTGAGCAAATACTGTTCAATCAACGATTATAATTGCAACTTTGATGTTACGTTCAACATGCGCATATATTAGCTTCTGGCAAAAATGTTAAAACATTTTTAAATTATTTTACTACTAACGTATTTTTTTGTAGGGTGCTCCATGATTTATATACGTGTTCTGAGCGCGTGTTAATGTGAACTTCCGGTGAATTTTAACTACTTCCGGTGGGGCGCACGCCAAAAATTACACTTGTATTTCAACCATGAAATAAATTAATATGTTCAGTATTCTGTTATTCTTTATAAATTATTGTTTTCTTGGACTGTTACAAACTTTGACACTTTTATTGTGTTCTCAATTATCTGAAAGTTTTGTTATGTAAATAAAGTAATTGTTCAAAAAGTGGAAAACTACATTTTTAAATATGTAAAGACGAAGCATAATATAAAAGATTGGTAAATGTGCATAGCGAGCAAAAATGTATCTATTTACCTGAATTTTAGGGAAACTAATCCTAACGACAAAATATTAATTATTAATATAATGACAATCTTAGGAAAATATGTGTTATTTCACTTGTTGAACGCAATATTGCTGCAATAGAATCAGAATTCAAGATACTGGCTATATTGCTGAAATTTAACATTAGTAATTACGAAGCATTATTTGATTGAAAAACTAAATTAATTTTCTATACCTCTCGCCACATATACGAGAGGTATTGTACCTAATGGGTCAAAATTTTCGTATGAGTTTTTAGTAGATAAACATGTTTCGTTTTCTAGAATACGAATTTACTATTTTCACGATGATGTCTATGTGTATGTGCGTATAACTCAAAAAGTATCAAACCTTTAATAACCAAATTTCACATTTCAGTTTTTAATAAGTATCTTAATATCGGATAAGATTTTGGTAGAAATCCGTAAACTGGAAGTAGTACTTTTGAAGCTTGATATAGTTTTTCTTGAATAATTGGTACATTATTTATTTATGACAATTTTTGCAATTAAAAATAAAAGAAAATATAATTATCTTGGGTAATTATCATAAATACAATTTCTGAGTCTGGTAGTATTTGACAATAATATAAAGTACAATTAATATTCTAGTTTTTTGAATTTCCAGTATCTTGTTGTTTTGTATACAATAATTATATAATGAAGAAGCATGAAAGAATCGAAGCAAAAGATATTTCGGAACACTCTGTATAATGCGAAATTAATTTGCTACATGAATTATTATCAAGCAAGCGCAACTCACATACATAATACTATGATACGACTAATAGTACGTCAAATTCGGATAATTTAGTGATATCATTGACATGTGATACAGTTTACAGATGATATAGGTATAAACAGAGACTCTGGCATAATTTAGTAATTGTAGATATGCCTACACTGACAATTATTCACTAAAGCCAGGCACTAGAACGTCAGAAGAATTTAATTTTAGACTGGCAATCATTTTTAATCAAGCGCGGAAATTAATTGTGCAAAATGAAAAAAGATTTAAAGAAGAAATAATAAATTTCGAGAAATTTTAATATAGAATTCTCTCCACAGTCTCAAGATATTGTAAATTAAAATTCATTTCAGCCTCTTATTTTCATGTTCCATTTATTGCGAAAATGAAAGTGTTTGCGTATGTGTGAAATGCGAATTTTGTAATTAAAGTTTGTGTTAAGAGATAATAATTATATGGAAATTTAAACTGGACGCGAAATTTATGGAGAAAGCTAATCTGATTGTACATCATTCTGCTTGAAATAATAAATTTTTTACGAGTCAAAACTATACCGATGACTCACCAGAACATGAGGTTTGATACAACCAAGTTTTCTTTAGCAAAACTAATAATTTCACAGCAATGAAAATACTAACAAATAGATACTTATGTGTAAATGTAATACCGTGAGTTTATTTTAACGTGAAACATGGGATTTTTCATATCCATGGTTACGAATTTGACAGCAATGTATTAGAGCGCTCTTTTTAAAATAGAACATAGGGAATCAATTTAACTGTATTATTCTTGACCAATATAACATATTTGGGCAGCTGTAATAGTTCCAAGAGACGCTTTCAACATAAACTTTTAATTGTTTAAACTATACCTACATCGTATTTCCCAGATAGCTTCATTTGAATTTGTTAATTGCAGTCAAACTGATGCTACCTGGAAATACGATGTAGATAGTTTAAACAATTAAAAGTTTATGTTGAAAGCGTCTCTTGGAACTATTACAGCTGCCCAAATATGTTATATTGGTCAAGAATAATACAGTTAAATTGATTCCCTATGTTCTATTTTAAAAAGAACGCTGTCAAATTCGTAACCATGGATATGAAAAATCCCATGTTTCACGTTAAAATAAACTTAAATTTTCAATTTTTCTCATATAAACTACTAATAATTCTATAAATAACAATTTTCTATAATTAATTGTACCATTTTTTATTTAAATAACATCATTTTTACTTACATTTTCAATAATGACAACTTTGACATTTAGATTTTTGTTTATTTTCTGATTTTTAAGTATCTTAGCATCAGTCAAAGTTGGTAATTTGAACAAGTAAATTAAATTAATTAATTAATTAAATAATATTGAACCGTGCATAAAGTAGGGTATGTACCACGGGCGTAACTTGCTTTTATGGCTCTTGACGTGTTTTTAGTCCTCGGCTGACGCTCGGGCTCAAGCCATAAAAGCTTCCTGACATCCTTAATACATAAATAACTATTACACAAGCATAAACATAAGATCTATCAATCTATCAATCAGATTGTCTGTTAGATTTAAATGAATTCTTGCATGTTTCAGAAAGAAACCATCTTCATCATGATCAGCAAGTCTCTAGAGGTCATCTGCTGCGCTCTTTTCGTCCTCAGCATCGCTTCCTTCTGCTCAGCGCGTCCTCCCCAAGGATTCAATGATCAACCCACACAGGTAATCATAAACTTCTTGTGCGAACTGTTAACTTAACACGCAGATCGAGTTGCTTTATTATTCACAAGTTTGCTTAAGCTGATTATAATCAGAATCTATACACAAATCTGCGGAGAATTGTCAAGTTAATTATTTGATATTTAATTAGACGGTTGGATTAATTGTATTGTGCTTTTGTTTACGAAATTTAAAATCTTATCTTGTTGAGAAATTTATTCTTTGTTTTAACAGAAGTTTAACTTAAAAGTTTGAAATAATTTGAGTCCTTGGTATAGAAAATATTTTACAATAGAAACTTGAAATATTCTCTAAAATTGTATTTAACATTAATAAATGTGTATTTACAATTTAATTTCTACCTCTCGCCTCATATTCTGTAAGAGAGGTATTGTAATGGGTCAAAATTTTCGAGTACCTATGAGTTTTTGGTGGATAAGCACGTTTCAGGGTCTCTACAATACGAATTTACTATTTTCACGATGATGATATTTCGTTCACGGTGATAACTCAAAAAGGATCAAACCTTTAATAACCAAATTTCAAATTTAAGATTTTAATAAGGATCTTAACATCGGATAAGATTTTGGTAGAAATCCGCAAACAGGAAGAAGGACCTTTCAAGATTTATATTCTTTGAATTCTTGAATTAAAAATGCATTTATTATATTATGTTATAGAAATAATACTTAATACAATTTGCGTAGTGCTCGTATTATTTCTATAACTTATAAAAATGCATTTTTAATCTCAATTTGTAAATGTCACTAAACTAGTTAATTTTTCTATAAAACGATTTGCTTTTCAAAAGTGTGTTGATTACAAAAAATTTAAAAATTCGTGTTATTTATATCTTCTCTTGTATTGGACTTTTTTTTGCTTAAAATGAGCTCAGGAATAATCTCTTAAAATTTATTAAATTTCCAGCTGCAACTCCCTGAATTAAAAATAACTTAAACAATTATTCCAGGGCGTGGGTGAACTAGAGCCCTCCCGCAACCTCTTGGACACCTCGGACGACCTAACAGCGCTGAAGATGCAGCTGCTGGCTCAACAGTTCGCCGAGTACAACGGTCTGCAACCCTTGGGGCCCGCTCCCGGTCTCTCAGACCGCTTCGTGCTCTCCAAGCGCCAGCAACGCTACCGCCAGTGCTACTTCAACCCCATCTCCTGCTTCCGCAAGTAGAGCAGCCCACAGGCCCAAGGAGGGGACAACGAGTACACCACAGGGAGAGGAAGAAATTATACTACATTATGGTTTATTTTAAATTTAGTAAGCTGTTGGCACTTGAAACATATTTAGTTAATTAATTAAATATAAAACACTTGGTTACGTATTTCGGTTTTTACACCATCTTCAGAAGTCAGAAGTCACTTCTGAAGATGGTGTCAAAACCGAAATACGTATAAAGTATTTATTTTTAATTAATTTATGTTTTATGTCGTGGTAAATCCGCTATTATCTCTGAAATGGTTGGAGTTATCGACAGGGGCTTTTCAGATTCGGGTTTTTTAGGGTTTTTTGCGTATAGAGGTCAACAACTACGGTAAGCAACTATTTTTGAATTTTTGGTACAAGACTTCAAAAATAAATTGCACCATTATGACTCAAATCTGAAATAATTTCGAAAACTGTTTAACGTTTAAGTTATCAACTAGAACGTTTTATATTTAGATTTTTCAGGATTTAAATATATTTTTCAGCAACTCCAGTGAGTAACTGTTCTGAAATTTTTGCTACAATTGTAATAAAGTAAATATTATTCGAAATATTACAATTTTTGCAGTTTGCTTGAAATTCGCAATTATCTCGAAAACGGTTTAAGTTATCAACCTGAACGTATCAAATTTGAATTCTTCAGGATTTTCTGCATATATTGGTCAGAAACTCCAGCATGCAACTGTTTTGAAATATTTGCTACAATATATTAAAAATTGTAATAAAGTATATATTATAATTTTTGCTGTATGCTTTAAATTTGCAATTATCTCGAAAACGGTTAAAGTAATCAACCTGATCGTTTCAAATTTGGATTCTTCAGGATTTTCTGCATATATTGGTCAGCAACTCCAGTAAGTAACCATTTTAGAACTTTTACAACAGCGAGTCAAAAATTGATCTAAATATGAATTTTATAAAACGTGGTGTACTGAAGGTATAATTTATCAAACAGTAATAATGATATGATTCCTCATCTCCTTGTTTTCGAGTGGTTCAGCCTCCCCTCCTGTGTATCATACCCCCGGAATTTAACATATCTTTGCGTAGGTCATAGTGTCAACTAGACAGGCTTCTATACTTCTATGTATTACTAATCGTACACTTCACAAGTTTTGTATTATTTTCAGTGCGATTCTATAACGCTTAAGTTTTTCATGATGTATTTATTTAAAATGTTGTGTAATAAAACTATTTAAATCGTTAAGCCTATGGGTTGTTTCATTATAGAATCATTAATATATAACCCACCCCATTAATTAATTAATTTAACTTTATATTTCATTATAGACCAAAAAGGTAAGTGGTAAGTCAGTATGATTTTATTTATAAAAAAATCTGACGTGGACACCACATGACTTCCTTGTACGCCTTGTGTGTTCATACTTTTCTTAATAACTAAAATGTAGAATAATATAAAAAATTATTTTAACATATTATACTAGTATACTCACAAATATATTTTAGTCATTTTATTTAAACTGCAGAAGAAGATATAAAGCATATTTTACTATTGTCACTGTCATGTCATAGTCATTTAAATTTTACGTAGTAACAAATGTTAATCGATCATGGACTACAAGATAAAGAAATACTAAATAAAAAATATATACTTTAATTATTCCTAAATGATACCAGATACAAAAATATTTATAAAATACCGATTTTGGGTAATAATCACATAATCTTTCATTTAAAATAAAAAAATTTGTGTTAAATTAAATATTTATCGAAATATTTTTTAAAAGTACTACTTCCGGTTTATAGATTGAAACCAAAAATAGGAGGTGCACAACTAGATGCTATAACAGTCCTAAATACAAAATTTCAACTTTCTACGTCTAACCGTATTTGAGTTATGCGACACACATACGTCCGTCCGTACGTACGTACAGACGTCACGTCGAAACTAGTCATAATGGATTCAGAAAAGGTCAAAACGGATATTTCCGTCAAAATCTGAGAACCGAAATTTTTCGCGATTACAATACTTCCTTACTTCGTACAAGGAAGTAATAAAATATTGTTATTGGTCACCGTTTGTTAAACATTTACTTGCATTGTACTATCAAAAATGCTTGGTTGTGTGGAGTTCGGCTATCATTTACAGTCAATGTACAATAAAATTTAATTTCGCTTACCTTAGTACGAACTTGTCCAAGCTTCGCTTCCTCGATTGACGATAAACAAATTTTCAGAGTCTTCTGGCACAAAATCCATCACTTATGTACACGAAAATATATAAATCAGTTCATTTATTTCCAAAATATACACATTCAAGTCCTATATTAAGTACATAGAAACACACTTTTTATACAAACACACTTAACGTTAAATAGCATATTATAAATTACACTTCACTTGAGCAAAATTTCACTAAATAAGATTAGAATATATACTAGCATAATACATAGGTTTATATACCTAACACAATGTCTATATTACACTTTTGTATTGAATTACAAGGACCTACGTCTGTTTCACGTGTTTTACCGCACTTTTCTTCTCACAAACCTTTCTACTGACGAACAAGTACGAGTAGGAACCAACATTAGAACAGGTGGGGAGTCAAAACTCTGAACCAAAGATATTGCGCGAATTTTAAATGCATCAACAATTACTTAAATGATTGAATATGTGGCACAAAATAAATACAACATAGCTCTGCAGATGTTTCGATACATATGGCCAGTAGATATTTCGAGACGTATTGTTACAATTTAAAATATCATATTGTTGTAATTTAATATTGAATTGTTGTTGTCATTATATTTGGTTGTTAAAATCAAAAGATTTATTCTCGTAATCTGAAATTTAATATTGTTGTCATTAAATATTACTTTGTTGATTTATATCATAATAATGTTCCGTAATAGAACTGGTCATAAGTACAGTTTTATATTATTTTAAAATATTGTACTATTGCTGTAATAGTAATTAAAATGTGTGAAAATTTATAGTTTGTAACAAGTTATGGACTTGAAATTATTTGAGTATGAATTCAAGTAAAATTCAAAAATATTGCACAAAATTTCGTGTCTTTATATTCAAGTTCAAGATATGAACCAACTAATGATATGTTTAATTTGTAATATGAAGCACTGTTTCCACATTGATTCTTTAAAGATTCTTTCATGCTTTTGAATCCTGAAGCAAGCAATAAATTATAAATTCTTCTTTTTCAAGACTCATTGAAGATTAAATTTAATGTTGTCGTTATTTGATAGCCATATTTACCAGGATTTTTTCTCAGGATTCAGAAGGATGAAAGAATCTTTAAAGCCTTGTTCACACATGGATTCTTTGAGGATTTTTTATGTTTCTGAGTCCTAAGAAAATTATTTTGCTAAATTGAATCTTCTACTGGTCTTGGAAAAGAAGAATTTGTAATTCATTGATAGCATCAAAACTGAATTCTTTAGCAGGATTTTGAAGAAGTGAATTGTTGAATCAATGTACATAAACAATCATTGAATCAATCGTCAATGCATTTACCATCTATCTCAACCTCCTCTGTTGTGTTCGCTACGTAGGGTCCTCTCTGGCGGGGGACGTGGTGCCATCATGGGAGGCGGGGGAAGCCTCGGCTGTCGCCTCGTGACAATGCACGCAGTGGAGACACACGGAGCACGTGCCCGTACGCTTGCCCAGCAAACTGCGCAGTTTTAACGCTGGGCCTAGCTTCAGCCCCATGGTGGACGTCAGGTGCTCTTCTGTTAGAAGTGGGAGGGATGTGCCGTCGATACGCTGCTCTCGGAACTTCTGCAAGAGAAGAGGAAGATGTTAATGTTGTTTTTATATACTAAATGTGCATTATAAAGCAGCCCGAAACTCGTACTTTGCCGCATCCTAGTTATGCAATGTTATTTTGAAGTTGACAAATACTGTAAAAGTGTTTTCGTTGCGAGTAAACTGTCATATTATTATTATTGGATTTATAAACATTTAATAGAGAAAGAATGGATCTACAGATGTGCCTTTTTACAGTTTTAAAAATTCGCTTCTCTCATGAGATATAAAGTTGAATTTTTCGGAATTTGTATGGGTACAATTTTTTAATCAAAATTTAAAAAGGCACAACTGTGAAATGATCCTTCAAGTATATAATCCTTGTTGAGCATTCTTGTACTGGCTACAAAACACTCGCTACGTTAGTATACGTTTTAAGATGGAGTAGGAGATAGACGGGCATCTTAAGCTAGATGCGAGCTTACCCAAATATAAGTATAACTGGCAAAGTGGCTAATTTAACCAACCAGCCCTTAAGAGCATTCTGTACAGGAAGAATATACACGTAAAAAGCACTTTACACGCATACACCTCATCGGCACATGATTGAACATTTTAACAAAAACAAATTTTTATATGGTAGATAAGGGATAAAACTTCGTTCTATTAGTGCCATTTTTTCTGTTTTGTACCGAAGTTTTAGTTTATAAAATAAAGAAAACTACAAAAATTCACATTTTTTACCTCTAATTTTCTCAAAATCAGAAAGTTTTTTCTAATAAATAACACTACCCCAACGTAGATTAAACTTTAAACTACATGATTCAAGTTTAAAATATCATGTTCTGCGAAATATAAAGAAAAATCTGTAGGTGCTTCTAAACGCCTGCAAGCGTTTGAAAGTAAGTAATTTCGACCGTTGAACGTGCTGAAAAAAAAATATTTTTTACTAATAGAATGAAGTTTATCCCTTATCTACCATATAAAAATTTGTTTTTGTTAAAATGTGTAACCATGTGTCGATGAGGTGTATAAGTGTAAAATGCTTTAACTTGTACATTCTTCCTGTACAGAATGCTCTTAAAGTTCGCACTTATAACTGAAATTGGAATACTGGTTGCTAAAATATTGCACTTATACTTATAACTGGGTAGGTCTGAATTTAGCTTGTATGATTTCTAGTATTTGTATTTATTCTATCGAAATAAATTAAATTATATGTTTTTATTTTTTAAATGTCATTTAGTAACACTATTCTACAATTATTATTGCACATAATATGAACTAAAAATTCATTGATAATATTCAGGAGCATGAAAGGATCTTCAAAGAATCCATGAGTATAAACAGGGCACCTCGTGGAGATTAGGATATATTATTTTGAACCTGACTCAGTCACAGTCTTTGTACAATTTCAGCTGAATCCATCTCTGGTGATTTCTCAGGGCACTTATTTGATTTATTTCTCTTGGTGCAGATGTGAGCACAGCGTGCACACACATACAGGTCTCGCGGGCACACACACAGACACACATGTGCTGTTGGCTGGCTGATGGTCTCTGATAAAGGTAAGCAATGTATAACACGGTTACGTTGTTACAACCTACGCGGACTCGGTAGCTGTAAATCAGCCGAGGCCAGTAATTACCTGCAGCTAATTTTGTAGACTGATCGCACAAGATCCAGATCTGATCGAGACCCAGAGATTTATTTATAGTATATCACAGAAAATAAAAGAATGGGCTAGGTTTACGCCGTGCTACATTTTCTAATAAATCTCTTAATCATAAGCTAAAACATATAAAAAATTACTTAAAACACATATGGATTTCAAACATTTTTCCGAAAACCTGTATTAATTCTTTGACAAACATCTAGTATTTGTTTTTCCTTGAAATTTGTAATATGCAATGAGTAAAGCAGTAACTGCTACACCTCTAAACACGCAATATTTTGTTAAAATCAAGAGCACTGTTTATCTTACAGCATTTTAAACCCTCTGAGCGATTTGTATGATAATGAGTGAGCATTTCTCTCATTTTAAAGCAGTTTGAAGTCGGTATAATGTAAAATGGTGCAGTGTGCATTCTGCGTATGGAAGCAGCAAAACCGGTTGCACTCCGCGGTTCTTATGTTATGTATCTACTTTATAAATCGTAATTAACTATAATTAATCCCAGTCCATATGGCCGGCTCCGGCTGGTTTATGTTGTTACACCGTTACCTCTACTTGGATACGCCAATTCTTCTTATTGCTCTACAACAATCGATGAACAATTAGCAAAACATAACCCACTAAACATAGCTGCAAATGTCAACTTTACAAACAATTTTGACAATTTATGTTTGAAGAAACATTTTTCAGGAAACTTGTCAAAATGTTTCGATTGTCCAAGAATTGTTGAAGATTCAGTTTAGCGGCGCCGCTATTTCACAGATTACTCTCACTAGAATTTCTTTCAAAATAAAAAAAAACATGCAAGTATCGTCAATAACCCTTGTGTTATTATTATAGCTGCTTTTCAGAATCCTATTACAAAAACTCGATTTGTTTCTGTAATATTTTAAGTTCCGACTAAACAAGGAATAATGCGCCTTTGAATGTAGTTTATAAACTTAATATAATAATATAAATGTAATTTTTTGGGAGGTACGCCTGTTTCTTTAAATAATTTTTTTGAAATTTGACTTTATCTGAAAAACTTCGTGAGCATTTGACTGCTTCTACGTATTTTAAGCAAATGTTTCCATGGGTAAAAGAAATTAACTGTATTGAAGCTATCAATGAATTAGAAATTCTTCTTTTCCAAGACTCATTGAAGATTTAGTTTGACAGGCCGACCAGAATTATTTTCTTAAGATTTGGAAGCATGAAAAATCATTGTCTTGAAATAATTGTATTGTACTGAAATCAAAAGAACGAATTTGAAATAATTTGTGAATGGCATTCGACAGGATTTGAAGCTCGTGTATGCAGGAGCCGGTGGTAGGGCGGCGCAGGCTACCTCAACAGCGGCAGATGCTGCACGGTACACGGTCTTCAGCAGCAGCTCTTGTTCTTCAGCTCGCGCTCGCGTGCCGCTGTAATCACAGACGAAGCGCAAGTCTGTCTGTGTGTGTGTGTGTGTGTGTGGGCACGCGCTTAGACCTTCATGAGACTCTCAATGATGTACTAGAACTTGTGTCTCAGTGTGGGTTAATTCAAAGTTTCTATGTGTGATTCTTTCTCTTTTCTTCTGAATTTCTTCTTTCTTTAAAATTTTTCTGTATTAAATATTCTTCCAAAACTGCATAAATCTACTATATTAGATACGTACCTACATACATATGGATTATCAAAACTTAACATATCCGTCGTTTCGAATCAATACTTAACAAATCCAATATAAAATTTGAAATAACTGATCTACCACCATTCGTCATTGAAAATTAATTTTTGGATAGGTAAAATGTACATTATTAAGCTGAGTTTATTAATTTTTGAACGGATAATTTTTCAATCTCGTACACATCGTCAAAGTTGGGCATTTTCTCCATTAAAAACATTTTTTTGACAGTGGTGCTAGAGGGGCGGAAGGGGTTGCGTTTAAATTCGCATGCATGACTTTAAAGTAGACACTTCAAAGTTTTTCACCCTCGAAGATTCATCGAAATTGACTGAAAACACGCCGAGTTATAATGATTTGAAAATGGTTCAAATTTCACCTCATTTCAAGTGTTCCCCTAATTATTGTGTTGACGAGTTTATGTATTCAAAACGACAAAATATTTACAACGTATTTTGTATTATAAATATAAGTTCCAGCAAACACAACATTGGTGCGTACGTCCACATCTACATGCAGTCCGCAGCTGTTATAAATTCCAGGCTCTATATAATTTGGTGGCTGGGTGGAGCCGTTGCGCTACCTCGCACCGCCGACGGCGGTCGAACCGTCGCTCCGGTCGCGCGGTCACTGGAATCTGAACCCGATGTGCCGCGTGGGTTCAACCTGAACCGAGCGCCTATAGGTGACATCGTAAATTACGAAGAATTATCGATAAAAACCAAAGCTTTATGAGAGTTATCTGACGGATACACGCATGTTAACTTGGGTGTGGAACCCTCACATACAAGATATGGTGCTCGTTTTAGTGCAATCTGGGCAGGACGTAATTAAAAAATCATCCCGCCTTGACACTGTAATATGTGAATTTGGTTTTTGTTAGGTTACTTTTTGTAATTTTTACCTTCCGCTTACCTATAAAGAAGGTATTGGAATCATGCTAAAAATGGGGTAGTAAGTTTTTGTATTCTGGAAGATATTTCTTGAAGATTGAAAAGATTAATTGTCAAAATTTCTATAAATTTGAATAAATATAATATTTATTTGTAATAAGAATGAGGGAGAGTTTTCCTGGGAATGAATCTTTTGATTCAGGTGATACTAATTTCTGTGTTTGAATATTTTAGATTTTTATTTGTAAAATTTTAAATGGGCACTGGATTGTACGTATACATTTATGTTTAAACGAGGTTGTGTGCTGGCCACATCAGATTTTTATAGTAAAATTTTTATTTTGTCATTCACAGAAGAAGAAGAAGGAATTTAACTTTATCCAAAGTGTCTGCATAAATTTATAACAGTTAACAGTAACAAAAAGTCAATTGTATTGATAAAAACATCTGGTACATTAACCGTTAGATAAACTGATTAATCAAGGTCATTCTTTGATCAGTAGTACCACCTGAACAAGCAAAAATTATAACTATTTATAACATTTTATTTAATAATAAGCTTAGTTTCATTAAAAATTAATATTTTAAATTGGAGACTGCAACAGCCGAATAAGCCACAAACCTTTTTATTTATTATTATTAAATTACACTTTTACCCAATTTCGGTGTGTCAGTCTCACATACTGTGAACCTTCGTGTGTGCGGTTACCAGCCGTCAACTCACTGCAGAAATTGTATTAGTTCATTGGTGTGTCTGGCTGGTCACTATCGATACAAATATTGCTGTCACTTTTGATAGTATTTTTGAAATTTAATAATTTGTGCGTTATTAGTGTAAAATAAAAGATTTCTTACGATTTTTCCTAAATCGACAATGTTGGATAAACCTTGTACCCGTCGGAATTTTTAATTCGGCTCGAGGAATTCATTGGTGAATAAATTAAGTCGATATATTGAACCATTTTTTAAGAAATCGAGGTGGTCTGTTTTTGGGAGGTCAAAAAGTTTAAAAATTCTAAAAATTTGTTTATGGGTTAATAATTTAAGTGTTAGAAATACAATGCTGCAGACTAGAGTTTGATTTCTCGCTTAGTTTTTGAGATATCAAAATACTCAGCCTGATACCATACATTCTGACAGCAAGAAAAGATAATATCTTATAAATTTCTTTGCTGCTTTTCTGGCTGACGCCATCCAGTGTTCAATAAAAACTGTAGCTATCGGCAGCCATAGATATAAACTAAACAGCCAGTGTCCGGTTGTCAGGGCAACGGCAACCTTTGGCGGTTGTTTTTGTAGCGTTCTAGTTCAGGTTATATTAATGAGCGGAGCGGCTCTGAAGTACAAATGTCATAGTGCAGAGAGTTATGCACGGAGTAATTAAGCCAACGGCTGCCGGAAACCGCCGAAGAACGCAACAAGAACAAGATGCTGTGTGGTTTTGTTTTGTTCAGTGGTAGGTACAGTTAATATACTTGTAGGATGTTATGTTAAATGATGCTGAACGATTGTAAATGCTGCGGTATGCAACTAAGTTGTTGTTGACGAATTTCACCCTTCTTCAGCGGAGATTTCAACGCGAGGACCAGATACTAACTTGGAGACTGCGACAAGATCTTGTTCAATTTTTGAAACAATCTAAATTGTGTGTATCATACAGCAAATTGAGAGAAATATCGCATTGCTTCGTAAATTGTCTGAAGAATAGATAATTATTATTATATGCAAACTGCTCAGAATCACAAACTAAATATTGTAGGTAGGTATATAAAATTGTCTCAGTATAAAACAGAGTTCATTAAAAACAAAGCAATTTATTGCTCAAGATATTGTTCAATTTGTTGCACAATTTCTTGTTCAATATTTAGAGTAGTGTAAGACACAATCTTCTGGACCAATAATATTTCATATACATTTATGATTTATTATTGGGTGTGGCAACTTCACACACTGTACTGTGTTATGGTTAACAAATACATCGATTTTCAATTTATTATAATTTCTTAAATTGCTAACATCAAAATATTGAAATTTATCAGCTCTCTGAAGCGCTCTTCAGTGGAGATTTCAACGCGTGGACCAGATACAAACCTGGAGACTGCAATAGTCGCTCAAGACACAAACTTTTTGAATAACATTTTTAAACATACCTACCTATATATTTTCCAGACTTGTGATACATCATTGGATTCAAAATTATATATAGAATTGAAATATTGAAAAATATATTGTGTTCCATTTGAAATAAGATAGTTGATGTCATTTCCGGTTTAACCAGAAGTCGTATTTTTGTAAATAATATATATTTTGATGTTGATTTTACTGCGATTGCTTTATTAATATAAAGTGATGTCGAGCATACATTTGTTTGGATTTGTTCATGAGTGTAACTCCGTGCTGGTTGATACCATCCAGCGGCAGTGTGTGTGTGTGTGTGTTGGTCAGTGTATGGCGGACAGGTTATTTAGATCTGATCTGGTTCAGGCGGCGCGGCGGCAGCACTTGGTGACTTGGAGTGTTGACCTCGGCAGGGCGCGGCTCTGTGACTGCTGCGGGTCACATGAGGCCACACCCTACACACACACACACACACCACAGCGGCCTCGCAACGTTCAAGAGATTATATCCACTACCTGAGTGAGTTGACGGATGGTAACCGCACACACGGTCATACAGTGATTCAATATTTCACATATTAATAGCACGAACTGAAAGAATTTTTCAAAATTCGCAATTTTATTTTCCAGGTTTCTTAATTTTGGAGTGTGAACATTTTATTAGTCGTGAAATTGAAGGGCTTGGGTCTTGCATATCTACTGAAGGTGGAATGTCCAGTCTGCCAGTACTAAGTGGCTGGATCAGGCATCACCAAGCGTGAGAAGATGGGGTTAAATAAAGTAGAATTTATATAAATTATGAGGTCTGCCATTTGTGCAGGTTAAAATAAACAATATTTCTTAATTTATATTGACAGACCGTTTCCCCTCCACCAAATCCTCGCCAGAACAACATTAAGTTTACAGATGACACTTTATAACTGTCAAATATATGTTTGCATCTGCACTAATAAAATGTCCACACTAATTTGACCGCTCTCCATCTATTATACGATTTAAAAAAATTCTTTTGGTTCCATGATCATTAAGTTGAGTAATATATGCGCGAAGTTGATACATAAAACCCAAAGTAGTTGGATTCTTTCATGCTAATGAATACTGGAATAAAATTAACTCTTTTGAAGCTACCAATGAATTAGAAATTCTTCTTTTCCAAGACTCATTGAAGATTGAATTTTGACTGCCGTTCTCAGCAGGATTACTTTTTTCAGGATTCAGGAGCCTGAAAGAATCCACGTGTGCACGGGCTTCGTCATGATAGAACAATGCGTAATCCATTCACATTGTTCTAGTAATTACAGTGGTAGCCACTCCTAGTATCTGCTGTGATATGTTTACCTTGCTGTAGCATTAATCTGCGAGTGTAAGGTGCGAATCAAACCGCACGGGGTTAAGTTCAACCCAACGAGGCCTCGATACACTAACGGTATACAACTACTGAAGGAAACTAAACTTATCCAACCGTACATTGCAATCACTGAATTAGAAATTAAGTAATTCTTTATACTCCTGAATCCAGAGCAAAGAATTTAGATAAATTGGATCTTCAATGAGTCTTAAGAGTTCTCAAACTGCACAAAAATCTCTTCTGTGGTGTGCTGTCTACTAATGCACACACAGTAAAATTAAGGTAGTAAATCCATGGAAGAAGACAACCCAAAATATGACTCAAATGTACAACATTCATTACAAGTCGTAGAATTAAAATGTATAAACGAATAAAATTGAATTTAAAGTTGACACTAAAACGCGCTAAAATGCATTCCGTTATGGAGGTTAACAGTAGATTTATTAAACGATTAGAAAATATTATTATTTGGAAAACGAATATGTAATTCTTTGATATTTGAGATATTTATTTAAAAAAATCTAATGTGGCCAGCACAAGACCTTCCGCCATACTTTATTCTTTTTACTTATTATACAAATATTTTAATATATAGGTATTATTTACTCACAAATATATTTTAGTCATTTTATTTAAACTGCAGAAGAAGATATAAAGGATATTTTACTATTGTCACTGTCACTGTCATGTCATAATCATTTAAATTTTACGTAGTAACAAATGTTAAACGATCATGGACTACAAGATACCGAAATACTAAACTATAAGTATAATACTTTAATTATTTTTAAATGATACTAGATACAGAAAAATTTATAAAATGGTACCAATTGTAGGTAAGAATCACATAATCTTTCATTTAAAATAAAAAATTTCTGGACTCATTGAAGACTCAATTTAGTGACGCCGCTATTTGACAGGCAGGATTATTTTCTCAATATTCAGAAGCATGAAAGAATCCCCAAAGAATCCATGTAGGTTACTTTTTTCAAGGCAACATTTTAAATTAAACTATAACGATATCAGTATTTTACGACTTGAACTAGACGTAAATATTGACTATTTACAAACCGGTCCTTGAAATTACCAGTAGGATTTAGCCATTTAATTAGTTCAAAACTGATACAAGCAATACAGTATAAAATCCAATTTCAATTACCGTTCAATTAAATCTTTCAGTTTTAGTTTTATTTGATAACTTGCTAGCGAACTCTAGTTAAGATTAATAGTTACATTTGTGCGGCTTCTTGTAATTAAGATCTAATCTAGATCAGCAGATTGCCCTGACTGTAGGTAGAAATGATCATTATGGCGTTGTCTCTATCTTGAGATAGAATTATCCACGAATATAAGTAGTTTTGTGATATTTGGTTTTATTTTTGTGTGTTGTTGTTGTTGAATGTTGTAGTTAGATGTTGTGGTAGATAAATGCCTCGTGCCGTACTGTTCACAAGACAAACTGCGCTATGCTAATGCCGAACACTCAGCGACAGTTTGTTAGACAACAACTTCTCTTGTAATGGCATTCTTTACATATGGAATTATTATTTTATATTACTTCTTTAAACCGACACATTTGTCAACGTGATTTGTTGTTATTACTTTGTAAGTACATAAAAGTACAATATTATGATTTTAAATTGAATATAATCACAATTACAAGTTTGATGTACCTACAGATGGATTAAAAATGTTTATATGAATGAGGCTTTATGGGTCTCGTCTCCGTAACAAAATATTGCATGTTTAGAGGTGTAGCAGTTTCTGCTTTACTCATTGCATATTACAAATTTGAAGAAAAAACAGGTACTAGAATTTTGTGAAAGAATTAATCAAGAATTATGCCCAGTTAGAATTCTGAAAAAATCTTTGAAATCGATATACAAAATTAATGAAAAAGTGTGTTTTAAGCAATTTTTTACATGCTTTTTCTTCTTATCAAGAGATTTATGAGAAAATGTAACTCGGCATAATCCTAGTTGCATTCTTCGTCTGTAAATAAATTTATGATATTTAGCTTTATCTATAAAACTTCATGAGCATTGTAGAAATTGCTAGACTGCTTTTCCGTATTTTTAGCGAGCGTTTCTATGCATTAACATAGGACAAACGCGGTGTTGAGCTACGTGGAGTCGATACCCTTAAGACGGTTGCGCAGTCAAATTATAGGTTTTGCTGAACGCTCTGTATTACTTTAATAAACAAAGATTTAAATTATATATCTTAATAAATAAATTGAACACTTTTTGAATATTGTATTCCAGAAAATTAAATTTATAATGGATCAACACAAGCCGTCAAAATAGCGAAAAACAACATGCAGTTTTCCCCATAAAATTGGTTTAAACAATAAGATTTTTTTAAGAAATAAGAAGTTTTCGAAAAGCTTGAAGTTGCCCTCTTTTTGCTCTAATGTCACCTTTTTGAATTTTTATGTAGGATTGTATTAAAATACACATGAAATATTCACAAAATTGAACATGTTTAGCCATGCACATAAAAAAATTGAAGAAAAAACTAAAAAAAACTGGCATTAGAGCAAAGAGGAAGCATCCTTAAACTTTTCAAAAATATCTTAGTTAATTCGAAAATGTCAATTCTTTATTCAATTTTAATGAGAAAACAAAACATACTTTTCACCATTTTAACGGCTAAAAGCCAACCACCTTAATAATAAAGAGTAAACCAAAGGAGGAGATTCTTGTGCAGTTAAACTACTAAAACTTAGTAAAAAATATACCACAATGTAAATTTTTTGTCGGGCACATTTACAAAATCCAGTGTTGACCTCACCGGGGTCAGACTGGTGACCTGCGGCGCCAGACACATTCCACTAAACCTACAATTAGCTAATTGTGTCCCCCTGGGCCGGCCCTGGTAATAACACGGTCCGCGTAGCCCGGGGGCGCTGGGCCGAGGCCGGTCCTGCATCGCATCGCAGGTGCAACGAGACGGACTCATCTAAGATTTTATTTTGAAGCAAATTCTTGATTCTGTCCGAAGGGCACGAATTACTATCTGGCACTTTACCTGCCTGATCTTTATGTAAATTTCACTGAGGTTAATTTGGCGCACCGCCTACTATTAAATTCGGATGGTGATTTGCATATTTACCTGCAGTGCAAGATGCATGCAATTTAAACACACTTTAATGTATTTAAGCCTCATTCACATAAGCATTTATATACAGTGAGTTTATTTTAACGTTTCTTGAACAATTTAAGCTGCTATAGTTCCAAGGGACGCTTTCAACATAAACTTTTAATTGTTCAAAGTATAAATCGTATTTCCAGGTAGCAGCAGTGTGACACCAATTAACAAATTCAAATTGGTTCTGTTTCATTTTAAAAAGAACGCTCTAATACATTGCTGTCAAATTCGTAACCATGAATTTATGATAAATCCCATTAGTCCGGGAGCTGGCGTCAAATTTGACCGGACCATTTCAACAAAGCTGATTTTTATAATATAATTAGTTCTATAATAACTAATTAAGAATTGCAATGTTAGCTGGTCCGAAAGCGGGGCTCAAGATTTTAAGAGGCTGCGGAACTTGCAAAAAATAAAAGATTTTTAAGTGAACCAGCAAAGCTAAAATTTTGTATAATGATAATTTACCAATTATATTTAACAAAAAAATATGTTAGCTGGACAGGGCAGGTGGAAAACCTTGTTAGCTGTGCAGGTGAACATTGACAGTGACAGTGTCAAAATAGTGACACATCGTGTATATCTTCTTCTACTGGGGTGCGTTCCAAAACCATACTCCAGAGTATAGAGTATGCTCAAAGTCGTTCCAAAAGGTTTGAGTATATCTCCAGTGGAAACTCTGAAGTGTTCCAAAACTGTTCGAGTTTACTCGAAGAGCATACTCTTCGTACCCTGTAAAATAGGAGGGTACAAACGTACTCTGGTGACTTTGGCGCCAAATAGTGCTAACCTAAATTGTCTGTTCCATAATATCTTATTATTATTAATTTATAATGGACAACGAATTGGAATCAGCCACACAAATTGACGCAAACGATTATAAAGTAATTTGTATTCTAAAAGAAGATAATATGTTGATTTTGGAAAATAAAGATATATTCGTAAATATATTAGAAAACCTTACCAGGACTACATTTATAAATTGGCGCGAATATTCATAAATATTCGCAGTTATAACACTTAACACCCTTCTATTATCCATGATGCAAGATCAATTTTGTATATCAAATAAATGTGGTTATAGGTTATATCACTATAAAATATTTCCTACTCTACGTCGTTCCGAAACCCCACAAAACCCTGGAGTAACCTACTCTTACTCCAATACTTTACTCTTGTGCTCCATGGTAAGGTTTTGGAACGCACCCCTGTTTACATAAAATGAAAACGATGTGTCACTATTTTGACATTGTCACTGTCACTGTTCACCTGCACAGCTAACAAGGTTTTCCACTTGCCCTGTCCAGCTAACATATCTTTTTGTAATAATTGGTAAAGTATCATTATACAAAATTTTAGCTTTGCTGGTTTCACTTGAAAATCTGATATTTTTTGAAAGTTTCACAGGCCCTTAAATCTGCAGGCCACACGGTCGTGCCGCTAACACTGCAATTCTTAATTAGTTATTATAGAACTAATTATATTACAAAAATCAGCTTTGCTGCAATCACCCATGAAAATTTGACGCCAGCTCCCGGACTACATGTTTCACGTTAAAATAAACTACTGTATGAGCATTCACAGTACTTCAAAGTGAAAAGTATGAATGCTCGTATTTAGTTATATGAATTTTAACTTTCTTAAACGTAAAGCCTCATTCACAATACGAAATTAGTAGTTATAGTCAGTTGGTATAGTTAACGTTACTGATTTGACATATGCTTTTTACCTTCCGCTTACTTGTAAAGGAAGGTATTGGAAACATGCAAAAAATCGGGTAGTGAGTTTTTAGTGGATGAGCACGAATTAGGGGCCTTACAACTCATTTTTGATAGTTTTCCGATGATGTCTGTATGTATGTGTGTGTGCGCGCGCGCGCGTGTGTGTGTGTGTGTGTGTGTGTGTGTGTGTGTGTGTGTGTGTGTGTGTGTGTGTGTGTGTGTGTGTGTGTGTGTATGTGTGTGGTCCGGGCCGATGCCGTCTGTCGAATAACTCAAATACGAGTTACCCAAAAATTTTGATATTTGGTATTTTACAATTGTATACGAATAGGAAGAGCTCATTAGATTTTGGTACAAATATCTTCACCGGAAGTGATATTTTTTGAAGATTGAAAAGATTAAGTGTCAAAAATTTCTATAAATTTGGATAAATATAGTATTTATTTGTAATAAGAATAAGAGGAAAAGTTATTTGCAATTTACGTTATAAAAAAATTGTCTTTATCTGGTAGCATTAAAGAAATGCAGTAAAATTTAAAAAATAAATTTATCAAATAAAACATTGAAATCTTGTAATCCATGTTCGGTTGATTTTTGTTTCTGCATAAAAAATATTGACAGATGAGACGGGTGACAAGTTGGCATACTAGCGCTCTATAAGTCATAAAGTAAACTATTAAATGTAGTAAGTAACTGAACGGAGGGGTGCTTCAACACAGAAGAGTTTTTGTGTGAATGAATCTTTTGATTCAGGTGATACTAATTTCTGTGTTTGAATTAAATATTTTAGATTTTTATTTGTATATTTTAAATGGGCACCAGATTGTACGTATACATTTCTATTTAAAGTCTAGATATGGCGGAAGGTTGTGTGATGGCCACGTCAGATTTTTACTTGTAGCGATCACAATAACGAAATTAGCTCCACGTAATTACAATTAGCACAGGGATTTGCAAACTCCAAACTTGTACTTAGTAGTTCATGATTTTTTGTATAAACTACGAAACAGAATCTAGAACGAAAATTAATTTTGACGTTTGACGTCTAAGATGACATTAATATTCGAGATCACCTTTGTCATAGACACATTTACAATTTTGTATCATATTTATAAATGCTTCTTCAGCCATTTATATAAAAGGATTATTATGAAAGGCAACTTTAAGTAAACCAAACATAAAATATACTTACAAGCGAACAAACTGACACTTCTGACTTCTGACGCTAATTTCAATACTAGTTTGTTTTACTAGACTAACACAACATTAATTTTGTAATCGTGAACGACAGTAGTCAGAACTAATTGATTAATGGCCATTTGCACGAGTTCGGGTTAAAACTGATAGTTAGCTGACAATAAGTTAACCTTAACTACTGGTTAAATTTTATTTGCATTGCACAGCATAATTTTAGGTCATAGTTAAGCTAATCCATAAATATTAGAACTATTAATTTTAGACCAAAAAATGAATGATATTCTAGTGATGTTTTAAAGAAATCTAGTGAATTTTGCAATAAATTTTATGTGTAGCTGTTAGAATCGTTTTATTCTGTCGGAATTATGTATACAAATACAAAATGTTATCAATTTTAAATATAAATCAGTTTGGTTTGACATATAATAAATTATTGACAGGTGAAAATGACATTTCTATAACCAAGTGAGTTTATGAGTTTATATAATTGCAATAATTTATCTTCAATGTTATATGATGTTACAGAAATATTCTATAATTGATTATGGTGCTACTTTAGAGAAAAAAAAGTTATAAACAAATAGTGTAAAATTTGGCATAAAATTCGTATAAAGTGACATTTTATTATTTATTTCATAGACGAGCAAAAAGGACAAACAATAATAGCGATGGACATATAATTTGAACATATTTAATATGTATAACATTATTTTGTTATCATTATTGTGTGTACCAATATATAGTATATTCAGTTCAGTCTAAAACTAATTTTTTTAAACGTAATCTAGTAAATAAAATCATAAATATGATTAGCTCATCTATTCGTCCTGGTCCTGGTAATCTGCGCAATATAAGTAAAAATTTCAAATATCTCGACATTATCGTCCAAATTTGTAGGTTAACTTATAGTTAAGCACTTAAACCCTACAGAATCCATTAGTTAAAATTAACTAAAAATTAGACTGTTTAACCTCTGGTTAAGAACCTGTGCAACGAATTTTCAATATAACCAACACTTTAACTACAAGTTAGCGCTAAACCGAAGTGGTGCAAATGGCCATGAGTATAACTACTAACTATACCTACTGACCATCACTACTAATTTCGTATTGTGAATGCGGCTTAAACATAAATGTAAATCTTGATTCTAAATGCTTGTGTGAGTGAGGCTTTCAAGTTTGTAATGGTTATTATTTGCTGTTACATTTTTTTGTTTCAAATATACAAGATTGCAACATGTATTGCTATTTATTTATGACCACTTTGAATGATTTTATATCCGATATTACATTACGTATTTTATTTGTTGTTCAAAGTTTTACAACATATCTGCAGGCAAAATATTTGATCTAAATACCTAACTCATTTCTTATGTCTTAATTTAAATCTTCTTAATGTGGTTTTAATTTTAAAACTACTTTACAGATTTCACCATGCACTTGACTGAATATATTAACATTCTTTAGCAGTGAAATTATTAAGTTATTTTATGATCAATTTGTGACACCATTTATAATAATTGAAATTATTTTTATGTACCTATAAAGTTTATATGTTATGTAATGTAATAATAGTACATTATTTAACGAGTACATAACGTAGGCTTTAATTCAAAAGGTTGAAAGTTTATTTTGTCCAGTGGATTAGAAAATGAAGCAAAGTTGCAACTACGCTAGGAAATTTATTTAAAAACTTGAAATCTAAGGGTTGCACGACAAAACCGGGGGCATATTTAAATTCAGCAGGTCTTAATTGAGGGGGTAGACTACCCCTCTTTATCCTGTTACCCTTGGTTTACAAGTTATAATAAATTTAAAATTTTCTATCGTAGTTGTAGTAGCAAAATTCATACTACGCTAAGAAAATTTTAAAATGCTTATAACTCGGAATCTAAGGGTTGCACGACAAAACCAGGGGCATATTTGGATTCAGCAGGTCCTAATTGAGGGGGTAGACTACCAGTCTTTATCCTGCGACCCTTGGTTTACGAGTTATAAGCAATTTAAAATTTTCTATCGTAGTTGTAGCAAAATTGATACTACGCTAAAAAAAATTAAAATTCTTATAACTCGAAATCTAAGGGTTGTACAACAAAACCGGGGGCATATTTGGATTCAGCAGGTCCTAATTGAGGGGGTAGACTACCCCTCTTTATCCTGCTACCCTTGGTTTACGAGTTATAAACAATTTAAAATTTTCTTGCGTAGTTGTAGTAGCAAAATTTATACTACGCTAGGAAAATTTTAAAATGTTTATAACTCGAAATCTAAGGGTTGTACAACAAAACCGGGAGCATATTTGGATTCAGCAGGTCTTAATTTAGAGGGTAGACTAATCCAATTTATCCTGCTATCCTTAGTTTGCGAGTTATAAGCATTTTAAAATTTCCTAGCTTAGTTGCAATTTTGCATAATCGTCAACAAATTTTACAAATTTGTATTCATTAAAATATTAACCTAACCTTACGTTTTGATGTGTTGTGTTGTGTTGAATTATGAATCCATAATAGAATAGTGTGTCTTATGGAGAGGTTTACCGTACTAAAGATACCTACATAATGAATGTATTATCAAATGGTCGTAGAGAAATTAATTAAATGTTTTTTATTTGGGAAAGTACAGTATTTGACCGAAAAAGAAATTGTCATATATAAATATCGAAATACGGTGTTGAATGTGCGTTTGATATGAAATGAAGTGTACAATACATTAGTTAAATTATAGCAGCTGTTGTTATAAACAGTTAGCTGTCTATAAGGTGTGTAGACTTGATACAATCAAAAAATAACCAGTGTACTGGTTTTAATCATTTCCTGGTTCTTACACTTGTTAGCTACAAGACAATCAAATCACCACACTAGTTGCACTCATATCTATCATTATTATTATAAGGTATACAACTTTAGCAATTAATCGTATTAAGAGGACCGTCTACTACCTAAAATCCACCATAAAACTTATTATCGTAGCGAGTGTTTTGTGGCCAGTACAAAAATGGACAAGGATTTAAGAGCATTCTGTACAGGAAGAATATACACGTAAAAAGCACTTTACACGCATACACCTCATCGACACATGGTTGCAAATTTTAACAAAAACAAATTTTTATATGGTAGATAAGGGATACAACTTCGTCTAATAATGCCATTTTTTCTGTTTTGTACCGAAGTTTTAGTTTATAAAATAAAGAAAACTACAAAAATCCACATATTTTTACCTCTAATTTTCTCGAAATCAGAAAGTTTTTTCTAAAAAATTAAACTACCCCAACGTAGATTAAACTTTAAACTATACATGATTCAAGTTTAAAATATCATGTTCTGCGAAATATAAAGAAAAATCTGTAGGTGCTTCTAAACGCCTGCAAGCGGTTGAAAGTAAGTATTTTCGACCGTTGAACGTGCTGAAAAAAAAATTTGCACTAATAGAACGAAGTTTTATCCGTTATCTACCATATAAAAATTTGTTTTTGTTAAAATGTGCAACCATGTGTCGATGAGGTGTATAAGTGTAAAATGCTTTAACGTGTACATTCTCCCTGTACAGAATGCTCTTAATACAGAAATAATGGATCTACAGATGTGCCTTTTTAAAATTTTGATTACAAAATTGTACATCAATATAAAAATTCCGAAGAATTCAAAAACAAATCCTATTTTATGCAAATTTTACACGGTTATATCTCATGATAGAAATTAATTTTTAAAATTTTAAAAAGGCACATCTGTAGTCTGTAGATCCATTCTTTCTCTATTAAATGTTTATAATAACATTATCCTGGAGTCAATAATAATAATCTGACAGTTTACTCGCAACAAAAACACTTTTAAATAACATTGCATAGCTAGGATGCGACAAAGTACGAGTTTCGGGCTGGTTTCAGGCAGCTGTAGTAGTGAGATGAAAAAAAAAGTAAAATCAACAGTAATTCGTAGATTAATTATCAAAATATGTCCCTTTGGTGAATTTGGATTGATGAAACTTGGAATGTTTGCATGAATAATCTGTAATGGTTCGGCTGTACCGCTCTGGATCACGTAGTGAGGTCAGACAAATCTTCTTCGTGCGTATCAGGTGGTGTTACGTGACCATCAACGTCTTCACGTGGTCATCACCAGAGCGTGAAGTCACCGCATTGGACACACAATCATACCACAGAAGTTTAAATTACTTTACACGGGCATAATTCAATCAAAACCACTGTAGATGCTACACGGATACATCTTTAGAATTATTTCATGTGTATGAATCCTGGTAAAAAAGATATTCACAGTTTTGAAGATTAAATTCTTCTTTTCCAAGATGCATCCAATGTCATTAGCTTCAAAATAGTTATTTTTTTTTCAGGATTCAGCCATGAAAGAATCATCAAAGAATCCATGTGACATCAGTGCTTGATCAGCATATTAAACTGATAGTTGCCAGAGTACACCACAGGGAAAAGTTTGTGCAATTAACTTTTAAGTTATTATTTAAGAATGCAAAGCCCTGTTCACGCACATCAATTCTTTGAGAATTCTTTCATGTGTATGAATCCTGGTAAAAAGAAATTTACAGTTATGAAGCTATCATAATTAATTAAAAGTTCTTCTTTTCCAAATCTCATTGAAGATTAAATTTAGCGGCATCGATATTTGACAGCAATTCTTACCAGAATTTTCTTTTTTAGAAGCATGAAAGAATCCACAAAGAATTCTTGTGCGAACAGGGCAATTTGTATGATAAAGTTATATGATTATTTCTGAATCCTGAAAAAATTGAATCCTCAATGAGTCTTGGTAAAGAAAAATTTACAATTCATTGATAGCTTCAGAACAGCGAATTTATTTTTTTCAGGATTCAGAGTTATGAAAGAATCATCAAAGAATCCATGTGTCAACAGGGCTTAATCAGCATATTAAACTGATAGTTGCTAGAGTACACCACAGGGAAAAGTTTGTGCAATTAACTTTTAAGTTATTATTTAAGAATGCAAAGCCCTGTTCACGCACATCAATTCTTTGAGAATTCTTCCATGTGTATGAATCCTGGTAAAAAGAAATTTACAGTTATGAAGCTATCATAATTATTTAAAAGTTCTTCTTTTCCAAATCTCATTGAAGATTGAATTTAGCGGCATCGATATTTAACAGCAATTCTCTCAGAATTTTCTTTTTCAATAGCACGAAAGAATTCACAAAGAATCCTTGTGCGAACAGGGACTACATAAAGTTGATATGATTATTATATTATTATTACTCCTGAATCCTGAAAAAAATGAATCCTTTTGGTAAAGAAAAATTTGTAATTCATTGATAGCTTCAGAACAGCGAATTTATTTTTTCAGGATTCAGTCATGAAAGAATCATCAAAGAATAAGCATTGATAGTTGCCGGAGTACACCACAGGGAAAAGTTTGTGCAGTTAACTTGATATATTTTTAAGTTTGCATGACTGTTATAGTTATAGATGATTTGTGATATAGGGAAATAGAATGATAGATTTATACGACATTCACCGCGAGTCGAACAGGTGCTGCTCTGTTTCTGTTAGAACCTTTCACTTCGACTTATAATAGTGTCATACTCTGTGACACGGCCTTCAGGGGACAAACACGTAACTAGGTTAATCTATTTGTTTTTGAACCATAAAAAATCATAAATTAACAATTTGGTAATCCGCTACCTAAGATCAACTCTGTTATAACGAATCCATCTTGGTTTCGTAATAACTAATCAACTGTTACAGTTATGAGGTTACTTCCGTGCGCAAGAACGTTTATTATAACTTGTCGCCCGGATAAAATGCTTAACAAATCTATCTGTAGCAACCCAGTCGTGACTTCAGTCTATTGTGCTTTACAAAAATCTTAGATGCTATCAGAGCAACTGCTTCTGAAGAAATATATATCTGTGCTTGGGTGTGGCAGCCTCACATACTGTGAAAAAGAAAAATCATCCTTGCTCTTTGCTTCAATGTGTTTTGGAAAAGGATTTGATATTCGTTGAAAGCAGTTTACAGAATTTAGCATAAAATATCTTGAATTGATGAATCAAAAATAATTTTTTTAAATTACAAAAATAAATTTTAGTGTAGGTACATTTTTATGCCACAAGATTCTAAATATATGTCATTTTATTTAGGTGGCCATTAATAGTATATTATTTAACGAGTAAATAATGTAGGCTATAATTAATGAGGATGAAAGTTTGTTCACGAGCCGAAGGCGAGTGTATAAATCATCCGAGTTAATTATAGCCATTATTTTCGAGTCAAATACGACGTTTTATCTACAACTTTTTAAATAAAACAACATTTTCTTACTACAAATTTGTATTGATATTAACTTAACCTCAAACTTTGCTGTGATGACAATTTATCCGAGTAATTTAGAACTATTATGGGCTAGTCATATACAGCGTTTTACAAATTTTTATTATTTTTACTGTTTCTGCTTACAACGTCATAAAATGATAACTTGATGTAACACTAATATTAAAACAGATGTGATGGCAGTTTGACAGTTCGAGAGAATAAAGTACTCATTATTTAACAGTGTCCTTATGGAGGGGTTTATTATACTACTTTCACGTATATAATGAATACATTATTCTATTGTTGTAGATAAATTAATTTTTATGCACGTATCAAAATTTGACAGTTATACACGAATTTCTTTGACATAAACGTCATTTTATAGTCCACGGATCACTTTTTTCAATTTTCCCCATATAAACTACTAATAATATAAATAGCCATTTTCAGTAAGTATAGTTGTACAATTTATTATTTAAATAACATCATTTTTACTTACATTTAACATAAATTATTTTATAAATGTTTAATTCAATAATGACAACTTTGACATTTTGATTATTGTTTATAGTCGGATTTTTTTGACAATACTAATTTTGTTAATTTGAACGTATAAAATAAATTCATTAATTTATTAGAAAATATACAACCCTGTATAAAATTGGGTACGTACCACGACCATAACTTGCTTTTATAACTTAATTATTCAAATTCCTGAAAAATTATTTTTAATTTGAAATCAGCATTATATTTCATCTATGTATACCGATGATCCACAGTATGTGAGTCTACTACACCCAAGTTAGATAAAAGAGTGTTAAATTTCTTGTACACAATAAAAGAAATAAACTGTCAATCTGACAAAAGCACAGCATGCATAAGACATTAATATTATGTCTCTTGTATTTATACCTTTCACATATTATATTATAAGTGTGTTAATAATTTATAGCTTGTACTATTAAAATTATTACTTGGTATGTATTTATTAGCTGCAATAAATATTAAAAAGGTAATAATTATAAATTAATGTTTCAAATAGAAGTTGAAGAAAATTCTGAAGCCCTTAATGAAGCAAAGTACGGCTCTGTTTAGCCTCTACGTGAGTGATAGTCAACTGGGCAGTTTAATTGATTTATTATTGCTACTTTTACTCAGTAACCATTCAGTTAGCTGGTTAGCGCATTAACCTAATTAGAGAAATTCATCCGTGGGGAATTCATCCAAAGAAGAACTTACTAATCAAATGGTAGCTAAAACTCTGAGGAATCCAATGCCGCAAACCGCGTTTTGATATCTCTTTTAGTTTGTGATTTATTCGCGCTCAAAGTTGAAATTTGAAAAAGAAAAAATATTGAAATATAAGAAATATACTTATAAGTTTATTCTGAATAAGCTTCTTGTTAAAAAAAATTCTAAAAGTAAGTCATATTATAAGTACAACGCTGTACTGTTAAACATTCTGCGTAAATTATGCATTTATTTAAAAAAGACTTCAACGACCGAATGAGCGACGAACCCGAAATAAAATAAGCAAATTAAAATTAATGATTATTGTAACTATAAATATTCATATACAAGAAATTTATACAAAAATCAAACAGTATCAGAATTATAGTAAAATTTCCGAGGAATCCAATGCCGCAAACCGCATTTTGATGTCTTTTTTAGTTTGTGAGTTACGAGCCTTCAAAGTTGATTGTTTTCAACGTCTACAAGTCATTTTTTAAATTTTTCTGTATTTTTATAATCATGTACAATATTTTAATTTAAAAAGACATATCTGTAGATTCATTCTTTCTGTAGTAAATCCTTATTGAAATAAAATTTTAGCATTCTTGTACTGGCCACAAAACACTCGCTACGTTAGTATATTTTATGCTGGATTTTAGAAGGTAAGAGCAAAAATTTAGTTTACAAAATAAAACAGTTTTCAAATACACTATTTTAAAATATGTTTTCAGTCATTTTTACTTCCTTGTACGAAGTAAGGAAGTATTGTAATAGCGAAAAATATCGGTTCTCAGATTTTGACGAAAATATCCGTTTTGACCTTTTCTGAATCCATTATGACTAGTTTCGTCGTGACGTCTGTACGTACGTGCGTGCGTACGTGCGTACGTACGTACGTACGGACGTATGTGTGTCGCATAACTCAAATACGGTTAGACGTAGAAAGCTGAAATTTTGTATTTAGGACTGTTATAGCATCTAGTTGTGCACCTCCTATTTTTGGTTTCAATCTACAAACCGGAAGTAGTAAATTTAAAAAAAAAATTGATAAATAATTAATTTTAGGCAATTTTTTTTATTTTAAATGAAAGATTATGTGATTATTATCTACAATCGGTATTTTATAAATTTTTCTGTATCTTCTATCATTTAAGAATAATTAAAGTATATACCTACTTATAATTTAATATTTCGGTATCTTGTAGTCCATGATCGATTAACAGTTGTTACTAGGTAAAATTTAAATGATTATGACATGACAGTGACAGTAGCAGTGACAATAGTAAAATATCGTTTATATCTTCTTCTGCAGTTTAAATAAAATGACTAAAATATATTTGTGAGTATACTAGTATAATAAGTTAAAGAATTTTTTATATTATTCTACATTTTAGTTATTAAGAAAATTATGAACAAACAAGGCGTACAAGGAAGTCATGTGGTGTCCACGTCAGATTTTTCATTTCAAAGAGTAGCACGAGACCTTGAATTATATAGAAAAGTAAAAAATACGGGAATTTTTTTATAACTCCTGATTAATATATTTATAGAATTATAGACGCAAAAAATTTATTTAAAAATTAAAACCATACTGAAATTACAGTAAAAATTCCGCGGAATCCAATGCCGCAAACCGCACTTTGCTGTCTCTTCTAGTTTCTGAGCTACACGCCCTCAAAGTCGCGATTGAAAAAAGTAAACCTTTTTTGGTTCCTGGTGCTTTATGATGCGTAGCGTTGTGCGTGCGGTTTATGATTACCTACTAATTGCATAGTTTTCGTTGCACTGGCTTCACACGTGTTCTAAAGTCAGACTTCATAGTACAGCATTATTTAGACATTGATCTTTGTTAGTGGCGGTTCGGTTATTAAAGTTACGCGCAAGTCATGATCGAGTGATTAGCGGGCCACTAGACGAGCAGAACAGGAAATCGAGTCTGTAATCAACACCTTACACCACGAGGATTTTTACTCTGGCCAGAGTTAGTTAAGTTTACTTCTTGCAGATCTTATAAGCGACAGGAGGTGATCAAAATAAAATACGGGAAGGTTCAATACCAGAACTTTTCATGCTTATTCACAATAATATATGAATACTTGATGTTAGTTTAAATGTATAATACAATATTAACCAAAAATATTCTAAATCAGAAGACATTAATTAAATGAATTTCATTTACGAATTTATTGCGTTATTTGTGTTATTTGTAAATATATGTAAATTAAATCAAAATATTCATAGATTATTGTAAATAAGACTGAAAAGTCAAGATAACAAGGGGAGGTCTGTTATTTCTATTTTTTTTTCTCGAGAACTAAGCCTCGTAGAGAAAAAACCCAAGAATAATTCTCTATCGATCTACATAAAAATATTTCCAAAAAACCTAAAGTTGCAGACTTTGAGACAAATATATGTGTGGTTGAATTATTATAAGGTTTGAATCCAGTTGTAACTGTACACAAATTTTCCCTGTGGTGTATTAACTGCCATGAGTGAGTTAACAGCTGGTAACCGCACACATGATATAATATAGGGAGTACCATAACTTTAATTTCCAGGTTTTTTAATCAAACTGTTTTTGGCTACTGTATTCAAATGGAATTTTATAAATTTACTATTCTTGTCATTGCCCAAATAATTAAAATTTAATTTTATTTCATTGATAGTTTCAATTACACAATCAAAAATCCAATGTGCTTCTTGCAAAAACTGCCCTAATTAACAAATTTAAAAAGAAATTCTTTTTGTTCCATAATCAGTAAGTTACTACTCGAAATTTTAATGATTCACGTATGTGAGGCTGCTACACCCAAATTGAGTAACATAATATTTGAATTAAATATATAAAACATATGGTATATCTCTAATTAAAGTCGCATTCCATTCTTAGATAATCTTACAGAGCCTGCAAGTACGAAGTTTGAATTTAGAGTAGTCGACTAGTGCTAGTAGAATGCTTGATCTTATAATGATTAATTACGTAGGAATGTCAATCAGGTGTGACGCTACAAGTTCCATAACAGTCGGACGGTTTTGCCCAGTCGGAGTTCAACCAAAGGAGAAAATCATCCATATCCATTAGTGCGAATGAATATAGATACAAATTTAAATTGGTCGGTGCACGTTGATAAGTTGTGCAGTATTTTATTCTTATTAATTTATTTCCAAACCTAAGTAAATATTTAAATCGAATTAGATTAAAATCAATGTATTTTGGTCTATTTCATAGCCAGTTGATATTTCAATATGAGGCAAATCTCATTATTCATCAAGTAGAATCTTTAAATTACAAAAGAATGATAAAAATAATAATCTTTATAAAATTTGGTATTCTTCCTCTTCCAAGTCTATTTATATTTTACGGATTCCTTGAAATTCATCGAAATAAAAACACTTATAAAACTAATCAACCAGTACCCAACTCGATAACGAAATAATATACGTTTAGCATTCTATAAGTACTTATACAAATTCAGCTAGAAATTCTGAGCAATATGTCTGAAGTTTTATTCTTAGAGGATAGAAGTTTATAGAGGCAGAACTTTGGATAAAGCTATCCGCCATTTTGGTATGCTCTATTTGCACATTTGAACGCAGTTATGTATTAGTTTTCCAAGTATTTTTACCTCTCGCCTCATATTCTATAAGAGAGGTATTGTAATGGGTCAAAATTTTCGAGTATGAGTTTTTGGTGGATAAGCACGTTTCAGGGTCTCTAGAATACGAATTTACTATTTTCACGATGATGTCTGTGTGTTTGTGTGTTTGTATGAACCGAGGATTTTTCGTCCACGATAACTTAAAAAGTATCAAACCGTTTATAACCAAATTTCTTATTTAAGGTTTTGATAAGTATCTTAACACCGGATAACATTTTGGTAGAAATCTGCAAACCGGAAGTAGTACTTTTAGAAGTTTGGAAAAGTTTTCCTTAAATATATTGGTACATTATTTATTTATGACAATTTTTGCAATTAAAAATAAAAGAAATTGTGATTATCTATGTGTACAGTTAATTATAAATACAAATTGCTGAATCTGGAAGTATTTAACAATAAAATAAAGTACAATTAATATTCTATCTTGTTGTCCATGATATGAAATTTGTTTCTACATAAAATTTGAATTATTATGACAGTGACAGTACAGTTGACATCTTTTGCTTGCATCTTGGTTTACATTATCGTTTACATATTACATGAAGATGAAACTATTAAAATGTAAGTAAAACTATTTATTAGATTAGTAGAATAAGCAGAATTAGGCGAGAGGTCGTGTGGTGGCCACAGCAGATTTTTTTAAATATTAGTGTCGTGATACAAATTTTTTGTATAATATTTCGCCGTGCTATACAGAATGACACCTATAAATAAATAAAAGGGTTATGCAAGGTTTTCTTGACATTGGCATTTTTTAGAATTTGTCAGATAAAAATTAATTGCATTACTCCGACTAATTTGATTTGATTTCTTAAAACACGACACAGATTCAGAATCTGCGTATTTTTCTCGATCTTTTGATATTTTATCCTGATTTCAAGAGCTATTAGTTATTATATTTTGATTTGAACGTAGTATACAGTATGTTTTACTTGAAATATAAGGTCATTAATAACATATTCTGCATTCTGTTCTTTCTGTGGTATGTTTACTATTTATAAAACTTTCAGAATAAATATAAATATATCTGCCATATTCCGCCCTTCCGTCTCATGGCTTCAATCCCTCGCCAAAAAAATCAGAGTATGCTACCTCCATAATTTTCTATACTTTCAAGTCCTGTTCGCACGGAGATCTTTGGATATGCTACGGAGATTCAGAATCCTGGAAAAGAAAATTTTTCTTTCTAGTGAGAATTATCTGTTAAATTGCGGTGTCGCTAAATTGAATCTTCAATGAGTCTTGGAAAAAATGAATTGCTTCAAAACCACGTAATTATCACTAGAAAGAAAAAAATTCTTCTTTTCCAGGATTCTGAATCTCCGTAGACGTAGAATACCCAAAGATCCCCGTGCGAACAGGGCTTAAAGTATTTTTATTGAACGAACAATAATTATTGAAATTAATTATTGACACAGGTAAAAAATACAGTAGTTAGTGTAAGACTTACCTGAGCATATTCAGCGCAGATATCAATCCCAGCAACAAAACCACAAACATCATCCACCGTCCACGCTGCAACCTCGTTCGCTTCCTCATGGCTCCTATGTTTATCCTCCTTGTCGTGTCTGGGTCTTTTGGCTGGTGGTGCGAGGACTTGCGCCCCCGCGGAGAGGTCCAGCGGTGTGGTGGGGCCCCCCAGCTGCATCTCGCCGCCGCTGTGGTGTCGCTTCGCCCCCGCCGCTCCGGCCTTCAGCAGGCCTTGCACCTCGGCCTCCTTGGCGGTGCGGACCATGGCCAGCAGCGCGTGCGTCGATGACATGTCGATGAGGGAGGGGAACGGGGTGGGGGCGGCGAAGGGGTTTAGTAATGCTGCTGCCGTGGCCAATGAGATGTCCGAGGTGGTCGGAGTGGGGGGCTTGGACTTCGGGGAGGGGGAGACTGAACCCTGAAGGCCTAGGGACTGTAGCGGGAGGTCGAAGGACGGTTTTAGCAAAGGGTAGCCGTTTCGGAAGTAGCTGAAAATAAACAAAACTGATAGAGAAACTTGCACTACTCATAATAAATAGTTTTCTGGTTTAAGGGTATCGACTCCATATAGCTAGTCTACTAGCTCAGCAGTCTAGTTTTACAGATAAAGCAAAATTTTAAAAATTTATTTACAGACGAAGAATGCAACTAGGTTTATGCCGAGTTACATTTTCTAATAAATCTATTAATCATAAGATAAAGCATGTACAAAATTGCTTGAAAGGTCTGTCTACTACCTAAAATCCAGTATAAAATGTACTAACGTAGCGAGTGTTTTGTGGCCAGTACAAGATTTAATAGAGAAAGAATGGATCTACAGATGTGCCTTTTTAAAATTTTGATTAAAAAATTGTACATGATTATAAAAAATTCCTATTTTATGCAAATTTACACGGTTATATCTCATGATTGAAATTAATTTTTAAGATTTTAAAAGGAAATATCTGTAGATCCATTCTTTCTCTATTTAATGTTTATAAAAACATTATCCTGAAGTCACTAATAATCTGGCAGTTTACTCGCAACGAAAACACTTTAACAGTATTTTTCAACTTCAAAATTACATTGCATAGCTAGGATGCGGTAAAGTACGAGTTTCGAGTTGGTTTCAGACAGCCCTAGTAGTTTGAAAAAGAGTGGAATAGAAAAAAAGTAAAATCGAGAGTATTCTAGGAATTCGGTAAAAACGTAGACAAGCCGCTTAAAACATACTTTTTCATTAATTTTTATATGGCTTCAAAAGACTTTTCAAAACTCTGACTGGGCATAAACCTAGATTAATTCTTTCACAAACATCTAGTACCTATTATGCCTTCAAATTTTAAATATGCAATGAGTAAAGCAGAAACTGCTACACCTCTAAACACGCAATATATTGTTACACAGACGGGACTCTTAAATCTATTGAAACGTCGAATTTAAATAAATATTAATACTATTGAATTTAATCCAGAAAACTATTTATTTAAGAAAAACATTAATATTGTTTTATACAATTTAATATAATGTGTTTTTATTTTGAAGTGTCCATGTCCTTGCATGATTTTTTTATGAACTATTTTTGAAGATTTGTGACATTGTGACACATATTTTGTATTTTGACAGAATTTTTATAAACAAGTCAAAAATTATTAATGAAAATTGAATATTTAATATGTGACGTAGAGTCTTCTCTCCTTCTGTTCAAAATAATGACATCTCAGAAAAAACGTTTAAATAAAATTTGCATTTTTACATAACGTTTTCAATTTTACATTTAGTTTTACTGAACATTTCCACTAACAACCATCAGTAATTCGACGACTGGTACCGCACACATAATCAATTATTTATATTTATTCCGGCACAAGTTTTTTGTACACCACAAGAAAATAAATAAACATGTAGTCCAATCGTTGATTACCAATTTAAATAACACAATAAAAGTAACAAAGAACGACCTTTACAAAAGTCTACGTGGGAGTACAGATGAATTAATAAACACACACTCACACTCACCAACTTCTTACAGAATCTCTGTTGTTGTATTAAGTTATTAATTTAATTGTTAATGAGATTGTAGTAATATGACTCTGTGGAATGGATCGTTTATGATGTTGGTTTTATGTTTGAAATGTGTGTTGAGTGTTCAAGCTTGCAGCCCACACCACACATTGATGGCATATGTATGAAGTGATTCTAAGTTAATATGTATTCATTACGCGGGACTTTTCTGCAGACAATGTGTGATGAGATTGTAAATTGTCAGACGGGAACTTACACTTTCTGAATGTTTTACTCGACTTGGATGTGGAAGGCGCACATTCTGTCAGACCTCGGCGGTATAGATATATTTGTGCGTGCGGTTACCAGCCGTTGATGGTTGTTAGTGGACGTAACATCGCAAAGAAAATTTTTGTACAGTTAAATTGTAATGTGTACCGAATTAAAATGGTAAAAAATGCAGTTATGTATATTTAATCATTTTTGGTTCAAATTAACTAATTTTTAGTTCTGTTCACATAAGGATTTTATCAGGATTCCTTTATGATTCTAAATTTTGAAAAATATTATCCTAGTGGAAATTTCCTGTGAAATTTTCAATGAGTCTTGGAAAAGAAATTTTTTAAATTCATTGATAGCTTCAAATCAGGGAATTTTTATAATATATTTTTACATGTTTGAATTCTACGTTTAGAACTGAATCTAATGAGTCTAGATTTCATGTAAAATATAGCAAGAAAAAGTCGAAATAAAAAAATCAAGAAAGGTTACAAAATTTGACATTTGGCATTATGTAAAAACAATTGACATACTACTTTTTCCAAGTAGCTTGCCCAGCTCTGACAGAAACTATAAAAACAAGTTTATACAAATTGGTGGAGGTGAAATGCGAAAATAGGAAACATACATGAAAATCGAACCATCGAACTTTCATGTCAGGTATCTTGATATATTTTGTAGTAGTGTCACAAAAGCAAATAATGTGAATTTGTCTGACAAAAAGAGTAATGATTAACAGAAATAATAATAAAATCTAAAAGTGCATGTTGAATGTTAGTATAGTAAAAGTAATTATTATGAAAATAAAGCAGGAATATATTTATTTTAATTGTTACATAAATTATAAAGCAAAAACAACAATAAATATTCAAACAAATTTCCTCCCTCTGCCAAACAGTAGCCTAAACTATTGTAACATCCAGTTTTAACATTTGTGGCGTAATTGTTGCAAATGCATTTAAAATTTTAATTTGCAGGGTTGTCACTCTTTCTTCTTGACAACTATAAATTTTAGATTTAATATACTTAATACCACAAAAAAATCTTGGGAGCTAAGTTCGGAGATCTATCTGGCCAAGGAATTATTCCACGGGTAAAATAAAAATTTCAATAATGACAGCTACTTTGACATTGACAGTATTCCACGTATATCATAAATTGTCATATATTTTCCTATGTTCGCATTTCACCTCCGCCAACCTGTATATGATTTAATAATCTAATCTAAGTAATACGTCCATCAAGTACGAAACCAACTCACTCATTGGGGTTAGCGTTGTTATACTTGGCAGCAAGACTCCTCATAAAGTCACTATAATTCCTGGTCATGAGCGGGTGTTCCTGAGCCGGCGGGGTTCCCGGGTAGCTAGAGGACGAGGGCGTGACACTCCTAGACCTGGACAGCGTGTCCGGCGTGCCGGGCGACAGGCGCTCGTTCTTCACGGCCGACGGCGGAGACGACGAGCTCGGCTGGTTGTTGTTGTACTCTGCTGGGTGCTCCCGCTGGTGGTGGTGCACGCCGTTCATCACGCGACGCCGCCGGGGCTTGAGGAGCTCGTCCGAGGATGCTGTGTCCCCTGGAAGAACATGAAGAGTTAGTTAGGTAGTCACGAACCTGAACTCGAATTAAAGGAATCTCGACATTATATTGCGGCTTGGAAAGGGAGAAATTATAATTGTGGTCGTCGCATGTATGCAAACATCAAAAATTGTTTGATATTTCGTTAGTTTGAGGCTGAAATACCCCTTAAGATTTCTTCGATTTTCGATGATCTCATAAAACATGTACCACTCGGAATTATGTACTGAAAATTTCTCCGGCTGGTACATTTTTTATGAAGGATTATCAAAAATTAAAGATTTCTTAACCCCTTAAGCCCTGTTCACACGGCGATCTTTGGAGATTCTACGGTGAGTCAAAATCCTGGCAAAGAAGAAGTTTTTTTCTTTCTAGTGATAATTATTTGTTAAATTGCGGTGTCGCTAAATTGAATCTTCAATAAGTCTTGGAAAATAATTTATTGATTGCTTCAAAACCGCGTAATTATCACTAGAAAGAAAAAACTTCTTCCTTGCCAGGATTTTGACTCCCCGTAGAATCTCCAAAGATCGCCGTGCGAACAGGGCTTTAGTAAAATGTCGATTTTCGAAAATCCTTCATAAAAATTGTACGCCTTGAAATTTTTGCTGAAAATTAGTATACCCATGTAATTCGACGCGAAGAAATCAATGGTGACTAAATCAAGTCAAAATTGTAAACCATTTTCGAGATTTCGAGGGTAGTTAAATATCTGGAACCTGAAAATTTGATTATAAGTCTATTAGAGTGCATGAAACACAATGCCGCAAACCGCAAGTTGATATCGGACTTAGATTTAGAGATTTTTAGCCTCAAAGTTGAAATTTGGAAAAAGCTAAAATCAGTATGTCGAAAAGTAAGCCAGATAGCGAAACGCCATTTACGGCATTGGACTTTGTAGGACTTAATAGCACCAAATTAATTAAAAAAATTGTTTTTGGTCCATTTTAGTAAAAAAATATATCTGCCAGCCCCTATAAAAAGTGTCTGAATACACTCCTGGCTCAAATAGTCTTTTCAGCAAGCCATATTATAAGTACAATCCTGTACTGTACAAAATTCAGCATAAATCGCATTTATTTAAAAAAAGACTTCAACGACTTAAGCGACGAACCCGAAATAAAAATAAGCAAATAATTAGTTCTTAGTGTTAAGTCTTTTTGTTCAGGGGGCGTGTTAAGCCACCGTGAGACCATCATCTTCTTCATCTTCCTATTCATTATCTCATATTGTGTCTCTCTACGGAGTTGTTTAATAACTAAGAATGACTTGACGCTTTGTATACATATTGGCTGCTGCTAGTCGGCCACTAGCCGGCTACTAAGATAATAGAGAGAGTAGAGTTGTTATCTGCGATCTAGCTAGTAGATGCTAGTAATTATAGTAGCTAATATTCACTGCTTTTATTGTAAAGGAGGTGGCATCAAAACGTAACTGCAAATTTATTCTTTCTCACTTTTAAGGCTGGTTTGTAATATTTTCATACTCTTAAAAAATGTGGAATTAATTAATGTTTAACTGTAACAATATGATATCCAAAAATTAGTTCAGTATCTAACTTTTAAACTCTTCATGTATTACCAAACATATTATTTTATTCAAATACAATTTGACTACGTAAAGTCAGCCATACTTCACTCTTTTCCAACAAATAGCAAGCAAATCCTATTTGTTATTTTTTTACATTTTGATAAGTATTTAATATTTCGCTAAAATATAAACATTGCAGATCCAACTACGTAACTTTCAACAAACAGATCCATTTCTGATATTTATAATGACCTAGTGCACACGAAGAAACATTTTGACATGTTTCCTGAAAAAAGTTTCCGGAAACTTCAAAGTTTTAACGGCGCCTATAAAAACTAACTTCTTATTTGTCAAATCGTCAAATGTGACATGCAATCATAAACATATTTATTGTTTTTCAAAAAAAATCTCCATTTTCTGAAAACTGTTTTCAGGAAACTTGTCAAAATGTTTCTCCGTGTGCACTGGGCATAAGAAAGGTTGTGTCGTCAAGTGAAATGATTATGAACCACACACTTCTCATTCACATCACATCTTACAGAATACAGAAGAAGTAACCGAACCAGTTTTAAATACCACTGGATAATTCGCAAAATTTCAATTAAAAATAAATAGAATGACATTCATTTAGAATAATTTGAAAAATTATTTTTCATTCGTAATAAGCCAACAAACTTGATGTTTATATGACTAAAATGACAATTATAAAACTGTGTAAATTATGAGGAACAGGATGCAAACTCAATAACAATGTCCATTTGTAAGTCAAAGTCAGGTGAACTTCCGTCCATTTCTTCGAAGCAATTACCTGCGACTGGTAATTTTTCCGCCGACTGTGCAGTAACATCAAGCTCTGTTAATTGTAGTTTCAACACACACACACACACACTCGGTCTTTAATGGCGGTGTTACATTTAAACGCAGTATAATTGCTCGATTTACATAGGAATTATTGTAATTACAAGCATTGGCTGCTGTTTCGACTATAATTAGACTGAACTTTACCAAGCGAGGTTGTTATAGCTTCAAATTGTACACACGTGCCTAACGTGTAATTAAGACATTCTTTAAGGAGAAATAAACGCTGTACTGCTGGTAACCGCACACACGGTGAGTCTGCCACATCCAAGTTGGCAAAATGCGAGAAAGATAGTGCCATAATTTTTCTTTCCGTCGTGTCTCATAAGATCTTCTTATAATATATTCAGTGAAATCTGATGTGGCCTGCACTCAACCTCCCGCCGTATCTAGAAAACTGACAAACATAAATGTATACGTGCACTTCGGTCAATCAAAATCTAAAATATTCAAATCTGCATCACCTGAATCAAAAGATTCATTCACAGGAAAATTCAATTCAAGAATTTTAGATTCGGTATAAATGCAAGATGCAAACGCACGAAGATTTAAATATATTGAAAGGTGCAGAACTAAATGAACAACCCAGAACCATGCTTGACTCTCATATACTCGGAAAATGAGTTTTTATAATGCTGTTGGTGCAGATTTTTCATTACTTATAATGTTTTATTTTCCTGTTTGAATAGTCTTTTGTGTTGAAGACATCCTCCGTTCAATTACAACAACATTTAATATCTTACTTATGACTTATATGGCGTTAATGTCACCTGCCAATATTTTTACAGAGACAAAAATTAACCGATCGTGGATTACAAGATTATAACGTTTTATCTGATGAATTTAATTTTACTAAAGCTCTTTAATGCTGCTAGATAAAGAATACGTAAGTAGCAAATAACTGTTCCTCTTATTCTCATTACAACTAAATACTAGATTTATCCAAATTTATCGAAATTTTTGACAGTTAATCTTTTTAATTTTAAAAAAATATAACTTCCGGTGAAGATTTTTGTACCAAAATCAAATGAGCTCTTCCAATTAGTGTACAAATGTAAAATACCAAATATCAAAATCTAGAATGATAAAGTTTTGTTCATTTAATTTAGTTTACCGTTAAATAAATAACAAACTGGACAAAACATTGGCCGGGTTCCAATATTGCAACAATGATAATTGTTAATATATTTCATTATCTTGTAGTTAGTGTTCCAATTACTCCGGCATTCTGACTCCATCCTGATGTTAATAAACAAGTCGTGCTTGGCATATTTACGCGCAGTGTTAAGATTTATACCATCTTCATCGAACTTCTTAAACAGGTCGTCCACTTATCTTCTTGCATGCTTCATGCTCATCCGAGATTACTTTTTACTTTCACTCTACTTACACATGCACAACTAATTAAAAGAAAACCACGTACGATGGATACGAATCAAAGTTTTAAAACGATTGGCCCACTTTTGACAGAAAGAGTTTTAAGGTTATAAAGACGTTTGTTCTAAGAAGCTGGAATATAATTTGGAGACATTTATGTGTCTATTACCGCACAAAACAACTGTAATAAAACCCATCAAACTTGTAGCTTATCTCCGTCTAAACATTTTAGAGTGTGCTAGTATTAAATGTAAATAAAGTTGACACTAACAACTCACTTCTTGGAATATTATCCGCGCTCATCGTAACTGTTTCACCTGTCGAAGATTTTAAAATCCCTTTGTTGGGTGTCCAAAATAGAGACTTGAGTATTTTACGACCCTTCTTCGAAATAACTGTACTTGCCACCCGCAATCTGGGAAATCTTTCCCTGAACAGGTAGATCGGTCACTACAATGCAGACAAAGTTAAAAGTTCGTGGCGACAAGCCTCCTCGGGGTATTAGCACAACCTTGAGGTCTTCGACGGTCAAATGAACACAACAAACATTCAGCCACTAAAACTGTTTGTGTTGGACTTGAGATTCTCGGAAGATTTTCATATGTTGATGGAAATGAAACATCTTTTTACTTGAGTTCAGTTTGCAGTTAAACAAACACATATGACAGATTTGTTGTACTATTTCATGATTATATACTTTTATGTTCGCTACTGCTTCTTGTGCTATTTTATTTATGTTTAATAAATAGTACAGTTAGCAGCAAGAATGCGTATCAAATGAGTTTAAGTGCAAACAAAACTGCACTATCAACTCAAAGTGCTTTCTTGTGTTCTGTACATAACTGCACCAGTATCTACAAAAATCTTTATTTTACAATAGTTCCATTCTTAATTATCCAAACTACCTCTGCGACCCTGAGAATACCTTCGTACCTAAGTGTTTCTTTATCTCTTGAAGAAGAAGTCCAGGTACCTGACCCGTGAACTTTACACCTGTCTTTACAGCCAAAAGATTGAGAACTTGAGGAATTTATGACAAAACAGGTACCAAATGCAACGTAGAACGTAGAGGTTACAAACTAAAATTGTTAAACACCTTTAGCTGCGCGTGTAATAAACTAATGAACTACTCAATAGATGTCAGCTCTCAAACTCCGCCATCTTAAGCATAAACGGCGCGAAATATAAACTAACTTCTGTAGTGGTTTGTTAATACCACAACAGTTACAAGAACTGCTGCCGAAGAACGGCTCCAAGAATTACATTGTTGCTCGCCGAGTGTAGCCAATCAAGAATCTGCCTCAAAGAAACTGTTTGTTCATGTTAATTATTAACTTCTGCATTGAACACTTCTTTCTCTGGTCCAGATCGCGGTGATCTACAAGAGGTCACCGCGGGTCAAAGGTCCGTTTTTGACCATGCTGTACTTTCTAACACATCAATCGTGAGTGCTAAGTTGTACTCAAATATTTAACATAATTATCGGCAGAAAAAATTAACGCCGTTGAAGAACTGGTTTTCAAGGAACCTGAAAATATTTGATATCGTATTTCTGTCAATTTTAAACTAGAATATTAATGTAAACCTGTTTTGAAATGCATTTAAATAAATTAAATTAGATTCTCACGATATTCGGTCAATAAAATTTAGAGCAAAAATATTTTATTTTATTAATAAACAACTTATCGTGTGTGCGGTTACCAGCAGTCAACCAACTCATGGTTGTTTAAAGTATACCACAAGTAAGATTTTTTGTTAAATGTGTTGTCACAATAAATGTGAATACAAGCAAGTAATAAATTAAACTTGTTAAAAATGTAATTAATCTTAAGCACATAAATCAAAATGAGTCCAATGTTACCAATAAAATTAATATGAAGCTAACACGCAAACTGAATGAGTAACACATGCAAAAAGAAGTTGAAAATATGTTAGAAAGATTTATTTTTAATATTAAAAATTATATAAATAATATAATTTTATCGTCGTACCGTCTATAGTTGATGTTAAAGAAAAATATGAGGAAATCAATTTTAAATTAAGTTATTATTAAAACACAATTTCAGAGTTTGTTTGTAATGTTTTTCATCCTACTTTTTTCACAGAGGATGCAGAAATGTGTTAAAAAGAATTTGGAGAAGAAATGTAAAAATATTAAGGTACTGTTTGAGTCGATAAAAACACTTTAACCGTAAGAATAGATAAAGTAATATTTAAATTGTTTCATATTTTTTCATAAAATTCGTTTTCACACATTTCTGCATCCTCTGAAAAAAGTTAAATGATGAAAAACATTACAAACAAACTTCGAAATTGCGTTTTGATAATAATTGAATTTAAAATTGGTTTCTTTAACATCAGCTATAAAAAAGAATGTTATACACGACGATAAAATTATATTATTAATTCGAAAAAAATAATTTACTCGCTCCTTCGTATGTAATAAAAAATAACTATGATTGTACTGATGATAAATTAAAACCTTGGTTAGTTTTAGTTATTCCAATAGCATTGTTTCATTCTTTGTGTCTTAATAATTTGTCACAAATTTGCAGCACAAATGACCTTAGAAAGTATTGTTCAATGTCAGTTTATATAACAGCGCGAGAGTCAAAGTTCATAGTTTAGAATGTACATCCATACATTATGTTTTGCAACAAATAAAATATGTTATTACGTTAAAGGCGTGTTTCAGGCAATCAATAACTTCACAAAATCAAATCAAAGCTCCTGCAGAGCTCGGTGAAAATCTAATTTGAGGTCATCATTAATCATTTGTACGAATTGTGTTAATTACATCACAATAAAGGAATAAAATGCATTAGTTTACACCTACTGAATCTTAACGGTTCGTTAATTTGCTAATTAGGACTTGATCTCGGATAGTTTCGGTTCAAATCAAGACTAGAATCATTTTATAATATATTTCTTTGTTCGCACACGCCAACAGAAAATTTAATGCCCTGTTCACACTTGGATTCTTTAAAGATTCTTCCATGTTTCAAATTTTAAGAAGAATAATCTTAGGAAGAATTGCTTGTCAAATAGCGGCGCCGCTAAATTGAATTTTCAATTTGTCTTGGAATAATTCATGATAGCTTCAAAACATGAACAATGCAAGCAGCAGTTCAATTTTGGGCTTATTTCTTAAGATATTTAACTCAAAAACTATATTTATTAATTAAATTAAAAAATTATTTAGTCTCCTTTTTATTTTTGATGATAACCAATCTATAGGATTAACTCCCAATTACAGAATTTTTAGTTGTTATAGTGGAATCCAACCACTCGGAACCAGTGGTATTATTGTCCTCTTTACCCTTTACCGTTGAGCTAACCACTGGCCATTTTATTAAAAAATGTCAATACCGGCCCTGAGACAAATTTGATGAACATGCCCCTGGCCCAAACAGCCCCTTAAGCATGTGATATTGTATGTAAAATCCAGTACTGTAAACAGATAGCATTTAAAAAATAACTCGATTTAAAAAACATAATTTCCAGCCTTCTAAAAAATATATCTGGGTACAACCCTGTCTCAAACAGTTCTTAAAACACAGAATAATATAAATACAACCCTGTGCTGTGTCCAATTTGACGTTAATAGCATAAAACATAAAAAAGACTTCAATGATTCAACAAGCGACGAACCCGAATTATAGAAAATTAAAATTCGCAACCATTTAAGAAAAATATCTGAATCCAACCCTGGTTCAAACGTCAACCAGGCCTTAAAGTACCCTATACAAGAAATACACCCCTGTACTATGTCAAATACCCCGTGAACTGCAATAAAAGCAAAATAGACTTCAACAGTTCGACAAGCGACGAACCCAAATAAAATAAAAATAACAATTTCCAGTCCTCTAGGTAAATAATCTGCAACCACACCAGCCCCCAAAGTACCCTATACCATAAATACTCCCCCACACTTGGTCATATTCCCCTTAAATTCATAAAAATAGAAGAGACTTCAACGACTAAGCGACGAACCCGGCTTAAAAATACCTTGTGCAGTCTAGGTTGCGTGTTAGTCGCCAGTAACAAATGATCATTCCATCATCAACAAGACACGCGCAGGGGCGTCATCATTAACTTCTGATTGACTGAGGATGCGGAGGCCACGTTAAACTTACCCGCGAAGAACTCGCACGCAAACAGCACGCGTGCTCTTATAACACGCAACTCGGAGAGCTACGGACATCTACAGAACTGTAGAGTGCTGGGTTATAATGGATGTAATCTGTATTCTGTAAGATGTGTGATGTGATTGAGAAGTGTGGCGATATAATCTATCTTATAACTGTCAGAAATGGATGCGTTGCATAGTTGGATCTGCAATGTTATATTGTAGCGAAATATTAAATACTCAACAAAATGTAAACAAATAACAAATAGGACTTGCTTGCTGTTTGTTGAAAAAGAGCGAAGAATGTAATACTGACTTCAGTAAAATTGTATTTGAATAAAATAATATGTTTGGTAATACATGAAGACTTTAAAAAAGTTAGATACTGAACTAATTTTTACCTCTCGCCTAGAGAGGTATAGGGATCGTGAAAAAAATCGATGTCGAGATTTTTGTCAATAAGCACGTTTTAGCACCTTTAGAACCTATTTTGACTATTTTCACGATGATGTCTGTGTGTGTGTGTGTGTGTGTGTGTGTGTGTGTGTGTGTGTGTGTGTGTGTGTGTGTGTGTGTGTGTGTGTGTGTGTGTGTGTGTGTGTGTGTGTCTGTGTCTGTGTGTATGTATGGAAGTCTGTATGTGCGCCTACTATAGTCTTTCGTTCTGATTCATTATCTCAAATTCTACTGAACATAAAATTCTAATATTTTGCAATATACATTAGTATATGTTAATGAAGAGCTGATAAGATTTTGGTAAAAATCTGCCAACCGGAAATGGTATTTTCTTGAAGCATTTTACCATTTTTTGCAAAAAAATATAGAAAATTCTGGGATAGCTACAATTTGTCATACGACATTTCAAAGAACAAATTATATCTTACAATATTTATTTAACATCTTGTCTATATCTCTTACCAATAAAGGAAAATTATTTTTCAAAGATATATAATTTTACCTACCACGATTTGTAAATCACAATATAGGAAAAAATTTAAAACAAAAATGAATATGTCAATGTGACAGATGAACAGACGTATGCACAATTTCTGAAATGTTTGTGGCACCATTTTAAAAGAAATGTAAATATTATTAATGAACATAATGTAATAAGGTAATAATAAAGTTAAATTTTTATCTATAAAGAGATAATTAAGAACTAAGAACTATAAGATTATTTTCAAAAAGTTTGTAAATTTATTGCAAAATTATAATTTAAGAAAGCCTAACTAAAACCAAATTCACATAAATTACAGTGTTAAAGCGAGAGGTCGTGTGCTGGCCACAACAGATTTTTTTATATCTTATTGTTACAGTTAAACATTAATTAATTCCACATTTTTTTAGAATATGAAGCCTTGGTACTACTAGTTTGCGATACAGCGCATATGGCTACACTCTTTATACAATACGAAGTTTTAATAGATAAAACTAAATTTCATAAATTGATTTACAAACGAAGAACGGTACTAGGTTCATGTCGATTAAGATTTTCTAATAAATCTCCTAAACATAAGATAAAGCATGTACAAAATTGCTTAAAACACACTTTTACATTAATTTTTTATATGGATCCCAAAGATTTTTCAGAATTCAACTGGGCATAAATTCTTTGACAAACATCTAGTACCTGTTTTTCCCCAAATTTGTAATATGCACTGAGTAAAGCAGAAACTGCTACACCTCTAAACACGTAATATTTTTTTAATGTCTTTTAAAAAAATATTTATTAAAAAATGTTATGCAAGTAGCCCAAATTTGTATGAGCTCGAATTTATGAGACATGCTGTATATCTATACCGATGTGATTGTATAAAATAAAATGAGTAATCGTTTCAATAATTTTAGTATAGGTAATTTTGGAATATTCCCAATGATTAATGACGTTTTAAATCTATTAGTGATAAATTAATTGTTGTTTTCCTTTCAGAGGCATTCAGGTTAAATTAGTAGCGCGTTCTTCAGATAAATCATTTTCATAAATAATGTATAGGCTTATTATTTGTTATTATACGTTAATTACACAATGTAACTATACTATAATTGCTGTGTTAACGTATTCATGTGCAATTAACATTGAAAACAAAATTGATGTCACCTTAGTGTCATTGGCATTCAAGTAATTACTGCTGTGATGTCATCAACTTTAAATTCCTATAAAAACAACAAGATTCATGTTTATATTGTACTCTAAACTAGCTTTAATATAAATGCAACGTTCTATATATTCATTATGTTTCAAATTAAATTTGTTTAGAAACAGTAACACATATGTGACGTGTAAATTGTAACTTAGCTTGCAGTATAAATGCCAAATGATTTTTTAACTTGCAGATAAAGACAATTATTTGGCAGATAACTGCATCAAAACAATTTTATTAAAGCTTACGTCTACCCTAAAATTTTACAGCGTTACAGAGGTGTACGCCTTCGACGTTTACTTTAATTATAATTGAATGATGATTTTACTTATGAGTGTATTAACAAAAGATGTCTTAATGCCTCTATATTTTTATTTCTTGACTTTGATCTAGGAATTTGAAGTAACATTTTTTGTCGTTATTTGATTTTTTCCGGTCACTATAAATTGAAAAAAAATTAAAAAGCAATAAGCCTGCAGCTGACCTTCCTTTTTCGAATAATTTTTATTTTTCTTAATTTCTTTACAAAATACTGAAGTTATTATGGAAATACTGGAGCCATGTTTACAGTGTTTTTCAACATCGAAATGACATTGCATAGCTACGATGGGACAAAGTACGGGATTCAGGCAAGAATAATATTTTTCAGAACAATTATTCACACATAGATTCTGAATCCTGAAAAAATAATCAATGAGTCTTGGACAAGAATATAGTTCCAAAACAGTGAATTTATTTTTACAGGATTCAGAAGCATGAAAGAATCCTGAAAGAATGTATGAAATGAGTAAGAAGACCTGATTTCTTGAACTAAGTGATTTGATTTAAATGAACTGATCTTGTTAAGGGTATCGACTCCACGTAACTCCCCACTTGACAAAATAAAATCGCCAGAACATTTCAAGAATGTGAACATCCTGGCTTGTTACTTGCTATATTTGCCCATTAACATCCTAATAATATCTTTGCGATTGCTAATGTCCGCCCTTGGTAACATTATCTATGTTACATCCCAAATGTTGTAATTTGGTAATAATATCACAATTATGCATCCCATGTAAATCTCTGAGATGTTTGTATTGAGTATGTAATTTTTGATCGTACTCAGGATGTGGCTAGGATAGACTTACGTAACATCACTTAAAGTACAAGAATAAGATATTTTTAAACATCCCATGGACGATTCATGTCAAGTGGATCAACACCGCGTTTGAAACATACGCCTAAAATACGTAAAAGCAGTAAAATGCTCACGATGTTTTACAGATAAAGTCAAATTTCATAAACTTATTTTCAGACGAAGAATAGAACTAGATTTATGCCGAGTTACATTTTCTAATAAATCTCTTAATCATAAGATAAAGCAAGTAAAAATTGCTTAAAATACACTTTTTCATTAATATTAAATGGATTCCTAAGATTGTTTCATAATTCTTACTGGGCATAAACCTAGATAAATTATTTGACAAACATCTAGTACCTGTATTGCCTTCAAATTTTTAATATGCAATAAATACACGCAATATTTTGCTCCGCAGATATTTAAACTAATAATTTTCGTTTTGGGGGAAAGGGCTTAGTACCTGTATAGCACCAAGCAGGCCAGACGACAGGCGACTCAGTATCCATCTCTCTCATGCTGCCATCCACATGTCACATACAATCCGAACCACTCACTGTCCTCCACCACGTGCACTTTACAATACAAACACAACGACGATGCAACTGACGGTGACTTCTCTCAACACGAAGACTTGCGCATGGACTGAGCACTTGGCTCTGCTGGTGACTCCGACTTCAAGAAGCCAGCAGGCTGTGCTTGCTCGCTAGAGTGAGAGGGAGAGAGGTGATCTGGTTCGCTCGCATTGGATAGAAGCCAGTGCACGAGACGAACGCACCTGTAACATCGAGACTACAACAGGGGGAGAAATTATATTAATACGTGTGGTGTCTATAGCGAAGCTTATTTCATTTGGGTGTGACTGCCTTACTTACTGTGCTTTTTACCTCCCGATTAACTCTAAGGGAGGTATTGGAATCATGCTAAAAATCGGGTAGTGAGTTTTTAGTGGATAAGCACGAATTAGGCTCCTTACAACTCATTTTTGATTTGATAGTTTCTCGATAATGTCTGTATATGTGTGTATGTGTGTAGGTATTTTGATATTTGGTATTTAACATTTGTGTATACAGGTTGGTGGATGTGAAATACGAACATAGGGAAATATATGACAATGGAGTTACCATGCTAGGCATCTTGATATACGTGGAATAAGTACTGTCAATGTCAAAGTAGCTGTCATATTATTGAAATTTTTATTTCTTTTAAAATATTTTCTTTGCATAATAATGTATGTGTACGAGCAGAACGAGAAAGTTTACATGCACTTTTAGATTTTATTATTATTTCTGTTATTGATTACTCTTTTTGCCACACAAATTCATATTACTTCGTTTTGTGACACTACTACATAATATATCAAGATACCTGGCATGAAAGTTCGATTGTCATGTATGTTCCCTATGTTCGCATTTCACCTCCACCAACCTGTATAAATTGGAAGAGCTGATTAGATTTGTGTACAAATATCTTCACCGTGATATTTTTTGAAGATTGAAAAGGTTAATAAGAGGAAAAGTTATTTGCAACTTTCGATATAAAAATTGACTCTATCTGGTAGCATTAAAGAACTGCAGTAAAATTTTAAAAATAAATTTATCAGATAAAACGTTGAAATCTTGTAATCCATGTTCGGTTGATTTTTGTTTCTGCGTAAAAAATATTGACAGGTGAGACGGGTGACACTAACGTATTATAAGTCATAAGTAAGATATTAAATGAAGTAATTAAACAGAGGATGGCTTCAACACAGAAGAGTTTTCCTGTGAATGAATCTTTTGATTCAGGTGATGCAAATTTATGTGTTTGAATATTTTAGATTTGTATTTGTATATTTTAAATGGGCACTGGATTGTACGTATACATTTCAGTCTAGATATGGCGAAAGGTTGTGTGCTGACCACATCATATTTTTTAAAATAAGTATGTATGTTTGTTTTTGCACTTCCGGGACTAAAACTCTTCTTTAGTCCTTATTTTTAGGGACTTAGGTTCTTAATTTGATCCCAAGGGATTATTTTTCATATTTAATCCCGTTGTCAAGGAATTGAATTAGTTATTCCCGTTATCAAGTAAATACGTGCTATTTGTTACAGAGTATTTATGGTAACAATATAAATATTTGTCATAAAATTTACTGTCAAAATTGCAAAATGTGTATTCTTTTAAACTATTTTGCATTCGTTTGAGGATGAAGTGCAAAAAATAGCGTATATACCACAGGACTAAAGTATCTTTAATCCCTCAGGTGATTATTTCCCTCACCTTCGGCTCGTGAAATAAACTTTCACCCTCAGGATTAAATCATGCACTTTAGTCCCTCAATATATAATATACTATATTCTAATAATAAATAATTTTTCTCGTTGAAAAATTTAACAACATATTTAGATTCTAGTCTATTCACCTGTCAATTTTTATATTATTATCAAAAAATACTAATTTTTTTTTTGTATTCCTGCTGAAACAATTCAGTTTGAAAGAACCGCGTGTACCCGTGAGTTGACTGTCACTCAAGCCACCCAAACTGGGTCCAAATCACCGTCTACTTACACCTCACTGGTCTCTATACCCGTACGCACCTTATCTATCATACATAGCTCTCCATTCATTCAAGCCGTGTGTGTGTGTGTGTGTGCGTGACCCGGCACGGCCAGGCGGCGCTCAGCAGCGGCACGGCGCGGCCAAGTCGATCGCGTCGCGAATGCAGAAGCACAATGCGCCAGACAAGGAGCGCGCCAAGCAGGAATGCCACAGACAAGGATGGAGCAGGACAAATGATCAACAGGTAGTACGCGACTAAGTATCGGTTGGCGGTGTTTGTATAGCTCAGTGGCGGCGGCAGATTCACCAAAGGGGCATATGCATTTAATAAGTTGTGTGATATGAGTAGAAATATTTTTGGGAGACGTACTTTTTATTTTGGCAATCCAAAAATAATTACTGAATATTTAATTTGTGACGTATGTGTTCCAGATTACAGCACTATATAAACGGATAGCTGATTCGTCCGCCATATTGGAGCCCACAGCTGTTTGACACATCATACAATTGTTTTGTACAATCCCTTTTTAAGGTATATTAATATAAATGACGGGTTCTTCCGCATCTAATGTCTCAACCACTCAAGAAATGGATTTATATTTGTTAAATTAGCATTTTTAATCATTATTAACTATAAAATTTAATGAAACTATTATATAATAGTATAATAATTAACAAACAAATAAATAACAAAAGGATATGTCAAATGCATTTCACTTAACCTCATAGAAAATACGATATTTTAAATAAATATAATACATAATGTGTGCGTTAGGTATTTGTACTTTAACATCGACCCTCGCGTTGTAAAATCAACCCTACCGCACTTATAATATAAATAACTATTTCAGTACCACAAGTAGCTTATTATGATTTAACTGACGACTGGTAACCGCACACACGATCAAGTATACATCTCCACTGATGACCCAAGTTGGGTAGAAATGGGGCTTCAATATTGAAGTCGATTAAAAGATAGGTATAGATATGTATGTGTGTATGTATTTGTGGACAAATAGCCTAGTACATTAAGTGGACTGTGGTTTCGATAATTCAAGTTCAAATCCAAGCAGGTATACATGTCAGATCCATTATTTTCATAGATTAATTACTTAGATACAAAAGCTAAAAAATTATTAAGGTTCGTCGTATAAAGCATTAAAATCTCCAAAATAACTGTAAGATTTACTTCAAAATTCGAACACTAATCGCATAATAGGTTACTATTCCTCATTCCACGTAAGAAAAAAGCAGGTGTCAGAGCGAACGCAGCCCGTTTTACACTGACTAACAACTTGTAAATAAATGAACGTTCCTCCGCCACTGCGTCGTCTTGTGGCTTTGCAGTAGCCGTGAGGTAGACAAGGACGGCAGTGTGCGGCAACAGGTGTGAGAGAGAGACGCACAGAGGGAAGGTCACAAGTCCAGCACGGGGTCGGGGGTCGCGCGGGCACCGGCAGGTGCAGCTGGGGCTGACCACAACAAAAAACTCCACAGAAATCAGAGTACAACACACTGTGCTGTGGGGAGGAACACCCAAATGGTCAATACTATATTGCACTCTCAGAACATTATAGTAGTTTTGTTTTGATATAAATTTTTTTATTTATAAAACAAAAATTGTATGGAAATTTTACGAAAATGTACAAAAAAATCCTAAATTCACTACTTGCTGTTCAAATAGATGGCAACATATTTTTTTCGAGAAATTGAGACAGGACGAGAATCGAACAGACGAGAAATGACCGAGACGAGAATACTTAAAATTCTCGTCTTGAAAATTAGTTAGAAGAAACCGTCATATTTTATATTCCAAAATAAATGTGTTCACACATAGCTTCTTTGAGGATTTAAAAAAATGGTTCATGTTCAGTGCTCACACATAGATTCTTTAAGGATTCTTTCATGCTCTGAATTTTAAGAAAAGTAATCCTGGCGAGAAACGCCTGTCAAATAGCGGCGCCGCTAAATTGAATCTTCAATGCGTCTTGGAATAGAAGTATTTCTAATTCCTTGATAGCTTTAAGGAGGTTCCCTAGACATTTTAAAAAATGTTCTAATGTAACCAAACTTTGAATTTATGTTGTCTGTGTCATAAAAATGATACCTGAATTTTTTGGAAATTTTTGACCACGTAGTTTGTTAAGTTTTAATATTTTACATGGGCTCTTATGGCTTTCCATTAATTGATTAAATAAAAAGATGTTAGAAATGTTCTATTTACTTAATTTTTGGTATATAAACGTATGCAAGCACGGACATCAATTTCCCAAAATTTGAAGAAGGTTGACCACATAGTTGTAACAATATTGTTGTTGTTGTAAAAAAATCTTCAAGCATTTTTTGATTAGTGAATTAGAAATTATTGTAAAAATATATCACCGCAACTGAACGAATTGCAATATCAACTAACACCCGTTGACCGAATTTTGTTTTACATTAATAAAAATATTTTTATTAATAAAAGGCTGATATCTGAGTACGCCACTGCATGTGTAGGGAACCTCCTTAAGACAGTAAATTCCTTTTTTCAGGATTCAGAAGCATGAAAGAAACCTCAAAGAATTGTTGTATACCCATTTCGAAATTCAAAATACAAGTAGCCAAAACTGCAAATGTCTTAGCATTTCCATGCCGTCACCTTTAGCTTCCTAGTGTCGAAATGTCAAGGCCTTTCTAGGCCCGCGATTAAAAATCACTTACCTGTATGTGTGATTCAGATCATCAAGTGTAGCGAGGCCAGGTTGGTGAGGTGCGGTGCAGACAGGTGCCCGCGCTGACCTCGAGCGCTCCGGACCACTCCGACCAGAGGTGACAGATTTATAGGTGCACGCCAGTGATATAGGAATGTGGCGACAAGAGATACGGTTATGGTGAGAGAGTATTGAACACAAGAGACTACAAGAGTACGTAAGACTCTTCAAAAATATAGAAAACTTTGTGACGGTCACTATTAATAAGTCAGATAATAATTTATTACGAATAGTTGTTAAGTAACGGAAAACGAAAAGTTGATTGAAATGATCAAAGCGCAGTCAATTTTAACTCACTTACAACTAAGCTGAAAGAATTTTTTCAATATTCACAATTTTAGGTTCCAGTTTTTAATCAAACAGTTTTGGGCGACCGTTTTAAAATGGAATTTTATAAATTTACTATTCTTGTCTTTGCGCAATTAATTAAAAAATTAGTTTCCCAAGATTTTGATTCAAAATTTGACTTGATTGACTTAGCGACTGAGACAACAGGCGACTGGTCGCTAAGAATTAGAATAGGTCTCCTGGTCACCTGTTCTATTATATTTAGCGTTCATAAAGTTCACTTTGTGAAACGCAACTGAATGTCGCTAGACACGCAACATATTTTTTAGCAAGTTGGTATTAGCAGTATTAGATAATAATAATAATTGTCAAACGTCAAACCTGAGAACGTACAAATTTCAGTATAACCTCCAAATCTGTTTTGCCTAATTAATGAATATAATAATAAGTTCAATATGTTCTATAATGTCTGCACTTATCACCTAGAATACTTCAGTAATTATATACTTTTACAGTGACAGTGACAATTAAATAAATGGTATTATTAATAACACCAACAAAAGCGTTACACACATAAATTTCCCTAAATAGACTTGTGTACCTATATTGTGGCAGTTTTGTTTAAATTTTAATATTAAAAGACACCAAATAGAAAAAATAGTATAAAAAACTCATTTTATGACTTTTTTACATTTGTCCTTTAGTAAACTTGCCAGAGGGCTCGTTTTACTAAATTTGGACGCGTGCGAAAAAATCTTGTCTTATAAAACTTGTTCTTTAATATACTATTTTGTTCCATGATCAGTAAGTTGAGTGAATTACCCTGTATAATGCTACTACACCCAATTTGGGTTTAAAGGCATGATAGATATATATGTATTATTAATAAAAATTGCTTTTCTTACTGGGAGACCCCATGGCTATTCTCACAAGTCATAACCATTATTCAATATTATTTATTTATTTATATTTTCATAGCTCCTTCCTCTGTCAATCTTGCTAATTAACAGTTCTGGTCTTCATCTTGTTTGACACACACACATACACACGGTGATCGTGGGAACGCAGTGGACACTAAGATAGTGTCCTGCTAGTGGCCACCGCTTCACTAAAATGTTTTCGATGTTCACACACACACAGATACGTGTTTGTGTTTGTGTAAGTAAATAAAAGGAGTGGGTGACCTTTCAAAGGGTAAGAAAGTAATTGTTATTGTAGTTGAGTGTGGCAGCCTCACCGTGTGTGCGGTTACCAGCCGTCAACTCATTGGTTGGTAACTTTACTTAACTTTAAACTATCAATGAATCATAAAATCTTCTTTTCCAAGACTCATTGAAGTTTCAATTAAGCGGCACTGTTATTTCACAGGCGATACTCGCCAGAAGCATGAAAGAATCATTAAAGAATCCTTCCATTGTCAACTGACTATTAATTAATTCTTGTTTTTATATATTTTGATTATAATATCTCTGATTTATTTTATGTCTTGGAAATATGTATAAACATATAAACAGGCACAATTTATAGATTCGTTTTTTATTTGAGTTGGTTGATGATTTGTCATGATGACATATTTCAGTAGCAGGAATTTTAATGACGCTACTAAACTGCGGTTAATGAATACCACCGCTATACTAACTATTTAGTATAATTAATAATAGAAGAAATAAATTTTGTTAAGATTGCTGCTGTAATTAAATTATTTATTGTTGATTTATGTTAGCTTGGATTAAAAAAAATATTTTGCAGCATACCTGAGTGCATTATATGACCGAGAGTAGATCTGACAACTCAGGTTCGAATTCAGTCAGGCGCACATTCCAGTTTAACTGCACAAACCGTACTATTAAACATGAGTGAAATGACGGTATTTTAGTTTACGTCTACTTGTCCACAATATGTAATATTTTTTGAAAATTGAAAAGGCTAATTGTCAAAAATTTCTATAAATTTGGATGAATATAGATTTATGTGTAATAAGAATATGAGAAAAAGTTATTTGCAACTTACGTTATAAACAAAGTGTCTTTATCTGGTAGCATTAAAGAACTGCAGTAAAATTTAAAAAATAAATTTATCAAATCAAACGATGAAATCTTGTAATTTTGTTTCTGCGAAAAAAATATTGACAGGTGAGACGGGTGACACTAACGCCATATAAGTCATAAGATATTAAATGTAGTAATTGAACGGAGGATGGCTTCAACACAGAAGAGTTTTCCTGTGAATGAATCTTTTGATTCAGGTAATGCAAATTTCTGTGTTTGAATACTTTATAAGTCATAAGTAAGACATTAAATGTATAGTAACTGAACGGAGGATGGCTTCAACACAGAAGAGTTTTCCTGTGAATGAATCTTTCGATTCAGGTGATGCCAATTTCTATGTTTGAATATTTTAGATTTTTATTTGTATATTTTAAATGGTCACCGGATTACGATTCACAGTACGTGAGGCTGCCACACCCAAGCTGGATCAAAATAATGCATGTAAACAACTCTTTATCATGCTCAACACCGCAGTTTTCCTCTCTTCCTCGGAGACTCCAACTCCCGGTTGAACGGCGAACCCGTCATGTCAACAGTTCTACTCGTTGCTTGTTTTATGAAAGTCATTTGTGGGGCGCGGTCCAGCCACACGGCGGTCTCGACATTAAAAAACCCGCTGCTGAAATAAAACAACTCAAACACGGCAGCTTCAGCTTATACTGCGGAGTGACCGCAACTTACAGAGAGACTTGAAGAGGGGGGAAGATTGAACTCAACATACATGAATACAACCTCGTCAAATTGTTCTTATTACTTAGGTAATGTTTATAATTCAGTTCTGCAATTTAAATGTTCTAAATGCTAAAAGGTGTTCAAATTTTATTGTGTTAAATGTCTTTTTTTTTTCAAGTTTGATTTATAAGGTGCGTTTTCTGAGAATTTCTATAGAATACCTTGGGTGACGAATATGTATTTATATGAATGAATAAAATATTATTTATGAGTGTATACATCATATTAAATAATACATGTCGACTTTTGAAAGGAAATAGCGATACTGCGTTATTTAAAATAGTTTGTGCGTTATTTATTAATTTTACTTTGTACATTTATATAATTTGACCCGAGGAATAGAATTTTTTATTTCGACCAGTTTGACTTAAAAAAATATGTAGAAAACTGTGGGTCGAAACTGTTTTTCGGCTACAGATTTGAAATCCTCGTGGTTGAATTAGTATATGACCACATTTTAAGACAATTATAGTTCATTTGAGAATGACTGACAGTAATAAATCATTATTTGCAAGAGTAGTATTGGATTTTTGCCAGCAATGCGGCAAATAAAACTTCCAGAAAAACCAGTTGTAACTACACTAGGATGGTCAAAATAAGCCGCACACTTTGTACCTGGGACAAAACTTACTTCTCGAACAATAGAAATGTAGTCATAACCGAGCGATAATCCCCGTCGAACTGTGTCATAGACGTAGATAGTATTTTTCAGAGTGATCTGTTTATACATTTACTAAAAATAAAAGTTTTTAAATTTTTAAATATAACTTTCTCACTCATTATTATTAAAATAAATCTTTACCCTGAAAAACAACTTAGACCTAAAACGATAGTTCTCTAACGAATTTAGTCATTTCGATTATCCCTGTGCAAACAATTATTGGCGCGCCACTGGAATGTCTTTGACAGAATGATTTATTACTGCCAGTCATTCTCAAATATAGTATACCAATAATATTCTTTAGGCTAAAACATAAGCAAGTTTTTGAAATATCTCAATAAAAATTGCATCCCTCAGAATTTTTTCGTGAAAATTTGTATTCCTACATAATTTGACCCGAGGAATCCGATGGTGAAAAAATAAATTTTCTATTTCGACCAGTTTTCGACTTAAAAAAATTATGTCGAAAGATATTGGTCGAAAAAAAAATTCGATTTCAAATTTGAAATTCTCGTGGTCGAATTAGTATATGACCACATTTTAAGACAATTCCCATTATTATTCTTTAGGTTAGTAATTAAGCAAATTTTATATCTCTTCGATTTTGTACCATTTATGAAATATCTCAATAAAAATAGAACCCCTCAGAATTTTTTCGTGAAAATTTGGATTCGTACATAGTTTAACCCGAGGAATCCAATGGTGAAAAAATAAATTTTCCATGTTGACCAGTTTTCGACTTAAAAAAATTATGTCGAAAAATATTGGTAGAAAAAAAATTTTGACTGCAGATTTGAAATCCTCAAGGTCGAATTAGTATATAACCAAATTTTCAGCCAATTCTGAGAGAAAAAGTTATTTTGGCCAAAATTTCATCAAGGGGTACCCACTTTTTTTGGCCATTTTAAAAAACCCTTCATAAAAATCGTACACGTTGGAATTTTTTCGCGAAAATTTGGATTTATATGTAATTCGACGCGAGGAATCCAATGGTGAAAAAATTACGGTCATAGTTACTCCCGTCTTTTACTTGTAAAAATTATCTTGAAAAGTATTAGCCAAAAATTTTTTTTAGTGGCACCATTGGATTCCTCGTGTCCAAAATAGGGTATAACCAAATTTTGAGCGAATCGGAAATTTCGAAAATTTTCAACATTTAAAAAAAATTACAAAGTGTATTTCAAATTGTACCCGACAGAATATTTTAAAGAAAATATGTATTTATATGTAGTTTGATACGAGGAATCCACTGGAGCATTAAAAAAAATATACAAATATATTTGTATCTTGATTTGTATAGTAGTAAAAGAGTAGAGTATGACGGGAGGTGTTGTGCTGTCCACATCAGATTTTTTAAATAAATACCTCAGATATTAAAGCATAACATATTCGTTTTCCAAACATGCAATATTTTCTAATCGTAAAACTACTGCTAACCTCCATATACGCAATGTATTTTAGCGCGTTTTAGTGTCAACTTTAAATTCAATTATCTTCGTTATTTCAACGGTTACCGATATATTTTAGTTTTTATCCAAATTCTACGACTTGTAACGAATGTTGTATATTAATATGAGTCATATTTTGGGCAGTGACCACCCATGAAATGAAATAAAGGAAGAAAATAGAAGCTAAAGATCAACAGGAACAGATAATAAATACAAACTAAAAGAAGCTTAAATTTAAAATAAAAACATAATTTAATACCTTAAATGATAAAAATTTGCTCAGAGTTTGCTAATATTTATGCCACATTAGCTATTGCTTCTTAGAATGAATTGAACCACATAGTATTTAAATATGGTTAACTTCTTCTCTACTGTGAAAGTTTGATATTCGCCACACCTCAGTGTCTTCGTCCTCTTGTTCTCTTCTACAGTGTTAAGTACAGGGAGCGCAAGTAAGGCCCGATTACACCGGAGGCGAGAACTGCAGCATCCTGTTGAAGTAGCCAATCAACTTTAATCATTGTTTGTGGATCGATCGAACGTCCACTGATCTGTTATTGACCGCGATACAACATCATTCACTTCTTATTGCGAGATAAGTTTCCGGCTATGAAAACTACACAAAATGGCGGAGAACAGATACTTCAATCTGTGCTTGCAGATAAAAATCTGATGTGGCCAGCACACAAGCTCCCGCCATATCTTGACTTATAAACATAAATGTATACGTACTATCCGGTGTCCATTTAAAATATACAAATAAAAATTTAAAATATTCAAACACAGAAATTTGCATCATCTGAATCTAAAGATTTATTCACTGGAAAACTCTTCTGTGTTGAATCCATCCTCCGTTCAATTACTACATTTAATATCTTACTTATGACTTATATGGCGTTAGTACCAACTTGTCACCCGTCCAACCTGTCAATATTTTTTACGCAGAAACAAAAATCCACTGATCATGGATTACAAGATTTCAACGTTCTATCTGATAAATTTATATTTAAAATTTTACTGCAGTTCTTTAATGCTACTAGATAACGACAATTTTTTTATAACGTAAGTTGCAACTAACTTTTCCTCTTATCCTTATACAAATAAATACTATATTTATCCAAATTTATATTAATTTTTGACAATTAACCTTTTCAATCTTCAAAAAATATCGAAGATAATTTGTATCAAAATCTAATGAACTCTTCCAATTTATATACAAATGTTAAATACCAAATATTAAAATTTTTGGGTAATTCGTATTTGAGTTATTCGACCTACACCCCGGCCTTAACCACATACATACATACATACAGACAGCATCATGAAACTATCTAAAATAAGTTGTAAGGGCCCTAATTCGTGCTCATCCACTAAAAACTCACCTCCCGATTTTTAGCATGATTCCAATACCTTCCTTTACAGGTATGGCGGAAGGTAAAAAGTATCAAGCAGACAGGTTTTTCTGACGTGGTACTTAATAATTTCTTTGAATGATCAAGTAACATAAGTAGTAAAATTAATCACTGAGTAAGTACATGTTAAAATACTTGTTTAAAATAGCGCCCTGTTTGAAATAACAATGTCTTGAAGGCAAGGCTTGAATTAATACAAAAAGTCATTTCTGGCAAGAGGTAAAATCAAAATTTATATTACAGCTCTGTGTTAAACAAATTTTATAAACTAATCTACCATCATTTAAAATATTCTTATTATTGGAAGCAAGTTAAATTCTCTGTCATTAATTCCTCGTGTGCATGTGCAAAGCGCATTACTCTTTGGAACATTGTACAACGTACAACGTGCGAACAGTTGAACAAGCAACAAGAAATACAAGAAGTGTCATCATCAACTTCAGCTTTCTGCAGAAGCTGCGAACAAATCTAAGACTGGTGTTCAATGGCGGCGCCATCAATCAGAGAAGATGTTTACATGGATCCACGGAGCTTGAATAGTAGAGGCACTATGAAATTATGAATACGGTAGTGAAGCGAGATGGATAGGAAATTGTTAATTCGATTATTTGATTCATTTATTTGTTCATTTCAAACTGAAATTTTATATTAAATATTGTGAATTATTAAGGTAGATTCAGACCAGTGCTAAATTAACCAACCAGCGCTTGCACAAAATTTTATTTTCAATTATAATTTAAATTTTAATATTACAAAGACACCAAAAAAATAGAAAACATGGTATAAAAATCTCATTTTATAACTTTTTTCGCACTTGTCCTTTAGTAAACCAGTTCGAAGGCTCGTTTTACTAAATTTTGACGCGTGCGAAAAAATCATGTCTCCTAAAACTTGTTCTGTAATACACTATTATGAATTTGAAAAATCTAATGTGGCCACCACACGACCTCTCGCCTAATACTGCTTATTCTACTAATCTAATAAATAGTTTTACTTACATTTTAATAGTTTCATCTTCATGTAATATGTAAACCAAGATGCAAGCAAAAGATGTCAACTGTACTGTCACTGTCATAACATAATCATTCAAATTTTGTGTAGAAGCAAATTTCATATCATCATGGACAACAAAATATTGGAATTTTAAAAAAGTAGAATATTAGTTGTACTTTATTTTATTGTTAAATATTACCAGATTCAGTAAATTGTATTTAAATTACCTGTACCCGGAGATAATTATGTTATCTTTTATTTTTAATTGCAAAAATTATCATAAATAAATAATGTACTATGTAATGTAAAAAGTACTATTTCCGGTTTGCGGATTTCTACCGAAACATTATTCGGTGTTAAGATCCTTATTAAAAGGCTAAAAACGGTTTGATACTTTTTAAGTTATCGTGGACGAAAAATCGTCACATAATTCATACGTCCATGCACACAGACATCATCATGAAAATAGTAAATTCGTATTGTAGAGACCCTGAAACGAGCTTATCTACGAAATTTTTACCCCATACAATACTGCCCTCCTTAGGAAGAAGGTCCTATCTGCAAATTTTGAGATTTTAAATAAAAATAGAATGTCCAGCCGCCCTAAGAAAAGGTAGAATTTATTATTATTAGTATTATATTTATATAAAGCAATTTTAATAGTAAAAATCCGCATGGTTGTTTCCACAAATTTTTTTATATAAAATAATAGCTAAAACAAAATTTTTGCAGATAGGACCTTTTTCCTAAGGACGGCAGAATACCTCTCTTACAGAATACGAGAGGTAAACTTATTTTTGATCGGGATACGTAGCTCTATTTCGTGAAATGAAGCGTAGCATTCTACAAGTTCCGAGGCAGCGAAGCATTAACATGTAATCTGTGAGCGTCAGCCTCAGTCTATGAGCTGCAAGATCCATCATCATCTGACTTCTTGTCGTTTAGCACTTGAAGTGTTCAAGTTCAAGTAGCTCTCGAGGAGTCACCGCTCTCGCTGGGTGTCCTCTGCCACTGTACCACAAACACGAGATGCTTCTCAAGAAATGTAAAATGCATTTTGTTGATTTGAAGATTATCTTATATTAAGGATATTTGCGTGTTTAGAGGTGGCAACTCATTGCATATTACAAATTTGAAGGAAGATGTTTGTCAAAGAATTTATGCCCAGTTAGAATTCTGATAAAATCTCATGTGGCCAGCACACGACCTCTCGCCTAATTCTGCTCATTCTACTAATCTAGTAAATAGTTTTAGTTACATTTTAATAGGTTCATGTTCATGTAATATGTAAACCAAGATGCAAGCAAAACTGTACTGTCAATGTCATAATCATTCAAATTTTATGTAGAAACAAATTTCATATGATCGTCTATAACAAAATACTGAAATTTCAAAAAAATATAATATTCATTTATTGTACTTGATTTTATTGTTAAATACTACCAGATTCAGCAGATTGTATTTAAAATTAACTGTACCCAGATAATTATATTTTCTATTATTTTTAATTGCAAAAATTGTCATAAATAAATAATGTACCAATTTATTTAAGAAAAACTACATCAAGTTTCAAAAAGTACTAATTCCGGTTTTCGGATTTCTATCAAAATCTTATCCGGTGTTAAGATCCTTATTAAAACCTTAAATATACAAATTGGTTATTAAAGGTTTGATACTTTTTATATTACCGTGGACGAAAAATCGTCACATAATTCATACGTCCATACACACACACATACAGACATCATCGTAAAAATAGTAAATTCGTATTAAAGAAACTCACACTCGAAAATTTTGACCCATTACAATACCTTTCTTAGAGAATATGAGTCGAGAGGTAATCAAATGTTTTTAAGAAAAAAATCTCTTTTATAGTAGAGGCACCGAATCAGACGAAGTGGGAATTCAAAAGAAATGTCCTATACTTTTAATATTTCGAATTTCTGAAAATAGTATATTATATATTAAAGGTCTACATGCATGATTTAATCCTGAGGGTGAGTGAAGTTTATTTCACGAGCCGAAGGCGAGGGAAATAATAATCACCTGAAGGATTAAAGGTACTTTAGTCCTGTGGTATATACGCTATTTTTTGCACTTCATCCTCAAACGAATACAAAATACTTTAAAAGAATACACATTTTGCAATTTTGATAGTGAACTTTATGACAAATATTTATATTGTTACTCTGTAACAAATAGTACGTATTGACAACGGGATTAATTAATTCAATTCCTTGAAACGGGATTAATATGAAAAAATAATCCCATGGGATCAAATTAAGAACCTTTTAGTTCCTAAAAACAAAGACTAAAGAAGAGATTTAGTCCCGGAAGTGCAAAAATGTTTAGTCTTAAGGTACCAAGTAAAAGTAAAAGTACAGAAGGCACAAATTTAGATTTATTTTATGTATGTTTATATTTTATTTGACTATTACTAGTAGGTAGTAGATGTTTTAAAAAACGAAGTAATTTGGTGTAGGTAATAGAATAGTTCGTATCCAATCATCCCGCTCTGATAACTTCTTCACATTTAATCCGCATTCGTATTTCCATCAGAAATATCCAAAAAAAACCTCTCGTCTCCGCCAATGAGATTCCTCTGTGCCTAGCGACCGGTGGCTCTCACGGGAACACCGATGACAACTGAAGTCAGTGACTAGTGGTCAATGCAGACCGGCACAAGAAGTTCACGAATCCAGAACGGAAGACAGAGACGCTAGATGCGAGAGTTGTGCGTCCGGTTCACGGATCGAGTCTGACCTCTGAAGATCGATACACATTCCAGATTTACTGGAACACAAGGATTGAGAAATAATCCTGGTGACTCAAATAGCGGCGACGTTGAATTGAATCTTCAATGAGTCTTGGAAAAGAAGAATTTGTAATTCATTGAGCTTTAAAACAGTTTTTTGGATAAAAGCATGAAAGAATCCACAAAGAATCTATGTGTGAATCAAGTTTTACGTAGATAGAAGGCTTAAGTAATTTAATAAGTAAAAAATAATAATTATTCGATATTGCATAAAAATCCATACCATACCAAATCTGAACCCAATCGGTGCAGAACATTTTGAGTTAGCTAGCCATCATTTTGTTCCACGATGGCGAATTGACATTTTAATGTGCTCTTAAGGGGCTCGTCTACCAATTTTTAGAATTCCTAAAATACTCTCGATTTTATTTTATTTTTTTAACTCTCTTCCCCACTACTACGGCTGCCTGAAACTCGTACTTTGTCGCATCCTAACTATGCAATGTCCTTTTGAAATTGGAAATAACTGTAAACATGGCTCCAGTATTTCCATAATAACTTCTGTATTTTTTTAAAGAAATTAAGTAAAACAAAAATTATTCGAAAAAGGAAGGTTAGCTGCAGACTTAGTTTTCTTTCCATTTATAATGACCGAAAAAAATAATATCAAATAATGACAAAAAATCATTTTTAAATATTTTTTACTTCAAATTCCTAGGCCAAAGACCAAAAATAAAAAAACTAGATGCTTTAAGACATCCTTTGTTAATAGACTCATATGTAAAAGCATCATATATTTCAATTATAACTAAAGTAAACGTGGGAGGCGTACACCTCTGTAACGCTGTTAAATTTTAGGGTAGACAAACACCTTAAACTATTACCATAACAAATTTGAATCCAATTCGCACTCTCAGAATTCAGAACATTATAGTATAGTAAGTCAAATTTTTTTTAAATATTTGCATTAATAAATAAATTATCAACTTAAGAAATATATATCACTAGTATGATTTGCTTACTATATTTTTTAAAGCCCTATATTATAATAAACACTAATGTAACCACCCAAATTGGGCTGACAACAGATTCCACCGTTGCCACCAATATGTAACACCCTAATTGGGTTGACAACAGATTGCATCGTTGCCACCAATTATGTACCTCCCAAATTGGGTGTACAAATAATAAGTTGTTGGGTCCTTGTCGAGACTGGGAAACTAGTATCAATTAATACTCAAAGTATAAAAGTATATTTAATAAGTTAATGTATAATAATAATAACAGTAATAATACCATCTTACGTTAACCCTTATCTCTATGCTGTCACATACTGGAATCGGAACGCAACTGAATTGGAACTACCTATTACCCTATCTGTATCTTATTTATACTCATGTACAAGTCCTTAGTCAGCAAAACTAGTATTAGCAATACAAACATATTTATTTGGTAACTCTGACCTATTAAACTAATGACTGACATCGCACCTACTTAATTGTGATGGCTAGGATTTGTTACACTAACTAAATAAGACAAACTAATGATTTATGTGAGTATAGGAACGCATAGAAGACAAATACTTGACTTTATTTAAATTTCTGACGTTTCAACCGTGATTATCGACTAGAAGTTACATTAAATGATGAAAATAATTTAGTTTGAAGTTAAATTGTTATGAATAGATGTGATCAGTTCTGAATCAACACACTGAATATAAAACCTAAGAATTCCTCGTCCGGTCCTGCGTTACAGAAGCTTCGGCATCGGCAGCGCTTGGTAAGAACAAGAAGCACACAAGAAGCAATCGAAGCCGAGGACGTGTCGTGGTCGAGTCTCGCGGGGAAAGAGACGAAGCGAAAGATAAAAACTTGTAGTTCATGACCCAGGCTCCGGTCACCGGAAACCAGGCATTATGCACCGTCCACTACCCAGTCCAGTTCAGTCACAGAGAATGAGAGAATGGCTTCAACATCGGAAAATATCATTTATATACAACACCTAAAGACGCAAATCTCTAAAGTTTGTAATGTAGTAAAATACCTGCATCGAAAGATTCATTCACAAGAAAATTCAAACACAGGAAGATGTAAACATAAGAAAATGCTAATCTAAATATCTGATGTGGCCAGCAAAACACCTCCCAGCATACTTACTTTATTCTTTTTATTTGTTATACAAATATATTACTAGGTACTACTACTCACAAATATATTTTAGTCATTTTATTTAAACTGCAGAAGAAGATATAAACGATATTTTACTATTGGCACTGTCACTGTCATGTCATAATCATTTAAATAAACGATAATAGACTACAAGATACCGAAATACTAATGCCCATGTCACACCTGTAATACTTGTATTATGTATGATGAAAATTATCGTGTGTGACGAAAATCTCTCGCCTGCATGTAACACTTGTATGATATAAATAATATGAAAAATTATATAAATTATTTGGAATAACAAACAGTTTCGTCTGTTCGGTATGACGTGTATGACAGAAATAGCAGCGCTTCTATTTTTCGTCATACACAGGTTTGATCATACATGATACAGTATATTACAGGTGTGACATGGGCCTAATGTATAAGTATATAGTACTTTAATTATTTTTAAATGATACCAGATACAGAAAAATTTATAAAATACCAATTATTGTAGGTAATAATCACATAATCTTTCATATAAAATAAAAAAATTTGTCTTAAATTAATTATTTATCAAAATATTTAAAAAAAAATACTACTTCCGGTTTATGAATTGGTACCAAAATACAATTGGACTATTGAAAATCGTATTTAAACCTTAGATATAAAATTTGGTATTTAAATGTTTGATATTTTTGGAGTTATCGTTTCCGAAAAAATTGTAACATATGAACAAACGAACGAACGAACGCACACGCGCACACACACATCATTTCAAAAAATGTGTAATTAGTATTCTAGAGACCCTGAAACGTGCTTATCCACCAAAAATTCACACTCGAAAATTTTGACCATCTGAAATCTTAGGTTTAAATTAAGTTTATAAGAGAAATACTAAATTTGTTTAACTGCACAAAAATGTATCATGTGCTGTACTGTCCCACTAACACCCATAAGTGTGTCGACGGATGGTAACCGCACACACGGAAAAATAATCTATATGTGAGGCAGCCACACCCAAAGGCAGAATAGATATGTTTGTAAATTGTCAGGAAACAAATACATCAATCGTAATGAAGTTCTTGCGCTCACAATGAGCTATAAACGCCTGCGAATGATTTGTGGTTTCATAATATCATTCGTCATAGTCGTAAACAGCTGTACAGGCAGCACGGAACCATTGAAGTCAGCTCTTGATGATGAAGAAGAAATAAACACATTATAAACACTGTACTTAGGCCATTATGGACATTACACCTACAACGCTATATAGCAACCAATCATCATACTATTATTTTACAAGGTTTACTATATACAGTCAAGTGTTTCATTATTATATGCATTACTTTATTACTTATGGTTTGTTTATTTTAACTGCGTATTAACACAAGTGACAAAAACCCCCAGAATATTATAATCCCGGTTGTTACTTGCTTGTTTATTAAGGGTCCCGTCTCCGTAACAAAATATTGCGTGTTTAGAGGTGTAGCAGTTTTTGCTTTACTCATTACATATTACAAATTTGAAGGAAAAACAGGTACTAGATGTTTGTCAAATAATATATGACCAGATAGAATTCTGACAAATCATTAGAATCCATATAAAAAATCTGCTGTGGCCAGCACACGACCTCTCGCCTAATTCTGCTTATTCTACTAATCTAATAAATAGTTTTACTTACTTTTTAATAGTTTCATGTTCAAGATGCAAACAAAAGATGTCAACTGTACTGTCACTGTCGTAATCATTCAAATTTTGTGTAGAAATAAATTTCATATCATCATGGATAACAAGATACTGAAATTAGAAAAAAGTAGAATATTAGTTGCACTTTATTTTATTGTTAAATACTACCAGATTCAGCAAATTGAATTTATAATTAACTGTACCCATAGATAATTATATTTTCTTTTATTTTTAATTGCAAAAATTGTCATAAATAATACTGTACCAATATATTTAAGGAAAACTTTATCAAGCTTCAAAAAGTACTACTTCCGGTTTGCGGATTTCTACCAAAATCTTATCCGGTGTTAATATACTCGTACTCATACTCGAAAATTACCCATTACAATACGTCTCTTATAGAATATGAGGCGAGAGGTAATTAATGGAAAAGTGTGTTTTAAATAATGTTGTACAAGCATTATCTTATTATTAAGAGATTTATTAGAAAATGTAACTCGGCATAAAGCTAGTTGCATTCTTCGTCTGTAAATAAATTTATGAAATTTTGTTTCATCTACAAAATTTCGTGAGCATTTTAGAAATTGCTAGACTGCTGTTACGTATTTTTAGCGTAGTATTTAATAATAAAATAAAGTACAACTAATACTCAACTTTTTTGAAATTTTGGTAGAAATGTGCAAACCGGAAGTAGTACTTTTTGAAACTTGATTTAGTTTCCCTTAATAAATTGGTACCTACATTATTTATTTATGACAATTTTTGCAATTAAAAATAAAAGAAAATATAATTATCTATGGATACAGTTAATTTTAAATACAATTCACTGAATCTGCTAGTATTTAACAATAAAATAAAGTACAATTGATATTCTAATTTTTTTAAATTCCAGTATCTTGTTGTCCATGATCATATAAAATTTGTTTCTACACAAAATTTGAATGATTATGACAGTGACATCATTTGCATCTTGGTTTACATTATCGTTTACATATTATATGAACATGGTACTATTAAAATGTAAGTATAATTATTTATTAGATTAGTAAAATTAGCAAGGCGAGAGGTTATATACAGGCCACATCAGATTTTCTTTACAATAATTATTTAAAAACTATTTAAATATTTTCGTTATAACATGAAACATAATTCTCATTCTCATTGTAGTATTTTTCGTTTCTCATTATATCGAGCGTGAGCGTGGCTCGCCTCGTGACCTCTGAAACGACCTGGCGACCTACGACCTACGACCGACCTTAGTGACGTCATCAACCGAATTCACTATACACGCGCTGAATAATAATACCACAGGTACAAACACACACACAAACACACAAACAGAACTCAAAACATTTACAAAATGTTTTCACTCACCTCCATACAGGGGCATGTCAGACAGCACATTGCAATCTAGAACAAAAACATTATTATTATTGAATCACTTTTCAGGGCAATAAAACGTTTATTAATTAGATGCAGTAAAGAAGAGTTATAGCCCTGTATCGAAGACAATTTATAGCTCGTTATAAGATTTTATATGATGTTAAATGCGCTGAGGAAGATATACAGTAGATGCTGAGGCCTTTAGTGCGGAAACGTTACTTTTTCTTTAGTTTAGATGTTAGTGTCGCTATTTTAATCGTTCATCTTATAATATAAGACTTGGTAGAAGAGGATTCATGCCTATTTATATTATTATTTATTATGGAAATTGTTATTTTGTGAATCAGTTTAATAATAAATTGTTATATTTATTTTTAGTATTGTTTTGATTTTAAGATGGCCAAAATATGGTAAAAATTGTTATATAATATATTTATTTGTATATTTATGCAGAATTTAAAATGATATTATGTCATGTACTTTTCACATTACAACCATTTGGATACTTGTGAATTGAATTAAAATCAGTCAAAACTATAATACAAATTTGTATTAACTTTATATTTATTTTTACCTTCCGCTTACCTGTAAAGGAAGGTATTGGAATCATGCAAAAATTTGGGTTGTGAGTTTTAAGTGGATGAGCACGAATTAGGGTCCTTACAACTCATTTTTGATAGTTTCTCGATGATGTCTGTATGTATGTGTGTGTGTGTGTGTGTGCGTGTGTGTGTATGTGTGTGGTCCGGGCCGATGCCGGATGTCGCATAACTCAAATACGAATTACCCAAAAATTTTGATATTTGGTATTTTACAATTGTATACGAATAGGAAGAGCTCATTAGATTTTGGTACAAATATCTTCACCGGAAATGATATTTTTTGAAGATTGAAAAAGATAATTGTCAAAAATTTATATAAATTTGGATTAATATAGTATTTATTTGTAATAAGAATATGAAGTAAAGTTATTTGCAACTCACGTTATAAAGAAATTGTCTTTATCTGGTAGCATTAAAGAACTGCAGTAAAATTTAAAAAATAAATTTATCAGATAAAACGTTGAAATCTTGTAATCCATGTTCGGTTGATTTTTGTTTCTGCGTAAAAAATATTGACAGGTGAGACGGGTGACAAGTTGACATACTAGCACCATATAAGTCATAAGTCAGATATTAAATGTAGTAATTGAACGGAAGATGGCATCAACACAGAAGAGTTTTCGTGTGAATGAATCTTTTGATTCAGGTGATACTAATTTCTATGATTTTTATTTGTATATTTTAAATGGGCACCGCGGATTGTACGTATACATTTCTATTTAAAGTGTAGATATGGCGGAAGGTTGTGTGATGGCCACGTCAGATTTTTAATATTGTTTTGAATTTAAGATGACCAAAATATGTTAAAAATTATGAATTTTTTTATTGAATTTAATTAAATAGGTATCTATAGTTCCATTGTTATATAATATATTTATTTGTATATTTATGCAGAATTTAAAATAATATTATGTCATGTACTTTTTACATTACAACCATTTGGATACTTGTGAATTGAATTAAAATCAGTCAAAACTAATATAAATTTGTATTAACTTTAAAATACAAGAAATACCTACCTACTTATTTTATTTTTCCAAAGATCTATTAATATTTTAATTTTTTAATCGATAAGATCAAATTAATATACTATACCTAGTCACTCGTTAGTACCTACTTCTAATAATTATTTATGAAGTTAAAAATTTAAAATAAGTTTCATCAAGAATAAACCAACTTGACACGAATTGTCGATGGGATGTTTAAAAATATCTGATTCATGTACTTTAGATATTAAAAATTACATACCTACTCAATATAAACATCTCAGAGAATTACAAGGGGCACACAATTGTGATATTATTACCAAATTACTAACATTGGGATGTTACATAGATAATGTTACTAAGGATGGACATTAGCAATCGCTAGGATATTAACAGGAGGTTAATGGGCAAAATAGCAAATAACAAGTTTTTTGAAATGTTCTGGGGATTTTATTTTGTCAAGTGGAAATATACTAAAACAAGAAATTCTAGTTTTTCTTGATTTACATTTGTTCATTTGACTCAAAGTTATTTTTAAATCTGTCGCACCCGAATTAGGTAAGGCATGATCGATGTGTGTTTAAAATATTGTAGGTACTACAATTTTAATACAAAGATAGTCATAATTGTAAGGTAACAAACATTATTTTTTAATGCTAGCAGAATTGAATACCTAATAATTATAATTGTTTTAAAATTAGTTCATATTATAACAGATATAGTAATATCCAGAAATTTTACAATCATATTTCGAACTTAAAAATTAGACAAACCTAGGTAGCCTCCCGGCAGAGTGGCGCACACTTGCATCATGTCTGCCTCTGGAGAGGTGCTCCAGGTGCACACTTCAGCACAGACACAGCACAGTCACAGTCAGAACCAAGAACCAACACAGAACTAACCCACACGGCCGACACGACAGCACAACAAAGACTTGTGTCCGTGTGTGTGTGAGTGTGGAGGCAGTGCGAGGTCTCCGGGTCAGAGGTCACGGCCGTGGCACGGCCGCTCTAACCTGCGACCCAAGATACACAGTGCAGGAACCAGAGATGTAGTGCTGGATGAGTTATATCACATACTGTGAGAAGCTAGATTCAGACCTACCCAAGTATAAGTATAAGTGATAAGTTAATCAACCACCGTTTCCACAAAATTCCAATTTCAATTATGCGATAACTTCAAATACCTATACTGACTCCTCAACACTACGACCGCAGTTAAGGTGCTAGTATAGTTAGCATGTAGTAGTTCCTTATTAAATTAATTACTCGTGCATTTCGAGTGCTTTATGAACCAAATTTTGGTTACAGTATACTAAATATATGTATTGTCTTTTCTGACTTTTCGCACTTGTTTTAATAATAATAATATAATAATAATAATATTTATTTGCCCAACAGTCTTTCGACCAATTACAAGACAAAATATGAATAAATATTGAAAAAATACATTAAATACAAAGTATAATAGGTAGGTTAAATATAAATACATAGGTAAGTACAATAAAAATAAAGTAATAAGTATAAACAGAAATAAAACTAAGAATTAATTACATTATAATGAAAATCAAATCATTCATAAATATTTTTAATAAATGAATACAGTGTTGTATTGAATATATCCACGTTATTAGATAATTTATTAAAATTACTGGACATTACATGAACTGGAGCTTTAAGTAATAAATTTGTTCTGCTTAACTTGCAATAATGGGAAGCCTAGAAAAACATCAAAAATCGTACTTTACCAATAACTCATGCTACGATTGAAATATCTTTTCCAAAAAAATTACACATAATCTACATTAGTATCTTAACATCGGATTGTCAATATTTTTTCAAAAACTATTCCCAATTTCTAATTTAAAAAAAATATCAAATTTTGCAATTTATTTTTTTTGAGCATTTTGAAATTTTTGAATCAATTCGATGTTAAGCATAAAATTATAGACATTTTTTGTAAATACATTTTTTCTCTAAAGTGCACCTTAATTAAGTTATTAGTAAAGTACGAACGACACTTTTATAGTAGCTATACTCGAGCCTTAATATTATAGTTCTAACAACAACATCTTACATAAACATCACTAATTCATAATACATTCTTATTGATTTATTTCATAACTAACTAGAAATGATTCGATTTGTTTCTGTAATATTTTAATTATTATTTTACTACGAAAAAGTAGCTTATTATACATGGTTGTATTCAGAAATGTAGAATCAAAACTTGGTGTTCCATTTAAAATAAGGAAGTTGAAATTACTTTCGGCTAAACAGGCAGTTATAAAAATTCATTATATATGTAGTTTAATGCGCCTCTGATTGTAGTTTATAAACCTATAATATAAATAATGTAATTGACTTAAAAATACAATTTTTTGGGAGGTGCGCCTGTTTCAGGAAACGCCCGGTATATTTTAATTGATTTATTTTAAGGATAATAATTCAACAGGATCAATTCCTAATGAAAGAATAAGGTAGATGTTTTATAGTGGAATCCAACCACTCGGACCAGAGGTATTATTGTCGTTTGTTGAGATTTTTGTGTCTAGATTCGAACCTGATCCAGTCAGACACAAATCGCACGTATTCCTGCTGACACATTAATGTACATATTTTATCTACGACTAATGTATAACATGAACATTAAATGTGTGATGTTTGTTACATAATGCCAATATTAATCCCGCAGGGAATAAAATAGTCAGTATTCCCTTCTCTACACCAATCAGAAAATTACTTTGCCTGAATCAATTTCTCTGTGTAAATTATTTTTAAAACACATTGCAATGTTTAACGATGAATTTACTTTTGGAAATGTCAAAATTTTTGCGTATTGGTATTTATTTTATTAAAATCTTGTTTGTAATAAGTTAGTCGTAGATAAAGTACAGTATACAACTCGCTATAATGGCTTTTATTCCTCAGATGATTAAAACCCTCGCTCACTTTGCTCGCTCGTGTTGCAAACTTCATCTTCAGGAATAATAGCATCCATTATAGCGTCGTTGTACAGGGTGAGTCAGCTAACTATTCCCTATTTGGATTTTTTATAACTTAGGCAATTTTTATCAGAAAGTGACGAAATTTTTGCAAAACATGAACTATCTAAAGGAATTTTTACTGCCGAAATTTCAAATCGATCAGACAAAAACTTCACGAGTGGTTCACTTCAATGTGAAAATTGGACCAATTAATCCAAAATCTCCAATTGCAGCCCAAACAGTCGTTCTAGGAGAGTGCAAGGATTGTTCAGCAATCCAGTGGGGATTTTCATCTGACCAATACCGATGATTGTGTCTATTAAATCCACCATCAAGATGAAAATGTGCCTCATCAGAAAATATGATGTTATTCAGATGACCAGGGTTTTCATTCATTCGTTCAATTTCGTCTTCTGCAAATTCCAATCGGTTTGCTTTATCCTCTTCAGAAATTGCCTGCAGAATTTGAATCTTATAAGGATGCCACTTAAGGTCCTTTAAAATCCTACAAATAGTCGTTTGACTAATCATTAATTAATTAATCATTATTTCAGTCACCAATTAGGAAGCAATAGAGAAATAATGATAAAACTTTGCGAACAAAAACTCAAGTGGCTACTGTATTTACAGCAAAAATTTGGCGGACTTTACACAAAAACTTGAGACTTTACAAACAAATGAAATAGGGAATACTTAGCTGACTCACCCTGTATAACACAGTATTATTTTTATCTGACACATATCATAACTTCGTGTGTATGTAGGTTTGTATTTCACCCAGTTTTGAACAATCCAATTATTGTAGAATGAATTTTTCCTGCTTTTGTTAATTCCAGACTTCCTTTGCGTCTGATTGCAGTGTAGGAGGCTGTGCACCTCCGTGCTATGCGTAGGTGTAAACAGTCATTTAGTGCGCGTTGCATTGTCTCTACGTGGTTCATCGGATGTCGTGATCTCTATACACGAAACACCCAAACAACACTGACTCATCGTGACTTGTACAAAGATTGCAAACATTGCCAAACTCTGCATAACCTACGGTCAAATATCTGTAGAAGACCCAAAATGTGTGAGCTGCCACACCCAACTTGGGAAAAAGGTGGGATTATGTAACAAATATTAATTTACAAAAAGTACCAACATGGATATATACTTTATTATTTAATATTTGTATATAATATTTTTATTTTTTTCATTGGACATTAAAATACAATGTATAGAAACAAGTCGAGTAAGAGAGAGTCATTTACAATAATCGAAATATTCAGCAATATTATAAAAACAATTTTGAATAAGAAAGTACTTAAATTTATGTTTAAAATTATTCAATGAATTTACGCAAGAATGAACGCAATGTTTATGGTGTGTGTAATTAGTATATTATATATTGAGGGACTAAAGTGCATGATTTAATCCTGAGGGTGAAGTTTATTTCACGAGCCGAAGGTGAGGGAAATAATCACCTGAGGGATTAAAGATAATTTAGTCCTGTGGTATATACGCTATTTTGTGCACTTCATCCTCAAACGAATGCAAAATACACATTTTGTAATTTTGACAGTAAATTTTATGACAAATATTTATATTGTTACAATAGATACTCTGTAACAAAAAGCACGTATTTACTTGACAACGGGATTAATTAATTCAATTCCTTGACAACGGGATTAAATATGAGAAATAATCCCTTGGGTTCAAATTAAGAACCTTAGTCCCTAAAAATAAAGACTAAAGAACAGTTTTAATCCCAGAAGTGCAAAAATATAATAATATAATATATAAATCATATTTCCCCGACCGGCCCGGACCAAGTAAGAAAAATGTTTATGGTGTGTGTAATTAACACTGCCCGGGCAATGTCTGCAGTCCAGCTAACGTACGAATTCGAATACAAATTTCCCTCCTGAATCTCTTCGATTTTGTACCACTTTTTAAATACTTCAATAAAAATTGTACCCCTTAGAATTTTTTCGTGAAAATTTGGATTCCTACATAATATGACCTGAGGAATCGAATGGTGAAAAAATAAATTTTCTATTTTGACCACTTTTCGACTTAAAAAAATTATGTCAAAAACTGTGGGTCGAAATTTTTTTTTGACTACAGATTTGAAATCCTCGTGGTCGAATTAGTATATGACGACATTTTAAGCCAATTCCCAATATTATTCTTTAGGCTAGAAAATAAGAAAGTTTTATCTCCTCGATTTTGTACCATTTTATAAATATCTCAATAAAAATTGTACACTTTAGATTTTTTTCGTGAAAATTTGTATTCCTACATAATTTAACCCAAGGAATCTAATGGTGAAAAAATAAATTTTCCATTTCGACCAGTTTTCGACTTAAAAAAATGATGTCGAAAAATATTGGTCGAAAAAAAATTTCGACTGCAGATATGAAATCCACGGGGTCGAATTAGTATATAACTAAATTTTCAGCCAATTCTGAGAGAAAAAGTTATTTTGGCCAAAATTTCATCAAGGGGTTGGACTCACTTTTTTGGCCATTTTCGAAATCCCTTAATAAAAATTGTACCCGTTGGAATTTTTTCGCGAAAATTTGGATTTATATGTAATTCGACGCGAGGAATCCAATGGTGAAAAAATTACGGTCATAGCTACTCCCGTCTTTTACTTACAAAAGTTATCTCGAAAAGTATTAGCCGAAATTTTTTTTTAGTGGCACCATTGGATTCCTCGGGACCAAAATAGGGTATAACCAAATTTTGAGCGAATCGAAAATTTCGAAATTTCAAAGTGCATTTAAAATTGTACCCGACAGAATTTTTTAAAGAAAATATGTATTTATATGTAGTTTGATACGAGGAATCCAGTGGTGTACTTAAAAAAATATACAAAAATATTTGTATCTTGATTTGTATAGTAGTAAAAAGAGTAGAGTATGGCTAGAGGTCTTGTGCTGGCCACATCAGATTTAAAACCTATACTAATTGATAACAGTAGCCATGTATCTTTAAATTATAAGGTCTTTAAAAAAATTATAAACCTGCCAGTCCTTTTAAAAGGACACTAGGTCTATCGGCAACACAGCGTTCAAAGCCACCGCTATTCTTCCTCATTTAAAAATTGGTCGCTTGGTAACCGCAAAAGGAAGTCGTCGTTTAAAACAAAACAAAAAATCCCAAGACAAAGCCTTGGCGGCCTGGGTGCATTGTGTTATGTCACATACAACGTAACGTAACCACGTGCTGCGTTACACTGTCTTACGCTATGTCCAGATCCTATCAGGACCTCCCTCTACAACGAAAGATTTATACCGGAGATTGTATCGCGCCAAAGTGAGAAATTTTAATAGCTGCAAATTTTACTATACCGTAGCGGCAAAGAATAAAACACTGATCAGTGATCACCATAAATAAATACAATCATTCTAAACCAAGAAGGCTATTAGGTCCCTGTATTTAGTTCAATACCAAAATTGATAATATGGACTCAAAAAGATTGTTTATTTAGTTTAATTAAAGCTGCATTCACATAAGTATTTACTTTTAAGGTTTACATTTATGTTTACGTTTAAGAAAGTTTGAATACATCTAACTAAATACGAGCATTCACAGTGCTTGAAAGTGGGAAGTGTGAATACTCGTATTTAGTTATATGAATTTAAACTTTCTTAAACGTAAACATAAATATAAACCTTAAAACTATGCTTATGTGAATGAGGCTTAAGCGTCGTCTACGTTTATTCCGAATTCCTAGAATACTTTCGATTTTACTTTTTCTTCTATTCCACTCCCCTACTCCTGCAGCTGCCTGAAACCAGCCCGAAACTCGTACTTTACCGCATCCTAGCTATGCAATGTCATTTTGAAGTTGAAAAATACTGTAAAAGTGTTTTCGTTGCAAGTAAACTGTCAGTTTATTATTGATTTCGGATAATGCTTTTTAAACATTAAATAGAGAAAGAATGGATCTACAGATGTGCCTTTTAAAATATACCTGTGTCAAGTTTGCATAAATTGAAAATTTTTATGAAATTTTTTATTAAAATTTGTAAAACTTAAGGGCCTATTGCATGGCAATAATACTCATTGAAAAACGAGTAATTTTTGTGAGGATCTCAATCTAATACTGTTATACGTATGATGTTGAATTTTTGTATGTCGATTAAGGAAGAATACTAAAAGTGCGGAATCTTCAAAATCTTTAATTAATGTAATTAGTTTGGCTTAAATAATTATGCGAAATTCGGCGAAAATTGTACAACTTTAGATATAATTTATGACAATTCTGTTAATAAAATTATAGTTTTATTGTTTTTCCGCCCTTTTTACATCTATGTTCTACTCATTTTGTCTTTAAACTCAATGATAACTTTTATAGTTTATCCATGAGATCCTCACGAAATTCTAGTGTTTAATTCCTTTTTATCTCTAATTGTTGTCGGAACAATATTATAGTTTGAATTTTTCAATTCCACAATGCATTGTCGTTACTAATATAAAATTTCAGATTTTTATTTTGAGCAATATAGCCAGAATCGTGAATTCTGATTCTTATTGCACTCAAGAAGTATAGCCCCTTAAGGTCGAATTCAATCAGGTTTTAATATACTTATATGACTAACAATGTGTGAGGCTGCCATACGCAAGTTGGGTAAAAACCATGATTTTTCGAGTAGTAAATAATAATATCGATCATATTGTGATCTTTGCGAATCGATTGGCTGTTCTCGTTTCCTAAGTGTATCTCTTGAGCATCAGAGGTCAGAATTCTTGTAAAATGTCATCTCTCGCTCATCAAGTGTTGAACAGCTTACGAAATGGACATACATTCCTGAAGCATCTTCATTTGCATTTGGAATTAGCGTTTGCTATTTAGATAGACTACTTAATTAATTTCCAGATGAACTATGAATTTGTTAACACGCAGGCCTGACATTTTATTGTTATTTAGATGAATTGTGCTGAAATGCCACAGGAATTACACAATGAAAGCAATTTGAAATAGAAATAGGATTCGCTTAAGAGGCTCGTCTACCTCCTAAAACCCACCACAAAACGTACTAACGTAGCCAGTACAAGAATGGTTTCAACAAGGATTATATACTCACAGGATCAATTAACAGTTGTTCCTTTTTAAAATTTGTATAAAAAATTGTACATGATTATAATAATTTCCAATGTATGCAAACTTTACACGGTTATATCTCTTGATAGAAATTTATTTTTAAAATTATAAAAAGGCACATCTGTAGATCCATTCTTTCTCAATTAAATTTTATAAAAACATTATCTTGAAGTCAATAATAAACTAACAGTTTATTCGCCACGAAAACACTTTTACAGTACTTTTCAACTTCAAAATGGCATTGCTTTGCTAAAATGCGGCAAAGTACAAGTATAATTCTAACAACTTAAGTTCGAATCTAGTCAGGTAAAAATTTCATAGGTAATAGTAAGATATTAAATGTAGTAATTAAACGGAGGATGGCTTCAACACAGAAGAGTTTTCCTTTGAATAAATCTTTTGATTCAGATGATGCAGATTTCTGTGCTTAAATATTTGAGATTTTGATTTGTATATTTGAAACGGGCACCGGATTGTACGTATACATTTATATTTAAATATATGGCGAGAGGTCTTGTCAGATTTTTGAGAATAGTAAAAGATGAAAGTTTGGATTGCTTTCTGGGGTAAACTGATATAAAGTGAACTGTTTGTGTAGAAGTGTGCGCCGGTGAACGGTTGATACAATTAACTCGAGCACGGGTGCAGCACACGAGGTGAAGGAACTTGTTCATTAACTTCTACTAATTATTATTTTAAATAGATCGGTGCACGCGCTGTGCGGCTCACTGCTCACATTAAATTACCTGCTACCTGACACTACCTGACAATTCAAAATCACACTCATCATCATTTACATTTGTGTTTGGTTCATATAAAGCCAATAACATCAATTGACAGTTGTCTATTCTGCCCAGTTTACATTGAGCAATATTGCAGCTGCAATCGCAACTTTCAACCAGTTGCATCAATATTGCGTGAGTGTAATACAGGAATTGCACGCTCAACAGATTGAATCAATCTTGCCCGCAATGGGTTGCAGATTCGTTCAAGCTTGCAAGGCGATTCACAATTATTTCTAGTAGTTATTGGAAACCTTAAATCTACGGAGATTAGTCGGAATTTGGACAGATGTTCATCAAAACAAGATTATTGAAGATGAGACGTTAACGTTTCGGTTTATTATAAAACCATCATCAGAACAGATACTATTAAGTATTAAGTTGGTAGTAAACAGTTGTCAATTTCAAGACTTGTGAATTGCTCGCTGCTCAAGTATTAAACAACACTGTAACAGAAATATTTCACTTTACCATGTACACCATAGTTTTGTAATAATGTAATATTGTAATTCTGCTTTATATAATGAACATAATTCTACCAAATTTTGTAATCATAAATATGGACTGCAGTATGTATAGTTTATTGTTACTGTTCTGTAACTTCTGTATTATTTTTGATTGATTGTAACAAAATGTAAAATTTGCAGTATCTGTTCTGATGATGGTTTTATAATACACCGAAACGTTAACGTCTCATCTTCAATAATCTTGTTTTGATGAACATCTGTTCAAATTCCGACTAATCTCCTACCTAAATTCTATTGCTGGACACTACTTCCAAATATCTTAAATCTACGTCTCAGTCAAATTGAGATATCAGAAATAATTGTAATATATTCGTCCATCTTTCGAAACGTTTCTTAAATATTCTGTCATCTCCCACTTAAACACTTAACTATTATTATCTCAATTGTTATGTGTCTAACTAATTAATGAATATGTCATTAAGAGTTTCGCAAATTAATTTGTAAATGTTTCACAATATATTTGCATAGAAATTGACACAAACCAACAGATGAACTTTTAGTTAACGACATAATATTTCATCTACAGTGATATTTATTTTCGACACGTAAGTACGACCATCAGGTAGGCGAGTATTTTATATGCGTACCACACTCGTCTGAAGAAATGTCATTGTTTAACACCAGTGTGTGCGTAGAGGGGTCACTGGAGGGTCATGACCTGACCTCTGTGCCCGAGTGACCTCTGACCAAAACCCTTCAACCTACACACGACTGTATCTTTAATAAATACATCACTGATAAATATTAATAATCAGGTACAAATTCCACTAAGTTTTTCAACGAATCTTGGAAATGAATAATTTGTAATCCATTGATGACAAAACATTGAATTTTTTTCCAGGATTCACAAATATGAAGCATGAAAGAATCTTCAAAGAATCTATGTGTGAAATTATATTGTATAATGGTTTTCAAATTAAAAAATAACATTGAAAGAATTAAAATTAATAAGAATCTTGTCCATATGGTCATCTCAAAGCCGTGTCTTTGGTATAAATGTATCATTATCGTGTGTGCGGTTATCAGTCGTCATGGTTGTTAGTGGACAGTACACCACAGGGTGGATTTTTGTGCAGTTAAACTGTATAATGTGTACCCGACTGGATTCGAATCTGAATCTTCTGGGTTCTGTACGATGAGTATTTTTAATACCATAAAATGACGAATTACAAATATTGCATCTAATATAATAAAATAAAAGTTTCGGCCCACAGTTTTCGATATAATTTTTGTAAGTCGAAAACTGGTCGAACTAAATAAATATTTTTGCACCATTCGATTCTTCGAGCCAAATTATATAGGTGTACTTTTAGCTGTCCTTTTTTAGAAAATAAATATAATCTTATATCTATAATATGTGACTCTAAGATGTTAATTTGTCGATTCGATCTGACCTTTTCAAGAAGCACGACATTAACAATGACTACTTTTTATCATTGACCTCAAATTGTTAACTTAAGAAGTTTACAACATTAACACAATTTGCATATTAAGTACTGTTCACACACGTATTCTTTGAAAATACTTTCATGCTTTTGAATCCTGAAAAATCACTATTTTGAAGCTAGAATTAAAAATTTATCTTTTCCAAGACTCATTGAAGATTCATTTTAGCAGCGCCGGTATTTTCTTTCCAGGATTCTTTTGAAAGAATTCTCGAAGAATCCACTTGTGAACAGGACCTAATGTTGCTGCTGGTGCTACTAATATAACACAGGAGGAAAAAGTTCTTCAGGATATGTTGAGTTTTTCTTCAATCTTTGATTCACAATCTGCACTGGTGATCACGCAGTTGTCTACCGGCTATTTATTAAACCGGATCTGCTATTATAGTCTTCTACTAGCCAGCCACTAGTTACTAGTTAGCCGCTAGCTAACTGCAAGAAGCTTGCAAGCAGAACACAAATGTTGCACAGCAAATATTCTGACTTCTTTAAGGCAAGGCTTAGATCTGGTATCTCATTGTGCCTCCAACTAGTCTGCGACTAAATCGCGACTTTAGTAGCGAGCTTATTACCAACAGTGATTCGGCAAATTCCCTATGAGATCAGCGAAGATGCAAGTAGCTTAAAATGGACGCAGAAAAAAATCTTCTTTTGTAGACTCACTATAGTGCGGGAGCTGGCATCAAATTTGACCGGACCATTTCAGCAATGCTGATTTTTTAAATATAATTAGTTCTATAATAACTAATTAAGAATTGCAGTGTTAGTTGGTCCGAAAGCGTGGCTCAATATTTTAAGAGGCTGTGGATATAATATAATTGGTAAATTATCATTATACAAAATTTTAGCTTTACTGCTTTTACGTATTTTACCACAGGACAAACGTGGTGTTGAGCTACGTGGTGTCAATACCCTTAAAATATACAGGGTGATTCAGCTAAGTGTTCCCTATTTCATTTGTTTGTAAAGTCTCAAGTTTTTGTGTAAAGTCCGCCAAATTTTTGCTGTAAATACTGTAGCCACTTGAGTTTTTGTTCGCAAAGTTTTATCATTATTGCTCTATTGCTTCCTAAATGGTGACTGAAATAATGATTAATTAATTAATGATTAGTCAAACGACTATTTGTAGGATTTTAAAGGACCTTAAGTGGCATCCTTATAAGATTCAAATTCTGCAGGCAATTTCTGAAGAGGATAAAGCAAACCGATTGGAATTTGCAGAAGACGAAATTGAACGAATGAATGAAAACCCTGGTCATCTGAATAACATCATGTTTTCTAATGAGGCACATTTTCATCTTGATGGTGGATTTAATAGACACAATCATCGGTATTGGTCAGATGAAAATCTCCACTGGATTGCTGAACAATCCTTGCACTCTCCTAGAACGACTGTTTGGGCTGCAATTGGAGATTTTGGATTAATTGGTCCAATTTTCACATTGAAGTGAACCACTCGTGAAGTTTTTGTCTGATAGATAGTTCATGTTTTGCAAAAATTTCGTCACTTTCTGATAAAAATTGCCTAAGTTATAAAAAATCCAAATAGGGAATAGTTAGCTGACTCACCCTGTATACACGAACTTAAGAAACAGCCTGTATATTTATCTGTGTGTGCGTTTACCAGCCGTCAGAGAGATTTTTGTACAGACTTGTGGGTTAACTGCACAAACAATAAAAATCTATTTAATTAAGTACCAATTAAATTATTTAAAAAGTAACCAAGTGTAAATCTCCGTACAAGTATTACAATGTACAGTTAACGCTGTCTTATTAACAATACATAATAATAATAAAAAGTAACAAACAATAATTACCTCAACTTTCCACGAACTTGAATGTTTTATGAATGAACGGTGTGCGTTGCGTACGACTTGCGTGCGTCTGTCTGTCGCGTTTACCGTGTGCAACAAGTGTATCGTATGTTTTCACGGACGCTCAAATTATTAGCAATTTACTCGAGAGAAATCACAGAGGATGAAGGATGAAGGATTGTCCACAATCACAACAAGAAAATTGTGACCTATGGTTGCGCACATACTAGAAAAACATTCGCTTCCGCAGAAAACGTAACTGATCATTTTCTTGACATCTTAAAAAGGGGTTTTAATTTTATTGTACCTTGAAGTTGAACTCACTCATTCTAATATATTAAGTGTCCTAACTGTTTAAGCATGGAGATCTCGAGAACTATAACAGATACGAAGTTGGTTGGTATCAAACTACATATAAATACATATTTTCTTTGAAAAGGTCCGTCGGGTACAATTTTAAATGCACTTTGAAAATTTTAAAAAATAACGAAAATTTTCGAAATTTTCGATTGGCTTAAAATTTGGTTATACCCTATATTGGACCCGAGGAATCCAAAGGTGCCACTAAAAAAAAATTTCGGCTAATACTTTTCGAGATAATTTTTGCAGGTAAAAAACTGCAGTAACTATGACCGTAATTTTTTCACCATTGAACTCCTCGCGTCAAAATACATATTAATCCAAATTTTCGCGAAAAAATTCCAACGGGTACAATTTTTATGCAGGGTTTTCGAAAATGGCCAAAAAAGTGGGTCTACCCCTTGACAAAATTTTGGCCAAAATATCTTTATCTCTCAGAATTGGCTGAAAATTTGGTTGTATACTAATTCGATTCCGAGGATTTCAAATCTGTAGTCGAAAATTTTTTTCGACCAATATTTTTCGACATAATTTTTTTAAGTCAAAAACTGGTCGAAATGGAAAATTTATTTTTTCACCATTGAATTCCTCGGGTCAAATTATGTAGGAATACAAATTTTCACGACAAATTTCTGAAGGGTTCAATTTTTATTGAGGTATTTACAAAAATGGTACAAAAACGAAGAGATTAAACTTGATTATTTTCTAGCATGAAGAATAATATTGGGAATTTGCTTAAAATGTGGTTATATACTAATTCGACCACGAGGATTTCAATTTATTATAAATAATAAAATTTCCTAAGGTACTATAACAGGTAATTTTCCTCGAGTGTATAATCTTTCATTTGAAATAAAATATATTGCGATAAATTAATTATTTATCAAAATATTTAAGAATAGTACAATTTCTGGTTTGGGCATTGCTTCAAAAAATGAGTTCTTAAGATTTCTATTAAGACGTTATATATAAAATTTGGTTGTTAAATGTTTGTAACTTTTTGAGTTATAGAACCTGGAAAAAATCTTACATACAACCTAAAATACGCACACAGACATCATCTCGAAAATACTTTATACGTGTTCTTTGGATCCTAAAACGTGCTATCAACTAAAAACTCAAATTTTGATACGTCTAGACGCACAGCAAATTAACATGCGTTGCTTGAACAAAAAAGTTTAAAATTCTATAGAAGTTTATAAGTTTCTGAAGTCACAAAGAAACGATACGTCTGTTAGACAGTGTTGCGTGTGTAGGTATGTTATTATGATCGTTAGTGAGTAGCGTCTTCTCGGCCCATAATTCACGTTTCCTGTGTCCGGTGACCGGATCTGGTGACCGCCGCGGTCACTTCCGGTCTGCGGACTCGCGTGCACTTCATTCATAATGAGCCGCAACGCAAGCTTGGCTGGACAAACCAAGGACCATGAATGAAGAAGTAAATACACTACTTCACAGACAATATTTAATAAAGGGTTGGTTCTGCACGCCCTTAACTATACATTTGTTGGATTTTTTGAATCCAGCACTATAACTACAAAAAATCTGCTGTGGCCAGCACACGACCTCTCGCCAGATTCTGCTTATTCTACTAATCTAATAAATAGTTTTACTTACATTTTAATAGTTTTATGTTCACGTAATATGTAAACGATAATGTAAACCAAGATACAAGCAAAAGATGTCAACTGTACTGTCACTGTCATAATCATTCAAATTTTATGTAGAAACAAATTTCATATCATGGACAACAAGATACTGAAATTTCAAAAAAATAGAATATTAATTGTACTTTATTTTATTGTTAAATACTATCAGATTCAGCAAATTGTATTTAAAATTAACTGTACCCATAGATAATTATATTTTCATTTATTTTTAATTGCAAAATTTGTAATAAATAAATAATGTACCAATATATTTCAGAAAAACTATATAAAGTTTCAAAAAGTACTACTTCCGGTTTGCGGATTTCTACCAAAATCTTATCCGGTGTTAAGATACTTATTAAAACCTTAAATATGAAATTTGGTTAAGGTTTCACGGGTAAGTTTCACGGGTGACGGTTTCACGGGTCAAGGTTTCACGGGTAAGTTTCACGGGTGACGGTTTCACGGGTCAAGGTTTCACGGGTAAGTTTCACGGGTGACGGTTTCACGGGTTCAATTTGATCGGTTATTTCGCAGATCCAAGCTTTGTTGACAGCATATTAATATTTGAAGTTTGAAGTTTATTTACTTATAAATAAAAGCTGTACAGTGGCGCGCGAAAACCCTCATTTACCTATAAATATAATAATTATTTGTAATAAGAATAAGAGAAGAAGTTATTTGCAATTTACGTAAAAAAATTTCTTTATCTGATAGCATTAAAGAACTGTAGTAAAATTTAAAATGATCGGTTGATTTTTGTTTTTGCGTAAAAACTATTGATAGGTGAGACGGGTGACACGTTGGCATACTGCCATATAAGTCATAAGTAAGATATTAAATGTAGTAACTGAACGGAGAATGGCTTCAACACAAAAAAGTTTTTCTGTGAATGAATCTTCTGATTCAGGTGATACTAATTTCTGTGTTTGAATATTTTAATTTTTATTTGTATAATGGGCACCGGATTGTACGTATACATTTATGTTTATAAGTCTATATATGGCGGCGGGTTATGTGCTAGTCGGAAGATGGCTTCAACACAGAAGAGTTTTCCTGTGAATGAATCTTCTGATTCAGGTGATACTAATTTCTGTGTTTGAATATTTTAATTTTTATTTGTATAATGGGCACCGGATTGTACGTATACATTTATGTTTATAAGTCTATATATGGCGGCGGGTTATGTGCTAGTCGGAGGATGGCTTCAACACAGAAGAGTTTTCCTGTGAATGAATCTTCTGATTCAGGTGATACTAATTTCTGTGTTTGAATATTTTAATTTTTATTTGTATAATGGGCACCGGATTGTACGTATACATTTATGTTTATAAGTCTATATATGGCGGCGGGTTATGTGCTAGTCGGAGGATGGCTTCAACACAGAAGAGTTTTCCTGTGAATGAATCTTCAGATTCAGGTGATACTAATTTCTGTGTTTGAATATTTTAATTTTTATTTGTATAATGGGCACCGGATTGTACGTATACATTTAAATTTATAAGTCTAGATATGGCAGGAGGTTGTGTGCTAGTCACATCAGATTTTTCACTATATTTTTGGCCATAAAAAGTCTTTAAAATCGGACACGATTCTATATTACCTACAGCTCTCTAGCTATTGGAATCTCACTCCAAAATATTTAATATTAGCATCACGTACTAAATTTGAAGTTTCTTTTCTTCCTTGTACATTTTGATCTAAAAGCACGCACATTCTGTCATCCGTTGATGAACTCATCTTGAGTGTGACAGAGTATTTTACGACTTGTAAGTGAGAAAGTTTACGAGGTGCGTCGCTGAAGGTAGGGCTCACAACACATTGCCACTGTCACTGCCCAAAGTCAAGTTGATGTGGTTTATTTACATATGCGCGCCGTAGCGCAGAGCTCAGTGCGTGGAAAAATGCCTCAGAAGAGAACACTACAACATACAAGTCTACATAATGTTCTATACCTTGCACGAAAATTTAATAGATTATGTATTTCAATATACTGATTATAGATAAAAAGATTTTTTTCGAAAATCGCAAAAATATAAGGGTAGTGTCTCTTGTTTGAAATTCCATTTAACTGTGTATTTATTAATTATTACATATCAAGTGACTATTTGTAGATAGTCTTAGGCCTCATTTCCACCGACTGTTTTAATGCTTAAGAACTATGTTTAATGCTTAAGTACTAAGAGCAACGCATAAGAACAAAACTTTGCAAACTCCAAACATAAGGCGTAATGCACAAGCATAATGATTGACATGTGTCATATTTATTATTTATTTCGAGTTGTCAGTTTCTGTCTATTTCTAAATTTGGAAAGAAATAATTTACTTACGAAATTAACAGTTCTTCCATTCCTTAATATCTCCAAAATGCTGATAATGATTAAATTACAAATATTCGACAACAAATGTCATCTCTGTCGAATTAGTCCTTAAACAAAATAGGTGGAAATGGCCATCTAATAAATAATCACTATGCATTACGCCTTACGCACTAATCATTATGCATTAAGCACTAAAACAGTCGGTGGAAATGAGGCTTTATAGTATTTATATTTATAAATATATTTTATAAATAACATAATAAATTACAAATTATTCTTTTCCAAGACTCATTCAAGATTCAATTTAGCGTCGCCGGTATTTGACAAGCAATTCTAACCAGGATTCTTTTTCTTAAAATTTAGCAGCATTAAAGAATCCTCAAAGAATTACGCTAGTAGTATTCGCGAAACTTTAATGAGTCTTGGAAAAGAAGAATTTCCAAATTCTTATTTTTCAAGACTCATTGAAGATTCAATTTAGCGGCGCCGCTATTTAGCAGGCATTTCTCACCAGGTTATTTTCTTAAATATTAGAAACATGAAAGAATCCGCAAAGAATTAGTAGTACTCGCTGAAACTTCAATGAGCCTTGGAAAAGAAGAATTTTTGATTCATTGATAGCTTCAAACCACTGAATTTTTTCCAGGCTTAGTAGCATGAAAGAATCCTCAAAGAATTCTCATAGAACAGAGCCTAACCCCACTTGACACAATAAAATCCTCAGAACATTTCAAGCATGTGTACATCTCGGCTTGTTACGCTATATTTGTCCATTAACATCCTGTTAATATCCTAGCGTTTGCTAATGTCCGCCCTTAGTAACATCCCAATGTTAGTAAATTGGTAACAATATCCCAATTATGCATCCCAAGTAATTCTCTGAGAGATTTTATTGAGTATGTAGTACTCAGGATGTGGCTAGACGTAATATCACTTACAGTACAAGAATAAGATATTTTTAAACATCCCATGGACGATTCATGTCAACTGGGACGTTTGTATTAGTTATGATAAGGTACTAAATTTAAAGTATGTTTGTTCTTACCGGGTCGGTGTCGGCTCTTGTTGGCCAGATTGTTGATAATGTGGCTGAGTCGCTGTCCTGCGCCTTTGGCGATGATGTCTTCGTCGTCTTCCTCGTCGGCGGCGCGCATCCTAGACGACGCCCTAGCCGCCGACAGCACCGTCACGCCTTCTGACACCGTCGTGACGCCCACCCAATCTACCAACAAAGAGAAATTATTTTATATTTTATATTTGTTACACTTTTACCCAACTTGCAACTTGTGTATGTGGTTGTGGCACACTCACTACTGTGAGATATGTGGATTTGTTTATCGTGTGTGCGGTTACCAGCTAGCAACTCGTTCATGGTTATTAGTGGAAATGCAAAGTACAACAGGAGATATTTTTATATAAGTTTTGGGTGTGAGCCTCATATACTATGCGTCATTAGTACAGATATATAGTATATTATTTAGTGAATATTCCAATTTACTAAAATTACTAAAATTGTCAAACCCACAGTCGGTGACATAACACTTTCGACTGTCCATCCTTTTACAAAATAGTTTATGAAGATTATTGTGGATTGAAATAAACTAGAACATTATATTTACATTGAAGCACATTTTTAAAAAAATCAATATTTGAGAATGTATTTATCTAGTTTTAATATATTATGGTACATTAAAATTATTTGAATGTAGGAAAGAAACAGAAATGAAATTGTTATTTAGAATTTTATGTAATAATATATAAGAAATATATTTTTGTACTAGCCGCAAACTCAGTCATGGTTGTTAATGAATAGTATACCACATAGAAGAATTTTGTGCAGTTGAAAATTCAGAACACAATCAATTTAATATATAAAATATTAAAAATTAAATTGAGGCAATTGTAACCTGATAGTCTAATCAAATTTAGTTTATAGAATACATTTATTGATTTGAAGCTATTATGTAATTATAAATTCTTGTTTTTCAAGACTCATTGAAGATTCAATTTAGCGGCGCCGCTATATGACAAGCGATTATCATCAGGATTATTTTTTTATAAATTCAGTAGCATGAAAGAATCCATAAAGAGTCTTGTATGAACAGAGCATGATTCATGTTTCAAATTTGCAATAAATATATCTGTAATATAAAGAATAATAATTATTGTTGAATTTGAAAAGAGACTACGGCTTAAAAAGGTACTAGAAAATACTTGACTTATAAAATATTAAAATATAGATGTGCTTATAAGGGTACGTACATATTTTAATTTAATTTTTAAAGATTACTGATTTATTCTACAAGCATTCAAGTACAAATTATGATTGATTTTTCAGTCGAAATCCAATAATAATAAGACGTTGAAAACTTCAACCTGCGTGTATTATTTTGGTTGTAAGGTGCTGCTTGCTAACCTCTACATTCATGAGTGCGGTTATTTTTGACGTTACATTTTTAGCCAAGACCGCGGGGTCACGCCAGGTCAAAAAGTTATAACCCGGCCAGGGGCCACGTCTGTTGCCAGGTCTGTGTTAGCCCAATCAGTCACAGAGAAATAGAACAGAAACTAGGAAGTCATTTACAAAAAAAATACTATTTTTTGGAGAAGGTTCAAAATGATTTAGGTCGCTCAAACACATTTTTTACTACTGTTTATCTAAAGCTCTGTTCACACATGGATTCTTTGTGTAAACAGGGCTTTATGGATTCTTTGAGGATTCTTTCATGTTTCTGAATCCTGAGAAAAATAATCCCGGTAAGAATCATTTTGTCAAATAGCGGTGCAGCTAAATTGAATCTTCAATGAGTCTCGGATAAGAAGAATTTGTAATTCATTGCCAGCTTCAAAACAAGTGAATTCTTTATGGATTCTTTGAGGATTCTTTCCTGTTTCTGAATCTTGGCGAGAATTGTCTGTCAAATAGCGGCGCAGCTAAATTAAATCTCCAATGAGTCTTGGATAAGAAGAATTACTAATTCGTTGATAGCTTTAAAGCTTTAAGACAGTAGACAGTGAATTATTTATGGATTCTTTCAGGATTCTTTCATGTTTCTGAATCCTGGGATAAATAATCATGGTAAGAATTGCCTGTGAAATAGCGGCGCAGCTAAATGGAATCTTAAAAGAGTCTTGGATAAGAAGAATTTCTAATTCGTTGATAGCTTTAAAACAGTGAATTCTTTGAGGATTCTTTCATGTTTCTGAATCCTGAGACAAATAATCCTGGTAATAATCGCCTATCAAATAGCGACGCAGCTAAATTGAATCTTCAATGAGTCTTGGATAAGAAGAATTTCTAATTCATTGATAGCTGTAAAACAGTGAATTCTTTGGAGATTCTTTCACGTTTCTGAATTCTGAGAAATTAATCATGGTAAGAATCGCCTGTCAAATAGCGACGCCGCTAAATTGAATCTTTCAATGAGTCTAGGATAAGAAGAATTTCTAATTTATTACTAGCTTTAAAACTTTAAAACAGTGAATTCTTTATGGATTCTTTAAGGATTCTTTCATGTTTCTGAATCATGGGCAAAATAATTATAGTGAGAATTGTCTGTTAAATAGCGGCGCAACTAAATTTAATCTTCAATAAGTCTTGAATACAGTGCATTTTTCTAGAATTTAGAATATGAAAGAATCTTCAAAGAAGCCATGTAGGACAGGGCATTAATAAATTTATAAATACAGGCCATAATTCTAAAAAAATTATTATTCATTATATTTATTTACGGCCAAGATGTGCAACATTTTGTTACATATTAAATAAAATGTGGTACATTGAAATGAATCTTCAGCTATATTATTAATAACGTTGTTATTTTTATCATAATTCATACCTACACCTGTTTTGTTATCAGTCATTTCAGTTGTTTCGTCTCAAAATCGTCTGCGTTTGTTTCAAGTACCGTCTGCTAAACTTTGCACTTAAATAAAGTTATAAAGTACACACACACTCACACACACACACACACACACTGTGTATGTACCTACGTCTGTGTGCGGTACAGGTAAACAGATACGTTATCAAAAGTTCACGTATGACGAATTGGTCTACAATTTTGTAAGATTGTTACTTTGTAAGTTTACCTGTTGTTTGATTAATAATGAGGTCAGAGTTGTATATTGTACGAATTCCTAGAATACTCTCGATTTTACTTTTTCTTCTATTCCACTCCCTTTCCTACTACTATGGCTGCCTGAAACCAGCCCGAAACTCGTACTTTGCCGCATCCTAGCTATGCAATGTCATTTTGAAGTTGAAAATACTGTAAAAGTGTTTTCGTTGCGAGTAAACTGTCAGATTATTATTGATTTGAAATGCTTTTTTAAACATTTTAAACATAAATTTGTATCAGGAGATATAACCGTGTAAAGTTTGCATAAATGAATTTTTCGGAATTTTTATAATCGTGTACAATTTTTTTATTAAAATTTTAAAAAGGCACAACTGTTAATTGATCCTTTAAGTATATAATCCTTGTTCAAACTATTTTTGTGTTGGTCACAAAACACTCGCTACGTTAGTATACGTTTTGTGCTGTATTTTAGGAGGTTAACTGCACAAAAATCTTGCCTCTGTAGTATTCACTAACAACCGCACATAAAAAAATATCTGTTCTAATGACTGCCACACTTAATGGACTACTTGCATGGTATTGAATATAAGATTTCTATTACTGTGTAGGTATCTAATTTTAGATCGAAAACATTTATGTAAAAATATAAATTTTATTTTAAAAAATTATAGGTTTATTAATAAATTGAGAAAGAAAATTTTCTGTGGCGCCATTATCTTGAACAGGAGGTGGAAGGTATATAAAGAATGTAACATGATTGGCCGTTTTAGTTTTCTGCACAAGCCGGATATACGGCCATTCATTGGTTCGTCGTTATTCTACGTCACAAATAAATATGTTTATTAATTTTTTTGGTCGAGTTAACAAAAATTTTGCCAAAATAAAAAATACGTGTCTCAAATTTATATCTATTCCTTAAAATTATTTAATTAAAAAAATATTCGTCATGTCATGGTTGTTTTTAAAATAATTTGAGATTCCCTGTTTACATATATATTTTTGTTTCCACATGCATGTCACCTATACGCCTTATCACAGTTTTTATCATAGTGTAGGTACCAGTATAAGTTTATAATAAGTGTAAGTGAAACAGGTATAGTAATGTTAGAGAGAGACAGTAGTTTCCGTGTCAAGTGTGGCTGGCTAGATGATTAGCCAGGTCAAAGGTCAACATGACACAGGTAACATAAAAAATACACAGAATACTGCGTAATTTGTACAAAATACCCTGTAGAATATAGAGACTTCATAAATCTAGACAACAACTGTACTCGTTAAATTAACACAAAAAAGCTTAAGCGGCCCGTTTACATTTTTTCCGAATTCTTAGAATACTCTCGATTTTGCTTTTTTCCTATTCCACTCCTTTCCCCACTACTACGGCTGCCTGAACCCAGCCCGAAACTCGTACTTTGCCGCTTCCTAGCTATGCAATGTCATTTTGAAGTTGAAAAATACTGTAAAAGTGTTTTCGTTACGAGTAAACTGTCAGATTATTATTGACTTCAGGATAATGATTTTATACGCATTTAATAGAGAAAGATGGATCTACAGATGTGCCTTTTAAAATTTTAAAAATTAATTTCTATCATGAGATATAACCGTGTAAAATTTGCATACATTTTTTGAATTTTCGGAATTTTTATAATCATGTACAATTTTGTAATCAAAATTTTAAAAAGCTACATCTGTAGATCCATTCTTTTTTATTAAATCCTTGTTGAAATAAAATTTTATCATTCTTGTACTGGCCACAAAACACTCGCTACGTTAGTACATTCTATGCTAAATTTTAAGAGGTAGTCAGGCCTCTTAAACCGAAATTATTTTACAAAATAATAATTGATACAAATTTAATTATATTACATAATTGAGTTTTAAATGTATTCGACGTGCTAACTCGAGGAATATAACATAATTTTTTTATATAATGTAAATATCTTTAAAAATGTATATATTTTCATTAATTAATAAATTATTTTATTCGGTTATCTGTAAGTTAAGTAGATACCTATTGAAGCAAAATATAAATTATTTAGTAACTTTGAATCAATGTCAGCCTTATAACTAATAATAATAATATTTTATAAAGAATACAACATTTGTAATAACCAGTAATTATTTATTTTTGCTGTTTGGCGATTTAATGCCCCCTGTATATGCGCTGAATCAACGGTCGCATACGTACGTATGTACGTATGTAACTTGATAATTGTTATATTTGTGACTTGTAGCCTTTTAAGGTCATGCAATGCTCAGGTAAACTGAACTTTGACACTAAATTACATACTCTTCAATATTTCAAATAGTGTCGTTGATAAAAGTTAATTATTTTTGGAAAAGTATTTGTACGCAATTGATAAAGGAAATTGGCAGGTGAAAATGTATTATCTGTTATATTTTCCGTGTTAATTAAACAACTGATGCAATTATTAGTTTAATTTCAATTCAGACTTATAAAACAATTATTTTTATTTATTTTATCAGTGTCTATACATGATATTCCTGTTAAAAAAAACTATTAATCAGAATATTATGATATTTACCTTAATAATATAATTAAAAGTATGCTGAAGTCAGTAATCCAAACAGATTTTAATTTTCTTACTAAGTTTTTGACTTGTAAACAATTTAATATTTATTATACAATATTTAGCTTATTTTTCGCCTCATAAAAATTAAAATTTATCATAAACTAAACTTTAGACGCTATTTTTAACAATTTTTCTGTAATCAGTGAGTCAAAATTAGTGGTAAACTCAAACTTTTTTCGATTTTGGCCATATTCAGATTTTTTGCTCTCAGATTTTTTCCCGTTAAATCAAAATTATGAAAATTGGAACACTTATGTAATTTTGTCTCGGCCTATTTTTGGATTTTGGGGAAAATACGAGAAAAAAATAATTTTTAAAATGAGGAACACTATGAGATATCGAAATGAACGTTTGAAATTTGGAATTCTCATACTTTGAAGATACCAAATAAATAAATACCATATTAGTATTATTTATAAATAATTAAATCATTATATATTTTTGGGCCATTTTTCAAATAAATATTTGTCAAACTTATATTTATGCATATAATTAAACAAAAATATATACAGTTAAAGTCCAAGGATTTCAAATTTCAAAACAGATTTGAATTATCTCAACCAGTTTCCGAGTTACAACCCCTCAAACACAAAACACCCAACCAACCTTTTCCAATATAATTTTTGGGCCATTTTTCAAATAAATATTTGTCAAACTTACATGTATGCACATAATTTAACAAAAATACACATTAATACTAAAAAGTGTCCTAGAATTTCAAATTTCAAAACAGATTTGAATTATCTCAACCAGTTTTCGAGTTACAACCCCTCGAACACAAAACACCCAACCAACCTTTTCCAATATAATTTTTGGGCCATTTTTCAAATAAATATTTGCCAAACTTACATTTATGCACATAATTTAACAAAAATACACAGTAATACTAAAAAATGTCCAAAGATTTCAAATTTCAAATCAGATTTAAATTATCTCAACCAGTTTTCGAGTTACAACCCCTCAAATACAAAACACCCAACCAACCTTTTCCAATATAATTTTTGGGCCATTTTTCAAATAAATATTTGCCAAACTTACATTTATGCACATAATTTAACAAAAATACACAGTAATACTAAAAATTGTCCAAGGATTTCAAATTTCAAAACAGATTTAATTTATCTCAACCAGTTTTCGAGTTACATCCCCTCAAACATCACCCCCAACCAACCTTATCCAATATAATTCCTGCTGGGTAAGTTTTCCACGAATATTTCCCCTCACTTTCCACGCACTTTCCGCGACGATTTCCCGCGGACACTTCCACTAACTTGGCCCTAATTAGCGTTTATCTAAGCACCGAGAACGCAGAGAACTGTGAATACCAACGCACGTTTCAATGTGAACGGTCTTACTAACTTAGCTGTCACTGATACGTTATCGTACGTAAGCAGGTCACACACGGCAAAGGTGGGAGGTAGCTGAGTGCGGGAGGTAAGGGAGGTACGTGCTAAATGCGACGTATGAAGAGAGAGGAGGTGTGAGGTGAGCAGAAGAAATTTAAAAATTATTTATTTGTTACAAATTTGGCCCAACTTTGTATGTGGCATCCTTATACAAAGTTTAACAACGTATTCCTGAGGTCATTTTAAGCAAAATATGTCATTGAATTTCTTCTGGTTAACAAAATATAAGAGGTTGAAGTTTTATAAGTAACTCGAATTTTTAAAAAAATTTGTAACCATCGAAATTAATTATTTTGACAGCTGTAATTTAGTGACATTTACAATTCGAGTATTCGAGATTAAAAATGTATTTGTATAAGTTACAGAAATAACTCGAGCAATATTTAAATTATATTAAGAGACCCGTCTACCTCCTAAATTGCAGCATAAAATGTACTAACGTAGCGAGTGTTTTGTGGCCAGTACAAGAATGGTTTCAACAAGGATTATATACTTAAAGGATCAATTCAAAGTTATGCCTTTTTAAAATTTTAATAAGAAAATTTTACATGATTATGTAAATTCCAAAAAATTCACAAAAATTTCCAATTTATGCAAACTTTACACGGTTATATCTCATGGTAGAAATTTATTTTTAAAATTCTAAAAGGCACATCTGTAGATCCATTCTTTCTCTATTAAATGTTTATAATAAAAACATTATCTTGAAGTCAATATTAAACTAATAATTTATTCGGAACAAAAACATTTTTACAGTTTATTTCAAAATGACATAGCATAGCTAGGATGCACCTTATATGGCATGGCGAAAAAATGTGACAGTTTTATTCTTTCATGTCTAATTCGTTGATAGCTTTAAACCAGTGAATTCTTTATAGATTCTTTGAGGATTCTTTCATGTTTCTGAATCCTAGGAAAAATAATCCTGATGAGAATTGTCTGTCAAATAGCGACGCCGCTTCATTGAATCTTCAATGAGTCTTGGCAAAAAAGAAGAATTTCTAATTCATTGATAGAGCTTCAAAAGAGTGATTCAGAAGCATGAAAGAATCTTCAAAGAATCCGTTTAAACAGGGCATTAAGTTATAGTATCGTTATGAACATCATTATTTGACTATGTAACGTTTTAAAGTAAAACTGTTTGTAAGTAAAGCTTAATAATCAACAGACCTTATCGTTCACTTTAAAGTTGAACCAAATATTTTACTGTTACGAAAATCATAAAAAACATTTCATATTTTTGCAGGAATCATATTTAGTACTTTATACAGTTTATTTAAATACGTATTTATTTGTACACAGTGGTTGACTTTTAATTTTTAAGAATATATTTGAGCATTGAAAGATAGGTTAAAAAATTTAAATGCAGTTATGCAGATATAAAATAACATTTTATGATACAAATGCAAATAATTAACAATTTATAAAAGATATGTATTAATACTAATATGTATATTGTTAAAACTGAGTGTTGTAATATTGATATTATTAGGTACATAATAACAATTTGTTTATATCCTTTACAAGTAACAAATTCAAGTTCAAGTATCAACTATATTAAATATTATAATTTAATAATAAATAAATAAAATATACAAAAAACAATACTCACCCCTCAGAAGCTCAATTGTTAATCACCCCAATTGTTTATAACCACAAGCCACCATCACTTGTTCCAACACTAACATAAACAGCTGTCATTTGTTTAGCGGCGCGCGCAGCCTGCTAAGTCCACGTGCGGCCAGCAGGAAAGGAAACAGAAGACTGTCGCAAGCCTACTTGACTTGGCGTTCAGCTCGGATCTAGCAGGAGATTGTTTTTGATGAAGTTTGCCGCCAAAATGACGCAAATTTGATAAGAAATGATTAGGCTGATATTTGCCATGGAAATGGATGTGGTTAAGTTGCAATAATGAAGATATAATGGCATTTATATTGTGTGTGTGTTTTTTTTTGTAGCGCAATAGCTTGAATATAAACAAGATATTTCATTATTTTATTTGTACACTATTTTATGTTTGTGTTTTTTATTTGCAATCTTAACTTACTTAAATATTATATTCTTTTATTATATGCGGCTTAAAAATAAGCTATTATTATCCGACGAAATAAATATGTTTTAATTAAGGTGTAGGTATAACAATAATGATTTTTGTAGATAAAATTTTTAAAAATCAGGATTATTTGATTAAATAATATTTTTAATTAAAACCAATACTTGTCAATACGTAATATTATAAACAAATTGTGTAGTTCTATTTTATTTTTTATTGCTGTAGATTCTACATCCAATTAATTTTATATTTTGTAATTATAGTATTTATTTCAAAATATTTTACCGATTAAATAAAGCCAATTGTTTTTCAAATACATGTTTTCCTTTATAATCTCAAAAAAATATTATTTTGCATTATAAAATATGTTACTTTATTCAAAAATCAATATTTTTCCAATAAATTTCACATTTCAATGCTTTATTTATTGCGTAAATATTATTATTATTATATATTATTATTAACTTCTGTTAACCTCTAAATATATAAACCAATTATAATTATTATAATTCATATTCTTTATCAAAGTTCAAAAAATCAATATATTCGACCGTATCCAACGTGGAATCAGTACAAATGTATTGGAGAGTATCTGTGTTGCCTGTGTGAGTGTAGTAGTGCGAGCTAAGAATTGGAAATGCGACTAAAAATCTCTTCAAAGTCAATTTTTCAGTTTATGGTACATGCGTAGCGCCTGGACAGGCAGGCAACCCGCGGTACAAGCCGGTGCGTGGTGTACCGCGGGTTGCCTGCCTCTGAAGCGGGTTGCCTGCCTGTCCAGGCGCTACGCATGTACCACAAACTGCAAAAATAGGTTTTCAAGAGATTTTTAGTCGGATTTCCAAGTCTGAGCTCGCACTACTACACTCGTACAGTCTATACGTTTACACACCAATACATTTATACTGATTTCTTATTTAATATAGTCGAATAATATATTGAGTTTTTGAAGTTAATAAAAATGTGGGTTATAATATGAGTGGTTTATGTATTTATGATAAGTGATGTGCGATTTTATTTATATAATTACATTTATACTAATTTTACGATATAAATAAAGCATTTAATGTGAAATTTTACATATTTAATACAATATATTTTATACTGATTGGAAAAATATTTATTTCAGAATGAATTAAAATATTTGATAATGCAAAATAATATTTTTCTTATTGAGCATATAAAGGAAACATTAGATAAACAATGAACTTTATTTTATAGCCTTGGTTTATTATAATATTTTGTAATAAATAATATTAAAATTACTAAATATAAAATAAATTGAATGTAGAATCTACAGCAATAAAAAATAAAATAGAACTACACAATTTGTTTATAATATTATGTATGGACAAATATTGATTTAAATAAAAAATATTATTTAATCAAAGTAAATCATTATTTTTCAATAGGATATGTTTTGTCAGGTTAGGTATATGTGATTTATAAATATCTCTTTAAATAAAATAATTTTTGTTTAACTGAATTATAATTTCATTTAAATGATTTTTACAAATCACTCGATTTAAATCGTTATAAAATTAATCATCTGATTTAAACCACGTACACCCTAGTTTTAATAAACCTTTAAAAGGAAGAAAAGTATTTATTTTTCTACCTATTTTATCTGTTACATTATAATATAATATTATATAATATTTATTATGACATATTACGTCACATTAATAAAGTAATTTTTAGTTAAGATTCAATTAATAAATTTCATATTTTCATTTATCTTTTGGAACGCAGCCTCACCTAATTTCACCGTGTGTGCGGTGACGAGTAGTCAGCTCACTAATGGTTGTAACTGAAGGAGTACACCACAGGGAGATTTTTGTGCAGTTAAACTGAAATGTGTACTAGACTAGATTTGAACGTGAATGCAGTTTGCTAGTATAATATTAATTTCAATGCCACGAAATAATAGTTGTAAATATTATATGATACCTTTGGAATACAGTTGTTGTGCTATAATTTAATTAAATATTTTATCTGTCGATGTGTTGCGCCATATGACAATTTAATTTAATAAAAACTATAACGATTAAATATTTAATAACAGAAATAATAATATACCACGCTTGCGCGTTGGTCCAGTCAGTCAAACAAATATAATTCCTGCATTTAATCCTGTTGTTTGTCTCCTCCTGATAATTCGTCTGGTCCGTCCTGCCTCGCAGGACGAAAATCGATTCCTGCCAGTCCCCGACCAGTCCACCACAAAAACAGTCGTCTATCGCTACAAAACAAACACTGCTATCACAGTTATCATGTGAACATCTGCCAAAACCATGGAGAACCAAAGACAACCACCGATCTTATGCGGCGTTTTATTCATTGTCCTACTGATCACAACAGTCGTTTACGAATTCAAATCCAACAATGATACATCCATCCAACAGGAAACAGAACAACAATCATCGATTGTTGTCAGTGCCGATGTAATCAATGAAGTGAGGGTTGTTAAGAAACCCAAACCGTTTAAGCCGAGGTATCCGCACTGTCTTAGAAATGACTCTGGGGAGCTGTATGACTTGGTGGTGGGCCTAGTGCAAGATGTAACTACCTGTGATCCGTCGAAGAAGACAGCCAAAGAAGCACAGTGTCCTGGAGAAGAGGAACTCCGCAGCAGATCCACCATTGTCGTCTACACAGCTGTTACATGTTTGATGGTTTCTTTGGTTGCTGCTGCTGTTGAAGTTTATAGGTATAGGAGGTAAATCAAAAAACTGTTATGAAATTCAATTACAATATTCAAGATTGTGACTTTGTTTTTGAAATCTATGGACTCATATTTGTGTAAGTTTATAAATAACGATATTTTTGAAATATCTAATACCCACTTGACAATATAAAATCCCCAGAACATTTCAAGAATGTGAATGTGTTATATCCTAGCGATTGCTAATTTCCGCCCTTAGTAACATTATCTATGTAACATCACAACAGTAATTTGGTAATAATATCCCAATTATGTGTCCTATGTAAATCTCTGAGATGTTTGTATTGAGTATGTAATTTTTGATCGTACTCAGAATGTGGCTAGGATAATATCACTTACAGTACAAGGATAAGATATTTTTAAACATCCCATGGACGATTTATGTCAAGTGGGAGAAAACAACCAATTTCGTCAAACTGTTTGATAAATTATTATTATATTTATTTATTTCCAATGTCCAAATTTCAAATTAGGTACTGTTTTTCAAAAAAAATTATTGTGGCACTCTTCAGAAGAACAAAAGGAAACAATTATACCAAACAAAATTTAATTGAATGCATTAATAAACAATAAAGTATAGCTTCATCCACTTCCACATACGCATTTAGTTTGAAGGTTTCGATTTATGTTTAAGAAAGTTTGAATACATCTAACTTTTGAGTATTCACAGTGCTTGAAAGTGGAAAATGTGAATGCTGTATTTAATGATATAAATTTAAAAGTAAACATAAATGTAAACCTTAAAACTAAATGCGTATGCGCATGTAAGAATCTTGAATATTAAAATGCATATTTGTCTAATTGTTGTCGCTACAATGTATTGTACAATTTCATATTTTTATTTTGAACAATACAGCCAGAATTGAGGAATGCTGATGATATTAAGTTAAAATGTATCAAAACGAAAAATATTGGAATAAACCATATTTCTAATTAATTGTAGATCATTTTGTTTCATTACAATTTTGTTGTATAATTAATAATTAGCCCAGAAATTAATAAAAACAATTTCTGATATACTCAAATGAGCTACGTATTGCCATCTCGTAAAAATTTAACGTACTATAATCTATTGCGAGCCAAATCCAAACAGCGCTTTGTGTACGCATTCGCATTCTACTAAATAAAATCTTCAGGTGTCCTTCTCGTATGGAGCCGTCTTCTACAGGGCCGAGCAACTCGCATGGCCCTCCTCAGCTGTCCAGGAGGTGTTCCTTGGCAGATTTAACAGTTCTTCGCCACAATCGTCGCGAGTCCATGCTGCGGCGTGACTCCTCCATGCACGCGTCGTTCGAGGGGAGTTCTCTGCCTGGCAATGGGGCCCACCATCAGCGCGTGCCCCTCAAACTCCTGGGTACGACCCCCACCAGACCAAGATTGCGTGTAGACTGAACACGAAGGTAGCAATGATGACTTGGTGGTATTGAATGAATAGTATTCATTTTACACGCATACTGTCCTGTTTTTAGACCTACCCGCTATAGATTTAGTCGACTTAGTTCATGGTTGTTCACAATAACAATGCATATCAAATTTAGTGCTGGACCTCAGGGCCAAACAGTATTAAGTCCACTTTTTTATTATTTTAAGGTTATGAATTGTTCTTTAGTATTTTTTCCCGCTCTTTCCATTGGTGATGCGTATTAAGTCCAATTTCTTTCCGTTTACGAAATAGTTATATATTATTGATATTAAGTCCAAAATTTCATAGAGCCAAACAGTATTAAAGGCTTTTGGTACTGTTTGGTTCTGTAAATTTTCTAATATTAAAGCATTAAGTCCATATGTGAGGTTAGGTGATAAGTTGCTGTAGAGTTAAGTCCAGTAGATTTGTTGCGCATCAACCGTAAATTATAGATATTTTTATTGTTTTAATATTAAATCAGTGAAATGATCAACATTATGACATCAAGAGGCCAAAAAAGCCAACTAAAAAGACAAACGCGAAAAGAGAAACTTACTGGTAATTCTAAGGGAGGTATTCCCAGTGTAGACTTAATGCAGCTTAACCCTATGAGAGACTCACTGAAATCCATTTCAACTAAAAAGTTCAATGATTTACAAAACTTACTAGCATAGGATGGGTGCCTAAAAGATTCCAAGATTATTTCAAAAATCTTCGGCATGGAAATGTAAAGGAGAATAAAAAATCTACCTACAAAGTGCCTTTCGTTGTGCAATTTTATTTTTTCTTACTAAACGTTACGTTAATTTTTGTTTGTAATATTTTAGAGTTATCTTTAATTTATTTAAGAAAGTAAATAAAAAAAATTGTTTGTTTTTAGCTCTCGCCTCATATTCTATAAGAGAGGTATTATTTTAATGGGTCAAAATTTTCGAGTATGAGTTTTTGGTGGATAAGCACGTTTCAGGGTCTCTAGAATACGAATTTACTATTTTATTTACGATGATGTGTGTACGTATGGATATATGGACTGACGATTTTTCGTCCAGGATAACTTAAAAAGTATCAAACAGTTTATAACCAAATTTCATATTTATGGTTTTAATAAGGATCTTTACACCGGATAAGATTTTGGTAGAAATCCGCAAACCGGAAGTAGTACTTTTTGAAGCTTGATTATAGTTTTCCTTATAAAAATTGGTACATTACTTATTTATAACAATTTTTGCAATTAAAAATAAAAGAAAATATAATTATCTATGGGTACAGTTAATTTTAAATACAATTTGCTGAATCTGGTAGTATTTAACAAAGTATTTAACTTTTTTGAAATTCCAGTATCTTGTTGTCCATGATCATATGAAATTTGTTTCTACTCAAAATTTGAATGATTATGACAGTGACAGTACAGTTGACATCTTTTGCTTGCATCTTGGTTTACTTTATCGTTTACATATTACATGAACATGACACTATTAAAATGTAAGTAAAACTATTTATTAGATTAGTAGCATAAACAGAATTAGGCGATAGGTCGCGTGCTGGCCACATCAGATTTTTTTTTACTTTTTATGGATTAGTTAGAATTAAAATTTAATAATTTTAGTTTTTCTTTTCAAATATTACAGCTTTCTTAATTATTTATAATTCTACTGCAGTAGTGTCAAGTCCATTCCAGCTATAAATTCTTAGAAACTAAACAGTACTAAGTCACAAAATTCAGTATTATATCCCAAGATATTAAGTCCACTATCAGAACCAAACTGTATTAAGTCCAACAATTAATTTATTAATTAAATAATAATTGACGCAAATGATTCCAAATTAGTAAGTTTAGTTACATGCCAAAATCGTAACTCAATTATTACTAAAACTTGTTCTTCTGTTTACAGTTAATATCGGTTTAAAAATTACAATCATTCAAAATCTTCAAATTGCTCTCCTGTAAAGTTTTAAAAATGTGATTTAATACTGTTTGGCCCTGAGGTCCAGAGTTGTATTTTTGAACAAATAATCATTCGTTTTATTAGGAAGTAGAGTATAAAATATTGCATTCTTGTTTAAGGCGCATCTCTTGCAAGCAATTTCAAAACATTTTGTGATTTTGGTTTTGAAATCTATGACCTCATATTTAACAATGATGTTCTTAAAGGTTGTACATACACGACTGTAAAATTAAATTTATTAAACTCCTTAGTTAAATTAAGCGGGCATTATCAGCAAATTTTTTGGCATTAATGATTCATGATTATAAATGTTTTACAAGTGTTGCGCCTTAATGAAAATTAAAGTATAGAAACTTAGTGTCCATTAATTTTTGTGATGTGTGGTTACTACAGACCAGCATGTGCACTTCATACTAATTTATGTAAATATAGTGATTTAGTATAAAACCTTTAAGCACATAAATAATATTCGAGTAACCACGCATTGTAATATATAAACATGGATGTACAAAAGTGTTTATTGATTGATTATAGGGTCGAGTAAGAGCCAAGATGACAGTTTTCGTCGTGGTTCTATAGCCACGGGGAAGGCCTGCAAGTGGCAAAGAAGTATTTCAGCTGATAAGGCTGATGAAAACATTCCTGATGTTCACCATCACCGGGCGCACTTGATCCGCCATCACTAAACCTGAACACCATCTGCAAATTCTCTATTAAATCTGTTTGTTCTTAATGTGTACAAACAAGTGTTCTTATTCCGAACGAAGTACTTGTTTTATATAAATGTTTCATACTTTTTCTACAGTCTATCTTGTTTAGAATTTATTTATAACATTTATCACTGTTAGATGTTGTAACAAAAAAAGATCTAAATAAAGTAAATAATTTATTGATTGTATTACAAAAATTGGAATGACATAACTGAAATTAAAACGGTTTAAAACAATGATCACTGGTACAATTTTGTAATTAAAATGTAATAAAAATTAATCTTCAGGAACCCTCCACGTTAACAATTTGCCAGTCTCGTACAATTCTTGCAAAGCTTGAGTTAACTTCTTATCTGCTTCTAATTCTTTGTACCTTTTATAAAGTTGCAATGCTGCACGGGCATCTTCAACAGAATCGTGAGTTTCAGACTGGATTTTCAACCCTGTAAGACAAACATTTATAAATATTTCTCTCAAAAATCCAAACAATACGTACCTAAAAAGTGCCAAGCTAAAAATCTCAACGAAACCATTCGATGGTGCGGCAGATGAAACAGTAAGACCGTATCTACAACTTGTTCTGGAGGTACCACTAAATTAATAACGCTGAAATACAAACATGTGGTTATTATTGTACAGGCTATGACGTAATTAACACTCACCGGAAGTCGTTTTTCAACCCGTGGCCTACGAAAACCGCACCGCTGTCTTGCAAGAACCTCAGTTTTTGGTACGTCGACTTGAGGGTTGTTAAATGTTTTGAGCTAAAATTCGCGTCTAAATCTCCAGGTTTTATGCCCGAAAATTTAGTTAAATAGTCGACTACTTGCTCTTGAGTTGATATGTAGTCGTCTATGAATGGCGTTCCTTCCATTGGACCTTGCCTAAAGAAATAGAAAAATTCTTCATAACGAATTATGTTGTACAGATTCATTCACAGCTATGAAAATAAGAAATATACTTAAATAAAATAAAAATAAATTAAAAAGTAGTTTTAGAAGACGGATTGCTTGCATAATAAAGTGTGAACACGAGTCATAAGACTATCTACTATCATCTATAGGCAATTATACTTATATTTCTTATTTTCAAAGTCATGAATGCGGCTTTAGCCAGCAAAAATCAACAATTTTGGTTTAAGAAATGCTCAAATGAGCTAACTGCTGCCATCTACTATCATTTCATGAACAAATTCTCCTCACCCTCTGATGCAAGTGATTCTCGCTACGCTCATATGCGACGGTTTGATGGTCGACATCTTGCCATCGCTTCTGAGTTCAGCTTCTTCTTGGTTCAGTGTGACGAACTCCGCGTCCATGGCCACGAGTTCTCCAGGTCTGGGCATCTCTTGAGCTGCCAGCGGAGTGAAAGTTATACCGGAAGTCCCTCCGGAGCGCGCCAGGCATTTGTCTTCGCCGAAGACGTCTTGAGTTATGGCTGGAGTGATGTTGGTTGATGCGCTCAGCACTGCTTGGCTGCTGTAGTACAACACGCATGGTACCTACAAGAAGAGGTTCGTTAAACTGGGTCTCGTAGAAGAGAGAGATCATTTTTGAGGGTAGGGATGTTTTTATTGGGTGATTTTATTCCGGTATATTCAGCATTTTTCTGAAATTAATAATAAAGTTATGGACACATAAAAAATATAGGTAGCCTTATAAATCGGGGGTTCGTAGTACGAATATTTAATTTTAGAATGCAAAATCGTATACCTTGGACAATTTTACTGCGATAACAAAATTTTAACAACTTTTCTATGATAAATAAGAAATAAAAACGAAATGCCTAATATGCATTGTCATAAAAATGGGGCCCACCGGTAATGACAGACTGTTTATAAGGGCGGAATCGGCTTCTACGGAATATTTTATCCCGGTAACAAAATTTTCACGACTTTTCTACGATAAATAATGAATTAAATCGCAATGCCCAATATTGATACACTCTAATGGTACCACTTCCATGAAATGGGGCCCACCAGTAGAGATGGACGGTTTTTAAGACCGGTATCAGTTTCTTCGGGATATTTTACCCTTGACTACGAATTTTCGCCGCTCTTTTACTGTTAATAACAGAAATTATTAATTGTTTATATTGAAACTCGGTTTTCGACGTTAGGTTCAAAATAAATGCAACCATTGAACCACTTACCTTCCAGTCGAGACTAAACCAAACAGCTTCTTGTGCCGAGACAGCCGAAATACTAATATCATTAAACAGATACCAAGCAAAATCACTCGAATTCTTATTAGCAATCTTAATCAACGACACAATATTTCTCTTCTCAGCCGCTTGTTGGTCGTTAACGAAGCACACCACGGCCGAAAGCGAGTACTTCTGCTTCTGAAGACCGTCTTCATCGTCCTCTTCATCTTTGAGGAGATCTTTGACCACTTTGAGCGTCTTGTCTTCATTGAGGCTCATGAGGATGTCGTGCGGCAGCCAGGAGTTGTTGTAGTAAGGGTTTGTGGTTACCCCGGCCGGCTGGACGGGGGTTTGGGTGCTCGAGACGACCACCGGTGAGGCGGAGGGGGCTGCGGGGGAGTCTGGGGGCCCACCGTGTCGGAAGCGACAGCCTGGACGCGAGCAGTTGGAGCCGTAGCGGCAAGGCTTTGCAGGGATGACGGGGGTGGGTGTTAGTAACGGAGTTGATTGAGCCTTGGCCACTGTGTTGTCCATTTGCGCTTGCCAGAATCTGTCATTGTAACAGAAATATTAGTTATAATTACACATTCTTACTGGGAGACTCCATTTAATATTATATTCTGTTCATTGAAAAAAAGTATGTTTTCTATTTATAAATTATACAAGGAATTCAACCCTGTTCTCAAAAATTGTGCATCTCTACTGAGATTCTGTTGATTCTTCGATACAATAAATATGGGGACCACCTTTTCAACATTATTAATCTAAGTAAAATTATGAAAATACGTACTTATAAAAGATACCAGAAATTCAATTCTGATATAAAAATGGTGTATATCTACTGGGAGACTCCATACAGCTATACCTAATTGATTTTTTTATACATTAAACCTGGGAACCACCTATTACTCTATTTTAAATTATTAAAAAATTATCAAAATATGTATTCTGGATATAAATTATATCAGGAATTCAACCCAGTCCTCAAAAATTACGTATCTTTACTGGTAGACCACATACAGAGCTATACTTTTTATACATTTAATATGAGGACCACCTATGTGAACAGCATTAACCGGACTAATATGAAGAATATACAAATTCTACTTATAACTTATACAAAAAATACAAAAATCTGACGTGGCCATCACACAACCTTCCGCCATATCTATACGTACAATCCGGTGCCCATTTAAAATATACAAATAAAAATCTAAAATATTCAAATACAGAAATTAGTATCACCTGAATCAAAAGATTCATTCACAAGAAAACTCTTCTGTGTTGAAGCCATCCTCCGTTCAATTACTACATTTAATATCTTACTTATGACTTATAAGTTGCTAGTATGTCAACTTGTCACCCGTCTCATCTGTCAATATTTTTTATGCAGAAAAAAAATCAATCGAACATGGATTACAAGATTTCAACGTTTTATTTGATATAATTATTTTTTAAATTTTACTGCAGTTCTTTAATGCTACCATATAAAGACAATTTTTTTATAACGTAAATTGCAAATAACTTTTCCTCTTATTCTTATTACAAATAAATACTATATTTATCCAAATTTATAGAAATTTTTGACACTTAATCTTTTAAATCTTCAAAAAATATCACTTCCGGTGAAGATATTTGTACCAAAATCTAATGAGCTCTTCCTATTCGTATACAATTGTAAAATACCAAATATCAAATTTTTTGGGTAATTCGTATTTGAGTTATGCGACATCCGGCATCGGCCCGGACCACACACATACACACACACACACACACACACACACACACACACACACACACACACACACACACACACACACACACACACACACACACACACACACACACATACACACAGACATCATCGGGAAACTATCAAAAATGAGTTGTAAGGACCCTAATTCGTGCTCATCCACTAAAAACTCACTACCCGATTTTTTGCATGATTCCAATACCTTCCTTTACAGGTAAGCGGAAGGTAATAAAAAATGACATATCTACTGGGAGACTTCACAGCTACCTGTTAATTCTTCTATCCATTTAACATAGGAACCACTTGCACAAGAAAAATTTAAATAAGAAAAATGCAAACCTAGAATTTTAGATTCCACTTAATGCAAACATAGGAAGATGCAAACACAGGAACATGCAAATCTAGAAAACTAGCTTGTTTCTTCAAGATAAGGGAAATACACAAATTAGGTTTAATTGAATTAAAGCTTCATTCACATAAGCATTTAGTTTTAATGTTTGAATTTATGTTTACGTTACATCTAACTAACTATGAATATTCACAGTTCTTGAAAGTGGGAAGTGTGAATGTTAATATTTATTTAGGTATATGAATTTAAACTTTCGTAAAGGTAATAACTGTACGAGAATCCGCACTACGTAAACATAAATGTTTTAATTCATGTAACTGTACGAGCATCCGCACTTTTCACTTTCTAGCACTAAAGTTTGAATCCTCCGATCTTTAAGTTTATGTTAACCATTTACTAAAGCTCTTTTAAGTTCATTGAGTGAATGCTGTGTTTCTTAAACTTTAATATAAATATAAACCTTCCCACTAACCGCCCAATACCATTCTTGAGTCCCACTACTCGATTGTGACACTAACGTTTCTGGATTTGCAAAATATTGAGCTCTGTGAATGAATCTTTAGATGCAGGTATACCAATGGAAAGCAATGATAAATCCCCATCCTCTCACCTTCGATACTGCTGGTTATGCAGCCCAGTGTTAACAACAACAACCCCAGGAAGACTCTGCACAATCTTCGCCTGACTGGTGGGGCTGAACTTCCCACATGCATCGCACCAGGCGGGCGTGGTCTGCTGAGGGCACAGCGACGTGGCCAGGAGGTCGCAGAACGACCACTCCTCCGGCACGGCGTCCGCAGCTGAAGACATGGCCGCTGTGGAGGGGTACACCAGGTTGCACGCTAGCTGTATAGATTCCTTGCGCACCTCGTGAGAACACTTGAGGCACGTGTTCTGCTGCAGGTAGGACATGGAGAATAGGGAGGAGATCTCTGTGTCCACAGGGGGCTTGGGGGCGTCTTCAACCGCTGGAAAAGAAGAATTTAAATCAATAAATTCAGTATTCTTGGATAACATTCCCAAGTTACATTTATTACTAATATTCGAAGTAAAAATCACGTCAATTTGTGAAGTGGCTATTAAATAACGAGACTGCGCGCCCAGAAGGCGTCCTAGAGGGTCAGGAGGGGAAACGAATGCAGCGTTGGATAGTTGGAAGTGTCTACTATTCCGGTACGAAAACACGTTTTTGTCGCTGTAGTAGTATTTTTTCTATAAAAGTTAGATACGAACGTGCTTTCTTTTCGTGCCGATATCAATGTATATTATAACAATGGATTTTGCACCAGGACAACGCACCTGTCCATAACGCGATGTCTGTGAAGCGTTATTTAGCCGCTAGAGGTACTTCAGTGCTCGAACACGCGCCTTACCCTGTGACTATTTTCTATTTCTGAAGATCAAGTCTGCCTTAAAAGGAACCCGGTTCGAGTCTATGGAAGAGATGAAGCGAAAATCGGCACGGGAAGAAAACATGTTCGTTTCTAAGCTTTATAGAAAAAAATACTACTACAGCGACAAAAACGTGTTTTCGTACCGGAATAGTAGAAACTTCCAGCTATCCAACGCTGCATTCGTTTTCCCTCATGCCCCTCTAGGACGCCTTCTGCGTGCCAGTCTCGTTATTTAATAGCTAGACCTCGTATACAAAATAATTATATACATTTGTTGTATATTTCAATATTTATAAAAAATTCTTATTAAAACCTTTAATAATTCCATAATAATAAAGTAAAATAATGAATCTATAGTTAATCGAGCAATAATAAAAGAATGCAAGAATATTGAACTTATTTATTTAAACTGTACCTATTACTTATTTTATTTTAACAAGATCTACTCCGAATTATAGAATGGTGGATGTTATTATAGTTAATCCAACTACTTCTTGGTGCAGTCAGAATCTCAATTCTAATTATGTAGAGGGAAAACAACAAAGGACCAAGGATTGAGCCTTGTGGTACACCATGATCAACTTTCAAATTTGACTGGTGACTATTATTTATTACAAACTGCTTAAATATGATTCGAGAAAATACAGTCATCGGCCAGTCAAATGCGTAGCGATAAATAAAAATAAATAAATATGTACCTGTTTCTTGTGCTTGATTATTATTTTTCTTTAATCTAGTGCTAGTATCGCTTCCTAAAATACTTGGAAAATCGGTTTCTTTATAAACAAACGGTTTACTTTCTTTCTTAGCTGCTTTTTCTTCCAATTTTCTTTTCTTAGTTTCCATTAGCTCACAATGCATTTGATGTAAAATAAATCTGTTCCAACTCTGAAAAATAAATACAATAACGCAAAAACTAATCAACCGATTTTAATCAAATTTAAACCACACTATAATGTATATTTAACTTAAAATATAATGTATACATTACTTCATTTTAATATTTTAAAAGCAGCAAAAACCTTACTTGTATTAAGGCACCAAGATCAGTTTTCATTTTGGCTTCTGGATGTAAATCACTCAAGATCAAACCTAAGGCAGAGGCTTCTGGGACAGTTCTAAATGCTCTGAGAAAATTTCCAGGCTGACATGGGGCCCCACGAGAAGTACACAACATGTGGAACAGAAAACCAAGTTCGCAGGAAAGACAAAACTCTTTCGGACACAAATGAGACAGCAGAGCTGCTTTTAAAGGTTCTATATAGAAAAGAACCTACAAATAAAATATTAGTAGATGATATTTTTTACTAAATGAAGATTTACTTGTAGCATGGCGTTGCAGTAAGCGTTAGGTAAAGTTGCTTCCAGTCCTGGAAGGCCTGTTTTGTTGTACTGGTCGAAAGGAAAATCTTCGTTTCCTAATTTGCTGTATTTTATGTCGACTCGTCGGTATCGTTTAGGTATTGCTACAAAACCTGATTCGTCAATTGATTTTGATAATTTATCTGAGCCAAATAACTTTACTTGGACATTGGAACCATAGTTTTCTAGGATATACGCTACCTACAATAAATCATAAACTATATAATGTTTTTATTTTACAATAAATTATTTATTTGGGTTTAGAAAAATATTTATTTTGGTTATTATGAGTTCTAGTTTTGGTTTAAAGTTCTGATAGTTATTTTTAAATATTAATTTTAGTTTAGCTTGCTTAGAAAATGTAGAAGGTACTTTGCAAAATACTGTTTATGCAAAAATAATTTATTCCAAAAATATTAAATACAAAATTTGTACCATTCTTAACAATTAATTAATACTGTATTATCACAATCTGTTTTAGAAAAAGTACATAGTAGAAAATAGAATGTCTCTCACTTGATTTCTGCGCGTAGATTTGGGGTTCGGGGCGTAGCCAATGGGGCCCTGAATCTTCATAGTCCTGAGTATATCTTGGTCAATAGCCGGAGTACGTCTAAGAAACAAAAAATTACCAAATACTCGAACATCACCTACAACCCTGCGGATTCTTCGAGGATTCTTTCATGCTTCCGAAGATTGAAAAAATAATCCTGGCGAGAATCGCCTGCCAAATAGCGGCGCCGCTAGATTGAATCTTCAATGAGTCTTGGAAAAGAATTTGTAATTCATTGAAAATAATTACTAACATGACGAAAAATACAGATTTACTGCCTGAGCTAGATTCATAGACGATGCGCAGCCGCGGCAGTAAATCTATTATTTTTTTGCCCAGCTAAACAACTATTTTTCACCTTATGTACAAAATTGAATGGATTCAAATCTAGAAAATATACATTATGAAAATACCAGCATTAAAAGATTTACTCGCTGGAAAATTCAAATCTAGAATTTTAGATTTAGGAACGATACAGGAAGAAGCAAATCTAGAAAAGTACCCAGTATATGAGACTCAAGAAATGTATTGGGTTGTTCATTTAGTTCGTTCAACCTAATTTGTGTCTTTCCCTTGTCTCTTGTCTTCCTATGTTTGCATTTATGTCGAATCTAAAATTCTAGATTTACATTTTCCTGCGAATGAATGCAGGTATTTTATAACGTATAAATTTTCTAGATTTGAATGCATTTCCTCTGTATGAATATTGTAAATTTACATTTATCCTCAATTCAGAAGCATGAAAGAATCCTGAAAGAATCCAAGTGTGAGTATAATACCTGTAGATATTCTGCATGAACTGCGCAGGCCAATCACTGGCCAGAGTGGCATCATGGGTAACCGGCAGCGGAATAGCAGAGTACGGCGTATCGAGGTCATCAACCCCAAAGCTGGGGAAGGAGTCCACAGGATCCGCATGTTCCGTCATCCTGGAGAACGAGTTGAACATCGGCTCTTCAGCGGAAACAAACAGATGTATACTTCCGGTAGAGTCTCCAAACGCCATGGCTTGCGAACTGGTGGACACGTCAAACGTGGTGCACATCGAGCCAGGATTGTCGACTTGGTAGAGACACAGTCGAGGTTCTGACAGCGCTACAGTGTCGACAAGTTGCACTTGTCCTAGAGTTGACACGACAGATAACCTGGAGCTGACTGACGGCAGGAATCGTAAGAACAGAGGGTCCAGAACCACTTGTATCGGCGTGACGGCTCGCATCATGCGCAGGTCGTACACCATGAGGAATCGGTCCACGCTGAGGTTGCCTTGGCGGTTGCTGAACCCGCAGGTGACTAACAAGTTGCCCTGGACGTCGAAGTCGCTCAGGCTGCCGCTGTGGGTGTCTAAAGTGTGCTCGGTTGTTAGTGTGGCAGGGTCTCGGAGGTTTATTCGGCCGATGGGATCCCCACAGCACACTAGGCGGCTGTGCGCACGGAGCATCACGCACCCTGTTTCCCCTACGTTTACCTATTTGACCAAAAATTATTTATTGTTTGGTTTGAGGGAGAGAGGCCCAATTAGCGTGATCCTTTTATTCAATTTAATTTAATAAGCAAATAAAGTGATATAATTGCACTTTTTGAAACTATCAATTTAATTTATTTTGCTGGGAACCACTCAACAGGATTACTCGACAATTACAGAATGGTAGATGTTGTTTTAGATGGATCCAGCCACTTAGACCGATTCGTCTTGGTGCAGTCCGAATCTCAATCCGTGCGACGATCTTTGAAAGTCAAAGTGGCATCGGAGAGATACTTATGCAACCATGGCTACATTTAAGACGATCCAGTGGTCAGTTTGATTATCCGAGTGCAATTTTCATATTTTTATTCTTAATTTCTTCTTGCATATAAATGATGTATTTAGTTAGGAAATAGTTCTGTTATTTCTCAAATAAATAAATAATTTAAATGCATGGGTAGCTTTTTAAATTATTTTCAAATATCGTCCTTATTTTTGAATCGAAGCTAGCCTTGCTTTAGCCGTTATAGTCTGTGCTTGTCTCAGTTGTTTTAAACGGTTGAACGGTGTAGATAGGCGCGTATTTCTCTGCATAATAACGGGTAAAATTCGCGATTTTATCAAAGAAATTAGTAAACATATTGATTATTTATCGTTTTTGGTGAATATTTAGTTAAATTTCGGGTTGAATTTGATAAAAACATAAATTTTTGTTAGTTTACTGAGATAACCTGAAAATCATATCGCTGTAAGTACTGGTGCGCGTGCGCCTCTAGCGCTCTAACGGCCGTTTCGGTTTTCGGTATAAATATGAAACGTCAGACTTTGGCAGACGGTTATAAGTTCACAATAAAGTTACGTGTTTAGTTTAGTGTGATTAATAATAAATACATAATATTTCAATGAAACAGAAGTGTTATAATTGCCATGACAATGATAAAAACAATGTGGCTAAGTAATATAAAACAGTTGAGGACTATTACTACAGCAGGTCTAGAACGAAGTAGTGCAGTGCAGTTATTCGCGTATTTCATCATTGAAATTAGTAAATATATTGATTATTTATCGTTTTTAGTTGTTATTGTTGTTGAATTAGATAAAAATATTTTTCGTAATTTTGATCAAGTAACCTGAAAATAAAATCGCTGTACTGGTGCGCCTCTAGCGGCCTTTTCGGTATTAATATGAAACGTTAGATTTTAGCAGACGGTTATAAGTTTATAATAAAGTTACGCGTTTAATTTAGTTTGATCAATACAATCTCAATTAAACAAAAGTGTTATAATTTCCATAACAATAATAAAAACAATGTGGCTCCGTAGTATAAAGCAGTTGAGGACTATTAGTTCTGCAGGAAGGAATCCGTTCAAATGTTTCAGTGCCTCAGAAAATACAGACATTATTTGGTACGTTATTATATATTTTATGCTTTTTTGTGTACGATGAATTGAATAAGAGGATCACGCAACATTGGTCGACTAAAATGTTATGTACTGACCACATTTGATTCTTTGCACCGAGTTAAATTAAAATCAATTAATTTTTCCTGATGACCACCGATAATAATTCTATCTTGCGATAATTGTAGCATGCATTGCATGTCTAACATGTTCGCGGAACTATAAAAAATAAATAAATAAGCAGCTGTAGAGCGGAATTTGGAACAAAACTTACTTATACGTAAACAAAGGTATGCCTCTTCTCATTTGGCACCGTAAATTAGTTGCAGTTAAAGCTAAAATACCTTCATCTATTGTTGTTAACTGGCGAATATCTTGAGAGGCGTGCACTTGAAAGGAAGTGTATTTTTGCATGTGGCCCCCGTAGTAAGAGGTAACATGCCCCTGAAAATTTATCATAAAGTTTATAAAATGGTCCAGTAATGTTTAAATAAAATACAGACCCCCTCGTTCCCCATCCAAAGCAGTTCTTCATGCTGATCAAAAGCTACGGCTGCAATTCCAAATCTGTCTGCTCCGTCAGCCAGTACACATTGAGTTTGAACGTAGTCTGTTTCCATTTTCGGTTCTTTTAAGTTATTTTTTCAACATATTAGAAACTAAGTTATGTCTCTGACATTTCTGACAAGTATCAACATCAATTAGTTTGAACATAGCAACGATAGCAACGAAAAAACTTCACGTCTGTGATTGTCATGTCAGCTGTCAAAGTTCAAATGATTAGGAAAAAATAGAAATGATTTATTAAAATGCATGACTGTAATAAAACTACTTGTGAGTGCGGGGTTTTTAGCATGGATTCGAAGACGCCGTTGAGGCTGCATTTGTCAGCATATTACAAAAGGTACTCTAACCTATAATCTTCACCATCGACGTTACATTCATATTTTGTTGTAGGTCTTTTGCGTTTTATACTGTCAAGGAGCGAATGCCAGTTATTCTAACCAAATTAATAGATTATCTAGTCAGAAATAAAGAGCAAATCGTTGAAGAATTTGGCAATATCCAGGAACTTAAAGATGTCATTGGCAATATTTCTAAACTAAAATACGAAATACAGACCAATAAACCATTAAGTCATCTAGATTCTGATAAACCTGATGCACAATTTTACAATCAATACTTAGTAGAACAATCTGAAAAAGACGGAGAGTCCAGATTTTTTACTGCGATATGGTTACATGCTGAGTGTTATATGTACAGGAGAGTTAAATATTTTTTTGAGTCTACGTAAGTTAAAACTCTTCTTTACATCACTTGTACTAATTGTATAATTTTAGTACTACCTTAAAGAAGTTTGACTATTTTAAAAAGCAAAAACATGATGCTTTTGAGCAGTCTTTAGCTGCTATAACAACTTTAGCTGAATATTTATATCCGAAACTTAAAAACATAGAAGGAGTTGATGCCGAGGATGAATTTTATAAATTATTGAAGGTATTTCTCTTTAAATTGAGCTCGAATATATTTTAAAACATGATTTGTAGTTAAACTTATGGGGCAATCGATGTGACCTTTCAATATCGTCCGGAGAAGATAACTCACAACTAAATGACCCAATAGAAACGATAAGCAAATATGAATCTTTTATTTTGTCCAACCATTCCCAACAGATATGGAAGGTAGTCTCGAAAGAAAGAGTATTTGAACATACTCCACCCCGTACTATAAGTAATACATTTATAATAAATCCTCAACAATATTCTAACACAATAATTTATTAGGTTTCGTGAACGACAATGCAGGCTATGAAATGTTCACCGATTTTTGTGTGGCAGATTACCTCATAACTTACGGACACTGCGAAACTATCAACTTTAACCTGAAATGCATGCCTTGGTTTGTTTCTGACACAACTCCGTCAGACTTCCGATGGATCCTACGTACTTTAATCAATAGCGAGCATCCGGTTTTAAAGAAATTGGGCGTTCGTTGGAATAAATACATTCGCGAAAATGTCTGGACCTACAACAGCGACTCATTTTGGACTCTGCCGTGCGATTTTACTAAATTACAATCAGAAAACTCTGATCTCTACAACAGACTTGCTGCATCACATTTAGTTATCTTTAAAGGCGACTTAAATTATAGGAAATTGTTTGGAGAAATTAATTGGGCACCGACTACGGACATCACAGAAGGTCTTCAAGGTTTTCATCCCACTAAGTTCTGCGTTTTGCGAACTGTTAAATCAGATATTATTTGCGGTTTACCTAAAGGACTCGCTGAGGAGCTAAATAAATCTGATCCGGATTGGATGACCACTGGAGACTACGGAGTTATACAATTTTCAGGTTAATAAATACTTTATTATGTCCAAGAAAACTGCCTTCAAGTTTACAATTGGAATGTTTTTAACATTGTATAAATAATTGTTTTGAATTTGTGATGTGCGTCAATAAAATATAAATAATTAACAAGAATTAAGACTAGACAAAATAATTTATTTAGTTTCTGGCTGTGCCACTTTTGCTACCGGTTGTTTTTGATTATCTACTGGTTTATCTTTTGTATATTGTTCAGGATATTGTTGTTCTGAAGTGTAGTCTTGTTCCATTGGGTATTCTTGCGGGTATTCTTGTTGATATTGCTGATTTTCATCGTATTCTTGGTATTGTTGCTGTTCTGTTGGATATTGTTGTTGGTCAGCCGAGTATTGTTGTTGATCAGCCGGATATTGTTGCTGATCAGCCGGATATTGTTGCTGATCAACCGGGTATTGTTGATCAGCCGGATATTCTTGCTGACCAGCTGTGTATTGTTGTTCAGGAGGATATTGTTGTTGATCAGTCGGATATTGTTGATCAACTGGGTACTGTTGATCAGCAGTGTATTGTTGTTGATCAACTGGGTATTCTTGATCAGCTGTGTACTGTTTTTCAACTGGATATTGTTGATTGTCGTCAGTGTATTGTAGGTCTTCTTGAGTGTACTGTTGATTATCATCAGTGTATTGTTGTTCTGTGGGGTATTGTTGGTCCTGGTATTGTTGTTCCATGGGGTAATCTTGTTCTTGTTCATGAGTGTACTCTTCATTCAGTTCTTGTTGCTGTTGTTGTTGAGGATTGTATTGTTCGACTTCTGGTTGTGTTTCTGGGTAGAAGTGTTGGGTGTCTGCTGGTTCCTGTTCCTCAGCTGTTGCAGGTTCTTCTTCTCTGAGTGTTGGTGAGACTGGTATCGTCCGACTGGGCGTTGTTGGTTGTTTCCGGGGCGTGGTCATGGGTGACGGGTTCACGGGCGACTGGGAGGTGATGTCGGTGACGTCATGACGTGGCTGAGGTCTAGTGGGGGTGCTGGACTGGTGAGCGGGTGCTGCGACTGGGTGCTGATCATCTAACAAACATCAAAGACAATTATTTACTAATCCAACGTGTAAATAAATAAATAAACAACTAGGGGTAAATAATTTTCATACTATACTAAAAATATTCCAGAATTTAATTTATGGATCTAAGTGTACTAATTGTATTACCAGTGCAAGAAGCATTTAATATTACCTATATTTTAATAATCTACAATAATTAATTTGATATCCTAAGACAGTGACTACTGTAAGTATACGATTCTATTTAGCGTATTTCGTTGTGAAATACCTTGGCTAGATGACTGAACGACATTAGCATGTTGCTGGGTAAATTTGTTACTCAAATAATCTAAGTTAGTTTGTAGTTCCCGTATTTCGTCCCTGCAGCACACAAACAAACGCACGCATTAATTTATTAGTGGATTATTGTACCTGAACGTCTTCAGACAAGTCCGGAAGTCCTGGAGAGGAACTGTTTAACTGTTTACAAATGCTCCACACCTGACTTAGTTTCTCCATCAGTTTGGTGTTTTCTTCCCGGAGAGACGACTTGTCAGCTCTAAATTTTATCGGGATAAATAAATCATAAAATGAGTACTTTGTCTATCGTTCAGTGACAGATAGACGTTTCTACTTTGTGTGTGATTATCAACAAAAAAAATATTGTGCAGACTCGAACCGGTCAAATTCCTCGATTTGAAGGGAACATCTTTAATATCAGAAATATTTATAACTATAGAAAATTCTACAAACATCTTCCACATTAGAATATTTACTTTTCACGCGTGTGATTCGTGTTTCCGGTTTGATTTCGGCAGAGTTCCGATTCGGTTCGAGCCCGGTCCGTGCAGTTATAAAGGTTAATAGAGTGAGCTCATACAGACACACAAACTGACCTGTTTATTTTTATGTTTGGGAACAACAGTAATGTTAATATCGAGTTTAATAGGTTCCTTTCGCTTTGTATTCGCCGAATGAGAAACGGACTCGCTTTTTCCGCTTACCGCTTCCGATCCTACCAACACAACAACAACAAATCACCAACCAACCAAACACCGAAACACACAGAGCTCACTCTAACATTTCAAATAAAAAAAAAAATAGAAAATCAAGCCAAATCTACGACAATATGAAATGCAGGTAAAGGTTAAATCTCAATATTAGCCGTCAATTAATTCATGCTTGTGAAAGGTCGTCCAAAAAAATATTTACAGCTAGCTGGAAAGTAAACTTCTTAACAATGACTCGCTTCCCAACTGTCTATATTTTTAATCGATTTTGACTAAAATAATTTATAATACGACATTTAGGTATCGATGTAATTTAAATTGAATATAACAGAACTAAACCCTACTAATAAAAATAAAATTACACTAAATATAATTGTTATACGTGTGTAGAATAAAATTCAGATATCTAGGACCCTGAGCTGCGCGAGAAGGCAGAGCTTGTCATGTACTGTCCGTTTTACAAAAGTGGAGCTAGCGAGTATATGCTACGCTGCACTTCACTTAATTTTCAAAGAAAACTAAAATATAACTCAATCACAATCAATTACAAAATTCACAGCGTTACTACGAACGTCAACATGAGAATAACAGATATTGAAGTTGATGTTCTGAAGAACAGACAGTAGCGTAGTTTATCATCTATGCCTCTCTTTCTAAGACGAGAATTCGTACTTCGCGAAGGGTTCTGCTTAAATGAATTTACCTCTACCTACATTTCATATTACATACCTAAACATAGCAAAGTAAAACGGCGATCGACTGAGCGGGAAAAAATAAACATCGCTTTGAATGAGTATTTTTTCTCTTCACAGTATAAAAAGCAAGTAATAAAGTCATCTTACTTGTGTCGAGTGGAAGCATCTTCTAGTTTCTGGGTGAGCAAGTGGCACTCGCTCGTGAGTTTTTCCATGAGTTGATTTTGCGACTGAATCATTCCCTCTAACTCTGCCACCGTGGCGACTGCAACAAACAGTCATCAGATCATATTTAACTTTAGTTACTTTAGGTTCAATCCCTTTATCATCACACATCTCAAAACCAACTCATGGAGACTTGTACAACTCGCGAGGCGCCAATGTCAGATGCTTTGTTGGTTTTGTCACAAATATCAACCAGAAATTCACAAACAGAAGACATTCATTTCATAGAATTCAATATTCAATACAAAGAATCATATTAAATTGATAGCTACGACATTCACGAAAGTTACAGTCAATTTTGTATTTAATATTCATGATCAGGGATGGATGTAAATTACTGGGTAAATTACAAATGAATTACCCTAATTTAATAAACTATTATCAACGTAAATTACCAAATAAATGTTTAATTGCCTATATAATTATTTTCTATATGAAATTTAATTTTAATCAAAGAAAATTTGGGCAATTTTGTATTTTATATTCAAGATCAGAAATACCTATATGTAAATTACCGAATATATAACAAAATAAATTACTTTTATTAGCATAAATTACCAAAACAATGTACAATAATGTTATTATATTTGAAATTTAGTTTTGTATTTATTAAATATTTTCTATGGTTTTAAATTTTAACCGAACAAATTAATGACCGTAATTTTGCATTCCTGTTCAAGATCTATGACACTTTTTATCTAATTTGAGTGTAGCAACCTCATTTACTGTGAGTCATCAGTATAGATACTATTAGAACAATTTCTTAATTTTTTTTTTACTTGCAATATTGACGTTATGAGTGATATGTCATTAAAAAGATAAAAAATCCAAGACCCTGTTTGAAACTATTTTTTTCTCCATGTCTAATGTAATTAAATTTGCCTTTTCAGTAAATTTTCCACTAAAAGTTACTACATTTCCGGTCTGTTCCCAGATACCTACATGAAGAAAAACCGAAAATAATCAATATATTCTTTTGTCAGAACAACTTTTACAATATTTTAATAAATTGAAGTTGACGTTATGAGTGAGATGTCATTAGAAAGATAAAAAAATTCCAAGACCTCGTTTGGAACTATTTTTTCTGTGCATGTCTTCAGTTTTAAGTAATTAATGTAAATGTAATTAGATTTGACATGTCACTACATTTCCAATACAAATTACTAAATTTCCGGTCTGTTGCTAAGTTACTTGAGAAAAAATTTTTTTTTTGACAGATGCCAATGTCAATTTTGTTTCTACATTATTTTGAATAGTACCACAATTTAAGGTATATAATAGAATATTAAATAATTTATTAATATGAATACTGAAACAGTAATTTTCGTTTTAGTTTTGTGAATGTGATGGTTGATATTTTTTGTTCGTACTAAATATGATGTGATATGACTGTATATAATGAGACTAGATGATATATGTTGTGCTACGTACCATGTTTAGCCTCCATGTTTTGTATCATTGAAGATAGTTCCTTTTCCCGCTCTTTACTTGGGGCCGGAAGCGGAAGTGGCGCTTTAGACGCTTCTGCCGCGCTTGAAGATGGCCGACGCTTTTCCTCCGTCAAGAGTGCATTCATATTCATCTAGAAACAGACAACATTTGAATTATCCAATGATTTTTCAGTAATTTTATACTAGAATTTAGATTCTTTCACTCCTACTATCCTGTCTATGTATGTAGGTTAGCTTTCTGGAAGTTTGGCCATGCGTTAGGCGAGCTTTTGTTGTTTAAAGCCTTGTTCGAACGAGAATTCTTTGATGATTCTACCAAGATTCTTGAAAAGAAGTATCAAGATTCTAAATCTTAGAAAAAAATTTATGAAGCAATCAATAATTATAAATTCTTCTTTTCCAAGCCTCATTGAAGTTTCAATTTACCCAAGTAACATCAAATACCTACCAGAAAACAATGAAAGTAAATGTGCATATTATTTCAGATCATTATCCAAATAATTTTGTATTCATTTCGGATCAGACATTTTTCAAAATAGTTGTAGTAGTACAATTTGACATTATTAACTCAGTTTATAAAACTACGTCCATAAAAGAAGTGTATATAAACATAGATTCTACATCCATACAACGCCAAAATACGACTTCAGATTATGACTTATATTACGATTTAATTACGGCGTCCAAACGTGATGGCAAAATTACGTCTATTGTATTTATAAACATAGATTCTACGCGACGCAAATAAAACGTTAAAATATAACTAAAATACAACGTCGATTTTTGGTTTACGGTCAGTCTATGTCAAAATATAACCTTAAACTATGACAGATTAAAATACAACGTGTATTTTTGGTCATTTGGGACCAACTTACTCACCTCCTTCTCGAGCCCAGCGACCTGCTCAGCAAGCCTCAAGTTCTCCCTCCTACTGTGCAGCAGATCAGCGTCAGCTCTGTCGAGCCTCTGCCGCAGACTCTGCACCTCGGCTTGCAGGCGCGCCGCCTCCGCCTTGCCGTGGCGCTCCGCCCGCTCCACGGCCAGGTTGAGCGCCGCCACCTGCTGCTCCAGGGCCCCGCGCTCCGCCCCAACAGACGCTAGCTCGCTCTGCAGCCCCGCTGCGAAATGAGAGACTGGAGAGGGTTAGACACAAGCGAGAGCTAAGCGGGGGGATCCTTAGTGGGCGTCCGTATTTACAAATCAGCTACATAGCTACCCAATTTGGTTGTGTCATCAATCAATTTAATGTGTGCGGTTACTATAACTGTACATTCTTTCATGATTATAGGTAATCGGTTTTCTAAGAAATAGGCACATAAAATAAAATAATAAAAATAGATTTTTTGCACTTCCGGGACTAAAACTGTTCTTTAGTCTTTATTTTTAGGGACTAAGGTTCTTAATTTGATCCCAAGGGATTATTTTTCATATTTAATCCCGTTGTCAAGGAATTGAATTAAATAATCCCGTTGTCAAGTAAATACGTGCTATTTGTTACAGAGTATCTATGGTAACAATATAAATATTTGTCATAAAATTTACTGTCAAAATTACAAAATGTGTATTCTTTTAAACTATTTTGCATTCTTTTGAGGATGAAGTGCAAAAAATAGCGTATATACCACAGGACTAAAGTACCTTTAATCCCTCAGGTGATTATTTCCCTCACCTTCGGCTCGTGAAATAAACTTCACCCTCAGGATTAAATCATGCACTTTAGTCCCTCAATATATAATATACTATTATCGCACAGCAATTAAAATGGTCCTCCGAGCCGAATTTTTTACAAGACTGTATTGTAGTTTAAAACCTAAATTGTTTTAAATGATATTAATACTTTGTTTAATTTTCCATTAATCCAGAAAGAATGGTCCTTCGAGCCGGATTTTTTAACAAAACTATGTAATGTAGTTTGAAACCTAAATTGTTTTAAATGATATTAACACTTTGTTTAATTTTTCTTTCTTCCAAAAATAATGTTAGGTACCTATAATTAATTTAGAAAATTACTCGGAAACAAATTTGTGTAATTTGCAAGGAACCACATTTTGTTTCATTGTAAAATTTTTGTTGGGTGTGCTAATCCGGCTCGAAGGACCATCACAATTGTAATGTGATATGATCTTTTTCTCGATCGGATGTTTCTGGTGTGTTTTCGAACCGGAAAGTACATTATTCCGGTATTTTAGTGTAGTTGCTATTTCTTCCAACCCGTGACAAAGTATTCCCGTACAGTACGCGGTTTTATTGTTTATGAAAATATAATTATAAACAAACCATAGTTACGCTATCCTCAGATATTTTTATCAAAACAACTCAATCATCTTATGTCTTGTTGGTTGTCTACTAGATACACAATATACTATTCTTATTATTTTATTTTATGAGACTACTCTTTAGAAAACCGAACAACAGGGCAGATTTTTAAATACTTAGACTATAGACCCAGACCTGATTTAAATCTGAGTTGTCAGAACCACCATCAAATATTTTGTTAATATTAAAAAAACACAAATTTTGATTAGATTAGACGGGCCCCTCAAAAACAGTTTGCCAGCAGAATTATACAAACAATACTACTACAAACAATACTCTTCAAAAATGTCTTACCAGTCTTGGACTGCATCTCTTTCCTCAACTCATCAATATGCGCTTGTTTCTGGGCTACCTCCCTTTTGACATCCGTATCCTCCCTTCTTTGCTTGTCTAGCTCAAGTTGAAGTTTACTCGTAGTCTCCCACTGAATCCCAAGTTCAGCTGTAAGTTGTTCTATTTGCTGGGTGTACCTCCTTTCGATCGTCGCGCGTTCGTCTGCTATTCTTCTGCCCTGAAAGAAGAAGAGTTAACACCTGAGGACGATGTTGGTGAAGTCTTACTTGTTCGTGAATAGACTCGCGCAGTTTGTCGTGCTGGCGGTCGAGTTCGTCCTTCAGTCGCCGGATCTCGGATTCGAGTTGGGTTTTCTCGAACTGCGCTTGCTCTACCACGTCGAGACTGCGTTTTATTTTGTGGGTTGTGTCGTTGTTGCGTTCTTTTAATGCTGCTAACTCGTACTGCAGTTTTGTTATTTGCTCTTGGAGCTGATTCTTTTCCCTGGTAAATATTTTTATTAATAACTTTTGTATTTACATTTTCTTGAAGGTAAGACTTGAATTAATACAAAAAGTCTTTTACGCGATTATAGAACCGAAATCATTTATTGTATCACACATTTTTGCTTTGCCTTAAGCGGCTCGTCTACGTTTTTACCGAATTCCTAAAATACTCTCGATTTTACTCTTTTCTTCTACTAGGGCTGTCTGAAACCAGCCCAAAAACTCTTTCTTTGTCGCATCCTAGTTATGCAATGTAATTTTGAAGTTGAAAAATACTGTAAAAGTGTTTTCGTTGCGAGTAAACTGCCAGATTATTATTGACTTCAGGATAATGTTTTTATAAACATTTAATAGAGAAAGAATGGATCTACAGATGTGCCTCATGAGATATAACCGTGTAAGTTTGCATAAAATAGGAAATTTTTATGAATTTTTCGTAATTTTTATATTCATGTACAATTTTTTAATCAAAATTTTAAAAAGGCACATCTGTAGATTCATTATTTCTCTATTAAATCCTTGTTGAAATACAATTTTACCATTATTGTACTGGCCACAAAACACTCGCTACGTTAGTACATTTTATGATGGATTTTAGGTAGTAGACGTGCCTCATAATTATCAAATCCAATGGCACAAATACTACGATGCATTCGAATTTATTTTTGGAATATTTGAAAAATTCTTTTGATCAGCTAGAATTGTATACCTTTGTGTGTTTTCGATTTGCATTTTGTAGCTATCAAAATTGGACAAATCTCCAATGGTTCCATCGTCAATTTTCCGTTTATAGTTTTCGTTTTCTTCCTGGCATTTTTTGAGTTCTATTTTAGTTTGTGTCAACTGGGCTTCTAGTTCAGAAATGCGGGACTCGAAAACTATGCTGGGTCCTTCCAGTCGTTTGGTCTTTTTAGGCGATTTTCTCGGTGACTTCAAATGCTGAAATTAAATTATGTTAAATAATGGAAGAGATAATCATTTGGATATTACTTCGAGCTCTGCATCTGTTTCCGTTTCGGTTTCTAAATGGTTGAAGACGGATTTGATTAGATTAGATTTTTGACGTTCATGGAGATTTTCGTTTTCTGATATAACTTCTTTTACTTTGCCCAACAAACCCGACAGTTCGTCCTGTAACATTGTTATAATCATAAACGATTGTTACACAACAATTAAAAAAATATTTACCCTACAAAATTGTGCTTCGCGTTCCAGTTGCTCAATATAATCCTCCTGTCGTTGTATAAAAGACATCATCTCAGGTGCTTGTTGTTTTTCTTCCCTATCACTAATAACATCTTTTCTGAAATTGACAAAGCATTCAAGCAAATTCAATTTTCCAACAATGCTTCCTTACCGTTCTGTGTCTGGAGGTTTGTAATCATCTCTTTTGTCGTACTTGTTCCCTATTCCGGGGGTGGTGGAGTAGAAAGGGTACCTTCTGGATATAAAGGGGCTGCTTCTGTGGTAGTGGTGGTGAGAATGTCTACTTCTGCTACTAAGAAGCGATTGATTGTCGGTGTCGTCCCCACTGTCATCTCGGAGATGGCGTTTTCCGACAATTGGAACTGTGTAGCTTTCTGCTAGGAGGACTTTTAATCGGCCCACTGCTTCGCGGTAGGCGGTGTCTACTGGATCGGGACGTTTTTTGTAGGTGTCTAACTTTGACGGAGCTGATTTCCTAAAGAATATTTTCATTTGCTGGTGATTTTTAATCAGTAGGTAATGTGTGTGGGTACCAGCATTCAACGCACTGGTACTCACAATTGTTGTTTATCTAAATAAACACAACAATACATATGACTAAAGTCCTGTTCGCACGGCGATCTTTGGAGATTCTACGGAGAGTCAAATTCCTGGCAAAGAAGAAGTTTTTTTCTTTCTAGTGATAATTACGTGGTTTTGAAGTAATCAATAAATTATAAATTCTTCTTTAATTTAGCGACACCGCAATTTAACAAATAATTCTCACTCGAAAGAAAAAAACTTCTTCTTTTCCAGGATTCTGAATCTCCGTAGAATCTCCAAAGATCGCCGTGCGAACAGGGCTTAATGTATAACATGAACATTAAATGTGTGATGTTTTTAATTTTCCTCATATAAACTACACATAATCATATAAATAACCATTTTCTGTAATACGTCCTACAATTTTTTTGGTATTTAGCAACAGTGCAAGAATATATAAATTTTTGGCAATTTGAACAAATTAAATTAATTTATTTATTAGAAAATATTCGACCGTGCATAAAATTGGGTATGTACCACGGGCGTAACTTGCTTTTATGGCTCTGACGCTCGGGCTCAAAAATACGTCTCGCGCCGTAAAAACTTCTTTACACCCTTAACACAAAAATAATTATTTTGCAACAAACAGAGAGTTCGACAATCAACAAATAAATATTGATAAACAACGGTTGCTACCCTTGTCCTTGTAGTTACCAAGCTACCAAACAATCGTTATTTACTTACCAATATCTCCAAGAATTTTCCCACTCCATAATTGCAATTATTCCAAAATCACGCTCACAAATTCGCCACTAATTTTTGCTTTGCACTTAGAAATAATTCGTAGAGTTGTGCATTTTGGATCAATATAAATGTGCTCCACGTTCTGATTCATGGTGCAAGTGCAGTGTTCTTGTAACATTTGTTTGTGTTGACGAAGTGGGTGGTCGTTATGACTACCTTAGTGGCGCTGGGGTAGCTTGGCCTATATTTTATATTAATTGTGCGAATAAGCGGCTGGTATTTATAGATAAGATTGTTTTGATGATTTTGCAGATATAAATGGGTTTATTGGGTATTGATTCCTTTAAATTGCTTGTGTGTTGATACGATTCTTCTATTTAGTAAAGTATTTTAATGCGTGTACAGACTACAGAGATGTAGCAGTTATATTCATTTTAGGAAACAAAAATGCGCTACATAGATGTTTTCTTAAAACATCTAGGTTTATATTGAACAAAAAAATATTTGCTTATAATCTATTATAGAATTATAGATAGTAAATTTTATTTTTAAATACATTATAATATTTACAGAAACTTATTAAAAATTGTAACATGATACAAACAATTTTTTAATTGTAAATTATTATCTGAAATTTTACTTTATTTAAAAAAAATACGCGGGTATATATATTTTAGACGCGCTTATACTTAGACATTTTTAAAATAAACTATTAAATCAGGGTGTAAAAAAGGGAGCACACAATGTGGACAAATATAGTTTTGTCAAACTGTAATCTGTTCAACTGGAATTTTGTCAAACCGTAAATGTGCCAACCCGTAATTTAACCAAACTGTATTCTAGACAAATTGTAATTTCACATTCCGTAATTTGACCAAACTGCAACTTCGACTAATATTATCAAATCGTTTTCAGGTAAACCGTAGTTTAGCCAAAGCGCAACTATACCTAACTGGAATAATTTAACACGGAATTTATCCAAAATGTATTTTTGTCAAATCGCAGTTATTCATATCTGATATCTTGCCAGACGCATTTTACTCAAATCGTAATCTTTTCAACTTGTATGTCTTAAATACGGAATGTGAAATTACAGTTTGTCTAGAATACAGTTTGGCTAAATTACAGGTTGGTATATTTACGGTTTGACAAAATTCCAGTTGAACAAATAACAGTTTGACTAAAATACAGTTTGGCTTCATTATTTTTGGTCAAACTACACTTTGACAAAAATTATATTTGACTAAATAAGAGGATGTCGTAAAAAATCATGATTTGCGATAATTTTGCAAATTTTATAACAATAACTAAAATATTTTATTTTGTTATTTGTTTTCGTGCGGTGCAACATATAATGTTTAATATTAATAATAAATCTGTATTTGTCAATACATAATTATAAACAAATAACAAGATCTTATGTTTTAAATTTGTTTAAAATTAATGATTTATTTTAAGAAACCATTCGACTGAAATCGATATAAAAATCTTTGATTTAAATCATATACCTATCCCCGTATTAAATAATATACTATAGTGTTTTTGATACCATTTACAAAAATATTCTTCAAATAAAGTTAAATATTTAATGTGCAAAATGACTCTAAATCCTTTTAAAATTTTTTTTTACACTACTTACTGACGTTTCTGTTACGTTTAAACAAATCAAACACCACAACGACTTAAAAATCACCATCCTCTCACCTGTATTTCATCTTCCTGGCGCTGCCAACACCGTTCACCAAGCCTCCCCCAGGTCTAGCGGACAGCGGTTTCGCGGAGTAAACCCCTCGGACGGTCCCGAGCCTCGGCCTGGCTAGATACCCGGTGCCATGGCCGTGTGCGTGACTCCTGCTCCTTGCACTAGGAAGCATGCCCCTCCGCGGTGCGCCTCTGAACACGCTGTCCAAACTAGGATACAAGTAGGAGGAATGGAGTGAATGGGTGATCAGGACGAAGGATTGGGGCTGACTGCGCGAAGTGCAGTGTGGTGGGGGGTTTTGTAACCTCGCTGGAGGGGAGGGGGAGGTAAATTAGTTTATTGTGACAGTGACATCAGATGTATTATTATGCGTTGCTACGCCTCCAACTCGAATTTAAAGGAATCTCGTTATAAGAATTGTAGTTATTTAAATTGCAAGATATAGAGCAGGAAACGAAGAAAAAGAAATAAATACTGGATGAGAGACGACGACAGACAGTGCCGGATTAACCCATGGGCAGCTGCCCAGGGCCCCGACGTTCAGGGGCCCCGGAAGAACAAAACTAATTTTAATATAACATTAAACTTATTTCAATTAGTTTTAACTTCTTCCCAATTTATGAATTCAATAGTATTTTTAAACGATACAGTTTAAATTGTGCAAAAAACTAGGAACTATTAAAATTTGTTGATAAAAACCTCTTGAATCAGTAGAAATAGAAGCCAGAAAATGTTATGATAAGTACGAGTAATATTTTTGATGTCCCGATATTGGTAAGAGTTATTTTTATTATGACGATTTATTATGCAAAATTTTCGCCTGCGGCGCATTTCTTAAATTTTTTATAATATCACAGAGATTTTCTCTTAAGTCACGCCACAAATTTTTAAATCGCCGCCCCTATTTAGTAGGTACTTTTTATTTTGTTACCAAATGTGTGTTATGTTATTTATATATTTTTTTATTTTACATTTTATTTATGTTTTAATAACAAAAATAATACCTGCAAAAAAAACGAATAACCTAAACTAGGGAGGAGGGCCCCAAAATCATAACTGCCCAGGGCCCCATAAATCATTAATACGGCTCTGACGACAGACAATGCAGAATATGTGGGAGAGATTTTGAAACAATAGACCATTTAAGAAGAGACTGCAACGAAAAACTATACAACGGTAAATCGACACAACAAATTCTATATGACGGAAACCCAAACGCGGAATGGATGAAAAAAGTATACAGTATAAGAACAAAAAGTATAAAATGTGGAACATTAAAATATACCTACCACTGTAAATGTAATATTGTAAAGATTTTGTACACCGAAAGGTAACAATAAACTATTTACTTATTTACTTACGTTATAAGAATTTTAAGTTATTACCATCCCATACATGGTGGCAATTCTAACTACACCCATGATACCATACCAGAACCCAATCGGTTACCGCCATTTTGTTTAAAGATGGCGGACTGATATTTTAGTATGCTCAAGTTATAATCATTACAAATTTGAACCCAATCGGTGCAGTACATTTTGAGTTAGCTAGCCACCATTTTGTTTCAAGATGGCGGACTAACATTTTAATATACCTATGTTTCAAGACAGATTCTTAGCTATTACTGTATCAAATTGGAACGCGCTTGCCCCCCACCCCCATGAGAAATGATTTTTAAACCCAGTCAGTTACCGGCATTTTGTTGTGCTCATGTCATATGTTACATCTTAATATGCTATTTAACATACCAAATTTGAACTCAATCGGTGCAGTAAACTCTGAATTTGATAGCCGCCGACAACAATGCAATTTGACATCATTATAAACATCAAATAAATAAAAAAACTTAATACTAACCAATACTAACAATCCACAACTGTCTGTTTCAAAACTAATACATAGTTTAATTAAATGTCTGGTTATCTAATCTGTTTGTCATTTTGTTCCATTAAGTGACAAATCACTGTACATTGTCGTCATAAGAAGAAACAATTTTTTTTTGAAAATATAATATAGAATTTTTCAAATCGGTCCAGTAGTTTCGGAGCCTATTCAATGCAAACAAACAAACAAACTGTGCTATAAAAATACAATAATTTGACAGAATTTAAAAATATTTCGTTTCATGAATCTAGAAGAGCTACTTTTCCTGTTCACACATAGATTCTTTGAAGATTCTTTCATACTCCCGAATCCTGAAAATAAAATCACTATGACTGTTATGAAGCTGTGAATTAGAAAGACTCATTGAAGATTTAATTTGAAGATTCAGTTCAGCAGCATGAAAGAATCCTCAAAGAATTCACACATCAATAGGCGAACTATATATTTAATTTGCGAGGTACGTATTAAGGGGTTAAACCGCAAATAATTTTCGGTTATTTCGTGTTGTTTCTCATATAACGATTTTCTTACCTCGGGGGTGGGGTATTTTTTGGGGGTTGCATTTCTTATTGCAATGGTGCAAAGCGGTGCAAAGCGTGCCTAAATCAAGTTAGCCTGGGAACACGAAACATCCACGCATCGGATTCCATGGAGCACGCGATACGACACGGTATTTATATACCTACGCCTTCAGTTTATACATGAAATGCATTATATTTCATAAATTACATTAGGATAATAATATTGCGGTTTAGAAAGGGAGAAATTATATCAATACTTTATTAGTTGCAATTGTGTTCGTCGCATGTATGCAAACATCAAAAATTGTTCGATATGTCGTTAGTTTGAGGCTGAAAATCTCATAAAGTAAGCCCGATATCTGACTGCGGTTTGCGGCATTGTGTTTTTCGCACTTTATTTGACTTACAACCAAATTTTTAGAATTTTCAAAATGTTCAGGTTCCTGAAAATTAACGACCCTCGAAATCTCAAAAATGGTAAGAGTTGCGAACTTGATTTTGTCACCATTGAATTCCTCGCGCCGAATTACATGGGTATACAAATTTTCAGCGAAAAATTCCGGCTGGTACAATTTTTATGAAGAATTTTCAAAAATCGAGATTTCTTCGATTTTCGATGATCTCTCATAAAAAATGTACCAGTCGGAATTTTTTGCTGAAAATTTGTATTCCCATGTAATTCGACGCGAGGAATTCAATGGTGACTAAATCAAGTCCGTATCTCTTACCGTTTTTGAGATATCGAGGATGGTTAGTTTTCAGGAACCTGAAAATTTTCAAAATTCTAAAAATTTGGTTATAAGTCAATTAAAGTGCGAGAAATACAATGCCGCAAACCGCAGTCCGATATCGAGCTCAGTTTTTCAGATATGCAGCCTCAAAGTTGAAAACTGAAAAATTAGGATAACTCGAAAACTAAACCATATATCAATAACGATTGTACAAAAAGTAAAATCACTTTTCGGACTAATACAAAAAATGATTGTTGTCATGTTAAAATATATTGATATTGTTGTGTAATATGAGAATATGTCAAAAAATATTATTCATTCATGAGACTCGTTACTAGTCCAAAAATATTGCATTTTTGTATTAAAGAAACAATTAACTATTTAAATTTTTTTAATCCGGTTTACTAATAATTCTAAAAAAGTATTCAACATTTAATAATATTTGATTGACTAGAATGCAATTTAATCTCTGATATTCTACTCTTCTTTAGCTAATGAAGCTTCTCTAATTACCATAACATCTTTTAGAGTAAAATTCAAATAGCTAGAACCCTGCGCGAAGTACGAATTCTCGTCTTAGAGAGAGAGAAGCATAGATGATAAACTACGCTACTGTCTGTTCTACAGAACATCAGCTTCAATATCTGTTATTCTCATGTTGACATTCGTAGTGTTTTGCTTCGTGTAACCCTGCGAATTTTGTAATGGATTGTGATTGAGTTATATTTGAGTTTTGTTTTCTAATGAAGTGAAGTGCAGCGCAGCATATACTCGCTAGCTCCGCTTTTGTAAAACGGACAAGCTCTGCCTTCTCGCGCAGTCCAGGGTCCTAGCTATTTGAATTTTACTCTATCTGGAAGCACGTGTTATTATTTTTAGAGAAGCTTCTTTAAGTTAGAGAAGTGCTGAATGCGGCCCATTGTCTTTTGTTTCGTCTTATTCTGCACGCAACGTGGTACCATCTCGTGTCACAATATTTTAACGATTTGTTCAAATTCTGAGTCTCGAAACACGAAACGTAAAAATCAGTCGTGTGGTAGGTACCACCGCTCACGGAAATTATTTGTTTCCGTGACAAGTCGAACAAAATAAAAATCTTCTTTTCCAGGACTCATTGAAGATTGGAATGTTTTTGGATAAGTGCAGATTGGCGTACGGACATTTTTATTAAGTGTACAATGTAACAAAATATATAAGTAAATATCATTCCATTTCGACATTAAAATTAAATCTAAACGTGTTTTTTGACGGAGCAAAGTGAAAATCAGGTTTATTGTCTTTATCAGAAGCTTCTTTGTCATCTTTTATTTCCATTCGTTCAACAGCGTTTTCTAAATCAGTCGGAATGGAAAAATTGAATTTAAAATCTTTTCCTGTTGATAAAAATGGTGCCTTCTTCACAAACACTGACTTCTTGCTGGGTTTGCAAGACGTATATACAATCTGTTCATTCTTTTTTAAATATCTAGTTTGTTCTTCTGCCATTTTGGCTCTATAATCTCCAAACGACAATCTCATTAGCTGTCTCTTACGAATAGTTGGAGCAGAGTTGCTCATCAAAGTGTTCAAAGTTTTGGATGTCTCTTGAGCTGAAATAAACAACAATTATTCTCAATGTTCTGTATTAGCTTCTTCTCTTACTTTGTTTCTGGTTTAGTTTCCCCGAATTCAAAGCAGTCTGTAGTTGTTGAATGCACCACAACAATTCAACTTCGAATTGAACTTGGTTCTCAACAGAGTCTGAAGAAGTGGATGGTTCTGATGTTGGTTGACTTTTCATCACAGTTTTAGGAATTGACTTTAGCTTGCCTTTGTCTTTATGTAGCTTGGCTTTCGGAGGCATTTTGTTTAGAAAGATTATCACATGTAATGGTAGAATGTTTGGTTATCGTTTAATGTTGACGTTTGTGACAGCGTGGGCCAGGGTCGGATTTAGGGGGATTCACTGTTTTGAATGAGAAATTATTCTTTTAAGACTTAGATATTTGAAAAGTGATTGAATTCTGATTTCAGATTAGGATAAAATTAGATTTTGTGCTGAATTATGATAAGAAGAACCTTTAACCATTAATATAGAACCATATTTTGCAATATATTTTAAATTTTAGATATGTCAAATTGATTGTAAAATGTAAAAAGCAAACTAGAAAGGGACTTTTTTGACCACGTTGACAGCTCAAGTGTCTAACCGTAACCTAGAAGTAAATAATTTTTAGCCTCATTCACAATACGAAATTAGTAGTTATAGTCAGTAGGTGTAGTTAGAGTAAAATTCAAATAGCTAGAACCTTCGAGCATATACTGACTAGAGGCCGCCTTAGGGCGTTTGTTGTGATCGGAAGATATGCGGTAGAGGAGATTAGCGGGGTCGGAAGCCGTGATGTATTGAGGGATGCGTAATTTCTTAGTATTATTCCACAAAGTAAAATAACACTCACAAAACCTCATAAAACTATTCACAAAGTAAACGCAGAACTTAGGGTTATAGTAAAATGACATGTGTGACAAGAAGTAACAAACAATAACAGCAAAACGCTGCCCGCAATACACCATGACTTCCAGCCCCGCAAGTCCCCCCTACTGCATATCTTCCGATCACAACACGCTATGCATTTATATAGGGAATTACTTCTCTAGTCAGTATATGCTCGAAGGCTAGAACCCTGCGCGAAGTACGAATTCTCGTCTTAGAGAGAGAAGCATAGATGATAAACAAGAGGAAACTACGCTGTTCTACAGAACATCAGCTTCAATAGGCGGTTTGCACATATCGAGCATAGCGCCTCTAGTGGGAGATTCGGCAAAAGTATTAGGTATACAACACGTTTGAATGTTTAATTAAATAAAATGAGCACTGGTTCCCAGCGCTTTTCGTCAATTCTCAAAATACAATTAATAAATAGATTATAAAACGTGATAAAATATATTTACAGTTATGTAGGTATCTACTTACGAAATTTGTTTTACTCTGTGAATCCAAATTTTACATCTCTCGTTCTCATACCATCTTATTATAGAACCTTAGAACAGAACTGGTTGAATTGAAACAGTATCTACAACTACTGTCGAACTGTCAAAAGGTTTACCCTAATATTAATGCATTTTTTCCCGCCAGGGCCCAGGGCGGCGCTGACTACTCATGTGCAAACCGCCTATAACTACTAATTTCGTCTTGTGAATGAGACTATTCAAATTTTTTAAAATCCGGCTCTGGCGCTAGTGGTATGGAAACAAATGTATGGATAGACAAAGCGCCAACGTTTTGAAAACATTATTTATTTCAATCAGTCTCTTTTTAAAAGGCACTGATTATGATACTCAATCAGCATATTCACAGACTCTTAGTATACGACTAAACTAGCACACTAAACATAAGTGCATAAGATATATATTATCATTTAAATAATAGTATCAAATATGAGATTATAAGTAAATATTTAACAAAATACATTATTTGGTACTTTAAAAATAGCTGCTACAAAATTAAAAAATTCTTCCAAAGTTTTTTATACAAATATACACAGTTTAAGTAAAGAATCTTCAAGTTCCGTGTTCAAACTCTTGGTATCCTTCGGCTCCTGTGAAGACAACATCCACCCAGATCCTCATGGCTTCTGGCGAGGGCGCCATCAAGTGGTAACTTCGCTCATGGGTCTTGATGATGAACGTCAAGTGTGGATTCGGAGACTTGATTGAATTTTGATGGTCCAGATACACTTCTTCGATCGCCTGAAATTAAAGCGTAATTCTCTTTAATAATGTTCGAAAGATTATTCATAGTTTTATGGGTTTCTCTGTAAATTTGGGAAAACAAACCTTGACTGAAATAGCTACGAAAACAATTATTTCTTACTGAGGTTGAGATTTTTTAAATAGAATTACATATTTGGAGTAATCTAATTTTTACAATATCTTTCTTAACTTGGATGTGGTTGCCTCACATACAATGAGTCATCAGTCGCAATCGATTAATAATATGCGCATGTTAAGACGATCCTCTACCGCGCCAGAAAACAACAAAAAACATGGATTTCGCGCGCCACTCCACAGCGTTTATTGTTTTGTTAAATATAATAATCTTAAGATATTGTTGAAGATAAAAGTACAGTCTACCAAATGCAAGATGCGGAATTTTAAAGTTTTGCTTTAAAATCGAAATATGTTAATTTGAATTTTGACATTTTTTGTTATTTTTTGAACACAAATATCTTCTATTTTAAAACGAATTTAAAAAATTCGATCGGTTATTTCGCAGATCCAAGCTTTATTGACAACATATTAAAATTTGAAGTTAATTCACTTATAAATAAAAGCTGTACAGTGGCATGCGAAAACCCTCTTTTTTTTACAAATATTCCAGTTTTTTATGCGTCGAAATCTTGAAAAAAAATTCTGGTGAGAATTGGCTGCTAATTCTCCAAGTAAGCCAAAAATCGACGTCGTATTTTAGTCATATTTTAACGTCGAGCAGACGTAGAATCTTTATATAGACATCTACCGTAGACGTAATTTTACCATCACGTTTGGACGTCGGAATTAAATCGTAATATCCCATACAACACAAATACGTCGTTAAGATGTCTTTATAATGTCCATGTCTTTAAAACGTCTGATCCAAATGTAGTCACAAAGACGTCACATACGTGTCTTATGTCCTCCATTCTGGATGTTTCAAAGATGTTATTTTCTGCCATGCAAATGACGCCTATTAAATATCTTTTCGACAGTCAAATGATGTCCTTTTTAATAAAATTATGACCAATATACGACTTAATCAATATAGGATTCCTGTATAATATCATAACCAAGATGAATTTTGAGACAAATAAAGGATTCCTAAATATTGTAAGCGGGAGACTTAAAACTGGACAACATAATGACGACTTAAAGACTACTGCATAAGACGTCTAAAATTCAAGCAATACTAGTCTCTTTATGACGTCTATAAGATAGTAGCAAGATGTGGGTACGTCTTACAGACGTTAATACGATCGATGTGTTGTATGGGATAAGTTATAATTACAGAGACTCGATAATGAACAGTGTGTGGTCACAGTTTTCATTGGTCGTAGTTGTCACGTGGTAAATTCCGTCATTAATCCTCCAAAAACTGCACGATAAACGTTGTGTTGTTCAAACTTTGATGTTATTTACCAGTTTATTTATATTATGTATCAACGAAATAGGATTATAATGCTTTTAATATGACCTATCACATTAATCAGACAAATCAAATATTACTTGTCAAACTGATTTTGGAGGATTAATGGCGGCCGTTATGTTCATGGCCACACTGATCTGTCATCTGACATTGCTTGGCGTAATATATTTATTTATATTATGTATCAACGAAATAGGTTTATAATGCTTTTAATATGACCTATCACATTAATCAGACAAATAACATTAATAAATATATAGGTAAATTGTTTTTAATTAAAATAGAATATAGAATCAAATATTACTTGTCAAACTGATTTTGGAGGATTAATGGCGGCCGTTATGTTCATGGCGACACTGTCTATTATCGAGTCTCTGTAGTCATAATCTGACGTTGTATTTTGCCATTGTATGCACGTAGAATCTATGTTCATATACACTTCTTTTATGGACGTAATTTTATAAATGGAGTTATTAATGTCAAATTGTACTATTTTGCAAATTTTCTGATCCGAAATGAATACAAAATTATTTGGATTGAATCTTCAATGAGTCTTGGAAAAGAAGAATTTCTATTCATTTTTCTAGTATTCAGAGGCACGAAAGAATCTTAAAAGAACTAACCAAACATACCTGAAAATACGCTCCTCCCCTAATCTTTTTCTCACTCCTATCTCCATAATAAACCAAGCACCTCTTCGTCCTATCGAACACAAACCACCGCTTGCTCCAGCCGGAGATCTTGCCTCCGAGCTTGTTGAGCCATCCCTTGCAGGTGGTGGGGGTGAGGGTCACGTGGGGGCAGAGGTCGACCTGGTGACCCGCGGACTCCACGTGGCCGCGGAGGTCGAGTTCCGCTGACCTGATGGGCAGGTAGCGGGTCAGGGGTCGCTGCCGGCTGGGTGGATGTGACCTGCGAGGGGGTGGCGGGTCGCAGGGGTCGAAGGAGGTTAGAGATGAGGTGGAGGACAGGCGGGGGCTGTCTGGCGTGGAGGTGCTGGAGCGGAGCTAGAAAAAAACCAAAGTTTGTCACTATAAATCCTTTATTGTATATGAGAATTTTTGTTTTTGAACCAGATCGGTGCAGTACATTTTGAGATAGCTAGCTGCCATTTTGTGTCAAGATGGCGGACTAGCATTTTAATATACCTATGTTTCAAGACAGATTCTTAGCTATGACTGTACCAAATTTGAACGCAATAGTTACAGTACATTTTGAGATATCTGTCCGCCATTTTATTTGAAGATGGCGGACTGATATTTTAATATATCTATATCATACGTTAGATCCTTGGCTATTACTGTAACAAATTTGACCGCAATCGGTTCAGTACATTTTGAGATAGCTAGCCGCCATTTCGTTTCAAGATGGCGGAGAATCTGAAATTTTGCCAAAATGCATTGTTAGGTGACAAAAGTCTATTTGCAAAATTTCAGCTCGATAGGGTCCCGGGAAGTGGGTCATTTTTTACTTTTATTCATAGTTTAATGTCGTTTTTCGAAGATTTGGACAAATATAGTTTTGTCAAAGTGTAGTTTGACCAAAAATAATTAAAGTATGGTGGTTTTCCTGATGTGGATTTTTGAACTATTTTGTTTTAATTTAACTCATGGCGACTCTTTAAGAGCTATTTTATTTTTATTTTATAACATTACATACTATTTAATTTATACTAATATTTTTTAAAGTTTATATTCGCCCTGATAAAGGCATATGTGTTGCCGAAACGTTGGCCTAATAGGAAATTAAAATAAATTGACTGCATTCCCGTCTAATTACTTTTTCCATCCGTTTGCCAGTCACCAAATTACTGTTCCATCTAACTGAATCTTCCAGTAGAGGCACATATTTTTTATGACAGAGTTATAATCATTTATAAATAAAATAGATAATTGATAATTTAATATTAATTTAAATAAATTATTATTTTGTCCTACATTTGCAGAATTTAAAAACCCAACATTTATTTTGGCACACCGATTTGTATACATAATAAAGTGCTCGAAAACAAATAATTCAATATAAAGTACTACTTACAAAATCACTTATAGTAAACTTGAACAAATACACAAAAATTATTTTAAGTCTGTACTTCAAATTTGAAGGCATTCATCATTTACTTAACATAACAAACGAATCAGAAGCAACCGGAAGGAAACGTCAGTTTATTTTCACACTCGATTTAAAGTCTAAAAATACGAACATGTTTTTGACATACTGCGCTTGCTGTGAGCAGTTACACCCAAAAGCAACTTAAATTTACATAACTGAAAACGAGTTCCAAAAATATCAACATATTTTTGCAACTATCTAATTAAAAATGGTTTGACAAATTTATAGCTATTTACAAATATCTTAACCTGACCCACTTACAAGAAAATAAATTAAAACTTACATCTTTTTTAAAAGAAGGCACATAGGTTCTCATACACGAGCACTGAAAACTTTTACGTTTGATTCTACTCATAATTTTACGAAATACACACCAAATTTCAGGAAATACTAACATGATTGTGTATCTAGTGCTCACTACTGCCAGAAATAGCTGCCAAACATTTCCTGACGACATAATTTGGTTTTTTACAAAAAGTTTTTGAAAAAGACCGCGTGGTTTGTACAGAGTCTACATCCAAACCGAAATATATTTACCTCTCGCCTCATATTCTATAAGAGAGGTATTGTAATGGGTCAAAATGTTCGAGTATGAGTTTTTGGTAATAACCACGTTTCAGGGTCTCTACAATACGAATTTAATAATTTCACGATGATGTCTGTGTGTGTATGTGTGTATGGACGTATGTGTGTATGGACGTATGTATGTATATGAATTATATGTGACGATTTTTCGTCCACGTTAACTTAAAAAGTATCAAACCTTTAATAACCAAATTTCATATTTAATGTTTTAATAAGGATCTTAACATCGGATAAGATTTTGGTAGAAATAATTCGCAAACCGGAAGTAGTACTTTTTGAAGCTTGATATAGTTTTTCTTAAATATAATGGTACATTATTTATTTATGACAATTTTTGCAATTAAAAATAAAAGATAATATAATTATTTATGGATACAGTTAATTTTAAATACAATTTGCTGAATCTGGTAGTATTTTTTCACAATAAAATAAAGTACAACTAATATTCTCCGTTTTTGAAGTACCAGTATCTTGTTGTCCATGATATGAAATTTGGTTCTACACAAAATTTTAATTATTAAGACAGTGACATTACAGTTGACATCTTTTGCTTGCATCTTGGTTTACATATTACATGAACATGAAACTATTAAAATGTAAGTAAAACTATTTATTAGATTAGTAGAATAAACAGAATTAGACGAGAGGTCGTGTGCTGGCCACAGCAGATTTTTTTGTATCTTTTAATAATTTGGATGTCTATTGTAACGTTGATGAATGCTTTAAGTTAGTATCGATGTAGTTTTTGTTTATGAATACGGATGTACTTCCTAGTGTGTTGAGCCTGTTATTTGACTCTTGTTTATGCATTTGGCATTTAATTGCGGCGTTAAATTTATGTTTATATCCTGTTATAAAATTTTACAACTTTCGTATTGATTGCATTGCAAAGCTAGAGTTTATATAAAATAGTTATTTTCTTCGCATTTTTGACCGAGATCAAAGACAGTTTATACATCATTTGGTACAAAAATATCTACCGAAATCTGTAGGTAACATACGTAATCACACCTTTTATCATAACTTCGTCTATATATTTTAAAAATTCGCATTTTTAAAAAAAGTTTTTGGGTGAAACAATTTTGCTATAAACGATATAACCTACAACGAAAATTATGTTACACAATGAAAATATATTCATTTCTAATTGCCTTATTCTAAAAATTATGTCTGTAATAATAGTTCACTTTGCATAAAATTCATTACAATTTGATGAATTTTGCTCCCTCTTCTTTCATTTCTACTGCAAATTATATTTATTTTCAGGTATTCTTATTTAGTAGAAACTTTAATAATTCTAATGATATATTATTTATGCCTATTGCTTGCTCTTATTTGCAGAAATATATGCAGATAAAGTGCATAAAAATGACTATCTGAAAACGGTTTCAAGCACGACCATTTTACGAATTAAAAAAAATATTTTTGCTATGTGATCAGTAATTTGAACACTATCCTATTACAATATATGCACGAAATTCTGAATCACCCTGTATATTTTACAGTGTGTTCGACAATCAGCCGTCAATGTATTCAGTTTAGTTGTAGAGAGTATATTAAAGGGGAGATTTTTGTGCAGTTAACTGGAATGTGTACCTCACTGGATTTGAATATCAGTCGGTCAATAACGCACTTATATCTGATCAATTTTGATTTTGTTAAATTTGATTTAAGTCCTGTTCGCACGAGGATTCTACAAAAATTCTGAATCCTGGAAAAGAAGTTTTCTTCTTTCTAGTAAGAATTGCGGTGCCGCTAAATTGAATCTTCCATGAGTCTTGGAAAAGAAAAATTTATTTGTTTTCAAGATTCAGAATCTTGAAACTTCTTGTTTTCCAGGATTCAGAATCTTGGTAGAATCTTCGTGCGAACAGGGTTTTGAAAAATTTGTATAAAACTTACTCGAATTTCGGGCTGAAGTTTTTTCCTGTTCCCATTTTGCTTTTTCCTTTTTTTATCCTTTCTCCTACAGCCGTCCCTTATATAATTCATCCACATTAAAGACATTTTCACACTTTAATTATTAATAAAAATTTCTCAAATAAAATAATATTTCACCACGTTTTTGAACGAATCTCTAGTGATACTTGTATGTAACTTAGTACGATGATAAACGTAGGATAGATAGCACGCTACTAATACTAAGAGTTAGTAGTTCGACACTACTATTAGATTTAGTATAGCGCTGCCACCAAATTTCTCTTGAAGATTAAAGAGGGGATAGATTGATGTTGACGAGTTCATTTTGAATTTGATATTCGGAAAACTGAAATACGCCGAAAAACGCAAAAACTAACAACGTTTGGGTGTGGCAGCCTCACATACTATGAGTCATCAATATAGATATATACAGGGTGTAACCTAACCTGTGTAAAAAATTGACGGGTGTATATTATTGGACGCACTGATGAATCAAAAAGAATTTTGTTGAAATTCGCAAATTAAAAAATCTGACGTGGCCATCACACAACCTTCCGCCATATCTACACTTTAAATAGAAATGTATACGTACAATCCGATGCCCATTTAAAATATACAAATAAAAATCTAAAATATTCAAACACAGAAATTAGTATCACCTGAATCAAAAGATTCATTCACACGAAAACTCTTCTGTGTTGAAGCAATCCTCCGTTCAGTTACTACATTTAATAGCTTACTTATGACTTATATAGCGCTAGTATGCCAACTTGTCACCCGTCTCATCTGTCAATATTTTTTATGCAGAAACAAAAATGAACTGCACATGGATTACAAGATTTCAACGTTTTATTTGATAAATTTATTTTTTAAATTTTACTGCAGTTCTTTAATGCTACCAGATAAAGACAATTTTTTTATAACGTAAATTGCAAATAACTTTTCCTCTTATTCTTATTACAAATAAATACTATATTTGTCCAAATTTATAGAAATTGTTGACACTTAATCTTTTCAATCTTCAAAAAGTATCACTTCCGGTAAAGATATTTGTACCAAAATCTAATGAGCTCTTCCCATTCGTATACAATTTTAAAATACCAAATATCAAAATTTTTGGATAAAAGGTATTTGAGTTATGCAACATCCGGCATCGGCCCGGACCACACACATACACACACACACACACACACACACACACACACACACACACACACACACGCACACACACACACACACACACACACACACATACATACAGACAGACATCATCGAGAAACTATCAAAAATGAGTTGTAAGGACCCTAATTCGTGCTCACCACTTAAAACTCACAACCCGATTTTTTGCATGATTCCAATACCTTCCTTTACAGGTAAGCGGAAGGTAAAAATGGGACATTCTGTAAGTAAATTTCATTTTTTCCTGTTTGTAAAATTATTGTTACATTAATGTAATTACGCTAATAAATACTGCATAACTATTGTTTAACTTTTTTGTATTTAAATGTGACAACCAACGCAAAATGATATTGATTTCAACAAAATTCTTATTGATTCATGATCGCCCAATACTATACATCCTTAAATTTTGTTACACAGATTGGGTTACACCCTGTATATTTCACCGTGCGTGCGGTTACCAGCCGTCAGCTCAAACTCACTCATGGGTGCAGTTGATACTACCCCTCAGGGACAATTTTTTGTGCAGTTGAATTGGAATTCAAGGCTTGTTTTAATGTACCAGACAGGTACTAGTTAAAAAATAAATAATTTTATGAAAATTTATGCTTATTATCAACATTTTGAACGCATCAAAATAATATGTTTGTTATTTTACGAAGAAAACTGAAAAGTACGTTGTGGTATATTTAGAGAACAAACAATGAAAATATGTAATAATTTTAGCTTATGTGAATTCTTTCAAGCGTATGTTGACAACATGTGTCAATTAGAAATTCATTTATAATTAGTTTAGACGCATTTTAGTATCCTATTTATACCTTCAAGCAGAAATTATAAGAAAAATTTAATGAGGAAAATATCTCATAAGGAGAATTATTATTTATTATTTTAATTGCGCGTATACGTAAATCGTAGATTCTTAAGGAGATCCTCTACTCATGGCAGAAAACAGTCAAAAACATTGATTCGGCACGCTATAGCGTTTATTATTGTTAAACATAAAAATAATAAATAATTCATGTTTGAGGGGGAAAAATAATTTTGGCACCCATATTTGTAAAAAACTGCAATGTTTGTAAAAAAGGGTTTTCGCGCGTCACTGTACAGCTTTTATTTATAAGTGAATTAATTTCAAATTTTAATATGTTGACAACCAATCTTGGATCTGCGAAATAACCGATAATTTTTTTAATTAGTTTTAATAAAATACAAAAAATAACAAAAATTGTCAACAAATTAACATATTTCGATTTTAAAGCAAAATTTTAAAATTCTGCATCTTGCATTTTGTAGATTTTTATCTTCAACAATATCTTTAGACTATTATATTTAACAAAACAATAAACACTGTGGAGTGGCGCGCGAAATCCATATTTTCGGCTGTTTTCTGGCGCGGTAGTGGATCGTCTTAATACCATGACTAATATTTTAGCAAGATAAATAAATCATGCATAATAAATAAATAATTTTCAGTAGAGACTACAAGTTATTGAACTTTAAAACAGTAATTTGCAAATTATTCGTATCCAATAGTAAATATAATGTTATAAACAATATCTAGATTTTAGTGCCCCCAAAATAGGAGCGTATTAAGTGATATTTACCAACATTCCAAGAAATTCGATTTACGTTGTTGATAAAATTTCAGACGCGCATACAATTTTATGAACTACGTTTCTGAAAATATTTTACGATGTTTCCAGTTTTTCAGCAATGTTTTTCAGGCTATTCATAAGTCTATTAATACATCTTAAGTAATAGCCATTAAAAATTTGATTAAATAAAAATACAAACCCGATAAAAATAGTTTGTTATTTATAAAATAGTTTATAGGTTTGTAATAACTTTATCCCACAATTGTTTTTTAAACGGTCTCTTGTTTGCCAACAAATTTATTAGATTGTTGATATATTTTGTTTTGTTTCAGCTGTTTATATCGATTAGATTGAAACAAAATTTATTGTTCTGTTGCTAATGTAGCATTTTGTTTTCAATAATTTGTCCGTCTAGGTTTTTTCCGAATTCCTAGAATACTCTCGGTTTTATTTTTTTTCTATTCCACTACTACGGCTGCCTGAAACCAGCCCGAAACTCGTACTTTGCCGCATCCTAACTATGCAGTCATTTTGAAGTTGAAAAATACTGTAAAAGTGTTTTCGTTGCGAGTAAACTTTCAGTTTATTATTGACTTCAAGATAATGTTTTTATAAACTTTTAATAGAGAAAGGATGGATATACAGATGTGCCTTTTTAAAATTTTAAAAACAAATTTCTATTAGGAGATAATAACCGTGTAAAGTTTGCATAAATTGGAAATTATTATGAATTTTTCGGAATTTTTATAATCATGTACAATTTTTTTAATTAAAATTTAAAAAGGCCCAACGCTTAATTGATCCTTTAAGTATATAATCCAGTTGAAATACAATTTGATTATTTTTGTATTGGCTACAAAACACTCGCTACGTTAGTACATTTTATGCTGGATTTTAGGATATTAACTTGAATTAAAGGATTTATTTGGAATGTTTGAAAATTAATATATTTTAATTAAATAATTGATTATATAGTAGTGTAAATGTGTAAATTAATTTTACTGAGTAATGTATTCTTTTTTTCAGGACTGTTCCAGCTGTTCAAAGCTCGCTATCCGACAGATAAGTCTCCAGTTAAGCCACGTCATCAAAAGGTAAGTGCATTTTTGTATTTTTTCATTTTCACTTCTACATAATATTTAAGAATTAATAAAATTTAATGTGAAAATACCTTTAAGACGTCCTGTTGGTTTTGTTCATTTCCGCTAGTGGCAGCACTGTTCCGTTTCTCCGTTTCGTCACTTCCGCTTACACTGAAAAAAAAAACATTTTAGTTTATCAACAGGCACACGTAATTACCAGAAGATTATGAAATAAAAAATATTAGTATTAAATTTAATTAATTTCAATGTAGGTCAATAAAGTTTTAGTTAAATATGAAATAATAATTTATTTTAAACTAATGATTAACTACGTTTATGAGTTATATTAGTCATTTTGTCGCCAATATGCAAAATATCATTAAATAAATAGCTTCTATTTTAATGTCCATTAAATTTGGACTTGGGACATCTGGGATATTTAAGTGACATTAAAAAATTGCCAAGTCAATTTTATACACCTGTTACTAAAATTATTAAACACTAGAAGATGTTTTCATCAGCCAATTTTAGTTTTAGAATTGGCAAAATAGAGAATATTACTCGAGCTTGAAATAAGAAATGTTTTGTTAAATTAATCAGGCCACAGATTCACAAAAGGGGTTACCATTATACTGAGGACGCAACCATTTCATAATAAATTTAAACTTTAAGAAAAAAATGTCGCCAGCCATACTCTACTCTTTTTATTAATACAAATACTCAAGTATATTAGTCATTTATGTAAACTGCCACTGTCATAATTATTTAAATTTTACGTAGTAACAAATGTTACAGTCATGGACAACAAAATATTTAAATAGTACCAGTACTACATACAAAAAAAATTATAAAACGCTAATTTTGACCCGTCACAATACCTCTCTTTCTATACCTCTGCACGAAACTTTAATACATTATATATTTTGATATACCTACTGATTATAGATAACAGAAAATTCGCTATAAGGATAGTGAAAATATTAGTTCCATTTGTTTGAACGTCAGTTTAACTGTTTATTTATTATGTTATTTATAAAATAAAATTATAAATACCATACTATAAGACTATCTACAAATAGTCCCAGTTAATTCATAAATACACAGTTACATGGACTTTCAAACAAGAGACACTAAAAGTTTCACTACCCTTATTTTTGTGATTAAAATTATGTATTCTATTAAAGTTTCGTACAGAGGTATAGAAACACCCTGTATTTTTATTTAATGTTTTTTGTAAGATGTTCAGAATGTTTCATTGGTGATAGAGCTACCCCATTTAGTGAATCAACTAGAAAATAAATTATAACTTTCTAATGAATTTAGTACTCCATATACAAGACACACGAATTTAAAACAGATAAATATGTCATAATTGCAATTATGTCTCTGTGCTGCCGTCATTAGGTAAATCTACTTTAAAATCTTGAAAACAGGGAACAAATGACAGTGTGCGTCAGTAAGTAATGTATTATAGTGTGACTCAGCCAAACAACTGCCGCACGATGTAAAGAATTTAAAATATTTTATTATTTACGAAAGTCGAAAACCTTTGAATGGTATTCAAAATAGCTGAGATTATTATTCGTTAGAAAGGTTGCCGCACGAGTCGTAGGCGAGGCCCGTTATCACTTAAATAAGTATATACCATGGTATAGTAAAACACTTTTTTTTTTAATGAGGTACTTGATTGTTTTAATAAATATTTTTAAAGAAGAGATAAAAATTTGGGCCACGTATTTTGTTAACAAACCCAAAAAATCTGCTATGGCCAGTACACAACCTCTCGCCTAATTCTGCTTATTCTATTAATCTCGAGACTAATCTAATAAATAGTTTTATTTACATTTTAATAGTTTCATGTTCAAGTAATATGTAAACGATAATGTAAACCAAGATGCAAGAGCAAAAGATGTCAACTGTACTGTCACTGTCATTATAATTCAAATTTTGAGTAAAAACAAATTTCATATCATGGACAACAAGATACTGGTACTTAGTTGCATTTTATTTTATTGCTAAATACTACCAGATTCAGCAAATTGAATTTAAAATTAACTGTACCCATAGATAATTATATTATTTTCTATTTTTATTTGCAAAAATTGTCATAAATAAATAATAACGCGCACACGCACACACACGCACACACACACACGCACACACACGCACACACACGCACACACACGCACACACACGCACACACACACGCACACACACGCACACACACGCACACACACGCACACACACGCACACACACGCACACACACACGCACACACACGCACACACACGCACATACACGCACACACACACATACACACACACACAGATATCATCGGGAAAATATTAAATTCGTATCGTAGAGACCCTGAAACGTGCTTATCCACCAAAAACTCATACTCGAAAATTTTGACCCATTACAATACCTCTCTTATAGAATATGAGGCGAGAGGTAAAAACCCCAAAATTGGAGTACATGAATTTAAATAACCATCGGAATAAAAAATTATAGCTTGCTAACGAAAACATGTGTTTCAAGGGACAACTTAATGAGCGAGGAAAGTGATCGATGGACACTTTCCTGAGAGTTGTGTACACTATTTTATTTATGAATTTGATTTAACTGTCACTGTCATAATTTTTTAAACAATAAAAATATAAATTCTATTTACATTTTTAAATTGTACTAGATACAGCTAAAGTACTGCTTTAATTTATGTGGATAAATCACTATTAATAAAATTTATCACAAAATACTTAATATCAAATCAAAAAGACAATTTTTATTTCTATATTATATTTTATTTGAATTCGACTCGCATAGATATTAGTGGAGAGTCACCACAAGAGAGATTTTTGTGTATAAATATTATTTAAATGCATTATTAAAATCATCATTGAAAACCTCATCTAAATATCTGATATAGTTTTTGAAATATCTACAACACCCTAAAATGGGTGGACTTATCTATATTTTAAAAATAAATATAATTCTTTAGGTACTAGGGTACTACATGAATTTATAGCTTTTCTCTATATCCAATATTTAAAAAATAAATGTTACACCCAAAATGGGTGTAGTAAACTCAGTTTAAGGTTCAAAAATGGGTTTCTCATATTTTAAAACATAAGTATACAAATTTACAGCTTATTTCTATGCGTAGTAATAAAGATATATATTTTGCACCCAAAATGGGTGTCCCGATTTTAAATTTGGGTTTATAACTGGATTTTTCAGATTTTTTTACATCAGTATACTAATTTTCATAATTTTCCGATTCCTAGAATCAAAGTTATTGTTAAATTAATTAAATGTTCGCTATAAACGAGGTCGTATAACGAATGTTCGTTATAGCCGTGCTAGTCCAAATGAAGCCTATTTCATGCTTGATCCAATGCTGAAAACCGCGCATCGATATCTGGTCCCGTTTACGAGAAATTAATTTTTTTAATAAAAGTCGTCATTGTTTTCATCCCTTAGTTCTGTAATTAAAATTTTGGAACGGAGTATACATTGGCTTTTTGAAATTATATAATAAAAATTGGCCTAACCCAACCAATAACCTCACAAAAAATTTCAAAATGCAATAACTTTATTAATAAAATGCTTTTCGAGGATTGTTTGGGGTTGAAAATCTCTTTACCGTCCTCAAGTTTGTATCCCCCCCCTGTTTCCAGTTGGAGCCAGTCTAATAAGCCCGGAAAAAATTCTCAAAATTTTAATTATTTTAAATTATAAGAAAATAAGCCGTCCAACAGTATAATTTTGACATTTATAAATTTTGAAAATTGCTATACTTCGTTCCATTAAAATCCAAATTTTGGAATGTGAATTTCTCGGTTATAAAATTTTTTAAAATTATTTTCTCTGTTATTAATCGTAGAAAACCGGCGAAAATTTGTACCCGGGGGTAAAATTGTCCGAGGAAGCCGATTCTGGCCTCTAAAATTACCTGTCTCTATTGGGGGGGCCCCATTTTTAAGGGTGTCTTTAACCAGGGTAGCACATAATAAATCTTTATTATTTATTGTAGAAACTCCGAAAAAAATTGGTTATCGAGGTAAAATTATCTCAGAAATACGATTCTACCCTCAAAATAATCCATGTCTATAACGAAACCTCGTTTATAACGAGTATTGTTACAGCATTGTATATCAGTATTAAAGAAATCTGTTGTGGCCAGCACACGACCTCTCGCCTTAACACTGTAATTTATGTGAATTTGATTTTAGTTAGGCTTTCTTAAATTATAATTTTGCAATAAATTTACAAACTTTTTGAAAATAATTTTATAGTTCTTAGTTCTTAATTAGCTCTTTATAGATAAAAATTTAACTTTATTATTACGTTATTACATTATGTTCAGTTAATAATATTTACATTTCTTTTAAAATGGTGCCACAAACATTTTAGAAACTGTGCATACGTCTGTTCATCTGTCACATTGACATATTTTTATCATTTAATAATCCATATTATACGTTGATTAATGCACAAAAATATACATTAGTCGGCAGCCGGGTATAGAGAGAATTTTTTAAACAGTTAACCCATTGACTGTAATGATTTAAGCAAAACTCGCATTTTAGTAATTTTTAGAAATTATTTAACAAAATACGGCAAGCTTTTTTGCAAATTCAATTCTATAAAAAATAATTCAGAAATTTACATACCTACTAATTTTTTCGTCCACACTTTTTCTATTTTCTCCGGATATACAACTCATATTTGAACACATAACACAGCGATATTCTAGTACTACTTCTAACCATCTACTAGCTAACCGAGCAACTAATACAACCAGTAACTTAATATCCAGATTAGATAAAGTATTAGATTACCGAAAACCATACGCACTATTTTCATACATCGTTTGTAGATAGAAAGTCACAAATGTGTAAACAACAGTCATTATTTCTAATAGTTTACTTAGCTTTTAGAAACACATTAAACAATGCAGAATATTACAATACTGAAATTTTATTGTAGGTTCTATCGATTTTGATAAGAGTTATCAAGGCATTAAGATAAATTTTTGATGATAACATTATCTGAATTTTTAACTACATTAAAGTGTTCTCTCCACCAACAACCATGAGTGGGTTGACGGCTGGTAACCGCACACACGATATATCAAAGTGACGTAAAAGGCGTGAAAGAATATTATTTTTTTTAGCTGTCAAGTTGTTTCCTCAGAGCATTAAGATAAATTTTTGATAGTTAATAACATTATTAACCGCACACACGATGTACCAAGTGGCGAAAAGGCGTGAAAGAATATTATGTTTTTTTAGCTGTCAAGTTGTTTCCTCAGAGCATTAAGATAAATTTTTGATAGTTGATAACATTATTTGCATTTTTAACTACACTAAAGCGTTCTCTCCACCAACAACCATGAATGGGTTGACGGCTGGTAACCGCACACACGATGTACCAAAGTGGGGTAAAAAGCGTGAAAGAATATTGTTTTTTTAGCTGTCAAGTTGTTTCCTCAGAGCATTAAGATAAATTTTTGATTATAACATTATTTGCATTTAACTACACAAAGTGTTCTCTCCACCAACAGCCATGAATGGGTTGACGGCTGGTAACCGCACACACGATGTACTAAAGTGGGGTAAAAGGCGTGAAAGAATTTTTTTTTACCTGTCAAGTTGGGTTTCCTCTGAGCCAGTAGAATTAAGTGAAGTACAATCTTTGTGCCGGTTTTGTGCCCATTGTGTTCTGACTTCATCTTGTGCCCTTTGCTTCAAAGCTAACACCCGACGGCGTTCTTCTTCGATCACTTGAGACCCTAGGGACAAAAAGAAATTTTTTAAGATGTAGACAATACTAGGAATACTGGGAATTTCAATTTACATAAGATATCTGAGAATAATATATAAGAAAATTGGGAATTTTATAAAGAAATTTGAGTTATATATAAGAAAAGTGGGAAATATATAGAAAAACTGGGAGTTATATATAGGAAAATTGGAAATTATATAAGAAAACTGAGATTTTATATAAGAAAACTAGGAGTTATATACTTATAAGAAAATTGGGAATTATATGAGAAAACTGGGAGTTATAAAAAAACTGAGAATTAAGTAGGTATATAGAAAAACAGGAAGTTATATATAAGAAAATTGGGAATTATATTATAATTGGGGTTTTGTATAAGAAAACTAGGAGTTATATTATAAGGAAATTGGTAATTAAGTACCTATATAAAAAAAAACTGAGAGTTATAAGAAAATTGGGATTTTGTATAAGAAAACTAGGAGTTATATTATAAGAAAATTGGGAATTATATAGGAAAACTGGGAGTTATAAAGAAAAACTGGGAATTATATAAGAAAATTGGGATTTTGTATAAGAAAATTAGGAGTTATATTATAAGAAAATTAGAAATAATATAGGAAAATTGGAAGTTATAAAGAAAAATTGAGAAAAAAACATAACAGCAATACAAATGACAAAACCAATGTTAACGAATCCATTTTTAGAATAAATCTATAAAATTTTACCCGTCCACAGAAAAAATTTAGCACACAAGTTGAACATACATTCACACCTCCACCCATTTAAGACAACATTTTTTTATTACCTTGTTGTACCAAATGCAGTTGTCGATTTCTCTCAATCTCCTTGAGACTTTCAATAGTTTTTCTCCCTAGGGACCCGCGGCCATCTTCCATATTAATCGGGGCATCAGAAGTCACTTTACTTATCCTGTCAATATCGTCCTGCGACGGGCATTTGTTTACCCCATGGTCGAAATCGAGGATAGATTTCTCTTGAAGTAACTTTTCATTGAAACTTTGCGACATGTTGTAGACGTCATCGGATTTTTTTGGTGACCTTTCGGAGAACGATTGGGTCATGGAGAAGGGGTCATCGAATTTTGGAGAGGATTTGGGCTGGATTTGGTTCTTTAAGAGGTTGAAGTTGTCGATTTTATTGTTGACTTTTTGTTTTTCGTTTTCGCTGTCACTGGAAAACTCGTTTTCTGATTCTTTGTCTGAGTAGCTTTGTAGCTCTGTGTCTATTAAAGCTAATCTGGTTCTGCAGTCTTCTAGTTTTCGTAGACAAGTTAATAATTGTCGTTCTAATGTTCTTGATTCTTGGGTGGTATGGTCTAGTGTCTCGACTTTCTGAGCGTCTAAGTCTAAGATGTGTGATTTTTTCTCTTCGATTTTGTGCGATAAATCTACTATTTCTCTTTGGATTTCTTCTCGACTGGCTAGCCAGTCGGCTTCTTCCTCTAAATGGTGAAATTCTAAGTCTTCGAATGCCTTTTTTTCGTTGTCTAGTTGCTCGCGAGCAAAAGATAGTTCGTCTATTATGTCTGGATATGTGGATGATGTTTTTGATATTTTTGAGAGCTCGGTTTCTAGTCTGAAAAATGAGGCATATAGACTGAGTTACTATTTTAAGAGAAATTAAGGCGATCTTATATTGACCAGCAAAAATACCCATAGGGGTTTCTACGATTTTTTGATTTTATCTTCCGCCTCATATTCTATAAGGCAGGTATTGGAAACCCCCATTAAAGCTGGATTTATAACACGCATAGCGCATAGAAAATAATTTAGCACAACATAGCACAGCACAGCGCATAGAATTTTCCTTACGGGGGTTTTATAAGCCGCACACAAACACAGCTATACGAAGTAAAAGAAGAAGTCCTTGTCTTACAGGGTTCTCTTATGACGTTATGACAGCTGTTTTGTTAGTTATGCTAGATTTGATTTGGTATTATTTGACTTTTTGATTTTGTTATTATGTCCTGACTATTTTACAAAAATTATTAATATAATGAACAACGAATGCGCGTGCGTGTAAGAAGTTAACTACAACGAACTGTCACGAATGCAACGAATAAACACGAAGCACAGAACTGCACAGCACAGCGCATAGGAAAATGAACATTGGTCAATTCGTGTGCTATGCTAAATTATTTTCTATGCGCTGTGCGTCTTATAAATGGATATACCAGTTTCCATATGACCAATACCTATGCTATGCTGTGCTAAACTATGTTCTATGCGCTGTGCGTGTTATAAATCCACCTTAAGACTGGCTGGTTTTGTTGTTGGTGAATATAAGACCGCCTATATAATCGCTTACCTGTCTACAGCCAACATAGCGTGGTCCAGTTTGCGTTTGCAGTCTTCTTGATGTTGCGTCTGAGTGATTCGGCATTCCTCCATTTTGATTTCGATTTGTTTAGCTCGAGTTAATAGTTTTTCTTTTAGTCTTTCGTCTTCTTCGAGCTCTATTTGTTTAGATTGGTGTTCACCGGTTAGAAGAGCCTTTTCTAACTCCAACTATAATAAAAAAAAAACTTACTTATCGTTGTTGTGATACATCAATGTACATTTTCGTCATAAGAAGAAACAACACCCTGTATACAGGGTGTTCATTTTAAGTGGCGCACCATTGCTAATTCGAGAACTATAAGAGCTACGAAGTTGGTTAAATTAGCAAACAATTTCTATTTTATATGACTACTTTAATGAACGAAACAAGAATTTTTTAGACCAGTGGTTCTCAAACTACGGGATGCAACTTTGTTATTTTAAATGTGGACCTATTTTTTCAGTATTTTGTTCTTAATTCAAAGATATATTAGTTTCATACCCTGGCATAACAAAAACATGAGAAAAACGCTATTGAAAATTATGATAATTTAATTAAAATCTGATTGTTACAAGAGTGCTATGGAAGAAAACAATTGAACATTTGTTTCATATTAATTGTTATTTGTTAATGAAAAAGATTCTTTGATTTTAATCAGGAGATCAGGACCGCTACTGAGTGTATGAGTTCAGGGTACTAAGTACACAGTAGGGTGTAAGGTGGCGGTAACTACGGACACGTATTTCGACCTTATTTGGTCTGATTAGTGTAGTATACTAGAATCTTTTTCACTAACAATTAATATGAAACAAAATATTCAATTTTTTTTTTCCATAACACTAACTAACAATCAGATTTTAATTAAAATATCATAATTTTCAATAGCGTTTTTCTCATGTTTTTGTTATGCAAGGGTATGAAACTAATATCTCGTTGAATTCAGAAAAAAATACTGAATCGAATTAGCCAATAAAAAATAGGTCCCCATTTGAAATAAGAAAGTTGCATCCCGTAGTTTGAGAACCACTGGTCTAAAATTTTTAAAGTTTCGTTCATTAAAGTAGTCATATATAAAATAGAAATTGTTTCCTAATTTAACCAACTTCGTAGCTCTTATAATTCTCGAAATAGCAAAGGTGCGCCACTTAAAATGAACACCCTGTATAGTCCATTTATTTTTGGGTACATACCTCTCTTAACAATTCTTCCTCCTGTATTTCAATATCGGCGATTTTCCTTTTAATGGTGACCATGACTCCCAGAATATCATTTTTCTCATGTCTTAATTTCTCCCATCTCTCATAATCAACCTTGTCCTTGGTTTTGGGACCGCTGGCGTCCACTGTTTTGGGGCTGCTGCCCGTGGTGCTCGTCTCCGTGGTGTTGGAGTCCCCCAGGTCCTCCACCGGAAGTGAGAACTTCTGTGGAGACACCTTCCGGCGAGGGGTCGAGCTGATCTCGTGGTTTGTGTCGGTGAATGGGAACTTGGAGTCGTGGGACTCGAAGTCTTTTGGTGTGCTGAAAAAGTATGTGGTTGCTGTAGGAAATTTATTTCAGGGCTGAAAATTTGGGTTTAGGGTAATTGAATATTGATGAATCTAATGTCGCAATCGGATTTTTAATATATCGGCTGGTTTTTTAGTTATAGGGTCTTGAGCATTTTTTGAAATATAATTGTCGTTTTTTGAATATTTAAACGTTGATTGATCAAAAACTAATATTTGGACGACGCTTAAACTAATTTTTTTTGTAATAACGAAACAAAAATAACATTAAACGATCGTCAATTGTTTTTTAAAATTATAAATTATTCAAATTATACCGAGTTTTGTGTCAATTTAAAGCACATGGGGAGATAAGTTTAGTAAAAATGTAAAAAATGACATTTATGCGATTATCAATTGTTACTTATTTTATTTGTATTGTGTGGTATCAAATTAAAGCTCTCGGGAAACTAATTCTAGTAGAGAGATAAAAATAAGAATCGTCAATTTTTACCTCTCGCCTAGAGAGGTATAGGGATCGTGAAAAAATTCGATGTCGAGATTTTTGTCAATTAGCACGTTTTAGCACCTTTAGAACCTATTTTGACGATGATGTCTGTGTGTGTGTCTGTGTGTGTGTCTGTGTGTGTGTATGAAAGTCTGTATGTACGCCTACTATAGCCTTTCGTCCCGGTTCATTATCTCAAATTCTACTGAACATAAAATTCTAATATTTTGCATTATACATTTATATATGTTAATGAAGAGCTGAAAAGATTTTGGTAAAAATCCACCAACCGGAAATGGTACTTTTCTTGTAGCACTATAACATTTTTTGCAAAAATTGTATAAAATAATGCGATTGTTACAATTTGCCATACCACACATGAAAGAAGAAATTACATTGTACAATATTTAATCTTACTTGTTTCTATATCTTTAACCAGTAAAGAAATATAATTTTTTTAAATATATAATTTTACCTACCATGATTTGTGAATCCCGAAATAGAAATAAAATTTAAAACAAAAATAAAATTGTCAATGTGACAGATAAACAGATGTCTGTGGCAAGGAGGTTTCTCTGTGGTGTAGGGCATGTGTAGAGTGTGGTGTAGAATTTTGAAATGTTGGATATAGTATAGATATTAACTGGACATAGTATTATGTCGGTATTATGTAAATATGGTATTTATAAAATAAAATTATATATTAAATGAGCTGATTAGATTTGTGAAATATATAATTTATTACCTAATTAAAGCTTAATATTTGGTTAAATACGAGGTTAAATAATAATACTTCAATGTCAAGGCGAGAGGTATTGTAACGGCCACGTCAGATTTTTTTAAATACATTATTCAAATTATACCGAGTTTGGTGTCAATTTAAAGCTCTCGCGGAGATAAGTTTAGTAAAAATGTAAAAAATGACATTTATGCGATATTCAATCAAGTTGGTATCAACTTAAATAGTTTGGGAAAAAAGATATATTTATTTAAATTTTGCTGAATGCAGCATTAAAGGCATTACGAAATAAGTTATTAAAACTTATAGTCGGGGAAGTACTGTGCTGGCCACAGCAGATTTTTTCCTTTTTCAACCCACCTCTGTTTGCCAGACACACAAGTCTTAATCTTGGTCCTCGGGCTCTGCGGGTGTATCGCGACGTTCTCATACGGCCCCTCGAACTTGAGCTCGACGTTCTCGTACGTCACTCTGGGCGCTGCGCTCACGGCCACATGGTGCATCTGGCCTATGATGACGTTCTCGTACTGCTGGTTGGTCCTTGATGACGTAGCCGTGGTCACGGAGGACGTGGCGGGGGCTGGAGGGGAGTAGGGCTTGGAGGGGGGCTCGAAGATCTGTGTGGTGTCGAGCGGGGAGGGGGAGGGTGGGGGACGCTTGTCTCGCGGGAGAGAGCCGTTGGTTTTTATCCTGGAAGAAATTTGTGTTTGTAATATCGAATGCCGGAAACTGGAAGCTAATCACACATAATAAATCAAATAATACTAAAGTTTTACGAAGTATTTTCTAGAAAAATCTTTAAATATCGATTAAACTAACGCCCTGTACACAAGAGGATTCTATGAAGATTCTTTCAAGATTCTGAATCTTGGAAAAAATAAATTCACGGTTCTGAATAACTTTTGTGTACGATCACGCACGCTCACGAATCACGTCCAATAACGCACGTAATTTTACCTTTGACTCACGATCACTCACACTCGCGAATTTGTTTTTATAGTCACGCCCGAACACGCACGACGAGTCATTTAAAAATATTTCTATGAAATTTTACAATAATAATTTATTTTGGCTCCGCAAAATCGTAAATAGATACACAATATTTGCTACAATTTTTTTTCGTCTTTAGATGGAACTCGTCGGTAGGTAGAACTCGTCTTTAGATTAAACTCGTCTTTAGATTAAACTCGTCTTTAGGATATACTCGTCTTTAGGATATACTCGTCTTTAGGTTATACTCGTCTTTAGTTTAAATTCGGTTTTTTACACTGTTTTATCATATAGTTTTAATTACGATGGTAAACGCTAATAATAACATAATTTCTATTTTAAAGCAAAATATTAAAATTCTGTATCTTGCATTTTGTTGATTGTACTTTTATCTTGAACAATATTTTTAGAATATTATATTTAACAAAACAATAAACTTTTTTTTGAAGGATTGAAGTAAATGGGTTGCAGTCAAAAAAGATATATTTTGTACCACTCTAACGGTTTCGGTCCCACATGAGCCCTCCTCAGGAGTTGGTATTACTTAAGTATCACAATTTGTAGTGCAAAATATATCTTTTTTGACTGCAACCCATTTACTTCAATCCTTTAAATAAAACTTCCAGTCAAGTAAATTCCAACTTCAAAACAATAAACGCTGTGGAGTGGTGCGCGAAATCCACGTTTTTGCTTGTTTTCTGGCTTATAGAAAATATAAAATTTCTGTTTTCCTGTACCTGTTGGGCGTGGGTTTGTTGTTTTTCTCCCACTGCGCCTGCTTCTCGTACTCAGCACACATATTCAATATTTCTTCCAATCTAGCTTGCTCTGCCCTTTCGTCTTCTTGCTCTCGCACCCGTTCTGCGTACGCCTGAAAAACAACACCAACCACTAACTTAGTAGAACACTAAACACACGCTTAACCTCACGGCTAAACGCTAAAAAATAGATAAGAAATGTTAATATAGCGTGCGGTTAGCATCTGATATCTGTGTTTGGGCAGCAAATACATACGAGCGATAAGAGAAATAATTTAAGGAGGAATAAATGGTTTATATATTAGTAAGTTTGATGAGTAATTTGTTATTGGTTGGTATAGATATGTTTCTAAATATTGTTAGTCATTTTTGTATTTATTACTTAATATAGAGCGATTTTCTGCAGTTTGTGTTTTTGTTTTTAAACAGGGTGTTCTTATACTTCGGTAAAAAAGTGTAAATGTGCTGAATGTGAAACAGAAGGTTAAATTTTAAATTAAGAGATTAGATAACAAGTTTAATACCACTGCAGTAGCGTTTTAATTTATAAATTTAAATTCAATATCAAAATTACGTTAAATAATACGGATAATACATTAGTTTAATGTATAGTATTTTTAATCGACTGGAAAATTTTTTGAATTGTTAACAACTACTCGGCAATCAGTCGGGAGAATTTAGGAATGAATTAAAGTTTTTTTAATGTGGAATGTGAGTGAAAAAACTTTAATTCATTCCTAAATTCTCCCGACTGATTGCCGAGTAGTTGTTAACAATTCAAACATTAGTTTAAATTTTACATTTATGTTTACGTTTAAATAAGTTTAAATTCATATAACTATGCAGGATGTTCCATAACTTAGGACAAAAAATAAAAAGGTATAACTGTACAACATACTGATCATTAAACAAAAATATTTTTTTTAAATTCGCAAAAAAATTGTATCATATTTCAAGCAAACATTTTGTTTGTCACTGGTCGGTAGTTATTTTTAATAATTTTAATAATTGTTTAGATATTATTTAATACTAATAAATGTGACATTTAAAATGTCTAATGACGTATGCTACTCCAGTGGTCTAAAAAATGTCTACTTCAAGTAAACTACCCTTAACTTTGCGAATTTAAAAAAAAAATTTTTGTTTTCTGATTCGCACGTCGTACAGTTTCTTGTCCTAAGTTGTGGAACACTCTGTAAACGAGCATTCGCACTTCTCACTTACAAACACTGTGAATACTCATATTTAGTTAAATAAATTTAGACTTTGCTAAGCGTAAACATAAATCTAAACCTTACAACTAAATGCTTATACATTTTAAAATGTTTAAAATCATATAAAATACGAACATTCCCACTTTCCATTTTCATGCACTGTGAATGCAATAGTTAGATGTATTCAAACTTTCTTAAACGTTTATTAAATGCAAACCTTAAGGGGTTTTATCGCTCAGCGCTGCTAGATCACAAATCCCCGTTATTTCAGGTACCCGCGCTGACAGCCTATGTTTTATGAGCACATGTTGTCACTATTTATCTAATTGCTATGTTTCGCTCCATTCTTGTTTAGAAAAAAATTTGATTGTCTAGCGCGTATGCAATTTTTAAATTTATTTAACATATTACTCGACTACTATTTAAAATTTTTATATAATAATGTGATACAAACATTTAAATTTACAATGCAATCATAGTTACGAAGAGTTTTTCTCAGAATTATTATTACCTACCTATGTAATTGTTTATTAATAATGATAATAACAATTTAAAAAATTCGACAACGTAGCTACATTTTTACACCTGTGTCTTTATAAGGTATTTTTTTTTAGATTTATAGGATTAATAGGTTGGGAGTAATTTGTTAAATACTTTTTTTACTGTGGCACCAAACATTACAATTTGATAATTTCGAAATTATTTTTTTACCTGATTTCGTTTGATTTCCGCTTCATTATTCCTCATTGTAATATCTTCAATACTTCCACTAACCCCCCTTTGCCTACTGAGCTCTCCTGCCCCAGTCTCCAGCTGTTTGGGTGGCACTGGACTAGCAGTCACACTCCTAGAATACGGGGACGGGTTCCTATTAAAACTAGGACTAGGCGAAGCAATCCTTCCAAAATTATTAACCCCAATGTGTTTCAAACTCTGGTTAGAGCCAGAGATATTTCTATTGTTGAGATTGTTGAGCTCGGCATCCACGGTCACGTTGACGTAGTTCTGGTGCTTGGGTATGCAGCCGTTCTCGTGGATTATAACTTTGTTGTTACATTTTTCGTACTGCGATGGGGATTTTCGGCCAAACACTTGGCGGTCCGGGGTTTTGTTTTTGATGATGCTGTCGGCGTAGTTGATGGCGGATTGCGGAAGATTCTTCGCGAAGTTCTGCAGATTCGGTGGGGCTTTACCTGTTGGTTTGTTGTATTATTAATATAGGTTGATGATGGAATTTAGCTGACAGTGAAAAACGGTGAACAAAACAATATTGAATATTTAGTCCTTACTGTTATACAGGGTGTAACAGCGAAACCAACCCTCGCCTATATTTTCTTTATTATTATAGTTACAAAAAAATATTATAAAGCAAAGTTGTAGGAGACCAAGGGGGACATCTGCTTAAAGAATAAAATAATTTTTTAAACCAGTGGTTATCAAGTTAAAACACAAAGTTATATTTTCTTCAAATGGGAATATACATATTTTTAGGCCTATTCAAAAGAGTTTTTTTTTTCTGAATTCAACCATGTATTCGTTTTATATCCTTACATAAAAAAATATTGAGAAAAATTCAGTTGAAATTTATATAATTTCTAATTTTTAATTTTAATTTGCAACATTGTATAGATGAAAAACAAGTGATAAATTAAACCTGGACGTGGTTTGTTTGGATATCTATACTATGTCCATCGAACACATAGAGTAATAAAACTAGTGGGCAGAGCAAAAACTGCGCTGTGCAATGTGCGCAGAAGTATGCTTTACAAGCAACAAATTGAAAAAAGCAGAAAAATTAAATAGTTTTATTTGAAATAAATATGGAAGAATTATATATTTTATCATTTATGTATAACATAATTTTAAAAGAAATATGAAGTACAATTTTTATTTACGAACGATTTTTTTGATGACCGATCTCAGCAGTTGAGTTTGCCTAGCAGTGTAAAACTGGCTTACCAATAGCAATACCGTATTTCAATGTCGCGCACATCTACTCTATCTGTTCGGTGGACATAGTATAGTGGCATAAATATCGCAAGCTTGTATGGTATTTTTATTACACTCAACATAAATAATTACAAATAAATTAAACAAATCTTCATTTGCATAGATATCAGCCATACTGTCACAAAATAATAACAAATAATAACAATTTACATCAATTATTAGTACAACAATTATCCATTCATCCATAGATTACTGCACATTCATATTAAAAGTTAAAAATTATTTAAATTTCAATTGAATTTTTCTCAATATTTTTATTATGTGAGGATATAAAACGAATACATGGTTGAATTCAGAAAAAAATACTCTATCGAATAGTCCTAAAAATTATGTATATTTCCATTTGAAAAAATATAACTTTGTGTTGTAACTTGTAACTGGTTTAAAAAGTATTTTATTCTTTAAGCAGATGTCCCCCTTGGTCTCCTACAACCTTGCTTTATAATATTTTTTTGTAACTATAATAATAAAAAAAATATAGGCGGGGGTTGGTTTCGCTGTTACACCCTGTATAACATAATAGTGTTTGAATTATGAAACATTACCGAGTACATCTCTAGCCGGCGTATTCACAGTAACCGAGTTAGCACTAAACACTTTGGGCGACACATTCTTCAAGGCGTTCTGCGCCGCTAGGAACTCGAACTTGGAGACTTTGCTCATGATGCAGTTGGGTTCCTCGGCGTCTGAGAACGACTCTCTGGGACTGCGTCGCGGCGCCACCGGAGGCTTCTTGTTGAACTTGGAAGGGTACGAATCTTGAGGCTCGAACGTTATCGGAGCCATTGATATCCGCGAGTTCGGCAACACTGATTTCATTAGCTTTGCCTCGGCCGGGTGGTTGAAACGGAGGTAGTTTGATCGGCCGATCGTTAGCATCACGCCTGGAAGAACATTAATTTATTTATTATGAGAATATTGAAGAATGTTCTAGAAATGTTTGATAAGCTATGGAAATCTTAGAGGATAGAAGTATAGGAACAAAATTTTGGTATGCTCTATTTGCACATTTGAACGCAGTTATGTATTAGTTTTTGAAGTATTTTTTAAATATTAGTGCCGTGATACAAATATAATACAGAATGAGACCTATAAATAAATAAAATTATTTTAAAATTGACATTTCTCAGAATTTGACAGATGAAAATGATTTGTATTACGTCCTCAAATTTTATTTGAACGTAGTATAATAGTAATTTATTATATAAGGGATAGAAGTAACAGATTTTAGCGCAAGGTGTGATGTGCAGGTAAAATCTGTTATCTATCCCGGGTACAATACAATTTTTTTTCTATAACCACTAAAATATTTAAAAAATTAAGAAAAATGAGCAAATCACGACATATTTTCAAATAAATTTTAGAATAGTAGGTCGTTACTTGTTCTAATGTTATAGAATTTGTCAAGCGTTGATTGGTGACCAAAGTGACCAAACAATAACTGTCATTTTCTCAAGGGGTAGAAGTATTTTTGCACTATCGGGACGAAACTCTTCTTTAGTCTTTATTTTTAGAGACTAAGGTTCTTAATTTGAACCCAAGGAATTATTTTTCATATTTAATCCCGTTGTCAAGGAATTGAATTAATTAATCCCGTTATCAAGTAAATACGTGCTATTTGTTATCTATATGGTAACAATATAAATATTTGTCATAAAATTTACTGTCAAAATTGCAAAATGTGTATTCTTTTAAATTATTTTGCATTCGTTTGAGGATGAAGTACAAAAAATAGCGTATATACCACATAACTAAAGTATTTTTAATCCCTCAGGTGATTATTTCCCTCACCTTCGACTCGTGAAATAAACTTCACCCTCAGGATTAAATCATGCACTTTAGTCCTTTAATATATAATATAGGTACTATTCTATCCCTGGAGATGAAATATGATGTTTCAGCAACTGACAACAGTTATGAAATGTCATCCTTTTATAAGGTTATAGAAAAAGTATATAATAACATTTTCTGCATTCTATTCTTTCCGTGGTATGTTTACTATTTATAAAACTTTCAGAATAAACATAAATATATCCGCCATATTGGTATGCTCTAGTAGAACACCCCCTTCCGTCTCATGGCTTCACTCCCTCACCAAAAAAATCATAGTATGCTACCTCTATAATTGTGAATATACTGAATATACAGGGAAAATTTTTTAAAATTAATTTTCTCCTCACCTTGTGTGAGTCTAGTGGGCTGGTTAACCCTGCCCCCGTCAACAGCCGTGAGTTCCGCTAGGGGTATAAGTGTGACAACCCCGGCCTGGTGCTCGATGTGACAATGCACTGAAGCCACCCCTGTGCCCGCCATGGGAATGTCACAGCCAGGGCCGGACCCAATCGTCACGCGACCTGAAACACACAAAAATATTACAAACATTACACTTACACAAACACGTGAACATGGCGACATAAACATCTGATGGTCTGGTGCGCGCGAATATGCACTTCCGGTGCGCGGGAAACCGGAAATGCAGATGAAGGTTTATTATGAGAACTGGGTTTCAGTTTATGCGAATTTTACGAGCAGTAACGCGCCTTCGCACAGTATATTATGCCAGAAATAAATGGCGTTTTATTACTAAATACTTTTATTAGATTATTTATGATTATTTAAGTGGCTATTCTAACGTACCTACCTATAGACTACCGTGTATTAAAAATTATAAGTACAAAAAAATCTCAACTTAATTCTACCAAGATTCTGAATCCTGGAAAAGAATAAGTTTCAAGATTCTGAAACTGAAAAAAATTCATGGTTTTGATGCAATCCAATTATTATTTTCCAAGACTCATTGAAGATTCAATTTAGCGGCACCGCAATTTAACAGGTAATTCTCACTAGAAAGAAGAAAATTTATTCTTTTCCAGGATTCAGAATCTTGGTAAAATCTTCAAGAATCTTCGTGCGAACAGGGCTTATGCCTATGGCACACCGGTCGAGGAGCATCGAGTAACTCCTCGATGAAACGATAGAACGCACCCCGTCCTCGACGAAAAATAGGGGCACCGCTATTTTCATCGAGTTGTTCCTCGATGAAACGAATGTATCTCATTTCAGACGTATCTTTTGTATTTGATTTCGCGCAAAACTTTGATGTATTTGTCACCGATGAAATAGAAATCCATCGCGGACGGGTGCGTTCTTTCGTTTCATCGAGGAGTTACTCGATGATCCTCGATGCTCCTCGACCGGTGTGCCATAGGCATTAAGGTGTACGTCTAATCTAAAATTTGACAGCGTTACAGACGTGTATGCCTCCCACGTTTACTTTAATTATAATTGAAATGATGCTTTTACATATGAGTGTATTAACAAAGGATGTCTTAAAGCTTCTATATTTTTATTTTTGTCTTTGGTCTAGGAATTGACGTTTTTTGCGGTTTTTTGTCATTATTTGATATGATTTATTTCAGTCTCTATAAATGGCAAGAAAAATTTAAAAAGCAAGAAGCATGCAGCTAAGCTTTCTATTCGAATAATTTTTGTTTCAATTAATTTCTAAAACACAGAAGTTATTATGGGAATACTGAAGCCATGTTTATACTACGATTTTAGAACATCTACCTAATAATAGTAAAATACTTATTGCAGTCACACAATGCCCAAAACCGCAATCGTTTAAGATTAGCCCGCAGATAAGAAATATAGTCGAACAGTTCAGTATTTACCATATTTATTAACCCGAGTATATATTTTACCCCCAGTGTTCCACTGGTAGAGTAAGAGTTTTTCGAAGCTTATTACCAGGGTTGTATTGTATGCTCTGGCGCATCTCAGGCTTGTGGTTTTGACCATTGTGTGACTGCTATAAGCCCCTAATAAACGCTAATGATTATTAGGTAGATGAAATGTATTTGTACTATACCTATAGATTTTTCAACTTCAAAATGACATTGCATAGCTAGGATGCGGCAAAGTACGAGTTTCGAGCAGCCGTAGTAGTGGGGAAGAGAGTGAATTAGAAAAAAAGTAATATCGAGAGTATTTTAGGAATACGAAAAATAGGTAGACGAGCCCCTTAAATACACAATTCTTTAATAATCTGCCTGAATACACCCCTGTCCGCTGTGTGTGCATTTGTCCCCTAGCGTGGCATAGCACACCATGATTCACCGTCCATCTGATGATTCACATTTTCCGAAAATAATTTCATCTTCAAACATCAGTTGTAACAAGCGTCGTTGCTATGGCAACCGTGAAACTAAATTTTATTACGTACGTGAGGATTACTGCTTTATTTCCGGGTTGAAGAAACTAACTTTTACAAAAAAGTTGTTTTATTCTTTCCAGCTATTTTTGTATTTATAATTATCTGTTACACTAGACGCGTATTCATAAAGATATAATAGTTACGCGCTAGAGAAGACGACGCTTAGCGTCGAAGTGAACGGAAACGCCGGAGAAGAAGAAGAAGAAGAAGAAGAAGAAGAAGAAGAGAAATCGGATGTAGACATAAAAAAAACAAGAGTTGAAATCTAACTGAAATACATTATTTATTGTGTTACATTTCAGTTAACTGCACACAAATGTACTCTCAATAAGGTACCTACTTTACCATAGTAGCAAATTAGCAATCCAGTTAATTATATTGAAAGAAGACCTTAAAAATAAGTTATTGCCATGAAAAAAGTTTTCAAAGAGATAATAGTTACGTGTATTCTTATTTACAGTAATAAAGAAACTACCATTTTGTATTTTATATTTTGTAACATTTAGAAACAGTTTATTTTACATGAGTACATTTTAATTCCAGCCCCATGGTTTGAGAAGATTTTCAACTATCCATCTATATGTCACACAAACTTTAAAAATTAATTACAGCTTTATTAAGAACAATTATTAAGGCTTATCAGTTCTGTCAATCGCTTTCAAATATTCAGGTGATGCAAATTTATGTGTTTAAATATTTTAGATCTTTATTTGTACATTTTAAATGGCACCGGATTGTACGTATACATTTATGTTTATAAGTCTAGATATGGCGGGAGGTTGTGTGCTGGCCACATCAGATTTTTGTACATTGCAGGATGTAACAGATAACATTAATCGATTGGTGTATATAAAATTTACAGTTTTGTTTAATTATATGAATTATGGCAGTTCAAAAATCATCGTTTTTAAGTAATAAACTTGTACAAATTTTCTCAATCCCCTCCTGTGCTATTTATGCACCGATGAATTTCTACGTATTAAACCTTCCGCTAGATGTCTCTACGGTATTATTTTGTGCTAAAAATACTTAATCGTCTACAAAGTATAATAGCTTGGGGTGTTTATTAAAACACAGGTCCTATTTTTGGACTCACATTTCCATCTCGATGTAGATTTAGATTAGTTTCGTTAACAAATAAACAGCTTGAAAGAAAAATCTGTTTTTAGTTTTAGTCAGTTCGTTAGTTCAGTCGTTAGTTAGTCGCCACCCTAGTGTAAAGGCACGTGTACACGGGAACATCAACAGGGGTGGAAATGAGCAATTCGTTTGTAAATAATTGTACACCGAAATGGAGAAATTTAAGGGTCTCCGTAAATATTACGTGTTTAGAGGTGTAGTAGTTTCTGCTTTACTCGTTGCATATTACAAATTTGAAGGAAAAATATATTAATATCCATTATATTAATGAAAAAGTGTGTTTTAAGTAATTTTGTATTTGCTTTATCTTATGATAAGGGCGCGCTTAAAAGTGAAAAACCGTAACAGGAAGTCTGTAATGGTAATGTTTTTAACCCCATAATAGTCAAAATCTTATTATAGGTCATAATTCGATTTAAAAAAATCTGCTGTGGCCACCACACGACCTCTCGCCTAACTCTGCTTATTCTACTAATCTAATAAATAGTTTTACTTACATTTTAATAGTTTCATATTTATGTAAGTAATATGTAAACGATAATGTAAACCTGGAGCAAAAGATGTCAACTGTACTGTCACTGTCATAATCATTCAAATTTTATGTAGAAACAAATTTCATATCATGGACAACAAGATACTGGAATTTCAAAAAAATAGAATATTAATTGTACTTTATTTTATTGTTAAATACTACCAGATTCAGCAAATTGTATTTATAATTATCTGTACCCATAGATAATTATATTTTCTTTTATTTTTAATTGCAAAAATTGTCATAAATAAATATTGTACCAATATATTTAAGGAAAACTTTATCAAGTTTCAAAAAGTACTACTTCCGGTTTGCGGATTTCTACCAAAATGTTATCCGTTCTTAAGATACTTATTAAAACCTTAAATATGAAATTTGGTTATTAAAGGTTTGATACTTTTTCAGTTATCGTGGACGAAAAATCATCACATACGTCCATACGCACACACACACACAGACATCATCGTGAAAATATTAAATTCGTATTCTAGAGATCCTAAAACGTGCTTATCCACCAAAAACTCATACTCGAAAATTTTGACCCATTACAATACCTCTCTTATAGAATATGAGGCGAGAGGTAAAAATGTTTTTTTTTCTGTAACTACTAGTGCCACGTCAGAGACACTTTAAAACTTTTACATGGCTCATTTTGCACAAGCTTTCTGCATAAATTTCGGATAAACGATGTAATCTACAAGGAATATTTAACATAATTTTTTTTAATGAAAATATATACATTCCTAATTGCCTTATTCTAAAATTATGTCTGTAATAATAGTTCATTTTGCATAAAATTCATTACAATTTGATGAATTTTGCTCCCTCTTCTTTCATTTCTACTGCAAATTATATTTATTTTCAGGTATTCTTATTTAGCATAAGGCAACCAAAAAACCCTAGGTAATGATTTTACTGATATATTTTGTGTCTATTGCTTGTTCCCATTTGCAGAAATATATCAATTAAAGTGCATAAAAATAACTATCTAAAAACGATTTCGATAATTTTGATAATTTTTGTACGATTAGTAATTTAGTAATAGGTGGTAATGTATAATAGAATCAACTACAGGGGTGTCCCAATAAAGATGCACAATTTTTTAGGACAGTTCAATTCTTGGTTGGTAAAATTTATGAGTAGAATACCTATTTTCAAGCTATTATTATTATTATGTGTATTTTTTAAATGTTTTATATGAAATATGGAATAATAGAATTATTCATATTTGATAATAATTGATGTTCCTGCAACAAAGGATGTGCCTGTGACATGAACACGTGGGCCGGAAAACAATTGCTAGTGCATGACATCACGTACCGTGTGGTAGGTACTATTATACGTGAATATGTTATTTTTTAAATTAGTAATTTAGTACAGTCCTACCCACAAAATAAATTATTTGAATCCAGTAAAAATTAAATTGTGAAATCATTTTTGCTTTCTGTATATTTTTATATCGGCTTCCAGATATTGATAAATATTCTTATCAGTATAAAATTTGATATAAATTTTTTATGATCCTTAAAAGAATGAGGATGTCAATAGCTTCTCTTCTATTACTAAACCTTAGTTCCATTACCGATTCAACTCCGTTGTACACCTGCTTGGCAATTACAAATAGACTTCCTTCCGTTACCCACAATGCCTCACGTTCACGTAATAACAATTATAAATTCTCTGCGTTCCACTCACCGATGGGTATGGGGTGGATGGTGACAGCGGTGCTCAGCCGCCCTCCTCCAAGGCTCACTAGATGCGGCGCGTCTGTCTGGAGCTTTAAAGCTCGCCCGCCCGTCTCGCAAAGCTCTACGGCGCCCATGCCGCCCGCTAACGCCACCCCCGACATTGTCCAGAATCTGAAAAAATAAAACATATTATAATAGGTTACTTTACCGTAGTAGCAAATTAGCAATCCAGACAATTATACTGAAAAGAGACCTTAAAAATCTGACGTGGCCATCACACAACCTTCCGCCATATCTAGACTTTAAACAGAAATGTATACGTGCAATCCGGTGCCCATTTAAAATATACAAATAAAAATCTCAAATATTCAAACACAGAAATTTGCATCACCTGAATAAAAAGATTCATTCACAGGAAAACTCTGCTGTGTTGAAGCCATCCTCCGTTCAATTACTACATTTAATATCTTACTTAGGACTTATATAGCGCTAGTATGCCAACTTGTCACCCGTCTCACCTGTCAATATTTTTTACGCAGAAACAAAAATCAACCGATCATGGATTACAAGATATCAACGTTTTATTTGATAAATTTATTTTTTAAATTTTACTGCAGTTCTTTAATGCTACCAGATAAAGACAATTTTTTTATAACGTAAGTTGCAAATAACTTTTCCTCTTATTCTCATTACAAATAAATACTATATTTTTCCAAATTTATATACAATTTTGACAATTAACCTTTTCAATCTTCAAAAAATATCACTTCCGATGAAGATATTTGTACCAAAATCTAGGGAGCTCTTCCAATTTATATACAAATGTTAAATACCAAATATCAAAATTTTCGGGTAATTCGTATTTGAGTTATGCGACTAACAACCCTTGACCACACACACACACACACACACACACACACACACACACACATACACACACACACACACATACACACAGACATCATCGTGAAATTATCAAAAATGAGTTGTAAGGACCCTAATTCGTGCTCATCCACTAAAATTTCACCACCCGATTTTTTGCATGATTCCAATACCTTCCTTTACAGGTAAGCGGAAGGTAAAAATGAGTTATTGCCATGAAAAAGTTTTCAAAAAGTTAATAGTTCTTTAAAAATTTGAGATTTTACGTATTGATACATCTACGTTACAATAATGTATTTCACGTGTATTCTTACTTACAGTAATAAAGAAACTACCAAATTATATTTTGTAACATTTAGAAACAGTTGATTTTACATGAGTACATTTTAATTCCAGCCCCATGGTTTGAGAAGATTTTTAGCTATACATCTACTTCACACAAACTTTAAAAATTAATTACAGCTTTATTAAGAACAATTAAGGCTTATCAGTACTCTCAATCGCTTTCAAATAACATGAAGTTTCAATAAAAAAACTTTTAAAAAAATTGATAAACTACCCTATTGCTATCATAACTTTTAATAATAGTTATTATTAATAATTAAAATTAATATTAATAATATATTATTTAACGAGCACATAATGTAGGCTATAATTCAAGAGGATGAAAGTTTATGCACGAGCTGAAGGCGGGTGTATAATCAATTATGTGCGAGTCGCATACGACGTTTTATCTACAACTTTTTAAATTAAACAGTTCTTTTCAAATTTTAACGTCTCATTTTGTAGTTGTGTTTAATAATGGACTCATAATACAATAGTGTTTAATTATGAATTCATAATACAATACAGTGTCTTATGAAGAGGTTTATCTTACATAATGTGACAATTCCCGGGCACGTGCCACTCGTATTAGAGTATCTTCAAGACTGCCGAGCCGATATCCGTCTCACACCTAGCACGTAAGACTTTAAGAGGCTTATTATATCTTCCAAAATATGAGTTTTAAGAGGCCAGTCTACCTCCTAAAATCCAGCATAAAATGTACTAACGTAGCGGAGTGTTTTCAGGCCAGTACAAAAATGGTCAGATTTTATTTCAATAAGGATCAATAATTAAGAGTTGTGCCTTTTTTAAATTTTTATCAAAAAATTGTACATGATTATAAAATTCCCAAAAAAAATTCCAATTTATGCAAACTTTACATGGTTTTATCTCATGATAGAAATTTATTCTTAAAATTTTAAAAGACATATCTGTAGATCCATTTCTTAAATAAAAATATTACCTTGAAGTGCTTGAAGTCATTAATAACCTGACAGTTTACTCGCAAAATACTTTTACAGTATTTTTCAACTTCAAAATGACATTGCATAGCTAGGATGCGGCAAAGTACGAGTTTCGGGCTGGTTTCAGACAGCCGTAGTAGTGGGGAAAGAGTGGAATAGTAAAAAAAATCTGCTGTGGCCACCACACGACCTCTCGCCTAATTCTGCTTATTCTACTAATCTAATAAATAGTTTTACTTACATTTTAATAGTTTCATGTTCATGTAATATGTAAACGATAATGTAAACCAATATGCAAGCAAAAGATGTCAACTGTACTGTCACTGTCATAATAATTCAAATTTTATGTAGAAACAAATTTCATATCATGGACAACAAGATACTGAAATTTCAAAAAAATGGAATATTAATTGTACTTTATTTTATTGTTAAATACTTCCAGATTCAGCAATTTGTATTTATAATTAACTGTACACATAGATAATCACAATTTCTTTTATTTTTAATTGCAAAAATTGTTATAAATAAATAATGTACCAATATATTTAAGGAAAACTTTTCTAAACTTCTAAAAGTACTACTTCCGGTTTGCGGATTTCTACCAAAATCTTATCCGGTGTTAAGATACTTATTAAAACCTTAAATATGAAATTTGGTTATAAACGGTTTGATACTTTTTCAGTTATCGTGGACGAAAAATCGTCAGTCCATACATACATACAAACACACATACACACACACAGACATCATCGTGAAAATAGTAAATTCGTATTGTAGAGACCCTGAAACGTGCTTATCCACCAAAAACTCATACTCGAAAATTTTGACCCATTACAATACCTCTCTTATAGAATATGAGGCGAGAGGTAAAAAGTAAAATCGAGAGTATTTTATTTAACGATTTCGGGAAAAACTAAATAACATCCTGAAAGTAATAAAGTATTTCTCGTATTTCTGGTAAAGTAAAAATATGGCATTTCAGCAACGATATGTTTATTAATTTTTATAAGTTCTGAAAATATATTTCCATTAATATTTCTATCCATTATTTCTGTAAATAGTTCTTTCTCAGAGAGACTGCAAACTACTTTCCGCACGTTAGACGCCGATAGTCGTAAATAACTTGGGCATTTAAATAAGGTAACGCGCATATTAATGAGTGACTTTGTCATTAAGTTGCGTGCGCAAGGATAAAATACAGCCGAGGTATAATTCTCAGAAATAAGTTTGTAATTTGCCTGCAGGATCGTAAATTCTATCCTGCCGAGTTAGTTAGTAAACGTCGCACGAGAACCTAAATCACTTCAGTCAATAAAAACGCTACACCTTTAGTGTATTCATGTAGTGTATGCTTTATTTTAAATGTTTTATTATTTTTACTGTTCAGATCTGATTTCTTCCTTTAAAATAACATAATATAATGTACTGTTCACACGACGAAAGTTTTCACTTATAATATCACATGTGCATTAATTCTTTCCAGAATTTTTTGAGTGCTTTCCTACAACGTCTTAATTAGCTCGAGTGGTACACGATAAAAAATCTCCTGGACATGAATTAATGCACGAGTGCATATTCGGTAAGAAAATCGCAATGACACCGCCGCTCTATTTTTGAATTCTTTTTACAATAGAAACTAAATTTGTATTTAACATTAATAAATATGTATTATTTACCTTATTAATTGCTTATTTACACTCAAAATAACATTTTAACCAATTTTTAATTTAATGTCAAAGTGACAGATGCCGGTAAAATTTCCGCTTATTAATTTCAGTTTAGTTACTCAAGCTACTAACCATGGTTGCTATTATTTTAATCATTTCATCCATTGGCTGTTATTTGTGTCATGCGATTTTCACTAAAAAGTTTCTTGAAAGTAAAACAAGTGCTGGGAGCTGTCATAAATAAAAACAGTCAATACCGGTCATACGGGGAATGTAATTATTTATATTAAATATTTATAAGGTCACTAGCTGCAATATATTTTAATGAAATAATTAGTCCCCCTCCCCACCGGTTTCCCGTATTTTGCCACTTAAAAAATATGTACACAGGTGAAAAAATCAATACTTTAGATACCTTAGAATATACCTATTTCAGATAAATCTTTAAAAATCTCCCTATATCAAACGTACATAATCATGTTAAATCTAGCGTATTCTATAATCAAACAATTGTGTGTTAATTTAAGCAAAACACTTAACCGACATCTATTGATACAATAAAAAATTTACAAAAAAAATCAATATAAATAATCATTATTTTACTAAATCTCATTGAATTTATATTATTTTGATCAAATTTCAACATAATTTAACTTGAACAAAAGTAAAATAATTTTGTGTTTGTCAATATTTATTGTTAAACAATTAATAAATGCTTAGTATAATTGAGGTTATTGGCATTAAACATATGGTGATGAGGTAGTGAAATAAACTAAAATGTGACCAGTGAAATAAAATAAATATACAATGTTCAAGAAGAAAGCAGATTTGGGCAGATAAAGGTAGATGCTTAGAAATAATCATTAATAATTTGTTTATATGTTTCTAAAAAGTACCCTGACAAAAATGCAAAATATATTTGACTGATTGAAGTCCTAGCAAGATATACTTTGACAGACACAATCGATTTATTACTTCCTGCAAAGTTTCAGTTCGTAATTTTCAGTAATTCAGTGTCAGTTATACTGAAACACTATTTCAGGTTAAGATTAAAGTCCTAGCAAGATATACTTTGACATACACAATCGATTTTTCCTGCAAAGTTTCAGTTCGTAATTTTCAGTAATTCAGTGTCAGTTATACTGAAACACTATTTCAGGTTAAGATTGAAGTCCTAGCAAGATATACTTTGACATACACAAGCTATTATTTCCTGCAAAGTTTCAGTTCGTAATTTTCAGTAATTCAGTGTCAGTTTTACTGAAACACTATTTCAGGTTAAGATTGAAATCCTAGCAAAATATACTTTGACAGACACAATCGATTTTTCCTGCAAAGTTTCAGTTCGTAATTTTCAGTAATTCAGTGTCAGTTATACTGAAACACTATTTCAGGTTAAGATTGAAGTCCTAGCAAGATATACTTTGACAGGCACAATCTATTATTTCCTGCAAAGTTTCAGTTCGTAATTTTCAGTAATTCAGTGTCAGTTATACTGAAACACTATTTCAGGTTAAGATTGAAGTCCTAGCAAGATATACTTTGACAGGCTCAATCTATTACTTCCTGCAAAGTTTCAGTTCGTAATTTTCAGTAATTCAGTGTCAGTTATACTGAAACACTATTTCATAGGTTAAGATTGAAGTCCTAGCAAGATATACTTTGACAGGCACAATCTATTACTTCCTGCAAAGTTTCAGTTCGTAATTTTCAGTAATTCAGTGTCAGTTTTACTGAAACACTATTTCAGGTTAAGATTCAGGAGTCTATCATACTTTCAGTAATATAATAACCTATTTGTAGAAGATATTATACATAACAGTTATGTAATATACAGCCCTGTCCACACAGATTCTTTGAGGATTCTTACATGTTCTGATTCTTGAAAAACAATAACTGTTTAAGATATCACTGAATTCTTTTCCAAGACTCATTGAAGATTCACTTTAGCTGCGCCACCATTTGGCATTTGGATCTTCTAGTGTATGAATATTTTAGAATTTTATTTTCTAGTGTTGAACCATTCCCTTCATTTAGTTCAGTTCAACCAAATGTATCCTAGTTTTCTGTATTTGTATCTTCCTTTATATGTTTACATTTGTACCGAATTTAAAATTCTTGTGAATGAATCTTTTAAAGCTCTGTTCGCACGAGGATTCTTTGAAGATTCTACCAAGATTCTGAATCCTGGAAAAGAAGAAGTGTCAAGATTCTAAATCTTGAAAAAATGCATGGTTTTGAAGCAATTAAATTATAAATTCTTCTTTTCCAAGACTCATTGAAAATTCAATTTAGCGCACCGCAATTTAACAGATAATTCTCACTAGAAAGAAGAACTTCTTCTTTTCCAGGATTCAGAATTTTGGTAGAATCCTCGTACGAACAGAGAATTTTATTACGTATAAATTTTTTAAAGTTGGAAATATGGATAAATCCTATTTATTTTTTAATTCAACCTCTTGCTGAGACACAGGCATTCATTCTGACAGTACACAAAGTGAATTAAAATTAAGGGTTAAAAATAATCTCAGCTTGCATATGCTTTTCCCACGCAAATTCCAGTAATTTTTCTAAAGCCACCCTTGTCAGTGACCTGTGACCTGTCCTTGACCCCGACCCCGACCTCGGGGGTCAACCCGCTGTATCACAGCCTATCAAACATAAGACGATCGTTTCTACCCAGTCGTCGAAGTTGCCAATTACTTAGAAACCAGTATTGATAGCTTTAAGTCTCGCGGAGAGTAATATTGATGACTTAAATACACGGGAAGTATTATAGTAATTAATCAATTACGATGATGATGATGATTGCGTGCGTGTGTGTGTCTGTAAGTTTGTTATTGGTGGCTTCCTGCCACGGAACCACACGTCTTGATTGCAGGAATTGAATAAGTATACTTTTTGGTCAATTACCTACTAAAAGAGATTTTTATCAAATCTGTTATTTTAAATATCTATTACAACTTTAAAGGTCGGTTTTTGAAAATATATTTAACTGACAGGTTAGCTAACTGCCCGTTAAACTTATTGAAAGGTTAAAATTGTTTTGGGTTTCGAAAAACATGTTCCAGTTAAATTATACTTCAGATACTTAACTCCTGGTTTAATCCTAAATTAATACTTATTTTATTATTACCCCTCTAGTATTAACAATTTTGCAATTGATCTTAAACTAACTTTTCGATGAGCTAGATACTTTAAACTTGAAACATAGCTCAGAACTGGATGACAATGCTATATAGGAAGGTCGCGATGTCAATCCGCCATCTTGAAACAAAATGGCGGCTAGCTATCTCAACATGTACTGCACCGATCGGGATCAAATTTGGTACAGTAACAACTAAAGATGTTACTTAATATAACATTGTCAGTCCACCATCTATCTTAAAATCTACTTAACTAATTCACATTATTTAATTACTGTTAAATGTATTTAGTACATACAAATTTCACACATAAGACTAAAAATCTGATATGGCCAGCACACAAACTCCCGCCATGTCTAGACTTATAAACAGAAATGTATACGTACAATCCGGTGCACATTTAAAATATACAAATAAAAATCTAAAATATCCAAACACAGAAATTTGCATCTCCTGAATCAAAAGATTCATTCACAGGAAAACTCTTCTGTGTTGAAGCCATCCTCCGTTCAATTTCTACATTTATATCTTACTTATTTCACAGGCAATTCTTACCAGAATTATTTTTCTCAAAATTTTGAATCATGAAAGAATCTTTGTGTGGACAGGGCTTTATCAGGAAGATTTTTGTGAAGAAATCTGTAATATGTTTTATGTAACTGACTGGGTTCGAATTTGAGTCGTTCACATAACGCTCGCACAATATGTAATTAATTTATAGTATTTACTACGCGATACTGGATGAAATAATTCTAATAATATGTCACGCAGAAACGTCTGACTTTGCATAACATGTTTTGAATGATTCATTGAATTATTGTGTCCAACATTTTGTAGAACTAAACTATATAAATAGATGTCACCTGGTCGAAAATACGTAAATAAAAATTGGCATATACTACGAAAACAATTTCGATAAATAAATAATAATAATTAAGTTGGCTCGCTATATATACATTCTGGCAATTATAGTATACAATAATATAAATACAAAACTATTTCTGGCGTAATTTGCGTTAAAAATAATTTTGTGCATAAGTCGTAGAGTGCATTGGCCAACTGCACCCGCGACTGTCATTTGTTGGACGATGCTCAACTGTCATGAGGACTAAAACAAAACACAAACGACATTAGTGTATGTACGTTAATTAGGAGGATGAGCCGTTTTACCAAACGGGAAAAACGAAAAAATTCATTTCCTATTTTAAATTTAACTAACAAATAAAAATAAATGAAGATACAGTTGCAGTGGTAGCAAACATAATTTAGTAAGAAATGTTTTAAATTTTTTATTATTTTAATTCTGAGCTTATTCAAAAGATCAATTAGAAATTACTATTTTATAAGAAACAAATGTACTGTTACTGTAAACTTTTTGTTAAGAGACTTGTCTACCTCCTAAAATCCAGCAAAAATGTACTAACATAGCGAGTATTTTATGGCCAGTACAATAATGATTTCAACAAGGATTATATACTTAAAGGATCAATTAACAGCTGTGTCTTTTTAAAATTTTAATAAAAAAATTGTACATGATTCTAAAAATTCATAAAAATTCCAAAAAAGTCCAACTTATGCAAACTTTACACGGTTATATCTCATGATAGAAATTAATTTTTCAAATTGTAAAAAGGCACATCTGTAGATCCATTCTTTCTCTATTAAATGTTTATAAAAACATTACCTTGAAGTCAATAATAATCTAACAGTTTACTCGCAACGAAAACACTTTTACAATATATTCAACTTCAAAATGACATTGCATAGCTACAATGCGGCAAAGTACAAGTTTCGGACTGGTTTAAGGCAGCTCTGGTAGTGGGGAAAATAGTGCAATAGAGAAAAAAGTAAAATCGAGAGTATTCTAGGAATTACTTATTATCATATTTTTGTATAATTAGCTTTGGCTAAATAAATATATTATTATTATTATTTACGCTGGTTCAAATGCAATTAGATACATATTTCAATTTAATTGTACTTTGTGGAGTATTCTCCACCAACAACCATGAGCTGGTAACCGCACTCACTGTGAGATACATACACTGATGGTGATGACTCACATTATTTGAGGCTGCCATATTATTTTTTATTTTACTGCAAAAAGTTTTTCAATCAAAAACCTATTAGAGGATTTTCTTCCCTATACTTTATTTCCCCCATAAGAATAAATACCCTAGCACCCCATAAAATAGATATCCTATCCTAAAGTTCTCCCCATCATAAAGCACTTATCTTAGTTTACACTGCCGATGAGCTTGAAGAGCAAAGCACTCAGCACAATGATTCGCTGGGTGGTGTAAACGTGCTTTATCTCCCCGGAGACTGGCGCCATGGGCGGCTCGTCTACAGAGGGGGCAGACTTAAATACTCAGCGAAAATAAAGATTAGTTAAATACTTTTCAGTTAAAGTGTAAACCCTAAAATTTTACAACGTTTCAGAGGTGTACGCCTCCCACGTTTACTTTAGTTATAATTGAAATTATGCTTTTATTTACATATGAGTGTATTAACGAAGGATGTCTTAATGCCTCTAGTTTTTACCTTCCGCTTACCTGTAAAGGAAGGTATTGAAATCATGCAAAAAATCGGGTGGTGAATTTTTAGTGGATGAGCACGAATTAGGGTCCTTACAACTCATTTTTGATAGTTTCACGATGATGTCTGTGTGTATGTGTGTGTGTGTGTATGCGCGCGTGTGTGTGTGTGTGTGTGTGTGTGTGTGTGTGTGTGTGTGTGTGCGTGTGTGTGTGTGTGTGTGTGTGTGTGTGTGTGTGTGTGCGTGTGTGTGTGTGTGTATGTGTACAATTTTTAAATTGTACCAGATACAGCAAAAGTACTGCTTTAATTATGTGGATAAATCACTTTTATTATAATTTATCACAAAATACTTAATATCAAATCAAAAAGACATTTTTTATTTCTATATTATATTTTATTTGAATTCGACTCGCATAGATATTAGTGGAGAGTCACCACAGGAGAGATTTTTGTGTATAAATATTATTTAAATGCATTATTAAAATCACCATTGAAAACTGCATCTAAATATCTGATATAGTTTTTGAAATATCTGCAACACTCTAAAATGGGTGGACGTATCTAGGGTCGTTTGGGGTTGAAAATCTCTTTACCGACCTAAAGTTTGTATCCCCCCCCTGTTTCCAGTTGGAGCCAGTCTAATATGCCCGGAAAAAATTCTCAAAATTTGAATTATTTTAAATTATAAGAAAATAAGCCGTCCAACAGTATAACTTTGACATTTATAAATTTTGAAAATTGCTATACTTCGTTCCATCAAAATCCAAATTTTGGAATGTAAATTTTTCAGTTATAAATTTTTTAAACATTATCTGATATTAATCGTAGAAAACCAGCGAAAATTTGTACCCGGGGCTAAAATAATTGTCCGAGGAAGCCGATTTTTGATTCCCATATAAATTCTTACCGAATGTTAGGTGGTCAAGACTGGTACCTATGGCCATACCTATTAAATAAAATTTTAGATTCCCATATAAATTCTTACCTGATATGGGGTGGTCAAGACTGGTACCTATGGCCATACCTATTAAATAAAATGTTTGATTCCCACATAAATTCTTACCTGATGTGAGGTGGTCAAGAATGGTACCTATGGCCATACCTATTAAATAAAATTTTAGATTCCCATATAAATTCTTATCTGATGTAAGGTGGTCAAGACTGGTACCTATGGCCATACCTATTAAATATAATTTTTGATTCCCATATAAATTCTTACCGAATGTTAGGTGGTCAAGACTGGTACCTATGGCCATACCTATTAAATATAATTTTTGATTCCCATATAAATTCTTACCGAATGTTAGGTGGTCAAGACTGGTACCTATGGCCATACCTATTAAATAAAATTTTAGATTCCCATATAAATTCTTATCTGATGTAAGGTGGTCAAGACTGGTACCTATGGCCATACCTATTAAATAAAATTTTAGATTCCCATATAAATTCTTATCTGATGTAAGGTGGTCAAGACTGGTACCTATGGCCATACCTATTAAATATAATTTTTGATTCCCATATAAATTCTTACCGAATGTAAGGTGGTCAAGACTGGTACCTATGGCCATACCTATTAAATAAAATTTTAGATTCCCATATAAATTCTTATCTGATGTAAGGTGGTCAAGACTGGTACCTATGGCCATACCTATTAAATAAAAATTTTGATTCCCCTATAAATTCTTACCGAATGTTAGGTGGTCAAGACTGGTACCTATGGCCATATCTATTAAATAAATTTTTTTATTCCCACATAAATTCTTACCTGTTGTGAAGTGGTCAAGAATGGTACCTATGGCCATACTTATTAAATAAAATTTTAGATTCCCATATAAATTCTTACCTGATATGAGGTGGTCAAGACTGGTACCTATGGCCATACCTATTAAATAAAATGTTTGATTCCCACATAAATTCTTACCTGATGTGAGGTGGTCAAAAACTACCTATGGCCATACCTATTAAATAAAAATTTTAATTTCTACATAAATTCTTACCCGATGTGAGGTGGTCAAGAATGGTACCTATGGCCATACCTATTAAATAAAATTTTAGATTCCCATATAAATTCTTACCTGATATGAGGTGGTCAAGACTGGTACCTATGGCCATACCTATTAAATATAATTTTTGATTCCCATATAAATTCTTACCGAATGTTAGGTGGTCAAGACTGGTACCTATGGCCATACCTATTAAATATAAGTTTTGATTCCCAAATAAATTCTTACCGAATGTTAGGTGGTCAAGACTGGTACCTATGGCCATACCTATTAAATAAAATTTTAGATTCCCATATAAATTCTTACCTGATATGGGGTGGTCAAGACTGGTACCTATGGTCATACCTATTAAATAAAATGTTTGATTCCCACATAAGTTCTTACCTGATGTGAGGTGGTCAAGAATGGTACCTATGGCCATACCTATTAAATAAAATTTTAGATTCCCATATAAATTCTTATCTGATGTAAGGTGGTCAAGACTGGTACCTATGGCCATACCTATTAAATAAAATTTTTGATTCCCCTATAAATTCTTACCGAATGTTAGGTGGTCAAGACTGGTACCTATGGCCATACCTATTAAATAAAAATTTTTATTCCCACATAAATTCTTACCTGATGTGAAGTGGTCAAGAATGGTACCTGTCAATGAGTCTTGGAAAAGAATTTATAATTCATTGATATCTTCAAAACTGTATTTTTTCAGGATTTAGCAGCATGAAAGAATCCTTGTGTGTTGTATGAACAGGGCTTTTAACCTAACTGCTTATAAGAATATTTTTAAATAAATGTTTTGTCCGTATCACCATTAAATAATGAAATAAATAATTCAAAACCATTTCTGATATTCTGAAATCAATAAATCAATAGGTATAACGTATAGGGTATGTGAACCGCATGTGTGTGTGTGTGTGTGTGTGTGTGTGTGTGTGTGTGTGTGTGTGTGTGTGTGTGTGTGTGTGTGTGTGTGTGTGTGTGTGTGTGTGTGTGTGTGTGTGTGTGTGTGTGTGTGTGTGTGTGTGTGTGTGTGTGTGTGTGTGTGTGTGTGTGTGTGTGTGTGTGTGTGTGTGTGTGTGTGTGCGTGTGTGTATTGCAAGGCCGCCTGCGACCCAAGCAGAAGACAGAAGACACTCACATTGCTAGATGCTCAATTATTCATTATTTATAAATTGATAGTAGTGCGCTGTGGAACTCTGTACAGTCTGAACCAAAACTTTACATTTCAAATATTCTAAATTAAACTATTTTTCAAAGATATATAATTTTACCTTCCACGAATTGTAAATCACAATATAGGAAAAAAATTAAAAACAAAAATTATTAACTGGACATAATGTAATAAGCTAATAATAAAGTTAAATTTTTATCTATAAAGAGCTAATTAAAGAACTAAAGAATGTACAATTATTTTCTAAAATTTTGTAAATTTATTGGAAAATTATAATTTAAGAAAGCCTAACTAAAACCAAATTCACATAAATAACAGTGTTAAGACCTAAGCCTAAAATAAGTTGCAGTAAATCATCAGTTAAGGGTCTCGTCTCCGTAACAAAATTTTGCGTGTTTAGAGGTGTAGCAGTTTCTGCTTTACTCATTGCATATTAAAAATTTAAAGGAAAAACAGGTCCTAGATTTTTGTGAAAGAATTAATCTAGGATTATGCCCAGTTAGAATTCTGAAAAAATCTTTGAAATCCATATACAAAATTAATGAAAAAGTGTGTTTTAAGCAATTTTTTACATGCTTTTTCTTATTATTAAGAGATTTATAAGTAACTCGGCATAATCCTAGTTGCATTCTTCGTCTGTAAATAAATTTATGAAATTTAGCTTTATCTCTAAAACTTCGTGAGCATTGTAGAAATTGCTAGACTGCTTTTCCGATGCATTAACATAGGACAAACGCGGTGTTGAGCTACGTGGAGTCGATACCCTTAATATTTGACGGTGTGTGCGGTTACCAGCTGTCAACTCGCTCACGGTTGTTAGTTTTAGTGCGTTACTTATAACACACTCAACTGTCCATTCCATATAATATAATTTTTAAATAAACATTGAAGAAATGTTGAACTTTTCCTTTTCTCTTGTATAGTAATTTATTATGTGTGCCCCTAGGCACGGACCGCCATGACAGGCGATGTTCTTCTGTTCTTGTTGTAGTTCAGTTGTTCTCGATGCCGGTGAACTTGATTTTTAAAGTGAGCTACACTTCAGCTGTTTCTAAGACGTCTTGTAAGACTCTGACGCGAGCTACAAAGAAGTCTTATGGGGGAGAATCAAATGGAGGTTTATGATAATTTGTGATGGGCAGAACAGACCAGGAATTTCATTATTATTATTATTATTATTATAAGTACACAGTCCAACAGGCCGATGCCCAATAACAGGACTGGGATAAAAACATAGAAGATGTATAATACAATAATTTCAACATTAACATACAAAATCCGAAATAATACAAAATACAAAATAATAAAGAAAAACAAATTAAATACAGATTAACTTGTAAAATGTTCCTGTCTTTAAGGTCGCGCTCGAAACCGTTTTCAGACAGTCATTTTAGGAACTTTATCTGTATAAATTTCTGCAAATAGGAGCAAGCTATAGCCATAAATAATATATCAATAGAATCATGATCATGAAGCCCATTTTACATTGAGCAATATTGCAGTTGCAAGTGCTTCAATATTGCATGAGTGTAATACAGAAATTGCACATTCAACAGGCAGAAGCAATCTTGAGGCAACGGTTGCATGGAATAGAACATGTTCTAATTTTTGTAAGGCTTGCATTCAATTCACAGTTATTTCTAGTTATTTTTAGTTCGTTATGATGCTACCGACTAAACATAAACGTCAAAAAGATTAATTTGTGTTTGAAAGTTAGTGCGTTAGTGGTTATAATGCCATTCTATCCTTATTTTCCAACAATATACAATACAACAAATCCAAGATGTTATGTTGACATAAGTAACAAAATATTGGTAAATTTATTAATAAATTTATACATTAAATAAGTAATTGCATGTTGCTGTTGTTGCTCAGTGTAAAATGAGAAAAATGTCTCATGCAATTTTCTTGTTCAACTCTTACTTGAAGATTGCAGTTGCCCGTTGCGCTTGCTCAATGTAAAATGGGTTTTAGAGTTTCTAGATTGCCTTTATATGCTAAATAAAAATATCTGAAAATAAATATTATTTGCAGTAGAAATGAAAGAAGAGGGGGGCAAAATTCATCAAATTGTAATGAATTTTATGCAAAGTATTATTACAGACATAATTTTTAGAATAAGGCAATTAGGAATGTATATATTTTCATTGTGTAACATAATTTTCATTGTAGGTTACATCGTTTATCCGAAAATGCAGAAAGTATGTGCTATGTAGTAAAAGTTTTAAAGTAGTTACAAAAAAATATTTTTTACATCAAATAATGACGTATAATAAGATGTTGATTATTATCGGGCTAAAAACATTACCTTTACACCCTTTCACTTTTAAGCGCGCCCTTGTTATACAATCTTGAATGTGAGTTTCAAGAGTCAAGGCAAATTATGTTTACATGGACCGGCCAAAAATAATCCCTGAATCAAGCGAACTAAAATGATACACATATAAATAGACGGAAGTATAAATTGTGCACTTACGTCAGAATTTAATGTTTATACTGCACAACAGGATACACTATCCAGCTAATAGAAGCTGTTTACTTTAATTTTATATCTTACTTTGTTTATAATATAAACACTCCATTTAAATCAAATGATAATGATATTTTATTTATGTTGATGGTAACCATTCAACAGATTTACTTATTTATTAATGGAATCCAACCACTTCTACATCTATTCATCTTGGTGCAGCCAGAATCTCAATCCGTGCGACATTAAAAAAAACAAAGCAGCAACAGAAAGCGCTGTTCGCCCGGGGATCTTTGGAGATTCTACGGAGATTCAGAATCCTGGAAAAGAAGTTTTTTTCTTTCTAGTGAGAATTATCTGTTAAAGTGCGGTGTCGCTAAATTGAATCTTCAATGAGTCTTGCAAAAGAAGAATTGCTTCAAAACCACGGAATTAAAAAATCTTCTTTTCCAGGATTCTGAATCTCCGTAGAATCTCCAAAGATCGCCGTGCGAACAGGGTACCTATTCTAATTCATAGCGACAGTCGCTAGCGAAGTTCAGTTGATAACTTCGTGACGTCATTCCGTTTGTAACTATATCAAGGGTTAGGGATATTTGGCCTCCAGTTGATAACGACTGATAGAGATTTTACATTTACTGTGAAATTTGGCAAGAAAAACTGCTAAACCACCATTTTACCTATCACTTATCATAAACGTATTATTTGTTTTAAAATAAGCCAGTTTTTTGATTTTCAAAGTAAATTATTTTTTCAAGAAAAATGTCAATTTCTTATTTCTACAATTTGTAAGTTGAATTATTTAATAAACTAATCAAAAATATTAAATACATATAATGAACCCATAATTTATTGGTATTTTATATTTATAAAATAAATATTTTAATCTCACAACGAACAAAAATCAACGCAACGCGCAAGTCTACCGTAGCGAGGGTTGATAAGTCGTAGCGACAGTCGCTTGGCTACTACGTCACACATGGTGGGGGGTTATCAAGACAACCCAACTTATCAACGTTGATAAGTGAAATAGAATAGGACCCCTGGGCTTTATGCAATCAGGACTACATTTTTAAGACGATCAAGTGGTCAGCTTATTTTACAATTTAACGACAACCACGGAACTCCGGGTTCGTACGTCACCATTAAATTATTTGGAGCAAGTTTCTTTTTAATTTTCCAAGAATTTTGACGAATCTTTTTCACTTGTCGCATGATCAGAAAATAAATATTTATGTTAAATATATTAACTAAATAATTAACTACTTTTTCCTTGTGCGATTGTCCGATTAACTTTATCGCCTTTCTGAGAAAACAAATAATCATAATACGTTTATTGACATTGCTATACAATCATTAATTTTTTATAACAATCACATAATCATGCTCCAAAAATGTATCCGCTTTAACACTGGTCTCAATCTATTCTGTAAAAAAATAAATACTTGTAAATAAAATATTCTACGTATGTCAATACTCGTAATTGCCAAGATACCGCCGTACTGTAAATGGTATAATTATGTATATTTACTTCAGTTAGTACAGTTGGAATTGTATTTACTAAACGTTCATGAATACAGGAATAGTTTATCAGTTGACATAGTTTTTTTTATTACTTCAGGTTGGTAGCACGCGCAATGTTTTTTTTACCTCTCGCCTAATATTCTATAATTGAGATAATTCCTAATATTATTATTTAGACAAAAAAGTTTTATCTTTCGATTTTGTACCATTTTTGAAATACCTCAATAAGAATTGTACCCCTTCAAATTTTTTCTTGAAAATTTGGATTCCTACATAATTTGACCCGAGGAATCCAATGGTGAAAAAATAAAATTTCCATTTCGATCAGTTTTCGACTAAAAAAAATTATGTCGAAAAATATTGGTCGAAAAAAATTTTCGACTGCAGATTTGAAATCCTCGGGGTCGAATTAGTATATAACCAAATTTTCAGCCAATTCTGAGAGAAAAAGTTATTTTGGCCAAAATTTCATCAAGGGGTAGACCCACTTTTTTGGCCATTTTCGAAAACTCTTAATAAAAATTGTGCCCGTTGAAATTTTTTCGCGAAAATTTGGATTTATATGTAATTCTACGCTAGGAATCCAATGGTGAAAAATTACGGTCATAGCTACTCCCGTATTTTACCTGCAAAAATTATCTCGAAAAGTATTAGCCGAAATTTTTTTTTAGTGGCACCATTGGTTTCCTCGGGTCCAAAATAGGGCATAAAATTTTCGACATTTTTAATTTTTTACTTCCTTGTACGAAGTAAGGAAGTATTGTAATCGCGAAAAATTTCGGTTCTCAGATTTTGACGGAAATATCCGTTTTGACCTTTTCTGAATCCATTATGACTAGTTTCGACGTGACGTCTGTACGTACGTACGTACGTACGGACGTATGTGTGTCGCATAACTCAAATACGGTTAGACGTAGAAAGTTGAAATTTTGTATTTAGGACTGTTATAGCATCTAGTTGTGCACCTCCTATTTTTGGTTTCAGTCTACAAACCGGAAGTAGTACTTTTTAAAAATATTTCGATAAATATTTAATTTTAGACAATTTTTTTTATTTTAAATGAAAGATTATGTGATTATTACCTACAATCGGTATTTTATAAATATTTTTGTATCTGCTATCATTTAAAAATAATTAAAGTATATATTTATAATTTATAGTATTTCGGTATCTTGTAGTCCATGATCGATTAACATTTGTTACTACGTAAAATTTAAATGATTATGACATGACAGTGACAATAGTAAAATACTAGCGTCAGGCCCCGCTACGCGGGCCTTCGGCTAGGTCGCGCTGCCGCGCGACAAGGGTGATTCGCCCGCTCCGCGGGCTCAAATTCCACGCACCCTGAATGTGAGACAATTCGGCACTTCGTGCCTCAATTATAACGATTTTAACATTCAGACTCTACCGCTGGGCGCGACAAAGGAAATTCGCCCGCTTCGCGGGCTTAAGCTCCGCGAACCCTGAATGTGGGACAATTTGGCACTTCGTGACTCAATTATAACGATTTTAACATTCAGACTCTACCGCTGGGCGCGACAATGGAAATTCGCCCGCTTCGCGGGCTTAAGCTCCGTGGATCCTGAATGTGGGACAATTTGGCACTTCGTGCCTCAATTATAACAATTTTAACATTCAGACTCTACCGCTGCGCGCGACAAGGAGGACTCGCCCGCTTCGCGGGCTTAAGCTCCGCGGACCCTGAATGTGGGACAATTTGGCACTTCGTGCCTCAATTATAACGATTTTAACATTCAGACTCTACCACTGCGCGCGACAAGGGGGATTCGCCCGCTCCGCGGACCCTGAATGTGGGACAATTTGGCACTTCGTGCCTCAATTATAACGATTTTAACATAATTTAGACTCTACCGCTGCCGCGCGACAAGGGGACTTCGCCTGCTTCGCGGGCTTAAGCTCCGCGGACTCTGAATGTGAGACAATTCGACACTTCGTGCCTCAATTATAACGATTTTAACATTCAGACTCTACCGCTGCGCGCGACAAGGGAAATTCGCTCGCATCGCGGGCTTAAGCTCCGCGGACCCTGAATGTGGGACAATTTGGCACTTCGTGCCTCAATTATAACGATTTTAACATTCAGACTCTACCGCTGCGCGCGACAAGGGAAATTCGCTCGCATCGCGGGCTTAAGCTCCGCGGACCCTGAATGTGGGACAATTTGGCACTTCGTGCCTCAATTATAACGATTTTAACATTCAGACTCTACCGCTGCGCGCGACAAGGAGGATTCGCCTGCTTCGCGGGCTCTGAATGTGGGAAAATTCGGCACTTCGTGCCTCAATTATAAAGATTTTAACATAATTTAGACTCTACCGCTGCCGCGCGACAAGGGGAATTCGCCCGCTTCGCGGGCTTAAGCTCCGCGGACTCTGAATGTGAGACAATTCGGCACTTCGTGCCTCAATTATAACGATTTTAACATTCAGATTCTACCGCTGCGCGCGACAAGGAGGATTCGCCCACTTCGCGGGCTTAAGCTCCGCGGACCCTGAATGTGGGACAATTTGGCACTTCGTGCCTCAATTTTAACGATTTTAACATGCAGACTCTACCGCTGTGCGCGACAAGGGGGATCCGCCCGCTTCGCGGGCTTAAGCTCCGCGGACCCTGAATGTGGGACAATTTGGCACTTCGTGCCTCAATTATAACGATTTTAACATTCAGACTCAACCGCTGCCGCGTGACAAGGAGGATTCGCTTGCTTCGCGGGCTCTGAATGTGGGACAATTCGGCACTTCGTGCCTCAATTATAAAGATTTTAACATAATTTAGACTCTACCGCTGCCGCGTGACAAGGGGAATTTGCCCGCTTCGCGGGCTTAAGCTCCGCGGACTCTGAATGTGGGACAATTCGGCACTTCGTGCCTCAATTATAACGATTTTAACATTCAGACTCTACCGCTGCGCGCGACAAGGAGGATTCGCCCGCTTCGCGGGCTTAAGCTCCGCGGACCCTGAATGTGGGACAATTTGGCACTTCGTGCCTCAATTTTAACGATTTTAACATTCAGACTCTACCGCTGTGCGCGACAAGGGGGATCCGCCCGCTTCGCGGGCTTAAGCTCCGCGGACCCTGAATGTGGGACAATTTGGCACCTCGTGCCTCAATTATAACGATTTTAACAGTCAGACTCTACCGCTGCGCGTGACAAGGGGGATTTGCTCGCTTCGCGGGCTTAAGCTCTGCGGATCCTGAATGTGGGACAATTTGGCACTTCGTGCCTCAATTATAACGATTTTAACATTCAAACTCTACCGCTGCGCACGACAAGGGGGATTCGCCCGCTTCGCGGGCTTAAGCTCCGCGGACTCTGAATGTGGGACAATTTGGCACTTCGTGCCTCAAATATAACGATTTTAACATTCAGATTCTACCGCTGCGCGCGACAAGGGGGATTCGCCCGCTTCGTGGGCTTAAGCTCCGCGGACCCTGAATGTGGGACAATTTGGCACTTCGTGTCTCAATTATAACGATTTTAACATTCAGACTCTACCGTTGCGCGCGACAAGGGGGATTCGCCCGCTTCGCGGACTTAAGCTCCGCGGACCCTAAATGTGGGATAATTTGGAACTTCGTGCCTCAATTATAACGATTTTAACATTCAGACTCTACCGCTGCGCGCGACAAGGGGGATTTGCCCGCTTCGCGGGCTTAAGCTCCGCGGACCCTGAATGTGGGACAATTTGGCACTTCGTGCCTCAATTACCTATAACGATTTTAACATTTAGACTCTACCGCTGCGCGACAAAAAGTAGTTATCATCTAGCCCTTTAGTTTAAAAAAATATATATAACTCGATGGATTTGTGATAAATTCCGAGGAAACTATAAAACAGGAAAATGCTAATATAAAATGTTTATAATTTTCACTGACTGTCTTTTGATGTGATTATTGGAATATACCAAGTAGGTAGTCAAGAGTGTTTTAAAAACAAATAAAAAAAAATTGTGAAAACTGAAAAAATGCTTTTTGTCCGACTAAAAACAAAAGTAAAATTGTCGAAAGTCAGTTTATTGCATACTGTACATTTTGTGTCCTTATTATGACCTTTTATTTGAAATCAATCGCGATATAATTTAAAACATATTCAGAAAAAACAAATTCCGCTCACCGAGTGCAATTTATACTTAGTAAACAGCCATAATTTTGGGCAACATTAGACGATAATGTTTAATACCAATCATGATTATATTAAATTTTTATTGATAAACAAATGGCGATCATAGAAGCCATATTTTGTACCCCTTGGTGCTTATTATAATACCATATACATACTTTTGTAAAAACAGATTTGATACTTGATACAAGTGCAATAACAATCTAGATCATCTCTAGTCCGCGTCGTGTCTCGTGCTTGTCCAGTTGTTAGTTAATGGGCGTATGCAGGATAAAGATGTCAAGGGCGGCTTGGGCAGGACAAACTCAAACTCAACCAAAACTCAAGTACAATAGATAAAAATCCCAATTATCGGACTCCATTGTTAAATTTGTATATTAATTTGACATTTAAAACTTTCAGTAAAATACTGAGAAATAGTATTATCCACAGATATTGGATATATAGATACCTATTTTTAATTGAACATTTACACTTGGGTCAAAATATATTACTATAAATACTACAGTAATAAATAACAATATGATTCAACTTCACAGTGCATTGTTAAGTTGAATAAAAAATTTCAAAAAATATATTACAAATTTATACAAAAGCATGTAAACATAATGCGTGCTCCATCTTTAAATACTCAATAAAATTTTCAAAATACTTCTACCTTATCAAATATAAAAGATAAATCCAAATAAAATTTCAAATTGGAAACGTCAAATCTGACAGTAGACAAAAAAAATCATTTTTATCAAAAAGAAAACAAAACTTCCATGGCATGCTCCCATTTGCGTTCCGTGCATTTTTCAGTTTTTTCTTAATAACTTTCTTAATATACCCAATATTGGGTTGAAACATGCATAGAAATATAGTCAAATTCATCCTCTACCTATATGTCAAATGAAAAAAACAATCGAATAAAGTATAATACCCGTATCCAAGGAGTGAAAAAAATCACTGTTTTTCAACTCCCCTGCGACTACCACGCCATCTATAATATTCATATACCCAAAAGGCACTACTTCACATGAACCTCTATCAAATAAAAAAAAGTTCATAAAAATCGGTTCACCCGTTTAGGCAGTAGGCGTGTCGAAAAACGGTTGCTAAGCTGCTGAAAATGATCTCAAGCCTTTTAGTATATAAGATGCTTTATATCTTCTTCTGCAGTTTAAATAAAATGACTAAAATATATTTGTGAGTATACCTACTAGTATAATAAGTTAAAAGAATTTTTAATATTATTTTACATTTTAGTTATTAAGAAAAGTATGAACACACAAGGCGTACAAGGAAGTCATGTGGTGTCCACGTCAGATTTTTTTAAAGTGCATTTAAAATTGTACCCGACATAATTTTTTAAAGAAAATATGTATTTATATGTAGTTTGATACGAGAAATCCAATGGTGTACTTAAAAAAATATACAAAAATATTTGTATCTTGATTTGTATAGTAGTAAAAAGTGTTTGAAACGTTTCTGACTTCTACATCAAAATGTTAATCGTATTTGTAATAATGAAATGTTTAAAGTCACGTGATGTATGGATCTCAGAGTTCAATAAACTAAAATTGCTGATGCCTTGTTTCAACTAGTCAGTAGCGTAGAGGTTAAACTTTCACCAGAGGTCACCCACAAAATAATATGATCCAAGAAAAGATAAATTAAAATTTAATTTACTACTTCATAATAAAAATCTGTGAGGCTGCCACACCCCAATAGATTATAAGATACTGATTGCCCCCTAATAAAAAAATTTCCGCCGCCACTGTGTCCTTATTATCTACTCAGGTTATCGAATGCTATAGCCCAAATTACACAATGAACAAATTATCATATCTTTCCAATTACTTATCTTAATGCCCCCAATTTCCTCGGCATTATCTCCGCCACTGGTGCTCATCACATATATGTGTGTAATGAACACGCCAAATGCACATTACGCCCACAGAAACATCGTCGCATCGACCAATCACATCATATTAAACCGTTGAAAATAGGTCAGTTTTTATACATTATTTGTATTGGGTATTTGAACATGTGTTTCACTCCCACGATATGAGGGTATAGAAAAACTGTGAACAGATTTTATTGTGTTTCATAGAAGTTTATTTAAGTTACAACAAATTAAAGCGCAGTTTTTCGATATCTGATTTTTCACTTTTTACATTGCAGGTTTGAGGCTGAAAATCTCATAAACTAAGCCCGATATCGGACTGCGGTTTGCGGCATTGTATTTCTCGCACTTTAATTAACTTACAACCAAATTTTCAAAATTTGCAGGTTCCTGAAATTTTCCACCCTCGATATTTCAAAAATGGTTCAAGACACGGGCTTGATTTTATCACTATTGAATTCCTTGCGTCGAATTACATGGGTATACAAATTTTCAGCAAAAAATTCCGACTGCTACATTTTTTTTATGACGGATTTTCGAAACTTGAAAAAATCTTACGTGTTTTTTGTACATAGAGTGCTGTAGCTACTCTCTGCAGATGCTGCATTGTGTAGAGTTTTTGTCACAGGAAAAATAAACTTCAATGAAGAAGAAAGACATGAATGTTGCATGCGCATTGTGTTTTGATCCGTCTGTATATTTAATGCGCTTTGTAAATCCAGAAGATTAACTATTTGAACTAACTAACTAACTAACTAACTAACTAATTAGTGAATCAATAAATGCAAATTATTAATTATTGCTGTGACATCAATTAGTAGTTCTTGGAGCTTATTTTTATTATTTAATAATCCATATTATACGTTGATTAATGTACAAAAATAAAAATTTTCTTTTGAAATCGATAATATACATTAGTCGGAAGACGGGTATAGAGAGATTTTTTAATAGTTAACCCACTGACTGTAACAATTTATGTAAAACTCGCATTTTTAGAAATTTTTGGAAATTATTTAACAAAGTACGGCAAGATTTTTTGTAAATTTCATTCTATGGCCATGTAAGCACAACCTATAAGTACATCATTATAAAATGTAGGTAGTCAGTTTTGGGGAACCTTAAAAAAAATTTAAATTTGGTTATACGTCAATTAAAGTTCGAGAAACACAATGCCTCAAACCGGAGTTCGATATTTTGATCAGTTTTTGAGAAACGCAGCCTCAAAGTTACAAATTGGAAAAAGTGAAAAATCGGAATAACTCAAAACCTAAAGCCCTGTTCGCACGGCGATCTTTGGAGATTCTACGGAGAGTCAAACTCCCGGCAAAGTCAGTGAGAATTATTTGTTAAATTATCAATGAGTCTTGGAAAAGAAGAATTTATAATTTATTGATTGCTTCAAAACCACGTAATTATCACTAGAAAGAAAAAACTTCTTTTTTGCCGTGACTTTGCCGGAAGTTTGACTCTCCGTAGAATCTCCAAAGATCGCCGTGCGAACAGGGCTTAAGCCAGATTTTAAAACGCGGATTGCGGCACTATATTTTTCAGGGTTTGATTGACCCAGAACTATTATTTTTTTGCGTAACCAAATGATTTCCATACTCTATGACCTTTCTGTAACATTCTACAATAAATTACAAAGTAAAATAGCCTCCTACGACTGTCTGAATAAAGAAAGGTGACATTCGTAGTCACATTCATATCACATATTGTCTGATTTATTAGAACATCTGTAAACCCATAATACCCACCCATGCAACGCCATAACAATGCACAGCGTATAGGGAACAGTTATAGCAATACGAACAAATCTAGAGTACGGTTAGGACGTTAGAAACTCGCGGGGGAAGACAAAATAGTTTTCTTTAGGGTGTCATCTGTCCCGCAAACGCAAAACATGTATTGTCGTTGGCATATTGTAAAATTAGGCGTTTTATAAAAGGCTCAGGCATGTAGCCATATTATTATTTTTCTTCTATTTGGCGTTCACAAAGTTAACTTTGTGGAACGCAACTGAATGACGCCAAAGTTCACTTTGTGACACGCAAAATATTTTTTTGGAGGTTTGTATTGGCAGTTTCAGATAACATTTACTTCAATTGTCAAACGTAAAACTGCAGAACTGACAAATTTCAGTATAACCTTTAAAATCTGTTTTGCTTAATTAATTACTTTTTATTTAATACAATTAATGAATCTAATAATAGAAAATATAGTTCAATATTTTACCTCTCGCCTCATATTCTATAAGAGAGGTATTGTGATGGGTTTTAGGATCCCTAGAGTAAGAATTTAACATTTTCGAGATGATGTCTGTGTGTGCGTTCGTTTGTATGTTTACAATTTTTTCGGAAACGATAACAACAAATATCAAACATTAAAATATGAGATTGTCACACCCAAGTAGGGCACAAGACATCTTATAAAAATAAATTTGGTTACGTGTCATTTTTCATTTCCTCTGTAACTGTCACTTAAATGATGTCCCCTTTGAAGTCTATTTTTTTTTATAAAAAGTCTACGCTCACTACGATCCATATATTAACAGGAAGCTGTGCACCTAAATAAAACACTGTTACTATTTCCGCTGTTGAAATTGTCAATGGAACCCTCCAGAGTAAATACAAGTTCAATTTGGACCTCGTCCAAAACTTTTCTTACTAGACTGTTTCCTGTAGGCGTAAGTTCTATTTCCGTTCTTCAAATTAGAAAATTAAATATGAGTTATTCACAAAAAATACCTTTACATGGATTCTTTGAGGATTCTTTCATGCTTCTGAATCCTTGAAAATCACTGGTTTGAGCTATCAATGAATTAGAAATTCTTCTTTTCCAAGACTCATTGAAGATTCAATTTAGCAGCGCCGGTATATGACAGGCGATTCTCACCAAGATGAAGCATGAAAGAATTTTCAAAGAATTCTTATATATTTTTATTCCAACTTGAAGCTTTTCATATCTCAGAAATTTTTAATTAAATATTTGATACCGATTTGAGCGCTCAGCTTTTATTTGCAAACAATTTATTGTGACTGTAATTTAAGCTTCATTGTTGAGCTTTTTTGTGCAGTCACATCAAAAGCTTTCAAGGTTCAATTTAGCGGCGCCGCTATTTCACAGGCAATTCTCACAGGATTCTTTTTGCAGTAGTGAACAGTAGGTAATTCTGATAATTCATCTACTTAGTTCTCTAAATTATTTCAAAATTCTGTGTCTAATAATAGGGTCTGGCCAGGTGTGCGAATATCAAAATGGGCATAGGTATCGTGGTTAGTGGGTCAAATCAAATTCAGGGGCTGCCCACATAACATACACACATACACACACAAACACTGACAGATGTTAACCAGATAACATAACATTTGTGTTTGTATTCACTTACAGGAAAAGTAATTGTTATTTCAACAGCGTATCACGCGATAAATAAATATTGTTTGATCTATTTAAGGAACAATTTTACTCCTAAAATCTTACAAATTACATTTAAAGTCACGTAATTGTTTACAAAAACTTAAACAAGTCGAAATGTTACACCAGTTTTCAACTGAATCCATCTGCACACAAATTGTTTATATCTTTCGTTAACGTACGCAGTGTTTACATATTTTTATTAGTGTACTGTTAACTGTAGCACACGTGTCCAATTTTAATCCCTTTTCAAATTAAATATTCCTTATCTAATCTCACATTAGATAGGAGAAAAAATCTGATGTGGCTAACACATGACCTCTCGCCACACTCTACTATGTTACTAAGTAATATAAGTGTGTATGAAGTTACAAATATACCATTGTAAGGGAATTCGGGAATTGTAGTTTTTAATATTATTAAAGTTAAATAGTACTTAACTGACATTTCGTTGTTTCAATTTCAATTTGTCAAAAAGTCAAAAAATTATTTTACATTGACACTCAAATATTTTATTTTTTGTTATCATTGGTAGGCAGATAAATCAAAATTGTAACAAATTTGTAGAATGTTTAACTTCTTGTAATTGGAAAATGGTGCTAGATAGATACTTGTTGAATACAAATTGTAGATAGTAACATTTAGTATACGAGTACATTGTTATTAAAAAAATTCCTGTTAATCTATAAAGTTTGAAGATATTTCAGAAAAACTCTTCAGATTTTCAAGAAACTACCACTTCCGGTTGCACAATTATCAACAAAGTCTAATCAGATATAATCTAGGGTGTCGGAATATTGTATACAACATTTCAAAATTTTTTTTTCAGTGGTATTTGAGTTATCGTGCCTGCAACTCTAAAACTTGCTTATCCGTTGAAAACTCACTATCGAAATTTTAGCATGGTTACAATACCTCTCTTACAGGACTGAGTGGCGAGAGGTAAAAATTAGAAAACTAACGTACGAAATTCGAATCATCTATAAAATATTTATACACAATATAAATTAAGTAGGTAATTTTATTCTGTTAAGTAACAATGATGAATTTTACAAATAAGGTTCGGCTTTCGGCTTATGAAATGATCTAGTCTTCTTGACCAGTGTTGCCATCCTAAAGAAAAGAAAGCGACCGTGAAGTAACCTAAAACCGCTGTTCATGAACAAAACCAAGGTACAACTGTACAGACACACATCCAGACATATCTGTGTAACTTGAAACTGAACACTTAATTCAATCTCACGCTGATACCAGATCTCGGAATGCTGACAAATCATGCGGTGTACCCTAGAGGAGAGTACCATATAGGAGGTAGTGCAGTGTGCCTATACCAATAGTACCCAAAATAATATTCTTAATTTTACGAATTTTTTAATTAAAATTTTTAAATAACTGTGAATTGATCCTATAAGTATATAATCCTTTTTGAAATACAATTTGAGCATTCTTGTACTGGTCACAAAACACTTGCTACGTTAGTACGTTTTATCTGAATTTCAGGAGGTAGACGGGCCTCTTAAGTTTCATTATTTCTTTAGTTCTTTGGGATATCCTGTCTGGTCTATCTACGGTATTTTATTCGTAACTGCGTTTTCTGTCCGCGTGTGGCTAGATTTGCATGCAGCATGTGATGACGGTGACCATATAAACGTTAGAAGTGCACGCGAGGTGCGAATGTGAACACCATAGGTGACACTAACTTCACAACCGTTAGTTTAGAATGTTAGATACAAGTTCCGGTATTTTAGATGCATACTAATTAGTTCATCTTGTATTCATTAACAGGCCCGGCTAACTCCTAAAATCCAGCGTAAAACGCACTAACGTAGCAAGTGTTTTGTGCCCAGTACAATAATTGTATTATATACTTAATCGTATCATCAACTGTTATTACCTTTTTCCATGCAACATTTTTTGATAATTATAAACAACATAATACGTTAGTTACTTATAATACGTTAGATACTTATAATTCATTAGTTACGGACTTAAAGTAGTTCGGTCGTCGTTGACACTAGTCAAAATCAGTCCGTTTTTTGTTGTCAATTTATGAAGTGAAATTCGACTGTAACGGTTTTTAATATTTTATTATGAATTTTTATGCATCTGGTTCTCAAACAATTAGTCGTATTTTACAAATCTTGTAATTTCATTCGAAACTTGACTAGTCAATCACCCGGTGACATAACCCGGGCCAGGTTATGGCGTCGACACAGTTGGCAACATTGTCCGAGGCATTCAAATGTAAACACAGGAATGATAAATGATAAATACGATAGTGTGTTTATAAAAACGAGTTCTTGATAAATGATTTAAAATCATGAAAATCATTGATTTTTCAATCCAATCTGTTTCAAGAAATAAAAGGTTAACATTCAAATCTGCGTTTAAATTTCCCACGTTCCGCAGTTGGCAACCCTGCAGAATGTGACGCCCGATCGGCTTCCGCTTGGTCGTGATTTTGTCACATATTTTCCCATTTTTTGGGCTATTTACATCGGCAACGTAGGGTTTTGACTATGCATAACGAAGCCTTAATATATTACCTTTCCAAATATCAATTTGCCACTATTTATTCAACGAACTTTTACGGCGCAATTTCAATTTTTCTTAACCAAAAGTGTCATTTTCCATAAGAGCCCATGTAAAAACAGTGAACTTCAAACTCATTTTTCTCAAAAACGAGTACCGCAAGGGCATGTTTTCTTGGCACTTTTGAAAATAATATTAAATTTTCTATTCAACCAGACCATTTTCAATACAAAATCAACTACTTCAATTGACGACCGAACTACTTTAATACGTTGGATACAGCCATAATAACATCAAAATTGTTGATTTGTTTTAACATCGCTGTCGTTGATGATACGATTGAGCTTTGAATATAACGCGAATATATGCGATTTAAGCCACCTTGGATGTTCAAAGAGGCTCGGTTTCACCTCGTCGCTTAGCAATATCTTCGGTATTATAAATAGCATAATATGCTTGTTATATTAATAGCAATTTATACAAACTTTACACGGTTATATCTCCTGATAGAAATTTGTAGATCCACTCTTTCTCTATTAAATGTTTATAAAAACATTATCCTGAAGACAATAATAAACTGACAGTTTACTCGTAACGAAAACACTTTTACAGTATTTTTCAACTTCAAGATGACATTGCATTGCTAGGTTGCGGTAAAGTACGAGTTTCGGGCTGATTTCAGGTAGGCGAGTGGAATAGAAAAAAAATAAATTCAGAAAAACCGTTGCTCTGTTTACACATGTACTTTTTGAGGTTTTTTCAATGCTCGTTCTTTTGAAGAATCAATGAATTAGAAATTAATCTTTTCCAAGACTCATTGAAGATTATTTTAGTTGATTATTTTCCTCAGAATTAGAAGCATGAATAAATTCTACATTCGCTGATGTTGGTGGCTTTCTCATAATAATTCAGTAAAAAGCAGCCATCCCCTGAAGAAGTGTTCCTGAACACCTTTCACAGATGCTGGTCTGTTCACAACGTACTATTATACATTTTCCGTTCACAATGCACCAGAGATCGGTTTGTGCTTGGAGCTACAGTTCCGTGAAGTTTTGTACTTGCTGAGCGTGCGCTGCCTACGCTATCATCAATAGAGAAATACTACAATTTCTTCATTGGATAAGTGGCAACGCGAAAATCATTCTTATGTTGGAATAATTTTCTATCAAAGTAAGAGTGGATTTCTTTGTGCAGTATTGATACATTGATTTGTTATTCTTCCGTAAGGCCCATCTCTTGCTATATCAAATTCAAAGCAAAGAAGCATGTTACAATAAATCATTTTGTGACTTTGGTTTTGAAATCGATGATCTCATATTTTACAATGATGTACTTATAGGTTGTGCTTACATGGCTACAGAATGAAATTTACAAAAAAAAACTTGTCGTATTTTGTTAAATAGTTAAATAATTTCTAAAAATCTAGCTATGAAGTCATTTTGAAGTCGAAACATACTGTAAACATGGCTCCAGTATTTCCATAATAACTTCTGTATTTTAGAAATTAACAAAAATTATTCGAAAAAGGAAGGTTAGCTGCAGCTTCTTGCTTTTTAAATTTTTCTTTCCATTTATAATAACCGAATAAATAATATAAAATCGTATCAAATAATGACAAAAACCGTTATTTTTAAATATTTTTTACTTCAAATTCCTAGGCCAAAGACAAATAATAAAATATAAAATATAGCAGCATTAAGACATCCTTTGTTAATAAACTCATATGTAAAAGCATCATATATTTAAATATTAACTAAAGTAAATATGGGAGGCGTACACCTCTGTAACACTGTAAAATTTTAGGGTAGACGAACACCTTAAGTAGATTATTTTTCTGATAGTTATATTATATACTCATGTACCTACCTTGTGCTTGCGAATATTACTCGTGCTGCGTTCTCGTAACATTTATATATCCAAGCACAAGGAACATTCGTAATATTACCAGAAAAATAATCGACATAACGACTACTTATGGTAAGTGGTTGTATTATGTGACCAGTCATAGATAAAATACTTAGACCAGCAAATAAGTAGTAAACAAGTATGAAACCCGGAATAAAATCCACTGTCCACACATGAAAGACGCTAAACAATACTTCACAAGAATGTTGTTAATTCTGTTCAGTCAGCAAGTTAACAACATCAACAACACTCTGAAGCTCGTGGGCGCGACAACATTATTTCCTCTTTTCTTTCACTTACATAATTTAAACTAACTGTGAACTACTCTTTACGATACGAAACTGAAGCTTTTGATATCGCCGACAAAATTATGTGCATTGCAAAACGACGCTTCTGAGAATACTGGTATTGTCATAATCTTAAGAATGGCGTATGTCATATTATTTTTGTCGTCAAGGGTTCTTGGAAGGAGAAATCTGTTTTAGGAAGTATTTACTCCTACCTACTTTACTTTGCCATTGTAAATGCAATAAAGACGAAGGTATACTATTACTATACCTGGCTACAGTTCTATACTTTAAAATAAAACTCTATTTTTATAGGATATTATTATATTTGTCATGCCTTTTATCATCTTGAGTGTGATAGTTTTAAAACAGTGAAATTCTTTTTTCAGAATTCAGGAGATGAAAGAATTTGTAATGCTCTGTGGTCTGTGCACACATGGATTCTTGGAGAATTCTTTATGCGTCTGAGTCTTGGAAAAATGAAATTTACTCTTTTGAAGCGAACATGAATTAGAAATTCTTCTTTTCCTAGATTCATTGAAGATTCAATTTGAAATTCATGACAGTTTTAGTTTAGTTTATTGAACTATTTTACAAATTACATTGTTTATAGCAGGTTAAGTAATATAATTAAAATTATATTTCATATAAAAAATCTGATGTGGTCAGCACACGATCTCTCGCCTAATTCAGTTTATTCTACTTATCTAATAAATAGTTTTACTTACATTTTAATAGTTTCATGTTCATGTAATTATGTAAACGATAATGTAAACGTAAACCAAGATGCAAGCAAACGATATGAACTGTACTGTCACTGTCATAATAATTCAAATTTTGTGTAGAAACAAATTTCATGTCATGGACAACAAGATACTGGAATTTCAAAAAACTAGAATATTATTATTGTTAAATACTACCAGATTCAGCAAATTGTATTTAAAATTAACTGTACCCATAGATAATTATATTTTCTTTTATTTTTAATTGCAAAAATTGTCATAAATAAATGTGCCAATTTATTCAACGAAAAATATATGAAGTTTCAAAAAGTACTACTTCCGGTTTGCGGATTTCTACCAAAATCTTATCCAGTGTTAAGATCCTTATTAAAACCTTAAATATAAAATTTGGTTATTAAAGGTTTGATACTTTATATACTTTATCGTGGACGAAAAATCGTCACAGTTTTTCAAGACTCATTGAAGGTTCAATGTGATTCTTTTTCTCGGGGCTCAAAAGCATAAAATAATCCTTTAAGAACCCATTGCAAAAATAAAATTCTTTCCGATGGTAAATTTGATTTCTATTTGATCTCTTCTCAAAGTTCAAATGCAGCAATGCAGGAAGCGAATTTGAATATGTAAATGTATTTCTTCCTTCAATGAACGAGGCTCATACATATCGAAAGACGTGACATAGCAGACGTGTTTTTTGCACACAGAGTGCTGTAGCTACTCTCTGCAGATGCTGCATTGTGCAGGGTTTTTGTCACAGGGAAAATAAACTTCAATGAAGAAGAAAGACATGAATGTTGCATGCGCATTGTGTTTTGATCCGTCTGTATATTGAAGGCGCTTTGTAAATCCACAAGATTAACAATTTGAACGATTCTGGCTGTATTATAAAAAATTTCAAATTGAAATTTGACATGAAGAATCATGACTCATTATTGAATCAATAAATGCAAATTATTAATTGCTGTGACATCAATTAGCTAAACTTGGAGCTAATTTGTATCATTTAATAATCCATATTAAAATAAATCGATAATACATTAGTCGGAAGACGGGTATAGAGAGATTTTTTTAAACAGTTAACCCATTGACTGTAATAATTTATGTAAAACTCGCATTTTTAGTAATTTTTAGAAATTATTTAAGAAAATACGGCAAGGTTTTTTGTAAATTTAATTCTATAGCCATGTAAGCACAACCTATAAGTACATCATTGTAAAATATGAGGTCATCGATTTCAAAACCAAAGTCACAAAATGATTTATTGTAACATGCTTTTTTGCTTGCATTTGGTAGCAAGAGATGGGCCTTAAGAATAAGAAGAGAACTTGAATATATTTTATTTTATATTGTGATATTGGCTTTGATGTTTGTAACAACTTCAGTTTAGTGTTATATCCATCTGTCTGAAATGTGGCACAAACAAAACTATATCCAGTTCATATGTTAGCAGTGAATGACGTCACCATGTGTCTGTTAATTTGTTGGTCGTTTAGAAAGATTAAAAGTCATCGAATGGGTTGAGAGTTGACCTCTGACCCGTGCAGCTGTGTCAGATCTTAAATAGTAGGAAAAGAAACATTACATAAATATACTAGTCTTGTTTTACTACATTAGAAATGCTTCTTTCAAATGATCACATACATATACAGGGTATTCAACAACTTCAGACAAAAAAATAACTGTACGACGTGCTGATCATGAAACTATAAGAATTTTTTAAAATTCGTAATTTTTAATAATTTTTTTCAAATCTTCTACAATGAAAGTAATTGTTTATATAATATCTAATACTAATAAAAGTCAAATGATCAAATATACCATCAAAACAGTGATACTTAAAATGTACACACGACAAGTAAACTACCCTTAACTTTGCGAATTTAAAAAAAATCTTTTTGTTTCATGACCAGCATATCGTACAGTACTCTTTAATTTTTTGTCCTAAGCTGTGGAACACCTGTATAGAAATTTAAATTTATTTCTTAAGTGACATAGATTTTAGTAATATTCTCATGATATTATTATTTATTTGTTGATAAATATTTGCTGCGGTATTTATATATTAAGGTAGTAAATCCATGGGTAGTGACAACCCAAAATATAACTTAAATTAATATACAGCATTCAATACAAGTCGTAGAATTTGAATAAAAATTAAAATTTATAGGTAACCGTTGAAATAACGAAGATAATTGAATTTAAAGTTGACACAAAAACGCGCTAAAATACATTGCGTATATGGAGGTTACCAGTAGATTTACTAAACGATTAGAAAATTTTATATCATAACAACCCAACACATATTTGGAAAACGAATATGTTATTCATTGATATTTGAGGTATTTATTAGAAAAATAAAAAATATGAGTCACCGTAATAATGGTTGAGAAATCGCATGCAAAAGGTTCCAGTCTCAAGAAAAATTATGTTTTTGACGTACTACTACTGCATTTCAGTGTAAACTTAAATTTCAATTATATTTTTTATTTAATTGGATACCTATGATTTCTAATTTACATCCAAATCTACGATTTTTAATGATTTATTTCTGATTATTTGACTGCTTCGGCCTCACCTCACACCGAAATCACGCACGCTTATGACCGACGGATTTTCTACCTTAAGTACAATAAAATGTACACTCATACGGAAAATTTTAATCAATAATGTGTTTAAAAATTCATGGACCGGATGTTTTGAATCACCAATAAAAGTATTTATTTTTAAATCGTAAAATAGTATAATAATAATTTTCATTTCTTGTAAATTTAATTAATATTGGTACAATAGTGTGAAATATATGTTCTGTATATTTATGCATACAATTATCATACTGTATATTTGTATTATGTCCCATACACATTTGGAATAAATTGAATGTGATTTGACATCATCTTTATTTATACCAAGGCTGTTAGATTACCAGCAGTAAACCACGTCATATATAATGTAATTCATATGCTTTCGTCATTGTTTATTTACATTTTAGATATGTGGTAGCCATTGGGAAACACATGAGTTCATTCTGAACTTTTTACGACTTGAAAAAATGTTATTAAAATGTAACACTAGATTGAAATAATAACTTGGATGTTAAATAAAAAATTTAGGGTGGTGAATGTTTGCTTTATACAGTTTTATCTATGTGCCGGTGTGGTGGTTTATATGACATAATAAAATTTAAACAAATATTAGCATACTCAGATAAACAAGATACAAGATTAGTTTCATTATTTTTATCAGTAGATTTTGAAATAACCCAATTTCAATTGTAAATATTTTGACGACAAAAGACTAATAAAATTTATAAAACATATTTTTACCATGTACCTACCTAACAATTTTTTATTAAGATTTTTAGAGTCTCCAAAAATATATAATTATTTAAACGAATTCTATGCTATAGCACTTAGGACAAAAAATTAAAGAGTATAAAGCTAGATTCAGACCTACCCAATTATAAGTATAAGTGCTAAATTAACCAACCAGCGCTTCCATAAAATTCCAATTTCAATTATGAGTACAAACATTGAGCGCTGATTGGTTAAATTAGGGACTTACACTTATAATTGGGTAGGTCTGAATCTAGCTTAATACTGTACGACGTGCTGATCATGAAACAAAAAGATTTTTTTTTAATTCACAATAAAATTGTCTCGTATTTCAAACAAACAATTGTTTTGCCAATGGTCGGTAGTTATTTTTAATAACTTTTTTCAAATCATTACACTTTAATTTTTTGTACTATAAGTTGTGGAACACTCTGTACCTGAAGTCCTGAATTTTTTAAACTAATTATTGGTTAAAATATTCCTGAGTGTATTGTACTTAATATAAAAATATCGTAGCAAATATTTATCAACAAATAAATAATTACTATGAGAATAATTCTAAAATCTTTGTCACTCAAGAAATAAATTTAAATTTTTAACAAATTATTGAGTAAAATATGCCGCATCAGTGTACATTTAAAAATTGTTTAACCATACGTTACAAAAGATATCGGAAATGTACAAAATACAAATTCCAAATATCAAATATTGAAAGTCCATAATAGGCTATGTATTTTACATAACTATTAGGCATATTTCTCAGAAAGGAAACTAACTTTCCCTTGTCACAATATAATATAATATTTATTTGCTTCAACCCAACCAGGTACACATTCCAGCGTAACCGCACACTCCCTCTCCACCAACAACCATGAGCTGGTAACCGCACACAGGTTGAAATTATCAATACCGATGTTATACTCAAATTAAAGATAATAAAATGTAGACTATTTCATTTAATGAATCTAATAAAAATCTAACTTTAGTAGCCAACTATTTATCAAGTAATCTACTAATCTAACGCTAGGCATTAAGTATAATTGAGTGTTTAAATATCTTAATCACTACTGCATTCCAGTCTATTGATATGAGAATTTTTGTTAGTATACACCTGTAGAAGAAAATGTGATTTATTTTGTTTATATATTATTTTCATTATGTACTGTACTAAGAAGTTAAAAGTCGTAGTATTTTTAGGAGTGGACTAAATTGTAGTCAAATATTCAAATGAAGCAAAAAATATTACCTACTAAATTTAGAATCAAGTCACTGCAAAAAAGTTTATATAACTGTTTAAAAACAAGGCCAACTATGAAACGAATATTTAGTTTTAAAATTATACCAGCCTTGAATTTTTGCGTTTGTTTACTTATTGCAGACAATTGCATATCATTTCCTAGCAATACGATGCATCTTTTATCTTATATAACTCATAATAATTGACAGTCTCAGTTTCACTATAACATAATCTAACGTGGCCGCCACAAGACCTCCCGCCATACCTACTTTATTTTATTTACTTATTATACAAATATATTAATATATAAGTACTACTACTACTGCTACTACTCACAAATATATTTTAGTCATTTTATTTAAACTGCAGAAGAAGATATAAACGATATGTTACTATTGTCATTGTAATAATTGTCATATCATAATCATATTAATTTTACGTAGTAACAAATGTTAATCGATCATGGACTACAAGATACCGAAATACTAAATTATAAGTATATACTTTAATTATTCTTAAATGATACCACAAAGAAATTTATTAAATACCGATTATAGGTAATAATCACATAATCTTTCATTTAAAATAAAAAAAATTGTCTTAAATTAATTATTTATCGAAATATTTAAAAAAAAAATGCCAAATGAGAAATTATGTATTTTTAACTAGCAACCTTCAAACTCTACTATGTGAGATAAATTTTAAAACAATAACTTTAGCAATATCGGTTGTTATCGCAATTGGATAATTGGATAATAAATTACTTGTTAACAAGGGTATTAAATTTGGAACAATAGGTTTATGACGCAAAAATTAAACACTCATTTACTGACTAATACTAATATTATTTTCAAATCAATATATTTGACCGTTTACCCGGATATATTTTTTACAAAACTATTTTGGAAATTCCAATTTTAAACAGCGGCGTATCTGAAAATAATTTTATTAATATTCGAGATCACCTTTGTCATAGGGACATTTGCAATTTTGTATCATATTTATAAATGCTTCTTTAGACATTTATATAAAAGGCAACTTAAGAAAACCACACAAAATATACTTAAAAGCGAACAAACTGACATTTCTAACTTCTGACGCTAAATTCAAAACTAGTTTGTTTTACTAGGCTAACTATATCATTAATTTTGTAGTTGTGAACGATAGGAGTCAGAACTAACTGATTAACTATAACTACTAACTATACCTACTAACCATAACTACTAACTATACCTACTAACCATAACTACTAATTTCGTATTGTGAATGAGGCTTAATTTTAAACTTCTTCTTTTCCAGGATTCAGAATCCTCGTGCGAAATTCTGGATACGCCACTGTAATTGTTCTACTTGTCTAAGAATCGGCAAAGGTACTAATTACTTTTAGACTGTATAGCTCCAGGTAAAGTTTTTCAAACCGCAAATTGTGCGAAAGAATTTAGAATAAAAAGTATACCTGTTATTAAAATATGTACAAACAATTTCGGTGTACTTTGATTTCAAATTTGTATAGTTTAGAATACCTGCAAACCGTAAAGGAGCTTAGGTAAAATACCAACAACTTCGTAGAATTTTCATTTTATGATTCACAAATATTCTGAGTAGCTGTCAATAAAACTTTCTACACTTCAGCTTCAATTTCAACAGGTTGCAGGTAACAAAAGACGGGCAAATATTAGCCAACTTGTTCTGCAGGATTGTAACATGACAAAAAATAACTTTGCAGCCAATTTAACAATAAAGTTTCTTTTATTTCAAACACAAATCATTGAATAATAAAAGTCAAAATAAATTACATGTTTTTAGTGTAATGCATTGTCGAGTAATGCTTACTTGCAATTAACTAACGAGTGAAAAAGCCAATTAAACGCACGGAGCCTAATTAACAAAAACAAAAAGTCATTAACAATTTTATTTATTCTTCATATCTGGCAAGGTCGTTTGGGTATCTAGATCGAAGATGGCCGCTTAGGGATATTTTGTTTTTCTTTTTTACAAGAACTGGTTGTAAGTTCACACCGATGGCCGCTTGTTTTACCGGTTACCATGACTACAATATACAAAAACATTTACTAAATATTACAATCAATATTTATTTTCACACAACTATATTCAAATAAACAAATATTTGAAAACATAGATTAAGTCTCGGATTAAGTCGAAAAACAATATTTGTTCTGTATATTTGGTACAGTAACATTATTACCTCTCGCCTCATATTTTATAAGAGAGGTATTGTAATGGGTCAAAATGTTTTAGTATAAATTTTTGGTGAATAAGCACGTTTCAGGGTCTCTACAATACGAATTTACAATTTTCACGATGATGTTTGTGTGTGTATATTGACGTATGAATTATGTGACGATTTTTCGTCCACGTTAACTTAAAAAGTATCAAACCTTTAATAACCAAATTTCATATCCAAGGTTTTAATAAGGATCTTAACACCGCATAAGACTTTGGTAGAAATCCGGAAACCGGAAGTAGTACTTTTTGAAACTTATATATTTTTCGTTGAATAAATTGGTAGGTATATTATTTATTTATGACAATTTTTGCAATTAATAATAAAAGATAATATAATTTATCTATGGGTACAGTTAATTTGAAATACAATTTGCTGAATATGGTAGTATTTAACAATAAAATAAAGTACAATTAATATTCTACTTTTTTGAAATTCCAGTATCTTGTTGTCCCTGATCATATGAAATTTGTTTCTACACAAAATTTGAATGATAATGACAGTGACAGTACAGTTGACATCTTTTACTTGCATCTTGCTTTACATATTACATGAACATGAAACTATTAAAATGTAAGTAAAGTAAATCAGAATTAGGCGAGAGGTCGTGTGCTGACCACATCAGATTTTTTTAGTTATCCATTTGCGTAAAAAAATAATCATAGCTTACTATATAAACACTAATAATTGTCAGTTGCAATTGTAATAAACAAGTAAACATCTACAATGCATTAACTATCACATCAGCCATGTATTATGTAATGTCCAATGTGTTTAAACAATTATTGGCGACAGCACTGTGACGTCACGAGGCTATGGCTACTTGATTTTGATTAATAATAATTGCTAAGTCGATTTATAAATGTGTGTTTTAGAATTAGGACATTACATTGAGATACATACATACATAGGCAGATTGTGGCGCCAGTTATTTGATTTATTACTTAAGGGTATCGACTCCACGTAGCTCAACACCGCGGTTGAAACATTCTCCTAAAATACGTAAAGCAGTAAAATGCCCACGACGTTTTACAGATAAAGCCAAATTTCATTAATTTATTTACAGACGAAGAATGGAACTAGGTTTATGCCGAGCTACATTTTCTAATAAATAAAGCATGCACAAAATTGCTTAAAACACAGTTTTTCATGAATTTTGTATATGGATGTAAAAGATTTTTTTAGAATTCTAACTGGACATAAATTCTTTGACAAACATCTAGTACCTGTTTTTCCTTCAAATTTGTAATATGCAATGATAAAGCAGAAACTGCTATGCCTCTAAACACGCAATATTTTGTTACGGGACCCTTAAGATGTTCGTCTACCTTAAAATTTTCCAGCGCTACAAAGGTACGCCTCCCACGTTTACTTTAATTATAATTGAAATATATAATGCTTTTACATATAAGTGTATTAACAAAGGATGTCTTAATGCCTCTAGTTCTTTATTTTTTGTCTTTGGCCTAGGAATTTGAAGAAAAATATTTAAAAATGAATTTTTTGTCATTATTTGATACGATTTGATATGATTTTTTTCGGCAAGCAAGAAGCCTGCAGCTAACCTTCCTTTTTCAAATAATCTTTGTTTAACATAATTTCTTAAAAAATACAGAAGTTATTATGGGAATACTGGAGCCATGTTTACAGTATTTTTCAACTTCAAAATGACATTGCATAGCTAGGATGCGGTAAAGTACGAGTTTCGGACTGGTTTTGGGCAACCGTAGTAGTGGGGAAGAGAGTGAATTAGAAAAAAAGTAATATCGAGAGTATTTTAGGAATTCAAAAATAGGTAGACGAGCCCCGAGCCCCTTAAATTACGTAATATATTTGCCTTTTTTTCTAAGACTGAAATAAAATAAAAATTTCGTTTATTCTGAAATTCCAAATATTTCAATTAAATCCAGTTCCGTATACTGAGGAATTTCTAAATTGACGATTTACTTTTGATGGTCGAATTATTTCGTGCAGCTTACATACCATATCTGGCTTTTAACCGGCTTGGGTGTGGCAGCCTCACATACTGTGAGTCGTCTAATAATGTATCTAGCTGTCCATACTTTTAGGTATCCCCCAATTTTGCAATTTAAAAAAAAATTCTATTCTATGTTCAGCAATCGTAAAATATATCCTTAATTTGTTTCTTGAAGTATACAGACCTGTATATTTTATTGTGTGCGTGCGTGGTTGTTAGTGGAAAGTACACCACAAGGGAGGTTCTGTGCAGGTAACAAAAAACAATGAAAATAATTTGAAATGTGAATGAACAAAACTGCGTATGTTTATAAACACATATTGTAGAATAATTATAGTTTGTACTTATTAATATTTATGAGATTATGCTTCAATAGGCATAAATAGGCTGTGTAATATACGGTTAAGCATCTTCATTATGATTAAATGTGGTAGTTATTAACTAATTAAAGGTAGTAATAATTAAAGGAAAGTTAATTTAGTATGAAATGAGCTTTGAAATTTTCTATACATTTTTTATGAGACATACAAGATTGATTTACACTCGTGATTTAGTACAATAATTATTTTGTCAATTAATTATCGTATTAATCAAAGATGTCATTAACTAAATAAACAATTGTCAGCTATCACTATTTCATTACTTTCACTCAAAACTATTACGAAACTTTTTACTTATACAATAATATTTACTATAAAACTTGTAAATGCATATTTGTGAAGGTGTGAGTCAGGCTTTACAGGGTTTTGTACCGTTTAAATTGGGTTATTTAAAAATTTTAAACTTGCTTCTATAGAATTATTAAACTTGTTTTGGGCATAACTGTTTTATGCATGTTTTTTTGCATTTTTTGAATAAATTTATGTGACGAAATTGATATAAATTTTATCACGAATTTTTTATTGTTAATAAACATTTTTATCAAGATAAAAATCTAGCTATCTGTTTTGTTAACGAGTAATTTAATATTTTTGTTAAAATTTACCATAAATAATTTTTATATGATTAGGTAGTTTTTCAAGTAAATAAAAATATAAAGTTTATCAAAAAGTTATCAATTATTATTGAATTACTATTCCAAGAAAATTATTTATAACTTAAAAGAAAACAATTATCAAACAACAAAATAAATAATTTACATCTTCTTTAGCGTCCTAATCTCACCTTTGAATGGTCCGTTACTTCGCTTCCCCTATTTCATAATAAAATCCAGAAAGCTGTGTAAAGCACAAACAATTGCACTGCATAAAACAAATGAAAAAACAATCACATGTCTGTTCGTTATAACCGTCACTATACTACAAATTCACAGTCACACACTAACACTAACCGAACTACTAAAGCTGAACTGAACAGAACAAAATATAAACAGAGTTGAGAAAGAAAAGTAGAAAACAGGTACAAGACTTGGAGAGATTTTTTGTCCTTGTTGGAGGTGTGGGATTATGTAGTGTTGTCTTTGTTTTCGCGCCGAATGTAGACGTATGTTGTTGATTGAGGCATACGTTTGTAGCCCTCTATTGAGGAAGTTAAGAATAATAAGCATATATATAGATATCTGTAATTTTGCTGGTTACTGTTTTACTCAATTTTATTTAAAATTACATTTTTACGATTTTAAAAACAATTTTTTGTATGCGGGATGAAAGTTGACATTTTTCTCCCGGCGGGTAGTAATTGTATCCTCTCTAGACAGCAAAGTACTGTTTTATGTTAGTTTCATTTAAAATTATTTGCATATACTTATTACTTTAATTAAAATATAAATTTGTATTTTTAATGCATTTCTTTCTGTCCCGCTGACAGGCAAATGTTTTATTTTAGGCCCTGTTCACATGAGAATTCGTTCAAGATTTTGAATCTTGAAAAAAATGAACGGTTTTGAAGCAATCAATAAATTATAAATTCTTTTCTAAGACTCATTGAAGATTCAATTTAGCGGCACCGCTATTTAACAGGCAATTCTGACTAAAATTATTTTTTTCAAACGTTTAAAGCATGAAAGAATCTTCAAAGAATCCTCTTAAGAACGAAATAATTTAAAAATACCATAGCAATCATCAATACACTTATATTTTATAACATGCTATTCACTTTTCTCCCGTCTTCAAATTTACTTCGTAAATAAACTATGAGCAACAAAATAAATAATACTCTGATTTAATTTAAAAAAATGTTTTAATATCAAAATTATAAATTATCCCCAGTTTTCAAATTCGCTGCTTTGAAACTGCTCCGGTTTGAACTTAATTAAAGATGGCGGCAGATCAGGCCTCATCCCCAGAATTTCTGGATAGTTCCACCAAATATTAGTTGTAGTTTGCTTCTTGTCTGTGTTACTTTTTTTCTGGTTGTATTTTTCAAGCCATGAATCTAACGTTGGAACTTCAATAGGTTTTTCTAGCTGTTGCTGCCTTTGCAGTTCTATATTATCAACTGCAAAAAGAGTATTGTTAAGAAAAAGAAAGATTTTTGGAGACGCAATTTATTAAAATTAAACACCAACGTTTCGACTTTTTATTGAACATCTAGTCGAGAAATCAATCTTCCATTATTGTTAATTTTAATTTATCAGTTTAAAAATGACATACCTTCTGTTTTGATTTGCCATAGTTCTTCCTGAGTGTAATGAGTGTATTTACAGTTACCCAAAAAAGGGCAAATCCCAGTTTGAAAATATCTCCTACATGCTTGTTTGACTATTTCTTCATTTAGAATAGTTTTCGGATCTAAAACATTTGTAATAAACAACAAATTTCGAAGATTTTACCATTGATACTAACCTCTACAAGAATTGTAGTGTTCTTTTCTAACTTTTTGGTGTAAAGAACTATTTAAATGTTTTTTTCTTGCATCTACATCGTCTATAAATGCTTTGTCACAATAATCACAGTAGTATCTACGGCCCATTGTTGTATTTTAATAAATTATTGAAGATTTGTTGTTGTTTGACAGTTAATTCAAGTGTTTTGAGCGACCTCTACATTTATATTGCTGTAAAAAAGGTATGGACAATTTTGGAGCAGTTTCCTATTGGGCAATGCGATTTCCCCACCATTTTTTTAACGAAAAGTAACCAGAAATACGAAATTATAAATGCTTTTTAAGAAATATTTAAATTGTATGAGACACAGTATTTTTAATAATATTTATTAAGGTTTATTTTGTTAAATTAATATAAATTTTTATTAGTAAAAATATACATACTTTGTATAAAGTGAGCAACACTGCTGCCATCTAGATTTTATATCTGCAACCATACTTACATCAGTGAACCCAAAACTGTTTTGTTTGGTCGATCAAATCAATATTGTAACTCTTCAATAAGCATGTCCACCATAATCGAAATAATAATGATAAAAACATAAATTACATGTCCTGTTATGACTAATAGTGAAGAAAAAAGTTTTTAAATAATTTCATTTAAAAGATATAAATTATTTAAGATTCCATGACAGTATTGTAAAAAAAATATAGTGGAAGAGCCTATTTTTGCACTATTAAAAAAATAATTCACCACAGATTTTAATCCATTCTAGTTGAACTGCACAAAAATCTACACTGTGTTGTACTGTCCACTAACAACCAGGAGCCAGTAGACGGCTGGTAACCGCACACGCGGTAAAAAATCTATACAAGTTCAGTACTTTATCTTAAGTTGGGTAAACGTGATTAGAATATATTAAATTTTGTTGCAAAAAATGTTGAAATATTTTTATTAATAGTCCAATTAAATTTAATGGCGCCCTGTAGGGCCTGAATTAATGTCGCCCATTTAAACTTCAGCCATTAATTAAGCCAGGCCCGGACAGGCCCTATAAATTTGGAGGGTACAAAATAAAAACGAATTTATTTGATAACATTTTATTTCATTATTTTTCTATACAGCTGTGTTATCAATTAATAATTCCTTATAATTTGGCGTTATAGGAATCCTATTTTCAAAGTACTTCCGGTTAACATACCAGGTCCGTAACGGAAGATTCCATTAGCATCCGGTATGTTTGCAATAAAAAATTCCAAGACCTCATTTTTAAATGCTCAATCAAATTCCTCAATACCCCATTCCGGTCCTGGAATATTTTAAAGTCCAACTCAGAGTCAAATTTACACGAATACGGTCCTGAATGTCTCAAATTGTAGGTAGTGTACAAAGTATATAATGTTTTTAAGGTAGTATATAATAGTTTGGTACATAGGAGATATAGTAAGTATAGAATTGGATGTGCATAGTAGTAATAAGTGTATGTAAATACGTATGTTGTTCACATAGAGGTCAAAGGGCACAGGAGAAAGTTTAGAAACAAAATATGTTTGCATATTTGAATGTGTATTTATCCCTGTGTCCTGATAGGAATGTATATAATACATTTGTTTTTCAAATATTTTATATGTACTTCAAACTGTACATTTCGAGTAGCTTATTAAACTATAACGAAACTTATTTTAAGTTTAAACGCTTGTTTTAAACATAAACTCATATTTTAAAGCGTATTTAATGTATACAGGATGTTACACAAAACAGCAAAATATTTCACACAAAAAACTAAAATAGTATTTACCAAAAATTGTTTCAAATAAATTAACTAGTGTTTAAATAGTGTACTAAAAAATAAAGTAGTGTAAATTTAAACACTAGATTTAGCGTTTTAGTAAGCTCACAGTACAGTAGCGGATCCAAATCTCTAAGGAGGGCCTATAAAAAATATGAAAATTACGGGATACTGTTTTCTGAAGGCTAAGAAAATAGCGCTGCTGACAAAAATGTTTTCCATTTACATTTTACGTTATATTACATTACATACTCGTACATATTACATTACATACATTTTATCCTCTTTCACGAGTAGAAATTAAAATAAATATCAAATTTAAAAAACAAATTGGGAAATATTCTTATCTGTAATTTGTTAGACAACGATTTATAAACTTTTAAAGAACGAATCCGCCACTGCGTCAGACTGTTAACATTTTGAAAGTTACTATAATAATATAACGGGTGTAGAATTTTTTTCTGACCTATAGGAAATACAATGTTTAAGTTTTTACCTATTGATTTTAGAGCGAAAGTGTAAACACAAAAGATATTCAAAATAAAAATCTGCATCGAATAAGTTTAGTTGTTCAAATCGAGTTCTTTCACGAAATAAACAGGAAATAAAAAATAGCAATTTAGGCTAGTTTCAGACTGCCACAAAACAAAAATAGTTATAATAATAATTGGTAACGCGCTTTTCTCATTCAAAAATAGTTATTCCGTCACTCTGACAGTTGACAGATTGAAATTGTTGTTCGAATTGATTTATTGAACCATAAGAAGGATTCACTAATCAAAAAATAAATTAATTATTTTATTTTCCTTCTTTTCTTCCTATCCTAAGGTACATTTTATCGTAATTGAAGTATTTTTTTTTATCTGACTAATTTATTTCTCATGGCACTCTGTAAACAGCTCAATATGACAAATTTACGTTTATCTCGAGACAAGAACGTTTTATATTAAGAAATAAGGGCTCGTTGGATGCAGGTTTTTATTCTGAACATCTTTTGTATTTACAGTTTGGCTCTATAAGCAATAGGTAAAAACTCGAAATAAAAACTTGAATATTGTATTTCAGGTCAGAAAAAAATTCTATACCCGGTATAGGTACGTAATATTATCGTTTCTTACTTATGTGACGTCATATTAACTGTTCGATTAGTAGTAAGTGTAGTAAGATTTTTTAACAAATGCATTTTGAGATAATTTATTATTAATTTGAAACACTTTTCGCTAGACACTTTTGATGTAAACTTTTGTACCAGATATATTTCTTAAATATTATTGATTGGTTGTGGCACCTCCACAGTAGTTCTATTTTCCGTGTGAAATATTTTGTACAACCTGCAAAAGTATAAAACTCGGTAAAGTTTAAAATCGAGGTTTTATGAAACCGTATTAAAACCTCTTAGTTATACGAATACGAATACAATAGGATAGAATACAATAAATCCTAGCATCAAATATTATTGCAATGAAATTGCTTATGAACTTGAACAGAATATGTACAGAACCGAAACAAGTAGAACTGTGAATGTAACGCCCTCTAGTAGAGGCTAGAACTCTAACTTAAACTTAGTGTAGGGTTAGATAGTGGAGCGCAGCGAGCTCAGTGCTTCTCTTCGCCGTCGGTCTCCTTGCGCACCTTGTGGCCTCGGAACGAGGCCTGTATCTTCGTAGCTGCTTTATGGAGATCCGGGTCGGTTAGGTCGATGTCCAGCTCTTCTTCCTAAAACACAAGAACAAATGATTCCATGAAAGAACAGAACAATGAAAAAACAGAACACGAAAAAACAGAACATGAAAAAACAGAACATGAAAAAACAGAACATGAAAAAACAGAACAATGAAAAAACAGAACAATGAAGAAACAGAACACTGAAGAAACAGAACAATGAAAAAACAGAACAGTGAAAAAACAGAACACTGAAAAAACAGAACACTGAAAAAACAGAACACTGAAAAAACAGAACATTGATAAAACAGAACATGAAAAAACAGAACACATAAACTAATCTATGCTAACAAAAACCTTGTTGAGTCCAACAGAACTCCGTTTTTTTGACATAAACTAATCTATGCTAACAAAACCCTTCTTGACTCCAACGGAACTCCGTTTTTTTGACATAAACTAATCTATGCTAACAAAACCCTAATTGAGTCCAACAGAATTCCGTTTTTTTAAATAAACTAATCAATACTAACAAAACCCTAATTGAGTCCAACAGAACTCCGTTTTTTTAAAAATAAACTAATCAATACTAACAAAACCCTAATTGAGTCCAACAGAACTCCGTTTTTTTAAAAATAAACTAATCAATACTAACAAAACCCTAATTGAGTCCAACAGAACTCCGTTTTTTTGACATAAACTAATCAAAGCTAACAAATCCCTTCTTGAGTTCTGTTTTGTCATTGTTATTTTTTTTCATATTCTGTTTTTTCATGTTCTGTTTTATCAATGTTCTGTTTTTTCAGTGTTCTGTTTTTTCACTGTTCTCTTTTTTCATTGTTCTGTTTTTTCAGTGTTCTGTTTTTTCATTGTTCTCTTTTTTCATTGATCTGTTTTTTCACTGTTCTGTTTTTTCATGTTCTTTTTTTTCATGTTCTGTTTTTTCATGTTCTGTTTTTTCATGTTCTGTTTTTTCATTGTTCTGTTTTGTCCGGTCACCGAACAGATATATAGTCCCATATGCCCTGTTCACACGTTGCTACTTTGAAGACGCATACGTGCTACTGTAGCATGAAAAGAAATTCAAATCGAAACAATTACCGCAAAAAATCGCTATCTACACACACAACGATCAACGATGTGAAATTATCAACGAGTAGTTCTTGATACTTTGATGCTACAAATTAGCAGCGCTGCTATTTGACAAGCGACTCAGATTTTTTCATCCTACAGTAGCACGAATGTGTCTTCAAAGTAGCAACGTGTGAACAGGGCATTAGTGCATAAACTTTCATCCTCTCTAATTATAGCCTACATTTTGTGCTCGTTCAATAGTATTTATTAAATTTAATGAAGTTGATTATTTATTTCAACGTAGAAATAATCTGAATTTTGAGAAAAATAATTACCTGTCAAATAGCGGCGCCGCTAAATTGTACCTTCAATGAGTCTTAGAAAAGAAGAATTACTAATTTTGCTGGATTTTAAGGGTATCGTCTCCACGTAGCTCAACATCGCGTTTGTCCTATGTGAATGCATAGAAACGCTCGCTAAAAATACGGAAAAGCAGTCTAGCAATATCTACAATGCTCACGAAGTTTTATAGATAAAGCTAAATTTCCCTATTTACAGACGAAGAATGCAACTAGGATTATGCCGAGTTACATTTTCTAATAAATCTCTTAATAATAACAAAAAGCATGCAAAAAATTGCTTAAACATACTTTTTCATTAATTTTGTATATGGATTTCAAAGATTTTTTCAGAATTCTAACTGGGCATAATCCTAGATTAATTCTTTTACAAAAATCTAGTACCTGTTCTTCCTTCAAATTTTTAATATGCAATGAGTAAAGCAGAAACTGCTACACCTCTAAACACGCAATATTTTGTTACGGAGACGAGACCCTTAAGGCATGAAGGAATCCTCAAAGATTCCATGTGAGAATAGGGCATTAGGTAAAGAAAATTATAATCATCTACCATAAAACTAACCGCGTTTGACACTGTATAAATTGTCTGTTTTCTTCATTTTCCTCGCTCTATGCCATTGTTTATCTTGACCGCTGTGACGTCACAGCGCTTTCAAGTGCAAAGTTCATAGTGGTGCATTATCTAACAATGTAATAATGTAACAATGAAAAACATCAATCTTGAATTGAAAAATAAACACTGGCAGTGTTCACTAAAACTAGAGAGGAAGCCACTGCACAGAGTTTTTATACTTTAAAAACGGGGTGGAAAATAAAAGGAGAGATGTAACCCGCCAACAAGGGTAGTTAAAAGTGCGGTCATAAAGCGCTGAAAACTTTTTCATGTTTGTAAACAGACGATCATGGTGAGGATATAATTTTGTGGGCTTTTTTACTGAATGAATTAAAGTTTTGAAGTATTTTTCTGTAATGCTATTAAAAATTTGAGAAAGAAGCTAACTACTATCGGATTCAAAATTATAGTCAGTTGGGTTTAAAGATAAATAACTAGTTAAAAAATAATCCCAAACATTTGAAATTTTTATAATATTCACATAAGTGAACATGCAAGATCTTGGTTACTGATAATCTTATTCAAATTTAGGTTAACGATGCCTTATATAATTTATAAATTAAAAAATTATTGTTAATCATTTTAATTTTTAAATTATTATTTGAATTTTAATAATTTTTATGGAAAAGTGAAACCGCGAGGATCCATAAATTTCAGACGAAAATTTATCAAAATTCAATTAATAATTTTCAAATAAAAATAATAAACAAATCTTTTTTACAATTATATAAGGCATCGTTAACAAAAATTTGCATCATACAAGATTACCAGTAACCAAGATCTTACATGTTCACTTATTTGATTATTATAAACCAAACATAAACATATAAAAAAAATCTTCAACTAATAACTTTACAAAGCATTTTTTTTGATAATGTATATTTATATTTTCATTGAATACTACTTTAAATTACCTAAGCTATAACGTCTCTCTAAGTATTTTGCGAGTAGTTAGTCAGATTCGAACAGCTAATAACATTTGCACACAAATTTTCCACAACGGCACAGCATTCAAATTCAAGACTAATGAAATATGTACTTTGTGCAATAAATTTGAATTTGACACACTAGACCACTTCCTCTTTAGCTGCCCAATATTTTCTCCTGTTAGGACCGAATTTATATTAAAATATATCAGAGACAGCACAAAAGAGAATTTTAACAGAGATCTACTGGCGGAAATATCAATTAAAAAAATCTACGACATCTATAATTTTACAAGTACAGCACTAAAATTAAAAGCGTTTGTTGAAAACTTTTAAATCTAAAAATCTAATATCAAACATATAAAAGCAAAAAGTTAAAATTTAAATAATAATAAAAAATAAAAAAAAGTTAAATGTTGCAGTGTTAGTGAGAAATCGCGAAGGGCCTGTTATACCGTTATAATATACGAGTGACGTACCAAAAGTGACCGATACAGACAGAATGTGTATACTCGAAGGGTTATGTATGCGAGATGCAAGTTTATTGACATTTTTTTTCTTCATATTATATCTATGTATATAAAGTTAAATTTAGAATAATTAATTAGAATCATTATATTTTATGTATAAGTAAAATAATTATTTTGTATGCATGTTTAACCTTTACAAACTTAAATGTTTAACGTAAAATGTACCAAAATGTAATAAGCTATGCTTTAGATACAAATATACATTATTATTATTATTATTATTATTTTCATTGAATTAATAGTTTCAAAAAAGGTGATAACATCATAGCTCGTTTTTGCTATAAATTATTGTTATTTCTACACAAATACATTTTAAAATTTGTAACTTTATATAGTAACCGAATAATAACGTACAAATGTGCATACTTTAGTATAAAGTTTGGTTAAATTTTTTTTGATTATTTTTTACCAAGTTATTCATCTTTAAACCCAACTGCCTATAATTCTAAATCCGAAAGTAACTAACTAACTGATGTAATATATTTATATTTCCACAAAATTATTTGAATCTTGGTGAATGTCAGAATAGTATTATTCTATTCTGATGTAGTATTGTTTGGTACTATTTTAACGAGAAAATCGTTTGATCCATTTTGATAAATATGTTGAAATTGTACTCGAATTGTACTGAATCGTTTCTATATACGATACCTAACTCCCTTTAGGCTTTAGTAGGTAAATACTCAAATTAATTGATCGTTAAATAATAAATTCGTCAAATCACATATGCGTACAGACTTATGAATTGGTAATAGAATCATAAGTCAATAGATGAAACATTTTCATTATTTTGTGTATTATTCATACACAGGTACGAACATACATATCACGCCCTTTATTATTTTACTAGGGAGGTCTTGAATTCAAGCTACATATTAGAGATAATCATTGTAATTCGAACCAATGGAAGAATACATTACAATTAGTAACCATGGTTATATAAAAATTTAGCGGAAATTATTGAGTAGTAACTTGATAAACCTAACTGTAATTATTAGGATCCACTTATTTGCCCAAACTGTTTTACAGTCAAACGGTCATTTGACCAAATTTTTATTCTTATAACCTGTTATTTCACCAAACGAAGTTTATCTTACACGGGGTTATAAGCATAAAAATTCTGTCAAATGACCGTTTGACTGTAAAACAGTGTGGGCAAATCAGTGGATCTCCTAATGTACTTACCTACCAATCTAATTTATAACGAAAATGTTTTTTTTCTAAATAGTTAAGAGTACGAAAAATGTTTGTTTGGATTTTTTGCATTAATGGTCGTAGATAAATAAATTAAATGAAATAAATCTTAATAGTTACCAATCTAATTTATAACGAAAATGTTTTTTTTTCAAAATAGTTAAAGTACGAAAAATGTATGCTTGGATTTTTTTCATTAATTTTAAAATACCCTGTAGTATGAGGTATGTGACCTGAGGGCTTGACCACGGCATTCCGAGTCTTTAGGGCACAAAATGAGGTTGACTGAACTTTCACCTCGATCCCAATTGCTCCGGATAGTATACAATCCTTCCAGACCCAAAGAATTTTCAAGATAAATAAGAAAAAAATAGTTTACACTAACGAAAAAATACTGTGAGGGTGGCACACCCAAAATAGTTGAAAAATAAATAATTTGTCTTTAAATTCCAATTTTGTCAAAGTACTACTTGATGTTTCAATGACAAATTTTCTGATATTTTGCTGGATAGAATTTCAGTGAGGGTAGAGTGAGGGTAAAATGAGGGTTGTTTGTGAGACAGAGTGTTAAGGGCCTCTCTACAGGTACTCATTACAAGTACTCACACATACATACACACATACATACAAGAGGTGTGACACAGGGAATAATTGCTGGCATGCTATGCTTTTGAAAGCAAAAATATACCTACTGAAAATGCAAAGAATGTCGAATTATTCTGGTATTTATTTCAGTATTTTGTAAAATAAAATACTCGAAACATCAGACAACATAACAACTAATGTAAAGCTTGGAATATAATGGATGTAACCGGAAACTTATTCTGTATACTTAATCATCTTCTAATAGATGTAAAGAATGTGCAACCATCAAGGCGTTTAAATATTATACTAAATTTATTTTTCATTAAATTGTGCTTTCTATTCAATTGATGAATTTTTTTTAAACTAAATAATTTTTTTTTAGATTATATAGAAATGTTACATACAACCTAACATACACACACACAGTCGTCATCTCGAAAATACTTGATTCGTATTCTATGGATTCTAAAACGTGCTTATCCACTAAAAACTCATACTCGGAAATTTTGATCAATCTCAATACCTCCTTTATAGAATATGAGACAGAAGGTAGAAAGTAGTTAAGGAGAAGGATTGCTTGCATAATTGCATACAATACGTGTTTCGTTTATAATTTTATTTATATTTCTTATTTTCATAGCTGTGAATAAACCTTAAAGCCTCATTTCCACCGATTGTTTTAATGCTTAAGAACTATGTTTAAAACATAAGTACTAAGAGAAACGTATAAGAACAAAACTTTGCAATCTCCAAACATAAGGCGAAATGTACAAGCATACTCGTAATGATTGACATGTATCATAATTTATTATTTGTTTCGAGTTGTCTGTTTTTAAATATGGAAATAAATATCTTACTTACGAAATTAACAGTTCTTCCATTCCATTAAATTACAAAATTCGACAATAAATGTCAAATTAGTCCTTAAACAAAATAGGTGGAAATGGCCATTTAATAAATAATCATTATGCATTACGTCTTACGCACAAATCATTACGCATTAAGCACTAAAACAGTTGGTGGAAATGAGGCTTTAGGCACACATTGTCGTGTATTTGAGATGAGCAATCCTAGAACAAATGTTTTTCAAATCCTTTAGCGTTCTATACATCAGGATCAATAGGAGGTAAGCGTTTACCTTTGTCAGGAAATAGCGGACATTTCTCTTCCCCTTTTCTAATAAATTCTCCGGCGTATTTCGCGGCTTGGGCAAATATTGCGGCAATTTGGGAGCATTTATTATTTTTCGCGGGGCGAATTGACCCATTTAAATGCATAACGCGCTGATAGGTAATCCCGGGAGGTGCACTGCACCAAAGTGCACTCGGTGCAGCTAGAGCACTCCGAGCACGCAAAAATGCGCCGAATTTTACACTCACTGCACTAGAACTAACCTCAATTTGATGTTTCATTTATTTACGTGAGATATAGCCAGGTGCACCGCTTTCACTTGAATTTTAGGTTTTCCTTACACAATATCGACTCAAAATCAAATTGTCAAACGTAGATATTGCTGATGACATGAGTTCGATTCGATAGTTTTCGTTTAAGCGGCTCGTCTACGTATTTACCGAATTCCTAGAATACTCTTGTACTTTTTTTTCTATTCTACTACTAGGGCTGCCTGAAACCAGCCCGAAACTCGTACTTTGCCGCATCCTAGCAATACAATGTCATTTTTAAGTTAAAAAATACTGTAATAGTGTTTTTGTTGCAAGTAAACTGTCAGATTATTATTGAATTCAGGATAATGTTTTTATAAACATTTAATTGAGAATGAATAGATCTACAGATGTGCCTTTTTAAAATTTTAAAAATTAATTTGTATCATGAGATATAACCGTGTAAAAGATGCATAAAATAGGATTTTTTTGAATTTATCGGAATTTTTATATTCATGTACAATTTTTTAATCAAAATTTTAAAAAGGTAAATCTGTAGATCCATTCTTTTTCTATTAAATCCTTGTTGAATTAAAATTTTACCATTCTTGTACTGGCCACAAAAAACTCGCTACGTTAGTACATTTTATGCTGGATTTTAGGTAGGAGAAGGACCTCTTAAGTAACGTTTAAAATTTAGTGGAAGCGGTGCAAGCGGCCATTACTCGTACATTTGGCAATCTGTTTTGTTTTTATAACATTATTTAATCGATAGTAATAATCACGGTTAGAGAATAATTAGGTTTGCCAATATGATCATTTCTAGCGGTCAGAATCTGTAATGGATCTAGATATCTCTGGCTGTATCAGCGATACTATATTAACACTGATTTAAATATAAAACTACAAGTGTAATTTAGATATATCTAAGCGGTTATGTTCCATAATTTACCTTTAAATCGAAAATGACAAAACGTGTTTGAAAATCCTCTATTTTCTACGAGAGAGATCGTCGTTATAAATAAATAATTTCGCAATATATGAACACAGTCTCGTAGTGCATCTATTCATCTTCAGTATTCAGTTTATAAAGTATGTCGATTTTTACTCACTCCTAAATCTACATTGACAGTTTTTCTGAAACACTTTTCATTATTTCACAGCAATATTTACCTGTTTCTTTATAATGTACTAATAAGCTTACGTGTTCTTTTATGTTAAATAACACACAAAGTATTAAATTTAATAATACTATTCAGTGTCTGTAAGTGACAGAATGAATTCGTATACATAGTGACCAGCAGAGAAACCTAGGAACACTTATGAACTATAAAACTATGAAAGTGTATACTGTACCTCTTCTTTCTTTGCTGCGGCACTGCCTTCGCCTTCATCTTGTTTTGCTTTTAAATGACTCCGAAATGAAGCCTGAATGGTTGAAGCAGCTTTGCATAACTCTGAAAAAAAATATTCACATCATTAGTCATTTAGTATTACAACCCATCTACAAATTAGTACAAATAATATTATAAAATATACACAAAATATTAAACATCAAAATTAAATAAATATACTGTAGATTTATGTCACATCTCGGGCTAAGTTTGTAAGACTTTTTTAAAAACTTTTGCAATTTATCTTAACTTATTATATACGGTGTCAGTTGTTACTGTCATAATAATTTAAATTTTTCTTGAGGCTAAGGGTTTCTTGAAGTCCAAAACTCGTACTTTACCGCATCCTAGCAATGCAATGTCATTTTGAAGTTGAAAAATACTGTAAAAGTGTTTTCGTTGCGAGTAAACTGTTAGTTTTAATGAAAGAATCCTCAAAGAATCCTTGTGTGAACGGAACTTAATGTTGTAATGACTAAATATTTTAAAAACTGGGTTCTGAAGTCTTGTTTTAAATAGATGTTTCGAATTGTCAAACAGAATAGTCTCTTGATAAAAATTGTACGCTTAAATATTACAAATGAAAATATACTTAAGCCTCATTCACATAGTAAGTATTTAGTTTGAAGGTTTACATTACGTTTACGATTTAGAATAATTTTTTTCACTTCCTAACAGTAAAGTTTGAATCCTCCAAACTTTCAGTTTATGTTTACCACTTACTAAAGCTCTTTCAAGTTTATTATATGAAATGAATGCTGAGTTTCTTAAACTTAAATATAAATGAAAATCTTCACACTACCCGCTTATGTGAATGAGACTTTAGCTCGGATAACTCCAATACGAATCATCAAAAATTTTGATATTTGGTATTTTACATTTGTATATAAATTGAAAGAGCTGATTAAATTTTGGTAAACATATCTCCACCAAAAGTGGTAGTTCTTGAAGAGTGTTACAGTTTTTGAGTTGCAGTATATGAGGCACAATGTATGATGATGTTCGTTCAATTTCGCAGCAAAGTTAGCAACTGTACAATTCTGCAATTATTCATATAATTCAAGTTCGGCCAACAATTTGAATAAATTACACATAATCGCATTTCAAACTGAATTGGAATATGATTCGAATATGAAGCAAAGAAAACTAACATAGACTCGAGTTTCCTTTTTGAAATTTCCCTAGTAATGAAGTTCCCCCGTTGGGCCAGCTCATGAAAACAAAGCATCATCGCTATTGTTGTTGGTGGGAGAGGAGGAAGAAGATGCAACCCTCCCCTCCACCCCCCACCACAGCGCTGGTCCAACAACATCTCCTGTTCCTGTTCCTGTTCCCGCCATTGTATCGATTCGCAGGGTTGCCAGATGTGCAAACCAACCACCTGAACATAGCAGCGAAAACATCGCGAGGGAGAAATTACATGCAAGGCTCATGAGTGGTTCTGACTCCACCGAGAGCTGCTTAAGAGGCCCGTCTACCTCCTAAAAGGCAGCACACAACGTGCTAACGTGGCGAGTGTTTTGTGCCCAGTACAAGAATTGTAAAATTGTATTTCAACAAGGATTTACAGTTGTGCCTTTTTAAAATTTTAATTAAAAATTGTACATGATTATACAAATTCATTTCAATTTATGCAAACTTTACACGGCTATATCTCATGATAGATAGATTTATTTTAAAAACTTTATTTAATATCTGTAGATCCATTCTTTCCCTATTAAATGTTTATCAAAATATTACTTGGAAGTCAATTCTGTTTGACAATTCGAAACATCTATTTAAAACAAGACTTCAGAACCCAGTTTTTAAAATATTTAGTCATTACAACATTAAGCTCCGTTCACACAAGGATTCTTTCATTAATCCTGTGAGAATTGTTAAACTGAATCTTCAATGAGTCTTGGAAAAGAAGAATTTCTAATTCATTTATAGCTTCAAAACTGTGTTTTTTTTCAGGACTCAAAAACATGAAGAATCTTTAGAAAATCCATATGTAAACGGAGCTTTATTAAATTGAAAACCAGCATTATTTAATAATCGAATAATAATCTGATAAATACAATTTAAAAGTTTGCCTCCCAAAATATATTATAGTTTATAATCCGGATTTAAATTGAAACTTTTCCCGATATTCAATCCCATCTAACTTTCCGACTTGAGCGACAGATTCATAATCGACAGGTGACGTCACAAGCACCCTACAACAAACAATCTCACCCGTGTGTGCGGGTCAATTATCAGGGCGGCTGTGGTCACAGCAGCTAACAATTACACTATTACAGTAATGAAGTGCGGCCCATGATCAAGTAGGCCTAACTGCGGTGATATTCAGCTATTCTATGTGATGTTCCGCTGTTTTGCATCCAATAATAATTATATTCAGGTCAAAGGGTCACGAGCCTGGACCCTTTCCTGCCCCCACCACCAGTTGTGACGTCGAGTGTACTTTGTGACGTCAGAGGGGACTACCAACGATGTGATCGTTTTTGCGAAAAGGAAAAATAAGTTTTTGCATTTTCAGGTCTCAGTTGATTTCACTTCACAAAAATATAAATGTAAAAGATAAATAATATTATTCAAGTCGAGTGTAACAAACTTAAGTTATTGAACATAGGTTCAATTCCTTGTGGTTAACAAAATACAAGAGGTTGAGGTTTTATAATACCACGATTTTTTTAAATTTTTGTAATCAAGACACTTTGAAAAGCAATTCATTTTATAGAAAAAATCTGATGTGGACAGCACATGACCTCTCGCCTAATTCTGCTTATTTTATTAATAGATCATGACAGGTGATGGTCTCCGATTTCATACAGTCTTTTGGTGGATAGAATATTGACCGTATGACAACAAAGAAAAGCGGGTATTAAACCCTTGCACGCTTTCCGGTCACATGGAAAATTGCATTTTCCACTTTCACAAAGATTTTGTGTTTTTCTCTGATTTAATAATGCATGCCCTTTTATCAAAAGAAACTTAAATACCACCAGATTCGTCAAATTGTATTTAAAATTATTTGTACCTTTTATATCTATTAATATAACAAGAATATTATGCGATTTATAATACCGAGGATGTTGCTAAGCGACGAGGTGAAACCGAGTCTCTTTGAACATTCAAGGGGGCTTAAATCGCATATATTCGCTTCATCGTATCATCAACGACAGCGATGTTAAAACAAATCAACAATTTTATCCGTCAATCAGTTGACAGTTCGCATATTATGGAAGGTTTTGATGTTATTATAGTTGTATCTAAAGTATTAAGTCCGTAACTAATGAATTATAAGTATCTAACGAATTATAAGTAACTTACGTATTATGTTGTTTATAATTATCAATAAAATGTTAAGACTGATTCGGACAAACCCCTTACAAATATGAATGATAAGTGTGACGTTGCATATTAAATCTTGCAAACTCGACAGTAGTAATATCCCCTCTGATAATGTCGACCGTCGCGTCGTATCTACGCGGTGCAGGCCCGCAAAGTGTCCGACACGCCTGTGAAATGTCCGACAGAAAGGCCGACAGAGCCAGAAGCACGTTTTGTGTATCGCAGCGCGCGTGGTACAAACCCGGTGTTTGTTTTGTTTTTTGTTTGTCTCTCTGTTGTGTTTCAGTTGTCTGCAGTGTAATGAATGTTTGCGCCGTTTGTTTCGCTCGTGTTTTGTTTAACTTGCCACAGAGCTACTAATTCAAGAAGTATTGTTCTAATTTTTATTTATTTGGTTCGTTGAAAGGAATTGTCTAGATTTTTAAATATTTTCACGTCTTTTGCCCAATAGTGTAACAGACTTAATAAACATGGAATACTTATTGCATGGTACTGAAAATAAGGATAACAAGATACGAGGGTTGTCCGTAAAGTAAGGTTCTCAGTGATTTTTCACAGTGTAAAACATGTTTAATTCCATGAACGCGTACGTTTTTGGAAAGTTCAGACTTTTACCTATTTTTCTACATAGTCGCCACTGCGGTCAATGCATTATTGCATGCGGTGTACGAGCTTTTGAAAGCCCGGGTCAAAAAATTTGCCGCCAAGCCACGCAGATACGTCCAGAACGCTCCTCATCATGGAAGTCAGTAAGCCCGTTCTTGAACTCTCTGCACCATTTGCGCACGTGTTGTAGGCTCATACACTTGTCTCCATAGATTTCGCATAGCTGGGAATGGGTTTCTACCGGCGCAATGTTTTTTGCAGACAGGAAACGGATCACCGAGTGCAGCTCACATCTGCAAAAAACATTGCGCCGGTAGAAACCCATTCCCAGCTATGCGAAATCTATGGAGACAAGTGTATGAGCCTACAACACGTGCGCAAATGGTGCAGAGAGTTCAAGCAAGAGTTTAAGAACGGACTTACTGACTTCCATGATGAGGAGCGTTCCGGACGTATCTGCGTGGCTTGGCGACAGATTTTTTGACTCGGGCATTCAAAAGCTCGTACACCGCATGCAAAAATGCATTGACCGCAGTGGCGACTATGTAGAAAAATAGGTAAAAGTCTGAACTTTCCAAAAATGTACGCATTCATGGAATTAAACATGTTTTACACTGTGAAGAATCACTGGGAACCTTACTTTACGGACAACCCTCGTAGGTAAAAATACATGTAAATTAAAATTAAAATTAAAAATATTTGAGTTATAAAGTGTCATCTGTAATGTATAACATAATGTTGTTCTGGTGAGGATTTGGTGGAGGGGAAACGGTCTGCCAATATTTCTTATAAATAAGAAATATTGTTTATTGTAACCTGTACAAATGGCAAACCTAATAATTTATATAATTTCTACTTTATTTAGCCTTCTTCTCACGCTTGGTGAAGCCTGATCCGGCCACTTATGACTGGCAGACTGGACATTCCACCTTCAGCAGATATGCAAGGCCCAAGCCCTTCAATTTCACGACTAATAAAATGTCCACACTAATTTGCCCGCTAGCTCTTAAGGCGCGTTTACATTGGAGGAGTAACTGAGACAGTTACTGGTACAAGTAGCGGACTATGCTAGTATACTCAACTAAGCGCTAGGCTAGTAGGTGTTTACATCAGAAATACAATTTAGACGACTAGCTATAGTTCTAGTACCAGTACAAGTTGTTCTGTAGGTGGCAAAATGAATTCTTTTCGTGGTTGTATATCATCTCGAACAAAATCTATTATTAAACGAAATAAAGTAAAGCTAACAAAATTTATTGACATCTCACAAACACTCATGATCGCGATATAGTTCTACTAGCTTTATTGTCTCCGATTCAGACCACTTTTTTATGTTAATAAAATAAAAATACCGAATTTAACTATAAAACAATTATCATTAAAATGAGACGTCAAAACACACTAGTATATCGGTAATCACCAGTGACTGTTTACATTGGTATAGTGCAGAGATGAGTGTAGTGGATAGTGCAGAATGTATGTGCTAGTAGGTGAGTAGCTAACCCGGGAGGTTAGTTACTTCACTACCCCAACTACTTGTACTAGTACTATTACTGGTACTAGCTTCTGTTGGCTACATTGGATGAGTATCGGTCTGGCGAGCTAATAGTACTAGTAACTAACCCATTTACACGACCTATGTAAACCCGCCTTTAGTCTACACATCATCAACATTATTTCATCTCAATGTCCAATACTCCCGTTTAATTTCTCAGTTCACTGCGCGTGATTATCAGTGCTCATATCCGTTCCACTGACCGGTTTCTCTATCACATGGCGTCCATTCCCAAGCTCATCATCAAATTAATTCATGACTCTATTCTCTGGTTAATCATTAGTTGGCTGCGAAAAACAATTAGCCTCTAACGAACACTGATGAATCAGCAAGCTGTAAGAAAATACAGTGTAGAAACTGTGACAGAGAGAATCATGAGGCTGAATGGAACGATTTATCAGGGTGGGTTGATTTTGGAAATAATTTAGAGAAGTAAAAACTAAGGTTCGAAATCAGGCAGAAACACAAAAAATCTTTCTTCCTTTAAGTCCTGTTCACGCGTGGATTCTTTGAGGATTCTTTCATTCGTCTAAATACTGGAAAAAATTAAGGCGCTACACTTGTAAATCTAGAAGATTCACAATTTGAACGATTCTGGCTGTATTATAAATAATTTCAAATTGAAATTTAACATGAAGATGAAGAATCATAACTCATTAGTGAATAAATAAATGCAAATTATTAATTGCTGTGACATCAATTAGCAAAACTTGGAGCTAATTTGTATCATTTAATAATCCGTATTATACTTTGATTAATGCACAAAAATAAATCGATAATATACATTAGTCGGAAGACGGGTATATAGATAAATTTTTTAAACAGATAACCCATTGATTGTAATAACTTATGTAAAACTATCATTTTTAGTAATTTTTAGAAATTAGTTAACAAAATACGGCAAAGTTTTTTGTAAATTTAATTCTATAGCCATGTAAGCACAACCTATAAGTACATCATTGTAAAATATGAGGTCATCGATTTCGAAACCAAAGTCACAAAATGATTTATTGTAACATACTTTTTTGCTTTGCATATGATAGCAAGAGATGGGCCTTAAGGAGGTTGGGGACGCCCCTGCAGTGGCGTACCCAGACATTAGCCTTAGAGGGAGGATATGAAAATAAACATATTTTTGATAATGTAAAACAAAATTAGCTGATGTCATCGCATTTCTGTGATATTTATTTTTACACTAATTACTAATTCCCTAATCAAAAATGCTTGACATGCTTACATTTTTTTTAAATAACTTGCAAATGGTTTAGACAAAGTACACAAAATCTCCAAGAACTTATTTTTAAAGGTTTATTGGAAATATTAATACAAGTTCTGTGAATTTTTCATCATTTTATCATATAGTTTAAACAAAAATTTAGTGAATTGCCATAAGAGTCCATGTAAAACGAGCGAATTTCAACATTTAATTACTCAAAAACCGGATAGACGAAAATTTAAAAAAATAATTTTAGAATCTAAATAGTGAAATGAAGGCACTGTATAAATTTCAGCCTCTCATCATCATTTTAATAAACGGTCACCAACCTCCTTAAGATCATTAGCTTTAATATATTTTAAATAAATAATTAGTTTCCCCGTATGACCGATATTGAAAGTTTTTTTATGACAGCTCCTAGCACTTGTTTTACTAAAAACATTAATTAATGACCAATAAAGTTATCTTAAAAAATAATGTAATTATTTAAGTAAGAAGGGTGATTTCGCCCCCTTGTATTTAGCGTCAGACTGCGTACATAATCTCTAGATTAGGAAAGCATTTCATCTTTCATCTTAAATTAATATTTGGGCTTGCAAACACATTCATACATCATCCTCAAAGAGGCAAGACGAGCTCAAACGTAAATAATAGAACAGAAATTTAATGAAAAGGGCTCTGATAAGCACGGATAAACGACGAAAGATGAAAGGGTTATTATATGAAGATTAGAATATCTTGATGCACTAGCTGATGTAATTTGTTAGTAGAATTGAAGAAGTACGAGAATCATAATTAATTTATGTTTTGAAATGGGTAACGCATAGAAAACTTTCGCCTAAAATACGTAAAAGCAGTCTAGGAAACTAGGTTTTTGTCGAGTTACATTTACTAATAAATCTCTTTACCTAAGTTAGTAAAGCTATTTATTAGATTATAGACCGGGAGCTCATGAAAGGTGATGGTGATTTCATCAGCATGCTTTTTGGATGATAGCATATTAACCCTATGACAACATAAAAAAACGGGTATTAAACCCTTGCATGCTTTCCGGTCATATGGAAAACTGCATTTCCACTTGCACAAAACTTTTCCGAAATTTTCCACCCATGGGCCAACGACGACTGCATGCCAATTTGGTTATAGGTGCTTTATGACACAAATATTAATTCTTTTCATCGACATGCTGTATGAAAACGCGGAAAATCATATTTTTTATTACAAGATCGTGTGACCGTTTGAGCCTTTTGGGATCCTGCGAATCGCAAGACTTTAAATGTGTTTAACAATAAAATATTCTACTTTTTTGAAATTCCAGTATCTTGTTGTCCATGATATAAATTTTGTCTACACAAAATTTGAATGATTATGACAGTGACAGTACAGTTGACATCTTTTGCTTGCATCTTAGTTTACATATTACATGAACATGAAACTATTAAAATGTAAGTAGAATTATTTATTAGAATTAGTAGAATAAGCAGAATTAGGCGAGAGGTCATGTGCTGGCCACATCAGATTTTTAAAAATTTCCCCTACTCGGATAAAATATAAATAAAATATTCTACTTTTTTGAAATTTCAGTATCTTGTTGTCCATGATATAAATTTTGTCTACACAAAATTTGAATGATTATGACAGTGACAGTACAGTTGACATCTTTTGCTTGCATCTTGGTTTACATATTACATGAACATGAAACTATTAAAATGTAAATATAATTATTTATTAGATTATTAAAATAAACAGAATTATGCGAGAGGTCGGGTGCTGGCCACATCAGATTTTTAAAAATTACCCTCACTCGGAGCATTTACTTTATAAATACAAAAACTAATAACTAAATTATGTCTGTATGCTATCCTGTGTACGCTAAGCTAAGATACAGTCCCTTTAGTATTTTTTTCGCCTGCTGTTCTTTTCCCAAACATCAGTATTTGTTTATTTCGCTTTGAAGGCTTGGGGCTCTTTCAGGGCCGTATTGGGTAGGATTAATGTTTTCGGGCTGTTGGTTTGTGAGTTTTTTTGAGCGTGAAGAGTTTACCTGGACCAATACACGGGGCAGTTGTAAGTATTGATCCTTGAAGAAAAGTAGGCAGACTTGTTTATATAACGCGCGAGATTAACAGAGTGAAAATTGATTGTTAGGGGTTTATTACGGTAGTAATTTATAGGAACTGAACTAAATTACTGTAACGGCAGTTTGTAATGGACTACTAAAGACTGCTATCAAATAGGTTCGTTATATATGGAAATTATTTTGATTTATTGTAAAATGTTTAAATATCTACCGCGTTTTTATCCAACTTGGGTGTGGTAGTCTCACATACTGTGAGTTATCGACAAATATTTTAAAACTGGATTGGCACAAATTCATTAATTTAATAATCCTGCTGAATTTAAATAAATATAGTGATATATTAAAAACTCTGATGTGGCTAGCACAAAACCTCCCGCCATACTCTACTCTTGTACTACTATACAAATCAAGATACAAATATTTTTATATTTCCCATTGGATTCCTCGTATCAAACTACATATAAATACATATTTTCTTTAAAAAATTCTGTCGGGTACAATTTTAAATGCACTTTGAAAATTTAGCTGTACCCATAAATAATTATACTTTCATTTATTTTTAATTGCAAAAATTGTCGTAAATAAATAATGTACCAATTTATTTAAGGAAAACTATATCAATCTTTAAAAGTACCACTTCCGGTTTGCGGATTTGTACCAAAATCTTATCCGGTGTTAAGATCCTTATTAAAACCTTAAATATGAAATTTGGTTATTAAAGGTTTAATACTTTTTAAGTTATCGTGGACGAAAAATCGTCACTCCATATGCACACACACACATCATCGTGAAAATAGTAAATTCGTATTGTAGCGACCCTGAATCGTGCTTATCCATCAAAAACTCGAAAATTTTGACCCATTACAATACCTCTCGTACAGAATATGAGGCGAGAGGTAAAAATATAAAACAACCACGTACCGTCATGAACATTAAATTTTAGCTCCATGTACCTAGTACACTACAAGAGCTCTTGATATTAAAATTTGACGAATTGCCTTGAAACAATTAAACCTGCGGTTTTCAATTTCCTGCCATTCCACCCCCTCCCATTCCACCCTTCCCCTAACATACACACGAGCTGAGCTCACATGTTGAGCGTTCCAGTGTTCCCGGTGTAACACATTTACACCCTCGTGTGGACGGTTTTCATTGGCTGTTATTTTTACACCGGATGCCGGATCCACTGGCCGAATATTTCCGCGTGTGTGACGTCACTTCCTCGCTGGAGAGGGAACATGCAGCTGGGATAAACTCGTGAAATTTGAAGAGACTTTTTTGTATTATTTTATGTGCGTTAAGCCTTGTTCACGCATGGATTCTTTGAGGATTCTTTCATGCTACTGAATATTAGGAAATAGAATTGTGTGAGAATTGTCTGTCAAATAGCGGTGCCGCTATATTGAATCTTCGATGAGTCTTGGAAAAAATTAATTCAAATTGTCAAGTTTTGAATATAAAGCGAATATATTTGAGGATCATTAAAGAGTCATAAAAACTGCATTCCTAGATAGTTTAGAACTTCCATGCAACGTGGAATTTTTGAACATTTTTAAATTGCAACCCCTGTCGAGTTTCACCTTATTTTAAAGATGATAAAAAAAGAAACACATAAAAACAAAGTTTTTCGCTCGATCAATATTTATTTAAATTTTTGTTTTTGAACCAGACCGGTGCAGTACATTTTGAGATAGCTAGCTGCCATTTTGTTTCAAGATGGCTGACTAACATTTTAATATACCTATGTTTCAAGACAGATTCTTAGCTATTACTGTACCAAATTTGAACGCAATAGTTACAGTACATTTTGAGATATCTGTCCGCCATTTTGTTTCAAGATGGCGGACTAACATTTTAATATATCTATATCATAAGTTAGATCCTTGGATATTACTGTACCAAATTTGACCGCAATCGGTGCAGTACATTTTGAGATAGCTAGCCGCCATTTGATTTCAGTATGGCTGAGAATCTGAAATTTTGCCAAAGTGCATTGTTGGGTGACAAAAGTCTATTTGCATTCTTTCAAGAATTTAATTTTAATTAATTGTAGTATTTTGTGCATGTTTATTACGATATTTATAACAAATGTTCAAATTGTCGACCTTCTTCGATCTCGCAATGACCCAAACGCTTTAGTGATCCACAATTTTCTAATTATTTTTCACTCGTTCAAAACTTATATCTGTCCCGAGACTTTTGGGAAGCCGTGTATAAGGTTCAAAGCACCTTTCCGATTTGCCATTGGAAATATTGCCGATGGCAAATTTCTACTTCCAATAGCTTCATCCTGTTCCTGGTTTAGTTCTCAATAAAATAAATGTGTTACAATTGAGTTAGTTTCTTTAGTGCTTCCACTGCTGCAAACTTAAAGTAGTTAGTTCAATAGTAATTAATTCATTCTGCCAACTTCCAAGAAGTAAAAACTTCCAAGAAACTAGAACTGCGATTTGCAGTCACTGAACAGTATTTATTTAAACTCTTTTCAGTTACAGTGAAGCAACTTTTTTTCAGGAAATACAATAAAGCTTTTGTATAGTAACAATGGGAACATCTAACTAAGAATCTGGCAAAGTGATTCTAAAGGAAGTGTTCATAGCAGCCTTCAATAAAATACGCACTTAAGTCATAAACTCAGAGATATGCAAATTTTACACAAACATAAGCATAAACATATATATCTGTCAATCAGAAAAATAGGGAAAAAATTGTTGCATCTGTCTCTTTGTGAAATTATCAAAATGTCAAATAAAATGTATATAAATGTGGAATTAATTTTAAAAAATCTGATGTGGCCAGCACAAGACCTCCCGCCATACTTACATTATTCTTTTCACTTATTATACAATAATTATATTAATATATAGGTACTATCTACTACTACTACTCATAAATATATCTTAGTCATTTTATTTAAACTGCAGAAGAAGATATAAACGATATTTTACTATTGTCACTGTCACGGTCATGTCATAATCATTTCAATTGTACGTAGTAACAAATGTTAGACGATTATGGACTACAAGATACCGAAATACTAAATTATAAGTATATACTTTAATTATTCTTATATAATACCAGATACAGAAAAATGTATGAAATACCGATTGTAGGTAATAATCACATAATCTTTCATTTAAAATAAAATAATTTATCTTAAATTAATTATTTATCGAAATATTTAAAAAAAGTACTACTTCCGGTTTGTAGATTGAAACCAAAATTATATTGGGCTATTAGGAATCGTATTAAAACCTTAAATACAAAATTTGAAATTTTAATGTTTGATATATTTTGAGTTATCGTGAACGAAAAAAGTGTAATATACCTACGAACGCACACACACACAGACATCATCTTGAAAATGTTAAATTCTTACTCGAGGGACCCGCAAACGCGCTTATCCACCAAAAACTCACACTCGAAAATTTTGACCCATTACAATACCTCCCTTATAGAATATGAGGCGAAAGGTAAAAATAGTTATAAGGAGAAGGATTGCTTGAATAATTTCGTACAATACGTGTTGTATTTTCGAAACTGTGTTAAAATTAATTTATAAATTTATTTAAGTATATGTTTTATTTCCATAGCTGTGAATGAACCTTAAAATAAGTTTATTATTTTGTCCAGCATCAAAATTTTAATAATAATTTTTTATTTTCAGATGCGGATATCAACTGAACGAGCTACGGTACCAAGAACACAGTGAGTTATTTTTATTTACTTATTTTCTTGAAATCTGGAGTGGTCGGTACATAATTATATAATTTGGTTATCCAATGTTTTCTTTTCGAGTGGATTTAATCGTCAATCCAATTACGTTTCTTTTGAAACTTTTCAAACTTCGAAAAGAAAATCCCTAATCAGATAGAGCTTTACCTTCGTGAATGCATGTTTTATTTCAAAGTTTGCCTTATAAATTTTTATGCCCCGTAAAAAAATAATAAGAAACATGAGGCAGCGTATCGATAGAGTAATTTATCTTCATTGCTGCCAACAAAATCTAGTGAGAAACAAAGCAGTGCATTAATAATCGTTAGGTTGGCAATACAGTCTGATGAAATATTTAAGGGAGGAGTTTATTTTGTCCTTTGCAGAGGATTAAAAATTTAAATTATTGGCTGCGGATTACTTTTTCCGGATTACCAGGGATTTTCGCTTTTTTAGTAATAAGCATTGAAATATGGAGCTTTTTATTTTACGGCAACACTTTAATACGTACATGTACAGTAAGCGAAATGAGAGATTTCAAATAATATTAATAGATTATCATGAATTTTTTGGCAGAAACTGCTTCGCTACTTTCAAATAGTGGATAAAGCAGTCGTCCAACTCGGTCGAAAATTTTTTTCGACTACAGATTTGAAATTCTCGTGGTCGAATTAGTATATAACCACATTTTAAGCCAATTCCCAATATTATGCTTTAGGCTAGAAAATAAGCAAATTTTATCTCGGATTTTGTACCATATTTGAAATACCTCAATAAAAATTGTACACCTTGAAATTTTTTCTTGAAAATTTGGATTCCTACATAATTTGACCCGAGGAATCCAATGGTGACAAAATAAATTTTCCATTTCGACCAGTTTTCGACTTAAAAAAATTATGTCGAAAAATATTGGTCGAAAAAAAATTTCGACTACAGATTTGAAATCCTCGGGGTCGAATTGGTATATAACCCAATTTTCAGCCAATTCTGAGAGAAAAAGTTACTTTGGCCAAAATTTCATCAAGGGGTAGACCCATATTTTTTGGCCATTTTCGAAAACCCTTCATACAAATTGTACTCGTTGGAATTTTTTCGCGAAAATTTGGATTTATATGTAATTCGACGCGAGGAATCCAATGGTGAACAAATTACGGTCATACGTTACTCCCGTCTTTGACCTGCAAAAATTATTGCGAAAAGTATTAGCCGAAATTTTTTTTTAGTGGCACCATTGGATTCCTCGGGTCCAAAATAGGGTAGAACCAAATTTTGAGCGAATCGAAAATTTCAAAAATTTTCAACATTTAAAAAAATTTTCAACCTGCATTTAAAATTGTACTCGACAGTATTTTTTAAAGAAAACATGTATTTATATGTAGTTTGATACGAGGAATCCAGTGGTGTACTTAAAAAAATATACAAAAATATTTGTATTTTGATTTGTATAGTAGTAAAAAGAGAAGAGTATGACGGGAGGTCTTGTGCTGGCCGCATCAGATTTTTTTTCTGTAATTAGTATATCAAATTATATTTCCTATTAAAGTTTCGAGCAGAAGGTATAGAAACACCTGTGTATTCTTAACTTATATGTACTGAAGGTTATTTTAAGACACAATTTTCCCTACATTTCTTTTCTATAGTATTTTTCTGGTATTTTCAGCGTATTGATTTCTGTCTATCAATTTTTTTATTTGTAAGACTTCAGTGACAAAAATAGTCATCCTGCGTCGCGAGCGGCCATGAAACGTCGCGTTATTCATTTGTTCGTTTTGTGAATTGTGAATTTAATCACAACGGTTGGAAATTTAATGCATTTTTTATCTATCGTCACTTGTTGTTTTATTAAAATGTGTTTTAATTAAATTTCACAAAATTCAGAACAGCATATTGTAATACGACACTTTCAAAATCAAAGCGGCAACGGAGAGATCCTTATGCCACCAGGACTACATTTAAGACGACCAAGTGGTCAGCTTGATTTAGTTGCTAGATGTTTTCAAAATATTTTCCTGAAATTTTAATATAATTAACAGAAATTTATTGATATTTGATATCTAGCAGTTAATCTAACCGAAACTTAATCCCGGTTTTCATCAAATGTCCCTTCTCAAAGCGCGGCCTTCTGAATGGCGTTTTTCTTTTCCAATTTCCCGTAACTGGAAAATAAGGAGTCACGGGTCTCCCTCGGGATACACGTGCAATGCCGAGGTCCTGGAGGAGTTAAAGGCTATCAAGGGATAGAACCCTGTCGGTAATGTGTGATACAGGATGCTGTATTACCGACAACCGACCTGTCAACGATGAAATACGAAAGACGAGAAACGGAAGAAATAAAATGAAATTTCTATCACGGGTTTTTTCGATTATATAACATATTTTCCGGCTGCGGTTTTGACAACTCATGTTCGAATCCAGTCAGGTACTTTAGTTTTTTAAACGCACATAAATTTATTCATATAAAGTTTTTTGTAAGTAAAACTAGTGCTAGGAGCTAAGGAAAACTGTCAATACCGAAACCGTGGGGGAAACTAATTATTTCTTTAAAATATTTTATTCAATTTTGACAACAACTTTAAACAACTGGAGGTTGATTCTATAACTTTACAAGACTGTTGTACGAACGCAGCTATTGTAAATAATGACGTCATACTGTCTAGTAATTTTTAACCATCGTGTTGGCAAGACCCCGTTACTTACTAGATTTATGTTGGCTATACTACTAGCATGCACATCTGACAGCCAATTTAAATTTAAATTTTAAATGATGTATATACAAAAAAATATTATTGTATGAAGATAAAAATTCATTACACTTAACACAAGAAAACGTTTTGATATTTAAATAATAATACAAATACACGAAGAGGTTAACTCTCAACAAACAATGACAGCCAAACTTTGAAAGAGAGAGACAGATATCTTGCAGCGTACGTACAACACCTACCGAGCTGTTGTAACTTATTTACAAGATATCGCAAGTCATGACGTCATTATATAGGTTCTACAAAAATCCGCTAGGCGCTCCAGCATCGCCGGTCTTGTAAATATGACAGTTATGGTCTTGTAAAGTTATAGAATCAACTCCCTGTGTATTCGCAAGGGAATGAATTTTTTTTTTAATCACTCAACACCTTCCTCAAGACATTTTTAAATCACTCTGACGTTTTAAACTGTCATTATTTGGACATAAATACATAAAAACAATGACAACTTCTCACTAACGACTACTTTGATTTTTTTTTGTTATGTCAAAATAAATTTATAATTCATATATTTGAAATAATTTCGTCAAAATTGAATAAAATATTGTATACGAATGTTTATTCACTCGAAGAAATTATCCCACTCGCCCTTCGGGCTCGGGGGCTAAACTTTCTTCTCTTGAATAAACATTCATGTATCTCACTTGGTGTATAAGTATCTATAATAAAAATAAATTAATTCCCCGTATGAACTCCTAGTAAAACTTTTTAGTACAACTTTCCTCGTGTGAACAGGGCATAGAATATGAGGCAGAGGTAAAAATAGTTAAATTCTCCTGTTGCTACAACAGCACTAAACATTAATTTTATTTTACAAATCATTACATAATAGTTAACATTTTCAATACTTTACATAAAATTAAGAACTACTGGGCACATACTCAAATAATATCACAACAATAATAATTTGGAGCATAATCATATAACATAGAACAAAAAATCTCGCTGCAGTGTAGCGATGAAGGAAGACTCCTAATCGTAAACTGAATTTGTTGATAGTAGAAGCAGCACGTTTAAGTTTGCGAATAACTTCTGCGTCAAATGGCGACATGGTAAATAAGGCTTCTGTATCTTCATCAGCATTATCTATACGTAGAACTGAACACGCTTGTAGAGAATTGAATTCCATTAACAGTCGCGAATAGTCGCTTTCCATTTTTTCTAACTGCAGTCGTAGACCGTTTCTTTCGCCTGTTAGAACCTCAACCGAGTTCTGTTTCACGAGTAGAGTCTTCGTTAGCACGTGGAACTTGGATTCCAAGTCTTCTGAAGATGTAGACCGAGGAAGATTTTGTAAATGGGAAATTTCTTCGTTCTTTAGATTTATTATATTTGTATGTTGTGTCAGTTCTTCGTCTAGTTGTTGTTTGGTGCGGGATAGCTCGTCTTCTAATGCCAGACGAGTTTTTTCTTCTTTTTGTAGCGCTTGTCGTGATGTTGAAGCTTCTTCTTGAAGGAGCGAGCATTGTCGTTGGGTGGCTGACAAATCGTTTTGTACTAAGTCAAGTTTTTCGGTTAGTTCGTCGACGGATTTTTGTTGGTCGTCTTTGGTTTTGACTAATTTTGATACGTATTCGATATGAGCTTTGTTTTTACTTTTTTCCATTTCTTCTTGAGTTGTAGTTAGTGCTGCCATTGCTTGTTTCAAACGAGTTTTTAAAACTGAGTTTTTACCTTCGTAATCTGTAATAGCTATTTTAAGTTCTGCTATATGCTTTTGTGAGCTGAAGTACTTTGTTTCTAGTATTTCAAGCCTGCTTTCGACTTCTTGAATGTTGCTAGCCGCTGCGCTAAATTCGTCTAGATAATTTGCAACTGCAGTAGAATCTTCTGATTCCTCTACAGATATTTGAGTATATTTGTCTTCAATGTCGTCTTGAATCTGTATAGAGGAAGATGAGTGGTTATTTGAAGAGCTACCATCTTCTGTTTCTTCTGTGGAGAAATTAGTTTCTTCGTATCCAGAGACTGGGGTTAGGTCATTTGCATCGCTGCTCTCTCTTGATTCATTTTGAACGAGAACGAGAGATGCATTGTGATCTAAGCGAACTAGAAGGTCTTCTGCTTTTTCAGAAAGGTTCGACAGCCAAGCCATGGACACATATAATTAGAAATTATCAATTACATCATATTTGAGATGATAAACAACCGATGACATATTATTACAGTCTCATTGTCATTTGTTTGTCACTATTGTTACTGTCACTGTCATAAGCAATTTTACGTTGTAACAAATGCTAAACAATCATGGACTACCAGATACTGAAACCACTGAAAAATTTATGAAATGCTAATAATTGTAGATAAAATAATATAATCTTTCATTTAAAATAGAAACTATTGTGATAAATTAATTATTTATTGAAATATTTAAACAAAATACTACTTCTGGTTTATTAATTAGTACCAAAATTTTATGAATTCCCATTCGTATTAAAACATTTAAATATAAAATTAGGTTGTTTGATATTTTTTTAGTTATCGTCAAAGAGAAAATTGTAACATATTGACATACGCACATACACACACACTCACAAATTATTCGTATTCTATGAATCCTGAAACGTGCTTATTCACTAAAAATTCACACTAGAAAATTTTGAACCGTCTCCTTATATAATATAATGCGGAAGGTAAAAAATTAATTAATAAAGTTAGTACCGCTGATTGTATAAAGCTCATTAACGAACATAAAACTAATTTTTTTTATAAAACTTAAATATAAAATTTCAATCGAAAATTTGTACACGTTCTCTAGTTATCTTACTTACAGACAGGCAGACCGACAGTCAGACAAACAGACAGACAGACAGGACAGATCGATTTTTTTTAACATGTTTTTGGGTTACCCTACTGACTGTTTCTATTTTTATTTGATTTCGTTAGTTTGAATTCCTTGTCTTCTCGTTGCGTGTTACCAGCAATTCAGCTTACCAGGTCAGGACTTGAGGATTAAGGGGTGGTTATTTTTGCTCCGGAAACCGCTCCCTGTAAGGTAGAAAACAGGAAGGGCGGTGTTATTTTGAAGCCGGAATAAAAGTACAAAAGCATTTGCGCTTTTATGCACTGCGCATTTCGTGCCTGAATGGTATCAGCGAAACTGTTCATCATCCAACAAAGTTTATTTCAATATGAGCACATGGATTCTTTGAGGATTCTTTCATGCTTCTGAACCATGAGATAAATAATCCTGGTGAGAATCGCCCGTCAAATAACGGCGCCGCTAAATTGAATCTTTAATGAGTCTTGGTAAAGAAGAATTTCTAATTCATTGATAGCTTCAAACCAAGAACAGTATTTTTTAAGGACTCAGAAGCATGAAAGAATCATCAAAGAATCCATGTGTGAACATTCAATAAAGAAACAGTTTACCAAAACCGAGTAACTTAAGCCTCATTCACATAAGCATTTAGTTTTACGGTTTACAATTATGTTTACGTTTACGAAAGTTTATATTCATGTACCTAAATTCATACGAGCATTTGTACTTTCTACTTTCAAGCACTGTGAATGCTTGTATTTAGTTAGATGAACTTTAAGTAAATATAAATATAAACTTTAATGGCCAGTTGCACCGCTTCCACTTAAATTTTAAGTTTTCCTTATATGAACAATATCGAATCAAAATCAAATTGTCAAGCGTAGAAATAATATTGCTGTCATGAGTTAGATTCGATATTTTTTTATTTAAATGACACTTAAAATTTAAGTGGAAGCTGTACAAATAGCCATAAGGGCCTCGTTTTCGTAACAAAATATTGCGTGTTTAGAGGTGTAGCAGTTTCTGCTTTACTCAGTGCATATTATACAAAGAAGAACAAAAGGTACCTACTAGATGTTTGGCAAATAATTTATGCCCAGTTATAATTCATATAAAAAAATAAATACAAAAGTGAATTTTAAGCAATTTTGTACATGCTTTATCTTATGATTAAGAGATTTATTAGAAAATGTAACTCGGCATAAACCTAGTTCTATTCTTCGTCCGTAAATAAATTAATGAAATTTGGCTTTATCTATAAAACTTCGTGAGCATTTGACTGCTTTTACGTATTTTAGACGAATGTTTCAAACGAGGTGATAAACTATACGTGGAGTCGATAGCTTTCAAACTAAATAGTTATAAACTCTCTTCGTGTTTAGAAAAAATATTTTCCTTGAGTTTGAGCATCACTGTTCTACAGCAATGTTAAATAAAATAAATCAAAGTTCGTTACAATAATATATTATCTATTTCAACGCTGCTGTGCGCACATTCACAAATAATAATCATCATAAATGCAACAGCGGAATGAATGAGCAAACATAGTTAACATGCAAATCTATGCACATAAAACATACAACATAGAACTCCATGCACACATTGTCTGGGTGCATGTAAGTATGTAAAACAGCAGTTACCAAACGGCTACGATCGCTCATGCATAAATATCAGCAAAAACGCTTGCGTCCTTTTGCTTTTATTGGAAGAGTGTGACCTGGAATAAGGCCAGATTTATAGGATTTAAATGAAGGATAATTATAAATGAATTATTATTTTTGGGTAAAGTTCTGTAAATTTATTTTTCTATTTGGCGTTCACAAAGTTAACTTTGTGAAACGCAACTGAATATTGTTAAGAGCATTCTGTACAGGAAGAATATAGACGTAAAAAGCACTTTACACGCATACACCTCATCGACACATGGTTGCACATTTTAACAAAAACAAATTTTTATATGGTAGATAAGGGATAAAACTTCGTTCTATTAGTGCCATTTTTTCTGTTTTGTACCGAAGTTTTAGTTTATAAAATAAAGAAAACTACAAAAATTCACATTTTTTACCTCTAATTTACTTGAAATCAGAAAGTTTTTCTAAAAAATAACACTATCCCAACGTAGATTAAACTTTAAACTACATGATTCAAGTTTAAAATATCATGTTCTGCGATATATGAAGAAAAATCTGAAGGTTCTTCTAAACGCCTGCAAGCGGTTGAAAGTAAGTAATTTCGACCATTGAACGTGCTGAAAAAAAAATTGCACTAATAGAATGAAGTTTTATCCCTTAGCTACCATATAAAAATTTGTTTTTGTTAAAATGTGCAACCATGTGTCGATGAGGTGTATGCGTGTAAATTCTTTTTACGCGTACAATCTTCCTATACAGAATGCTCTTAAGGTTCACTTTGTGACACGCAACATATTTTTTAAGAAGGTTGGTATTGGCAGTATCAGATGACATTTACTTCAATTGTCAAACGTCAAACCTCAGACAAATTTTAGTATAACCTCTAAAACTATTTTGCTTAATTAATTACTTTATATTCAATAAAATTAATAAATTTAGTAATAGAAAACATTAAGTTCAATATTTTCTATAATGTCTGCATTTATCACCTAGAATACTTCAGTAATAGTTATACACTTTTACAGTGACAGAGACAGTTGAATAAATGGCAATATTAATGACACCAACAAAAACTTTAGTCACATAAATTTCCCTAAATCGACTTGTGTATATTGTGGCAGTTTAATTTTAATTTTAATATTAAAAAGACACCAATTAGTAAAAATAGTATAAAGAACTCATTTTATAAGACTTTCTTTCGCACTTGTCCTTTAGTTTTTACTTTTGTCTTCTTCTGTATTTTAAAGTTGTATTCACATAAAACATTAATTATTTTGTTGTTTTGAATTAGTGTAACAAAAAAATAATATTTTTTTTATATTTTCAGATTTTTAATTTTTTTTCAGGTTCCTGAAAATAAACTACCCTCGATTTCTCGAAAACGGTAAGAGACGCAGTCTTGATTCTGTCACCATTAAATTCCTCGCGTCGAATTACATGGGTATATAAATTTTTAGCTAAAAATTCCAACTGGTACATTTTTTATGAGGGATCATCGAAAATCGAAGAAAATCCTTCATAAAAATTGTACCAGCCGGAATTTTTTGCTGAAAATTTGTATACCCATGTAATTCGACGCGAGGAATTCACTGGTGACAAAATAAAGTCTGCATCTCTTACCCTTTTCGAGAAATAGAGGGAAGGTTATTTTCAGGAGCCTGAAAATTTTCATTATTCTGAAAATTCTGAAAATTTGGTTATTAGTCAATTAAAGTGCGACAAACACAATGCCGCAAACCGCAGTCCGATATCGGGCTTAGTTTTTCAGATAAACAGCTTCAAAGTTGAGAATTGAAAAAACTGAAAATCAAGATAACTCGAAAACTAGCAAAATAGCGAAACGCGGTTTGCGGCATTTGATCTTTTAAAGCTTGAATAATTTAAACCCAATACCAAGTCATCAATTTTATATTTTTTAACAAGTTTCACCTAAAATATTAGATTAGATCAAAGTTTCCAAAAGAATAAATCTTAGTTTCAATCTTCGTAGAAATCTTTTATCAAAGACTGAATCATAGCAAGTTGGGCCGGACGTTTGTAGGTCAAATCGCAGGTGAACCTCAAATGGAATTAGTAAGTTTGGCTCATCATTTTGCTTCATTTAACTTCAGACAGATAATCGATACCACGTTTGACGATAAATCTAAAACGTTATCGTGAATATCTATCACGTGTCTTGCACAACTTTGGAAAGAGCAGTCTCTTCGTATATTCTATACCGTATATGCACTGCCTCACATATTGAGCCTTCAGTGTGTGCGGTTACCAGCCGTGAAGTCACCCATGGTTGTCAGTGGAGAGATTTTTCAGATGAAATTTTTGTCAATATATCTCTGGTTTAGTGTCAAACCTTCCATTGATTAAATTTAAATAGTGTGGTACAGTTATTTTTATTCCTTTGTGTACCGCGTTTGCTCAGTGGCCATCGAATTTAATTAAATCTAAAAATAAATGGACAACGGTTTCATAATGAAATTTGAACTTCCATTTGTTGTATAATTCCATTATTGGTTGGTGAATTAAAACACAATAAATTCATATTCTTAATTAAGTTTGGTAAAGTTCAAATTGCCTGTAATATTAATTTGGGAGGAAGTAATAAGATTACTTCGGCATGATTGGGTATTAATTATATTAAAATTTATTGAGTTATGCATTGCTAGTAATTAATTCATATTTCATGAAGCACTTTTATTATTGTACTTACCTACATTATTTTATCTACGAATTAGAAGACATTCATTATAATTATTTATACTTAGTTATTTTTGTAGTCTGTTTTTAACAATAAAGTAATCAAATAAGTTGTGTTTTAGCTACTTATATCACTATACAGGTTTAACCTCCACCAACCTGTATGTACCTAATTTTAGCATTGAATTAAAAAATCTGATATGGTCAACACATAACCTCTCGCCATACTCCTATTTTACGAATTTTAATGTGTATGAAGGTACTTACTCATAAATATACCTACCATTGTAGAAGGGAATTCAGGAATTGTAGTTTTTATAATGTTATTTAAGTTTATCATGACATTTCATATTTTCAATGTCAATTTGTTAATACGTCAAAAATTTATTTGACATTAACACTCAAATATTGTATTTTTACCTCTCGCCTCATATTCTATAAGAGAGGTATTGTAATGGGTCAAAATTTTCGAGTATGAGTTTTTGGTGGATAAGCACGTTTCAGGCTCTCTAGAATACGAATTTACTATTTTCACGATGATGTCTGTGTGTGTGTGTGTGCGTATGTATGTATGGATGTATGGACGTATGGACGTATGTGACGATTTTTCGTCCACGATAACTTAAAATGTATCAAACCTTTAATAACCAAATTTTATATTTAAGATTTTGATAAGGATCTTAACAAGATTTTGGTAGAAATCCGCAAACCGGAAGTAGTACTTTTTGGAACTTGGTATAGTTTTTCTTAAATAAATTGGTACATTATTTATTTATGACAATTTTTGCAATTAAAAATAAAAGATAATATAATTATCTATGGGTACAGTTAATTATAAATACAATTTGCTGAATCTGGTAGTAATTAGCAATTAAATAAAGTGCAACTAAGTACCAATATCTTGTTGTCCATGATATGAAATTTGTTTTTACTCAAAATTTGAATTATAATGACAGTGACATTACAGTTGACATCTTTTGCTTGCATCTTGGTTTACATTATCGTTTACATATTACATGAACATAAAACTATTAAAATGTAAGTAAAACTATTTATTAGATTAGTAGAATAAGCAGAATTAGGCGAGAGGTCGTGTACTGGCCACAGCAGATTTTTTGTATTTATTGGTAGGCAGATAAATCAAAATTGTAACAAATTTGTAGCATGTTTAACTTCTTGTAATTGGAAAATGGTGCTAGATAGAAACAACGTTTTGAATATAAATTGTAGATAGTAGGTAACATTTAGTATAGGTACATTGTTATTAATCCATATAATTTAAGGATATTCCAGAAAAACTCTTCAGATCTTTAAGAAACTACCACTTTCGGTTGCACGATCAACACCAAAATGTAATCACATCTAATCTAGGGTGTTAGAATATTATGTACAAAATTTCAAATTTTTTTATTCAGTGGTATTTGAGCTATCGCACCTCCAACATCCATCCACACACACACATACATCATCGCGACTCTATCAAAATCGTTTTCTAGGGACCTCAAAACGTGTTTATCCATTGAAAACTCACTATCGAAATTTTAGCATGATTACAATACCTCTCTTACAGATATGAGTGGCGAGAGGTAAAAATCTAGAAGTAGTTGATTGCATAAATAATAAAAACAAACAGCAAATTACTTTCTGAAGCTCTGTTTGGAATAATGAACTCGTTGGCTTATTTCGTTTAGAATTACTTGAAATAAGCTGACAGGAAGTTGAAGCACTTCAGGAATGTAAATCCGAATCCTCATCCACCGTCAGGATAATTAAATTCATCCTGTGTCTCCAGATTTGAGTTGGTATTTGATATCGGACTGTATTAAGCTTCCAAATTAGATATTTGAATGCGGAGCTTAAGTACCTACGCATCTCTTATCAAATCATTCAAATTACATCAATTTTATACTGAATATACCATATTAATGTTATTTTTACCTCTCGCCTCATATTCTATAAGAGAGGTATTGTAATGGGTCAAAATTTTCGAGTATGAGTTTTTGGTGGATAAGCACGTTTCAGGGTCTCTAGAATACGAATTTACTATTTTCACGATGATGTCTGTGTGTGTGTGTGTGTGTGTGTGTGTGTGTGTGTGTGTGTGTGTGTGTGTGTGTGTGTGTGTGTGTGTGTGTGTGTGTGTGTGCGTGTGTGTGTGCGTTTGTATGAACCGACGATTTTTCGTCCACGATAACTTAAAAAGTATCAAACCGTTTATAACCAAATTTCATATTTAAGGTTTTAATAAGTATCTTAACACCGGATAAGATTTTGGTAGAAATCCGCAAACCGGAAGTAGTACTTTTAGAAGTTTGGAAAAGTTTTCCTTAAATATATTGGTACATTATTTATTTATGACAATTTTTGCAATTAAAAATAAAATAAATTGTAGTTATCTATGTGTACAGTTAATTATAAATACAAATTGCTGAATCTGGAAGTATTTAACAATAAAATAAAGTACAATTAATATTCTATTTTTTTGAAATTCTAGTATCTTGTTGTCCATGATATAAAATTTGTTTCTACATAAAATTTGAATTATTATGACAGTGACAGTACAGTTGACATCTTTTGCTTGCATATTGGTCTACATTATCGTTTACATATTACATGAACATGAAACTATTAAAATGTAAGTAAAACTATTTATTAGATTAGTAGAATAAGCAGAATTAGGCGAGAGGTCGTGTGGTGGCCACAGCAGATTTTTTATTTGTCAGACACAAGCTTCAAGCTTTTATATTTTGATCAACATACATAGTTATATACTTACAAAATAAATAAAATAATAGATAAAAAGAGACTTTTAGAATATTTTAATAAAATAATATACTTGGGTTGAGTATCGTATTTGTATATTCAAAAATAATTTTATTAGAAGCTCGCGTCAGATTCACTGAAGCTGGTTTCAGCCAGCTTGCAGAATATTACAAGTCCACTTCAGTCAGTAGTGCGCCAGAAATTAGACAAGTTAGACGTTTACAAGTGTTTTTGTGTCATCAAAGTGATCTTTATGGTTAGAAAATGCTGTTGAATTGCTGGAATAAGGTAAAATATGTTTAAAATATATGTATTAAATTTTTCAGTTCAAACTTTAAAAGTAGGAAGTAGTAAGATGTATTCAAAAGCAAAAAATCTGTTGTGGCCAGCACATAACCTCCCGCCTTGACACTGTAATATGTGAATTTGGTATTTGTTAGGCTACTTTTGTAATTTTTTATAGTTTTAGCTTTATGTGGATACAATTTTTATTTTATTATTACCTTTATTACATTACAACCAGTTAATAATGAATCGATGATGCTTCTTGACTTCTTGATACGTTTCATTAACATGTATAAATGTATAATACAAAATATTAGAATTTTATGTTCAGTAGAATTTGAGATAATGAATCAGAACGAAAGAGCATAGTAGGCGCACATACAGACTTCCATACATACACACACACAGACACACACACAGACATCCTCGTGAAAATAGTCAAAATAGGTTCTAAAGGTACTAAAACGTACTTATTGACAAAAATCTCGACATCAAATTTTTTCACGATCCCTATACCTCTCTAGGCGAGAGGTAAAAACGTTCTTATAAAATAATTAATTATTGTTGAATTCAAATTGTCACACAATCATCAATATTTTAATATGTTACATTTATACTAATGAGTATATTTAAAACGAAGCTTAAATTGTAATTAATTTTATTATTAATCCATAATAAACAGTTTTAATTTATTTGAAAATATAGCAGGCTCATTTATATTATTAAATCGTATTTAATTTATGCAATAAAATATTATTTTATTTAATTGGACCATTGAATAATACATATTTATGTAGTCAACCCCTATTGTATTATGATTTCATAATTCAATACTATTGTATAATTATTTATTATGTCATTCAACACTAACTGTCAAATAAAGGACTGGCATCACACCAAAGCATGGTTAGGTTAATTTTTTAATGAACAAATGTTTTAGTCGTAGATAAAACGTCGTATTTGACTCGCACATAATGGCTATAACTCACTCGGATGATTATACACGAGCTGAAGGCGAGTGCATAAACTTTCATCCTCTTGAATTATAATAATAATAATAACTTTATTTTGTACTTAATGTTAAAAATTGGTTTTATACGTTCATTTTCAGTAGATAAAGTATTACTTTAACATCGAGGGTAGATAAAATAAAATTTGAGTAGATAAAGTAAAATTTGAGTAGATAAAGTAAAATTTGAGTAGATAAAGTAAAATTTGAGTAGATAAAGTAAAATTTGAATAGATAAAATAAAATTTAAGTAAAATAAGAATATTTTTACACAAATTAACATTAAGTACAAAATAAAATAATATATTGTACACGACGATAAAGAGTCTTTATCGACACGTGAAAGATAGCCCACTCGTTCCTTCGTCACTCGTGAACTAACATCTTTCACTTTTCGATAAATGATCTCTTTATCGTCTTGTATAATAAATTACTATTATTGCCCAACAGGAACCAATTACAGGGCAAAATAAACATAAGCAAAGTATATACAAATATAGTATAAATATACAAAAATATATAATTTCAACAAAAAAAAATCTGCTGTGGCCACCACACGACCTCTCGCCTAATTCTGCTTATTCTACTAATCTAATAAATAGTTTTACTTACATTTTAATAGTTTCATCTTCATGTAATATGTAAACGATAATGTAAACCAATATGCAAGCAAAAGATGTCAACTGTACTGTCACTGTCATAATAATTCAAATTTTATGTAGAAACAAATTTCATATCATGGACAACAAGATAGAATATTAATTGTACTTTATTTTATTGTTAAATACTTCCAGATTCAGCAATTTGTATTTATAATTAACTGTACACATAGATAATCACAATTTCTTTTATTTTTAATTGCAAAAATTGTCATAAATAAATAATGTACCAATATATTTAAGGAAAACTTTTCCAAATTTCTAAAAGTACTACTTCCGGTTTGCAGATTTCTACCAAAATGTTATCCGGTGTTAAGATACTTATCAAAACCTTAAATAAGAAATTTGGTTATAAACGGTTTGATACTTATTAAGTTATCGTGGACGAAAAATCCTCGGTTCATACAAACACACAAACACACAAACACACACACACACACAGACATCATCGTGAAAATAGTAAATTCGTATTGTAGAAACCCTGAAACGTGCTTATCCACCAAAAACTCATACTCGAAAATTTTGACCCATTACAATACCTCTCTTATAGAATATGAGGCGAGAGGTAAAAATAAAGAACATAAAAAATATATGTATCAATAATGATTTATGCAAAAATATCTACATACAAGACATCAGCATACGAACACATCAAATAAATTGGCGAACGCCGAAGAACGTCAGTACGTGCAGTTGGCTATGTGCTCGTTAAATAATATACTTCAACTAATATTTAAATTAATTTACTATTAATTTGTTAGATCAGTACAATACCAGTTTAATAATACTATCATTAAACTATTGTAAGTATATTAGCATTTGGTATTAGTATTAGATTAGTGCAACTCTGTGGCCATCTGTGCTTCAGTGTAAGTTTGCGGTACAATCCAAGTTTAATAATCTAACTTGTATTTGCTTTCCATCGATTGGAATTTCAAATTTTACGAATAGAATTTCATTTAATTCTGCACAGAACAGCCAGTATATTTTAGCAATTTATAGGGATTTTCGTTTGGCATAGTTGGCATTGTTTCAATAAAGATATAGCGAATAAGATAACTTGAGAGAGGCTTGCTGGGATAAAGTACAATTGCGCTGAAAGCATTGGATATAGAAACTATTTTCAATGCGTAAAAAAGTTACACTATATTTATAAATATTCTCCGCTAGTGTCTTCTTACTAAAATCCCCTAGATCCCACTAAATCTGGTGTAAAACAATATAGCGTAAAATCACGAACGTGCCAAGATTTTCGCAACCACATAATATTTTTGTTTCCTGAATAATTTCTCTTTTATGCGCTGAAGTTTTCGCTTCAGGCTTCAGGCTTCAGAGGCCTGAAGAATTGAGAATTCCAAGCACGCCGGTGCCCTTTGACCCCGCACGAGGGGTCACACTGGGTCGGCATTCCAAGGCGCAAAGAATTCATAACACGAAATATGAGAAGATAAAAAGAAATCTGGTTTTTTATTGCCATTTTAAAAAGATGCTGAATTAATCAAAATAACTTGATGGATACGCGATTTTTAAGACTTCAAATAAGCTCTTTGAGGATTCTTTCACGCTTCTGAACCATGAGAAAATAATCCTGCTAAGAATTGCCAGTCAAATAGCGGCGCCGCTAAATTGTATCTTCATTGAGTCTGGGTAAAGAAGAATTTCTAATTCATTGATAGCTTCAAAACAAGAACAGTAATTTTTTTAAGGACTCAGAAGCATGAAAGAATCACCAAAGAATCCATGTGTGACCATTCAATAAAGAATTTTTTATCAGTTTACCAAAACCGAGTATCTTAAGTTGCTCGTCTACGTTTTTACCGAATTCCTAGAATACTCTCGATTTTACTTTTCCCCACTACTAGGGCTGCCTGAAACCAGCCCGAAACTCGTACTTTACCGCATCCTAGCTATGCAATGTCATATTGAAGTTGAAAAATACTGTAGAAGTGTTTTCGTTGCGAGTAAACTGCCAGATTATTATTGACTTACGAGTATGTTTATAAAAACATTTAATAGAGAAACAATGTGCCTTTTTAAAATTATTCTTTACTAAGATTCATTAAAGATTCAATTTAGCGGCGCCAATATTTGACAGGCAATGATTCTTTTTCTCAGGATTCAGACACATGAAAGAATCATTAAAGAATACTAGTGTGGTGTCCTTAAAATAATAAATTCTTATAACTTAAATTCGAATCAGTTAACTACACAAAATCTTGCATGTAGTGTACTGTCCACTAACAACCATGAGCGAGTTGACGGCTGGTAACCGCACACACAGACCTATGATGCACACACCCAAGTATATACGCGTAATAATAACATTAAAATTATATTTCAACTGCTGAAATTAATTTTTGTTACAAAACTAATTCATGTACCTATATGTAAAAATGTCACGTACTTTGGGTTGAAATTAACAAATCTCTTGTTAGTATAAAATATTGCAAATTAGCTTAGAATAAAACGTGAGAAGAAGCTTAAGAGCATTCTGTACAGGAAGAATATAGACGTAAAAAGCACTTTACACGCATACACCTCATCGACACATGGTTGCACATTTTACCAAAAACAAATTTTTATATGGTAGATAAGGGATAAAACTTCGTTCTATTAGTGCCATTTTTTCTGTTTTGTACCGAAGTTTTAGTTTATAAAATAAAGAAAACTACAAAAATTTTCTCGAAATCAGAAAGTTTTTTCTAAAAAATAACACTACCCCAACGTAGATTAAACTTTAAACTACATGATTCAAGTTTAAAATATCATGTTCTCCGAAATATAAAGAAAAATCTGTAGGTGCTTCTAAACGCCTGCAAGCGGTTGAAAGTAAGTAATTTCGACCATTGAACGTGCTGAAAAAAAAATTTGCACTAATAAAACGAAGTTTTATCCCTTATCTACCATATAAAAATTTGTTTTTGTTAAAATGTGCAACCATGTTTCGATGAGGTGTATGAATGTAAAGTGCTTTAACGTGTACATTCTTCCTGTACAGAATGCTCTTAAATAAAAATAATTTTACCTTGGTCTTAATGTCTAAATGAATCGGCCGTGTAATATTTTCCCCGTTGACACCTCCAACAAAAGACACTAACACTTAGTGTGTCACTCTGTCACTTGTAATAAGAAATGTCACAGAGTAATTCACTTAGAGCGAAATTTCCCGTCAGTTAAGCGTTGTTTGTTTCCAAGCAAAAACCTAAATTCGTTCACATTCTGGGGCTGGGAGATTTTTTATCAGTAATGATATATTGTTTTTTAATAATTTAGCCATGCAACTGTATATGCATCACTTCATATTACATTTAATTTGTTTGCTATATATAATGAATTGTAAACAACGAACTAAAAAATAATCAATAGCTATTTTTACACTGCCCTACTTGCAAGGAAGGAATTTACAATATTATTTTGTCTACGTTTTATTTTCACTGGCAAAATTACCTACAGTGGTCGATTTAAGTAAAGTAGGTTACTAAGCATGAATTTTTTTGTAAAATGTTTTTGAAGGTAAAAATTTAGGACACGAATTTTTATTTTGATAATTCCACTCCTGTATAAAGTACACAATTTTATCGGGTTGACTGCGGATAAAAAGGAAGGTAACTTTTTGCAAGTGATAAACTTTATTTACCTTTTTCTTAGCAACCAACTACAAACAAAACACTAAAATGTCATTTTCTTAATATTTCAATATTTGTCGGTGAAATGATTAGATTTTGGGACTATTTGTGAAGAAGAACCAAAGGAGTCGTTAAATTATCTCGTTGAATTACACTCGAGCATTTGATTTCCTCCGAATAAATTTCTGTCAATCTCAATCTTGTCACCTGACAGCAATTTGACTCAAAAAATTGTTTTAAAATAAAATCACTCCACCTACGGTGTCGTGATTTTATTGGACAATTTTTCTTTTCAAATTGCTAGGCAACAAGGTTTCAATACAAACAGAAATTTATCCGGCGAAATAAAAAGCTCTTGTGTAATTACTGTTGATGTATTTTATAGAACTAAAATTTGATGAAACATTAATAAAAATATATGGACTTTTACTAAATTAGTTTTAATCATTGCTAATCTATTTTTTAATACATACATATCTTTATAATTTATAGAAAACTGTCCTTATTATATTATTAAATTGTTTTTTAGTTAATTAAACCCGTCTTGGAGCAAATAAAAATACTTCAAACTGAAAACTTAATATACAAACTTAACTAAACACACTTCCTGAAAGCGCACATCCTTCAGGAAACTGAAAACTTTCCAACTCGCTTTAGATAAACATTAATTAAATTAATTTCAACAACGCAATATTTTTATAAATATCACCAAAATTCTCTTGTCTTCAGCGTGTATAGTTGGCAACAGTGCACCCCGGGGGATGAAAGACAAACGACATATGTAGTGGTGACTTCCGGCCGAGAGTTTTTTGTTTTATTGTGACGTTTATTGTTGTTTTTGTTGAAAGAGACCTCGAGTTATTCTCTGAAGAAGATTAGTTTTTGTACAATGTCGACTTTATGGGCCAAAGCGCAGACATAAATTATTTGCTGGTTGGTAATCAAATGGAGAGGGATCTTTCATTTAATGCAAGCAAACATTTTAAACCAAATATTGTTGTTATTAGGACAACTCTAGTAATTAGTGTTTAAATTTATTATGGCAAACAAGTATTATTGTAAATACTCAATTAATTACAGGTTTTAATATTTTATTATAAGCTCGACCATTTTGCGATTAATACTGTATTTTGTGTGACTAAATTATAAATAATGTGTTGACAACTCAGTCATACAAAGCACAATTTAACTGCACAAAAATCTTCCCTGTAATGTGTTAAATGTACTTATAACTAGTGGAAGTGAAGTATTGATAAATTACAATAACTGGACAAACTCTAAAATAAACTCTAAAGTACTGAAGTACTATGACAGGACAATTTATAATATGCTAAAAATTGTAGATATAATAATATAATCTTTCATTAGAAATAATAAATATTACGATTAATTAATTATTTATCAAAATGTTTAAGAAAAGTACTACTTCCGGTTTGGGGATTGCTTCCAAAAATAACTGGGTTCTTAAGATTTGTATTGAGACGTTATGTACAAAATTTGGTTGTTAAATGTTTGTAACTTTTTGTGTTATACACACATACACATACCCACATACACAGACATTATCTCTAAAATACTTTATTCGTATTCTTTGGAACCTAAAACGTGCTTATCCACTAAAAACTCATACTCAAAAATTTAGACCCATCCAATACCTCCTTATAGAATATGAGACGTGAGCTAAAAACCAAAAACTCGTGGAAACCCAATAAAGCCGGGTTTATGCAGTATCATCGTAGTCAGTCTTAGTCGTATGAATTGAAACTATCCAAATGGTTATCATAATGACTATGATTGTGACTATGACAGCGCTGCATAAACAGGTATATTAAAGAAACAAGTTTTATTCCTTAAGAGGCCTGTCTACCTAAAATCCAGCATTAAATATACTAACGTAGCGAGTGTTTTGTGACCAGGACAAGAATGGTAAAAATTTATTTCAACAAGGAATTAATAGAGAAAGAATAGATCTACAGATGTGCCTTTTTAAAATTTTGATTATAAAATTGTACATGAATATAAAAATTCAGAAAAATTCAAAACAAATTCATGATACAAGTTAATTTTTAAAATTTTAAAAAGGCTTATCTGTAGATCCATTCTTTCTCTATTAAATGTTTATAAAAACATTATCCTCAAGTCAATAATATTCTGACAGTTTAATCGCAACGAAAACACTTTTACAGTATTTTTCAACTTCAAAATGACATTGCATAGCTAAGATGCGGCAAAGTATGAGTTTCGGACTGGTTTCAGGCAGTCCTAGTAGTGAGGAAAAGAACGAAATAGAAAAAAAGTAAAATCGAGAGTATTCTAGGAATTCGGTAAAAACGTAGACGAGCCGCTTAAATCTAATACTGTGACTATGATAGTGACTATGATAGATAAACAACTAAACACCTAATGATCGACTCACCGACATCATCAGCCCGGAACTCAGCCTCGAGCTGCTCCTTGGTGGGCTCTTCTTCAGGCTGCTGCTGCTGCTGCGGCTGCTGCACGTGCTTCATGTTTTGGCGGGTCTGGTGGCCCCTGAAGACGGCTTGGATCTTGGTGGCGGCGGCCTCGAGTGGCTCGGACTCCTCGCCCTCCTCGCAGCACGGCGGCTCGGGGGTGCTGGCGGCCAGGTGGTTCGACAGGCGCTCGCCGCTGCGAGATGATGGGGGCGTTAGCGGGTGCAGTGACGTGGGCTTCGACAGAGATTCTGCAAGATGGTAGATTGTGTTAGATCAGTGATTACATGTGGACCTCTAGGGATCCACAGGAGACTCGTAGGGGGTTCATAAGTTATATGTGGAGGTTCACGAAAATTTAACTGGTTTCGATAGAAAAGAATAAAAATTAAGTTGGAATTTACTTGACTGGAAGTTTTATTTAAAGGATTGAAGTAGATGGGTTGCGGTCAAAAAAGATATAACCGGTTTCGGCCCCACATGACCAATAATGGTTTTTTGTTGTAGTTTTTGACTATAATAATTATTGTATAATTATTTTAATGTGTTTAATTCAAACAATCTTTAATAATAAGTAATACCAACTCATGAGGAGGGCTCATGTGGGGCCGAAACTGGTAGAGTGGTATAAAATATATATTTTTTTACTGCAACCCATTCACTTCAATCCTTTAAAGAATAAAAATGTTGGCGTGGTTTTACCTGTCAATGTAGGCAGATAATACACTACTGAAAATAATTTTTTGGATAAATGTTTTAGGAGCTACGGTTCTCATGTAATCTTGACAGATAGCGCGAAAAATAATATTGCAATTTTTTAAGCAGATCAGCGACTGTTACTTGTAAAAACTTTTTTGACGAGTTTTGGTAATATGTTAAAATGTAGCAGAAACGGGTCCACCGAAACCAGTAAAATTTTGAAAGTGGTCTATGAGAAAAAAAGTTTAAACACCTCTGTGTTAGACTCTACAAGAGCTGTACCGCACCAGACAACAGCCAAAAACATGGATTTCGCGCGACACTCCACTGCGTTTATTGTTTTGTTAAATGTAAATAATCGAAAAATGTTATTGAAGATAAAAGTACAATCGACAAAATACAAAATGCAGAATTACAGGAGAGAAATCGAGGATTAAATATGAAAAATAATCCCTATGGATCAAATTATGAAACTTAGTCCCTGAAATTAAATACTAAACAAGAGTTTTAGTACTGGAAGCGCAAAAAATATATTTAATACAAATAATTACATTCCCAGTATGAACGGCATTGACAGTTTTTTTTTGTGACAACTTCTAGCACTTGTTTTACTTTCAAGAAACTTTTAATAAAAACTTTTCTCGTGTGAACAAGGCTTAAGAAACACACTAAAATAATAAGACTGTTTATTTAGTTTTATTATCACTTATTTTACGAAACTTAGAATGTCTTCGGAACTTTTGGTTCTTTTTAGATAAACATGACACAAATTAAGCTTGAAATAAACAACTTTTTTCTTTTACAGGATGTATGTTGTAGTGAGATAAAAGATAAATAGTTCTTTTAAAGGAAAATTGCTATTGATTCGAAAGAGTATAAAAATGATAAAGTGAATTTGATAATAAAAATTCAAGATGTTTGCTATTATATTTGAATAAGGCGTATTCCATTTGTCGCATGCATGAGATAGAGTACCCCTTGTGAATGTATCAGTTCACTTATTATTTAATTTTGTTCATTTGGTTCGTTCGGTACTTACTTATTTGGTTCATATTGATGTGATCCACATAAGGCGCTAATCAGTACAATTCAGGACACTCGATCGGAATTGAACTGATTTAAGTGAACTGATTTCTGGACTGACAAATGGAATACGGCTATTGATCCTGCAATATGGTACACTCTGATAACAAAATTTAGCAGACTTATTTTCTATTTTAGTTTATTGTTTTTAATTAGTTTATTTAGTTAGCCAATAATTAATTTTATTAAGTGCAGTATGCTCTGCAATTAGTTTAACAAGGATAAGTTTAAAACGACACATTTTATAGTAACTATAAAGTCGGGGCTAAATTAGAGGATTAGAAACAACTCCTATTTTACTACACTGAAGACATTTAGCTTAGCACAGCTTCTAGACTACAAAACTTAATATATTTAATGACCAAAGATAATATTTGGCAGTTTGTTCTGTTCACACATGGATTCTTTGAGGATTCTTTCATGTTTTGAAGCTGTCAATAAATTAGAAATCCTTCTCTTCCAAGACTCATTAAAGATTCAATTTAGCAGCGCCGCTATTTGACAGGCAATTCTTACCAGGATTATTTCTCAAGATTCAGAAGCATGAAAGAATCCTCAAAGAATTCTTGTGCGAACAGGGACCACTGGTTCGAATAACCTAATAAATTATGTATTGATATTAGCATAATTTTTAGTTCTAATCCTGAGTAAAATTACATTTATTATACAAGTAACAGTAGTAACATAAACCCCTCTATAAGTCACACTATTGTATTATGAATTCATAATACAACACTATTGTATTATTCAACAAACTGTCATCTGTCTTCACACCAATATATGAGGTTAGGTTAATATTTTGATGAATAAAAATTTGTAATTTTTAATTTGAAAATCGTAGATAAAACGTCGTATTTGACTCGTACATAATAGACATAATTAACTCGCCTTCAGCTCGTGCATATACTTTCACTCTCTTGAATTATATCACAGATAAAAAATTGTAGAAGATTATAAAACAATAATTGTCTATTTCTGCACTACAAACAATAGGGTACCTACTTGCATGATACTGAAAATTAGATTTTTAACACTATGAACATAATGTTAGGTCTAAAACATTGGTAAAAATACAAATTTTATTTAAAAAAAATTATATGGTTTTTGGTAAATTGAGAAAGAAATTTTACTATGACGTCACTATTTTGCATTAAACATATTATATGGCAACTTTCTACGTCACACCACATTTTCATTAATTATTTTTGGGCTTGTTAATAAATTTTTTGTAAAAATAAAAAATACGGGTCCCAAGTTTTTATTTCTTCTTCAAAAATATTCAATAAAAAAAATCATGCAAGTAGCCCATTGTAGTTCCAAGAGGGACAGACACTAATAAAATTTATTGTTTTAAAAATGTATATACCTAATGTTGCTATAAAATTAACAAATATTGTATTAAACTATACAATAATTATTGTAATAATTTAGTCTACAACATTTTAAAAACAATATTGTATTAAAATTTCAAAAGTAATTTTTCTAGCTTACATTATAATATGTTGGTTAAACAATATACTATTATTTTATTAATAACCAAATAGAATATGTACAAATATTGACAATCCTTTCGTCTAATCCTGATGAATATTAAATATGTTTATTTAATGTCTCAATAACTATAAGTAGGTACATCGATTACCATAACCATTATCTTTATCGCCCAATCATCAATTTAATGCTACTTGGACAAATACTACAAGCGTCACAACTAGAATATGATATTTTTACTTTACAATGTGCGGTCTTAATGATCTGAGATTCAGCACGTGCAGGGTCGTCTCTAGGGGGAGGGGAAGTAGGGTTTCCACCCTCACGGAAGTGGTTGATTGTTAGGGTTGTGCCCCCCAGGGGACTTACACACGGACGCCACTGGGAGGCTGGGCTTATCACAACTACGAAAATTTGTATTCTCTCAGTGCGAGTGGTTTAGTTCAGGGACGGACTCTAGGAGAAATTTGTGCTGGGCTTAATTGTGAATTTAAATGTTACGTGACAAAACACTAGAAAATATAATTCTAGAATGCATGCACAAAAAGATTCAAATCTAGAAAATTTATACGTAATAAAATATCTGCATTGAAAGATTCACAAAAAATGCTAATCTAGAATTTTATATTCGACATAAATGCAAACACAGGAAATGCAAATCTAGAAAACGAGTTTATCTATACTTCTATACTAATATAATAAAGAGAAAAGATTTGATTGTTTGTTTGTTTGCATTGAATAGGCTCCGAAACTACTGGACCGATTTGAAAAATTCTTTAACCGTTGGAAAGCTACACTATCCCCGGGTGACATAGGCTATACTATATTATCAAAAAAAAATTGTTTCTTAAGACGAAAATGTACAGTGATTTGTCACTTAATTGAACAAAATAACAAACAGATTAGATAACCAGACATATAATTATACTACTATATATTAGTTGTTGAATAGGAATTTCGATTCAGTTGGTCTAGGTTTTTGAAACAGACAGTTGTGGATTGTTAGTACTGGTTAGTATTAAGGTTTTTTTATTTATTTGATGTTTATAACGATGTCAAATTGCATCGTTGTCGGCGGCTATCTAATACAGAGTTTACTGCACCGATTGAGTTCAAATTTGTTATGGTAATAGCTTAAGATAAAATTACGGTAACCGATTGGGTTTAAATTTCATTCAAGCGCGTTCAAATTTGGTACAGCAATAGCTAAGAATCTGTCTTGAAACACAGGTATATTAAAATTTTAGTCTGCCATCTTGAAACAAAATGGTGGCTAGCTAACTCAAAATGTAATACACCGATTGGGTTCAAATTTGTAATGGTTATAGCCAGATATATCTAGATCCATTACACATTCTGAGCGCTAGAGAAATAATCATTTTAGCAAACCTACGTGGTCATAAGTAATTAATAACACGATTGTTTTCCTTCAAGAATGAAATCTCTCCCCCTCTCTCTGTCAGTTGATAAATGTTGCCAAGTAACAACAATAACATCCTGGCGTGATTGTTTTCCCGGCGTTTAGCGATTGTCTAGTGACATGGAATTATTTTCTACTTTTTCCAGCGCTGTGTCTTTTCAACGCTTTGTAACAAAGTCGGCTTTGAAATGAACGTGCGAAGACGATGGTTGGAGATGAAATGATTAGCAGGGAAAGAAAATCGATGTAATGTACAAGCGAGACTGGGAATCTTAATCTGACGACTGGAAATTTTCGCTGTTTAATTTTAAGATATTTTTTATAAAAAGATACTTGATAAATAATATATCACACGTTTTACTCAAGCCTCATTCACAATACGAAATTAGTAATTATACTTAGTCAAGTATAGTTAACGTTAGTGATTTGACGTATGCATTACACTTGTAGCGTTCACAATAACGAAATTAGCTCCACGTAATTACAGTTAGCGCAGGGTTTTGCAAACTCCAAATCTGCAGTTAGTAGTTATGATTTTTAGTATGAACTACCAATCAGAATCTAGACTTAAAATTAAATTTGGCGTTTGTTGTCTAAGATGACATTAATATTCGAGATCAACTTTGTCATAGGGACAATTACAATTTTGTATCATATTTATAAATGCTTCTTCAGCCATTTATAGAAAAGGATTATTTTGAAAAGCAACTTTAAGTAAACCAAACATAAAATATACTTATAAGCGAACACCTCTGACTTCTGTCGCTAATATGAAAAATAGTTTGTTTTGCTAGACTAACTACAACATTAATTTTGTAATTGTGAACGGCAGTAGTCAGAACTAACTGATTAACTATAACTACTAACTATATCTACTGACTAATACTAATACTACTAATTTCGTATTGTGAATGAAACTTTAGTCTCACAGAAGTACTAATAGCCGTTTACACCGCTTCCACTTAAATTTTAAGTTTTCATTAAATGAACAATATCGAATCAAATTCAAATTGTCAAACGTAGAAATAACATTGCTGTCATGAGTTCGATTCGATATTTTTCATTTAAGTGATACTTAAAATTTAAGTGGAAGCGGTACAAACGGTCATAAGTGTCTTACGATTCGCAACCATATTATTGAAGCCTGGGCTATAGAATTACAACTCGAAAATTCGATAGGTCCAAACATCAAACAAATTAACTTTGTACTAATACGTTCTTTGGGTTTCAAAAGAACCGAAAGCACAAAGAAAAGCGCTTGTATAGCCCAACTAAAAGCCTTTATCTATGCTCAGGAGTGATATATTTTCAATGTTTCGTATCTTTTGCTTTCTGGCGAGTAAAATTCGCAATGGCAACTGAATTCAAAGCGGGTTAAACCGCTCGAATGCGGTCATATTTGACGAAATTTAATATTAACCAGAAACTTACATACGAGCTGAATGTACCACGGGTATAGTGTTTACATGAACCGAACTTCTGTTGACATTGTGCGCAAAACTTTATTCAAATTTACTCCCGTTCTCTGCGGTTCTATGCGGCTTAATATTTAAAAACATGACATCGAAATCATAACGTAAATACAACTGCTGCCATTTCATATTTACTTTAACTTCTTTTGTATTGTAATCATTGTCAGTGAGTAAATTTGCTTGTACCACTGATTGTATAATGTATTCACAATAAAAATAAAATACAAATTTAACTTATAAAATATGATGAAATGAAAAAAATCTCATTCTTGTACATTCGCCTAAAACACATAAGAGCAGTAAAATGCTCACGAAGTTTTACAGATAAAACAAAATTTCAAAAAAGAGTAAATAAAATGGAGAGTTTTTACGTTGCCAACAATTATTCAAATGTCATATATAAAAAATCTGACGTGGCCATCACACAACCTTCCGCCATATCTAGATTTTAAACAGAAATGTATACGTATAATCCGGTGCCCATTTAAAATATACAAATAAAAATCTAAAATATTCAAACACAGAAATTTGCATCACCTGAATAAAAAGATTCATTCACAGGAAAACTCTGCTGTGTTGAAGCCATCCTCCGTTCAATTACTACATTTAATATATTACTTAGGACTTATATAGCGCTAGTATGCCAACTTGTCACCCGTCTCACCTGTCATTATTTTTTACGCAGAAACAAAAATCAACCGATCATGGATTACCAAGATATCAACGTTTTATTTGATAAATTTATTTTTAAAATTTTACTGCAGTTCTTTAATACTACCAGATAAAGACAATTTTTTTATAACGTAAGTTGCAAATAACTTTTCCTCTTATTCTTATTACAAATAAATACTATATTAATTTTTCCAAATTTATATACAATTTTGACAATCTTCAAAAAATATCACTTCCGATGAAGATATTTGTACCAAAATCTAATGAGCTCTTCCAATTTATATGCAAATGTTAAATACCAAATATCAAAATTTTCGGGTAATTCGTATTTGAGTTATGCGACTAACACCCGGCCTTGACCACACACACACATACATACACACACATACATACACACAGACATCATCGTGAAACTATCAAAAATGAGTTGTAAGGACCTTAATTCGTGCTCATCCACTAAAAACTCACTACCCGATTTTTTGCATGATTCCAATATCTTCCTTTACAGGTGAGCGGAAGGTAAAAAGAGCAAATAAAATTAAGAGTTTTTACGTTGGCAACAATTATTTAAATGTCATATGTCAAAAAATAACTGATGTAACTCTACTTTTAAATATTTTTTGGCATCATATTGAGTGAATTTTATTGCAAAACCTATATTTTGTTATTTGATCGTAGAAAAACTAGGCTGTACAACTCGAGTGGATTGCCTATATCGCACGCGAACGTTTGCAGACACTCCCCCTATGGGGTCGTGACTGCAAACTCGTTCTCGTGCGATATAGGCATCACATCCACTCTTGTTTTACAATATACTATTTTCATAAATGCGATAAATATTATAATTTAATTGTTTGATAAAGTAAATGATGAAATGTACCTGCTTAAATTATGAAAGGGTCTGAAGGGCTACAATGACAATGACATTTTCTCTAGGGAGCCGCGGACCAAAGGGCCAAGCGAACACAGGGCTCTGATACCTAATGGATGCATAATATCATTACTTCGTTATTTCAGACCGGGTCCCTTAATTGCTTCAAACAACTTTACAGAAGGTTTGCAACTAAATTCACGAAGGAAATTTATACAAAATTCAATTGAGTATTTCTTGTAAATCTTCTGATGAACTATTAAATGTTTAATAGTTGAGAGAAGCGAGCTTTTATCTCTTAGAATTAGAACAAACAATCATTAATGTTGCACGAATCAAGCTCTGAGTCTAAGCTTTCTCGACATAAAAGCTTTTGTTGTTAATGTGCTGTTTGCCTTAAGCCTGAATGTCTAACAAGGGCTTCCAAAGCTTAAAGAAGCTTTCGGAATTTATTTTTATATTTAAAGATTTTTACAACAAAACATACATACATTTATGTAGCACGATATTTACCCAATTTAAATGTAACAGTCATTAATATAAATATGGTTATATATTGTACCATGTGTGCGGTAATCAACCATCAACTTTTTTTAGTGGAGAGCAATCGCATTAGAAATTTTTAGACCACTTTACAAATTTTACTGGTTTCGGTGCTACAATTCTACAATATTTCCAAAACAAACAAAAGTAACAGTCGCTGACCTTCTTAAAATACGCTACTCAAAAAAATTTAGGGAGGTTTAAAAAAAGGCAATTAATGCTAAATAAACAGACTATTTGATCCATATGCCGGCCTAACTGGAATTTTTTTTTTAAACCCGTGGAACAAAAAAGAAGCCATATTATTTTTTCGCGCTATCTGTTAGGATTGCATGAGAACCGTAGCTCCTAAAAAATTTTAGCCAAAAAATCTTATAATTATAATTTTAAAGCTTCAAAATGCTTTTTTTAAAGTCTCAATACGACCATTTTTCACCGAAATACAGACCATTAAAAATCGCAGAAAAATTGTTTTGCTCTTTTAATTTTTTTGAGTAGTAGTATCTGTCTACATTGATAGGTAAAACCAAAACAACATTTTTGTATTTACTATCGAAACCAGATAAATTTTCGTGGACCCCCACTTACAACTTGTGAACACCCTTTTTTCACGCCAACGTAGACCCCCGTCGAATCTCCCGTGGACCCCTGGGGGTCCACCTGGACCACTTTGAGAACCACTGGTGTACACGTTTTTGTACCCAGTAGAACACAGTAGTGTTTTGTTCATTCTAATTGAATGTTTGAATGTGTGTTCAGAAACAATTTCAGTTTTTATTCCACATTTCCATTAAAACCAACGACGTTTTAATTTTAAATAATAACCCAGTTTTATTGTTCTCATCCAGTTTTATATCCACCAATGAAACGAATCCTCTCTCCTTCCACGTGAGAATTTCTATGTGTGAATCAATGCGATTGGCTGATTCAAAGAAGAAATTACCTCGCGACAGAGTCGTAAACTCAATCAATCGATGCATTCAGAGATCCCTTCAAACGCTGTTAACTTCAACTGCTAAAGATTTAGATATCCGAGCTTGGACTTAGCACTTTGTTGAGCTTTATGTTCCAGACAAGCTTTCAGCTTTTGGGAGGTTGCTTTAGTTAGAGCTTAACCAAAGGATTAAACTTAGTACCAGGGTACTGAGCATACAAGATGTTGCTGACAAAACATGATCGATTATTTTGTGCAGAACTGTCATGTCTTTGGATGTGGCAGTCTCACATACTGTGAGTCTTAAGTATAGATTTTTATCGTGTGTGTGGTTACCAGCCATCAACTGACTCAACAGGATTTTTATGCTGTTGAACTCTCCGTAACAAAGTATTATACGTGTTTGGAGGTGTAGCAGTTTCTGCTTTACTCATTGCATATTACAAATTTGAAGGAAAAATAGGTACTAGATGTTTGTTCAAGAATTTATGCCCAGTTAGAATTCTGAAAAAATCTTTGGAATCCATATATTAATGAAAAAGTGTGTTTTAAGCAATTTTGTACATGCTTTATCTTATGATTAAGAGATATACAGGTTGGTGGAATTGAAATGCGAACATAGGGAAATATATGACAATGTAGTTATCATGCTAGGCATCTTGATTTACATGGAATAAGTACTGTCAATGTCAAAGTAGCTGTCATATTACTGAAATTTTTATTTTCATTAAAATATTTTCTTTACATAATAATGTATGTGTACGAGCAGAACGAGAAAGTTTACATGTACTTTTAGATTTTATGATTATTTCTGTTATTGATTACTCTTTTTGCCACACAAATTCACATTACTTCGTTCTGTGACACTACTACAAAATATATCAAGATACCTGGCATGAAAGTTCGATTGTCATGTATGTTCCCTATGTTCGCATTTTACCTCCACCAACCTGTATTTTAAAATGTAATTCGAAAAATCAAGAAGCGGCTAAGCTTTCTTTTTCGAATAATTTTAATTTTACTTAATTTCTTAAAAAAATACAGAAGTTATTATGAAAATACTGGAGCCATGTTTACAGTATTATTTATTCCAAAATGACATTGCATAGCTAGGATGCGGCAAAGTACGAGTTTCGGGCTGATATCGAACAGCCGTAGTTGGGGAAGAGAGTGAAATAGAGTAAAAAGTAATATCGAGGGTATTCTAGGAATTCGAAAAAAAGGTAGACGAGCCCCTAAAGAAGGCAAGTCTTACGCGGATTGTGATTCATAGTTGATGTTGACTGGTACATTAATTGTTCATTATATAAAAGAGACGGCAAATGGTTTATAATACTTGAGGGTTACACGAGAAAAGTAGTCACCAAACAACGATTAAACTTTATTCATATTTTTGATAAATATTACTTCATCTTGAACTTGTGAAAAACATAATTTCGTGGTCTAAATTTGACTGGGAACAGAAAAAAAATTTCGCCTTTTGTAGTGCTGTTTTCATTATTTATATAATGTATACAATTCGTACAATCTTGAGCTTATATTGCAATAGTATTCGAAAAGGTTCAAAAATTACTTGCTGAAATTTGTAAACATCTACGATAAATATTATAATAGATTAGTCGTTGCCTCTTATTAATTTCTTATCTACGGCAATTGTCGTGATTGTGGGTCTGTCAGTAATCCCCTCAATATAAGTTAATTACGAAAGTTGTCTCTCCTCGTCAAATAATTACTTTCCAACTTTCCACGTCGCTATCGTCAAAGAAATCAAATTAGAATTGGGACACAAAACCGAACGAAACCAATTTCAATTTTTCATTTTCAACCTCAAGTCGAGCAGATGGAAAAAGGAATGAAAGACTTGATCTTAGAGGGCGGTGTAACCTCTACACCTCGCACCGGTGACAGTTGACAGGCGACAGACAAGCGAGCATCACGTCGATGGCGCCTTAAATACAGTTTTTGCCAAGACGCAATTTCTTCTGGATTCTAACCGAATTGGAACTAATACTACAATAGCGGTTGATCCGTTAACGATATTTTTATACCATGAAAAAGAACACTTATTTTTCTACTGTAATTTTTACCTCTCACCACATATTCTACTTATAAGAGAAAATTTTTAGTGGATAAGCACGTTTCAGGATCTGTAAAATACGAATTTACAATTTTCAAGATGATGTCTGTGTGTGTGTGTGTATGGATGTATGGACTTATGTGACGATTTTTCGTCCACGATAACTTAAAAAGTATCAAACCTTTAATAACAAATTTTTATGTTTAAGGTTTTAACACCGGATGACATTTTGGTAGAAATCCGCAAACTGAAAGTAGTACTTTTCAAGCTTGATATAGTTTTTTATTTATGACAATTTTGAAATAAAAAATAAAATATAATTATCTATGGGTACAGATAATTTGTAATACAATTTGCTGAATCTACTTTTTTGAAATTCCAGTATCTTGTTGTCCGTGATCATATAAAATATGTTTTTACACAAAATTTGAGTTATTATAAAAGTGACAGTACAGTTGACATCTTTGTTAGCATCTTGGTTCACATTATTGTTTACATAATGAACATGAAAGTATTAAAATATAAGTAAAACTATTTATTAGATTAGTGGAATAAGCAGAATAAGGCGAGAGGTCATGTGCTGGCCCCACCAGATTTTTAAGCTTATTCACAACTTTTATTTTCAAATATTATAGTATAAAAGTGCAGTATTTTTTGTGAGCGGTCTATTGAATATAATGTGGTAATATGTATGCATTTCTCCCATAAATATCACATATACTTTTTCGTTCTTTCTAAAAATACATATTTTATTTCCCCCATAAATAAAACCCCATATAACTTCTCCCCGCGTTAAGCATATAAACATTTGGTATTTTGTATTCATCTTGTCATATATAACATTATTTGTCATCTAAATTATACATGCGGTCGTATATACTTTCACGGTGGGCTGTTCCAATAGCGAGCCGCAGAATAGTCGATATATCCGAGTTACAGGCCTCTGTCACATCGCCGAGTGAAATATGAACGGCGGAAATCGTAAAGGAAAAGAGGAAAATGCCAAGAGGCCTTGAAATGATCACATGATTACACAAACGATATAAGTAATCATAAGAAGATTTTAATATATCATACCTGTTAACAAACTTGGATGTATCATCCCCACATTTTGCGTCAGTTCTAGATATACAGGGTGTTTCAGGTTATACGAGGGGTCGTTTTTATATTCCCGGACTAGGCATAAAAACAAAAGACTAGAGCAACAAAAAAAAATTATTTTTCAATATAGTTCCCCTGCTTTTGAATACAGGTATAACACCGTTTCAATAACATCTTTAATCCAGTATAAAAATATTCATTTGGTTTTTCCGCAAAATGGCCCTCAACAGCTGCTATAAGTTCGTCATTGTCCCTAAATTTTGTCCCCCTTAGTGTTTTTTTGAAATTTGGGAACAAAAAATAGTCACTGGGTGCTAGATCTGGACTAGAAGGCGGATGTTCAATTTCTTCGAAGCCACAATCAGCTACAGCAGCTTTTGAAAGTCTGGACTTGTGCACTGGTGCATTGTCGTGGAGCAACAAGACACCTTGCGTCAGTTTTCAGCGTCTCTTCACTTTAATAGCATCTCTAAGGCGATGCATCAGGTTTGCATAATACTCTAATTGCTAACTGCTAATTGTCGCTTCTTTAGTTTTGCATCCTCCAGTACCAAACACTTGGTTTTTTCAACAACATCTGAAGTGATCCCGTCAACAGGGCGCCCTGGACGGGGATCATCATCCAGTGATTCTCGACCATGTTTAAACAATTTTGACCACTCGCAAATAGTTGACTTAGAAGGGCAATCATCCCCGTATACAGCCAACATTTCTTCAACAGCCGATATACAACGCGCGACGACACAAACTGACAGATAATAAAATTAATAATGTTGCAATTGTTTTGTAAATTGCCACACAAGTTACCAAGACATATGTGATTAAAAAACAGCATAATGAAAAATTGCATCAAAATTCTAAACAGCCCAGTCCGGGAATATAAAAACAACCCCTCGTATGTCACAAACTTTAACAGCTTATTCCTGAGGTCATTTTAAGCAAAACATGTCATTGAACGTAGATCCAATTCCTTCTGGTTAAGAAATACTAGAGGTTGAAGTTTTATAAATAACACGATATTTTAATTTTTTGTAATCAATCAATCGTTTTATAGACGTTTTATAGAAATAAAATCATTTTATATAAATAAAATCTGATGTGGCCAGCAGACGACCTCCCGCTTAATTCTGCTTATTCTACTAATCAAATAAATAGTTTTACTTACATTTTAATAAAATTAATTGAGTAATCTGTTGGCATTTATTGAAACATATTTAATAAATTTTAATAGTTTCATGTTCATGTAATATGTAAACGATAATGCAAGAGCAAAAGATGTCAACTGTACTGTCACTGTCATAATCATTCAAATTTTGTGTAGAAACAAATTTCATATGATCATGGACAACCAGATACTGGAATTTCAAAAAAGTAGAATATTTTATTGTTAAATACTACCAGATTCGTCAAATTGTATTTATTAACTGTACTCATAGATAATTATATATTTAATCGTATCATCAACTGTTATTACCTTTTTTCCATGCAACATTTATTGATAATTATAAACAACATAATACGTTAGTTACTTATAATACGTTAGATACTTATAATTCATTAGTTACGGACTTAATACGTTGGATACAGCCATAATAACATCAAAATTGTTGATTTGTTTTAACATCCCTGCCGTTGATGATACGATTAAGCTTTGAATATAACGCGAATATATGCAATTTAAGCCACCTTGGATGTTCAAAGAGACTCGGTTTCACCTCGTCACTTAGCAACATCCTCGGTATTATAAATCGCATAATATTCTTGTTATATTAATAGCTATTCTATTATTTTTAATTGCAAAAATTGACATAAATAAATAATGTACCAATATATTTAAGAAAAACTTATATCAAGCTTCGAAAAGTACTACTTCTGGTTTGCGGATTTCTACCAAAATCTTATCCGGTGTTAAGATCCTTATTAAAACCTTAAATATGACATTTGGTTATTAAAGGTTTGATACTTTTCAAGTTACCTATCGTATTCTGTAACTAAATTATTGTTTAAGTTGTAGAATGTTTACCCAATTGCTTGTAGCAGTCTCACATCATGTGAGACATCGTGTGTGCGGTTACCAGTCGTCAGCTCGCTTATTGTTGTTAAAATAAATGAATTATTGTTTAATTTTTCACAATATTTAAATTTCGTAGACGCCAAGTTTGATATTTGAAGACAGTATTCTCAGAAGTTGAAATGTCAGTCAAATCATTAACTACGATGTATCAAAGTTTTAATAACATCCAATCCAATCCAAGTTAACTTCAACTATCGAGAATTACCTTCATAAAAAATTCACAAAGCAATTACATTTTATTTTCTTCAGCATCTGGTCTATCATAAAAAATAAACCTCTTGTAAATATTCACTGCGGCGTTGTCCCGTGAGAGGCGCTGGCGTCGCATCTTAAGGCCTTAAAACACTGTGGCCTATGTTCAAATATTCACGCCATGCATCGGAGAATAAGCGCAGTATCTATATTTTATACACTCGACAAAATGTACGTCGAAAATGTCGGTATATGAGCCATCGATTGGAGCGGCGGTATTTTTAGCACTCTATTGGGATGTATGTGAGTTTAGGAATAGTTTCTAAAAGGAAAAGGGTTTATATGACGTAAGAAAGCTTCTTTGTACCTGACAACTGACAGTCTACCTTACTTTATTTCCCGTTTATTTTTACTTGCTTTTAGGACGCCGTAAAAGCTACTTTATCGGAAAACTGACAAAATCACAAAGTGATTAATCGAAATTTAATACAAGATAAATATAAACTTATTCGTCCTTTTAAAGATAAATATGTAGCAAAAGTTTTTCAGTATAACTTCGGATACACAGTAAGGGTGAGTTTGATACGCTGAAAGCGGAGATCAAAAAGAATTTTTCATATATTTTTAATACTACGAGCGATTGAGAGTACTGATAAGCCTTAATTGTTCTTAATAAAGCTGTAATTAATTTTTAAAGTTTATGTGACGAAAATGCATAGCTAAAAATCTTCTCAAACCGGAATTAAAATGTACTCATGTAAAATCAATATAAAATACAATTTGGTAGTTTCTTTATTACTGCTTTACTGTAAGTAAGAATACACGTGAAATGTATTATTGTGACGTAGATGTATCGATACGTAAAATCTCAAATATTTAAAAACTATTAACTTTTTGAAAACTTTTTCATGGCAATAACTCATTTTTGAGGTCTTCTTTCAATATAATTGACTGGATTGCTAATTTACTACTATGGTAAAATACCCTATTATAGATATTTATACACCAAGTGAGATACATGAATGTTTATTCAAGAGAAGAAAGTTTAGCCCCCGAGCCCGAAGGGCGAGTGGGATAATTTCTTCGAGTGAATAAACATTCGTATCTCACGTGGTTTATACAATATTTTATTCAATTTTGACGAAATTATTTCAAAAATATGAATTATAAATTTATTTTGACATAACAAAAAAAACTAATCAAAGTAGTCGTTAGTGGCAAGTTGTCATTGTTTTTATGCATTTTTGACGTAATAATAACAGTTTATAACTTCAGAGTGATTTAAAAAAAAATTAATTCACTTGTGAATAAACATTTATTTAAAGTTGTTGCTATGGAGTTAATAAAAGCAGTTTAAAACGTCAAAATTGAATAAAAATAATTATTTATACTGTAGCATGAAACATTTTCCTTTCAGATATTTTGAAACTTATTTTCGGATTTTTTGAAAAATGATTTTTGATCTGCCAGCATATAAAACTATTACACCCAGGACGTATACGTAGTTTAGTTATGAAACATGATATATTTCATAATTTCATTTCAACATTCTCTCGAAATTTAATATATTTCTAATTTTAAAATCGCCAAAAAATTCCTCGTCCACTTCTCGCAGGCATCTTGATATTATCGCAAAAATAAAACAACAAAAAATAAAAGCTACAAGCGAGCGTTCATTCAATTTATTCCGGAAATGGAAAGAAAACAAAAGAAATGGAAACAACGATGCAATCAAGTCGCCTGGGCCTGGTCCACTTTCATCATAGAGAAGGAAAGTCATTTGTTAAAGGATGAGAAGGCACGAGTATGGGAATTAGACATTAGGGGAGGTAGAATTTTAACTCGGGAGATTCCTATGCTAATTTTTTGGTCGCATGATAACAGAATAATAATTTTATCTTGTCATACTTTTATACAACGATGGTAAAATGTTTTACGGGTTATTTTATAAAACATGCCTTTATATGAGCTACAAAATTTTACACATTCCACAATTTTTGATCAGTTATTAAAGAAATTATTACTGGTTTTGTTTCACTGTTTTGAGACATTTGTTACTTTGTTTAGAATTTCTTGTGGTAAAAAGTGATTCCTAATGACCTGTTCACAAAAAGATTATTTCTTGCTTACCTACCTACCTAACTACATTTTTACCTCCCTCCTCATATTCTATTTTGATTAATTAATTTTAATAATAATTAATGATAGGGATGCAAGTGTGCTAATGAAGTTATAATCGTGTTTGTTTGTTCGATTACGTTAGTACACTTGGGCGAAGTCTGGGATTACGTGCTAGGTGTGAGTCGGTTATCAGCAGTCTTGAGGATCAAGTTGAGGATGTTCTGATACGAGTAGCACGTGCTCAGGAATTGCCACCTTTCCTTATCGTCACAGTTCATGTTTAACTGGTCCATGACATGAGTGGTGAATATGTGATTTATTTGGTGCTTCGATTAGTTAACTATTCCAATAATTGCGCCTTTTAGTAGTTTTATTGATCACGTAACTGATCATCTATTGTCCGGTCTGCTCGTACTCCGATATATTTATTTTCAGGTGTGTCATAAAAATGACTGAAAACGGTTTCGAGCGCGATCTTAAACATAATTCAATGATCAACAAAATAAATACAATAATAATAATAATTTTGTAGGTCAAAATAGACCTTCAGAACCTATGTTTTTAATAAAATAATATATTTGGGTTGAGTATCGTATTTGTATATTCAAAAATAATTTTATTTGAAGCTTGCGTCAGATTCACTGAAGCTGGTTTCAGCCAGCTTGCAAAATATTACAAGTCCACTTCAGTCAGTAGTGCGCCAGAAATTAAACTAGTTAGACGTTTACAAGTGTTTCTGTGCCATCAAAGTGATCTTTAAGCTTAAAAAATGCCGAAGAATTGCTGGAAATAAGGTAAAATATGTACAAAATATATGTATTATATCTTTATTGTACAATACTCACTATTATTAGTAGACTGAATTAAATCTTCAATAATTTCTAATTCATTGACAGCTCAAAATAGTTTTAGTGCATGTTAAATTATAATAAACATAGTTTGATTATGTCTTATCATCAGTTCAACAGGTTTTATGCTAAAAAATACGTCTCGTGTGAAATCATGCTGTCACGCGCTTTCCAGCAAACATTTTTAATTTATTTACTCCAGCGGTAGTCAAACTGTTTGATGTGCGCTGTGATATTTGGTTTGTGAGTTTGTTTGGGCACAGGCCTTTCATTTTCTCCGACGCTGAAATTTTATTTCAGTTTTGTTTGTTTTTATTTGCAAACCGTTTCAGAGCAAATTTTAATTAGGTTGTTAATTATTCAGAGGAATTTATAATTGTTTAGACAGCAGAATATTTTGTTAAACGAAGGTTAAAGTTATATTTTCATGGATTTAAACCCAAATTGTTGATACTTGATTTATTGCTAATTTGTTAATTATAATAATAAATTTATATTTTTGCTTCAAAATTTGCTGAGTACATGTTGTTTCTACTTAGAGTAAAATTGAAATAGCTAGGACCCTGGACTGCGCGAGAAGGCAGAGCTTGTCATGTACTGTCCGTTTTACAAAAGCAGAGCTAGCGAGTATATGCTGCGCTGCACTTCACTTAATTTTCAAAGAAAACTAAAATATAACTCAATCACAATCAATTACAAAATTTACAGAGTTACACGAAGCAAAACACTACGAATGTCAACATGAGAATAACAGATAATGAAGCTGATGTTTAGTAGAACAGACAGTAGCGTAGTTTCCTCTTGTTTATCATCTATGCTTCTCTCTCTAAGACGAGAATTCGTACTTCGCGCAGGGTTCTAGCTATTTGAATTTTACTCTATCTAATTGCTATGTTTCGCTCCGTTCTTGTTTAGAAAATACTCGACTGCTATTTGAAAATTTTATATAATAAAGTGATACAATTATTTTAATTTACAATGCAATCAGAGTTACGAAGAGTTTTTTTCAGAATTATTTTTTGAATTGTTTATAAATAAAAATAATAACAATTTAAACAATTCGGCATTGTAGCTAGTTTTGTAGTGCCTTTGTCTTTATAAGGTATTTTTTAGATTTATAGGTTTAACGCAATATTGCTGCAATAGAACCAGAATTCACGATTCTGGCTATATTGCTCAAAATAAAAATCGGAAATTTACCATAAGTAATTACGAAGCATTATTTGTTCGAAAAATTTATACAATACTTTGTTGCAACAATAATTATGGAAAATAAGAATTAATTTATGAATTTTAATATTACAAATTATGGCTTTATTTATTAATTTTGTTTAAATACTCGATTCCTTGCATTTTTCGTGAGAGTGCTAAAAAAATATTTTTTTTTCAAAAAAATTGCATATCTGACGAAAAAAATAGTAAAAAATCTGCTGTGGCCACCACACGACCTCTCGCCTAACTCTGCTTATTCTACTAATCTAATAAATAGTTTTACTTACATTTTAATAGTTTCATATTTATGTAAGTAATATGAAACGATAATGTAAACCAAGAACCAAGCAAAAGATGTCAACTGTACTGTCACTGTCATAATCATTCAAATTTTGATGTAGAAACAAATTTCATATCATGGACAACAAGATACTGGAATTTCAAAAAAATAGAATATTAATTGTACTTTATTTTATTGTTAAATACTATCAGATTCAGCAAATTGTATTTATAATTATCTGTACCCATAGATAAATTATATTTTCTTTTATTTTTAATTGCAAAAATTGTCATAAATAAATAATGTACCAATATATTTAAGGAAAACTTTATCAAGTTTCAAAAAGTACTACTTCCGGTTTGCGGATTTCTACCAAAATGTTATCCGTTCTTAAGATACTTATTAAAACCTTAAATATGAAATTTTGTTATCGTGGACGAAAAATCATCACATACGTCCATACGTCTATACGCACACACACATACAGACATCATCGTGAAAATATTAAATTCGTATTCTAGAGATCCTAAAACGTGCTTATCCACCAAAAACTCATACTCGAAAATTTTGACCCATTACAATACCTCTCTTATAGAATATGAGGCGAGAGGTAAAAATTGTCCAAATTGACTATCTTTACTAATTTATTACTAAAATACCATTAAGTATTTCAAAAATATAATTTCTTGGCACTCTAGAGTCATCTTTTAACTATCTATATATAAAATATGAACAGTGTAGGTGTACTAACAAAGGCTTAGTTTGTAATATAGCAAGCTCCTTTTAATAGGTTGGGAGTAATTTGTTAAATACTTTTTTACTGTGAGAGAATCTCCTCAGCGTTTATATTTTTAGTAACTTTACTGGATTCTGGATATCTGCCGCATTTAAATATTTGTTATTGATCTGGTGTCAAATTGAATAAAATATTTTGAAATGCCTGTAAAATATTCACAATTTCAATAATAATTTATCTTGTTTACGTCAAAATTTTTAACAAACTTTCTGTGTTTTTCAGAAGAGACGGGTCTTCAGGGAAACATATTGCGACCAATGATATAACAGTAAGTGTTTTTTACATTTTTAATAAATATATTATATTCACAAATAATATTAATATCAGTTTGGTGTTACTATTAAAATTAAATTAGATCTAATATTTAATTAACATTAAATCACGTTTGTAATATACCCAATTAAATTTATTAGTGTAATTATTTGTTTAATTATATCATCAAACTACCAATATAATTTTTAAAATGATCCAAATATGAAATAATTAATGTTTGGTTAATTATTTCATAAATAGAACTGTAATATTTGTTATATCGTTACTAGTAGTTAAAATGCGATAAAAAACAGTCACTTTCCTCCCGTAAGAGCATTTTCCGTTGCCATAATAGCCCACTTTCTTCCTGCATATAATGGTAGATACGTTTAGCTACTAAAGTCATAGAAAAATAAATGGGTAATTTAAAACAAATAAATATAAATGGACAAAAATCTAAAAATATTCTGGAAAATTTATTTGACAAATCTGCGGAATTATCGAAGTGGATCACGAAATTTGTGCATTATATTCTAATCATTTAGTGGAATTCGTAACAAAAACTTTCATATAGGAAACATAAAAACTAATGACGCGAAATAACAAAAAGCAGAAGAAATAAATATAATTGAAAATTGAAGTATAACTTTTATTATAAATTAGTGTGGCTGTCTCACAGCCGCCAAGTCACGGGCATTTGAAAGATTATAATTACAACTATGTTTTGTGTATAGTATATTAGCTAGTATTAATTTGTAGAAAAATAATAAGCAGAATTAAACGAAATAATTTTGACAGCTCTTGCTAAATAATATTTAGGCAACATTTACCTATTTATTATGGACAAAAAATATATTTTCTCCAAATTAAAAAGGTAATGATCAACAGAAAAACATTGTAACTAACTCGTGAGTTAATATGCGATTAATAATCTTGACAATTATTAATTGCCCTTATTAACACATCCAGAAGATGAACAATTTGAACGATTCTGGCTGTATTATAATAGTTATTTACTTTACAAGTGGGCAAAGTAAGGAATTACCCACGAGGGAAATTTTAACTCACGAGGCCGAAGGCTGAGTGAGATAATTTTCTCGAGTGGGTCATTCCTTTTTGCCCACGTGTGAAGTATAACATTTTATCCAACACCTCTTAATAACTGCTTAAATATTTAAAAAAAATATTAAATTCCAACCTGAAACATCGTAACTATGGTGACTTCCAACAAGCAAAGTAACAGTTTACCCACAAGTGGGTATAATTTTGATCAAAGCCACTTGTGGGTAATTTTTTACTTTGCTTGTTTAAAATCACCATAGTTATGATGCTTTTATTAAGAGATGTTGGATAAAAAATTTAACATGAGGAATCAGGACTCATTAAGAATCAATAAATGCAAATTATTAATTGCTGTGACAGCAATTAGCAAAACTTTGAGCTAATTTTTATCATTTAATAATCCGTATTATACGTTGATTAATGCACAAAAATAAATCGATAATATACATTAGTCGGAAGACGGGTATAGAGAGATTTTTTAAACAGTTAACCCATTAACTGTAATAATTTATGTAAAACTCGCATTTTTAGAAACTATTTAACAAAATACGGCAAGGTTTCTTGTAAATTTATATCTATAGCCATGTAAGCACAACCTATAAGTACATCATTGTAAAATATGAAGTCACTTCAAAACCAAAGTCACAAAATGATTTATTGTAACAGGCTTTTTTGCTTTGCATTTGGTAGCAAGAGATGGGCCTTAAATAACTATTAATACTAGCAGTAGAAAATAGTTATTTACGTTATAAGTCCGGTAGATGAGTTTTTACGGTACGAGTACGAGTACGAGTACCGTGAAAATCCTCTACCGGACGAATGACGTACACCGTTTTATTTCATACCTGTGTTGCATTTTTGGACCAAAGTTTGCACCCATCTTTATATATCTTTTCTAAATACAATCAGGTCGTCTTGGTCTCAATACAAAAATTAAAACAAAAATTAAATTTCAGTCCGGAAAATGAAATTACGGTATTGTTCTACTTTACAATCCTGTAAAGTAGAACAATACCGTAATGTTTCATTTTCCGGACTGAAATCAATCTCATAAAGAAGCAAATGCAACACAGTATGAAATAAAAGTATATTATAATTCAGGCTTCAGTATTGCGCCTTAACCACCTCCATCCTGTAATTCTCCGTAATATTTTGCGTCTTTCTCTTCTTAATCCAAGCAGATTGCGGTGTCTCTGGTAATAGCTTTTATTAATCACGAGTTTAATTGTATATTAACTATTACTGCGCGTTTCGTTCATCTCAAACCGCAGGACTAAAACGACCAAAAAGCAAAAGATATAACAGAACAGAATTGAGAAATTAGCGGCAAATTTTGCTGAACACAAAGCTGAAAAAACTGCCGAATCAGCAGGTTATAAATAAGAGGATCGATCGAATGGTAGAGCAGAAAAAGCGAATTGAGAAATTTAGGGATGTCAGATATTGACCGACTGTGGTTCTGAGGATTCTAGTTCGAATCCTGCCTGGTGCACATTTTAGTTTGTCACTAACAACCATGAAAGAGTTGGCTAATAATAGCACTTGCTTAAGAGGCTCGTATACCTCCTAAAATCCAGCATAAAATGTACTAACGTAGCGAGTGTTTGGGGCCAGTACAAGAATGCTTTCAACAAGGATTATATACTTAAAGGATCAATTAACAGTTGTGCCTTTTTAAAATTTTAATAAAAAATTGTACATGATTATAAAATTTCCAATTTATGCAAACTTTACACGGGTATATCTCATGATAAAAATTTATTTTTAAAATTGTCATCTGTAGATCCATTCTTTCTCTATTAAATGTTAATAAAACATTACCTTGAAGTCAATAATAAACTGACAGTTTACTCGCAACGAAAACACTTTTACAGTATTTTCAACTTCAAAATGACATTGCATTGCTAGGATGCGGTAAAGTACGAGTTTCGGGCTGGTTTTAGGCAGTCGTAGTAGTGGGGAAGGGAGTGGAATAGAAGAAAAGGTAAAATCGAGAGTATTCTAAGAATTCGCAAAAAACCTAGACGGGCTTCTTTCCAAAAAATAGGTACCTATTTCTTTGACGTTATTTGTTACGTTACGGTTCGTTTCGTGAAATTCGGTGAAATTTGTGAAGCGGGCATCAAACTGAAATTTGGTGCACTCGAATTTCAATTCGTAGAGTAGTATCCAAACTCCAAATTTCTCTAGTAAATTTAGGGTTCGTTCTATTAATTGAGAAAAAATTTATTTATTTATCGTACAAACATGGAAACTTGGCAATTATATCTACAAAATCTTCTGTTTTCATTTTTCTTTACCACATTTTCATCAAATTGACAAGACAAACAGCCAACACACAAATTTCGAGCTGTGAACAGTCAAAATAATTTCTTCGAATTTCAATTTCCTTAAAAAATAGATATTTAAATAGTTCAAACAACTATTATGATAAAGTAATCTTTTATATTATAGTAACATTATTCTATTTACACTGCATTTACCAACATGACAAAAGACATCTTTCTTTGTATGTCTTTGAATTTCTTTTTGTTTAGTTTCCCGAGTTGTTTTTTCATCGATCTTTAAGCTTCGTGGAAAACTTAAACCGCGTTTTCTTTGAACCGCCATATATTTTATATTTATAAGTTTATTTTTATTAGCAGTACACATTCGGAAAAGAACATCTTGCATTGAACATTATAAAAATAGAATAAGCTATTAAGGGGCTATACTTCTTGAGTATCAGAATTCACGATTCTGGCTATATTGCTCAAAATAAAAATCTGAAATTTTACATTAGTAACGACAAAGCTTTGTTGAATTGAAAAGTTCAAACTATATATTGTTCCGACAACAATAATTAGAGATAAAAAGAAACTAAACACTAAAATTTCGTGAGGATCTCATGAATGAACTATATAATCATTGAGTTTCAAGATAAAATGAATAGAACATAGATGTAGAAAGGGCGGAAAAACAATAAAACTATAATTTTATCAACAGAATTGCCATAAATTATATCTAAACTTGTACAATTTTCGCCGAATTTCGGATAATTATTAAAGTCAAACTAATTACATTAATTAAATATTTTGGAGATTCCGCACTTTCAGTATTCTTCCTTAATCTACATACAAAAATTCAACATCATACGTATAACAGTATTAGATTGAGATCCTCACAAAAATTACTCGTTTTTCAATGCGTATTATTGCCATGCAATAGCCTCTTAAGTGATCCATTCGCATTTTTGTAAAATTTCTCTTCAACAATAAATCTTTCAGGTTTTTCGTCGTAACTCAAAGAGGAAAATCTACGTGAGGCAAAATGAGGAAAAATCCCTGGGGGGGTATTAAAACTTGGGAGGGAGGCACTCTCAAACGACGGAGAGTATAACTTTCTCGGGAGGAACGATTCCGTTGTAACTCTGTTTTCTGATGAGATAAATAGAGATATGAAATGAATTTACGGTTAATTTAGGGCCTAATTTACGAGGGTAAAGGTTAACCAAGGGTTAAATTGCGGCCAGGTTATTACAGTTACTACTAAATATTATTTAGTATACAACTAATACCTTAAAATATTTTTATAAGTATTTTGCATGTTGTTTTATAAATGATTCTGTATATAATAATGTCACATCAATATCTTTTTGGTAAAAACTCTGAACCAACCCAATATTTAAATCCCATAGACTCGGTTTTGATAGACACACTGATTGCACTGAATTAAATAAAAATTTCGACAATCTTGATTAGAAAATCTCTATGATATTTTTCTTAAACTATGTATACTAATATAATTTGACCCGAGGAATCGAATGGTGCAAAAATATTTTTTTTATTTCGACTAGTCTTCGACTAAAAAACATTATGTCGAAAACTGTGGGTCGAAAATTTTTTTCGGCTACAGATTTGAAATCCTTGTGGTCGAATTAGTATAAAACCACATTTTAAGTCTAATATTATTCTTTAGACTAGAAAATAACCAAATTTTATCACTTATTGAAATACCTCAATAAAAATTGTACCTCTTTGAATTTTTTCGTGAAAATTTGGATTCCTACATAATTTGACCCGAGGAATCCAATGGTGAAAAAATAAATTTTCCATTTCGACCAGTTTTCGACTTAAAAAAATTATGTCGAAAAATATTGTCCGAAAAAAATTTTCAGCTGCAGATTTGAAATCCTCGGGGTCGAATTAGTATATAACCAAATTTTCAGCCAATTCTGAGAGAAAAAGTTATTTTGGCCAAAATTTCATCAAGGGGTAGGACCCACTTTTTTGGTCATTTTCGACAACCACTCATAAAAATTGTACCCGTTGGAATTTTTTCGCGAAAATTTGGATTTATATGTAATTCGATGCGAGGAATCCAATGGTGAAAGAATTACGGTCATAGCTACTCCCGTTTTTCATCTGCAAAAATTATCTCGAAAAGTATTAGCCGAAATTTTTTTTTAGTGGCACCATTGGATTCCTCTGGTCCAAAATAGGGTATAACCAAAATTTGAGCGAATCGAAAATTTCGAAAATTTTCGACATTTTTAAAATTCTTCAAAGTGCATTTCAAATTGTACCCGACAGAATTTTTTAAAGAAAATATGTATTTATATGTAGTTTGATACGAGGAATCCAGTGATGCACTTAAAAAAATGTACAAAAATATTTGTATCTTGATTTGTATAGTAGGAAAAAGAGTAAAGTATGGTCTTGTTCTGGCCACATCAGATTTCTTATTAAAATTTTAAAAAGGTGCAACTGTTACCAATATAATTCTTGTTGGAATGAAATTTTAGCATTTTTGTATTGACCACAAACACTTTGCTACGTTAGTATTTTTATATATGTTGGAGTTTAGTACTTGACGGGATTCGAATATGAGTTGTTAGTATCAGAACTGCAGTCACATACCGCGCTCGGCTATTCAAATATTCAATCAATAATGAACAACCAACCAACCAAGTGTAGCGCAAATTGAGTAACGGCTGAACAAACAGAAAACTTTCGACTTTATTTTCTTTGCTCTGAAGTTCAGTGTTATTTATTTTTATTTGATTTAGCCTGACCGCAATCATTTTGGATGATTTGCTCGTAACTAAAAGCAATTTTTCTCGACCGACAAATCGTAATTCCCAGTGGAACACAAAGAATAACTTCTACATTTCTCTACAGAAGAATTTCAGTCTAGAAATATGAAATTTACATGAGATATTTTTACCTCTCGCCTCATGTTCTATAAGAGAGGTATTGTGATGGGTCTAAATTTTCGAGTGTGAGTTTTTGGTGGATAAGCACGTTTTAGGGTCTCTAGAATACTAATTACACATTTTTGAGATGATGTCTGTGTGTGCGTTCGTTCGTTTGTATGTTACAATTTTTTCGAAAACGATAACTCCAAAAATATCAAACATTTAAATACCAAATAGACCAATTATATTTTGGTACCAATTCATAAACCGGCAGTAAGATTTTCATATAGAGCAATATGATTTTTCTTATATTATCTTGATAAATAAAACATTATGTTTCGTTAAATATAACAGAAAATTTTTAAAAGAATTTTCTGTACCATTTATAAACTATAGGACAATTTAAATCTACTTTTTTGAAATTCCAGTGTCTTGTTGTCCATGACATGAAATTTATTTCTACACAAAATTTGATTGATTATGACAGTGACAGTAGAGTTGACATCTTTTACTTGCATCTTGGTTTACATATTACATGAACATGAAACTATTAAAGTGTAAGTAAAACTATTTATTAGATTAGTAGAATAAGCAGAATTTAGGCGAGAGGTCGTGTGCTGGCCTACCGAAATAATAATTTCCAGCAAAATATTATTTTCTTTTGTGCTCCTGTCAGAATGATAATATAAATGATAATCCCAGTCGAGTTATTTTTTGAACTTTTTGTCTAATTGGATGCCTTCGTAACTCAAAAAGTTTTCACGTAATTAACCAACGTTTAATAATTTTCGCTCGTTTTTGCTTCGTTTTAAATTAGACCAAAATGAGAAATTAACAATTCCACTGTTTTTAAATCAAATTTCATACTTTAAAAGTTTTAATTCTTGTTTTCAACAAACAATACATAACTCTCTGTTCACATATTGATTCTTTCTTTTTAAAATCACTTGTTTGAAGCTATCAATGAATTAGAAATAATTCCAAGACTCATTGAAGATTCAATTTCTGTCACCAAGGTGAAAGAATTCTTGTGTGAACAGGGCTTAATACAGAATGCAGGTGAAGAAAAAGGTAGAATATATTTTTTGTAACAGTTCTACTTTAATTTAATTAAAAAATCTATTTAAAGTGGTTCCACATAATTTTCAAATAACAAACTATAATTATTTGTGAGTACGGTACAATTTATCACCGTTCATCAATTAATTAATTTTGTTTTAGCTTTTGTTTATCACCCAAACAAATTAAATACCTTCCCCGTCTATACCATCCCCACCAAAGCGCTTATTTTGTTTTGAGTAACCATAACAGCAGCTAAAAACATTTCAATGTAACAATCAATTTTCATCAAAATATATTAATGATATCAACTCACAAATCTTTCTAAAAATATCTCCATTCAAAACTTTTTGGCACATTTAATGTTCATGTTATATAATAATCATATTATTTTCGTTATTTAAGTGAGGGAATTTGTTATATTATCTCACTAGTGAAGTTATATATAATGTGCTTTTGTCATATTACGTCTCGCATTAATTCTACATCACTTTTTCGTAGCTATGGATAATACTAATAAATATAATATTTTTGTCAATATTTGACAACAATATTAAAGTTCTTCTTGTCTACATATTTATTCCTTATGCCCAGTGCACACGGATAAACATTTTGACAAGTTTCCTGAAAAAAGTTTCCAGAAAATGGAGATTTTTTTTGAAAAACAATAAATATGTTTATGGTCACATGTCACATTTGACGATTTGACAAATAAGAAGTTAGTTGCACTTCACAACGTTTCCTGAAAACGCCTCATTTTTATAGGCGCCGTTAAAACTTTCGAGTTTCCGGAAACTTTTTTCAGGAAACATGTCAAAATACTCGATTTCAAAATGCTTTTGCATTCTCGAATGATTTTTTTGCTCGCTGTGCTCGCAATAAAAACTTTCAACCTCGAAAGCAAAAGTATCATTTCCTAATCTAGAATAAAAAATAACTATTTCAGTACCATGCCCATTGTGCTAAATAAATTGTAAATTTAAATATTTAAAACTTCGTTCCATATTTATTTTATTGTTCGCAATTCCAATTAAAATTAAAAACAGCCCCGCTGTTAAACCCCTCTCCACTTTCACAGTTGACCGACTCGTGATTTCTGATTTTAAATTACATTTCGATTTTGGCGTCAATTTATCACTGACTTCTGTAAAGCGAGACGGAAAATCTCCAGCAATGGGAGAGAGTGAAAAGGTAGCTGAGATTGCTAGGTGACACAATCTGGTAAATAAACAAAAGAGACACCGAGATTCAAGAGATTTGGAATTCGAATGTTTCACAAGAGAAGAAAATCTTAGGGGGTCCACTCTTTCGCACCAGTTTCTAAACCTTAAGGTGTTCGTCTATCCCAAAATTTTACAGCGTTACAGAGGTGTACGCCTTCCACGTTTACTTTAGTTTTAATTGAAATATGTGATGCTTTTACATATGAGTGTATTAACAAAGGATGTCTTAATACCTCTAGTTTTTATTTTTTGTCTTTGGCCTAGGAATTTGAAGTAAACAATATTTAAAAATTACGTTTTTTGTCATTATTTGATACGATTTGATATGATTTTTTTCGGTCAATATAAATGGAAAGAAAAATTTAAAAAGCAAGAAGCTTGCAGCTAACCTTCCTTTTTCGAATAATTTTTGTTTTACTTAATTTCTTTACTGGAGCCATGTTTACAGTATTTTTCAACTTCAAAATGACATTGCATAGCTAGGATGCGGCAAAGTACCTACAAGTTCCGGGCTGGGTTCGGGCAGCCGTAGTAGTGGGGAAGAGAGTGAATTAGAAAAAAGTAATATCGAGAATATTTTAGGAATTAGATAAATAGGTAGACGAGCATCTTAAGCTCTGTTCGTACGAGAATTCTGCCAAGATTCTGAATCCTGGTAAAGAAGAAGTTTCTTCTTTCTAGTGAAATTTACCTGTTAAATGCGGTTCCTTTAAATTGAATCTTCAATGAGTTTTAGAAAACAAAACGAACACAATATTAATTGAATATAGAAGAAGATAGTATTAAATCTTCAAGGGAATACTTTACTTAACAGGAAGTCACACAACTTTCCAGGTATACTTCCGGTTAACAGTCCTGCCAACTATCAAATGACCAAACTTCAAGTCATTCAAAGTTTTTGAGCAGGAAAAGAACCAAAAGTTTTTATGTTACCTGAATATTTGAGTGTGATATTTTTTGTTCTACACTAAGGGGTCTAAACTTTGTATGTATGTATGACGTCACGCTCGGATATAACGAGCTATCGTCACGTTTCATTGTAGCAGTGAATTTTTATTCGAAAGTGTCATCAATATTAAATTTATGTGTTGCTACTGTTACTAGCTTCACATATATTTTGATTGCGAGTCATTGGTATAGATATTGTTTGACTGTGTGTGCGGTACCAGCCGCCAACTCACTCATGGTTGTTGGTGGAGAGCACACCACAAGGAAGATTTTTGTGTAGTGGATGTGTATTTGATTGAGTTTAAATCTGAATTGTCTACAAATAAAATTTAGATTGAAAATAAAGCGTGATTTACTATATTGTAGCACCGATTAGTAATTAACTTAATTGGTTCTATGTTCTGAACATGGTTTACCTTTTATTTTAATGGATTAAATTACAACCAAAATAGATTTATAGATCTAATTCACAAAGTGAGTCTGCCACACCCAAAATGGGTCGTAATATAATATCGTACCCGATTTTATCCTTGCCATAAATGACTTTTTATTCGATTATGTCAAAAAGTGACGTTTTTTGGTTAAGATATTCGGACGAAAAGCTAACCTTTTAGGTAGAGTATTAATATTTGTGCCGTTGCTAGGTGACCCACTTTTCATCTTAGGCCGAGAAGTACTTTTCGTACGCAAACGCGATTTTTTAAGCAAACTGACACAGTCGAATAATTTTTTGTTCTTTTTTGTTTCATTTGTCTGTTTCGCAGATAACTACAATTAGCAAACTAAACAAAAATTTAGAATAATTTATAATAAAATATTAATATTCTAGTTATTTTAAGTTCTCACTTACAATCGAATAAAAAATAGTGTATGATACACGGACGAAAAAGCTCTCGTACTCCTAAGGTTGCCGAACGAGGCAAAGCCTCCATAGTTGTACGAGAACTTGCATTTTTCGTCCTTGTAACATAAATAACTATTTTGTATTAATTCAAGTTTTGCCTTCAAGAAAATGTTGCATCCGGGGTATTTCAAACAGGGCGCTATTTTAAACTAATGTTTTAACATGTACTAAGTGATGTATTGTACTACTTCTGCTACTTGATGTACATTATAAGAAATTTACCGGTTGTACATGTCTGCCAGAAACTGTAAAGTGATTCGAAGTGCGCATAATATCGAGAAATGTCATGTGACGTTTAATTTTTGACTTCGATGCACTTTGAAGCATGTACAACCGGAAAATTGTTCTGGCGTGATGCTTAATAATTTCTTTGAATGCTCCTTATTATGTACTACATCAAGTACCAGAAGTAGTAAAATAAGACACTTAGTACATGCTAAACACTTACTTAATATAATAAAATAAAAAAGGCAAGACTTGAATTAATACAAAAAATAATTTCTGGCTAGAGGTAAAATCAGATTTTTTGCACTTCCGGGACTAAAACTCTTCTTTAGTCCTTATTTTTAGGGACTTAGGTTCTTAATTTGATCCCAGGGGATTATTTTGCATATTTAATCCCGTTGTCAAGGAATTGAATTAATTATTCCCGTTGTCAAGTAAATACGTGCTATTTGTTACAGAGTATCTATGGTAACAATATAAATATTTGTCATAAAACTTACTTTCAAAATTGCAAAATGTGTATTCTTTTAAACTATTTTGCATTCGTTTGAGGATGAAGTGCAAAAAATAGCGTATATACCACAGGACTAAAGTATCGTTAATCCCTCAGGTGATTATTTCCCTCACCTTCGGCTCGTGAAATAAACTTTCGCCCTCAGGATTAAATTATGCACTTTAGTCCCTCAATATATAATATACTATTATATTATGGCTCTGTAACTAATAGCCGAGAAAGATATGTAGGTAAAAATATATTTTATAAGGTTCTATACAAATGCTTCCCTCTTTTCCTGCGGTTTTTTAGAGCTTAAACATCCCTCGTGTTTTCGGCCAATTAGATGTGAATTCAACCAACCACTAGGCACGTAACTTTACAGTCATTTGTTTTCATTTGGCCACCTTCGCCATTTTATCACGTTTTAGGGTGGCTTGCTTATTAAAATTGTAATAAGGGTAGGTTTTTAATGCGCGAGATTGCCAAACACTTTGATCCAAATTTATAAGTTCACGGATTTTTAAATATGGAAAAACATCTATTTTCGTTAACAAGATTATAGATTTCAGTGCAATTTAGTAAATATGTGCATTTTTTTGACTACTTGTCAACAACGTGTTAATCGACTCTCGTGTACCACTCGAGCTGTTTACGACGTTGGCATGCACGATAAATAATTGCCTGTAAATGAATTAATGCACGAGTGCAGATTCAGGGCGAAAATAGTAATGACACCGCCGCTGTAGAAACTTGAAAAATTAACTAACTTTATGTATTTAATAATGTGGATTGAGTGACAATTTAACCAAAAGTCAAACTGACAAAATTTCCACATATTAATTTCAGTTAAGTTAAGCCTCATTCACAATACGAAATTAGTAGTTATAGTAAGTTGGTATAGTTAACGTTAGTGATTTGACATATGCATTTCACTTGTAGCGTTCACAATAACGAAATTAGCTCCACGTAATTACAGTTAGCGCAGGGATTTGCAAACTACAAACCTGTACTTAGTAGTTAATGATTTTCAGTATGAACTATCAATCAGAATCTAGAGCGAGAATTAATTTTGACGTTTGGCGTCTAAGATGACACCTTTGTTTATAATTTTGTATCATATTTATAAATGCTTCTTCAGCCATTTATAGAAACGGATTATTATGAAAAGCAACTTTAAGTAAACCAAACATAAAACACTTCTGACTTCTGACGCTAATTTCAAATCTAGTTTGTTTTACTAGGCTAACTGCAACATTAATTTTGTGATTGTGAACGACAGTAGTCAAAACTAACTGATTAACTAGAACTACTAACTAAACCTACTGACTATAACTACTAATTTTGTATTATGAATGAGACTAGAAATAAATAATTTCCGAAAAGAATGTATTTTTACCATGGTTATTATTATTATAAATGATTCTTTCATTGGCTATTTTTGTGTCATGCGATTTTCAAATTTATATCTTTGAACCATAATAAATCATGTTAATTAAGTATGCCCGTTAAAGACAATTGCAGCTAGTATTTCAAATACTTCTCGATAAAAAAATCCTTTTAATGATGCTCATCTTTTCTTAATTATCGTCTTCCCAACGACATCCCCAAAGAATGAAAAATATCATTAAACTAAACCAAATTACAATATTAATGTTCTTTTTCTCCGTTACCAACCTCATAAATATTAATAACCCTTTCTTCGTTCTTCCCTTACAGTAAGAAATAAAAAGTTTTAAAAATGATGACATAATACGCTGTAAAAGTATCACAAGGTTTTATAAATAGTGGTAATTACAACGTTAGGGTTTTTGTTTTTATTTGGGGAATTGGTAGACCTGGTAATGAACTTGCCAATCACGCCGCTGTACAAGAAAATGAGGAAATGGCGTGAAAGAAACAAAACTAATCGAGGGGTAATTTTTCCTGAAAATATTTTACCTCTGAGAAAAATATTTATACAATTTCATTTAAATGCATTTCAAATGCAATTTCTTTGTGATTATTAAAAAGAAAAAAGAAAATTAATTTAATTGAAAACATCAAACGAATTATTAAATTATTTACAGTTATTTATTCAAGCAAAAAATTAAGTCCATGAAATATTAATTTTTAATTAAGACTTTTTTGCAAACAAAATTATTTACCGCCGTACTCAAAACTCTAGTGGACTACTTGTATAATTATCTTTTATTAAATATTTTTGGAAAAGAGATAAAAACTTGGAATCCGTATTTTTTATTTTTACAAAAAATTTATTACCTACCTAATAAGCAACAAAAAAAATTAATAAAAATTGAATAATATGTGGTGTGATGTAGAAAGCTGCCTATGTCCTATACAAAATAGTGACGTCACAGCAGAATTTCTTTCTCAATTTATTAAAAAACAATTTTTTTAAAATAAAATTTGTATTTTTCTTATTTTCAGTACCATATAGTTTGTGGCATATTAAAATTTTAAAATATTATTTAAAAAGATGAATCAATATAAGAACAGTTTTAAAATAACGTGCAATGAAAATAGCACAAATACCGAGTGTTTCAAAAAAATGGTACGCTCGGTATAACTTTTTTTTTATTAATAAAGCAATCGTTATGAAATTATATATCAGTAAATAAGGCATATAGAAGCATCAAGCTAAATATTATTTACAAAAATATCACTTCCGGGTAAACCGGAAATGACATCAACTTTCTTATTTCAAATAGAACATCCTATATATTTTTACATATTTGAACTTACGTACTGTTCTGAATCCAATGATGTATCACAAGTTCAGATTTCTTTCAAAATATCTCAACTTGTGGATACTGTACCCAGATAAAATTTTATTGCGTTTGCTATATTAATAAAAAAGATATTTCGAGCGTAGGTACCATTTTTTCGGGACACCGCTATTTAAATATTTTGTGACCAATAAATTCAAATACTTACTAGAAGATTAAAACAATATATTTTGTTCCGAGTAATTTACAGGCCTAATTATTCATAAAATATAATTATTGTGCTTATTACAATTTTAAGTTTATATCAGAAAATATATTTTAAATCGAGCTTGGCCTTAAAAAAACTGTGTGGATCTGCTAGAACACTAACTAAACATTATACATTGACACAATAAATGTCAAAGTACAAAATAAAAGTAGTATTAATTATAATAAAACAATAGCATAGCACACTTTTGTCACAATTCAAAAAGATTTAAAACGAGCCTCCAAAGATTTATAAGATTAGAGTTTAATTTAATTAGTAATAATTGTTAGAAGTGCTTCGTTACAGTTATGAGACTTCCTTAGCTTCTAGATTAAATATGTATTAGTATAAAAAATTGCATTATTTATTAATAATTAATACAATAATATATTATAAATAAAATAAAAACAAATCACAACAATAAACCCGCCCGCTTTTGTCAATTTGTTTCACCCCTGCTTTTAAACAATAAAACAAAATCCAACAATCAAGCGCTGTCTTTTGTAAATACAATAAAATAAAAATCAACTTACCTTCGAATCAAAACACTTTCTCTCACAGCTTGTACAAGCGTCTATAGCTGCAAGCGTCGCTGCGCTGTCTATATACGTAGCTGTGTACGCTAGCGACGACGTACGTCCTGTTACAGAGCTTTTTCCGGAGCGGAAAATCCATAACTCGAAAGCTTGGGACGTGAGTCTCAGATTGGGGAAGGGATACGGCATCGGATATGGTCGGGAAACTTCGGCGGTGATCGGAACGGGGAGGGCTACGCTTGGGATGTTTTTTGGCATTATTTAGGGGAGTATCTGGGTTAAAAAAGTGTTTCATATTCTATGTTGTAATCGGTCAAAATTTCGAGTTTCAGGGTCTCTAGAATACGAATTTACTATTTTCACGATGATGTCTGTGTGTGTGTAAGGATGTTTGGACTTATGTGACGATTTTTCGTCCACGATAAATTAAACAGTATTAAACCCTTAATAACCAAATTGCATATTTAAGGTTTTAATAAGGATCTTAACACTGGATAAGATTTTGGTAGAAATCTGCAAACCGAAAGTAGTACTTTTGAAGCTTGATATAGTTTTCCTTAAATTGGTACATTATTTATTCATGACATAGATAATTTTAAATACAATTTACTGAATCTGGTAGTACCTATTTAACTTTTTTTTCATATTTAAGGTTTTAAGAAGGATCTTAAAACCGCAAACCGGAAGTAGTACTTTATGAAACTAGATTTAGTTTTCCTTAATTAAATTGGTATTTCATTTATTTATGACAATTTCTGCAATTAAAAATAAAATAAAATATACTTCATTATCTATGGGTACAGTTAATTGCTGAATCTGGTAGTATTTAACAATAAAATAAAGTATAATTAATATTTTACTTTTTTGAAATGCAAGTATCTTGTGCATGATTATATAAAATTTGTTTTTGAAGAAAATTTGAATGATTATGGCAGTGACAGTACAGTTGATATCTTTTGCTTGCATCTTGGTTTACATTATCGTTTACATATGAACATGAAACTATTAAAATTGAAGTAAAACTATTTATTAGATTAGTAGAATAATCAGAATTAGGCGAGAGGTCATGTGCTGGCCACATCAGATTTTTATATTTTATGAGTCAATGACTCTAAATTGAATCTTCAATGAGTCTTGGATAAAAAGAGTTTCTAATTGATTGATAGATTCAAAATAGTGAATTTATTTTTGCAAGATTCAGGAGCATGTAATAATCTTAAAGTAAGATTTTATTTAAACTTCAGAACAAATTTGAAAGCTGATAACTATTTTATAGCCATTCAACGCTCCCACAAGCGCAAATGCATCTTCTAGCTTCGATAACGCAATAACAATTGAATGGCTGCATTATCCTTCCCCATTGTAAATCACTATACTAAATACATCTAGCGAGGATAATGCAAACAGCAGTTTGAAGATCAAGCGTCAACTGATAAAACAAAGAACAGACAACATAATAGACGAATGACAATGTGACTGTGGTTGGACAGTTAACATTTACATGTAATACTACTGCAGATAGGGAATGTTTTAAATCACTTGCAATTTAGCGCAGTTTATGATGTGGTCTATTGATTTATCTGCATACATAGTTTATTCATAGATTGCATTAAATTTACAAACGTGTTTTGTGATGACTTTTCAATAGTAATGTAAAAGGATATTATATGATGATAAAAATTTATACATGCATCACTTTTTATAATGATCTATCCTACAAAAATGAAAATTACGTCAAAATGTTTGGCAACAAATATTTTTAAAGCCTTGTTGACACCAGAACTGGGCAGCACCTACTTAATTACTTTTGTACTTAAGTACATTTTAAGTACTTCAATGATACTTAATAAACTTGTAATTAAGTATTTTTAAAATTCAGACTAAAATACTTGAATTTCAGGTACTGTATGTAAAGTACTTGTACTTAAAATGGTACTGAATACCGCTATAAAATACTTTTATTCAATTTGGACGTTTTAAACTGCTATTATTAAGCCCATAGCAATAACTTTAAACAACTGTTTATTCACAAGTGAATTAAAACTTTTTAAATCACTCTTATGTCATTATTTCGTGAAAAATGCATAAAAACAATGACAACTTGCAACTGACGACTACTTTGATTAGTTTTTTTTGTCATGTCAAAAGAAAATAGTTCATATATTTGAAATAATTTCGTCAAAATTGAATAAAATATTGTATAAACCACGTGAGATACGAATGTTTATTCACTCGAAGAAATTATCTTAAACTTTCTTCTCTTGAATAAACATTCATGTATCTCGCTTGGTGTATAAATATCTAATAACTGATTAAGTACAACAAATTTGTTGTTATGTCTGTATTACAATTTTAATTGTTATTATTCAAATAACGGTAGGTAAAGTAGTTTTTTTATATTTCTCTACTCCCAGTTATTTTATTTTACTATTAGTTTTGTTGAAATTAAATTTTTTATTTGGTTATTAATTACAATTTCTAAGACAGTTTATTGTTGTTCACCTCCAAGCATTGCAAAAAAATTTGCGAACATCCATGCAAGTATTTGAAAAGTATTTGAAAAATAAGTATGAGTACTTGTGCTTAATACTTAAGTACTTTCAAGCCGATACTTGCCCAACTGTGGTTCATACGCAGATTCTTTGAGGATTCTTTCATGCATCTAATTTTTTTTTAATCCTAATGAGAATTGCCTGTCAAATAGTGCCCCCGCTAAATATATGATCTTCAATGAGTTTTGGAAAAGAAGAATTTATAATTCATTGATTGCTTCAAGACACGAATTTCTTGTTTTCCAGGATTCAGATTCTTGAAAGAATCCATGTGTGGACACTAACAATAAATAACAAATGTTCCATGCGTAGAATATCTTAATCTTTAGACATGTTTTATAGTTTCAAGCAAAATAATACAAATAAGAATACTCCGTTTTAACAAGAAAAGGTCTTTGTGTATAAAGAAATAGAACAATAGAAATATAAAAGAACAATGGACAAAGCAGAGCTCAAATACAACAGTTTATTAACTATTTGTATAAAAGAAATTACTTCACAAAGTTTTTTAATATCAACCGCGAATTGATTCAAAAAGAAGTACATAGTTGTATTTAACAAAAATCTTGTTGTATTCTAATCAACTAACAACTATCAGTGAGTTTGACGACTGGTAACCGCACACACGATTAAATACCACTCACAGTGTGTGCGGTGATCACACTCAAGTACTGTCCGTGCAGCCAGAGTTGGTCGGATAGGCAAGGAAGAGAAAGAATGTGCCTATGTTCTACACAGAGCTGAGTCAAAGTTCGCCAACTTATTACTCGAATGAACGCAACTGAGTCCACAGAAAAACCAAGCTAATTCCTGTTTTAAGGGCGCGCTTAAGGTGTTTGTCTATCTTAAAATTTAACAGCGGTACAGAGGTGTACGCCTCCCACGTTTACTTTAATTATAATTGAAATATATGATGTTTTTACATATGTGTGTATTAACAAAGGATGTCTTAATGCTTCTATATTTTTATTTTTTGTCTTTGGTCTAGGAATTTTTAAAAAATGACGTTTTTTGCGGTTTTTGCGAATCTGGAGCCATGTTTACAGTATTTTTCAACTTCAAAATGACGTTGCATAGCCAGGATGCGGCAAAGTGCGAGTTTCGGGCAGCCGTAGTAGTGGGGAAGAGAGTGAAATAGCAAAAAAAGTAATATCGAGAGTATTCTAGGAATTCGAAAAAAGGTAGCCTCTTAAAAGTGAAAAAACCGTAACAGGAAGTCTGTTATGGTAATGTTTTTAACCTCATAATAGTAAAAATTTTACTCGTATATACGTCATAATTTGATTTATAACATAAATGGTTTTTTTACCTTCCGCTTACCTGTAAAGGAAGGTATTGGAATCATGCAAAAAATCGGGTAGTGAGTTTTTAGTGGATGAGCACGAATTAGGGTCCTTACAACTCATTTTTGATAGTTTCCCGATGATGTCTGTATGTATGTGTGTGTGTGTGTGTGTTTGCGTGTGTGTGTGTGTGTGTGTGTATGTGTGTGGTCCGGGCCGATGCCGTCTGTTGGATAACTCAAATACGGATTACCCAAAAATTTTGATATTTGGTATTTTACAATTGTATACGAATAGGAAGAGCTCATTAGATTTTGGTACAAATATCTTCACCGAAAGTGATATTTTTTGAAGATTGAAAAGATTAAGTGTCAAAAATTTCTATTTTGGATAAATATAGTATTTATTTGTAATAAGAATAAGAGGAAAAGTTATTTGCAATCTACGTTATAAAAAAATTGTCTTTATCTGGTAGCATTCAAGAACTGCAGTAAAATTTAAAAAATAAATTTATCAAATAAAACGTTGAAATCTTGTAATCCATGTTCGGTTGATTTTTGTTTTTGCGTAAAAAATATTGACAGGTGAGACGGGTGACAAGTTGGCATACTAGCGCTATATAAGTCATAAGTAAGCTATTAAATGTAGTAACTCAACGGAGGATTGCTTCAACACAGAAGAGTTTTCGTGTGAATGAATCTTTTGATTTAGGTGATACTAATTTCTGTGTTTGAAAATTTTAGATTTTTATTTGTATATTTTAAATGGGCACCAGATTGTACGTATACATTTCTGTTTAAAGTCTAGATATGGCGGAAGGTTGTGTGATGGCCACGTCAGATTTTTTACTACTAGTGTCACGTCAGCAACACTTTAAAACATGTACGTGTACATGGCTCATTTTGCACGAGCTTTCTGCATTTTCGGATAAACGATGTAACCTACAATAAAAATTATGTTACACAATGAAAATATATACATTCCTAATTGCCTTATTCTAAAAATTGTCTTTAATAATAGTTCATTTTGCATAAAATTCATTGCAATTTGATGAATTTTGCTCCCTCTTCTTTCATTTCTACTGCTAATTATATTATTTAGCATAAGGCAATTTAGAAACTCTAATAATTCTATTGATTGTTCCTATTTGCAGATATTTATGCAGATAAAGTGCATAAAATGACTGTCTGACAACGGTTTCGCCGACTTTAAGCATACAGAATGGTGTTCGTAACTTGATTGGTTTCTTGAATCAAGTGAAAGATTATTAACCGTGACACCTCATACTCGGTGCCAAATTTCCTTCTCTTCTGACCCACATTACATTGACAAGCGACAAATCGATATGATTGCTATTATTGCCGATGGTTTCAAATCAGAATCAGGAGCCCTTATCTGGTTCCGCAGCCCTTAATCAACAGAAGGGAAGAAGGGATTCAGGAGGGAGTCGAATTATAAAATGCTTACTCTTTATGCCCAATTCAATCTCATATATAAGTACCTATATACAGAATGTTCCACAACTTAGGACAAAAAATTAATGTACGACGTGCTGATCATGAATTTTTTTTTATTCGCAATGTTAAGGGTAGGTAGTTTACTTGACGTGTGTACATTTTAAGTATCACTGTTTTGATGGTGATAATTTGACATTTATTAGTATTAGATATTATATAAACAATAGTTACTTTCATTGTAAAAGATTTGAAAAAAATTATTAAAAATAGGGGTTTAATACCCGTTTTTCTGTTGTCATAGGGTCAATATGCTATAGGTACTCCAAAGGCATGCTGTATGAAATCGGAGACCGTCACCTGTCATGAGCTCCCGGACTTTTAGCTAGGTACTCTGTCAGGGATCTCTATTTTCAAGTAGGCTAAACAAATTGAACAAATTATATTAAAACTGTCAAAAATATTAATAAAATTAATATTTAAAACCAACAATCTATATACAGACTGTCTCAAAAAAATGTACTCACACTTAGAATGACGAGAAATAGTATATTGTGTATCTAGTGCGCAAAGTAAGCAATTGCGCGAGGCGAGTTGCAGCCCGAGCAGTAGCGGCTCGAGGCCTACCGAGGCGAGCCGAGGAGGCCGAGTGTCGCTACGGCGAGGGCTGCAACGAAGCCAAGCGCAATTGCGCCTTTGCTCACGAGATGCACACGATATTTTTTGTCATTACTGCACAAAAAGTAACCTTTTGAGTGACCTTACTTATCAAAAGATAAAATGAATACTTTTAAAATTAATATGTATAAAATAAAAAAGTAACTACCTAATATTTACATTTACCTACATGTAAAAGCATAAGAAACTAATTATTAACAGTAAAGAAAAGAACATTAAAATATAAGATTAAAATATTATTGTCCATTAGATCCAATGCACAATCTGCACAATAGTCGACAGTAGAAACTATGCATAGAGAAGTAGGTACTACAGCTGTTCACGTGCTTGTAGTATTAGATTATCACGTGTGTGGCGCTAGTGTTACGCGCACATTTCGTGTCGGTAACTACAGAAAACTGTGTGAATGTTAAATTTGCGTGCGCAAAGTGAAATTTTGCGCACGCTATTCCCACACGCTTGTACTTTGCGCACGCATTTTTGTCTAGTTAAAAAATAAGCCACTTTGCGCACGCAAAACAAGCACGAAAAAGGTTACTTTTTGTGCAGGTATGACAAAAAATATTATTTATTATCATAAATTGAAATGAAATACATTCGAATACAGAAGACAAATGTAATTGAAGAATCATGTTTGTAAATGTTCAAATTGATGACCATTATTGTTCAGACAACGCTGATAACGCGCACTTAGAGATAAAAGTGTAAGACTATTTTATATTGGGGTTATTAAACACATGGTAATTTCTTAATTCCCTTTATTTAAATAAATGAACTTCCTCTTTATTTATAACTTCAATAAAACACCAATTCATTGCCATTACAAGACTGACTGCGCGGCAAAACCGAACAGAACATCTGTTAATTAATCTATAATTAATAATAATAATAATTTATACGCAGAAAACAACCGAGAGATGTCGGTAGATATATCACAAAGACTTAGTTAAAGTGTAAGTACATTTTTGAGACACGCTGTAGGTTTAAAAAATGTGCTTCTTGCGAAAACTGCCTTTAAATTTACGAATTAAAAAAAATTCTTTTTGTTCCATAATCAGTGTGTTAGGTGTGTGCAATCACGAATTCTTTGTTTTAAATAATAGTAGAAATGCATTTTCTGCTGATCTGTACGTTTCCTGTCGGTCAAGTTCGTTATTAAAATTCAATTTAGTAGTTGTGTAAAAATGTCACGTTTGTAGGTTAATTAGGGGCTGATGTCGCGATGACTTTTTATCATGATTTGGCATCGTGCATCGATTGTTTCACTGGTAGCGCGATGTTCCACTGTTTCTCTGGCCTTTGCCGAAGGTCCTGCCAGGGTATTTTTAGCAGACAGAAGAGCATACAGTATATAATTTACACCCAGCAAGCGCCAACAGAATATTCCGGAAAAGAAAGAACTCCAGCGACTTTAAATTTGTAAACTCTGCTGAAAGTATTACGCTCCTGCTGACATAAATTCTTCATTATTTTTTATTTTTTATGGAGTAAAAAATCTTCCTTCTGATGTACTATCCACTAACAACCACTGACGACTGGTACCGCACACACATTTAAATATACAGAGAGATTCACGACTTATAAAATTGTATATTTAAGAGGTTCGTCTACCTTTCTTCGAATTCTTAGAATACTGTCATATTACTTTTTTTCTATTTCACTCTCTTCTCCACTATTACGGCTGCCCGAAACCAGCCCGAAACTCGTACTTTCCCGCATCCTAGCTATGCAATGTCATTTTGAAGTTGAAGAATACTGTAAACATTGCTCCAGTATTCCCATAATAACTTCTGTATTTGTTAAAGAAATTAAGTAAAACAAAAATTATTCCAAAAAGAAAGCTTAGCTGCAGGCTACTAGCTTTTTAAATTTTTCTTGCCAATTATAGTGACCGAAAAAAATAATATCAAATAATGACAAAAAACGTGATTTTAAAATTTTTTTACTTCAAATTCCTAGGCCGAAAACAAAAAATAAAAATATAGAAGCATTAAGTCATCCTTTGTTAATACACTCATATATAAAAGCATCATATATTTCAATTATAATTAATGTAAACTGGATTGGTGGTAGTATATTGAATATCTGATTAACTATGAAAAAAAAAACAAATCTATATATTAATTGTGCAAGGGCAAGAATAGAAAATTTATGAAATTCCATATGAAAACAATGACAGAGACCAGCGAAAACATAATTGTGAATTTAAAAAAATTATTAAAATTAAACTTTATTGTTCGACTCCTAATCGAATGAAATGATAATGTACGTATAAAACTCAAAAAAAAATCACGCCAGTTTTCAATAAATGTGTTGTTCGCCACCTCGAAACAAACTTAAAGTTGAAATCAAAGATGTTTTCCTTCTTAACCCAGCCTCTCCACAAATCACGTTAGAAAGAATTTTCCATCAAAACATTTGAAAACTTGTGCAAGAAAGTCTCCCACCGGAAGTACAATCTCTACAAGTGCTAATTAACTTCCGTTCTCTCAAAGACAATACCGCTGGCTGCACCGGTTCTGAACCGGTAGCGAACCGGTACCGGTTCCCTGACTATGAATACAGTTTAAAGTTAAGTGTTTACTCCGGTAAATGAAGTAGTGTAGGCGGTAAACTAAGGCTGTAAAAAGACAAAAGTGAGCTTTATTACTGAGTTTTCAGTTTAATTTATTTGACAGTAAATGCACTAGAAAAATTAATTAAATCGGAATGATTTATATTTGTGTCAGGTTTACTTTACCCCGTTAATACAATTTATACTCGAACATAAAGTAAAATCCTAAATCTATACAGGGTGTATCATAATTTCGAGTACATACGTTAATGGTATATGTTGTTTGATATTTTGATTACGAAAAAATAGTATATTGTGTTATTAGGATTAAAAGTGATACTTTGTTTGATGAGCAATTAATTTACATTTGCGAGGCGAAGCGTAGCGAAGCCGAGCGGATGCAAAAATTGCGAATCAAACAAAGACACTTTTAATCCAAATAACACATACTATTTTTTCTTCAACCAAGAAAATTACTTTTTAAATTATTGAAATATTTTGTTGAAATATGATTGAAACTAAGAAGGTAGCTTTGCTTTAACTTTTGTTTTGTTTACAAATTTTATTGTTCTGTCAAACTAAAATAAATCAAGAGTTTTTCTGGAATTATGCTCCTGATAATACATACCTGATGATTAAAGTAAGTGTTTAAATATGAGGAATGAGAATATAATTATCTAAATATTATTAATTTTTATAGATTGTTGTAATACTGGAAATTTCGGGTGAATGCCGTTGCGATGAATTGGTACGTTTAAAGATTGATGTTATTGAAGACGTCAAATCAGCTTTACTGGTAAACATACATGGTAGACGGCTAAAAAAATATTACGGTTCGATGAACCTAGCACTAGTAAAAGTATAATATCCTCCATTCGTGATGATAATACCAGTAGAAAAAATGAAGAAGTGCGTGATAATCAAGCTCAAGAAATATTACGCTCCCAATATTCTAGTAGAAATACAGAATCTACTTTTAAGCTTAGGATTAAAAGTACTTTTAAGCCTAGGATTAAAAGTGTTACCTAGCAACAGTTACATTTCTTTATTAATAACAAAAACGTCAACTTTTAATACTAAAAACAGTATTAAAAGAACCAACTTTTAAGACGGTTGAAGAAAAAAGGAATTTTTTTTTTAATTCTAAAAAAGCAATTTTTTGTAGTACTGCACTGGATTCGTTTTCCTATTAAACACAAACAAGAGAAATAGAAATAATCAAACATCTTAAATAACATAATACTAATAAAATAAACATACAAAATTTAATTATTTTTAATGAAACAATAATTACTTCACCTAGTTGCAGTGGCAATGATAATTTTTTGACTGGGAAACATGAAAATTAATTTTGCGATTTATAAAAAATTCTTTTTGATTCGTAATCAGCATATCAAACTACATATACTCTTAACGTATGTACCTGAAGTTATGAAACACCTTGTATAGAATTTCAATTTATCATTCTTGCCTTTTACCTGTTTGGGTGTAACAACCTCACATACTGTGAGTCTGTGGTCATCGTTATTATATATTTGACTGTATTTCACTTTCAGTCCATTTCATAATATATAATACTGTAAATTTACCTACAATCAATATTTAAAATAGGGGTTTTGAACTTTGTTACTTGAAAATGAAATGCTTTTTTGAAGACTGTTGCAAATAGTGACTGTTTGAAAACATTTTCAGGCCGCTGCTTATAAAAACCAATGCCCAGTAATCATAAATAATTTATTTGGTTTTGGTTTTTATATTAATATTGCAATTTTTGATTAAAATTTTATCTAAATGTCAAGTTTGTTGGTTTTTCTATTCAAAATTTTAGCGTTCGTAGATTTGAGTTTCTGTTGATTGCCAATAAAATAATCGAAGAAAAAATGTAATGTATATTTTTGCTCGAAGTATTTTTCCATACTTTGACTGCCTCTATTTACAAAAGGCCTTCAATTCTTTTTAGGAATTCGAAAAATTAATGGTATTTTCTTTGCATACATACTATTAAAATATAATTTAAAACACCTATAATATAATTCATTTATGGCTAGTTTCACCGCTTCCACTTAAATTTTAAGTTTTCCTTAAATAAACAATATCGAATCAAAATCAAATTATTAAACGTAGATATAACATTGCTGTCATCAGTTCGATTCGATATTTTTCATTTAAGTGACATTTAAAATATAAGTGGAAGCGGTGCAAATGGCCATTAGAATTAGAATTAAGGGTACCTACTCCACGTAGTTCAACACCGCGTTTGTCCTATTGTAACTCATAGAATACGTAAAAGCAGTTCAGCAATTTTTTTAAATACTCACGAAGTTTTACAGATAAAGCATAATTTCAAAAATTTATTTACAGACTGAGAATGGAACTAGGTTTATACTGTATTAATTTTTCTAATAAATATCTTAATGATGAGATAATGCATGTAAAAAATTGCTTAAAACACTTTTACATTAATTTTTTATATGGATTCTAAAGATTTTTTCAAAATTTTAACTATAGATTAATTCTTACACAAACATCTAGTACCTGTTTTTCCTTCTTTGTAATATGCAATGAGTAAAGCAGAAACTGCTACACCTCTAAACACCTAACAATTTAAAATAAAATTACTTTTAATACAATTTTTAATACAAACTGACTTCGGTTTATAATCAATCCAAACAATCATATGACTTTAAAATCCAGACAGTAAAAAAATTTCCTACAATTTGCCATAAATTTTTAAGCAAGTTCACCACACGGACTATAATTACTCCTATCCAAGGTCAAAGGACAAAGAAACATCGCTCAATTGTTTAGAAAACATGTGTAGATTTTCACGACCTATAAACTTCGAGAAATGTCGCTTAGCCCAAGATATAGCGCTTGACAAAAACGCACAAAACTGCAAAATCAATACTGTTTTATTCCAGTCACTGGGGTATACCTTGATGCGAGGTATACTGGCTTCTATATGACGATGTTTGTAATTATGTTATCGGGTATACTGTCGGGAAAATGAATAATACATCGATAGTGCATGTGTTCTCATTTTCTATTAAAATGTTTATCAAGGAAAACTATTGCTGCGTATATTTCTTATTATTGCGGTTGATATAAATGACTCGTGACGTCATACTTAGCTGTTGAAACCATATAAATAATTAAATTATGTAATGCGCATTACCTATCTTAGTATTATTTAGAACTATTGCAATAAAAGAGAAACGGAAGGTATTTTTATATATTTTAATAAAACCCAGTTAATTTTTGGAAGCAATCCCCAAACCGGAAGTAGTACTATTCTTAACTATTTTGTAATTAATTTATCTCAAATTTTTTATTTCAAATGATAGATTATATTGTTATTATTTACAATCTTTTGCATTTTATAAATTGTTCTATCATAGCATTTTAGGAATTTAAAAATATTTAAAATTTAAAGTATGAAAAGTATCTTGTTGTCCATTATTGTTTAATATTTGTTACTACAAAAAATTTAATTTTATGACAGTAACAGAATGACAGTGCCAATAGTGACACATCATATATCTTCTTCTACAGTTGACTAATATTTAGGATTCTATGAAAATCTGTTGTTGCTACAAATCTATAAAATTGTAAATATTAAACAAAATCTCAATGAAAGTTATAATCATATGAACATTTTTATATTTGTCAACAAACATTGATGTGATTTTGTTCAATATTTAAAGATTTACAAATTTGAAAACTTACAGATTTACACAGAATCCTAGTATAAATGTAACCCATAATATAACTAAAGCCTCATTTCCATCGACTGTTTTAGTGCTTAATGCATAATGATTTGTGCATAATGATTATTTATTAAATGGCCATTTCCACCTATTTTGTTTAAGGACTAATTCGACAGAGATGACATTTGTAGTCGAATTTTGTAATTTAATCATTACCGGCATTTTTGCGATATTAAGGAATGAAAGAACTGTTAATTTCGTAAGTAAGGTATTCAGTTTCATATTTAGAAACAGACAGAAATTGACAGCTCGAAACAAATAATATGTATGACACGTGTCAATCATAATGCTTGTGTATTATTTCTTATGTTTGGAGTTTGCAAAGTTTTGTTCTTATATATTGCTCTATGCATTAAACATAGTTTTTAAGCATTAAACAGTCGGTAGAAATGAGGCTTAACTGAATCAAGAATTATTTATTAATATAAAAATATTTTATTTTATCTTTCTTTTATACTTCTGTGCAGAAACGTAAAACTTTATCTCAATAATAAAAAGAGTTTATGTATATAGCATATTGCAAACTTTGGAATTAATATTTTATGAGTTATAAAAATATTGCGGAAATAAAAATAAATTCCAGAATTTATCCTTTGAGTAGAAATCATTTCTTGAGTCTTGCCATCTACAATTTAAAACTCAAACACTCTACAGCTTTCTGTCGAGCTTTTCAAAGCTTCCGAAAGCTCTCGCTAGGCGGCTGCCTCTACCAACTTTTCCTGCTTTTCCTGCTTTCCCAGCATTTTCCGCGGTTGTACTTTTGGCCACCAGATGCCTCTACTGTTGAAACCAACTCCCTTGTGACATCACAGCGCATGGCTGGGGGTAAAATATTAAACTAAGTGTGTAGGCGTGAGCATGACTGACTTTTGATGTTGTAGCTTTGAAATAAATACCAAAATACACGCGATTTGCAGATTAACAGTTTGTTAAAGAAATGGTGGTAATGAAGAGTATATCTTTGTCATGGGGCAGAAAAGAAAATATTGGGTGGAGGATGAAATTATGTAGTGTGTTACTAAGTTTTGAAATATTTATATTTATAGATAATTTTACTTAATAACTTAACTACAATAATTTAATAAATAAGTAAGTTTAATTCCTGTATATATTTATAATATTAATATTTATATTAATAACGAGTTCTGAAAGTTTCTTTTCTATATTAACTACAAATTATTTTTTGCACTTCCGGGACTAAAACTCTACTTCAGTCTTCATTTATAGTGACTAAGGTTCTTAATTTGATCCCAAGGGATTATTTTTCATATTTAATCCCGTTGTCAAGGAATTGAATTAATTAATCCCGTTGTCAAGTAAATACGTGCTATTTGTTACAGAGTATCTATGGTAACAATATAAATATTTGTCATAAAATTTACTGTCAAAATTACAAAATGTGTATTCTTTTAAACTATTTTGCATTCGTTTGAGGATGAAGTGCAAAAAATAGCGTATATACCACAGGATTACAGTACCTTTAATCCCTCAGGTGATTATTTCCCTCACCTTCGGCTCGTGAAATAAACTTCACCCTCAGGATTAAATCATGCACTTTAGTCCCTCAATATATAATATACTATTAAGTACGTCGTTTTGCTCATAAATATTGCAGGTATTTTGTCCAGAACAAGTCAAAAAACATGGGTTTTTTCATATCCATGGATATTAAATTGACAGCAATGTATTAGAGCGTTCTTTTAAAAAGGAAACCGCTTCGCTACCTTGAAATACATTCGAGGAAAAAATTAGGAGAACATTTTTTTTGACGAAAAATGTCAAATTTTCAATCCTTGATAACTCGGTTGCATTTGACCCAAAATCAATAATCCTTTGGGTTTTAAAAAGATCAAAGTCTCCTCTTTCGAATGGTGTCATTCGATACATTCCATGTCCCGTAAACCACCATAGAAAAAAAATGTTTATGACTGAAAAAATGACCAACTTTCACAATTTGTACGGAGTAAAAAAAATTGTAGACCATATTCAAGGCAAGGACATTAAAGTTCACACAATTTCCTTTAAAGATCAAAAAAGAACAAGTTTCTACGATGATTTGATCCAAAGTTATGAGCATTTGAAATCTGCACGGACAGTATGTCCATAGAAACCCACATACCCAAATTTGGTAAAGGTGTGGTAGGTAAATATACTCGTTTACATTTAAAAATAAATTTAATTAGTTTTATCAAATTTGGGTGTGGCAGCCTCACAGTAAAATATATCACGCCTCTCTCTTCAATATCATTCCCATATTATTTCTGTTCTAATTTACCATTCATTTTTTTCTATCAACCTAATCAGAATTCATTTTGCGTTGTGAGAATGTGACGCGCATTTTTTAGTGAACAGACAAAGATACACTCCCCCCTTCTGTTCCTGGAATCCTTTTAGCTTCTACAAGGAGAGGGAAACTTGACACAAAAGTGAAACGTGAAAACGAGATTTCTCTCGCGGTCGTTTGATGTCCGAGAAACCGGAAGATGCAGCGGGATTCGGCCTGGTTTCCGGTTTGGGAACGGTTTCCGGTGCCGATAAGGCGGGAAATTCTGAGGTTAGGGTTAATTTGATTTGTAGGTATCTGTAAATCTATTACTTGTATGCTAGAACTAGGTATAACTAAAGGAAATATTTTGATATCTTATTCGAAATCTTTAGTCATTTTAAGAAGTTATACCTATTGGAAATCATGTTTCAAAAATTATTTTCTGCACCTGTGGTTTAATTTACTTATTAAATATGCATTGTCTGAACTTAAATGACAATTGTCGATAATTCGCGCACTTGAGAAAATTATCGACAATTACATGCACGAGGGATATTCGAAGGACTATTTCCCGATTAAAATTTAGCTAAACGCTGTTTCTCTCATGAAAAATAAAGCAAAATTTAAAAACTTCCTTTGACAGCAAGTCAGTATCACATTGCCACGCCGTATCTAAATACGATAATTTTGCACTAGTGCAATTAGAAATTTAGAAATGTTAGAGTCTAGAATTGGCTCCAATTTTATGAGGGAAATAGTCATTATTAAACACCCAAGTAAATTTAATTAATTTTAAAATAAAAGCATGAAAGTAGAAAATATAGTGTGTGCGTTCGTGTATAATGGTTACACACGATACGCGCCATGGCTCGTATCGTAAATTTATATTCGCGTATTAATAGCTGTCATTATAAACATTTAAATAAAATTACGTTAACAAATGACTTCACAAACCTTATAAGTGCCTTATACAAAAATACGATTTTTTTTTATAATGTATATTGACAGTAGACGTCATTGAAGTTAATAGTTTCTAAAAATGTGTCGAAATCATAGCTCATTTTTGCTATAAATTGTTATTTCTACACAAATAAATTTAAAAATTTGAAACTTTATATAATAACGTAGAAATATGCATACTTTAATATAAAGTTTGGTTCGAATTTTTTGGATTATTTCTTAACAAGTTATTCATCTTTAAACCCAACTGACTATAATTCTTAATGCGATAGTAGTCAACTTAAAAATTTCAATTTTGTGTTATAATATAAGGCTCACAATATGTGAGGCTGCCACACCCAAACTGAATTAAAAACGTGATAATGTTATGTATGTTTTTAAAAGTAATTCCGGTTATCATTGAGTATTTTGTAAATTTGCGTCCGGGTTAGTTTAGCGTCGTCTCGACGGCGTCTACGCGACCCCAAGGGCCTTAACCGGCGGCCGTGAACCTTCCCCTCCTTGTACTTCACCCCCGCCACTGCCACCCAACCACCCAGTCATAAAGAGCTCCTCAAACACAACACAGACATCACGAATTATTTTATAGTTTTATACTTCAACCCTGGTCACACATGGATTCTTTGCGGATTCTTTCTTGTTCCTGTATCATGCGAAAAAGAATCTGGTGAGAATTGCCTGTAATATAGCGGCGCCGCTATATTCAATCTTAAATGAGTCTTGGATAAGAAGAATTTCTAATTCATTGATAGCTTTAAAACAGAGAATATATTTTTTTCATGGTTCATATGCATGAAAGAATCCTTGGGCTTTATACATTTTTTAGGATCCTTTCATATTTCGAAATCCTGAGCAAAATAATCCTGATGAGAATTGCCTGTCAAATAGCGGCGCTGCTAAATTCAATCTTCAATTAGTCTTGGAAAAGTAGAATTTCTAATTCATTGATAGCTTTAAAACAGAGAATTTATTTTTTTCATGATTCAGATGCATGAAAGAATCCTTGGGCTTTATGGATTCTTTGAGGATTCTTTTATGTTTTGGAACCCTGAGCAAAATAATCCTAATGAGAATTGCCTGTCAAATAGTGGCGCCGCTAAATTGAATCTTCAATGAGTCTTGAATAAGAAGAATTTATAATTCATTGATAGCTTTAAAACAGAGAATTTATTTTTTTCATGATTCAGATGCATGAAAGAATCCTTGTGCTTTATTGATTCTTTGATGATTCTTTCGTATTCGGAATCCTGCGCAAAATAATCCTGATGAGAATTGCCTATCAAATAGCGGCGCCGCTAAATTGAATCTACAATGAGTCTTGGAAAAGAAGAATTTATAATTCATTGATAGATTCTTTTCCAGGATTCAGAAGCATGGAAGAATCCTTGTGTGAACAGGACTAAGGATTCTTTTGAATCCACTTTGAGAAAAATCTCTCTCACAATATGTGAGGCAGCCGCACCCAAAGTGGGTAAGAGGCGTGTTGTATTTCTAATATTATCTAAATAAAGTTGACGTTTTTTCGATCAGCCTTCAGACGTCAAAGTGCTCTTGTACAAAATATAAACTGACGTGACACAAAACTGATCTAACTTTACATACAATTTATAAAAAATTCGTTACGAAGCTAACTAAAACAGACAAATAGTTGACATGCCATGTTATTACTCCTGATCTTTTCTATTGATAACAACACTCATATACTCGTACGTACAGAGAAACAGATAAATCATTTATTTATAATGTATGTAACATTGCAATAGAACAACGTAAATGATAGTACAGCATGAATTAAAAATGCATCTGTTGGTAATTACGTTTAATGATTTTTATTATTTAACCTTGTAGAACACATTTCAGTTTAATTGTAACAAAATCTTCCTCCACTAGCAACCATGGGTGAGATGACATTTGTATACTAATTGGAAGAGAAGCTAAGATTACGGTAAAATATCTTCACCGGAAGTTATATTTTTTGAAGATTGAAAAGATTAATTGTCAAAAATATTTAGAAATTTGAATAAATATAATATTTATTTGTAATAAGAATAAGGGGAAAAGTTATTTGCAACTTACGTTATATACGGTGGACCAACTAGTGGTTTCTTTTTAAATCATAGGTTATTTTGACACTGACAGCTTTTTCCCACTCGAAATCTTGATAGAAAGTAAGTATCATACCTCCGCGGTACGAAATGAGTCGCTTTACGCTTGAGCAACGTTGGGAAATATTGCAAATTTATTTCCAAAGTGAGTGCTGTGTAGCCCAAACAGTGCGTTTGTTGAAAAGAAGATTTCCGACTTTTTTTTACTGAAATTGAAGACATGGATTTGGACTACCTCTGATTCATGCAAGATGGCGCGCCATGCCATACAGCCCATGCCACAATCGATCTTTTCGGCACCAAATTCCCAAATCATGTTATCATCCGTCTTTGCGATGTCAATTGGCTGCCTCGGACCTGCGATTTGACTCCTTTTTTGTGGGGAACCGTGAAGGACCGATGTTATGCTAACAATCCAGAAACGATTCAGGCCTATATCATCCAAGCAATCCGTGAGCTACAGCCCGAAACAATCAACCAGGTCTTGGAAAATTGGGTGACAGAATGCGCTACTGCGAAGCCAGCCGAGGCAACCACTTGATCGAAGTTGTGTTCCATAATAAATGGGAATGTTTGCTCTTACTAATGAAGCCATAATACATGGAAAAAAATTAATTTTGTTCATTTTATTGCATTTTCAAAAAAAACTTGTATTTGGCCCACTCTATATATTTGGTAGCATTAAAGAACTGTAGTAAAATTTTGAAAAATAAATTTATAAATAAAACGTTGAAATCTTGTAATCCATGATCGGTTGATTTTTGTTTCTGCGTAAAAAATATTAACAGGTGAGACGGGTGTCACGTTGACACTAACGTCATATAAGTAAGATATTCAATGTAGTAATTGAACGGAGGATGGCTTCAACACAGAAGTGTTTTCCTGTGAATAAATCTTTTAATTCAGGTTGTTTGAATATTTTAGATTTTTATTTGTATATTTTAAATGGACACCGGATAGTACGTATACATTTATGTTATAAGTCTAGGTATGGCGGCAGGTTCTGTACTGGCCACATTATATTTTTTTAATGCTTTCATTTTCGTGGTCATAAGTAAACTGTATTTATACCTATATTTATACCCAAGTAGGGTAAAATTTCGTGATAGAAACGTACGTAATACTTGATGATTAAAATAAGAAAGAAACAGAACAAAGAAGTATATTGTACGCCAACCGGCTGGCGCCATTATGGTGCACGCGTACCATCCGTGGTTTACTGCTGCCTCACACACACACGACTAATCTCTTTTATATGAGAGTGTGTGTGTGCGTGTGTGTGAGTGTGTGTGAGTGTGTGTGTGTGCGTGCGTGTGTGGGTGTAATGGCGACATAACTTGGCCAAGGATGCTAGAAGGAAAATGAAGTAAACTTGGAGAGCTGAGGGTTGCTTTGTAATTGTCTGCACAGTTGGAAAATGATTTATTTTATTTTGCTGTTAGAGAGACTTTGAAGAAGATGACAAGGCTTAGAATAGAATTTATTAGAATTAGGCTGTCGTTCCAATCACAACGGAACACTGATAATAAATTAAATATAGCAGTTTTTGGGGAATATTATATTATTGTTACGTAATGCCCGCAGTTCACACGAGGAAAGTTTTTCCTAAAAAGTTTTTAACCAGTTCTGGGAGCTGTCATAAAAAACTGTCAATACCGTTCATACGAATAAACTAATTATTTCTATTAAATATATTTATGCACGGTCGTATCATAATTTGTCAATTATACACGAATTTCTGTGACATAAACGTCATTTTATAGCCCGTGGGACTGTTTATAGCGCAGTGCGCCATAATGAAACGTCAAATCATCATAATGAAAACAGTTAAAATTTTCAATTATTCTCATGTAAACTACTAATATAATTCTATAAATAAATAAATCATTTTCTGTAATTAGTAATACATTTTTAAAGTTAAATACCATCATTTTTTATGAATTTATGAATTTTTGGTTCTTTGAACTATTTGGACAGTTAAAATTAATAAATTTATTTAATATAAAATCTTCGACCGTGCATAAAGTTGTGTATGTACCACGGGCGTAATTTGCTTTTATGGCCTTTGACGTGTTTTTAGCCCTCGGCTGCGCTCGGGCTCAAAATCACGTCTCACGCCATAAAAGCCTCCTTACACCCTTAATACATAAATAACTATTATCTACGTCTAATATAAAACATGAACATTAAATGTGTGATGTTTGCTACATAATGCCATATATTAATCCAGCAGGGAATAATAGTCTGCACTAATCATAAAATTTCTTTGCCTGACTCAATTTCTCTGTGCAAATTATTTTTAGAAAACATTGCAATGTTTAATCATAGAACTATAATGGTGATAGATAATTGACATTTTGAAAAATCAAATTTTTTGCATATAGGTAAATCTTGTACATAAAAAATTAATCATAGATAAAGTACAATATTCAACTCGCTATAATGGCTATTAAACCCTATCTCGCTTCGCTCGCTCGTTTTATAAACTTCATCTTCGGGAATAATAGCATCCATTATAGCGTCGTTGTTTAATATGATTTGCCCCATATTTACCACCGTCCCTTTTTTACCACCGTAATTCTTTTACCAATCCATTTTTTACCAACATTATACTTTTACCAATCCATTTTTTACCACCGTCCCTTTTTACCACTAATTCTTTTTTGGGTTAACGGTACAACAGGATAGCGGTAAAAAGAATGGTGGTAAAAAAAAATGCTGTGGTAAAAGTTGGAGTGGTAAAAATAGAATGGTAAATATGTAGCACAACGGTTTAATATAGATACTATATTCAATACATATGATAGAAATAATTAATTGGCCCATATGAAGGGTATTGACAGTTTTTTTAATGGCAGCTGCTTGTACTTATTTTACTTTCAAGAAACTTTTAAGGAAACCTTTCTTCAAGCAAATTTTCAGGCTGTATTCTCATTTATACTAATTTAGTTTATTATTTCGTTTATTATATCCTCCGTAATATTTTCGAACCGCTCAATTTCAATTTAAATGCAAATTCGGATTCTAATTAATGTTCTCTTCTCATACGTGTTACCACACTTCCACACTTGTGGTTATTTCTATGACAACGCAACAAACAGCATCGTCTAATAGCAGGAAAGTTTACTCAGCTTTTGTATACTCGACATAGCTTTATAAAGCGCAAAGCTCATACAGCTATCACTGCCTCTCAAGCTCCAGACGAATGCGCTTTTTCAGCTTGCAAGCTTGCTTTCCACGTCACAAAGTAAGTGGTTAAGTTGAACACAAATTAAATACGGAGAGAAAAAACGGATAATAATTTTCAACATTATTTACTCCAAATATAGTGGAATCCAACCACTTCGACCGATCTTGATGCAGTCAGAATCTCAATCCGTGCGGCCTTTTAGTGACAAAGGAGAGATTCTTTATGCAACCAGGCGATCAAGTGGTCTGCTTGATTTAATTGCAAGATGTTTTGAAATCTTTTGCAAGACTTGAACCACGGAACTCCGGGTTCGTACGTCATATTAAACCCGCGCAGCTACTGCGTTGTTAAGTTCTGGCCACACTAGGATTCTTTCATGTTTCAGAATCCTGAAAAAATCCTGGTGCGAATTGCCTGCCAAATAGCGGCGCCGCTAAATTCAATCTTCAATGAGTCTTGGAAAAGAACAATTAATAATTCATTTATAGCTTCAAAACAGTGTTTCCCAAGATTGAGAAGCATGAAAGAATCCAGAAAGAATCCTTGTGTGATCAGACGGCATTCTTAGAATACTCTTTTTTTTTCTTTTTCTTCTATATATTCCACTCCCTTCCCCACTACTACAGTTGCCTGAAACCAGCCCGAAACTCGTACTTTACCACATCCAAGCCATGCAACATCATTTTGAAGTTGAAAAATACTGTAAAAGTGTTTTCGTTGCGAGTAAACTGTCAGATTATTATTGACTTCAGGATAATGTTTTATAAATATTTAATAGAGAAAGAATAGATCTACAGATGTACCTTTTTAAATTTTAAAAATTAATTTCTATCAGGAGATAATAACCGTGTAAAGTTTGCATAAATAGGAAATATTTCGGAATTTTGATAATCATGTACAATTTTTTAAATTAAAATTGTAAAAAGGCACAACTGTGAATTGATCCTTTAAGTATAATCCTTGTTGAAACCATTCTTGTACTGGCCACAAAACACTCGCTACGTTAGTACATTTTATGCTGGATTTTAGGAATAGATTCAATCTTATTTTATGTATAATATTTTTTGTATCACATTTGCGGCCATTCGGCTATCTTGTATCCTGTATGGGGACATTCACCCTCCAGTGCTACAACATAACGACGCTAAAAACCCTATCAACATCCCTAGTACCCGTGCCTATCCATGTTTTGAAATAAAATGGACTGGAAATGGAAAATCGAACATTGATATGTGATGCGGTATAACCGCAGTTGATATAAATTGATTTGCGGGAGTTATACCCTAAATGGGTGGTCACGTCTCCCTCTTGCATCTCTGGCATTGATTCCCTCGCACTTTCACTACTCTCGCTTTTGGCTTGCCACGAGGCAACGCGAACGTGAACAGAACTTTAGCTAGGTCATAAACAGGATTAGGTTTGGTTTGTTCACGATGGCTGGTAACCGCACACACAAAATAAAATCTATATCTTTTCAACTTCAAATTGGGACGAAATAACTTCAAATTGGAATAAAGTATTTCAAATGGGAATAAACAGTTTTAAATTGGGACTAATAAATTTCAAATTGAGATTAAAGCCTCATTCACAATACGAAATTAGTAGTTATAGTCAGTTGGTATAGTTAACGTTACTGGTTTGACATATGCGTTGCACTTAGCGTTCACAATAACGAAATTAGCTCCACGTAATTACAGTTAGCGCAGGGATTTGCAAACTCCAAACCTGTAGTTAGTAGCTAATGATTTTTTGTATAAACTACCAATTAGAACCTAGAACGAAAATTAATTTTGACGTTTGACGTCTAAGATGACATTAATATTCGAGATCAACTTTGTCATAGAGACATTTACAATTTTGTTTCATATTTATAAATGTTTCTTTAGTCATTTATATACAAGGATTATTATGAAAGGCAACTTGAAGTAAACCAAACATAAAATATATTTATAAGCGAACAAACTGACACTTCTAACTTCTGACGCTAAATTCAAAACTAGTTATTGTACTAGGCTAACTACAACATTAATTTTGTGATTGTGAACGACAGTAGTCAGAACTAACTGATTAACTATAACTACAACTATACCTACTGACTATAAATACTAATATAATTTTGTATTGTGAATGAGGCTTTCACAATATAAAATTTGAATTTGTTGATTCCCAATATGGAATTGTTTCGTCCAATTTGAAGTTGAAAAGGTATAGTGATGCCTCGAAATTTTGCGACTAATCTCGATAATGGAGTCAAAGTCTCGTATCAACTTGGGTCTCGTCTCGGTCTCGAAGCTGTATCAAGACTAGTCTTGTTGCCTTGCCTCGAATTTTGTAACAAGACGAGACGAGATCGAAAGTAGTCTCGCGACACGAGGATTCTATCAAAATTCTGAGTCCTAGAAAAGAAGAAGTATTCTTCTTTCTAGTGAGAATTATCTGTTAAATTGCGGTGCCACTAAATTGAATCTTCAATGAGTCTTGGAAAAGAAGAATTTATAATTTATTGATTGCTTCAAAACCATGATTTTTTTCAAGATTCAGAAACTTGAAATTATTTCTCTTCCAGGATTCAGAATCTTGGTAGAATTCTCGTACGAACAGGGCTTAATAAAATCCCCAGAACATTTCAAGAATGTAAACATCCCGGCTTGTTACTTGCTATATTTGCCTATTAACATCCTATGAATATCCTAGCGATTGCTAATGTCCGCCCTTAGCAACATCCCAGTGTTAGTAATTTGGTCCCAATTAAGCATCCCATGTAATTCTCTGAGATATTTGTATTGAGTATGTAATACTCAGGATGTGGTTAGAATAAATCACTTAAAGTACAAGTGGATGAAGTTGATATTGATGACTCACACTCACAGTATGTAAGGTAGTCACATCCAAGTTTATTAAAAACATGAATAAACTTTCAGTTTTAATTCAATACTGCGCACATCTTATCGAACTATGAATGTGTTCTTTCCGGTGTGGAACTTTTGAGAACCGCTGTTCGTTGGGGCCGCCAACCTTGGCGTCTGTCTGGCGTCTGGACGCTATCGTCCATCGTGCATACATACCGTACATACACACACACACTCACTAGTAGAGTACATAGGGCACAATACAACATGTGCTGGATATGATGGTTAGAAATGCGCTAGATGTATAGACTCACATGTTATGGTTATTGTTATAGTTATTGCTTATGGGGAGATGTATAGAAATCTAATGGGTTTGTAATGGATCATAGAATATCGTCTAGTGTGGATTAAGCCTGTTCACACATTAATTCTTTGAGGATTCTTTCATGCCTCTAAATCTTCTGAATTTCGAATTTGAGAATGAAGAATGGGGTCTCCACGATTTTTTTGTTTTGTCTTGTGCTGGCCACATCAGATTTTTTATATGTTAATTTATACATTAAAATATTAGACCCTTATTTTTTCTTTTTGCCAAAGAGTTGCTAATAAGCCAGAAAAAAATTTATAAAGATTAAAAAATAGGTGCCGCGAAAAACGATGCCGGTCCTCAGAACATACGTTCACCGCGCTGACAAGGACCGAATACGATACGTAGATTTTAACTTATTTCAACACAGATCCGTCGTCCATTTCATAGTCAAAATGACAAAAAAACGAACACGAATCCAGTCAAATAAAATGATAAATAAGTAAACAATACCTATATTTAAATTAGATCTAATCTAATAGTAATAACAATGAACTAACTGACATTGTTTATTTTGTTCATTCAGAATCAGATTATAATTTTGGGTAGATCTGAGCCAATAACAAATGGAATACGTTTTTCAGTCAATGATCAACAGTGACATCAAAATAAATACAATAATAACAATAAAAAATGTTTTTAATAAAATAATATATTTGTGTTGAGTATCGTATTTATATATTCAAAAATAAATGTATTTGAAACTAGCGTCAGATTCACTGAAGCTGGTTTCAGCCAGCTTGCAAAATATTACAAGTCCACTTCAGTCAGTAGTGCGCCAAAAATTAAACAAGTTAGACGTTTACAAGTGTTTCTGTGTCTTCAAAGTGATCTTTAAGCTTAAAAAATGCCGTAGAATTGCTGGAAATAAGGTAAAATATGTTTAAAATATATGTATTATATTTTTATTGTACAATTAGAACACACAGTATACGGAACTACTTTATTAAGAGTATATTTGGCCTGTACCTAACCTAGGTCCTGGATCATGCAGTAGTATAGATTTGTGTGTGCGGTTACCAGCCGTCTACTCTCATGGTTGTTAGTGGAAGATTTGTGTGCGGTTATACTGGAGTATGTTCATGACTGCATTTTTCCCATTGCGTAATATGACTAACAAAACTTAAAACTTAGTTTCTCATGCACATAACTTTTGAGTTAACGTAATTAATTCAACAAAAACTGCAACTAATATATTACAAAATTATTCTTCTGGTATTTCAGAGTTTTATTCTTACTCATTATAAATTCACACGGCAGCAATGGCGGCGGAAATAAGAGGGGGTGAAAAAACTCTCTTACCGGGAATTGGTTCGTAAATTGCCCACTTCCAATTAGAACGCACAAGCGAACTTGAATTTGAATATTAAATGGTTTCTCCGTGAGATTGGCAATTTTTAATAAGAGCTCCCGAAAACCAAAAGACTTTTTATAATAAATAATCATGATTTTAAGAATGAGAATACCTTAAGAATTGATTTGAGCTACAGACAAAAATATCAGCAAAATTCTAAATTGTTTTACTTCAATTCAATTCGAATTATATTAAAAAATCTGATGTGGCCAGCACACAACCTCCCGCTGTATCTAGACTTATAAACATAAATGTACGTACAATCCGGTGCCAATAAAAATCTAAAATATTCAAACACAGATGCATCACCTGAATCAAAAGATTCATTCACAGGAAAACTATTATGTGTTGAAGCCATCCTCCGTTCAATTACTACATAATATCTTATGACTTATATGGCGTTAGTACCAACGTGTCACCTGTCTCACAACAAACAAAAATCAACCGATCATGGATTACAAGATTTCAATGTTTTACTAGATAAATTTATTTTTTAAATTTTACTACAGTTCTTTAATGCTACCAGATAAAGACAATTTTTTTACGTAAGTTGCAAGTAACTTTTTCTCTATTCTATATTTATCCAAATTTATAGACATTTTTGACAATTTATCTTTTCAATCTTCAAAAAATATCACTTCCGGTTAAGATATTTGTACCAAAATCTATTGAGCTCCTCCAATTTGTATACAAATGTAAAATACCAAATACCAACATTTTTGGGTAATTCGTATTTGAATTATCCGAAGTCCAGAAAATGAGTTGTAAGGAACCTAATTCGTGCTCATCCACTAAAAACTCACTACAGGATTTTTAGCATGATTCCAATACCTTCCTATACAGATTACAGGTATGACAGAAGGTAAATAATTATTGAGAAATTGCACGTAAAAGTCGCATAATTAATATTAAATTAATATTATATTTAATAAACACTTATACATAATGATAATGACATTTGTTTAGAAATACAATTATTAAAAGTTATGTCAATATAATAGCAATCCAATGTCGTATTCTCTTATAATAAATTAAAATTAATTTTTAAAATCTTTCGTACGAAACTTTTTGAGTATTTTTTTGACATTGCCATATGCATTATTATTAAATTCACCAATTCACGCTGAAAAAAATTATAGTGTGTTATTCCTGATTATCTTCCTCTTGCCGGGTTAGTTCGCATGTTCGGCACTGGACGTCTGTGGCGCTGGCGTCTGGCGCGGTCATCGACCCGGCGTCTGTCAGCGTCGGGACGCCTGTGGGAGCGTGGCAGGGGGAGGGGAGGGGAACAGGAACAAGAGGGGAAGGACACTGGATGCTGCGAAGGAATGTCCTGAAAGCGAAAGCGAAGGGTGTGGTTGGAACAGAGCGAAAAATTACCCAAATATGAGTATTAAATCATGTATTTATAATTGTTCACTCATTGGACAATGTTAATGAGAAAGCTAACTGCGAGAAAAACTACTTGCATTAATTTTTGAAAAAAAATTTTGAAGAAGAGATTAAAATTTTGGATATGTATTTTTTTATTTTGACAAAAATTTTATCAACAAGCCCAAAAGTAATTAATAAAAATTGAATAATATTAAACTGCATATTACATCTCTAACGTATGTACCTACTAAGTTTTTAATAACTTTTTTCAAATCTTCTACCATGAAAGTAATTGTTTACATAATCATAATATCTAATACTTATAAATGTTAAATTATCAAATATACCATCAAAACAGTGATACTTAAAATGTACACACGTCAAGTAAACTACCCTTAACTTTGCGAATTTTAAAAAAATTCTTTTTGTTACATGATCAGCACGTCGTACAGTATATACCGTTCAATTTTTTGTCCTAAGTTGTCGAACAACCTGTATACTGTACGACATGCTGATCATGAAACAAAATGAATTTTTTTAAAATTCGCAAAGTAAAGGTACATTTACAACCAATTTAGACCCTGCGTAATTTTGACTTGAAGTGGAAATTGTGCCGACTTAAAATTTATATCATTTACAACCATCTGTTGTAACATCTTGAAATGTTATTTTCTTGGTACCTAATATAAGTATCTGTCATATCGCAAATTTAACGTTTGGTAAGAAATAAAATATGTAACAATTACTTTCATTGTAGAAGATTTGGAACAAATTATTAAAAATAACTACCGACCAGTGGCAAAAAATGTACGATACAAATTTTTGGGAATTAAAAAAAATTCTTTTTGTTTCGTGATCAGTTGTGGAACATTCTGTATATTTTTCCACTTGTTCCCTCTTTCACCTGTAGCTTACTACTTAGCCTTCACCGTGTCCAGATATCTTCTATAGATATCATATCATTTCTCGATTTTATATTAGCGAACTTTGTCACTTATAAGTTTCAACGTCCGTGAGACCAAAAGCCATAACTCTTAATCTACTCACGGGCACCGGAAAACTCCGGACTTTCCGCCAAATAAATCGACCGGAAAATTCCACACCGCTCGGAAAATTCAACACGTGACAGAGAAAAATCACAGATCGCGAATAACTTGAACTTATCTTTTTAATCATTAATACATCAAATAAAATTGATGACTGACGAATAACTGATGATGATTTGCTATATGTGAGGCTGCCACACCCAATGGGTATAATGCGTGACGGCTGGCAGAAATATATGTATTATATCACCAATTATTTAATTTCTTATAAAGGTTGGTTTGTAACCTATAAAATAAATACTTACATACATACCTACTCAAAAATTTCTAACCGGGAATTTTTTTTATTATTCTTTTCATTAAGCTCTATTATGTCCAGTTCACACGAGAAAAGTTTTCTAAAATAAGAAACAATAAGTTCTAGAAACTGTCATCAAAACTCTATCAATATCGTTCATACATTGAAACCAAAATATTTATATTTATATAAAATATATTTAAGAATCTATAGCTTTAATGAATGAATTAAAATAATATTACACATAAAAATAAAAATAAGAATCCAACAAACATATTCTTATGGAAGTGTTCATAACAGACTTAAATAAAAATAAACTTAGGGATATGCAAATAAATGTCACATAATTTTACACATCAAGCATAACAACATATTAAGGGCGCGCTTAAAAATGAAAAATCCGCAACATTCTAAAAATTATGTCTGTAATAGTAGTTCATTTTGCATGAAATTCATTGCAATTTGATGAATTTTGCTCCCTCTTCTTTCATTTTTACTGCAAATTATATTTATTTTCAGGTATTCTTATTTACCATAAGGCAATCTAGAAACTCTAATGATTCTATTGATATATTTTTATGCCTATTGCTTTTTCCTATTTGCAGATAAAGTGCATGACTCTCTGAAAACTGTTTCGAGCGCGACCTTAAGTATCTCTCAATCAGAGAGATTAGGAAAAATTGTTACATCTGTTTCTTTGTGAAATTATCATAAAATGAATACAGGTCGGTGGAGGTGAAATGCGAACATAGGGAACATACATGACAATCGAACTTTCATGCCAGGTATCTTGATATATTTTGTAGTAGTGTCACAAAAAGAAGTAATGTGAATTTGTGTGGCAAAAAGAGTAATCAATAACAGAAATAATAATAAAATCTAAAAGTTCATGTACACTTTATCGTTCTGCTCGTACACATACATTATTTTGCAAAGAAAATATTTTAATGAAAATAAAAATTTCAATAATATGACAGGTACTTTGACATTGACAGTACTTATTCCACGTATATCAAGATGCCTAGCATGATAACTCCATTGTCATATATTTCCCTATGTTCGCATTTCACCTCCACCAATCTGTATATGTGGAGCTAATTTTAAAATGTGGTTTTAAAGAGAAGGATTGCTTGGATAATTATTAATAATTTTATTTATATTTCTTATTTGCATAGTTGAAAATGAACCATTAAAGAAATAATTAGTTTCCCCGTGTGAACAGCATTTAAAAATGTTGACATTTTCTATAGCACTTGCTTTTATTTTGGAGAAAACTGTTAAGAAAAAACTTTCCTCGTGTGAACCGAGCGTTATTAATTTTTTCCACATACATTCAAAACTTTTCTATAAATATTTGAATATTATTCACGACTCAAAGTTTTCCAGCAAGAAATTCAGTTCATTATAATAAGTTAGTAACGATATTATATTTATTATTCATAAAAAAATGGTCTTACTTTCAAACAATTTATTCGGAACGTGTTCGACACGTTCTTATATTGCTTGGAAAAGTAGAAAAGCAAGAAAGTTTTGAAAAGTTACAAACAACAAACAAGTAAAAAAATACTCCAGCGAAAATAATTCCTGATTACTTCTGCCACTTTTCGGGGCATATTTCAGCATTGTCACCCCTCAATCATAGAGACGCACCCAAAAGCAGCGCCTACTTCGTGGAAAACGCAATCATCCAATTAAATTCCGTCGAGTCTATTTGTCATGTCTATAGGTTCTTCAATACTATGTTTGTATGTTTGTTTCACAACATATTGACGTATTGATTCAATCCGCTAATGCAGATGATGTCAGAAACTTGGATAACAGAATCATTTGAATATTTGTAGTTTGATTCGCGAAAATGCTGCGCAGTTAACTTACCGATTTTGTTCAGTTAGGTTGAGATAAACAAATTGGTACAGTTACAGTAAATGTCTTAAATAAATTATGTTGGAAACCGTGGGTAGAAAATTTTTTCGACTACAGATTTGAAATCATCGTGGTCGAATTAGTATATATCCACATTTTAAGCAAATTCGCAATATTATTCTTTATGCTAGAAATTAAACAAATTTTAGATTTTGTATCATTTTTAAAATACCTCAATAAAAATTGTACCCCTTAGAATGTTTTCGTGAAAATTTGGATTCCTACATAATTTGACCCGAGGAATCCAATGGTGAAAAAATAAATTTTCCATTTCGACCAGTTTTCGACTTTAAAAAATTATGTCGAAAAATATTGGTCGAAAAAAAATTTCGACTGCAGATTTGAAATCCTCGGGTTCGAATTAGTATAAAACCAAATTTTCAGCCAATTCTGAGAGAAAAAAATATTTTGGCCAAAATTTCATCAAGGGGTAGACCCTCTTTTTTGGCCATTTTCAAAAATCCTTCATAAAAATTGTACCCGTTGAAATTTTTTCGCAAAAATTTGGATTTATATGTAATTCGACGCGAGGAATCCAATGGTGAAAAAATTACGGTCATAGCTACTCCCGTTTTTCACCTGCAAAAATTATCTCGAAAAGTATTAGCCGAAATTTTTTTTTAGCGGCACCATTGGATTCCTCGGGTCCAAAATAGGGTATAACCTAATTTTGAGCGAATCGATAATTTTCGACATTTTAAAAATGTTTCAAAGTGCATTTAAAATATTGTACCCGACAGAATTTTTTAAAGAAAATATGTATTTTTATGTAGTTTGATACGAGGAATCCAGTGGTGTACTTTTAAAAAATATTTGTATCTTGATTTGTATAGTAGTAAAAAGAGTAGAGTATGGCGGGAGGTTTTGTGCTGGCCACATCAGATTTTTTAGTCTACTTTTGTTTTAATAATAATTATTGGATATTGGATTCTACTGCCTGTAACAAATTGTACATCCATTCTTTCTCTATTAAATATTTATAAAAACATTATCCTGAAGTCAATAATAATCTGACAGTTTACTCGCAACGAAAACACTTTTACAGTATTTTTCAACTTCAAAATAACATTGCATTGCTAGGATGCGGTAAAGTACGAGTTTCAGGCTGGTTTCAGGCAGCCGTAGTAGTAGGGAAAAAAATCAGAGTATTCGTTAAAAACGTAGACAGGCCGCTTAAGTGTAAACTGACACATATAAAAATGCAGGACTGTCATTTTTGCATTCTTAACGTAGCTATTACCCAAATGCAGTAACCTTTTCATTAATTTTCCTATTGATTTTCCGCTGTAAATATTTTACAGACAGTTCTAATCAGTCAATCTCTGACACCAACAAAAAGCTGAGCGCTCAAATCGGTATCAAATATTTTAAATTAAAATTTCCGAGATAATGAAAAAGCTTCAAGTTGCAATAAAAAGAAATATACAGGGTGTTATTACCCTGCTCACACAAAGATTCTTTGAGGATTCTTTCATGCTTCATCCTTGTGAGAATTGCCTGGCAAACAGCGGCGCCGCTAAATTGAACCTTCAATGAGTTTTGGAAGAGAAGAATTTATAATTCATTGACAGTTTCGAAACAGTGATTTTTTCCCAAGATTCAGAAAGAATCTTAAAGAATCCGTGTGTGAACAGGGCAAGAACCAAATTATTCAATTTTTTAATTTTCATTAAGTACATTTAATTTTTGGACAATATCTTGAGCAATAAATTGCTTTGTTTTTAATGAACTCTGTTTTATACTGAGACAATTTTATATACCTACCTACAATATTTAGTTTGTGATTCTGCGCAGTTCGCATATAATAATAATTTGACAGCCGCGCTTATCTATTTTTCAGACAATTTACGAAGCAATGCGATATTTCACACAATTTGCTTTACTGTATGATACTACACTGTTTCAAAAATCGAACAATATTTTGTTCAGTATTTAGTGTAGTGTAAAACGGGCTTTCGACTGCTATAAGGCGTAATAGATTGTATATGTATGTAAGTCAGTTTGTCTATCTACCATTTTAATTCATTTTCTACTTTAAGCAACTAACTTTTATTACATTTTTCTTTTTTCTATTGGAAAATTCCTGGTTTGGCTTTTGCTTTCGCTTTTGTCCTTTCGGCTGAGTTCGTTCACCTCCGGTAATGTTCGGCTAGTGTTGGAGGGAGGGGGGCGTCGCGACGTGATGCCACTACGATCTTTAATTACAAAGATACCGACATCCTGGGCACTTGGATTCAACTCATAAGACAATGACAAGAAATAGAAAATAATATAAAGGTGTATCTTGATGCAAAGGACTATGTACCTAATATAAATACAGATGTAACCCAACCACTGTAACAAAATTGAAGTGTGTATAGTATTGGACGCACTGATCATGAATCAAAAAGAATTTTGTTGAAATTCGCAAATTAAAAAATGGGTTCCTGCAAATTAGACATTCTATAAGTACCTACAAATTTCATTATTTCCTGTTTATAAAATTATTATTACAGTTATGTAATTACTAGAGTGCGGATTATATGCATTTGTATATGTCGGGGTTAGCAATCATGTTGATTGTAGGTAATAATAATAAATGATAGGAGTGCAAGTGTGCTAATGAAGTTATGATCGTGTTTGTTTGTTCGATTACGTTAGTACACTTGGGCGAAGTCTGGGATTACGTGCTAGGTGTGAGTCGGTTATCGGCAGTCTTGAAGATGCTCTGATACGAGTAGCACGTGCCTGGGAATTGCCACCTTTCCTTATCGTTTGTAGATCACGTTTAACTGGTTCATGCCATGACTGGTGAATGTGTGATTTATTTGGTGTTTCGATTAGTTAACTATTCCAATAATTGCGCCTTTTGATAGTTTTATTGATCACGTAACTGATCATCTACTGTATTGGTTTTTTTTTTTAAATGTTTGCATTTCATACAAAAATAGATCAAAATACGGTATAAATTTTAATATTTTGTGCATAAATTTATTATAAATGTATATAACTGCATATTTTGTATCTTTTAATTTAAAATATCAATTTAAAAAAAAATTAAATGTATAAAATTTATAATCGCTCAAATTTGATACCACCTATAGTATTTTTAACATTTATTTTAAAAGTAGGTAGGTACACAAGTCGTATTCCAGAAGTTATACGTTGTTTTGTTTATTTATATGATATTCTTATGCATTGTTAACAAAATGTAGTTTTTTCTGATTTATAAAAATAAATTATTAGTAAAAATGATTAAAATTTTATTGCATATTTGCATATGTGTGTAAAATATTGCATATTAGTTTAATTATGTGCATATATTGAGCATATTTTATCCTTATTTCAATGCATATTGCATGCATATTTTGATCATATTTACCTGCATATAATCCGCACTCTAGTAATTACGCTAATGTGAAAATAATGCACAATATACTTACGTTTAAAATTAATGTAGTTTTCTCATACAATGAAGCACCCCGCACTTGAATTATTGTGATATTAGCGTGAACGTGATCTTATAATGGTACCGGCGGGGGAAGGGGGTGGATACTAAATGAGAGTGTAGGGTAGCAGCTAATTAAGTGGATAGCTGCAATATATTTTACTGAAAATGGCTGTTTTTCACCGAGCAACAGATAAAGCAAAAATATGTTACAAAAAAATTCAAACATTTTTGTTTTAGTTTGCTTGCATTACCTGTAGAAGAATAGACATTTTTAACTACTATTTTGCAGGTACTTGACAATAAGTTTCATGTATTTATTAGTTTAAAATGAACTTGAACGCAATTTTGCGATGATTATTATTGAACAAAGGTTTGAATGATGACAATATTTGTCATTTTCATATGAACTAATTGAAGTTGTGAATTACTCACAGTATGTAGACTGCCACATCCAAGTTGGGTAAAAAACGTGACAGATATAATGTACAACAGGATAGTTTACCTTTTTATCTTCCGCTTACCTGTAAAGGAAGGTATTGGAATCATGCAAAAAATCGGGTGGTGAATTTTTAGTGGATGAGCACGAATTAGGGTCCTTACAACTCATTTTTGATAGTTTCACGATGATGTCTGTGTGTATGTGTGTGTGTATGTGTGGTCAAGGGGTGTTAGTCGCGTAACTCAAATACGAATTACCCGAAAATTTTGATATTTGGTATTTAACATTTGTATATAAATTGGAAGATCTCCCTAGATTTTGGTACAAATATCTTCATCGGAAGTGATAATTTTTGAAGATTGAAAAGGTTAATTGTCAAAATTGTATATAAATTTGGAGAAATATAGTATTTATTTGTAATGAGAATAAGAGGAAAAGTTATTTGCAACTTACGTTATAAAAAAATTGTCTTTATCTGGTAGCATTAAAGAACTGCAGTAAAATTTAAAAAATAAATTTATCAAATAAAACGTTGATATCTTGTAATCCATGATCGGTTGATTTTTGTTTCTGCGTAAAAAATATTGACAGGTGAGACGGGTGACAAGTTGGCATACTAGCGCTATATAAATCCTAAGTAAGATATTAAATGTAGTAATTGAACGGAGGATGGCTTCAACACAGCAGAGTTTTCCTGTGAATGAATCTTTTTATTCAGGTGATGCAAATTTCTGTGTTTGAATATTTGAGATTTTTATTGGTATATTTTAAATGGGCACCGGGTTGTACGTATACATTTCTGTTTAAAGTCTAGATATGGCGGAAGGTTGTGTGATGGACACGTCAGATTTTTTTTTAAAGTTTTTATTGAAACTTCATGTTATTTGAAAGCGATTGAGAGTAGGTACTGATAAAGCTGTAATTAATTTTTAAAGTTTGTGTGACGTAGATGTATAGCTGAAAATATTGTCAAACCATGGGGCTGGAATTAAAATGTACTCATGTAAAACTGTTTCTAAATGTTACAAAATATGTGATGTATCGATACGTAAAATCTCAAATATTTAAAGAACTATTAACTTTTTGAAAACTTTTTTCATGGCAATAACTCATTTTTGCGGTCTCCTTTCAATATAATTGACTGGATTGCTAATTTGCTACTATGGTAAACTACCCTATTCTCTCTTTCGAAGTAAGCAATTTTAGTTCGCCGCAATTTTCTCCATAAATTCAAAGTATTCTACCCTTGTTCCTTATGGGATCCGGAAATAGAGTATCGTATCTCATTTGTTATTATCGTTATTGATTTGTTTTTGCAGTAGATTTAAATAAACGCCCTCAGTGAAGCTATTTTCGCAATTCGCAGTTCGTTTAGATTCAGTTTAAATTAATGCAGGGTTGCATGTTTTACAAAGTGGAATTGGTTGCTATTTCAAGAAGTTAGATTGGTTAATTTAACGAGGGTTTGTTGTTAATATTTAACTATTTAACCGAATTAGACAGCTAACAATACTGTTGAATTATATATTAAACTAATATAAACTTTTCGTATCAGTATTTTTACCTTATGAATTATTAAGGTAGTAATCCATGGGTGGCCATAACCCAAAATAAGACTCAAATTATTATAGAACATTCGTTAGAAGACGTAGAATTTGGATAAAAACTATAATTTATAGGTGACCGTTGAAATAATGAAGATAATTGAATTTAAAGTTGACACAAAAACGCGCTAAAATATACATTGCGTATATGGAGGTTAGCAGTAGTTTTTAAACGATTAGAAAATATTATATCATAACAACCGAACACATGTTCGGAAAACGAATATATTATTCTTTAATATCTGAGGTATTTATTAAAAAATAAAAACTATGTGTCACTGCAATAATTATTGAAAAAGGTTCAAGTCTCAAAAAAATTTATTTTTTCGGCGATTGACATTAAAAGTGCTGTTTTTTGACAGTTGACAGTCAGCAAAGTGTCACTTTTGCTGCCTAGGCAGCAAAAATAGTAAAAAAGCCTAGGCAGCAAAATTAATTGTTACTATGGTGAATCAACAAATTTGACATTTATAAAATTCATCAACATACCTAACCCAGTTTGTTTTTTCATAGCAACTGTCAACATATATACATAGCAACATAATTTGACTGGATATCTATCAATATATTTAAAATAATCACTAAATTAATATTAATTAATAACAATCGCCGAAAAAATAATGTGTTTAAAATGGCAAAAAAACAGATTTGCTGCCTATGCTAGATTCATAGCCTCGGCTGCGCCTCGTCTATGAAACTCTAGCCGCGGCAGCAAATCTAATTTTTTTTTTGTTTCGTTAAACAAATAACTATTTGACGTCATACTACTGCACTTCAGTGTACATTTTAAATTCAGCTATCTTTCAGAATCTCAATCCGTGCGACGGTCTTTGAGATTCAAAGCGGCACCGGAGAGATTTTTTGCTACATTTAAGTCAAGTGGTTAGCTTGATTTAATTACAAGATGTTTTACAATCACACACTGCCGGCCGAGAGACTTGAACCACGGAACTCCGGGTTCTTACATCACCTCATGCATAGAGCTGTGCTTTATCCCATGGTTGTTAGTGAAGAGTACACCACAGGGGATATTTTTGTGCAGTTGAATGTCATAATACTATTTTAGCGTGACGTGTTCCGGTTCCGGTAGATGTTTACTTGTTGTGTGGCACCCACGATAACTGATTTTATCGCTTCGAGTCGTGGGATTTACCGGTTGGGTTTACCGGTAACCTGTTGGAGAACGCGTTCGTTTCATTGGGGTTTATTTTTTGTGCGACCTTAACCGATATAATTGTTTGCTTCCCGCAACAAAATGCAGGGCTAAATTGTTTCTTTATGGTGGTATTACTTCTTCAAGTGTTTTCTTTGAGTACAATATCTGGATGGGGGAAACTTTATTATTTGAAATTTAGGAGAAAAGTTTGTTTTTCTTGATCACTCAACCATAAGAGGGGAGACTGAAATTGTGAAATTAATTTCTGAAAGGCTGAAATTTAAACCAGAGTTTGTTGTTTAATGGATCCAAGCTTTTAAAACATAATTACATTAAGAGATACAAATATTTTATGGAATTTATGAAATATTTATTTTCAGATTGTGGACATCATCGTCTCTACTGGGACTGGGAGACACTATTCTACTTCTGATCTGCCGTTGAACTCTAAAGGTAGGATTTTTTCATTTGTACTTCCTATTTTATATTTACAGACTATGTTTAAATAATATACTAATAAAATACAGAATTGGAAGTATTTAATGCGCATTACAAGAAAAATTTCAATTCGAAAATTATGATAAATACTTCACTCACAAGTAAACAGGATTAAAGTATATTCTTCTTAAGTTAAATTACAATCTTTATATATTTTTTAACTTTCAATATCTCATTCAATATCAATGCCTATGAGAGCCACTTCTAATTTTATTGTTCTTCAACAGTATGTACTTGAAGAATAATTTGTACCTTGGTAATAAACATAATATAATTTTATATGAATAGCTTTTTTCGACGTAAGCCTCATTCACATAAGATTTTAGTTTTAAGGTTTACAATTATGTTTACGTTTATCTAACTTAAGGAGGTTCCCTAGACATGCAGTGGCGTACTCAGATATCAGCCTTTAATTAATAAAAATATTTTTATTAATGTAAAACAAAATTCGGTCAACGGGTGTTAGTTAATATTGTTTTCAGTTGCGGTGATATATTTTTACAATCATTTCTAATTCACTAATCAAAAAATGCTTGAAGATATTTTTTTCAATCGACAATATTGTTACAACTATGTGGTCAACCTTCTTCAAATTTTGGAAAATTGATGTCCGTGCTTTCATACGTTTATATACCAAAAATTAAGTAAATAGAACATTTCTAACATCTTTTTATTTAATCAATTAATGGAAAGCCATAAGAGCCCATGTAAAATATTAAAATTTAACAATTAATTTCGTTCAAACTACGTGGTCAAAAATTTCCAAAAAATTCAGGTATTATTTTTATGACACAGACAACATAAATTCAAAGTTTGGTTGCATTAGAACATTTTTTAAAATGTCTAGGGAACCTCCTTAATACGAGCATTCATACTTTCCACTTTCAAGCACTGTAATTAATTTAGTTAGATTAATTTGAACTTTCTTAAACGTAAATATAAATATAAACTTTACAACTAAAGCTAGATTCAGATTCAGAGCTAAATGAACTAACCAGCGCTTCGACAAAATTCCAATTTCATTTATAAGTACAAACCTTGAGTGCTGGTTGGTTACACTTATAATAGGGTAGGTCTGAATCTACCTTAACTTCTTATGTGAATGAACCTTTACAGTAAACTTATAATAGGGTAGGTCTGAATCTATCTTAACTTCTTATGTGAATGAACCTTTACAGTAAACTGTGCAAGTGCCACATCTTAATTTCAAATATGTTAAAATTAAACAAAAATCCAAATTATGTATTAATTTGAATTTTTTCCGTTAGAATTTCGTAGTGTTTTGATTTGCAATCACTGGTGTACAAATGCACAATCTTGTGCTTGGCACCACTTGGTATTTGGCCTGAAGTTGCCCCAGTAACCGATAGACACCACTCCGGTTATAACCGTTAATAGTCCGGTTATAAAAACAACCAGCGAACTAGATCGCATTATAATAGTAGCAGAGTATTCTAAATTTATTTCAAAACAGCTTTGCAACACAAAGACTAGTATTGTTTAGTAAGTAATCATTAAGGTAGTAAATCCATGGGTAGTGACAACTCAAAATATCACTTAAATTAATATACAGTATTCATTACAAGTCGTAGAATTTGGATAAAAATTAAAATGTGTAGGTAACTCTTGAAATAACGAAGATAATTAAATTTAAAGTTGACAGTAAAACGGGCTAAAACGCATTGCGTATCGTATATGGAGGTTAGCAGTAGTTTTACTAAACGATTAGAAAATATTGTGTCATAACAACCCAACACATGTTTGGAAAACGAATATGTTATTATTTGATATTTGATATATTTATTTTAAAAATCTGATGTGGCCAGCACAAGACCTCCTGCCATACTTACTTTATTCTTTTTACTTATTATACAAATTAATACCTATATTAATATATAGGTACTACTACTCACAAATATATTTTAGTCATTTTATTTAAACTGCAGAAGAAGATATAAACGATATTTTACTATTGGCACTGTCACTGTCATGTCATAATCATTTAAATTTTACGTAGGTAGTAACAAATGTTAAACTACAAGATACCGAAATACTAAATTATAAGTATATACTTTAATTATTCCTAAATGATACCAGATACAAAAATATTTATAAAATACCGATTGTAGGTAATAATCACATAATCTTTCATTTAAAATAAAAAAATTGTCTTAAAGTAATTATTTATCGAAATATTTTAAAAAAGTACTACTTCCGGTTTATAGATTGAAACCAAAAATATAATAACTGATATTTTTGAGTTACATGTTCACTAAAAATCGTACAAATCAGCACTTCTCAAAATTTTCCTTCTCGTATTTCATTATAAATATTCTTGTTAATTGCTTGAAAATTTCAGCAGCCCTCTAGGGTCCCTAGCACACCCTTCTAGGGAAATTTATTTGTCGGTTGTAGGGTATTTAAGGTGCTCTTAGCGCCGGTGACACATGGGCGTACATAAGCTTATTTTAGGAGGGGGCAGAGTTAATATTGCTTGTTGGGACAGCGAGAGTTATGGATCTGTAGAGGTAAATTTAATAACGGAGGACAAATTAAAGCGAAGTTAACTGCGATGCGATGAAGATGTTTGTTTAGGGTGGATGTTACTAAGACTTGTGTTATTTTAAATTGTTTACCTATGTCGCTAACTACACAAGCTATTATTTTAATTTATACCGGGTGTAGAATTTTTTTCTGACCTATAGGAAATAGAATGTTAAAATTTTTGTACCTATTGATTTTAGAGTAAAAGTGTAAATACAAAGGATGTTCAGAATAAAAAACTGCATCGAATAAGCTTAAATTTTTTGTTCAAATCGATTTCTTTCACGAAATAAACATGACATAAAAATTAACAATTTAGGCTGGTTTCAAACTGCCAAGTAAAATTAAATAAAACAAAAATATTTATTTTGAAATTGTTGTTCTAATATTTATTGATTTATTGGACCATAAGAAGGATTCACTAAACAAAAAAATTAATTAATTATTTTATTTTCCTTCTTTTCTTCCTAACGTACATTTTATCTAAATTAATTGAAGTGTTTATATTTTTTTTTGATCTGACTAATTCATTTTATTTTTCATGGCACTCTGTAAACAGTTCAAAATGGCAAATTTAATTTACGTTTATCTCGTGACAGTAACGTTTTATATCGATAAATAAGGTCTCGTTGTATGCAGTTTTTTATTCTGAACATCTTTTGTATTTACAGTTTGGCTCTAAAAGCAATAGGCAAAAACTTGTATGGCAAAATAAGAATATTTTCTGAATTTAATTTATTCATGACTATATTCAATAATACATTCATTACAATTGTTTGCTCGCTACTGAGTTTTATAATTATTTATTTGAGTCTATGACTGACCTCAAAACGTATGCACCTTTACCCCCACACAGCTCCTGTTGATTCTCCTATACTTTAAACATTCAATCTTTCTATTACGATATTATTAATCATAAAAAAATTAAAAATTATGTTTCAAGGATAAATTATGCCAGAAATTCGTCCTCAAAAATTATGTTTCTTTACTAAGGAACCAGAAAGTGCTACTTTACTCACCCTTATTGCTGTCCTTGTCCTTCTCCTTCTCATTTTCTTGTTTGATTTCTTCCTTGTCTTTCTCCTTGACGTCGGGCGTCGGGGCGGCAGTTTCCCCCTCCACTTTGTCTTCAGTTTTCTCCTCTGTTTTCTCTTCCCCCTCCACTGGCTGGACAGACTCCTTACTGGTGTTACAGCCCATGTTTTGTCCTTTTTTAACTAGTCGAAGTCCTTAGCTCACTTAGATTCTTATTTGATATTATGAGTTCGCACTTTTAATTAGGGATTTTATTTATTGTCTGGTAAAAAAGGGGGTTGGTGTTGGTGTTTGATTGTTTTAAGGCCTGTGAATATATGAAATACATTATTTGTGTTTTAAATTATATTTGGAACAATATATTTTGATGTAACAAAACTGCAATTTTGAAAGTTTGCTCAATCCAATATTCAAATATATTTCCACCTGTAGATAATATTTATGTTATAAGTTATAAGGATCATAACGGCTATCATTGTGGTACTAATCGTGAACATTATCAGACGAGGCGAAGCCGAGTTTGTTGAAACGTTTGTACCAAAATTTTATCTTCTGGCGTAAATTATTCAAAAAGTAAAATGAATTATTTGGTATTGAACAAAAAAATTAAATGTGCTATTTTTCAAACTTGCTTAGTCGCTTCCTTACTCCTTAGTAACGAATTGTTTGTTATTTCATTATAGTACTGAGTACCATACTGGATTCATTATGGTCCTTGGCCAATAATAAACGCTATTATGGTCCTCAAATTGAGGATTATAATGTTGTCATTAGGGCACGTTATCATGTAAATTATTTAACAAATAAAATAATTGTTACAAACGACATTTTTATTTGAGTTTTTAAAATTTAAAATATGCGATTGCAAGTCAAAACTATTTATATTGAAGTTTCTTTACAATATTGTCTATAATTTTTTAAATAAATATATTACTATGTGTAGGTATATTATACATTTTATTAATTAAACACAACGAGAAACCATTAAAAAATTGATATTTTTCTCTTCAATTTGTCAAAATATATTTTTTTACTTTGTTCGTAGCATTTTTTATTTCTAAAACAAGATTTGTGTGCAAAATAACAGAAATGTAAAAAAGTAGGTACCTAAATTTACTTCTGGTTTTTCAAATGGCAACAATTTTTTTCGAGAAATTGAAACGAGACGAGAATCGTGTTCTTTGAGACGAGAATTGAAATGATCGAGTCAAGAATGCTAAATTTATCGTCTCGAAAATACTGAACAATCCGAAAAGTGCAAACTTAATTTTATTAGAAGATTAACTTTCAAATAAAATATACTTTATTTATTTATTATTTCGGTTATAAATAAAAATTTAAATTTTGGTAGGTAATCACAAAAAACAATTTTAGAATCCAGTTAGGTATAAATCCCTGTGGTGCTTTCTCCACTAACAGTAACAGCTGGTAACCGCACATACGGTAAATAAGATATACAGGGTGTAACCAAACCTGTGTAACAAAATTTAAGGATGTATAGTATTGGACGCACTGATCATGAATCAAATAGAATTTTGTTGAAATTCTCAAATTAAAAAATGGGACATTCTGTAAGTACCTACAATTTTATTTTCCTGTTTGTAAAATTATTATTACATTAATGTAATTACGCTAATAAATACTACATAACTATTGTTTAACTTTTTTGTATTTAAATGTGACAACCAGTGGTACCCAAAATTGTTTTGCAAACTACTGTTAATTTCACGTATTTCAACAAAATTCTTTTTGATGCGTAATCAGTGCGTCCAATACTATACACCCTTACATTTTGTTACACAGTTTGGGTTACACCCTTACATTCAAATAAATTTTGATGTCACTTGGGTGTGGCAGCCTCACAGATCTTAACCCACACGAACTCAATTACAACAAACTTTTAGTGTATTATTATCTACAGGTGGACCAAACCTCATACCTTAATTCAATACAAAAACCCGGTACAAAAATATCTCTCTCACAGTCACTGCACTATCACTACACTCACTACACTACGCTTCTACCGGTACCGGTTCGAGTCTAAGTCTAAGTCCGCTAGTGTGCCGTGGTCCTGAACCGGTAAAGCTCGCGAGCGGTAACGGGATAGCGTCGCGGCGCCGGTTGAAACGTAAAAGAGGGAATCCGAAGACGTCGACACGTGCTCTGACTCGGGAACGCTCGGGAAGTGTCGCGGATATCCGGTGAAGTGAATCATGGGGAGGAAAATCATTCATGGTTTATTGTTTTTAATATTTTACACTTTTTTGAGACTTGTACGATTATGATAAATAGCATTAAATGTACTAACGTAGCGACTGTTTTGTGGCCAGTACAAGAATGGTCAAATTTTATTTCAACAAGGATTGAATAGAGACAGAATGGATCTACAGATGTGCCTTTTATAAATTTTGATTAAAAATTGTACATGATTATAAAAATTCTTAAAAATTCAAAAAAAATCCTATTTTATGTAAATTTTACGCGGTTATATCTCATGACACAAATTAATTTTTAAAATATTAAACATTATCCTGAAGCCAATAATAATCTGACAGTTTACTCGCAACGAAAACACTTTTACAGTATTTTTCAACTACAAAATGACATTGCATAGCTAGGATGCGGCAAAGTACGTGTTTCGGGCTGGTTTCAGGCAGCCCTAGTAGTGGGGAAAAGTGTGGAATGGAAAAAAAGTAAAATCGAGAGTATTCTATGAATTCGGTAAAAACGTAGACGAGCCGCTTAACTTTATTATATTTTTTTGAAAATTTTTGATTCTCTAGAAATGGTTTAATTAGTGAACAAATTTTTATCGCTTTAAGAGTAACAATATATTGCGTGTTTAGAGGTGTAGCAGTTACTACTTTACTCATTGCATATTACAAATTTGAAGGAGAAACAGGTACTAGATGTTTGTCAAAGAATTTATGCCCAGTTAGAATTCTGAAAAAATCTTTGGAATCCATATAAAAAATTAACGGAAAAGTGTGTTTTAAGTAATTTTTACAAGCTTTATCTTATGATTAAGATATTTATTTAAAAATGTAACTCGGTATAAACCTAGTTCCATTCTTCGACAGTAAATAAATTTATGAAATTTGGTTTTATCTGTAAAACTTCGTGGGCATTTTACTGCTTTACGAAAAAAGGTGGAATAATTTTTCAGTGACGGAATGAAAAAACTTATTACACGTTGGAAGAAATATTTTAACCTTAACGATGACTATGTTGAAAAATAAATATATGATTTTGAAACTTTAGAATTGTACTTTCATGTAATTTTTGGCCGATCTAGCTATTTGTATTTATTCGCGCTCTAAGCATGTTTGTGTATTACTTTCCATTCTACCCTCGTATTATTCAATGATCGAATACTCGTACAAAAGCAACAATAATGATAAAAATGATTTTCTCTATCCCACGTGTTGCACTATCGCTCGGTTGTAGTTCTGAAGCTCGGCGTGATAGCGCTGGTGTCGCCCACCGAGCTTCGTTTGTTTTGCCATAGCGTACCGCCTGCATGTTAAGGGGGTTGCAGAGTCATGGAAATCCCCATGAGACTGGAAAAGCTGTACCGTCAAATGATTCAGATATCGATGAAGTTATTTTGTTATAGCATTATAGGTAGTTTTGAAACTGTGACTAATATAATACATAAAATAAAAGTTTGTTTTCTTATACTGATTCAGTATAGTTTATATTGAGGATTCTGGGAATGGCGCATCAGAAGTTGAAGAATAAACTGGGATTTTCAAGAATCAGAACATGTCAACAATTTTATGATATAATTTTGTATACAGATCTATAAATTTGTTAAAGCATGTCGAGTGTAAACTTTTTTACAATGCTGATATTTGTATTTATTTCAATTATTTTGTGGCCTATAAATATCTGGAATGGGTTCAACACAAAATTCTTAGAATTTTCATACACACAGGGAAATGCAATCACAAGAAGATTCAAATCTAGAAAATATATACGTAATAAAATGTCTACATCATTCATTTACAGGAAAATTCAAATCTAGCATTTTAGATTCGGCATAAATGCAAACACAGGAAGATGCAAATCTAGACAATTATAATCAAAATCGAGTATGTGGGACTCAAGTATGGTTTAGTTCAGTTCGACCTAATTTATCCTTTGTGTTGAAGTGAAGAGACAAACTACCCATACAACACAAATACGTCGTTAAGGCCGGAATGTAGCTGTCCACGATTTCGTCGAGAAAAAGGAGAGATATATACAGATTTAGTGTGTCGAACAAAGGCAGCAATAGCGAACGCGCTCTAAAAGTGGCATCGTATTTGTATGATATTGTATTTATAAGACAAAATAAATAATCAAACGCTTTATTATATACTGTATAACATGTTACCTACAGTGCGACGCATGAATTTTAATAGATTTTGTATTTTAAATGCCCTAAATTAAACATGTAAAAGTAGTATTTTTCTCTTTATTCGGCATTTTTTTTAAACAATACTATGAAAAAATTTGGAAAAATCGATGCGTCGCACTGTAGAATGAATATTATATATTGTCATAAAAAAATTTCTATGATGTTACGTTAGTATTAGATTCAATATTATACAAATCGTAGAGCACTGTTTTACCTCTTTCTCATACAGCTACATTCCCGCCTTAAGACGTCTTTATAATGTCCATGTCTTTAAAACGTCTGATCCAAATGTAATCACAAAGACGTCGCATACGTGTCTTATGTCCTCCATTCTGGATGTTTCAAAGATGATATTTTCTTTCATGCAAATGACGTCTATTTAATACCATTTCGACAGTTAAATGATGTCCTTTTTAATAAAATTATGACCAATATACGACATAACCAAGATGAATTTTGAGACAAATATAGGACGCTTATATATTGTAAGCGGGAGATTTAAAACTGGACAACATAATGACGACTTAAAGACTACCGCATAAGACGTCGAAAATTCGAACAATACTAGTCTTCTTATGACGTCTATCAGACAGTAGCAAGATGTACGTCTTACAGACGTTAATACAACCGATGTATTGTATGGGTAGTTTTCTGGATTTGCATCTTCCGGTATTTCCTATGTTTGCATTTATGCCGAATCTAAAATTCTAGATTTGAACTTTCTTATAGATGAATCTTTTGGTGTAGAAATTTCGCATATATTTTCTAGATTTGAATCTTCTTGTACCTGCATTTCCCCGTGTACAAAAATTTAACTTCCTGATGTTGAATCTTTATTTCAGTTATAATTTTTTTCTGTATGAAATTTGCATCAGACAATCCAGTCTCATAAATATCATTTTCACACCCTTGTTTGGAGTCAGCCTGCACCGCACACATTTGTACACACACACACACTCGCACTGATAAAGGGTTAAACACCCCGTGTCCGTATCACGACTCCAAATTACCGCTGTGAATATCAAATCACGAATGTTCGGATGCAACGCGGGTTTGTACCACAAAAACCCTCCAAATAAATTGGTTCCGTCAATCAAGTCGGCGCTGACTAACCCCCCACCCCCACCAACCCCCAGTCTGATGATAGATACTTGTTCACAAACAATGAGGGGGTTGTTTTATAATCATAGTCATAATGGAGTCACGTTCGAAATATCAACGGTTTCTTTTTAAATGTCGATGTATCACAGTTTTTACTTGGCTTGGGTGTGGCATACCCACATATTATATGTACCTTAGAGCATAGAAGTTTATAGAGAGAGCATATAGACGGAGAGCTAGCGGTCAAATTAGTGTGGACATTTGATTAGTCGTGAAATTGAAGGGCTTGGGTCTTGCATATCTACTGAAGATGGAATGTCCAGTCTGCCAGTCCTAAGTGGCCGGATTAGGCTTCCTCAAGTATCAAAAGTTGAGTTACAAAAATGTTCTGGCGTATGTAGAGGTGGAAATAATAGTTATTTATGTATTAAGGGTGTAAGGAGGCTTTTATGGCGTGAGACGTGATTTTGAGCCCGAGCGCAGCCGAGGGCTAAAAACACGTCAAAGGCCATAAAAGCAAGTTACGCCCGTGGTACATACACAACTTTATGCACGGTCGAAGATTTTATATTAAATAAATTTATTAATTTTAACTGTCCAAATAGTTCAAAAAACCAAAAATTCATAAATTCTTGAACTGTTGCTAAGATACCAAAAACATTCTGAAGATAAACATAAATCCAAATGCCAAAGTTGTCATTATTGAATTTAAACATTTACAAGATAATTTATGTTGTTAAATGTAAGTAAAAATGATTTAACTTTAAAAATCTTATATACTAAAAGGCTTGAGATCATTTTCAGCAGCTTAGCAACCGTTTTTCGACACGCCTACTGCCTAAACGGGTGAACCGATTTTTATGAACTTTTTTTTATTTGATAGAGGTTCATGTGAAGTAGTGCCTTTTGGGTATATGAATATTATAGATGGCGTGGTAGTCGCAGGGGAGTTGAAAAACAGTGATTTTTTTCACTCCTTGGATACGGGTATTATACTTTATTCGATTGTTTTTTTCATTTGACATATAGGTAGAGGATGAATTTGACTATATTTCTATGCATGTTTCAACCCAATATTGGGTATATTAAGAAAGTTATTAAGAAAAAACTGAAAAATGCACGGAACGCAAATGGGAGCATGCCATGGAAGTTTTGTTTTCTTTTTGATAAAAATGATTTTTTTTTGTCTACTGTCAGATTTGACGTTTCCAATTTGAAATTTTATTTGGATTTATCTTTTATATTTGATAAGGTAGAAGTATTTTGAAAATTTTATTGAGTATTTAAAGATGGAGCACGCATTATGTTTACATGCTTTTGTATAAATTTGTAATATATTTTTTGAAATTTTTTATTCAACTTAACAATGCACTGTGAAGTTGAATCATATTGTTATTTATTACTGTAGTATTTATAGTAATATATTTTGACCCAAGTGTAAATGTTCAATTAAAAATAGGTATCTATATATCCAATATCTGTGGATAATACTATTTCTCAGTATTTTACTGAAAGTTTTAAATGTCAAATTAATATACAAATTTAACAATGGAGTCCGATAATTGGGATTTTTATCTATTGTACTTGAGTTTTGGTTGAGTTTGAGTTTGTCCTGCCCAAGCCGCCCTTGACATCTTTATCCTGCATACGCCCATTAACTAACAACTGGACAAGCACGAGACACGACGCGGACTAGAGATGATCTAGATTGTTATTGCACTTGTATCAAGTATCAAATCTGTTTTTACAAAAGTATGTATATGGTATTATAATAAGCACCAAGGGGTACAAAATATGGCTTCTATGATCGGCATTTGTTTATCAATAAAAATTTAATATAATCATGATTGGTATTAAACATTATCGTCTAATGTTGCCCAAAATTATGGCTGTTTACTAAGTATAAATTGCACTCGGTGAGCGGAATTTGTTTTTTCTGAATATGTTTTAAATTATATCGCGATTGATTTCAAATAAAAGGTCATAATAAGGACACAAAATGTACAGTATGCAATAAACTGACTTTCGACAATTTTACTTTTGTTTTTAGTCGGACAAAAAGCATTTTTTCAGTTTTCACAATTTTTTTTTATTTGTTTTTAAAACACTCTTGACTACCTACTTGGTATATTCCAATAATCACATCAAAAGACAGTCAGTGAAAATTATAAACATTTTATATTAGCATTTTCCTGTTTTATAGTTTCCTCGGAATTTATCACAAATCCATCGAGTTATATATATTTTTTTAAACTAAAGGGCTAGATGATAACTACTTTTTGTCGCGCAGCGGTAGAGTCTAAATGTTAAAATCGTTATAATTGAGGCACGAAGTTCCAAATTATCCCACATTTAGGGTCCGCGGAGCTTAAGTCCGCGAAGCGGGCGAATCCCCCTTGTCGCGCGCAACGGTAGAGTCTGAATGTTAAAATCGTTATAATTGAGACACGAAGTGCCAAATTGTCCCACATTCAGGGTCCGCGGAGCTTAAGCCCACGAAGCGGGCGAATCCCCCTTGTCGCGCGCAGCGGTAGAATCTGAATGTTAAAATCGTTATATTTGAGGCACGAAGTGCCAAATTGTCCCACATTCAGAGTCCGTGGAGCTTAAGCCCGCGAAGCGGGCGAATCCCCTTTGTCGTGCGCAGCGGTAGAGTTTGAATGTTAAAATCGTTATAATTGAGGCACGAAGTGCCAAATTGTCCCAAATTCAGGATCCGCAGAGCTTAAGCCCGCGAAGCGAGCAAATCCCCCTTGTCACGCGCAGCGGTAGAGTCTGACTGTTAAAATCGTTATAATTGAGGCACGAGGTGCCAAATTGTCCCACATTCAGGGTCCGCGGAGCTTAAGCCCGCGAAGCGGGCGGATCCCCCTTGTCGCGCACAGCGGTAGAGTCTGAATGTTAAAATCGTTAAAATTGAGGCACGAAGTGCCAAATTGTCCCACATTCAGGGTCCGCGGAGCTTAAGCCCGCGAAGCGGGCGAATCCTCCTTGTCGCGCGCAGCGGTAGAGTCTGAATGTTAAAATCGTTATAATTGAGGCACGAAGTGCCGAATTGTCCCACATTCAGAGTCCGCGGAGCTTAAGCCCGCGAAGCGGGCAAATTCCCCTTGTCACGCGGCAGCGGTAGAGTCTAAATTATGTGAAAATCGTTATAATTGAGGCACGAAGTGCCGAATTGTCCCACATTCAGAGCCCGCGAAGCAAGCGAATCCTCCTTGTCACGCGGCAGAGGTTGAGTCTGAATGTTAAAATCGTTATAATTGAGGCACGAAGTGCCAAATTGTCCCACATTCAGGGTCCGCGGAGCTTAAGCCCGCGATGCGGGCGAATTTCCCTTGTCGCGCGCAGCGGTAGAGTCTGAATGTTAAAATCGTTATAATTGAGGCACGAAGTGTGGGTGTGTGTCCCACATTCAGGGTCCGCGGAGCTTAAGCCCGCGAAGCGGGCGGATCCCCCTTGTCGCGCACAGCGGTAGAGTCTGCATGTTAAAATCGTTAAAATTGAGGCACGAAGTGCCAAATTGTCCCACATTCAGGGTCCGCGGAGCTTAAGCCCGCGAAGTGGGCGAATCCTCCTTGTCGCGCGCAGCGGTAGAATCTGAATGTTAAAATCGTTATAATTGAGGCACGAAGTGCCGAATTGTCTCACATTCAGAGTCCGCGGAGCTTAAGCCCGCGAAGCGGGCGAATTCCCCTTGTCGCGCGGCAGCGGTAGAGTCTAAATTACGTTAAAATCTTTATAATTGAGGCACGAAGTGCCGAATTTTCCCACATTCAGAGCCCGCGAAGCAGGCGAATCCTCCTTGTCGCGCGCAGCGGTAGAGTCTGAATGTTAAAATCGTTATAATTGAGGCACGAAGTGCCAAATTGTCCCACATTCAGGGTCCGCGGAGCTTAAGCCCGCGATGCGAGCGAATTTCCCTTGTCGCGCGCAGCGGTAGAGTCTGAATGTTAAAATCATTATAATTGAGGCACGAAGTGCCGAATTGTCTCACATTCAGAGTCCGCGGAGCTTAAGCCCGCGAAGCGGGCGAAGTCCCCTTGTCGCGCGGCAGCGGTAGAGTCTAAATTATGTTAAAATCGTTATAATTGAGGCACGAAGTGCCGAATTGTCCCACATTCAGAGCCCGCGAAGTAGGCGAATCCCCCTTGTCGCGCGGCAGCGCGACCTAGCCGAAGGCCCGCGTAGCGGGGCCTGATGCTAGTGTATTACTAATTACAGAAAATGATTATTTATAGAATTATATTTACATGAGAATAATTGAAAATTTTAACTGTTTTCATTATGATGATTTGACGTTTCATTATGGCGCACTGCGCTATAAACAGTCCCACGGGCTATAAAATGACGTTTATGTCACAGAAATTCGTGTATAATTGACAAATTATGATACGACCGTGCATAAACGATATTTCTTATTTATAAAACATTGCCGGGCCGTTTCTACTCCCCCAATCTTAAATATACCAAATAAAAAATAATAAATATCATTTCATATTTTCATAAAATGTCAAAAATTTGCTTGTTGTCAGTGTTTATCTGCTTACCTATGCAAAAAAAAATAAAACTATTTAATGAGAAGTCCTGATAACCCGACAACAAGCAAATTTTAGACAGTTATGAAAATATAAAATGTCATTTATTATTATTTGACTTGAGGAAACCCAACCCGGCCACTTAGGACTGGCAGACTGGACATTCCATCTTCAGTAGATATGCAAGGCCCAAACCCTTCAATTTCACGACTAATAAAATGTCCACACTAATTTGACCGCTAGCTCTTGGATTAATAGCAACAAAACAATGAAGCAACTTTGGATAAAGTTATTCGCCATTTTGGTGTGCCCTATTCCCCTATTTGCACATTTGAACGCAGTTATGTATTCGTTTTCGAAGTACTTTTTTGCACTTCCGGGACTAAAACTGTTCTTCAGTCTTTATTTTTAGGGACTAAGATTCTTAATTTGAACCCAAGGGATTATTTCTCATATTTAATCCCGTTGTCAAGGAATTGAATTAATTAATCCCGTTGGCAAGTCAATACGTGCTATTTGTTACAGAGTATCTATGGTAACAATATAAATATTTGTCATAAAATTTACTGTCAAAATTACAAAATGTGTATTCTTTTAAACTATTTTGCATTCGTTTGAGGATGAAGTGCAAAAAATAGCGTATATACCACACACCACAGGACTAAAGTACCTTTAATCCCTCAGGATTAAATCAGCCAATTTAGTCCCTCAATATATAATATACTATTTAAAATATAAGTGCCATTATACAAATTTTTACTATAATAATTCGCCGTGCTATACAAAATGACACCTATAAATTAAAAAGTGAAATATTTTGTTGTGTTAATCAGATTAAAAATTTATTATGCGCCCTAAATATTCTAAGTTCAATAAGGTCGCCTGTGGTGCCAATAAATTCTATAGCTAAAAATCATAAATTTAAATTATTTTGTATTGGAAATTTTGTTTGCCCTAATTGAATCATGACACATTAAGCTTTAAATTATGACTTTATATTCTCAGACAAAATTCGTTTTTTACAGCTGCAGATAAATTATCTTTCAGATAATGTATTCACTAAAATAAAACCATTTGGCAATCTCGAAATTCGTGATTAGAAATATTATGATTTCATGACGTAAATCGTACCCTTTCGTCTATGACGTGTTCCGTGTTGTTATATTTCGCATCCTGAATGCTGTGAACTTTCCGTGCCTAAAATGGCACCCATGCAGGGTTGTACTCCCGTACTTTCGCTCTGAATTACTGTCGGCGTATTCTCTTTTTACGTTCTTCTGTTGAGACTTTTTACATCAATATTTAAATTACCGGTTGCCTTATCTACGTTACACGTTTACGTAGTACGTGGTTTTTCCAGACTCAGGGCAGTATTACTGCAAATTTATACACACAAATATTCAAGGAACGAAATCAATAACAAAATTATTAAATAGGTAACTTTCATCGTTCTCGTATTTGGTTTTTATAGTTTCGATTAATAATATAACATTCTAGAATTTCAATACACATGAAAATGGAAGTACAAGAATATTCAAATCTAGAAAATGTATGCGTAATAAAATATCTACATCAAAAGATACCTTTCCTTCAAAATTCAAATCTGGAATTTTAGATTCAAGATAACTGCAAACAGGAGGATGCAAACACAGGAAATGCAAATCTAGAAAACTATTTTGAAAATAAAACTGTAGAATTTTCATACACAAATGCATGCGCAAGAAGAATCATATCTAGAAAATTTATACGTAATAAAATGCCTGCATCAAAAGATTCACTCAGAGGAAAATTCAAATCTATAATTTTAGATTCGGCATAAATGCAAACACAGGAGATGCAAATCTAGACAAATTATAATCAAAACTCAAGTATGGTTCAGTTCAACTTAATTTATCCCTTGTGTTGAAATGAAGAACTAAACTAATTTTCTGGATTTGCATCTTCTGCTGTTTGTATCTTCCTATGTTTGCATTTAAGAGGCCCGTCTACTACCAAAAATCCAGCATAAAATGTATTAACGTAGCGAGTGTTTTGTGGCTAGTACAAGAATGCTAAAATTTTATTTCAATCAGGATTTAATAGAGAAAGAATAGATCTACAGATGTGTGTTTTTAAAATTTTTATTTAAAAATTGTACATGAATATAATAATGCCGAAAAATTTAAAAAAAAATTCCTATTTTATGCAAACTTTACACGGTTATATCTCATGATACAAATTAATTTTAAAAAGGCACATCTGTATATTTTCCAGTGAATGAATTTTTTACTGCAAGATTTTGTTGTGCAATATTTTTCTAGATTTGAATTTTCTTGTTTGCATTGTCATGTGTAATAATATTCTAGTATTTTATTATCTGGGGTAGAGAGATCCTCAAGGTAATATTTCCTGATTACAACCCTGGTTGAAACAGTAGACAGGCGTCTGAATAATGGCAAACAAGATCAATTTTTCTCTTGTAACCCTTGTGTTTAGGGTTCGATCATTGACTTTGCACAAAGCATTTGTTCCCTTAAATTCGCAGTCAATAAGGGCGTGAACCACCCTTGTCTGGACTGATGTTGACAGCTGAATATTGAAACAGGTTGAAAAATCTTCAGGAAAAAATATTTTCAATCACAGGTTTCCTAGAATACCACATAGATGCTATTATTCGATTAGGAAATAATTATTTTTATCTGTGACACTGAAATATTGAAATAATTTGAATTATTGATGTATTTTCATCAGATAAAATACTAATTTGTTTAATGTATCAAATAGATATACTAAAAATAAATTTAATTATAACTGCTTTATAAAATAATATAATAACCATGGTTTTGATGCAATCAATAAATTATAAATTCTTCTTTTCCAAGACTCATTGAAGATTTTCGCAATTTAACAGGTAATTCTTATTAGAAGGAAGAAAACTTCTTCTTTTCCAGGATTCAGAATCCTGATAGAATCTTCAAAGAATCCTTGTGCGAACAGGACTTTAAATATTACATTATTTTGAAAATTTTATTTATAGATGACACATTTAAACGAAATATTATATTTATGTTTAAAAATAACTTATTCTATGTTATTCTGAAGTACAAATACAAGTAGTTAGATGTAATAATAATTAATATTTTCAATAAATTACACCAATGTGTCAGTGTACGATTTAGCCGGTAGATGGCAGCACATAGCCTATATTCAGTTGTTTTGTTGATGCACCGTCAGCTGTTACTGACGCTTGCATAACGCATAACCTCAGTTAAATCCAGTGTTTTAGAAAGTAAACATCATAGTTTAATGTTATAGTAAGTAAAAATGAAGCATGAAATATGAGAAGAACATCTTTCGATTGCAATATCGACCAGTAAGTGCTTTATTACTTGTAATATATTTTTAGGTTGGCCATGAAAGTATAAATATAAACCGAGCAAAATGATATCTAAAAGGCTTCCGAAATGTGATATCAAATCACTGTTATACATTTCGTACTTGTTACACCCTAAGTACCCGTGTTATTACTTCGCGGCGTACTTATATTTCGTTAATTTAAACTTACAAAAACGCAAATCGTACTGCAGCGTTGTACCGTGTCCTATAAAATTGATACAACATTATTTGGAAGAAAACTCAAACTGTGCTTTTGACGATAGCAACTGTATTGTTATATCTGACGAACTGGACAATAATCTAATCAACAATAGTTTCAATTTAGTTCGGGTACATTTAAAAGACAACGACGACGAATTCAGAATGGTTCACGCTATAACTACACCTAACCTAAAACCAGATGAAATATTAATGTCAGATGGTTTGTATTACAACATGAGCCAAATTAATTACGTTAACAAAATGAGACTTAGTCCAGTTAATCAAAGATTAATCAAAATAGCTTCTGAAGTAGAAGTTTGTTTACTAAACACACAATATGAAATAAATCAAGGAGTTATAGACATCCTACTAAAAAATTATTTCCAAACGCCTAGAATTTTATATAAATACGATACATTTTCTGTAAATATTACCACGTATGCTCCAGATTTTGTGTGCTCGAGTTTTCAGTTGAATAATGTTGAAAATTTATATTTTAAATGTAAAAAGGTTTCTACTCTAACTGTAGAAGATTCTATATCAGGGTATTTTTGTGTGATGGGTGAAACCACCCTTAACCAAAGCTCGAATATTCGTGGGTACTTACCGGCTAGTATATTTAAATTGTGTCGCAAAAATTTCGACAAAAATCCTAAATATGAAGAATGTATTATCTATAGATGTCCGCATGGGTTGGAGGATTACATGAGCAAAATTGAAAAAGCTGTTAACCCATTTCTACCTAAAAGTGAGTACAAATAAGTACATACGTTGAAGGTACAACAGTTTGACTATGATGATTACGCATCAAAAATAATTTTTCGAAAATTCCGAAAATTAATTTCCCACATATTAAGTAAACCAATCATTTGCTTCAGTTTTTAAAATTCTGACCAATGACGTACATACTATAACGACAAAAATGTAAAAAATCTGCTGTGGCCAGCACACGACCTCTCTCCTAATTCTGCTTATTCTACTAATCTAGTAAATAGTTTTACTTACATTTTAATAGTTTCATGTTCATGTAATATGTAAACCAAGATGCAAGTAAAAGATGTCAACTGTACTGTCACTGTCATAATCATTCAATTTTTGAGTAGAAACAAATTTCATATGATCATGGACAAGATACTGAAATTTCAAAAAAGTAGAATATAAATTGTACTTTATTTTATTGACTACCAGATTCAGCATATTGTATTTAAAATTAACTGCACCCATAGATAATTATATTTTCTTTTATTTTTATTTGCAAAATTGTCATAAATAGATAATGTACCAATTTATTTAAGGAAAACTATATCAAGTTTCAAAAAGTACTACTTCCCGTTTGCGGATTTCTTCCAAAATCTTAGCAGGTGTTAAGATTCTTATTAAAATCTTAAATATGAAATTTGGTTATTAAAGGTTTGATACGTTTTAAGTTATCGTGGATGAAAAATATTAAACAAAATATTCAATTGTTTTCTTCCATAGCACTCTGTAACAATCAGATTTTAATTAAATTATCATAATTTTCCTTAGCGTTTTTCTCATGTTTTTGTTATGCACGGATATGAAAATAGTATCTCGTTGAATTCAGAAAAAAATACCGTAACAAATAAGCTAATAAAAAAATTGGTTGCACTCCGTAGTAGTTTGAGAACCACTGGTCTAAAAAAATTTTGTTTCGTTCATTACAGTAGTCATATAAATTAGAAATTGTTTGCTAATTTAACCAACTTCGTAGCTCTTATACTTCTCGAGATAGCAATAGTGCGCCACTTAAAATGAACACCCTGTATATAATTCTATAACACTATATAACGCACAAATTATTAAATTTCACAGTGACAGAATGCATTTGTATCGGTAGTGACCAGCAGAGACACCTAGGAACACCTATGAACTAATTACAACTTCTGACCGGGGTTGTTAACGAAAAACATGACCAGTATTTTCGAATTTTTGAAAAAAAATTAGTAATCAACATACCAAATTATGATATCCTTAACGTACCCAAAGTTATAATCTTGTATTGCTGACTTTCGCTATTGATTAAATTTATTTCAGATAAGTTGTCTTTAAATCCTGCATTTTTATTGCAAGGTAGTAAGGGCATAGGTAAAGTTGCTATAATAGAAGCATTAGCTTCAAAGTTAGGGCTGCACATTTACAAAGTAGAGTGCTCTGATATACAGACCAGTACGCATGCGCAGACTGAGAGCAAGTTGAGAAATGTGTTCATGAAATCTAAATTGACGGCGCCGTGTTTTCTCATTTTGAATAATTTTGAGGTAAGAGTGATTTTGAGGAGAACCACTAGAGAAATTGTTTAAAATTTATTTCCATAATTTTTTGGTAATGCTGAGATTTTCGGGATGTAAATGACAATTATGGGGAGTTGTGGATATTATGGTATTGCTGGTAATTAAAATGTACGGAATATACTAACTGGTAATGTATGGGAAATATATTTAGTAGACGACCTCACTCCTAATTCTGCTTATTCTACTAATCTAATAAATAGTTTTACTTACATTTTAATAGTTTCATGTTCATGTAATATGTAAACCAAGATGCAAGCAAAAGATGTCAACTGTACTGTCACTGTCATAATCATTCGAATTTTGTGTGGAAACAAAGTTCATATCATGGACAACAAGATACTGGCATTTCAAAAAAGTAGATTTAAATTATTGTTCTATAGTTTATAAATGGTACAGTAAATTCTTTAAAAAATGTTCCGTTATATTTAATGGAACATATATTATCATAAATGCTTTATTTATCGAGATAATTTAAGAAAAATTATATTCCTCTATATGAAAAGTCTTACTTCCGGTTTCTGAATTGGTACTAAAATACAATTGGTCTATTGAAAATCGTATTTAAACCTTAGATATAAAATTTGGTAATTAAATGTTTGATATTTTTGGAGTTATCGTTTCCGAAAAAATTGTAACAAAAGCGAACGCACACACACAGGCATCATCTCAAAAATTGTGTAATTCGTATTGTAGAGACCCTAAAACGTACTCATCTGCCAAAAACTCACACTCGAAATTTAGACCCATCACAATACCTCTTTTATAGAATATGAGGCAAGAGGTAAAAATGATTTAGAATCTCAATAGAGCAATATAGCCACAGAATTTTATTGCAGCAATATTGCACTCAAGAAGTATAGCCCCTTAAGTAGTACCTACATCACAAGTTGCTAAAAAATTTCGAAAGTGGTTCTCCTCTAAAAATAAACACACCAAGCAACTGACCAACAAACCTTCCAGATCTTCGGCAAAGACAACGAAGGCAACCCAGACCCGCGTCTAATCTCCTTCTTCCAGTCCGAACTAACCCCGCTATTCTCCAACAACAACTTCCCCATCATCCTCTTCTGCCTGTCGAACTCCAAGTCCATGGCTTCAGAGCTGAGCCGCACGTTCCTCGAGACGTTCAAGCTGGACGCGCCGATCCACCCGCTGCGCACGCGCATGCTGCGGTGGCTCGTGCGCTCTAGGAGTCTAGACGCCGACGTCGATCTAGACGACGTCGGCGCCAAGACGCACGGCTTCCTCCTGGCCGACCTCGACGCGCTGGTCTACCATGCCATGAAGAACTGGTGCCTTGAACACGGGAGGAGCGATGGCGTTAGGTTGAGGAGGAAGGACTTTGATATGGCGTTAGGTGGGTAGGAGTGTACATGAAATTGGTTGACGAAATTAAATCCCCAGAACATTGCTTTAATATCTCATACAACACAAATACGTCGTTAAGACGTCTTTATAATGTCCATGTCGTTAAAACGTCTGATCCAAATGTAATCACAAAGGCGTCACATACGTGTCTTATGTCCTCCATTCTGGATGTTTCAAAGATGTTATTTTCTTCCATGCAAATGACGTCTATTTAATACCTTTTCGACAGTCAAATGATGTCCTTTATAATAAAATTATGACCAACATACGACTTAATTTTGATCAATATAGGATTCCTGTATATCTTTATAATGTCCATATCATTAAAACGTGTGGTCCAAATGTAATCACAAATACGTCACATACGTCCTTTTGTCCTCCATTCTGGATGTTTCAAAGATGTTATTTTCTTCCATGCAAATGACGTCTATTTAATACCTTTTCGACAGTCAAATGATGTCCTTTTTAATAAAATTATGGCCAACATACGACTTAATTTTGATCAATATAGGATTCCTGTATGACTTTATAATGTCCATATCATTAAAACGTGTGGTCCAAATGTAATCACAAATACGTCCTTATGTCCTCCATTCTGGATGTTTCAAAGATGTTATTTTCTTCCATGCAAATGACGTCTATTTAATACCTTTTCGACAATCAAATGATGTCCTTTTTAATAAAATTATGAACAATATACGACTTAATTTTGGTTAATATAAAATTCCTGTATGTCATAACCAAGATGAATTTTGAGACAAATATAGGACTCCTATATATTGTAAGCGGAAGATTTAAAACTGGACAACATAATGACGACTTAAAGACTACCGCATAAGACGTTTAATATTCGACCAATACTAGTCTCCTTATATACGTCTATAAGACAGTAACAATATGTACGTTTTACTGACGTTAATACGATCGATGTGTTGTATGGAATCCTATTAATATCCTAGCGATTGCTAATGTCCGCCCTTAGTAACATTATCTATGTAACATCCCAATGTTATAATTTGATAATTAACACAGGCGTGCGCAGAACTTTTTATTTGGGGGTGCCAAAATGAATATTTATAATTATCTATCATAAAACACAAAATGCACTTTTTTCAAACGCTCATAACTTTGTGCCAAATCGTCGTAGGAACTTCGTTTTTTGAGTCCTGCACAGGTAATTGAACAAATTTCAATGCTCTTTTGATGGATCGAGTCGACAAATTTTTTCCAACTCGGTACACATCACCTTTTGGTGATTTGGACGATTTTTAGCCCAAAAACGTGTTTTTTTTTGTTCGGGTTTTGAAGGGTATGAAAATAGATCATCCTAATCTGAGTTTACTCCCTTAAAGTAGAGCCAAAATTGGTTTTTTTTCCCGAAAGAATCGCCTAATTTGGTTGAAAAGTCGCTGAGTTATGTGCGAAAAACCCGAGAAAAAACCTAAAAATGCACTTTTTTAAACACCCATAACTTTGTGCCAAATCATCGTAGGAACTTCGTTCTTTGAGTCCTGCATAGGGAATTGAACAAATTTTAATGCCTTTTTGGTGGATCAACTAAAAAAAAAATTTTCAACTCCGTACACATCGTCAAAGTTGGACATTTTTAAAATTAAAAACATTTTTTTTCACAGGGGTGCTAGAGGGGGGCGGAAGGGGTTGCGCTTAAGTTCGCATGCATGACTTCAAAGTAGACACTTCAAAGTTTTTCACCCGGAAAGATTCATCGAAACCGATTGAAAATACGCCGAGTTACGGCGGTTTGAAAATGGTCGAAATTTATACGAATTTCAAGTGTTTAATTTTTTCCACCAGTGTATAAATCAATATTTTGAGTTTCTAAATTTGATACTTACCTAGGTACCTATTCAAATTGAAAACTTACAAAACAAATTTTATCAATAAGGCGGAAATAAAAAATATTTCTTTTCGCCGTCGTCGGTCGAAATTTTTATTTCTACATTTCGTTATTAATATTATCAATATTATCATTATTACTATATTAGGGCATTAGGGGGTGCCGCGGCACCCATGGCACCCACCGTGCGCACGCCTATGATAATTAACTAGTCAACACAATTAGGAGACCACTTGAAATGAGGTGAAATTTCACCCGGCGTATTTTCAGTCGATTTCGATGAATCTTCGGGGGCGAAAAACTTTGAAGTGTCTACTTTAAAGTAACTAACTGCACCCCTTCAGCCCCCCTCCAACACCCCTGTGAAAAAAATGCTTTTAAATCGAAGTAATGTCCAACTTTGACGATGTGTACGGAGTTGATAAAAAAATTTCGACTCGATTCTCCAAAAAGACACTAAAATTTGTTCAATTCCCTGTGCAGGACTCAAAGAACGAAGTTCCTACGTTGATTTTACACAAAGTTATGAGTGTTTGAAAAAAAAGTGCATTTCGAAGTTTTTCTCGCATAACTCTGCGACTTTTCAACCAAATTGGACGATTTTTTCGGGAAAAACCTCATTTTGGCTCTACTTTAAGGGGGTAAACTCAGATTAGGATTATGCCACTCCTGTGTTTCATACTTCGTGGGTACCAACTTATAAACAAAACTTTTTTATTATTATTAAAATACTATCAAGTGTAGTATCAAATTGAAGCTCTCAGGAAAAGACTTCTCTCAATAATTCTACACACATTTAAAATTTTAATACAATATTGTTTTTAAAATTTTGTAGACTAAATTATTATAATAGTTGTATAGTTAAATACATTATTTATCAATTTTATATCGTTGTTTTAAAAACTACAATAATATATCAATTTTTAAAACAATTTGTGTTTGTCCCTATTTGTATTTTGTACTACCATTTGTAGACAATTCTTGTTTTATAATTTTCTACAATTTTTCTCTGTGAGCCGAAGAATCAAAAACAATAGTTGAACAATGGTTATTCAAATTACGCCGAAGTTGGTGTCAACTAAAATATTTCGAGGAGATAAGTCCATTAAATATAATTTTAAAAACAGAACAGACGAAATATGAACTAAAGAACATGCAACGTTTCAGTATCAAGCTACAAAATAATTTTGTTACAATAACAAACGCAAAGATTTTTTTGCCATTCCCAAAATGTAATCAACATATTTCATGTACAAATTCAGTCCTAAATCATTGACAAGTACATCGCCTAAAACAAACAATTTCAGACCTAATGCAAAAATCCTACACATCAAGTATTGGTGCCCCTCGGGTGCCAAAGGTCAATTGGTCCGACGTAGGTGGCCTTCACGCCTTGAAGCGGGAGATAATGCGAACTATAAACCTGCCTTTACAGCATCCTAACTTGCTTAAAATCACCGGACTTAAACGGTCCGGAATATTGCTTTTCGGCCCGCCTGGAACCGGGAAAACATTAATCGCAAAGGCTGTAGCAACTGAGTGTGGTCTGTGTTTCTTGTCAGTCAAAGGGCCTGAGCTACTTAACATGTATGTCGGCCAGTCAGAACAGAACGTGAGACAAGGTAGGAAAAATAATATTAGTCATTTTTGTACCCAATTTGGGTGTGAGTCATCGGTATGGATTTATATTTTTCCGTGTTGGTAGTCTGTTTTTAAACTAAGAGAAATAAAAAGAAAATTTGCAGGTTTTATAATACAGTACCCGGGAATCAAAGCTAGGATAAGACCTCTTTACATAAACACTATTTTAGTTCGAAACCGTTTTCAGACAGTCATTTTTATGCACTTTATCTGCACATATTTCTGCAAATAGGAAAAAGCAATAGGCATAAATAATATATCAATAGAATCATTCAAGTTTCTAATTTGCCTTATGCTAAATAATATAATTTGCAGTAGAAATGAAAGAAGAGGGAGCAAAATTAATCAAATTGCAATGAATTTTATTCAAAATGAACTATTATTACATACATAATTTTTAGAATAAGGCAATTAGAAATGTATATATTTTCATTGTGTATCATAATTTTCATTGTAGGTTACATCGTTTATCCGAAATTTATGCAGAAAGCTCGTGCAAAATGAGTCATGTAAAAGTTTTAAACTGTCGCTGACGTAGTACTAGTTAAATTAATTGAATTAAATTATGATCTATAATATGATTTTGACTATTATCGGTTTAAAAACATTACCAATACAGGCTTCGTGTTTTTTTACGCCCGTCCTTAAGATAAAACCTTAAGTTTGAAGTTTGACATACGTAAATGCGACTGATCGTTTCCACCTTCGACAAAAACTATGCTGGAAACGACCAGCCGCATTTACGTATGTTAAACCTCTAAAAACTAAAACCGAGCCAAAACAGTGTTTATGTTAAAAGGTCGAAACATAGCTTAAAATTGCGAATTTTAAAAAAGTATAGTGCAAATGGCTAATTGAAACAACCAGCGCTCAACGTTCGCATTCTTAACTGAAATTGGAATTTTGTGGAAGCGCTGATTGGTTAATTTAGCACTTTTACTTATAATTGGGTAGGTCTGAATCTAGCTTTACATTTTAAGTGACAGAAATTTAACAGGGAAGAAAATTATAGTGATTTTCTGTATTTTTTATGACTTTTGTTTTTACTCCTCCAGTTTAAAAACAGTCTACAGTGGATAGTACACCACACGGAAGGTTTATGTGCAGTTAAACTGATATATGTACCTAGTGTATTTTACATTAACTTGAATATTTGTAGTATTTGAAAGGGCAAGAGAAGCAAGTCCTTGTATTATATTTTTTGACGAGCTTGACTCCTTAGCTCCTAATAGAGGAATATCTGGAGATTCTGGAGGAGTAATGGATAGGGTAGTCAGTCAATTGTTATCTGAAATGGACGGGCTAAACGATGCTGGAACTGTATTCATTATTGGTAATACTTTATATTAGATTTCGAAACTAGGACATTTTTTACAAAGTATAAATTTAAGGTGCAACTAACCGTCCCGATTTATTGGACCCAGCATTATTACGTCCAGGACGATTTGATAAATTGTTATATGTTGGTCCTTGTGCCGATGTTGACTCAAAAATGGGTGTCCTTAAAGCCTTGACCAGAAAGTAAGTAGCTTTGAATTTAAGCTAGAACCCACAAAATGATTCACAACTAATCTATAAATAATTATTTTTGTAATGTATTAGAGCGTTCTTTCTAAAATGAATTAACAGTAAAGTTCATTTTACATTGAGCAATATTGCAGATGCAAGTGCAACTTTTGACAAATTGATTTAATATTGCATGAGGTTAATACAGAAATTGCACGCTCAACAGGCAGAAGCAATCTTGAGGCAACGGTTGCATGGAATAGAACATGTTCTAAATTTTGTAAGGCTTGCAGGCAATTCATAGTTATTTCTAGATATTTTTAGTTCGTTATGATGCTACCAACTGAACATAAACGTCAAAAAGATTAATTTGTGTTTGAAAGTTAGTGTGTTAGTGGTTATAATGCCATTCTATCCTTATTTTCCAACAATATACAATACAACAAATCCAGTGGTTAAGTTGACATAATATAGTAAAAAAATATTGGTAAATTTTTTAATAAATTTATACATTAAATAAGTAATTGCATGTTGCTGATGTTGCTTAGTGTAAAATGAAAAAAATATCTTCCGCAATTTTCTTGTTCAACTCTGACTTGAAGATTGCAGTTGCCCGTTGCGCTTGCTCAATGTAAAATGGGCTTTACTCCACTAGAAAAAATTCTTTCAGGTTCAACTTATCCACTGATGTAAATTTAAAAGAAGTGGCATCAATTTGTCCCCAATATCTAACAGGAGCAGATTTATACTCAGTTTGCGCTAACGCTTGGTTCACTGCCGTTAGACGTACTATAATGACCATAGAAGATGGTTAGTACCTTTATGATTCTTTGAGGATTCTTTCATGTTTCGTAATTCTTTGATTCTTTTTACAAGATTCAGAAGCATTGAAGAATCCTCAAGAAACCATGAGTGAATAAAGTTTCTGACTTAAAATAATTTCAGGAAAAATTCCAAACATGAATTTGTCACCTGATATTGTTAGCGTTTATATGGAAGATTTTTCTAACGCTGTTAATGACTTAAAACCTTCGATAAGTGATGATGATTTGAACTATTTTAATATGCTGCACCGAACTGACGAAAACGTAGAAAAGAAAGAAGTTAAAGTTGATAAGGATAGTAAGAAAGATGTTAAAGGTAAAAAAGTTGTTAAGAAAGCTAAATAATTTGTAAGATATTGTTTTAATAAATGGTTATTTGTTTATTTGTTGCTGTTAATACCTTTCCTCTATTAAAAATTAAAATAGTACTATTATCTAATTATTATAACAGCTCAGATGTAAGTTATTATTTTTACCTCTCGCCTCATTCTATAAGGGATGTATTGTGATGGGTCAAAAAATTTTAGTGTGAGTTTTTAGTGGATGGCACGTTTTAGGATCTATAGAAAACGAATAAAGTATTTTTTATGTACAGAGTGAGTCAGCTAACTATTCCCTATTTGGATTTTTTATAACTTAGGCAATTTTTATCAGAAAGTGACGAAATTTTTGCAAAACATGAACTATCTAAATGAATTTTTACTGCCGAAATTTCAAATCGATCAGACAAAAACTTCACGAGTGGTTCACTTTAATGTGAAAATTGGACCAATTAATCCAAAATCTCCAATTGCAGCCCAAACAGTCGTTCTAGGAGAGTGCAAGGATTGTTCAGCAATCCAGTGGGGATTTTCATCTGACCAATACCGATTATTGTGTCTATTAAATCCACCATCAAGATGAAAATGTGCCTCATCAGAAAACATTCAATTCATTCAATTTCGTCTTCTGCAAATTCCAATCGGTTTGCTTTATCCTCTTCAGAAATTGCCTGCAGAATTTGAATCTTATAAGGATGCCACTTAAGGTCCTTTAAAATCCTACAAATAGTCGTTTGACTAATCATTAATTAATTAATCATTATTTCAGTCACCAATTAGGAAGCAATAGAGCAATAATGATAAAACTTTGCGAACAAAAACTCAAGTGGCTACTGTATTTACAGCAAAAATTTGGCGGACTTTACACAAAAACTTGAGACTTTACAAACAAATGAAATAGGGAACACTTAGCTGACTCACCCTGTATGTTAGGTTGTATGTATTATTTTTCCGGGTTCTATAACTCAAAAAGCTACAACCATTTTCAACCAAATTTTATATTTAATGTTTTAATACAAATCTTAAGAACCCAGTTAGTTTTTGGAAGCAATTCCCAAACCGGAAATATTTTGATAAATAATTTATCGCAATATGTGTTATTTCAAATGAAAGATTATATATTATTATCTACAATTTTTAGCATTTTATAAATTGTTCTGTCACAGTACTTAAAGTATTATTTATAAATAGATTTTTACCTTTATCATTAAATTATTTATTTTGATATATAGGTTTAAAAATGTTATATTTTTCTTTATGACAGTGACAGTGCCAATAGTGACACATTATTTATATCTACTTCTACAGTTGACTGACTAAAATATATTTGTAAGTAGGTATCTTTTTTTTAAATTGGTGAGTGCAGGTAAGAGTGAAATAAAATATTTAATGATATATTTTATTGTTAGTTATATTAAAATACAAAATTCTTAAAAATCTCACAGCCTATAAATAATTTAATGTTTAAAATTAAGAAATGAGTTTAGTGTAGACTATAGTATTCACAATATTAAGTAATATTACTATTTTACTATAAGTATTGCATTGGTACAAATCACAAATTTATATATTTTTGTTTATAGTAAAATAAATAACAAATATACGATATAACAGTAAATACACAATAGAATTTTGAATATAAGAATTACGAAAGTTGAAGAAAAAATGTATTTTGTTATAAATCAATACTGCTAATCCAAATCACATAGGTATAGAGAGGTATTTGTTCTTTTTTATTGTTTTCAATACTCTCAATAATTCTTATATATAAATAAGTAAAGTATAAGTAGGTATATGGTTCCAAATAAGTATTTTTATAAAGTAGATAATTTCGAACAATTTTAAAAGCGAATACAGCCCACATTAAGTGTGGGCAGTCCATATTATACATAAATATAAATCGATAAAGACAAGTAAAACTTTATACCCTTTTTGTACCCAATTTGGGTGTGCCACCCTCACATACAAGGAGTCATCAGCATATATGCTGTTTTAGTGGACAGTACACCACAGGGAAGATTTTTGTGCTGTTTAACTTGAATGTGTACGACTGAATTCGAGCATACTGTAAGTTGTATTTATGTTAACAAGTGTGCGGTTACCAGCCGTCAACGCACTCATGGTTGTTAGTGGACAGTACACCACAAGACAGATTATTGTCACATTACAATGCATTGTGTTTTAGGTATAAAATTTTGTGGATTATCTAATATTTAATAATAGTTGTAAATAGATATTAGACTGTTACGAACACTAATAAAAATCTGTTTTTAGATTTTTATTTTAATGTGTAAGTAATTTTATTTTCATAGCTCTGAATGTCTGTATGGTGTCACACCCAAACTGACTACATATACGATTGGCTAATATATTAGTAGCTTAAGAGGCCTGTCTACCTGCTAAAATCCAGCTCAAGACGTATACGACGTATATTAAGGCCGGAATGTAGCTTCTACGATTTCGTCGAGAAAAAGGAGAGAGAAATTTAGTGTGTCGAACAAAGACAGCAATAGCAAACGCGCTCTAAAAGTGGCATCGTATTTGTAAAATATTGTATAAGACAAAATAAATAATCAAACGAATTATTTATACTGTCTAACATTTTACCTACAGTGCGACGCATGAATTTTAATACATTTTGTATTTAAAATGTCCTAAATTAGGCATGCAAAAGTAGTATTTTTCTCTTTTTTTAAAACAATACTATGGCAAAATTTGGTAAAATCGATGCGTCGCACTGTAGAATGAATATTAAATTGTCGTAAAAAAATTCCAATGTTCTTACGTTAGTATTAGATTCAATATTTTCCAAACCGTAGAGCACTGTTTGTCCTCTTTATACAGGTTGGTGGAGGTGAAATGCGAACTTAGGGAAATAATGACAATGGAGTTATCATGCTAGGCATCTTTATATACGTGGAATAAGTACTGTCAATGTCAAAGTAGCTGTCATATTATTGAAATTTTTATTTTCATTAAAATATTTTCTTTGCATAATAATGTATGTGTACGAGCAGAACGAGAAAGTTTACATGCACTTTTAGATTTTATTATTATTTCTGTTATTGATTACTCTTTTTGCCACACAAATTCATATTACTTCGTTTTGTGACACTACTACAAAATATATCAAGATACCTGGGCATGAAAGTTCGATTGTCATTTATGTTCCCTATGTTCGCATTTCACCTCCACCAACCTGTATACAGCTACATTCCCGCCTTAACGTAGCTAGTATTTAATGGTAAAATTGTTTCACTTGTCTTTTCTTAATCTAAATCTCACACGTATTCTTTAGCTAATATCACAAAATATTTGGTATGGTACAATTTTCCCTCTTTTGTTCGCTACACCATGTTGGTATCGACTTCCGGCAGGTACATATCCTGTATTTCCGCGCTGCTCAAGTGTTTCCTCAGCATTTGTTTCTGTTGATCTGTCGTCAGATGTTTCCTCTCCCACGGCGGTAAGTCCTTCTGATGGCTACGCTTCTGAATGCCGAAGTTTATGTACTTTATACACCAGCGGTAAGCGTCCTCTTTGTCCCCGCAGCACATGGGGTACGCCATGGGGGATTTGGTTATTTTAGCGCACTTTTGACACTGGATATCCACGTCAGCCTTAAAAAAAATAAAAAATTACTTAGATATTTCAAAAATTTGAGATTTACTTCATCTATCTTCTATCACTGTATTCAATATTGAATAATTTATTTGTTTGATTGTAGATTCAATAATAATAATTCATTTATTTTGTACCGTATCGTAATAACAACGTTATAAGACTCAATTTGAGGACCATAATAGCGTTCATTATAGGACAAGAACCATAATAAATAACAAACAACTCGTTACTAAAGAAGTTTCAAAAATAACATCTGATTCTTGCCTTTCGCCATACCTGTAAAGTATAGTGCACACGGAGAAACTTTTTGACATGTTTCCTGGAAAAAGTTTCCGGAAACTTCAAAGTTTTAACGGCGCCTATAAAAATGATGCGTTTTCAGGAAACATTGTGAAGTGCAACTAACTTCTTATTTGTCAAATCGTCAAATGTGACATGTGATCATAAACATATTTATAGTTTTTCAAAGAAAATCTCCATTTTCTGGAAACTTTTTTCAGGAAACTTTGTGAAAAGTTTCCCCGTGTGCACTAGGCATAAAGGAAGGTATTGGAATCATGCTAAAAATCTGGTAGTGAGTTTTTAGTGGATGAGCACGAATTAGGGTCCATACAACTTATTTTTGATAGTTTCACGATGATGTCTGTATGTGTATGTGGTCAAGGTTTTTAATCGAATACGAATTAACCAAAAATTTGGATATTTGGTATTTTACATTTGTATACTAATTGGAAGAGATGCTAAGATTTTGGTACAAATACCTCTTGGCCGGTAGGTAGTGATATTTCTTGAAGATTGTCAAAAATCTCTATAAATTTGGATAAATATAGTATTTATTTGTAATAACAATAACGGGAAAAGTTATTTGCAACTTAGGTTATAAAAATTGTCTTTATCTGGTAGCGTTAAAGAACTGTAATAAAAATTTTAAAAGAATCAAATAAAACGTTGGAATCTTGTAATCCATGATCGGTTGATTTTCGTTTCTGCGTAAAAAATATTGACAGGTGTTGACACTACTGCCATATGTCATAAGTAAGATATTAAATGTAGTAATTGAACGGAGGATGGCTTCAACACAGAAGAGTTTTCCTGCGAATGAATCATTTGATTCAGGTGATGCAAATTTCTGTATATTTTTATTTGTATATTTTAAATGCGCATCGGATGTACATACATTTATGTTTATAAGTCTAGATATAGCGGGAGGTTGTATGCTGGCTGGCCACATCAGATTTTTTTGTGAGAATATAATGTAAATTATAATATTTATTACTCCTTTTATTCATTTAATTTCTAAGTTTTCAAATGCATCATTACCCCGTTTTGTGAATCAAATAACCAATTTCTCAACTGTATACTTAAACATTGAAATATCGATCGCGCGTAGCATTAATAAAATCAGTTTCTGCCGGCTAACCAACTCAAACAAGTTATATTACGTCAGTTGAGCCCAAAATCTGAACAAGTCAGACGTGAAACTGTTTTAGTCTGTGTATAAAAACGTGCTTTTAGGTGAGAATACAGTGCAGAATTACTTCAAAATAGATAAATCACAAAATACAAATAAATACTTACAATTCTGTAGCATCTTTCGAGGTCTGTCTGACCGGCAAATGAGTTCAAATCGTAAGGCTTTGCCTCGATTGTTAGTATTACTGTTAAACAGCATATTAACAAAATCTGCAAAAGAAACTATCATTAATATAGTTGTTAGAGTGCCTAGAAGATTATAGATCTCCGTAGAGAGTATTGATTTTGAGTTAAATATAACATAATACATTAAAGAATTTCTCTTATCATGACGCAAACAGAGTTTTGTTAATTTTGTTGTGAGATTATCTTAGCACTAGCGTGTTTCTGTTGTCACAAGACTTTAAATAAAAATATCAGTAGTCCAAATATTAATTAATTTAATCTACAAACCATTAACGAGATACTTAGGTTATCGTGGTATGTTAAAAAACATTTACTTTAGTTCCTATTTTGATGAATATATGACTAATCAGGAATTGTTAGATGATATTTATTTACGAATTTTGCAAAAATGTTACAGGGAAATAATTATTTTTGAGTTTCAAGGGTCTCGTCTCCGTAACAAAATATTGCGTGTTTAGAAGTATAGCAGTTTCTGCTTTACTCATTGCATATTAAAAATTTGAAGGAAAAACAGATACTAGATGTTTGTGAAAGAATTTATCTAGGATTATGCCGAGTTAGAATTCTGAAAAAATCTTTGGAATCCATATAAAGAATTAATGAAAAAGTGTGTTTTCAGCAATTTCTTACACGCTTTATCTTATTATTAAGAGATTTATTTAAAAATGTAACTCTGCATAATCCTATTTGAATTCTTCGTCTGTAAATAAATTTATAAAATTTAGATTTATCTATAAAACTTCGTGAGTATTTTAGAAATTGCTAGACTGCTTTCACGTATTTTTAGCGAGCGTTTCTATGCATTAACATAGGACAAACGCGGTGTTGAGCTACGTGGAGTCGATACCCTTAAGTTAAAGCTGCATTCACATAAGCTTTTAGTTTTAAATTTATAATTATGTTTATGTTTACGAAAGTTTAAATTCATCTAACTAAATACGAGCATTCACATTTTTCTCTTTCAAGCACTGTGAATACTCGTATTCATTTAGATGAATTTGAACGTTCTTAAACGTAAATGTAAATGAGGCTTCTATCGTAGCTTGAAAGTACACTACAGGGAAGATTTTTGTGCAGTAATTATTTATGTAGGGGAGAGTCTGGCAAAATTGGATAGCAGTAAAAAAAATAGTGGATATATAGTTTCATTTTAACATTACGACATTACATCAACTGTCCCTACAATTGTTAATTTTTAACACACTATTAAAATTTGCACTAAAAAGTTTCTTGAAAGTATAACAAGTGCTAGAAACTGTTACAAAAAATGTAATTATTTTTATTAAATATATTTTAGATCACTAGCTTTAATATATTTTAAAGAAATAATTTGTTTCTCTTTAATTTTAACATATTTCGATATTAAATAAGCTTCCCCTACAATTGTTAATTTTTAATAATAACACACGAGGAAAATTTGCACTAAAAAGTTTTTTGAAAGAAAAACAAGTGCTCCCATACTGAGAATATAATTATTTTTATTAAATATATGTAAGATCACTATAGCTTTAATATATTTTAAAGAAATAACTAATTATTTCCCCGTATGACCGGTATTGACAGTTTTTTTTATAACAGCTCTTAGCACTTATTTTACTTTCAAGAAACCTGGACTGGATTTAAACCACATTGGGTCACAGCAAAATTTTTATTACACCTATATTTTAATTTGAAGTGAATCTTGTAATAGTTCAATAAAGTATTTGTTTTCAGGTCTGAAAATTTCCACAACTGAAAATTTGTTCCTGAATCATGAAACCTGAGACGCTGATTTCTGAAGCACTGCTCAAGGTAGGACTTCTTTATTTTTATTAATTTTTTTTAAATCTTGAATATTTACAATCATACATACATATCTATCACGCCTTAAAAGTGGAGCCTGGCATATTGCAAATTTTATGTCTTGGATTTTGTATCATTTTTTAAATACCTCAATAAAAATTGTACCCGTTAGAATTTTTTCGTGAAAATTTGGATTCCTACATAATTTGACCCGAGGAATTCAATGGTGAAAAAATAAATTTTCCATTTCGACCATTTTTCGACTTAAAAAAATTATGTCGAAAAATATTGGTCGAAAAAAAATTTCGACTGCAGATTTGAAATCCTCGGGGTCGAATTAGTATATTAACAAATTTTCAGCCAATTCTGAGAGAAAAAGTTATTTTGGTCAAAATTTCATCAAGGGGTAGACCCACTTTTTTGGCCATTTTCGAAAACCCTTCGTAAAAATTGTACTCGTTGGAATATTTTCGCGAAAATTTGGATTTATATGTAATTCGACGCGAGGAATCCAATGGTGTAAAAATTATGGTCATAGTTACTCCCGTTTTTCACCTGCAAAAATTATCTTGAAAAGTATCAAACGAATTTTTTTTTTAGTGGAAACATTGGATTCCTCGGGTCCAAAATAGGGTATAACCAAATTTTGAGCGAATCGAAAATTTTCTACATTTAAAAAAAATTCAAAGTGCATTTAAAATTGTACCCGACAGAATTTTTTAAAGAAAATATGTATTATGTAGTTTGATACGAGGAATCCAAAAAATGTACAAAAATATATGTATCTTGATTTGTATAGCAGTAAAAAGAGATCTTGTGCTGGACACATCAGATTTTGTAATTAAAATTTTAAAAAGACACAACTGTTAATTCATCCTTTAAGTATATAATCCTTGTTGGAATGAAATTTTACTATGTTTGTATTGGCCACAAAACACTCGCTACGTTAGTATATTTTATGCTGGATTTTAGGTGGTAGGTAGACGGGCCTCTTCATTTAGTTGCATAAAATAATATAGGAATTGTATAGGAAATGTGTACAATTTTAATTTAATTTCGTAATGTAGATTCTTAATTCAGTTGCCTGCACAAACCCAGCATAACTTTAAAACCCTCGAACATTGTCATATTCATTTAAGTACTAAACATTGATCGCAACACTTCTCTAATTTACAATTTAAATCCCTCCTTAATTAAAATAATAAGAAAAATATAAAAACAATAAATACCTGTGTATGCACCATCGTCCAAATATAAACACCACACAAAAATAAAATGTCCAAATTTCCACAATAAGTCTACAACTGTAAACTTCCTTATGAGTCACAAGTGTCTAGAATTCGCACTGTCACAGAACGGTCACAACTGATTTCGATATAATAATGCTGGGCTTTCGGGTAATTTATATAAGAGCGAGAATTTGTCCAAAGTTCCTGAGACGCGTGTTATCGTTATCAGCCTTTCGGAGCGTGTGTCATTCGTCCCAAGGGGGGGAAGTCACACTTGAAGTTTGGTATTTGGCGACCGGTTGGGAAAAACGCTGAAAGATGCTTAACCGATAGGAGATTTTTTTCTGAAAACAGAGGTGACTTCAGGGGTTGAGCTAAAAAGTTGTTCAGTACAACCCTGGTGTCGGAATTGATGTCCGCGTTTTTTTAAAGAAGAGACAAACCTTAAAATTTTATTATAGGGGTCACAATCCAAAATTAATATACAGCATTCATTGCATGTCGTAGAATTTGGATAAAAATTAATATTCGTAGATTTAAGTCGAATTTAAGGATCTACACTCTTGTTGAACGCAATATTGCTGCAATAGAATCAGAATTTACGATGCTGGCTATATTGCTCAAAATAAAAATCTGAAATTTACCATAAGTAATTACGAAGCATTATTTGATCGAAAAATTTCTGATTATTTGACTGCATTGGCCTTGCCTCACACCGAAATCACGCACGCCTATATGATCTACGGATTTTTTATGTTAAGGTGTACGTCTACCTTAAAATTTTACAGCGTACAAAGATGTACGCCTTCCACGTTTACTTTAGTTATAATTGAAATATATAATGCTTTTACATATGAGTGTATTAACAAAGGATGTCTTAATGTTTCTATATTTTTATTTTTTGTCTTTGGCCTAGGAATTTGAAGTAAAAATAAAATAAAATGACGTTTTTTGCGGTTTTTTGTTAAATTTGATGTTTTTTTTCGGTCACTATAAATGGCAAGAAAAATTTAGCATGCAGCTAAGCTTCCTTTTTCGAATAATTTTTGTTTTCCTTAATTTCTTTAAAATTTAAAAAGCAAGAAGCATGCAGCTAAGCTTCCTTTTTCGAATAATTTTTGTTTTACTTAATTTCTTTAAAAAATACAGAAGTTATTATGGAAATACTAGAGCCATGTTTACAGTATTTTTCAACTTCAAAATGACACTGCATAGCTAGGATGCGGAAAAGTACGAGTTTTTGACTGGTTACGGGCAGCCGTAGTAGTGGGGAAGAGAGTGAATTAGAAAAATAGTAATATTGAGAGTATTCTAGGAATTAGAAAAAAAGTTAGACGAGCCCCTTAACACAATTTGAGTGTTGCAGCGTTCAAGAATAAAAATCAATCCAAACTGAGTATGAGAGACTCAAGAAGGGTGTAAGATGGCTATATTTCGTTCAGTTCAATTATCAAAACCGAGTATGTGGGACTCAAGAAGGGTATTAGATTTCTTTATTTAGTTCAGTTCAATCCGAGTATCTACAAAAACTGATAATTTGGGATTCAAGAAAGGTGCTAGGTGTATTTATCGGTCAGTGACTTACACTATGTGCGACTGCCACACTCAAAGGCGTGATAGATATATTTATAATAAGATTCTGGTTTGTAAAAATAAATGTAATTGAAACATAAAATTTCAGAGTAAATATAATTATTGATATGTTCGAGTTCACAATATTATTCTTTTAATATCATTATATTTTAAGACACAACATTTAAATTCTCCGAATTTCATGTCAACAACAATAAGATACAAAATTATATCCAATAAAAATTCAAAATATAATTAACTTCTTCAATTGCGATTTAAATTTCAAATCACTGAGTTGGGAGATGGGTAGCAAAGTTCTGCAAAATATGAACTTAAGCGGCCCGTCTACGTTTTTTCCGAATTCCTAGAATACTTTAGTTTTTAATTTTCTATTCCACTTTTTTACCCACTACAACGCCTGCCTGAAACCATCCCGAAACTCGTACTTTGCCGCATCCTAGCTATGCAATGTCATTTTGAAGTTGAAAATACTGTAAGTGTTTTCATTGCGAGTAAACTGTTAGTTTATTATTGACTTCAAGGTAATGTTTTTATAAACATTTAATAGAGAAAGAATGGATCTACAGATGTGCCTTTTAAAATTTTAAACATACATTTCTATCAGGAGATATAACCGTGTAAAGTTTGCATTATTTGGAATTAATTTTTCGGAATTTTTATAATCATGTACAATTTTTGTATTAAAATTGTAAAAAGTCACAACTGTTAATTGATCCTTTAAGTATATAATTCTTATTGAAACTATTTTTGTACTATCCACAAAACACTCGCTACGCTAGTACGTTTTGTGCTGGATTTTAGGAGGTAGATGGGCCTCTTAAAGTAATATATAATTACAAAGTATTTAATTACGGATCTGATTTAGAATAAATAATAAAGGTAACAAGTTCCACATTCCAATAGGATAATTATGATTGTTTATTTGGCTTCGTCTGGAAATGTAGATTATTTTTAATTTTTTTACCTTTGATTACACGTGCCCGCTTTTGTGGGTGTTTATTTATTGATAACCACAAATAGATTTGTTATTTGCTTTCATTTTATTTCAATCATTTCTGGGTTTTTTATATCTGCATATTTTAAAACGAACTGTATACAGGGTGTATCATAACTTCGAGTAGGTACATACGTTAAAGGTATATGTTGTTTGATATTCTGATTACGAATCAAAAACAATTTTTTTAATTCGAAAAATTAAGGAGGTTCCCTAGACATTTTAAAAAATGTTCTAATGCAACCAAACTTTGAATTTATGTTGTCTGTGTCATAAAAATGATACCTGAATTTTTTGGAAATTTTTGACCACGTAGTTTGAACGAAACTAATTGTTAAATTTTAATATTTTACATGGGCTCTTATGGCTTTCCATTAATTGATTAAATAAAAAGATGTTAAAAATGTTCTATTTACTTAATTTTTTGTATATAAACGTATACAAGCACGGACATCAATTTCCCAAAATTTGAAGAAGGTTGACCACATAGTTGTAACAATATTGTCGATTGAAAAAAAAATCTTCAAGCATTTTTTGATTAGTGAATTAGAAATTATTGTAAAAATATATCACCGCAACTGAACGAATTGCAATATCAACTAACACCCGTTGACCGAATTTTGTTTTACATTAATAAAAATATTTTTATTAATTAAAGGCTGATATCTGAGTACGCCACTGCATGTGTAGGGAACCTCCACCTGCAGCATTTTTTGTAATATTGCACTGAATTCGTTTTCCTATTAAATTACATAATACTAGTAAAATAAACATACAAAATGTAATTATTTTTATTGAAACAATCATTACTTCACCCAGTAGCAATGAAAATTTTTGACTGGGAAACATGAAAATTAATTTTGCGATTTAAAAAAAAATTCTTTTTGATTCGTAATCAGCAATCAAACTACATATACCCTTTACGTATGTACCTGAAGTTATGAAACACCCTGTATTTTCGTCATAAGAAGATAACAATCTGATAATAGTTTATATTATACAACGACGATATAATGGATGCTATTGTGCCCTAAGATAAAGTTTACAACACGAGCGAGCAAAGCGAGCGAAGGTTTTAATCATCTGAGGGAATAATAGCCATTATAGCGAGTTGTATACTGTACTTTATCTACAACAATAGAATAATGTATTCATTATATACGTGAAAGTAGTATAATAAACCCCTCCATAAGGACACATTATGAAATAATGAATTCATTATTTCACACTGTTAAATAATGAGTACTTTATTCTTCCGAACTGTCAAACTGCCATCACATCTGTTTTAATATTAGTGTTACATCAAGTTATCATTTTATGACGTTGTAAGCAGAAACAGTAAAAATAATAAAAAATTGTAAAACGCTGTATATGATAGTTCTAAATTACTCAGATAAATTGTCATCACACCAAAGTTTGAGGTTAGGTTAATATCAATACAAATTTGTAGTAAGAAAATGTTGCTTTATTTAAAAAGTTGTAGATAAAACGTCGTATTTGACTCGAAAATAATGGCTATAATTAACTCGGATGATTTATACACTCGCCTTCGGCTCGTGAACAAACTTTCATCCTCATTAATTATAGCCTACATTATTTACTCATTAAATAATATACTATTATCTACAGCTAATTTATTACGTACAAGATTTTAATAAAATATATACCAATACGCAAAAATGTTGAGATTTCCAAACGTCAATTCTCTATGACTCTATCTATGTTTTTAAAAATAATTTGCACGGAGAAATTGGTTCAGGCAAATTAATTTTCTGATTGGTGCAGAGGAGGGAATACTGACTATTATTCCCTGCGGGCGTAATAGACAAAAAATTAAAGGGTATATACTGTACGACGTGCTGGTCATGAAACAATAAAAATTCGCAAAAAATTGCATCGTATTTCAAGCAAACATTTTTTGCCACTGGTCGGTAGTTAATTTTAATAATTTTTTTCAAATCTTCTACAATGAAAATAATTGTTATTTAATATCTAATACTAATAAATGTCAAATTATTAACTATACTATCAAAACAGTGATATACTTAAAATGTACACAAATCAAGAAAAAAAAAATCTTTTTGTTTTATGTTCAGCACGTGTCACGTCATACAATATATACCCTCTAATTTTTGTCCTAAGTTGTGGAACATACTGTATATGACATTATATAGCGCAAACTTTACATATTTAATATTCATGTTATACATTAGTCGTAGATAAAATAATTTCTATCAGGAGATATAACCGTGGAAAGTTTGCATAAATTGGAAATTTGTGTAAATTTTTATAATCATGTACAATTTTTGTATTAAAATTTTAAAAGATCCTTTAAGTATATAATACAATTGTACTAGCCACAAAACACTCGCTACGTTAGTACCTTTAAATAAAAATCCACTACGTCACATCTTGTACCCAACATATCACAATCATCAGTATCGATACTCTTCTTTGCAATGCTGGATATGCCGAGAAGTCCTATTGGCTGAAAACTATAATACAATAAATTTTATTGGTCCTTTCGTCACCCTTGGAATGACGGCTGAATCTCATGATCCGAAATGTGGATCAAAAAAATACTTTCAGTAAATATTTATACTTAGTCGAACAGCAAATATTGCTGAAATGATTCAGCGCGTGTGTGGCCCAATTCTCTTTATTTACTTGCGTATTTTTTATTATGTAGATTTGGGTTAATAGGTAATAACAAATTGAGATCTGTTACATGATAGCTTCAAAAAAGAGTTCATTTTGTTAGAATATGTGCAAATTTCTTAGAAGGCCTTGAGAAGTTGTGAATCATTATTATTTCGTAGGCAAATCATTTATGTAACATCTTATCGTCATTCTAATTACTGATGTAATTCTAACTTTAATTAAATTATTATTAGAAGTTGTACAATATTTTCGAATACCAAGAAATTTTTTTACAATGTTTACGTCAAATATTTCCTACCGAATTCAGTCAAAATAAAATTTATTATTAATAACTAATAAATATACATGGTTTCCCAAAAGTTTTGAACGAGTGAAGAAAAAATCTGATTATTCTACTAATCTAATAAATAGTTTTACTTACATTTTAATAGTTTCATGTTCATGTAATATGTAAACGATAATGTAAACCAAGATAGTAAAAAATATTCAGGGTACACTTATGAAAAGAATCTGCTGTGGCCAGCACACGACCTCTCGCCTAACTCTGCTTATTCTACTAATCTAATAAATAGTTTTACTTACATTTTAATAATTTCATGTTCATGTAATATGTAAACCAAGGTGCAAGCAAAAGATGTCAACTGTACTGTCACTGTCATAATCATTCAAATTTTGTGTAGAAACAATTTTCATATTATGGACAACAAGATACTGGAATTTCAAAAGAGTAGAATATTAGTTGCACTTTATTTTATTGTTAAATACTACCAGATTCAGCAAATTGTGCCTATTTAAAATTAACTGTACCCCTTGATAATTAAATTTTCGTTTATTTTAAATTGCAAAAATAGTCATAAATAAATAATGTACCAATTTATTTAAGGAAAACTGTATCAAATTTCAAAAAGTACTACTTCCGGTTTTCGGATTTCTACCAAAATCTTATCCAGTGTTAAGATCCTTATTAAAACCTAAAATATGAAATTTGGAAACTCGACAGGGGTTGCTATTTACAAATGTTAAAAAACTCCACGTTGCATGGAAGTTCTAAACTATCTAAGAATTCAGTTTTTAGTGATCCCCAAATTTTCAATTTATTTCTTCACTCGTTCAAAACATGTAGGAATCTTTTGGGAAATCCTGCATGTTTTGACTATTATTATTTTCTCAGAATTTTGAAGCATGATAGAATCTTCAAAGAATCCTCGTGTGAGATAAATATAGTAGAAAATTGTTGAACACTTTAAGTATAAATAATTTAAAACGTCGAATCTATTTCTGGTTTATTTGTTGCAAAACTACAATATGTATCATTTAAATGTGGCTTCAAGGATATTTGAAGATAAATCTTGATTTTTACCACATATTTTTCACGGAAATAAACTTTGATCTACTGTTACTAAGAAATAACGTCATTATGTAATGTTAATCGGCTAACAAATAATGCTCAAGACAAAAAAATAATCACTCAATATTTTTGACATTGATTTTTGACATGAGGCAAGGTTGTACTCAAAAATATTTTTTATCTAAAACCTGTTCAATAATACATTGTTTCAATATTCTCACACGTGAGTAACAATCTGTACTGGATGTCCACTTGACAACAGTTATAGGAAAAATAGTTTATTTTTAGTAGTTATACGTACCTATTGATTTGAGATTTGAGAAGTTGTATTAAGGAGGTTAGTAACCATAATTAAAATGATGATGAGAGGCTGAAATTTATACAGTGCCTTTATTACACTATTGAAATTCTAAAAAAAAATTTTCGCCTATCCGGTTTTTGAGTAATTGAACGTTGAAATTACGCTCGTTTTACATGTACTCTTATGGTAATCACTAAATCTTTGTTTTGCATACTTTAAACTATGTGATAAAATGATGAAAAATTATAGAGCTTGTAATGTTTTCTATAAACCTTTAAAAATAAGTTCGTGAAGAATTTGTGTACTTTTTCTAAACCATTTGCGAGTTATTTAAAAAAATGTAAGCATGCCAAGCATTTTTTGATTAGTGTATTAGTAATTTTACAGCGTTAGAGAGGTGTACGCCTTTCACGTTTACTTTAATTATAATTGTTATATATGATCCTTTTACATATGAGTGTATTAACGAAGGATGTCTTAATGCCTCTATATTTCTATTTTATGTCTTTGGCCTAGGAATTTGAAGTAAAAAAACTTTTGAAATAACGTTTTTTTGCGTTTTTTCGTCTTTATTTGATATAATTTTTTTCGGTCACTATAAATGGCAAAGAAAAATCAATAAGCATGCTTCCTTTTTCGAATAATTTTTGTTTACTTAAGTAATTTCTTTCAAAACTACAGTACAGAAGTTATTATGGAAATACTGGAGCCATGTTTACATTTTTCAACTAGAAATGACATTGCATAGCTATAATGCGGCAATGTACGAATTTCGGGCTGGTTTCGGGCAGCCGTAATAATGGGGAAGGGAGTGAAATAGAAAAAAAGTAATATCGAGAATATGATAGGAATTCGAAAAACGTAGACGAGCCCCTTAAGAGTGTCGTTTACCTAAATGACCAAAACATGCTTCGCACAAGTTTGTGATTTATTTAACAACGAACCACGTAATAATAAAAAATTACCAATGGTAATTATTGGAAAACCAAGTATCTTGTTTAAATAAACACATTTTGTTTCATAAAGCATAGTCTTCGATAAATCAGACATGAAAATATGGCCTGGTAAAAGCGAATTTTTTATTATTACGTGGTTCGTTGTTAAATAAATCACAAACTTGTGCGAAGCATGTTTTGGTCATTTAGGTAAACGACACTCTTAATATGTCAGTTGCTATGTTCAGCCCGTGACTAAAAACGGCCAAAGCCACGGCTTGTCGAGGTGTGTTTAAAATGTTATTTAGCGCCATGGAAACCAGTTCGTTAAATGATGTTTTAATACCAGGAGTAGAAAAAATATAAATATTATCAGTTTGTGGGGCTACCATACCTAAGTTAGATAAAAGGTGTAAAAGATATGTCTATAATAAGTTAGATTTTTACCTCTCGCCTCATATTCTATAAGAGAGGTATTGTAATGGGTCAAAATTTTCGTGTATGAGTTTTTGGTGGATAAGCACGTTTCAGGGTCTCTAGAATACGAATTTACTATTTTCACGATGATGTCTGTGTGTGTGTGTGTTTGTGTGTTTGTTTGTTTGTGTGTTTGTATGAACCGAGGATTTTTCGTCCACGATAACTTAAAAAGTATCAAACCGTTTATAACCAAATTTCTTATTTAAGGTTTTGATAAGTATCTTAACACCGGATAACATTTTGGTAGAAATCTGCAAACCGGAAGTAGTACTTTTAGAAGTTTGGGAAAGTTTTCCTTAAATATATTGGTACATTATTTATTTATGACAATTTTTGCAATTAAAAATAAAAGAAATTGTGATTATCTATGTGTACAGTTAATTATAAATACAAATTGCTGAATCTGGAAGTATTTAACAATAAAATAAAGTACAATTAATATTCTATCTTGTTGTCCATGATATGAAATTTGTTTCTACATAAAATTTGAATGATTATGACAGTGACAGTACAGTTGACATCTTTTGCTTGCATATTGGTTTACATTATCGTTTACATATTACATGAAGATGAAACTATTAAAATGTATGTAAAACTATTTATTAGATTAGTGGAATAAGCAGAATTAGGCGAGAGGTCGTGTGGTGGCCACAGCAGATTTTTATTACGTATACAGGGTGTAACCCAACTTGTGTAACAAAATTGAAGGGTGTATAGTATTGGACGCACTGATCATGAATCAAAAAGAATTAAAAAATGGATCCAAGCAAATGAGACATTCTGTAAGTACCTACAAATTTAATTTTTTCTGTTTGTAGAATTATTATTACATTAAGAGGAACGGTTACTGCACTACCAAAATTTATCGGTGCGGGTCGCTTATTATCAAAAGAGTCAATTTCTTAGAATTTAAATAAGTGTACCCAATACGACTCTACTTTGGAGGTGGAACTAAATTGAAATTTGAATATTTATTCGAATATTTACACTGCCTGACCTTATTTTTGTGTCAAAAAGGGGTTTAGTTTTCACCGTAAAATTTAGTCTAAATATTAAAAAAAATTAACAATTTTTTTTTTAATTTGTAGAAGAAAGTTGGTTCTGTGACATTTCTGTATTGAAATTTTAAAATTCAAAACATAATACACTTTAAAATGAATTACAAAATTGCCAATGTTTATAACGCCTATAATAACAAATCAAGCAAAAATTTAAAATTGTAATACACAAATGTCATACAAACAACCTTCCTCTACAAATTAAAAAAATCTGCTGTGGCCACCACACGACCTCTCGCCTAATTCTGCTTATTCTACTAATCTAATAAATAGTTTTACTTACATTTTAATAGTTTCATGTTCATGTAATATGTAAACGATAATGTAAACCAATATGCAAGCAAAAGATGTCAACTGTACTGTCACTGTCATAATAATTCAAATTTTATGTAGAAACAAATTTTATATCATGGACAACAAGATACTAGAATTTCAAAAAAATAGAATATTAATTGTACTTTATTTTATTGTTAAATACTTCCAGATTCAGCAATTTGTATTTATAATTAACTGTACACATAGATAATTAACATTTCTTTTATTTTTAATTGCAAAAATTGTCATAAATAAATAATGTACCAATATATTTAAGGAAAACTTTTCCAAACTTCTAAAAGTACTACTTCCGGTTTGCGGATGTCTACCAAAATCTTATCCGGTGTTAAGATACTTATTAAAACCTTAAATATGAAATTTGGTTATAAACGGTTTGATACTTTTTAAGTTATCGTGGACGAAAAATCGTCGGTTCATACAAACGCACACACACACACACACACGCACACACACACACACAGACATCATCGTGAAAATAGTAAATTCGTATTCTAGAGACCCTGAAACGTGCTTATTCACCAAAAACTCATACTCGAAAATTTTGACCCATTACAATACCTCTCTTATAGAATATGAGGCGAGAGGTAAAAATAAATATTTTAAAATGTTAATATTTAGATTAGATATGATGGTGAAAACGAAACCTTGTTTTCACTTGTAAATTGCACCAGTATCCGTTCCTCTTAATGTAATTATGCTAATAAATACTATTGTTTAACTTTTTTGTATTTAAATGTGACGCCAGTGGAACCCAAAATTGTTTTGCAAACTACTGTTAATTTTACGAATTTAAACACAATTCTTTTTGATTCATGTTCAGTGCATCCAATACTATACACCCTTAAATTTAGTTACACAGGTTGGGTTACAGCCTGTATACAAACTCAGTCGAATTGAAGTTAATTAATGTAGTTATCTGCTTGGCAACAAGTACGAAATAATAACAGGGTAATAACACGTGCTTGTGGCTCATTATGGATATTTTATTTATCATTGACACCAACCTAACTCTTTATCAACTTCATTAAATTTGATGGTATTGCTTTGTCTCCAAAATACTATCTTCATATTAATATGAGTCTGAGAATGCAGTGATTTTTATTGATCTTATTGCAAACCAGACATGCATTTTTGTAATTAGGTTGTTGATGTATTACTAATTGGTTGTTATCGTGTCAGATTGCTAATTTGCCAAGGAATATACGAGGAAAATTCACAATTTTATTCTGGAAATGCAGAAATAAACCTAAAAAATTATTGCCACTTTAAACTTTAGTTTATAATACAAAACTGTTTCCTATATTATTGAATTATTATTATTTTATAAGGAAATTTATTTAATCAGGAATGCAGTCTTAAAGAAATTTTTTTTATTTTTCTAATATACCGACGTTTCGGCACACTCTAGTGCCTTCCTGAGGGTTAATTAGAAAAGGTTGGTAAATAAATAATACATGTAAATCAGGACAACTGTTGTCCAGATGTTCTTCAACATTAAACGTGTTTTACTTGCTTTTTGACTGATCTACAATTTATATAATTTTGTTATGTAGATTTAAAAAAAATTACATGTATTATTTATTTACCAACCTTTTCTAATTAACCCTCAGGAAGGCACTAGAGTGTGCCGAAACGTCAGTATGATAGAAAAATAAAAAATTTAGACTGAATTTCCGACTCGCTCAAAATTTAGTTATAAAATAACTTTTTCTCTCCTCGGGTCAAATTATGTAGGAATCCATAGTTTCAATAAAAAATATCAACGGGTACAGCTTTTACAAAGGGATTTCTAAAATGTATAAAAATATATATTTTAATCTAGACTGAATTTAGACCGAATTTAGACTGAATTTAGACCGAATTTAGACTGAATTTAGACCGAATTTAGACTGAATTTCCGACTCGCTCAAAATTTAGTTATAAAATAATATAAAATAACTTTTTCTCTCCTCGGGTTATCCATAGTTTCAATAAAAAATATCAACGGGTACAGCTTTTACAAAGGGATTTCTAAAATGTATAAAAATATATATTTTAATCTAGACTGAATTTAGACCGAATTTAGACTGAATTTAGACCGAATTTAGACTGAATTTAGACCGAATTTAGACTGAATTTCCGACTCGCTCAAAATTTAGTTATAAAATAATATAAAATAACTTTTTCTCTCCTCGGGTTATCCATAGTTTCAATAAAAAATATCAACGGGTACAGCTTTTACAAAGGGATTTCTAAAATGTATAAAAATATATATTTTAATCTAGACTGAATTTAGACCGAATTTAGACTGAATTTAGACCGAATTTAGACTGAATTTAGACCGAATTTAGACTGAATTTCCGACTCGCTCAAAATTTAGTTATAAAATAATATAAAATAACTTTTTCTCTCCTCGGGTTATCCATAGTTTCAATAAAAAATATCAACGGGTAAAAGCTGTATACAAAATTGTAAATGTCTCTATGACAAAGATGATCTCGAATATTAATGTCTTCTTCTTAGACGTCGAACGTCAAAAGTAATTTTCGATCTAGATTCTGATTGGTTGTTCATACAACAAATCATAAACTACTAAGTACAGGTTTGGAGTTTGCAAATCCCCGCGCTAACTGTAATTACGTGGAGCTAATTTCGTTATTGTAAACGCTACAAGTGAAATGCATATGTCAAATCACTAACGTTAACTATACTAACTGACTATAACTAAGTATTAATTTCGTATTGTGAATGAGGCTTTTATGCAAAAATAGTTTGATACAGCACTGCCAATTATATTTAATTTAAGTGCGAAGTGAAAAAAAATAAATTACTAATACTTGTTTACAAAATCGCAGTCAAAATAAGCAATAAACTGAATAAATTGATTACGTCTGATAAACAATTTCCATCAAGCAATCTTCTTCCTGCAACAATATTCCAAAAATAAAATCTCTCAAACAAATGATGCTAAACAAGTGCAACATGATTAATAACAAAAATATGCGCACAACTTGTTCACTAATTGATTAAAAAGGTTAGTGATATGCATTTGTTTATATTGTTTATTAAATTTTTTTATTGTTGTTCGTAAACATGTTTTGTTTTTGTTTATTATATAATTAAAATATTTAAATGAGTCCAATTTATATTAACCCTTGATTAAACACAATTTATTTTAAGGATCTACACTTGTCGCAATATTGCTGCAATAGAATCAGAATTCACGATTCTGGCTTTATTGCTCAAAATAAAAATCTGAAATTTACCATAAGTAATTACGAAGCATTATTTGATCGAAAAATTCATACAATACTCAATTGCGACCACAATTAGAGAAAATAAGAATTAATTTATGCATTTTTATGTTACAAATTATGGCCTTTATTATTGCATATTTATTAAATTTGTTTAAATAGTCGATTCCTTGCATTGTTCGTGAGAGTGCTAAGAAAATATTTTTGTCAAGAAAATTACACATTTATGACGAAAAAAATCAGCCAAATTGACTATTTTATTTAATTTATTACTAAAATACCATTAAGTATTTCAAAAATATAATTTCTTAGCACTCTAGAGTCATCTTTTAACTATCTATATATAAAATATGAACAGTGTAGGTGCACTAACAAGAGCTCAGTTTGTAATATACTAAGGTCCCTTTTTCACTATATTTTTGGCCTTAAGGACATTTATTGTAAATATTAATTACTTAATTTTTTATTTGTAGGTAGGGTACCGGTACTGTGGTTTATTTAAAAATTGTTGTTAAATTTATTTATCAAATGTACTGAGAAGTATGTAAAGAATTTAATCATTGTTATATTTGCTACAGTAATTATTTCACTTAATTAAATTATAAAAATAAGATTACTATTCGTAATATTTTATTTATAAACAATATTTTTACAGTAAATAACATCTATTAATACTTGTAGTACATATTGGGTACAATTTTCAATCAATACTTTATCTATAAAATTTCCATTATTATTTTTATACATTAAACTTTGATCTAAATTTGCCAAAAATTATCTTTAGTCTGAGTAGTTATGACAACAATAATTTTATCTTTAATTAGTATCAATCAATATTTTTATTAGTTTTTTAAATTATAATGTTTCTTAAAAATGTAGCTATATCATTAAGTTTATAAATATTAAATAATGATTATAAATATATCATAAATTAAGTGGACATGTATTAGTTTTAAAATGAACTGAATTAATTAATGCAGAATTAAATTACAAATTTGTATTATTGTTTGAGTCAAACTTTGAATTACGATCCTCTACCGCGCCAGAAAACAGCCAAAACATGGATTTCGCGCGCCACTCCACAGCGTTTATTGTTTTGTTAAATATGACAATCTAAAGATATTGTTGAATATAAAAGTACAATCTACAAGATGCAAGATGCAGAATTTTAAAATTTTGCTTTAAAATCGAAATATGTTTGTGGTCAAATTTGGTACAGTAATAGCTAAGAATCTGTCTTGAAACACAGGTATATTAAAATGTTAATCTACCATCTTGAAACAAAATGGCTGATAGCTATCTCAAAATGTACTGCACCGATCTGGTTCAAATTTAGTGCAGTAACAGCTAAAGATCTAATTTAATTATAGGCATATAAAACTGGGCTATAAAAATTAGTACCGAAAAAGTGTTTACGCGGTGAAAAACAAAACAAAAATTTAAATAAATATCGATCGAGTCTCATATACAGGTTGGTGGAGGTGAAATGCGAACATAGGGAAATATATGACAATGGAGTTATCATGCTAGGCATCTTGATATACGTGGAATAAGTACTGTCAATGTCAAAGTACCTGTCATATTATTAAAATTTTTATTTTCATTAAAATATTTTCTTTGCTTAATAATGTATGTGTACGAGCAGAACGAGAAAGTTTACATGCAGTTTTAGATTTTATTATTATATCTGTTATTGATTACTCTTTTTGCCACATATTTCGTTTTGTGACACTACTACAAAATATATCAAGCTACCTGGCATCAAAGTTCGATTGTCATGTATGTTACCTATGTTCGCATTTCACCTCCACCAACCTGTATAAGCATATAAAACTAGTAATTAGTACCGAAAAAGTGTTTACGCGTTGAAAAACGAAACAAAAATACGTACAACAAAAATTTAAATAAACATCGATTGAGTTTCATATATAAAGGATTTATAGTCAAAAACTTTTTTACGTGTTCATTTTTTCAACTTTAAAATGACATTGCGTAGCTAGGCTGCGGAAAGTACGAGTTTCGGGCTGGGGAAGAGAGTGAAATAGAAAAGTAATATCGAGAGTATTCTAGGAAGGTTTTGTCACTAATTGATCATCTTCCCAATAAGAACAAACACGCCCTTATTGAAGTTAAGCGGAAACTGCTGTTGCTCTTTCTGCACCATGGTCATCACAGCGCCCTCTTTGACGCCACAGTGGTGCAGCTTTTTCTCTTCCTTGCAGGCGTGCTTCTTGTGGAACAGCTCGAAGGCCCTCATGGGGATCTTCTTCATGTGGGAGATCTTTTTCTTCAGCTCGTGGACCGTGGTTTCTTTTGTCATCTCCTTCACTTGGCAGAGGGAGATGTTCTGGTTTATGTCCTTGACGTACACGGCTAGGGATTCTATATCTAGAGAGATATTGTGAGTTAGGATGGAGATTTTGTTGGTTTTTTATAATAATAATACGAAATTAGTAGTTATTGTCAGTAGGTATAGTTAGTAGTTCTAGTTAATCAGTTAGTTCTGACTACTGTCGTTCACAATTACAAAATTAATGTTGAAGCCTAGTAAAACAAACTAGTTTTGAAATTAGCGTCAGAAGTGTCTGTTTGTTTTCTTATAGGTATACTTATTTTATATTTGGTTTACTTCAAGTTGCCTTTCATACAATATAATACAATACAATATCATCTGTTTTCACAAATAGTAATTTTCTGCTTTACGCGGATGATTTGAAATTTTACAAAGTAATAGAGACCCAGGATGACTGCACCTCCCTTCAACTAGACCTTTCTCGACTTTTTGAGTATTGTACTAATAATCATCTGCTTCTAAATCTAGATAAATGTTCAATTGTAAGCTTTACAAGAAATACAAATCCTATTTGTTTTAATTATTCGTTAAATGACACTTTATTACCAAGAAAGGAAAGCATTCGCGACCTAGGCATTTTATTTGATCCTAAATTAATTCTCTACAATCACATAGACTTCATTACAAATAAAGCATATAAACTTCTAGGATTTATATTACGCTCTACTAAAGCATTTAATAATATAACAGTTATCACTCTTTTGTATAAATCAATTGTTCGTCCTCAATTAGAATATGCGACTTCCATTTGGAATCCTCAGTACAATAAACATATACATAGGATTGAATCCATACAAAAAAAATTCTTGCATATTCTATGTTATAAATTTAATATAGAATATACTAACTATGCTGAAATGTTAAAAGTATTCAACTTATCAACACTTGAGCAAAGACGATCAAATGCTGATATGATTTTACTATACAAAATATTAAATAATAAAATTAACAACCAACTGTTTATTGATAAGTTTACTTTTAATGTACCACAAAGAACGACTAGGCATTTTAATACATTCTTCATTCCATCTTGTAACTGTAATAATTATCTAAACTCTCCAATAATCAGACTTATGTTAACATATAATAAATTATATCAGCATCTTGATTTCTTCAATTTAAATATTAACGAAATTAAAACCCATTTCAAAAATTTGTAAAATTTGTAAACGTACCTTTAACTATAAATCTACAATTTATTTTGTTACTTATTCACTGTCTCAATATTACACTGTCTTATTATTTTATGATCTTTGTATTTGAACAACATATTTTAAACATAATATTGTAAATATTATAATGTCAAATATGTATATTTATGTAGTGGAAGCTCATAATCGGGCAACTGTCAGCTTCCCTTGTTTCTAAATAAATAAATAAATAAATAAATAATAATCCTTTTCTATGAATGGCTGAAGAAGCATTTTTAATATGATACAAAATTGTAAAAATTTACAAAATTCTATCTGCACGGGTTGAAAAGTTACAGAACGATAAAAAATGAATTTTTAGAATTTCATATTTACCTAATTCCTCTAATTTTAACATTTTTTAAAATCATGAAAATATCTCAACGCGTTCACGTTTTATACGTATTTTAGCGTTCTCATCGGATTTGAGCGTTTCAGCTTGAAATACGTGTATTTAACATAATTTGATGTTTTGACGATTTCTAGTGGTTTGCGGACTTAGAAAATATGAATATGAATGTCATCTTAGACGTCAAACGCCAAATTTAATTTTCATTCTAGATTCTGTTTGGTAGTTCACAGGTTTGAAGTTTGCAAATCCCTGCTCTAACTGTAATTACGTGGAGCTAATTTCGTTATTGTGAACGCTACAAGTGAAATGCATATGTCAAATCATTAACGTTAACTATACCAACTGATTACTAATTTCGTATTGTGAATGAGGCTTAAGTGGTATTAAAACATCATTTAACGAACTGGTTTCCATGGCGCTAAATATCATTTTAAACACACCTCGACAAGCCGTAGCTTTGGCCGTTTTTAGTCACGGGCTGAACATATTAAGAGGAACGGATACTGGTGCAATTTACAAGTGAAAACAAGGTTTCGTTTTCACCATCATATCTAATCTAAATATTAACATTTTAAAATATTTATTTTTTTAATTTGTAGAGGAAGGTTGTTTGTATGACATTTGTGTATTACAATTTTAAATTTTTGCTTGATTTGTTATTATAGGCGTTATAAACATTGGCAATTTTGTAATTCATTTTAAAGTGTATTATGTTTTGAATTTTAAAATTTCAATACAGAAATGTCACAGAACCAACTTTCTTCTACAAATTAAAAAAAAAATTGTTAATTTTTTTTAATATTTAGACTAAATTTTACGGTGAAAACTAAACCCCTTTTTGACACAAAAATAAGGTCAGGCAGTGTAAATATTCGAATAAATATTCAAATTTCAATTTAGTTCCACCTCCAAAGTAGAGTCGTATTGGGTACACTTATTAAAATTCTAAGAAATTGACTCTTTTGATAATAAGCGACCCGCACCGATAAATTTTGGTAGTGCAGTAACCGTTCCTCTTAAGCACGGGGTGAAGTTGACTTATATTTCATATTTAATTATTGTGACAAACTGAGGGAAATTAATGATTTCTTTCAATCAATGTCAATTTAATAGTAAAGTACACTTGCCTAAGTAGAATTTTGTAATGTATAATAGCATTAATTAGGATTTAACCTAAATGTTCAAATTATTTGAAATGAAATTTTACATATTTATGTTGTTTGTGGTCGTAGAAAAAGTATGTGACTCGTTTATAAACTCTCTAGATATTCGTTTTTAATACACTCGCAACGCTCGTTCCTAAAAAACTCGTCACTAAAATGTCGTTTACAAAACTTGATAGGTATTTGATACATAATATACTATAAGTTATCTACGACTAATGTATAACATGAACATTAAATGTGTGATGTTTGCTACATAATGCCATAAATCCCGCAGGGAATAATAGTCAGTATTCCCTCCTCTGCACCAATCAGAAAACTACTTTGCCTGAATCAATCGCCTCTACTTAAATTTTAAATGTCACTTAAATGAAAAATATCGAATCGAAGTAATGACAGCAATGTTATATCTACGTTTGACAATTTGATTTTGATTCGGTATTGTTCATTTAAGGAAAATTTAAGTGGAAGCGGTGCAACTGGCCATTAATGATGTACCTAACTATAGAGTGATAGAGAATTGACATTTGGAAATGTCAAAATTTTTGCGTATTGGTAAATCTTGTACGTAACAACTTAGTCGTAGATAAAGCACAGTATAAAGCCCTGTTCGCACGGCGATCTTTGGAGATTCTACGGAGAGTCAAACTCCCGGAAAAGTCACGGCAAAAAAGAAGTTTTTTTCTTTCTAGTGAGAATTATTTGTTAAATTATCAATGAGTCTTGGAAAAGAAGAATTTATAATTTATTGATTGCTTCAAAACCACGTAATTATCACTAGAAAGAAAAAAACTTCTTTTTTGCCGGGAGTTTGACTCTCCGTAGAATCTCCAAAGATCGTCGTGCGAACAGGGCTTAAATATAAGTCCCTATAATGGCTATTATTCCCTCCGATGAATAATAGCATCCATTATATCGTCATTATTATTGTTTATTAAAATAGTATAGTAGTACAGATTATTGAATGATCAAATATAATAATAATAATTTTACGCGTGAAAAGACATCTTCAGATTATCACAAGAAAAACGACTTTGCAAAATATAATACTTGTTCAGGTTGTACACTACTAGAAAAATAATAAAATGTGTACTTACTAGTGAAACACAGTAAAATAACCAAAGCTACTACGAAATACTTCATTTTGTCGATAAATTCTACAAATATTGTTGTATTTTTGAGGTAGTTCTGTTAACTTATGAGTAAAATCTCAAACCAAGTCCTTATAAATAGATACAAAAATATTAAAATGCTCTAAACCTTCGAGTTATGCAACGTAATTAGAAATATTATCAAAATAGGTTTATATTTTTCGTTGTTACTCCAAATTCCAATTTTCTTGTTCGTGAACTTTTGACACACTTCATTTACTGCGAGTATAAAATTTTATTTACCAAGATATAATAGGTAGTAGGTTTTAATAAAGATTCTATTCAAATTTGGTTTCGCAAGCCAGTATTTGAAATGTTATTTTAAATGTTTATCTCTTAAAATAAACATAATATCTATAACGTAAATATGCCCTAGTTCCTGAATAATAGAAGCATTATTTATATTGTAAAAATTTATATGCGATGTATAATTATTTATCAAAATACAAGCGAAAAGTACATTGCTCCGAAGAGTGATTCATGTTGATAAGTTCGTAACTAAGCGGATCTGTACATTCCTAATTCATTAATTCATTTTAAAATTCATAATACAAAATCATGTTCACAGTTTGTGCATTTTTAGACATTGAACTTATTGAATCTTTTCTAATCACACTAATTTATTGATTTGATTGGTTCAATACTATTAATTACACAAATAAATAATTTCCTTACGTTTTTTCCGAATTCCTAAATTCTCGATTTTACTTTTATTCTAATCCACTCCCTTCCCCACTACTACGGCTGCGTGAAACCAGCCCGAAACTCGTACTTTACCGCATCCTAGCAAAGCAATATCATTTTGAAGTTAAAAAATACTGTAAAAGTGTTTTCGGTGCGAGTAAACTGTCAGTTTATTATTGACTTCAAGATAATGCTTTTATACACATTTAGTAGAGAAGGAATGGCTCTACAGATGTGCCTTTTTAAAATTTTAAAAATAAATTTCTATCATGAGATATAACCGTGCAAAGTTTGCGTAAATTGGTACAATTTTTACCTCTCGCCTCATATTCTATAAGAGAGGTATTGTAATGGGTCAAAATTTTCGAGTATGAGTTTTTGGTGGATAAGCACGTTTCAGGGTCTTTACAATACGAATTTACTATTTTCACGATGATGTCTGTGTGTGTGTATGTGTGTGCGTGCGTGTGTGTGTTTGTATGAATGTATGGACTGACGATTTTTCGTCCACGATAACTGAAAAAGTATCAAACCTTTAAAAACCAAATTTCATATTTAAGGTTTTAATAAGTATCTTAACACCGGATAACATTTTGGAAGAAATCCGCAAACCGGAAGTAGTACTTTTTGAAGCTTGATTAAGTTTTCTTTAAATATATTGATACATTATTTATTTATGACAATTTCTGCAATTAAAAATAACAGAAAATATAATTATCTATGGGTACAGTTAATTATAAATACAATTTGCTGAATCTGGTAGTATTTAACAATAAAATAAAGTACAATTAATATTCTATCTTGTTGTCCATGATATGAAATTTGTTTCTACATAAAATTTGAATTATTCTGACAGTGACAGTACAGTTGACATCTTTTGCTTGCATGTTGGTTTATATTATCGTTTACATCTTACATGAACATAAAACTATTAAAATGTAAGTAAAACTATTTATTAGATTAGTCTCGAGATTAGTAGAATAAGCAGAATTAGGCGAGAGGTCGTGTACTGGCCACAGCAGATTTTTTTATTAAAATTTTAAAAAGGCACAACTGTGAATTGATCCTTTAAGTATATAATCCTTGTTGTAATGAAATTTTACCTTTCTTGTACTGGCCACAAAACACTCGCTACATTATAATACATTTTATGCTGGATTTTAGGAGGTAGACGGGCCTCTCAATCTGAAAAAATTGTACCCTTTTTAAATTTTACCTAAACATTCTAGCTAATTTTTTTTAAGAAGACCCTATCAAATTCTTACACACCAGTTTTAATAGCACTAATATGTAAACAAAAGATTTACTTATTAGTAATGCAATGTATATCCTAAATTATTTTAACAAAAAATAAATAGATTATTTTCGTTATCGGACCTAAACTTTTCGAGCTCATAACTCGAAAACTATAAGACTTATCAAAGCGCGGTTTGCGGCATCGGATTCCTCGTAATTTACTTAGTATAAGTTTAGAAAATTTTCTCAAAATCAACCTAAATTTGATATGAATATCTTTACTAATTCAAATTCGAGACATTTCTTAAAAATATGTATTTAAGTTATTTTCCTTACAAGTCCGCACCCAACAAAACAGATATGTATTGCTCCAGAAATTTCTGTGAAATTCAGTTAAATAATTTAAAACAGAGTACTTTCCACTAACAACCATGAGTAAATTGATGGCTGATAACCGCACACATGGTCGAACGTGTGTCTGTACCTAGCCTCACAGTATGTGAGGTTGTTCCAGCTTAAATAAGATACGAAAGCCTCGAATGTTCAATGACAAGTCACATGAATGTAAATCTGTTTTCTGATTGTTACAGATGATTTTGGACGTGCGGCACGTTTGAGAATCTTCAACAGCATTCAGAGGACTCCGATTGCAGATCTACTTGGACATCATCTACAGATCTCTATGAACTTTCAACCCTTACAAGACTTCTGCGGCTGTTGAGATCATGTGAGGATACAAATTAACTTTTAAACAGTTATATAATCAGCTATTTATAGTATTAGTGTTTGTAAATAAATTTTTACCTCTCGCCTCATATTCTATAATAGAGGTATTGTAATGGGTCAAAATTTTCGAGTATGAGTTTTTGGTGGATAAGCACGTTTCAGGGTCTCTAGAATACGAATTTACTATTTTCACGATGATGTCTGTGTGTGTATGGATGTATGGACTAAACGGTTTTAGTTAGCGGTCTGAGCGTAACATTTTTGGATTCCTCGTACTTTTTTATGTTAGGACCCACATTTTCAACGTTGCAGAGTCAGTGCTTTAGCCGTAATGTAATTATTAATGTAAACACATCACTTTTTAAATGTGATTTTTTGACTTCTAGGGGCTCTATTTCCTAAACGGTTATAGTTAGCGGTCTGACCGTGACATTTTTGGATTCCTCGTACTTTTTTATGTTAGGACCCACATTTTCAACGTTGCAGAGTCACTGCTTTAGCCGTAATTTAATTATTAATGTAAACACGTCACTTTTTAAATGTGATTTTTTGACTTCTAAGGGCTCTATTTCCTAAACGGTTTTAGTTAGCGATCTGAGCGTAACATTTTTGGATTCCTCGTACTTTTTTATGTTAGGACCCACATTTTCAACGTTGCAGAGTCACTGCTTTAGACGTAATTTAATTATTAATGTAAACACGTCACTTTTTAAATGTGATTTTTTGAATTCTAAGCGCTCTATTTCCTAAACGGTTACAGTTAGCGGTCTGAGCGTGACATTTTTGGATTCCTCGTACTTTTTTATGTTAGGACCCATATTTTCAACGTTGCAGAGTCACTGGTATAGCTGTAATTTAATTATTAATGTAAACACATCACTTTTTAAATGTGATTTTTTGACTTCTAAGCGCTCTATTTCCTAAACGGTTACAGTTAGCGGTCTGAGCGTGACATTTTTGGATTCCTCGTACTTTTTATGTTAGGACCCACATTTTCAACGTTGCAGAGTCACTGCTTTAGACGTAATTTAATTATTAATGTAAACACGTCACTTTTTAAATGTGATTTTTTGACTTCTAAGCGCTCTATTTCCTAAACGGTTACAGTTAGCGGTCTGAGCGTGACATTTTTGGATTCCTCGTACTTTTTTATGTTAGGACCCATATTTTCAACGTTGCAGAGTCACTGGTATAGCTGTAATTTAATTATTAATGTAAACACATCACTTTTTAAATGTGATTTTTTGACTTCTAAGCGCTCTATTTCCTAAACGGTTACAGTTAGCGGTCTGAGCGTGACATTTTTGGATTCCTCGTACTTTTTTATGTTAGGACCCATATTTTCAACGTTGCAGAGTCACTAGTATAGCTGTAATTTAATTATTAATGTAAACACATCACTTTTTAAATGTGATTTTTTGACTTCTAAGGGCTCTATTTCCTAAACGGTTTTAGTTAGCGATCTGAGCGTAACATTTTTGGATTCCTCGTACTTTTTTATGTTAGGACCCACATTTTCAACGTTGCAGAGTCACTGCTTTAGCCGTAATGTAATTATTAATGTAAACACATCACTTTTTAAATGTCATTTTTTGACTTCTAGGGGCTCTATTTCCTAAACGGTTATAGTTAGCGGTCTGAGCGTGACATTTTTGGATTCCTCGTACTTTTTTATGTTAGGACCCACATTTTCAACGTTGCAGAGTCACTGCTTTAGCCGTAATTTAATTATTAATGTAAACACGTCACTTTTTAAATGTGATTTTTTGACTTCTAAGGGCTCTCTTTCCTAAACAGTTTTAGTTAGCGATCTGAGCGTAACATTTTTGGATTCCTCGTACTTTTTTATATTAGGACCCACATTTTCAACGTTGCAGAGTCACTGCTTTAGACGTAATTTAATTATTAATGTAAACACGTCACTTTTTAAATGTGATTTTTTGACTTCTAAGCGCTCTATTTCCTAAACGGTTACAGTTAGCGGTCTGAGCGTGACATTTTTGGATTCCTCGTACTTTTTTATGTTAGGACCCACATTTTCAACGTTGCAGAGTCACTGCTTTAGACGTAATTATTAATGTAAACACGTCACTTTTTAAATGTGATTTTTTGACTTCTAAGCGCTCTATTTCCTAAACGGTTACAGTTAACGGTCTGAGCGTGACATTTTTGGATTCCTCGTACTTTTTTATGTTAGGACCCACATTTTCAACGTTGCAGAGTCACTGGTATAGCTGTAATTTAATTATTAATGTAAACACATCACTTTTTAAATGTGATTTTTTGACTTCTAAGCGCTCTATTTCCTAAACGGTTACAGTTAGCGGTCTGAGCGTGACATTTTTGGATTCCTCGTACTTTTTTATGTTAGGACCCACATTTTCAACGTTGCAGAGTCACTGCTTTAGACATAATTTAATTATTAATGTAAACACGTCACTTTTTAAATGTGATTTTTTGACTTCTAAGCGCTCTATTTCCTAAACGGTTACAGTTAGCGGTCTGAGCGTGACATTTTTGGATTCCTCGTACTTTTTTATGTTAGGACCCATATTTTCAATGTTGCAGAGTCACTGGTATAGCTGTAATTTAATTATTAATGTAAACACATCACTTTTTAAATGTGATTTTTTGACTTCTAAGCGCTCTATTTCCTAAACGGTTACAGTTAGCGGTCTGAGCATGACATTTTTGGATTCCTCGTACTTTTTTATGTTAGGACCCACATTTTCAACGTTGCAGAGTCACTGCTTTAGACGTAATTTAATTATTAATGTAAACACGTCACTTTTTAAATGTGATTTTTTGACTTCTAAGCGCTCTATTTCCTAAACGGTTACAGTTAGCGGTCTGAGCGTGACATTTTTGGATTCCTCGTACTTTTTTATGTTAGGACCCATATTTTCAACGTTGCAGAGTCACTGGTATAGCTGTAATTTAATTATTAATGTAAACACATCACTTTTTAAATGTGATTTTTTGACTTCTAAGGGCTCTATTTCCTAAACGGTTTTAGTTAGCGATCTCAGCGTAACATTTTTGGATTCCTCGTACTTTTTTATGTTAGGACCCACATTTTCAACGTTGCAGAGTCACTGCTTTAGCCGTAATTTAATTATTAATGTAAACGCATCACTTTTTAAATGTGATTTTTTGACTTCTAGGGGCTCTATTTCCTAAACGGTTATAGTTAGCGGTCTGAGCGTGACATTTTTGGATTCCTCGTACTTTTTTATGTTAGGACCCGCATTTTCAACGTTGCAGAGTCACTGCTTTAGCCGTAATTATTAATGTAAACACATCACTTTTTAAATGTGATTTTTTGACTTCTAAGGGCTCTATTTCCTAAACGGTTATAGTTAGCGGCTTGAGCGTGACATTTTTGGATTCCTCGTAATTTACTTAGTATAATCCGCTACTTTTTAGAGAAAATTCAATTCAGTCTAAATTCGGTTTACGAGAGTGAAGTACTCGTGTTACTAATATTTCGTTTATATTTCAAATTTTGACAAAAAAAGTACTAAGTGGTTAACCTTTGTTTTTTTTCTATTTTGGATCTAAACTTTGAGACCTCAAATTGGTGTAATCCGCTACTTTTTAAGTGGAGTCACTGGTTTAGCCGTAATTTAATTAATATAATTAAAATTAGTTAGTATGTGACAAAAAATTTTTCTTAAGACTAATATGTTTGTGTTTGTTTGTTACAGGAACCTAGGAACCGGTCTTAATCTTCTGGAATCTTCTTAGACACCTGGAGCTCTTCTCCGACGAGAACCAAGTCCCAGAGACCCGACCAGTCACTAGGATATCCAAATAATAAATAATTTGTTATAAATTATGTTTTATTTTATAGTATACTTTTTAGAGAAAATTCAATTAATTCGGTCTATATTCAGTTTACGAGAGTGAAGTTACTCGTGTTACTAATATTTCGTTTATATTTCAAATTTTGACCAAAAAAGAACTAAGTGGTTAACCTTTTTTTTTCGATTTTGGATCTAAACTTTGAGAGCTCATTATTTCGAAAACTAAAAGACTTATCAAAGCGCGGTTTGCGGCATATATTAATTATTTATTTGTGTGTTCAGGTTTTCGACCCGGTGAGGCGGTTATCTTCTTAGGAGGAGCCCCTACTTACCATTCTTCAATTGACCACTGACCTCCAATGAAGAAATGTCTGTTATTTATTGTATTTATTGATAGAACTATGTTTTTATATCATAAAAATTAAATAATCGAGATGAAATAGCTGTATATATTATTAATAAAAACAAATAAGTTATACTTACATCATTGCACTAATTTTGTTTCTTAAACAACCCTTTGTACACTTCCTAAACCCTTACAGGACTTCTACGGTGAGAGTACACGACCTTAAACCTGAAAATGTACTACGATGCGAAATAATAAACAGTAAGTATAAACTTTATGATTTATTTAATGAAATACTTTAATACAATGCACAATCTTATGAATAAATTATCTTAATTAAACATTTTTAACATAAACACCCTTATTTAAGTTTATATAAGCTCCAAACGAGATAGGTGCTGCCATCTGTTAATGGCGGTTATTTAAATGTACAATATATCTTAAACTAAGGGTTGAATGGCTAAATGGGGTACATATTTGGGTTCAGCGGATTCGAATTAGGGGGTAGAGTACAAATTACCCCCTTGAAATGCTTATTCAGCATTAAAACATATTAGGGATGAAATTGGTCAAAACGAGATTAGTGCTGCCATCTATTGGTATGACGTCACAAAAGTTTTTGTCGAATGGTCCAGAAAATGAAGCAAAGTTGCTACTACGCTAGGAAAATATTAAACTGCAAATAACTCGAAAACTAAGGGTTGCACGGTAAAATGGGGCCCATATTTGGATTCAGCGGGTCCTAATTGAGGGGTTAGACTAACCCTCATTAGCCTACTACCCTTACTTTACGAGTTACAAGCATTTTAAAATTTTCCTAGCGTAAATGTAATTTTACTAGCAAAATCGTCAAAAAAATTGACACTACGCTAGGAAAATTTTAAATTGCTTATAACTCGGAAACTAAGGGTTGCAGGACAAAATGGAGTGCATATTTGGATTCAGCAGGTCCTAATTGAGGGGTTAGGCTACCCCTCTTTATCCTGCTACCCTTACTTTACGAGTTATAAGCATTTTAAAATTTTCCTAGCGTAGTTGTAATTTTACTAGCAAAATCGTCAAAAAAATTGACACTACGCTAGGAAAATTTTAAATTGCTTATAACTCGGAAACTAAGGGTTGCACGGCCAAATGGGGTGCATATTTGGATTCAGCGGGTCCTAATTAGGTGTATATGATACAAACCACCCTTGAAATAAACGTAATTTTGGTAGTTTCTGGTGAAATTTTGCTGATATTAAATAATTATAATCTCGTAAACTAAAGGGCTAAGGGCCAAAAGTTAAATACAAAGATTGCGTAACTTTTCATTCTCTATCTGCCTGTCTATAGATAAGGCCGTTTTGGCCGATTTTTTATTATTTTTTCGATCTCCCACCATTCATGTTATCCTGATACAAACTTGGTGATTTTTGTTCGATTCAAAATTCAAGTCGAGTGAGGGTGAAAATTTAAAAACGCGATTACGTAAAATCTAAGGGTTGGGGAGTGATTTAGAGGTCATATTCGTACTCTACGCGTTGAAATACACCAGTGTGCATATTGCCACCCCTAAAAGTTAATTAGCACCGCAGATATTCAACCCTTATTTGTATCTCCGGTTCTAAGGGTCGTATCGAAAAAATCTACATTGCATTCGATAGGGGATGAAAAACTGAGCATCTTTTACATTTAACTTTTTGCTCTACGACCCTTAGTTTAAGGGCTAATGACTATGTTTAGACGACTTTTTCACCACTTTGATTGCTCATAACCCTTAAACTAAGGGTCGTAGAGGAAAAGGTTAAATGTAAAAGATGCTCCGTTTTTCATCCCCTATCGACTGCAATGTAGATTTTTACGATACGACCCTTAGTACCAGAGATACAAATAAGGGTTGAATATCTCCGGTGCTAATTAACTTTTAGGGGTGGCAATATGTATACTGGTGTATTTCAACGCGTAGAGTACGAATATGACCCGTAAATCACTCCCCAACCCTTAGTTTTTACGTAATCGCGTTTTTAAATTTTCACCCTCATTCGACTTCAGATTTGAATCGAACAAAAATCACCAAGTTTGTATCAGGATAACATGAATGGTGGGAGATCAAAAAAAATAATTAAAAATCGGCCAAAACGGCCTTATCTATAGACAGGCAGATAGAGAATGAAAAGTTACGCAACCTTTGTATTTAACTTTTGGCCCTTAGCCCTTTAGTTCACGAGATAATAATTATTTAATATCAACAAAATTTCACCAAAATCGACTAAAAATACGTTGATTTCGTGGATTGTTTATACCGTATACCCCTAATTAGGACCCGCTGATTCTAAATTTACCCTCAGAATTACATAATTACTTACCGTTTTGATATATTTATATATAAAAAATGGAACTACGCTAGAAAATTTTTAAAACGCATATAGCTTGAAAAATAAGGATTGAACGACAAAACTGAGAGCATATTTGGATTCAGTAGGTCCAAATTGAGGGTGTAAACTACCCCTCTTTATCATACTACTCTTAGTTTACGAGAAATAAGCACTTTAAAATTTTTCTAGCAAATAATTAGAAATATTGTGATGGGAAATTTTTAATTAACAGCTTCATTTTCTAGGCCACTGCTCAAAAATATTCTGTGACGTCACACCAAGAGATGGCAGCACTAATCTCGTTTTTTGCAATTTCACCCCTAAAAAATTAAATTAAACGCTATTATAACGGGACGTAGGACAATGATAAGTTGTTTAATAAACATAATAAAGCAAATTTTCTATTCTAACTAAATTATTTATTAATTTTAAAAAATTTACATTTCATTTAAATAATTCATACAACAATACTGCATATTTACTGATTTTAAAAGTAAACATGAGGAAAATAAATAAAAACTTCATTTTTCTTTCTTTTTATATACAACACAAATACATAAGATAAATATATACTTTCATACATACTACATGCAATAATATCACGCCATTTACAAAGTTTTGGGTGGCAGGAACCTTGTCACACATTTAAACTCAACAAGCAGTCAAACACTCCCATCCTGACACACTTCTTTCGCGTCATCCACATTTATTATTCTTTTCAATCAAGCTCTTTTATTCTTTCCACTTAAATCACTTGCATTTCTAATACATCATCAGTCATTCCAATCAACATATTCACCGGAAAAACGCTCATCTCAACCGCACACATTCTCTTTAAAACACACATAAATGTGTCATTTCCCAAGTTGGGTAGGCACACTTCATTTGCTTCGTTCACTCGAAATCATTTACACTCGCAATTAACCATCAATCATTTTAATCCACTAATTCGCAGAACGTTCACGCAAACGCACACTTACTATTTCACAAAGTCATTCGATCACAGAATCATTCTCTCAAACATCAACACATTTACAAATAAAATATTCAAATACAATACAAGTTTTTGTAATTTTATTACAATATAAAATAATTAAATGACTTGCCCTGTAAGAAATACAATAAATGATTAGTTACATTTTACATTACAATTGAATTTTATTTCCAAGTGTTATTACAACATGAGCTTGTAACTGCACCCATATAAGATACTTAACTCATGTTTTGAATATTTTGTATCAAAGATAAAAGTTATACATGAATAATCAGTTTTATTAATGGCAATGACTGATTGTTCTGCTCATAAAAACCTTTGCCGAGGATATACTGAAGTATCTTTCATATTTTATATTATATAAGTTTGAAATATATGATAGGTGAAATACTAGTGACATTGCCCTAATCCATCTCCACCCAATATTTAACATTTACCGCGCGCGCTTTGTGATTCTAGCCCCAAGAACAACCGATTGTTGTTCTTATGCAAATGTCGTGGGACTTCTTGCCGATCCCCGGATGAGTGCTTAGTGCGCGCTAGACAGCCAGGGAAAGACTTTCCACGGTCCATCACCACCTTCATGCTCAGGATTGCCGGGATGGATTCAGTTTTGCATTCTAGTGACTCAATTCATCCAAGCTATCGAAGGCTGACTGACCTAAACCCTACGAGCTGCTACATCCCGACTCCCCGTAGAGTGCACCGGATCCCTCGTCGATCCTTACACGTGCAAGGACGTACGGTTCGAAGTCATCTGTGACCAAGTACTATACTGCCCGCCAATGACTCACCGACCACAACATGACTTATTGGTTCCATCTTGCCCCCTGGCGTCTAAGCCATCCGAGGCACGATGACGAAGGCGCCAGGAGGTTGGGGTGCCAAAAGCGGTCTATGCAGGGTGTACCGTGCCCTCGTCGGCCCTTCAACGGAAGGACATGCATACAAATACAAATACTAAAATGCGGTTTAACGGTTCCTATTGGCTCTAAGCCATTCCCAGCCCCCAACCCACTCTAGTTGAATTTACTGTGTGGCATTGTCCTAAGTACATCATTGTACATAATTTTGAGTTACCCGGTCGCTGATTGATTCTAACCCTGAAGAACAAGCCGGCCTAGTGTTGTTCTTATGCTCAAAAGTTTACGTGGGACGTCTTATCCGATTCCCCGTTGTTTCCGCCTAGTTAACCGCTATTCCAGTGTTTACCATTACGCCTGGCCCACAACGACGTACGCACCATGTCCTGGTCGGATTTAGCATATTCGCTAGGCGGACTAAGACAGCCTTTGACATACCTAGCGAATGAACCTTCCGACAGCGCGCACCGACTCGATAGCCGCAGGTAAACATCGACTGGCTTCCCGTCACCACATCCGCTAATACCGTACATACACTAAGGAGTCGTCCATCACTGAAGCAAGGGCGAGGCGTCCGCTTGCAGCTGCGCTTGGATTCGCTTAGACATGCAGAGAGTATGGTGGGGTACCGAAATCCAACGTTGCCCCCATACACGAGTATGGGAGGGTACAAAACTAGACCTGCATGCTGCGGCACACATGTCTAGCAAAGCCAAAAAAGTTCTAACGTTGTCAAGTTAAAAGCAAGCTATATAAGATAACAAGCCCCTAACTATACTAATCCCAATTTAAATTTCAAATTCAATTCAAATCAATGCCACACCCAATTGCAAAAGAATAATTCGCGAACCGAAATGTCACTGTAAGTTATTTCACCTACCAAAATTTCCTAATTCTAAATGGTCCTGTACATAATTCATTTCGAAGCTGCCAGTTACTTCAAATTAATTTATTTGCTATTCAAAAGTCTACAACATTCAACTTATAAAAAATTAATTCTGCTCAAATTGTCATCATTATATTCGCAACTTAATGTTAAGTATCTGGCAACAACGAATTTATTCATCACTCCTTGTTCTTTATTTATTGTATTGTCACATTAACATATTCAATTTTATTTGTAGTTTCAAATGCATCTCTTTATTTATTTTGTTCGTTGAAAAAGGACCATTGAACAAGGAGTAAACAACATTTATTTTCACTAGTGACATTTCCTATTTAAGTTTAATATTGACCGCAATTGATTTTAACTTGAAACCCAAGAACATGACAAACAAAACAACCAAAGGCAAAGCTATCACCCCAATTAAAATTATTTTAAAATAAATAATAATGTCACTAGTTTCTTCCAAATTTCTTCCCTTAAACTGTACTACTGAAGTACTATTAAAGTACTAGTAAAGTAAAGACGATGTGGTTTACTCCTTGCAAACTATTACCTAAGTTAAAATTAATTGTTTAGATCATATTCACATGGTCATTGGGAATTGAACCCAAGACTGTGCCACCTGTATCCATATAAATCCAATCTCAACATTATTATCAAAGATAGAAGATTCAGTCTTTATTATTTATGTAAAGTATTATTTCGAGTTAAAGAATGATTCACGCAAAAGGAAAAGACTGGCAAAACTATCTTTGATAATTCACTTATCACTAAGTCTCCGGAAGGCTGCTGGAGTTGATGTCGCCTGCAGAAAGTCCCACGATGGATGTTGAAGTTGTTCAGTGTAATCCCTCGACGACTCTCGTGGTTGATGTCATGTGCAGAAATTTCTTCCATGTCCTTCGAAGACTGCTTGGCTTGTTCACATCGAATACCTAGGAACCACAAATCATTTATTTACATTTGATAAACACTATTTGCTTATCCTGAAAATATTAAATATTTATAATAAATGAATTATTGTATACAGGAAGTATCCAACAGTTGACGGCTGGTAACCGCACACACGATAAAAATATATATCTATACCGATAACTCACAATGTGTGAGGCTGCCGTACCCTAATTGGGTGAAAGGCGTGATAGATTATGTATGTAATTCATATTATTATATTTGTTTGACTTTGTTTCCTCGATTTTAACTCCATTTATTTAGATCTGTATTTGTATTCACTTTTTTCTATTTTGTTTGCTATATTTAGTCAATGTACATTTGCAATGTTGTAATATTATTATGTAATTGGGTTCTAAACCTGTTGAATAATAATAATAAATGTAATGTTTTAAGATTCAATATTGAAATTGAAATAAAATAGTGTAAATTGAATGCATATCTGAATGTGCTAATGACCGACAGTGGTTCTGACTGTTCAGTTTCAGATCCAATTTCAAGTTACTGCACAAAAATCTGGCCTGTAGTGTACTCTCCACAAACAGTCATGAGTGCGTTAACTGCTGGAAACTGCATACACGGAAAAACATAATATCCATACCGATGACTCGCATGTGAGGCTGCCGTACCCAACTTGGGTAAAAGGCAAGACATATGTATGTATTGTAATTGTAAAAAAAGAGTAAAGAAACTTACCGAAAAAATATTCTCCCATGTCTTTTGAAGGCCGCTACAACTGCTCCTGCTTCCTTAGAAGATAACACGACACGTACAAGTCCTCAATTAATGAGATCCTCGGATACCTAGAAGACACAAATATATTACTAACATTTATCGCATACTTCATGCTGTCACACCCATATTAAATAAGAACAATAAGTAAACATCTATTTCACAAAGTAAATGCCAATAATTCTCATATTTAAGTGACTTGTAAAATAAATTATTATATACGAGTCCCGTCTCATTGAAGTTGGCTCAGACGTAAAAAAGTCGTTTTTTGTTGTACAAAAGTTTAAATAAAAATCAAAATACAAGTATAATGTACTGTATCTAATATTTATTGAAAACTGCAATACATTTTACACAATCTCAAATCAAATCAACAGTTCAAACTATGCAACCGAATAAAAAAATAATTTGAAACATCGTGTTATGCAAGGACAATCAAAGAATTATTGTAACACAGACTGTAGAATATTTGGGATTTTTCTCCAGAAAAATATGTTTGTTTAGGACTTGTAGATACTATGCCACAACGAATTTTAACAGTTTCAAAATTAAGGTGGAGTTACACAGGAGTAAAATCGTTTATAGTAATTAGAGGAAACAACAAAAATATTTGCTAGTTATATACTTAATTATCTAAGTTGTATTTAAAGTTTAATTTACTTAAAATATATTAAAGGTATATTTTACGTGCATGTAACTTTAAATATAAACTTAGAGAATGAAGTATACAACTGGCAATTTTTTTATCGTTTGCTCTAATTAATATAAATGACTTTACCCCTATGTAACTCCACCTTAATTTTTAAAACTGTTTTAATTCGTTGTGGCATAGTATCTACAAGTCTTAAGCATACTTTTTTGGAGAAGAAAATCCCAAATATTCTACAGTTTGTATCACAATTCTTTGATTGTCCTTAGATAGGACGAGTTTTCAAAAAAATTTAATTTATTCAGTTCCATAAAGTTTCGACTATTGATTTCATTTGAGATTGTATGAAATGTATTGCAGTTTTCAATAAATATAAGATACAGCACATTATACTTGTATTTTGATTTTTATTTAAACTTTTGTACTTGACTCACCTATTATAGGCTGCCACACTTAAATTGAGTGAAAGCAGTGAGTCACTTTTTGATCTGTAGTATTAATACTAATGTTCACAGTGACATGTGAGGCTGCCACACTCAAGCTGAGCAAAAGCATAGAGTTGCAAATGGAATACGCAAAGTAAAAATAAAAAACTTACGTGTTATGTGGTAGCACCAGATGATGTTCCCTCTCCAAGAGACTCCTACTGCAGAATTTCAAACCAAAGAATCTTCAAACTTTGTACATGAAGTCCAAATTAATCTGTAACAATAACAAACATTTAGATTCATATAAACTGCACTAAATAACGAAAAATGTCCACTGTGGTGTGCTCTCCAGTAACAATTATGAGTGAGTTATTGGCTGATAACCGCACACACACAATATATGTATACGGAGTGATTCATCCGTCGTCATGCTTTTATTTTATCTTTTTGTAGTGCTATTGAAATTATAGAGTAAAACTCTTCGGTTAAAATGTATTTAATAGATTATCTATCTATATTATATTCATTTGTATACAGAATGTTCTATTTGAGCGCAATAATATGAAACTTTATATTTCTTAATGGAACACCTATAAATATTTATTGATTTTGATAGCAAAGTAGATATTCCCTTAAAAAGTAATGTAGTGAAGTGTATAACTTTATAAATGAAGAAGTTATTAATGTTTTTTCGTTCAATGATGAGTAATTGAGTATGTATCATGTTGCTATTATCAAATAAATCGATGGATGAATTTATTAATTGTTTAGAATTCAAATAACGCTGACAAGCTGTCAAATTATTTATATTTTTTTTGTTAAGTGCCAAATTTCTATGACATTCGTCAAGTATGAATATCATATTAACCATTTTATCTTTACTACAATTTGTATTCATTTTCACTTTAACAAAGATAAAGTGTCAATAATTTGACAGTTTGATTATTAAGAAAATTATCCATCGCTTTGTTAATTGTAATGTGATACAAACTTATCATTGAGCGAATAAACGTTGATAACTTCTTCATTTATAATTTTAGACAGTTTACGACATTACTTTTTCGAAGAAAATATATTTTGCTATCAGAATCAATTAATATTTATAGGTAGTTCCATTAGGAAATTTAAAGTTGCATATTATTGCACTCCAATGGAATACCCTGTATACAATGATCTACCAAATACATTTTATTTAAAAAGTTACTTTATGACTTCAAATAACACTAAAAAATAAAATAAAAAAGGACAGACCGATGAATCACCCTGTATATCTATACCGATGACACATTATGTGAGACTGCCACATCCAATCTGAGTAAAAAGCTTTCAGTTAACTGCACAAACATGTTTCCTATAGTATACTCAGAGTGAGTTGACAGACAGTAAGAGCATTGAGTCACTTTTTGATCTGTAGTATCTATACTGATGTTCACAGTGACCTGTGAGGCTGCCACACTTAAGGTGAGTAAAAGCATCATGTTCCAAATGGAATACACAAAGTAAAAATCTGCTGTGGCCAGTACACGACCTCTCGCCTAATTCTGCTTATTCTATTAATCTCGAGACTAATCTAATAAATAGTTTTATTTATATTTTAATAGTTTCATGTTCATGTAATATGTAAACGATAATGTAAACCAAGATGCAAGCAAAAGATGTCAACTGTACTGTCACTGTCATTATAATTCAAATTTTGAGTAAAAACAAATTTCATATCATGGACAACAAGATACTGGTACTTAGTTGAATTTTATTTTATTGCTAAATACTACCAGATTCAGCAAATTGAATTTAAAATTAACTGTACCCATAGATAATTATATTATCTTTTATTTTTATTTGCAAAAATTGTCATAAATAAATAATGTACCAATTTATTTAAGAAAAACTATATCAAGTTCCAAAAAGTACTACTTCCGGTTTACGAATTTCTACCAAAATCTTATCCGGTGTTAAAATCCTTATTAAAACCTTAAATATGAAATTTGGTTATTAAAGGTTTGATACTTTTTCAGTTATCGTGGACGAAAAATCGTCAGTCCATACATTCATACAAACACACACACACACGCACACACACACACGCACACACACGCACACACACGCACACACACAGACATCATCGGGAAAATATTAAATTCGTATTCTAGAGACCCTGAAACGTGCTTATCCACCAAAAACTCATACTCGAAAATTTTGACCCATTACAATACCTCTCTTATAGAATGTGAGGCGAGAGGTAAAAACCCCAAAATTGGAGTAGATGAATTTAAATAACCATCGGAATAAAAAATTATCGCTTGATAACGAAAACATGTGTTTCAAGGGACAACTTAAAGAGCGAGGAAAGTGATCGATGGACACTTTCCTGAGAGTTGTGTACACTATTTTATTCATGAATTTGATTTAACTGTCACTGTCATAATTTTTTAAACAATAAAAATGTAAATTCTATTTACATTTTTAAATTGTACTAGATACAGCTAAAGTACTGCTTTAATGTATGTGGATAAATCACTATTAATAAAATTTATCACAAAATACTTAATATCAAATCAAAAAGACAATTTTTATTTCTATATTATATTTTATTTGAATTCGACTCGCATAGATATTAGTGGAGAGTCACCACAAGAGAGATTTTTGTGTATAAATATTATTTAAATGCATTATTAAAATCATCATTGAAAACCTCATCTAAATATCTGATATAGTTTTTGAAATATCTACAACACCCTAAAATGGGTGGACGTATCTATATTTTAAAAATAAATATAATTCTTTAGGTACTAGGGTACTACATGAATTTATAGCTTTTCTCTATATCCAATATTTAAAAAATAAATGTTACACCCAAAATGGGTGTAGTAAACTCAGTTTAAGGTTCAAAAATGGGTTTCTCATATTTTAAAACATAAGTATACAAATTTACAGCTTATTTCTATGCGTAGTAATAAAGATATATATTTTGCACCCAAAATGGGTGTCCCGATTTTAAATTTGGGTTTATAACTGGATTTTTCAGATTTTTTTACATCAGTATACTAATTTTCATAATTTTCCGATTCCTAGAATCAAAGTTATTGTTAAATTAATTAAATGTTCGCTATAAACGAGGTCGTATAACGAATGTTCGTTATAGCCGTGCTAGTCCAAATGAAGCCTATTTCATGCTTGATCCAATGCTGAAAACCGCGCATCGATATCTGGTCCCGTTTACGAGAAATTAATTTTTTTAATAAAAGTCGTCATTGTTTTCATCCCTTAGTTCTGTAATTAAAATTTTGGAACGGAGTATACATTGGCTTTTTGAAATTATATAATAAAAATTGGCCTAACCCAACCAATAACCTCACAAAAAATTTCAAAATGCAATAACTTTATTAATAAAATGCTTTTCGAGGATTGTTTGGGGTTGAAAATCTCTTTACCGTCCTCAAGTTTGTATCCCCCCCCTGTTTCCAGTTGGAGCCAGTCTAATAAGCCCGGAAAAAATTCTCAAAATTTTAATTATTTTAAATTATAAGAAAATAAGCCGTCCAACAGTATAATTTTGACATTTATAAATTTTGAAAATTGCTATACTTCGTTCCATTAAATTCCAAATTTTGGAATGTGAATTTCTCGGTTATAAAATTTTTTAAAATTATTTTCTCTGTTATTAATCGTAGAAAACCGGCGAAAATTTGTACCCGGGGGTAAAATTGTCCGAGGAAGCCGATTCTGGCCTCTAAAATTACCTGTCTCTATTGGGGGGCCCCATTTTTAAGGGTGTCTTTAACCAGGGTAGCACATAATAAATCTTTATTATTTATTGTAGAAACTCCGAAAAAAATTGGTTATCGAGGTAAAATTATCTCAGAAATACGATTCTACCCTCAAAATAATCCATGTCTATAACGAAACCTCGTTTATAACGAGTGTTGTTACAGCATTGTATATCAGTATTAAAGAAATCTGTTGTGGCCAGCACACGACCTCTCGCCTTAACACTGTAATTTATGTGAATTTGATTTTAGTTAGGCTTTCTTAAATTATAATTTTGCAATAAATTTACAAACTTTTTGAAAATAATTTTATAGTTCTTAGTTCTTAATTAGCTCTTTATAGATAAAAATTTAACTTTATTATTACCTTATTACATTATGTTCAGTTAATAATATTTACATTTCTTTTAAAATGGTGCCACAAACATTTTAGAAACTGTGCATACGTCTGTTCATCTGTCACATTGACATATTCATTTTTGTTTTTAATATATTTTCCTATATTGTGATTTACAAATCGTGGTAGGTAAAATTACAAATTTTTGAAAATTAATTTTCCTTTATTGGTAAGAGATATAGAAACGATGTTAAATAAATATTGTAAAAGATAATTTGTTCTTTCAAATGTCGAATGACAAATTGTAACTATCGCAGTATTTCCTATATTTTTTGCAAAAAATGTTAAAATTCTTCAAGAAAATACCACTTCCGGTTCGCAGATTTTTACCAAAATCTTATCAGCTCTTCATTAACATATTATAAATGTATATTGCAAAATATTAGAATTTTATGTAAAGTAGAATTTGAGATAATGAATCAGAACGAAAGACTATAGTAGGCGCACATACACACACAGACATCATCGTGAAAATAGTCAAAATAGGTTCTAAAGATGCTAAAACGTGCTTATTGACAAAAATGTCGACATCAAATTTTTTCACGATCCCTATACCTCTCTAGACGAGAGGTAAAAATTAGAAACTTACGTGTTGAACTGGTGAACGAGATGTTCCTTGTCCTAGACACAGTAGACTCCAACAGTAGAATTTCAAACCAAAGAATCTTCAAACTTTGTACATGAAGTCCAAATTAATCTGTAACAATAACAAACATTTAGATTCATATAAACTGCACCAAATAACGAAAAATGTCCACTGTGGTGTGATCTCCGCACATTTAAATAATGGGTTAAAAAAAACATAATGACTAATGTGTGCAATTCTTGAGAACACATCAACAGTAGAGATGGATAATTTCCTCAGGCAATTTTACACCAAGAACCACATTTTCGCGAATTTTCTACGACAATTACATATGTCTCTTTCGTGCTACCATTGCAATAAGGAGGCACCAGTAGAGACAGCATAATATTTTAAAGGATTTTACCCCAGTAACAAAATTTTCACGAATTTTCTACGATAAATAATAAAATAAATAATTTAACAACGAAATGCCTCATATGTGCTATCTCTAGGGGAAGACAGCAGCGTAATATGGGGCCCAAGAGTGGAAGAGGATAATGTTTGAGCTCAGAATCGGCTTCCCCAGAAAATTTTACTCCTGACTACAAATTTTCGCGGCTACGATTATTGACAAAAAAATCAAAGTATTTAAAATAATGGCGGCTGAACAGATTGTAGCAGCCATTTTAATTATTAATGACAAAATATCTACTCTATAATCCCAAATATAAAACAAGAGTACCCGTGTCTTGGGAATCACTCATTGAGCTACGACATTGAAAGTGTGGTTCTTAATATAGAAATGTCAGAGTAATGATGATTAAAAAATGCTTACATGATTGCTTGAAGATCTGAAGATGTTGATTCAAAGTTGACTGTTGAAGTTGATGTTTCCCGAAGGCTGCTTCAGATGAATGTTGAAGTTGTTGTCCAGTGAAATCTCTCGTCTTTGATGTCATGTGCAGCATAATATTCTTCTATGTCCTTCGAAGACTTCTAAAGTCATTGTCAAGTTGCCAGTCCACTTTTTCACATACCTCCTTGCAAATTATATGCTCGAATACCTAGGAACCACAAATCATTTATTTACATTTGATAATTGATAATTACTAAACAAATATTATTTTATACAGGAATATCTGCACAAATATTACACCTGTGGTGTACTTTTCACTAACTATGAGAGAATCTAAAATAATTATTTTATTATATACATATTGATTCAACCTTGTAAAGTTTAAACTGTAAACAGAATAATTAACTTCCAAGTTGGTTTGTAGAATTACATAATATTCAATAACATGGAATAAAAATTATGTTCAATATGAAATTTTGAGTTAAAAATGTAAATAATTTTATCTGTAGCATCTTACCTTTCATGTTTGGGGGCGGAGCACCTCGTACTGGATTTCCAGGATGATGAAATGGTAATGGGCTGCAAATCTGTAACATAATAAATATTTTCGTTATTATACAACAGTTTTACAACTTTAAAAATGTGGTAGACAACTCAACGTACTTTATAAATGTAAATAAACACTTATTCAACAATAAAATCATGTAGATATCGGTGGATATTTTTTAAAAACATCACTAAACATCACAGTTTTAATAATGAACTGCTTGAAATGGCATCTTTTCTACTATGAATATGAATAAACCGACAAACTTATTCCTACAAAATTTTAACAAACAGATTCGTGCAGGCAGTGGTGATGAACATCACCTGCTAGTTACGAAACATTATGACGGGGACTACGTCCAATGAAAAGAAAATAAAGGAATTTGTTGATCATTATGTCATATCATTATGTTGTATACTGAAAAAAGAATTTAACTAAAACTCAAATAAATCGCAGCAACAGTCAAAATATGCAACAATAAGCGCCTGGTAACCGCACACACGGTAAAATCATTAAATTATGAAAATATAGTTTTTTGCTAATTTTAATACGAGTAATTCGATGATGCAATTATATTTTTAATATAATTATAAATCGTTGATGAAAATCTTGAAAGCTATATTAGGTAAATGGAAATTTGTGTACAGCAAATAAATTGAAATAATAATTTGTTAAATTCCGTAATATTATTTTTAAAATTATTGGGGCAAAAGGGGCAAACTTACATGCTGTAGCTCTGCCCCAAATGGACTTCGAAATGGAAATGAACTGCAAATCTGTAACATAAAAATATGTATTAAAATAACATTCAACAATTTCATTCCAAAATAAGAATATATACATTGAAATAACAGTAGATTTCGGTAGATATCAAGTAAAACACATTGAATATTGCAGAGATAATATTCTAACTACTAAGCGTTGAAAACTCAAGTGGCGACCGATACCAAATCAAACGAAAAATACTAATTTAATTAAGTCGTCTGTTACGAGTTTGTTTACTCCTTATTCACGAAGGTTATTTACGTATAGTCAAACCGTAGTAGAACGATCTTTTCAATGTATAGTAAAATCACGAAAACGTGAATTCAAATACAATCACAAAATAATTGTATAATATAATGACACAACTGAAGATAAAGTCAAGTACTTTACTCGGAAATTGTCACTAGTTGATATACAAAATTAGCTACCGTTTGATATTGTACTTATAATAATAATAAAATTAAAGAATAAATATGTTTTGTGTCGTTTTAATTTCTAAAGAATATAAAACGAATTTGCAAAATATTGAACTTAAATTTAATTTCAAGCACAAATATATTTATGATAATATGCTTCTAAAATAATTATATACCTTTGCATTGCAATACTTGGAGTTTGGAACCATAGAAGTTAGAAACGATGATTCTTATTAATTCAATTTAATGCCTTTACATTATCAAATGTAAATATTAATTGTATGAAAATATCAAATTTCATAAAAAGTACGTTTTAATATTTAGTCAAGTCAATCAGATTAAATAAAAATAAAATATTGGTGAGTCCAATGATTATGAACTAAGTATATCAAAATGATCTATTTTACCTGTCACCCAGTGGAAAATCTATCTTAAGTGTATACATAATATTTAATACGTCAGATCAAAATAAACTTTACAGTAAATTATTACATACATAAAATCAGTCATAGTTCAACATCACTTAAAATAATCAACTGGTATAATATAAAGTAGGTACCTTAAAGCACCAATAAATAAGCACAGATCATTATTAATCCATTATTAATAAGTTATTCTGCTGGTTCTGCTATTCCGGGCTGATTGAGTGACACCAAGTCATCTTCAGGAAGGGGACGTCGTTTAAACTGTGGTTCTGTCACTGCATAGAGAACCAGCACTCCGAAGACGATTAGTAGCATCCCAGTCAGATTTACTAACAGTGCCTCGTCGCCTAGTTCGGCATATTTAGTGCTAAAAATGATAATTACTGTTAATGTTGTTTCATATTTGTAATAAAAATATAAGCTAGAGTGCCGTAAATGTAACACTTGCTAGAAATGACTCTATGCCTTCAAGTAAATATAAACTTAAACTTTATATCCGGGGTATTTCAAACAGGGCGCTATTTTAAACAAGTGTACTATTTTGTTACTTCTGGTACTTGATGTTTATATTTATTAAGTACCACGCCAGAAAAGTTTCCCGGTTGTACAATCTGCCAGAAGCTGTAAAGTGCGTCGAAGTGCGCATATCGGGAAACGTCATGTGACGTCTGTGACGTTTAAATTTTTTGACACATGTCACCATGACGTCTGTCGATTTGCGCGCCAGTATATTTACATTTTCTTGAAGGTAAGACTTCAAAAAGTCATTTTTGACAATGTACGATTTTATATTACAGCTCTCTTCTATATACTTTACCTTATTCTAAACAGCAGTTTTTCATAAATTCCCATAACAGCTGTTATTAAAGCTAGCAAAAAAGTTGCTGTACCGAAATTTACATGGACCGGCATGTAAGCACTTCGTAAATCCATTGGAATGCCTGGGTACATGAATGATACAAACCCTGCAACAAACTATCAAAAAATTATTATATTAAAATATCTACCTTTCATTTTATGCACAAAATTCAAGTCTCATTGTTTTTATTAAATGAACAATATAAAATCAAATTGTCAAACGTAGAAATAAAATTGCTGTCATGAGTTCGATTCGATATTTTTCATTTAAGTGTCACTTTTCACATATGAATTCGTTGAGGATTCTTTCCTTCTCTGAATCTTGAGAAAAATAATCAAGATGAGAAATGTCTGTCAAAGTTAAGTTTTTATCTTTTCCAAGATTCAATTTAGCGGCGCTACTATTTGACAGGCAATTCTCACTAGGATAATATTTTCACAATTACGAGGCATGAAAGAATCTTCAAAGAATTCTTGTGTGAACAGGGCTTAAGAAAATTAATTCTGGTGAGAATTGTCTGTCAAATACCGGCGCCGCTAAATTGAATCTTCAATGAGTCTTGAAACAGAATTATTAATTGATTGATAGCTTCAAAACAGTGAATCCAAAACCATGAAAGAATTTTCAAAGAATCCATGAGTAAACAAAGCCAATACACAAAAATCTCTCATATGAGTAGACAGCTGGTAACCGCACAAACGGTAAACTATATCTTTATTGATGATTCACAGTATGTGAGGCTGCCAAACCCAAATTGGGTATGTTTCATAAGTGCATATTGAGAAAAAATACCTGGCAAGCAAATAAAATGACTGTGGTGAGTCCGACCCACGAATGCAACGAATACATGTTGGGAATCGGCGGATCAAATAAGTTATGGGAATCAAATACAGCTTGCAGCCCAATCACAGCTAAAATAAACGCTGCGAAATTGATAACTCCATGCAAGATTTTCAGCGGGCGTTTTTTGGTGTTCTTCCCAGCTCGGTACAGCAAAATAGCTGCAAAAAAACTGTAGTAGCCTTTGAAACAAACATACAACGTCACTTACATTGTCCGTAGAGAAATATCATCCCGATCGTCATTAACAGAGGGTGCCAGTTAAACTGCACCCCTGGCTTAGAAGTCCAAGCCACACCGCCAAGATGCTTAAAAATCCAAGTCATTATTGCAACAATCAGGAGAATACCGACTACAATGGACGATATGTGAAACAATCGGAACTTCTTCAGAACCTGATGGTCGTGCCTCGCTTCCATATTGTTGCTTCTGCAAAGAATTCGACGGAACTGCGTGAATTGGTGAGCGTTTACTGTTAGCCTTTCACTAAGTCAACCATGCATCACGTTTTTTATGTGCGAACAGTGAATATTCTAATTCTAAGACTTACTCTTGTCTGGCCGGCCCCAGCAGTTCTGAAGTTTCTTCTTGTTGCGATTCCTCCTCGCTCATGTGTAGAAGCAACAGGTCCAGAATAATCAATACCTTGTATTCATAACCGCAAATATACCATTATACCGTTACGGTAATTAGCTCTAAGTCACTGAAAAGCGTAAATTATGTGTTTTCACAACTGTACACGTCGAAATTTTGCAACAATTATTCAAATGCACCCAGTCATAAACTTGAGATGACATTTTAATGACGTTGACAGCTGAACTACGACGTTTAAATAACCTACAAATTTAACATGGCCTAAAATAGACCTGGAAAAACATTGCAGGTAAAAATATAATAAATGACGATCGGTAACGATGTGCATTTGTTCCATAAATTCAATTGTTTTAGTATAGTCGACAGTCATTTGTTTTTAGTATAGTCGATAGTCATTAGTTTTTAGAATAGTTGATAGTCATTTGTTTTATTCCAAGACCTACTGCAATATGAAATTTGTTTGTAATTATTATCGCTAGTAGACATTAAAAATTATTTATCGCTTAAAAGTACGATAATTTCATATAAATAACATGTTTTAGGTAAGCACAAAAATGTGGATACGTACATTATTTAAAAACTATTAAAAAAAACTTGAGAAGAATACCATATCATACTATTTTATCCATGACTGTATAATGGATATCTGATTAATTATGAATGGAATAAAATTAAATTTCAATTAATTATGCAATGGCAAGAATAGTAAATTTATAAAATTCCATTTGAATACAGTGGTCCAAAATTGTTTGATTATAAAAAAAACAAATGACGATCGCTACCGATGTGCATTTGTTCCATACAGTCAATTGCTTTTAGTACATTCGACAGTCATTTGTTTTTACTATACTCAACAGTCATTTGTTTTATTCCAAGGCCTACTACAATATGAAATATTATTTGTTTTATTTGCTGGTAGTATTTATCGCACAAAAGTACGATAATTTAATATGAATATCACGTTTTAGGTGAACACAAAAATGGTTGCCGGCCCGAAATGGAAGAAAAACTTGTACGAAAACAAAGGCTTCCCGGATAACTACACAGATGAAACGTTTTTGAAAGATCTTCGAATTAACTGCGAAGTACAAGAAATATCTTTAGTGAAATGTATATCCGGTGCTACGGTAGTAGTACAAGAACTTTGTATTGTAGCCTTATTTGTGTTGGTCTTTGTTTATTTGTTGAATGAGTGGATAGAACCGAGTGCAGTATTTATTTGCACAAGTACAATAACTTTCATAGGGTTTCTATACCACCGTATAAGCAATGAAAGTGATTTGAAAACAACAGTACGGCAAGATATACGTACATTGTTAATTTTTTTAGTGTTTGGGCAGATATTTTCGCCAGTATTGCACACACTAACGGATACGATAAGCACTGATACTATTTATACCACGACAGCTCTTATGATGTTCACGCATTTAGTATTTTTTGATTATGGTTTATCAGTAGCAATTGTTTCTAACTCTTTGTCGTTGTGCGCAGCTATGTTCGGCTCTATCTGTTTGGCATCAAGGCTGGCGTCGCCTTTTCATGCTTTTGTTTTAATGACAGTTGCTATCGAAGCTTTTGTTTTGTTCCCAGGGTTGACAAACAAAATTAACTTTAAAATACTACCAGCTTTAGTTATTATAGTAGTAACTTTATGTTTATTATTTACTATAGCTGTTAGTATCACAATATTGCTGGCTTCAACTATTGTGTTTATTAATTTTATGTGTCCGTTCGCTTTTATTAAATGGCAAAAATATAAAAATAATATCTATGGACCCTGGGATGAAGCAATTGTAGATGACTTAGATAATGTAAAACAATTGTAAGTTTATTTATTATAGTACAAATTACAAAAATAATTATTTAACTGGAACAAATTGTATGAGTCTTTTTATCCTTCGTAGTAAGGCTTCCACAAAACCTTTATCCAGTTCAGGGCGATCCTAAAATATTTTATTTTAGCCTTAAAATATTTTAAAAAGCCCCAGAACTTAAGCCTGTTTTACACGATTCAATTTATTGACCAAGTTTTGTTTTTTGACTAATAAATTAAGTCGTGTAAAATCGGCTTTAGCAATAAACAAAATGCACTTACCTGTGTGGTTTCTACTAACTGTCTGCTGAAAATATCATTGAAAATGGAAACCAGTTCTTGTTTTAAATGACTTATATCATCTGCAGAAACTTTCCACGTCGCTTCGGCAGAAGAAATTAAACTAGCTGTAAATAAACCAAAAAATAATCTTCCTAACTATCAAAAATCTTCCTCTTACCATTTATATCATTTGTGGTTCCGAATCCGTAGTTTTTGCTCTTAGGTATCGCTTTGAGCATGTAGTAATCTAAATGCGCCCAAATTAAATATAAACAGTTCTCGATTATGAAAGCTGTGTAGTCCATTTCTTGCTGTTTGTATTTGAGACGCTCTGAGAGTTTGTCTAATGCGTTTTCTCGTATTACGAAGATGTTAAAAGTTCGCGTTGGTGCTGGAACAAACTCTTTGAGGTCTATGCTGTTCATTGTTGGAACTGCGGCCACTTTTGTAGTGAGGAAGTCTAGGTTCACCTGAAGAAATACAAGAAAATGTACTCACATTTTTATTAGTTATGTAAAGAAGCAATTGTTCATTTTCAAAAAAGTCCCGATCGTTTAAAAAATATTAAAACATACTCTCACCTTTTCCTTGTGGTAATATTGCACACAATGGATCATCTGCTGGACAACAACCCCGATACTGGGCGTCTGTTCGCTGTAGTGGCTATACTGGTACCTGCCGGTCGTAGCCAGAGGGTCGCTCAAGGTCGGCTGAAAGACAACACTAGCGCTTCCATGTTCAACTCCGTGATTCGCCGTTAAATTCCTGGCGTACAGCACTAGATTCGAGGCAATCTGCATGCTGAGGACCAGCCGTTCAGGCTTGTGCTCTGATTTATCTCTTGTGGAGGATGACAGCTCTTTCAACACGCTTTCTGTTAACACAAACCTCGGCAGGAGAGCTAACATCAATCGCTGAAGACGCGATAAGTACGCGCGGTCGCTTGGAGTTGGCGTTGACTCCAAGAAAAGGGATAAATCGTTGTTGGCTGTACGCGCGATTAGCCCTGTTATCATTGCTAGCTCTTTGAGGAACGGAGTGCTTAGAGCTGGACTACCTTGTTGCAAAACCATTTCTATTACGTCTAAATGGCTCAGCAAAAAGCTCATGACTTGACTCACAGCGGCACGGTTGTCAGTACCTAGACTTGTCAATAAAGAGTCGCATAGATCCAAAGCTGGAAATAATATCTGCTGGTATCGGCTTTCAACTGAAGGTATAAAATCTTCTATTACGTTTGTTGTATGTTTTTCTATTTTAGGATGATCGTCGAAAACGCGCATTGTAGATAAACAAGCTAGTATTCGTTGATCCAACAATAATTCTGCTCCAATTCTAGTGCTGGCTATACGCGCGACTAACGCCATTTTAGTTTCGTACAAATATATCGGGCGTAAAGTATCCGGTACTGTCTCCAAAATCGACTTTAAATCTGCATCACTGTTCAGGATACTATCTATTAAATGTTTTAAATATCCTTTGCCGGATAAAAACATGACCCAATTGGCTTGCAAATTCAACATGATCAACATATTAAAACTACTCATGCTTAGCATTTTGCAAATGTCGTGCCCTCCGATGCAATCGTGGCACAAAACTTCGACTAATTTGTCTCCGAAGCTCGACAGAACATTAGCTGAAATTAATATACGGTCGTCGGTGTATTCTTCAGTGTCCATTTTGTCCAACCGGCTGACGTAGAAACTGCCCTGGTTTGGTATTTTTTTATCTTCGTACCCGACACTGATCATGTGCAAGAATTCAAGTAAAGATCCGTACAGATTTACTCGTAATCTTTGCGAAGAAACTGATGATACTATGATCCATTCTAATACGCTGTGCAGAATATATTTTAAAGAAGATGTATTGGTGTATATAACATTTTTTGAGAAGATTTTATCGCTTGTTTCGATGGGTATAACTTTTTTTCTTTTTAATGCGTTGACATGTGTACGTCCTAAACATTTCATGAGTAATAAAACGGCGCCGGAAGCTAAGGTAGCTACTTCCGGTAATGCTTCGCACCCCAGCATTTTATTTAGTAACGTTTCTAGTAACTCTATCAGTAGTATTTGTTCTTCTTCTATAGTCATTACTTCTGAAGGTAAAGTAATGAATATTACTTGAGTTAGTTGTCTCCAAGCGTCAATAAAACGTATAGTTGCAGTCGCATGTTGTCTAACTGCGTTCATTTTAATAGCATACGTTAGTACTTTTTGTATTTCTTGAACTATTAATTGTCGTTGGCTAGCCGCAGCAGTACCTTGTAAAGTACTCAATTCATCGATTAATACTTGATGAAGTTTTTTAACATCAATTAATTTCGGATTTTGTCCAGTTTCACAACTTTGAATCAGTTTTTCCATTAAATTATTATCAAAATAATCCCATTGAGGGCTTTCAACATTTTCTAGCGAAAAATCAAACATTTTAATTAGTTTATTTAATAAATTATTTCGGTTCATAGTTAGACCATCTCCTGTAGTTTGGTCCAAATCATCGATGGTTTCGTTATCTTTTTTTTCGATAATAGCAGGGAAACCTACTATTAATTTAGTTAGATGTTTTAAATAAAATATTTGGTTACTATTTGAGCTAATTTTTTGCTCGATAGCAATAGTTTTTAGCAACCAAGCTAGCTGGTTCATTTCTGAAGTTGTTAGTCTATCTGAAGTCGGTATAGCTTGAATATGATTCTGGAAAAAATTTTGAGTTTGCCTGACGAATTTTAAAACTGGTCCACTTGATTTTGGATTAGCACATAACGCATGTAGCATATTATAAGATGATTCTATTAAAGTTGGTTTAATATAAACACGATTTGAATTTAATATCGAGTTCATGACACTAAACAAAGAATGTAAACAGGTTCTAGGAAAACCTAAAACACCGGGAAATTGAAAAATAGTTTTAGCTATTTCTCGTTTCACATCAAATCCGAATAAGTAGTGACTTAAATTGGGTGCAGGATGACTTAAGCACTGTTTTAGTAGCTTAATTATAGTTTCTTTCGTGGCAGTTGCTATTCCATCTTCTTCTTCTTGTTTCCAGTCTTCATCGGCATCCAAACATAAGACAAAACCATGTCTTATGTCCAGTTCATGTTCAGAGTATGACAGCAAAACGCTCATAATGTGCGAGTGAATCTGTGGCTGTTTAGTAACGTGAATTAGCACTTTAGTAGCTACTAACGAATGTTTAGGAATAAACGATTGATACCCAATATATTTACAGATCTTCAGAATATAATCCGGTTTGGATGTGCGTTGATTAATATTCAACATTAATTTATTTAAGTTGGTTAATAAAATTGTGCAGTTGCTACTGGCAGCTAAAGTGAAGAATTTTTGTTGGAGATGCAAAGCACGGTTTAAAATGTTTAGACAGCTTAAAGTGCTGTCTTCTAAAAATGTTTTTCCAGGAAAATTACTATACCCATCGAATAATTCAGACCCTTCATCGATAATAAACAAAATTAAATCCAGAAATTGTGATTTTGTGTTCAGTTGTATCATTAGATGAAAACCAGGCGGTGGGTTGAATTCTGTAGATTGGTTCCCCGCCGGGAAATCTTGAGAAGTGGGATCGTATTGCATCAAAAACTTTTCTAATAACTTCAAACATAATTTAGCAATGTGCCACTTTTCTTCCGGGTCTTTATACGCTCGAGTATAAAACTTCAAAAACACTGAATTTATTATAAACGTCAAATACGGGTCAAAACCTGGTTTTCTGGGCCCCGCTCCTAAAGTTCTAGGAATACCGGAATCTGTAAGCACGTCTAAAAGCTCGAGCAAAGCTCTAGTCATCGGGTACTCTTCCATTCTGGACTCAATTTCATCAAGCTCAGTTTGTATGCCTCTCGGTTGATAGCTAGAAGTGCTTGGAATAGTAACTAATATTTGAGACGCTTCTAAATTATTCCACATTTGAGCTGACGTCTCAGGCGATTTGCTCAAAGCTGCTAAAGTTGACAAAAGCTGAGCTTTTAGTGGAATAGGTACAGAACAACTCACTAAGCCTAGCAGGACGCTTAGTGGCGCCCAAGCAGGGTGCTCGCATAAAGCAATTCGAGAAAAATCGTCGTATTCAGCAACTGTCCGAATCAAAAATAAAACTGAGTGTAGTCCTTGAATTTCTTGAGGAGTTATACCTCTTGGAAAATTTCTATGTCTGTAGACTGTATCTGTAGTCGGTGGGGCTTCTTGTCTTAAGTTGCTTAAATATCTAGTGAAGCTAACGAAAAAATGGTCCCAACTTAAAGTGTTGCTTTGTCCTGGACCATTTTGTTTCAGCATATTGAAGCAATATCTTGCGCTTTGGGGATGAGATGCAAGTCCTCCAAGCATAGATAAATAGGGGATGAACAAAGAGGGTGGAATCATGTCTCCTGCCAACCGAACAAACTTAAATAAACTAACAGAACGTGGAGGCGTCCTATACGAATACGATTGAGACGGCGTTATCTCAGCTGGACACCAATACTCAAGCATCAAGTTGATTTTTAGTTTATCTTGGCTGTATAACTTGGAAATACAAAATAAAAACTGTTCGAAATGCCGTGGCAAAGTCAAAGGAGCTTCCAATCCTTCTTGAGCGTACGCTTGAAGAGTTCGAGCTGCTTCATCGGCCCGCATACGTAGTTCTTTAACTTTGTTCTGCACCAAAACAATAAAATCTGTTATCATATTATGAATCCGGTAATAGTAAAACCTTTCTTTGTATATTAGCTCATTTTTCAAGAAAACATTGTTCATAAAATTGAACACTTTAGCATCGATCGCGCTGCCGACAAAAAAATCTTCTTGTTCTATTGCGCTTTGCAGGCTAGAACTTTGTGGCAGCAATCTCAGAGTTGCTAAACAGATCCCCATTGCAAACATACTAAGCGAATGTAGACCTTCGCATTCCCATTTACCTTTTTCGGGGGATAATTCAGTCATCAATGATTCGATTAGACCATTCTCAGATAACAGAGGCAGACTTTGAACTATTTCTTCTCCATCTTCTCTGACATGTAGAACGCTTAAGTCTAAACCGTATAGCAGGGCCATTTGCAAAGTTAAAGTTATGTTGTCTATGCCACCAGTTGCATCTTCTTCTATTTTAGTTGTTCGTAAATGGTTTATTAAACTGACAGCTGGCTCGCGAGGCAGTCCGGTCTGAGCAGACCACATGTAGATGATGTCAGCTAAATGTTGCCGGATTTCTTCGAATAAATCCAGCACTTGCCGATGATGTCTTTGGCTGCCGAGCGCGCGATTTTTCTGGAGCAACTCGATTTCTTTGCTCAAATCTAGAGTTTTTAATAGTTCGAGAATACGTTGGAACACTCCGTTCTTCATTAATTGGTCGGTGTATTCAGTGACGTAACGAGATATAGCGTCTGTTATGCCTAAACGCCACACGACTCCCATGCGAGCTTGAACCAAAAGCCTCAAAGCTGATACGAGAGCTTTTCGGCCGTCGTAGTATAACAATATTGCGACTAAACCCCGCGTTAAACCCGGGTGGTAAGATAGTTGGATTTGTGCCGTGCATAAAAGATCTAGCGCCATGTATTCGTTCAAATCGTACATGTCACTTATGATGACAACTTCTTGGTAGAGTTCTTTAGAAAGAACTTGGTGACCGATCCCCCGCACGGTTATCCCCTCCGTCATCCCCTTTTTAAGATCATCGCGACTTTTCGCGTTTTTAGGCTGTAATACACACAAATTTACTAGAATCGTGCGTTTGACAACAACTTAACCTAACAAAATAACTGTCACTTACCGGGTTCTGCAGCAAGTTGAAGAAGTTCTGTTTGTACTTTCTGAGGATTAGTTCTAGTTCTGAGCTGGGAACTTGTATGTCTCTGGTCAGATAGATTTCCACTGCTTTTAGGAGCTCCTTGTAAGGGGTCCACATGTCTTCTGTTTGCCCTCCTAAATTATTAAAATTGTATCGTTGTTTGATGAATTATATACGATTATATGTTGGAGAACCTACCTTCAGTCATTTTTGGTTGTTGTATCAGTTCTTTGTTGCTTAAATTACGAATGTTTACAAACACAACGAACTTTCACCACCGGCTGGCGGCAACGAGCCTTTAAAATCTAGTTACTTTTGCTAGTGACATAAATTCCCTAACTTATGTAAACCAGCAAAATGTTAATAAATTAAATAAAGCTTATAGTTTGTGGCATATTTTTATAACAATTTGCAATGATATGATAATAAAAATCTAATAAAAAAACATAATAGCAGCACAAGCAGCCTAGCCTCAGATCCGAACCCAGACAACTTGAACGTGTCCAGGGTACCTATTCTAATTCATAGCGACAGTCGCTAGCGAAGTTCAGTTGATAACTTCGTGACGTCATTCCGTTTGTAACTATATCAAGGGTTAGGGATATTTGGCCTCCAGTTGATAACGACTGATAGAGATTTTACATTTACTGTGAAATTTGACAAGAAAAACTGCTAAACCACCATTTTACCTATCACTTATCATAAACGTATTATTTGTTTTAAAATAAGCCATTTTTTTGAATTTCAAAGTAAATTATTTTTTCAAGAAAAATGTCAATTTCTTATTTCTAAAATTTGTAAGTTGAATTATTTAATAAACTAATCAAAAATATTAAATACATATAATGAACCCATAATTTATTGGTATTTTATATTTATAAAATAAATATTTTAACCTCCTAACGAACAAAAATCAACGCAACGCGCAAGTCTACCGTAGCGAGGGTTGATAAGTCGGAGCGACAGTCGCTTGGCTACTACGTCACACATAGTGGGGGGTTATCAAGACAACCCAACTTATCAACGTTGATAAGTGAAATAGAATAGGACCCCAGGTCCAGTCCCAAAGCCTAGCCGCTCGGCCACCGTCATTGTGTACTTACTGCTACATTTATACGACATTTGAATGTTGTTTATTACCTGTCATAAATAATATAGCTAGACCAAGCGTTATTGACCGCGTATATAATTGACAATTTATTGTATTTAGCACAAAAAACGTGTAATTATTCTTTTCATAAACAATAAAGATGTCCTTAATTACCGTTTGGCTGATTTAAAGTAATTTTCTTTCTCAATAAAGATGTATACAACAATAAGTTTTGTTTATTTATAATTATGATTTGATTGTATTGGTTAATTAAATAAAGCTTATAGTTTTGTGGCATATTTTTATAACAATTTGCAATATGAAAATAAAAATAAAATAAAAAAAGATAATAGCAGCCAAGCAGCCTAGCCTCAGATCCGATCCCAGACAACTTGAGTGTGTCCAGGTCCAGTCCCAAAGCCTAGCCGCTCGGCCACCGTCATTGTGTACTTACTGCTACATTTATACGACATTTGAATGTTGTTTATTACCTATCATAAATAATATAGCTAGACCAAGCTCTGTTGACCATGTGAAAAGAATTAATTGTGTATTTTTATAGAAACAGAAAACTTGCAATTCTTCTGATAAGCAACAATTATAGATGTATACAATAATAAATAAATAAAAATATTATGTATATCTTAAATTATGGTTTGATTGTTTTGGTCCTCCTACGCATGCCCAACAGGGGGGGTTTCCCTTGCGTGTTTTTCGACAGCTGACAGTTTTGACAGTTCGATACTTTTCCTAATTTCTGAATAATGCGTACATAAATTAAAAGCAGCTACAGAATGGCAGAAGCTGTAGCTGACATAGACAACATACTGCGAGAATGGGCTCCAGTATCAGACCTTTTAAATAAAATACCAACCAAAACACAAAACGGACTTTTTAATCACGAAATTAGCTTAACATGCGTTGATGTTTTACCGGAATACATTGCAGTAGGCACGAACCTGGGCCTGGTTTACTGGTACGACAGAAAAAAGAAAGACTTGCAGAAGCTGCGATGCGAGGTAGACCAACCCAACTTCCTTCAATGCTTTTTAACTAACGCAACATGCTTTGTCTTCTTGCAGAATCCTAACTCAAGGATAACAATCATCAAAGTAATATCAACTGTTGATTACATGGTAGCTTGCGGCAATTCTGAGGGACAAATCAGCATTTTTCAAATTCCTAAAACACATCCAGATACATTGCCAGAAAGCTTAAAACCTAAATCGAAACAGGTCGAGCGGTACACTGTTTCAGAACTACATACGTCACCTATTACTAGCTTAGAGTGGTCAAAAAATGGGATGAAACTTTTCTCGGGTGATCAAAATGGTTTAGTGGTCCTTACTGAACTAGATTTTTACATGGTAATATCGGGAATATGTTTGTAAGAATAAAAATGATTGATGTAAATATTTGTAGCATTTATCAAAGTCTGTGGATATTTTAAACGAAGCTTATGAAGTAGTTCAACTAAGTTACTGTCAGCAACATTTATTAGTATCAACTATTTATCGAACAATAGTTTGCAAAAAAGAGGACAAGTGGCAAGTTTGTCAAGTTGGGAAAAAAGATAGAAAAACGTAAACTCTTACATATTTTGATATTTTATAAAATTTGTTTCATTTTTTATTGTTCTAGATTGGGCAAAATGGGCGCTATCTTTTGGAGAAACAGTTTAAAACCTAAAGATGTTGTTATTTATTCTACAAGGCCTGGTTTGAGAATATGGATATCTGATTTGGAAGGCACTGTCCAAAAAACCTTACTATTCAAAGTAAGCATTTAAATGAATCATCTATATAAGTTACTAAAATAATATTTTAGGATCTTCTAAATAAAGAATGTTTCGAAGTACCGTTAATAAATCCCATAACAGGCTACGCCAAAAAACTAAAACCTTCAAAAGAAGCAACTTTTGGAGTTCTACTTCCATTTGGTGACAACTTATTAGTAACATATAGTTCAGAAGTTATTTATATACTGGATCCAGTTAATTTACTTGTTATTGCCACTATTAGCCATTTAAGAAGGTATTTTATATATAATTTAATAAAGAATGTATTAGAATGATTTTTTTGTAGGATATTATCTGTAGCTTCTTACAAAGATGAAATTTTCGTACTCGAAGGCGAAAGAAGTTTAGTCAGAATCTCTTTTAGACCTGAACCCATTCTTAATGGTAAATGAGTCGAAAATGTACACTATATTCTAAATGTTAAATGCTATTTTTTTTAAGACGCCATGACAAACTCAATTCCAACAGCCTCAACGTTTCTTCCCTTGGCAAACTCTTTAAAAGATCTAACAACAAAGATCCAAACTTCTAGCATAATATCAGCTCTTCCGCCTTTATTTGAAAACACTACAAATGCAGATTTAAACATTCACATCGACTCAATATCGGTTATAAGTGCCGAAGAAGCATTAGAACTTCCTCCGGTCAAAAAACTCAACTTAAAAATATCTGAGCCACAATTTAGTGACGTAAAAATGGGACAAGAAATTAAAGAAAACAACAAAAAATGGGAAAAGTTTGATAAAATCAGCGAGGAAGAGTTCGATGACCATATTTTGTTCAAGCATCGCCGGAGAAAACGAAATGTTATGACCACGAGCACGACTAGTTTGAGTTCGACCAGTTCAGACGAACGAGATGGTCATATTAACAAACCTTGTCTGTTAAACGTTAGTACAATTGACACAATAATGCCTGACTTACGAAGTCCCGATTCAATTCTCCATGACATTGCAAATAAAGAAAAACTTCTAGCTGATATTTTAAACCTCGACAAAATACAGTTTTCTACTTTTGAAAACGAAGTGCCGAAGAAGCAAAACATCAGGAAAGATTGTTCGCTTCCGCTAAAAAATTCTAGTATACAAAACGTGAGCTACATTTTGAATAGCAAAGAAAATGGAGTCGTTGAGAGCAGCATTGAAGCCAAGGAGATTATAACCAATGGACAAAAATCGGACGACAGTCTACCGAACATGAGCTATGGACCGCCTTCTGGATCAAGTAATCCTAATTCGATTGAACCGCCAGGTGAATTATTTTTGTAACTATTTCATTATTTTTTATTATAAAACAATAATTTTAGGTCCGTCAGGATAGCATAATAATTCGGCTATTATTTTTACTAAAACAACTAATTTTAGGACATATCATCATAAGTACCCTAAAAACGGGTGTACTATTAATTTAAACATAATTTTAAACAGCTTTATTTTAGCATGTTTATTTTATTAAGTGTAGCAGCGTACAGAATACCGTGAGTTGCAATAGATATGGAGCTATATCAGCTGTAAACTTAAAAGCTTATCAGCAAGGTAGAATACTTTAATCTATACAGGTGATTCACAACTTCGTGCATACATTTTAATGCCATAAATTGCTTAACTCACTTTTCACGAAATTAAAAGAATTTTTTTTAAATTTTCACATTTTAGTTTTCAGCTTTTTTAGTCAAATGGTTTTGGTACACTTTTTAAATGGAATTTCATAAATTAATTAAAAATTATATATTATTCCATTCATAGTTAATTAGATAGCCATTATATAATCAACAATCCAGTAATTTCAAAAATGTGTTTCTTCCGAAAACTGCCCTTAAATTTACGAATTAAAAAAATATATGATCAGTGAGTTTAGTACTATGCTATTAAAATATATGCACGAAAATGTGAATCACCTTGTATAATAAACAATGTTTCAAACTGCACATTTCTATCTATTATAGTTTTCGCGATATTTTATAAGTAATTTAAAAAAAAACTCGCGTCCCAAATTTCGATTCCCAATAGGTATAACTAATATAATAAAATATTATTTTACTCGATTATTTTCTTGAATTTTTTAATGAAAATGGGCATACCTATGTAAAATTATCTGAAGAATCTAAATTTGGGGTCGAAAATGATCTAGCTTTAAGTATGTACCCAATTTTGGGTGTAATAAGATTTTTTTTTCTAGCATGTCTGGCGGTACCAAATGTATGGAAACTACAAGAAATAACAATAACTCAAGATACGAATGAAGCCTCAGACAGTTCTCTTTGCGACTGGGAAATTATTTAAGCATTGCTTTTCTTTTACTCTTAGCTTTATACTCGATATATTTTAACTAGTCTTTATTTTATGGTGGATATTGTTTAATATCTTTTTATTGTGATATTTTGACTTGGATCTGATCTGTATTTTATTTTTTATGTGGTTATTTGTATTTGTAATCGAATTATGAATAAATAATATTAATATATTTTGAGTGTTTTCATTGTAGAATGCATTAATTTAATTGATCAATTTAATTTATTAAATTACTAACAGAATGTTGCACAAACAACTAACCAAATTTTTGGGCTTGTCTCCATATTACATCAAGCAAACTAACTACAAAAAACATTATAAAATATCAAAATATGGTCTACTTTATATAGTAATAATAATAATTATTAATATAATAAGTGGAGTATGGTCTATTTCTCAAAAACCGTCCATTCCAAGTATTGCAGAATCATCAATAAATTTATTATTTATTAATTCTGTAGTACTTACGACCGCGTATGTAATACTAAGTAATTTAATTTTTTTTTTTATATATCATCGGTCATATTTTGAAATATACAATGAACTAGATGATTTACAAAGTGAATTAAAACAGAAAATTTATAATAAAAAAATTCAGAGATGCTGTTGGATATGTGTAATATTTTTTATGTTAATTGTGATTTCTACAGATTTAAGTATTGACTATTTTTACGAAGATGGTTTCTATGTATATGGAATAAGTCATATCTATATGTTGTCTATACAAATTGGTTTGGACAGCAAAATATTGGGAATTATTTATAATATCCATCAGAAATATTATTGCATAAACCAGTTTTTAAGCAATCTTTTAACTGACAACAAAAATGAGTCATTATTAAATAGTGAAATAAAAAAAAGTATGAAAGTTCTTAATAAATTATATGGAGTCAAGCAAAAAGTTGATGCAGTGTTTTTCGGGCAAATTATTGCAAAATTAGTACCATCATTTTTAAATGTATCTTGTTCTTATTTTACTTTGCCGGCAACAAAACCTTTTATTGATGAATTTGAAGTTTATGTTTTAATATTTTGGGGTTTAAGTAATTTAATTGAAGTTCTAGTATTTTTTATTTCTTTTGAAGTTGTTAAAAATGAAATGCTTCAAACCAGCAACATTTTAATTAGATTTAATCATGTATTACATGATAATGAAGAAGTAAGTTATACTGTATTCATTGTATAGTAGTTATTAACAATAAACTTTCAGGTCCAAGTACATTTGTTAAACATTTATCATAAAAAATTTACTTTTACGACAAATGGAATATTTCCTGTAGATATGTCAACATTTTATATGGTAAATATTGGTATAACGAGCTTGGTTTAACAGTAAAATATTCATTATTTTAGTTTAATTGTGCAGCTGTTATGTATGCAATAATTTTGTTGCAATTTCATTGGAATTTATAATAATATTACAAATAAATATTACTTACGTTTTTGTCCAGTGTTCTTGTAGATTCCAGAAACCTGTTGAATTATTCTACTAAGCTTTTGAATTTTGAATAACACTTCCGAAAATAAATTTTAACTGTAACAGAAAAATAATCCAAATTAATTAATGAAGAATTTAAAGTAAATGAATAGAAAGACGTGTTTATAGATGATATTTTTTATATAAACTAAATAAAATACAAATGTTCAAACTAGCAAATGTATTTTATTTAATGATACAGTTAATTTTTTTCTATTCTAGAAAAGCCTGTACAAAATGCAGCATTACTTTTATATACAAAAAATATCATTACTTAATAGCCGACATATTGTAATACACAATTACGCATTTATTACGAATAAAACTATAAAAATATGAGTACTTCTAACTAGAACCACGCAGAAATGATATAAAATGAGTCGTGTACTTTAAAAAGGGTATAAATAAATTTAAAACTTATGGTTCTTGTTCGAAACATGAACATATTTTTATAAGTTACTTCCAGCACAAACAGTACGAAATTTTATAAATGCTAAGGAGAAGTATATGGTCCACAAAGGAATCTATGTATATACCCAGTTATTACATTAAATGCAGTTATATATATACAAATAAAATACCACAACTGATAGGAAAAACATAGTTGCAGTTAGGAATACAGTTCATCAGTGATACAACTAAAATGTGAAATTTCTTACTGTTCGATTACTATGGCAAGTATCACTGAATATTTGATTACTTTGTCCGTAGTTAATATATTATTAAGTCGTTGTAATAATAAATACGATTGTATTTTATATGCACACTGAAAATATACATCTGTAAGCTCTACCATGAACTAGTACTGGTCACACTTTTAAAACAAACAATTAATACAACAAGTTCATTCAAACAATAAAAACATCATTTAGTACTTACATAATTGTTTAAACATTGTTATTAAATTAATTTTCACTGACAAACACATTCAGGAACACATTTTCTAGTGCCTTACAAGTTACAACCTGTCTGCTTGCTAACCGACGCGCTGTCACCTGTTTATAAGGTGCTGCGCATGAAGTTTGCGCAGGTTGAATCTTGTTGGCCACTTAATTTACTGGTCATTATTAGAATTTCTTCTGGAATTAATGTTCTTATATTTAAAATGTTTCTTGCATACTTATCTTAGCTTTAATAAAAATGCTTTACGGTCATCTTCACCTTCAGGTTTTCATTTAAATGTTACATTTATTAATTTTTTTTCATCAATATAACACTTAAATGAAAACCTGAAAATGACCGTGATCACGGTCGAAACTAAACCATTTTAATTAAAACCAAGATATGCAAGAAACTGTAATTTTATTTTTACCTTTAATTAGAATTTATTGTTTGAAGAAACAAGTTGATGAAAAAAATTTAAAAGATATAAATAATGAGCATTTGCCAGTATATAAATATTAAAATAAGTTCAGGTTCATACACTCTTTCCTACGTGAAAATAATGATGCCAAAATGTGGGTCTATAATCTCTAAATGATAAATGATCGATGGGGCAATTTTGTTGATGATTTTGAGGTAGAAATTGTACAAAATTCATTGTTATCATGATATTCATACGCTTCCGAATTGAAAAAAGCTAACATAGAGCTGAACACTGATTATATTCACCTATTAAATTTATGTTCTTTGGGTTGTATAAAATTACTGTCTTAACATTACACTTAGAACTAATCAGAATATTTAATATCATTCTCACACACATTACAATATAAAACAAAGACTAGCATATGTCATAAAATGTCCATAAATCAGAAGTAGGAGAAATAAAATAGTAAGTTGAGCACGTCAAAGCAAAAACCCTCTAAATGTATCACAGTTTTAGTGAAAAATAAAAAAAACTAAACAAATCCACACAAGTACGACGAAGGGGGAATAATTTAAGATGGCAACTTGAACTTAAAACTAAAATAAAAACAATGCCTCACCAATTTTAATGGTCCTGCCTCTGAGTGATATGCACAGAACTATAAATTGACACTTCGTTGACTCTGGGCATATCTTTAGAATATTTTAACAGCATTCACAACATCTTTTAACGTATTGGTCACCTCGTTTAGTTGTCTCGTATTTTCAGTTATGTTTCTACTCCCAGCAGATCTCAACTGCCTCCCCTGCGTCTCTAACTTAGTTAACAGCTCTCTAAAATGAAATTTAGTATGTGCGGGAATGGCCGATTCAGCGTAGCCCATGCACGACCCATGAAGGAGGCCTATTTTGTCGGAAAGTTGCAACCAAGTTGCGGTGGAAACGGTGGGGTTCGACCTAATACTGTTTAGGCTGGTCTCTAAAGCTTGCGAAATCTCTAAAATGCTGTCTCTCTCACTTTTGTCTATCTTTTCGTTATCTTCCGCGATTTTGGTCTCGATTTTGTTTTCTATTTTAGTCTCTACTAAGTTGGGTTTTGTTAGAATCGGCGGCTTGGGTGCCAAAGGCGTTGCGTAAATTGCAGGTCCAGCTTTTCCAGAAGGTAAGACTGGCTTAACTGCTTTTACTACTGGCTTAACAGGAACTAGAGGTTTTTCGTCGCTATTAGGCGGCCAGACTTTTCCGGTGCTGCGCCCTGAAGCGTTGCGAATCAAAGGAGACTCCTCTAGAACTTCCGTCGGAGTATTGTCGTTTGCGTTTTCGCAGTCTTGATCGCGTTTATCATTTTTGCAGTTTTTCAGGGACAATTTCGGGCTCAGTTGAATGTTAGAAGTTTCTGAAGCTTCTTTGCTTTCCCAGAGTTTCTTCAGGCTGCTAATACTGCCGGTGCTTTTTCGTTTATCGTCTGAATCATCGATTTTTAGATTCGAACTGCTGTCCGAGCTGTTTGCGCTTGCTGTGCTTTCGCGTTTGTTCCCTTCTTGAGTTTCCTCAACTTCTTTAACTTCCTCTTCCGGTTCTTTATCAGTCTTTTTATCCCCTCCTGAATCAACTTTTCGTAATCTCGATTTAAAATCGATGATGCCTCCTGAAGAATTGTTAGTTTCTTCTTTGGTTGGGCGTTTGATCGGTGGATCAACTTTTTTTAGTTGATTTTTAAAGGGCGCACCGTTTTCCGGTTTAGGCGCGGATAATTTTTTGTTCATTTCTTTAGCGGCGGCTTCTTTGATCACTGACTCTATGTTCATAGTTTCGGATAACTCAGACACTAATTGAGATAATGGATCGTGAGAGATGTTTCCAGTGTTGCTTATGTGTTCTGGGGAGGGTTCTTTAGGGTTTCTTATTTTTTGATCTGCGCGTTCTTTGATTTCAGCGACTAGTTTAAGCTCTAACATTTCTTTCATGCTAGGATGAACGTTTTTGAATATTTTATCTGGTCCAATACTTTGTTGCATATCAATCTGCGATTTATCGTTTTGGTTTTCATCGTCTATTAAATCAGGAAAATTTGGAGGAGGAGGTAGCGGTTCTAAAGGAGAACCAACTGCCGGTACGTCACTATCCATCGACATGGGACTTTTAGTTTCAATGCTAGGAGAAGTCAGACTCAAACTAGACCTCTGCGGGGCTTCCTTAAGCTCATCTTTAGATTTGGCACTACTACAACTATCAGTCGACGGTTCCCGATGTCTCAAACTAATACCAAACTTCGCGCTAGCTTCCTCTTCCTTCTTATCGAAGTCGCTTCCATCGAACTCTTCAGGAGGCGGTGGTAAATCCGTCGGCGGCGGCGGGAACTCAAGATCAGCAAGACTTGGTTGCGCCGCTCTTTGAGGACTTCCACCTCTGAAAGAATTTTGCCCAACTCGAAAAGTTCTCAGTGTGACTTCCGAATTATTCCTCGTCGGTAAACCAGGTTGCTGCCGCCGGTGTTGGAGCTTACCAGCAGTTGTCGGAGAAGACGGCGGGTGGTGTTGATGCGGACTATGGAATGTGGTAACCCCACTAGAAGAATTACTGCGAATCATTTGCGGCTGCGTTCGGATATTCGTTCTAGGTGACAGTGACCTGGCACTCGGTTCATTTTCAGGTTTATGGGTTTCCACAGGCGCTTGCTGATTCGACAGTCCACTTTGTCGCAAACTCTCCAAATAGGCGCCAATTCTAGCGCCTTTTGGCAACGTTCCGTATCTACTAATCGCCCGCTTGACGTTCTGAACTTCAAGGGCGGCGACGTGAACAACTTTTTGGGAGCCAACGGCGGATTCTTTCGGGGGGTAAGTGCGCGCTTTCTTGCCGCGTTGTTCAAGCCCCCGGTTGCCCATGATGGGGGCGCGCTTGAAGGAGCTAGTGCAGCCCACGAAGGCGCTGCTGGATACCTCCGGGTAGGAGTGCGCCCCCGAGTCGTCTGTGTCTGGGGTCTGGTCTTGCAGTTCGCCCTCGCTGTCGCCGCCTTTGTTGCCCGTCATGTTTTGTAACTCGCGAGTTATACCTAAGGCAAGAGGCAAAAATAATATCACGATTATGTGGATATAAAAATTGTAACTACAGGCTACAGACAAATGTAATTACTAAAAAATGTCTTGATTTCTAAATAATCATTGAATAAAACGAAGATTATTAAAATATGAAATTTTTTTTTTACTTTTTCCGAAAATTAAAAAAAAAGTCCGAAACCCGATAGCCAAATGAACAATAATTATTTCGTGGAACAGTAAGTGTTGAGTGAAAAAAATAGAAGATAATTTGAAGGTAAGATATGGTAAGGAATAAAATATGGTCTGCGGAGAACTTCTCTTCAAAAGGTACTAGAGTATTTCATTATTTATGAGATAAATCAGAATCATCAAAATCCTAACACTGTCCAGCGCCAATTTTTTTTGGGGGTTCTTAAGACTTTTTTCACATTTTAAAACTACTTTTAGTCATTTAACACATTTCTGTCTCTAAAAAAATTAAAATGGTTACAGACGTATACGAATTATTGGAATCATTTTTATTTATGTTATAAGGATCGTAACGTCAATAGTAATAGCCATAAAACTTAAACATGCTGGTTTTGAAATTTCCTTAGTAACGAGTTGTTTTTCATTTTATTATGGTAGTGAGTACCATACAGGACTCATTATGGTCCTCAAACTGAGGCTTAGAATGTCGCCATTATGACACGGCATCAGATAAAATAATTTATTTAGTGTCTTGCAAATATATTTGAAGAATGAAATAAAAATAAAATGGAGTATGTTTAAGTGTACAAGGAAATGACGCTCACCGTTAATGTCAGCGCCATCATCGATTCCTTGGTCGCCATGTCCGTGTTCTTCCGCACCGAATGTGCTGTCTCTAAACGAACTACATGAGGAAAGAAGGCTGTAAAATAAATTTTAATTTACTCTAATTGGTCCTAGCGTCAAACACACAAAATCACATTCACAAATTTTAGCAGTTCACATTTTAAAGGAGATCTTTCACAAGACAACATTCACATAAGCAAAAATATCCAATCTTCTTTACCTAGTGCGTTTAGGCGGGGCCGGGGCCTGCTTGCCTTTGCGGTTGGTGGGCCTCCTCATCTGCACCATGCCGCCCTTGGGGCCCCCCGAAAACGTCGACAGCTTGGTCACGACATTTTCAATCTGATCGGAGGAAACCAAACTGTGGATGTTGCTTGTGCTGCCAGAGTGACTTTTCTTGTAACTCAACTGAGGGGTGGAACAACCTTCGCTGCCTTGTAATTGTTTCTCTACTTCTTCCGTAACACTCGATTCTTGAAACATATTTTCTAACGCGTGATGTATTTCTTTAAACGTAGGTCGTTCTGACGCGTTCCATTGCCAACATTGTCGCATTAATTCGTAGATTTTCGGAGGGCAGCCTTGCGGGCATTCCATGCGGTAACCTTTTTCTAACATGTGGTACACATCAGTTAAATCTACTCCAGGATATGGACTCATACCATACGTAGCAATTTCCCATAAAAGTATTCCAAACGCCCATACATCTGATTTTGTTGAAAATTTATTGTACGCTAAACCTTCGGGCGCCGTCCATTTTATAGGGAATTTTGCGCCTGCGTGCGCAGTATACGTATCATCGCGCATCAGTCTTGCCAACCCAAAATCGGCAACTTTCACTAGATGGTTCTCCCCGACTAAGCAATTTCTTGCGGCAAGATCTCGGTGTATAAAACAGCGAGACTCTAAATAACTCATGCCGCTTGCGATCTGTGTTGCAATGTACATGAGTACTACAGCATTAATTTGTTCTTTGTTGCCGTTTCGCAAATAATCTAATAAGTTTCCTTTGCTCATGAACTCGGTGATGATATAAAATGGCGGCTCCCGCGTGCAAACGCCGATTAGTTGCACCAAATTGGGGTGTTTCATTTCTTTCATGATTGCTGCTTCTTCTAGAAAGTCTTTCAAGGCCATGGTGTCTTCTTTAAGAGTTTTAACAGCTACTGTCATGTTGTATCTCTTCCAGACAGCTTCGTAGACGTCGCCGTACTGTCCGCCTCCTAGTTTATGTCGCATGACGATGTCTGTTCGGTTGATTTCCCATTCGTCGGGTTCTGGACTAAGTGGGAACACAGTTGGTTTGTTGTGTTTCGGTGCTGGGTACAACAGTTGAGTGATGAGGCCGTCTGCGAGCATGGAATGGTGGTGAACCAACTCTGCTAACGTGTTGAACTTGCTTTCGGCCGTCACGAAGAGTTTTCCGTCTGCGTCTTCGTTTATTCTACGAAAAATTCAGAGCAATCAGTAGGGATCGATGATCAATTTGCGGGTTATAAATAATATGCATTGACGACGATTCGAAATTAAACTAATAGATACTAAACAGCGATACGATGTTTTTCTTGTGTGTATTTCTGTTGAGATATGTTCATGAATGTACAAGGAGTTCGTTTAAATTTTGGAGGTCAAGATCAAATAAAATGTCAAGTTGGACAGCTAATTTATAGCTGCAGTGTAGATGAAGACATCAATTAGTTTAGCGCAAAATATACAGGACTGTACTTCATAAATTGTATTGTTCAATTTATAATATGTAAATTAAAATGTGTATGTACGTTGACGGCTGGTAACCGCACACACGATATAATAATAATTATACCGATGACTCACAATGCGTAAGGCTGCAAATAAAAGGCGTGATAATTATTATTGTACAATATTTGGAATAAATTAATTACCAAACAATTTATTATAAAAATTAAGGTAACTACTGAATTTCTAATAAAATATTACATTCATGAAGGTTTCGTAGTTTATGCTTTATTAAATTACATAATTAATTTAGAGAGGAACAAAAATGGGCTGGATATTTTTAAAAGAATGAATCTATGAAGTTAATTTTTTGAAACAATGTTTCAAAAATGTATTTTGAATTTTCTAGTAAGAGATACGACATAAGACATGACTCAAATTAATATACAGCATTCATTACAAGTCGTAGAATTTGGATAAAAATTAAAATACATAGGTAACCGTGAAATAACGAAGATAATTGACTTTAAAGTTAACACTAAAGTACACTGTAATGGGATTCTGTGAAAATCTGTAGTTGCTATAAATCTATAAAATTGTAAATATTAAACAAAATTGTAATGAAAGTTATAATCATATGAACATTTTTATATTTGTCAATAAACATTGATGTAATTTTGTTCAATATTTAAAGATTTACAAATTTGTAAAACTCATAGAATTGCAAATACATTGCGTATATGGAGGTTAGCAGTAATTTTACTAAACGATTAAAAAATATATATCATAACAACCCAACACATGTTTGGAAAACGAATATGTTATTCTTTATACCTGAGGTATTAATTTAAAAAATAAAAACTATGTGTCACGGCAATAATTATGGAGAAATATCACGTAAAAGGTTCCAGTCTCAAAACAAATTACATTATTGACGTCGTACTACTGCATTTTAAATGCAATTATTTTTTTATTTCAATGGATACCTATGTTTGTAATTAACACCCAAATCTACGAGTCTTCATGAATGATTCCTCACGATTTGACTGCAACCTTCGTCCATATATAGGAATGGACAAACAACGCAAGCCTTTGTTGTGAAGCAAAGAACTAGCGTAGCGGTGTGAAGAGGAGTATGACCTGCAGACACCTTGAAGTGTTGCAGTTTGCCATCAGATGTTACAACAAACCAGAAGTCAGCAATGTGCAACACTCTAACGTGTCCTCACCTCCTTTTCCCTCCTATAGCTGCTGCTCTCCGCTACCGTACTTCTTGCCTTCACAACATTGTATACTACAGCAGGGTTGCCGATCTTGAATCGATTTTTTTGAAGATCGATTAATTGCAACGAAAATATCGATTTTTTAACAGTCGATTTTATAGGGAATCGATCTTTTTATATGAAGATCGATTTTTTAAACAAATTACAACATACTTATAGGTTTATATTGTAGTTAAGTTTTATTTATTATTATTGCTTTAAAACATAGTTCTCTCTTCACATTTTGGTTTATGGAAACATTGGTATACGAAAATAGTTCATCATGAATTTTAACACTATTTTAGTCAACAAACTATAGACAGAGACTCAAACCCTATTGATTTTTGGATTCGTTATAAAGTAGTTTACCAAAATTTATCAGAGTGTGCGTTACAATACTTATCAATAGTTGCAACTTCTGTGCCATCTGAAAGATTATTTTCTAAGGCTGGTAACATATTAGACTCAACTAAAAATCGTTTAAGAAGTGAAAATTTAGGGCATTTGCTGTTCTAAAATTCTTTATCTACGACTACTATGAAAAGTTTATATTTATGCTTTCAATTGTTGATTGTTACTGAGAACCAAGCAAAAAAACATTTTATTGCGTGTCTCCTATGACAACGCGCAATAAAGTACTTTTTGATTACATAAAATAAAAGAAAATGACATAATCAAACAAATTTTTTTATTTATTTATTTCGATATTATTGGTATCGTCATGGTTACGAATAAAACCAATTGATTGAACGCAGATAGAACTAACTGAATACTATTATTATTATAAACAAATAATTTTAGTCGTAGATAAAATTATGTGTGTATTACGAGCATAAAGTGTCTTTGTTCCTCTGGCACTATTGCAGCTCTCGCCTTCGGCTCGCGCTGCAATTACCGTGCGCGAGTAACAAAGAGTCACTTTATGCTCTTAATACACAAATAACTATTACATATTTCTGAATGGAATTTATAACCAATTCATTGTTTGCTGCTCTTGTTCTTATATCCATTTTCCATTATATTTTTGAATCGATCTTTTAAGAATCGATTTTTTTGTAACCGATTTATTCGTGAATCGATTTTTCACGTTTCGATCTAGATCGATCCTTAAAATCGATTCTTTTTTAAAAAATCGGTAACCCTACAGCATTGAGTCTGAGTGTTATCTGTCTATACCTATGTATGGTCGAAGACTGCAACTATCTCTTGCATCAGTTCTCACCTATAGTGGTAGACTCTCCCCTCAAACCTCAGACTGATGGACCGCTGTCCGGGCGAGGACTCGCTCTCGCGTACCAGGAAGCTGCCGTTGATGCCGCTGCTGAGCAGGTACTCGGCGGCGTTGCGGGAGATCTTGCCGTGGTACCAGGAGTGCTTCTCCAGCGAGTTGACCGGCGTGACGTAGTTAGATGGCACCCAGCCCACTTGGCCTGAACACGAGTGGGCTTCGCACCACTCGCCGGATTTGTTGTACGAGAGGATTCGGACTTGCTCGCCTGGAAAGAAGTGTTGGATAGTTTGTTAGTTTAGTGTTTTTATTTTATAAAAGTAAGGTGAGAAGTTCATTTGAGCAAATGTCCGTTTACGAATGGCAGGAATTTTTTTCCTTTACAAGATTTTTTAATTTGCCTACTAATAATGAGACAAAATATTTTTCGTTGAAGGACAGTTTTAGTAAGGAACGCATTATTCGCTAAATTGAAAATTGTATAATGGATATCTGACTAACTATGATTGGAATAAAATTAAATTTCATTAAATTATATAATGACAAGACAGATTATATTATAAAATTCTATATGGAAATAGTGGTTCAAACACTGTTCGATTTAAAAACTTGTAAATTAAAATTTAGAAAAAATTCTTTCAGTGCAATATTTAGTAAGTTGTCACGCCATTAAAATATATGCACAAAGTTGTGAACCATTCTGTAAATATTAGACTGAATTCACAATGGACGTAAGCATAAGCATATAAGCGTAAAGAGACTTTTTAAAACGAACGTAACAGATAGGTAAAGTTGAACTGTATTCAACTTTACGTTTTTCTTACATGCATACGTATCTGTAGGTAAAATTTATGCAGTTTACAACAGAGCTGGGGTCCTATTCTATTTCACTTATCAACGTTGATAAGTTGGGTTGTCTTGATAACCCCCCACTATGTGTGACGTAGTAGCGAAGCGACTGTCGCTACGACTTATCAACCCTCGCTACGGTAGACTTGCGCGTTGCGTTGATTTTTGTTCGTTAGGAGGTTAAAATATTTATTTTATAAATATAAAATACCAATAAATTATGGGTTCATTATATGTATTTAATATTTTTGATTAGTTTATTAAATAATTCAACTTACAAATTTTAGAAATAAGAAATTGACATTTTTCTTGAAAAAATAATTTACTTTGAAATTCAAAAAATGGCTTATTTTAAAACAAATAATACGTTTATGATAAGTGATAGGTAAAATGGTGGTTTAGCAGTTTTTCTTGTCAAATTTCACAGTAAATGTAAAATCTCTATCAGTCGTTATCAACTGGAGGCCAAATATCCCTAACCCTTGATATAGTTACAAACGGAATGACGTCAAGAAGTTATCAACTGAACTTCGCTAGCGACTGTCGCTATGAATTAGAATAGGTACCCTGGGCATGAATTAATTCAAAATGAATTAATTCTAAAAAGCTTAAGCCCTTTCGAAAAAATAAATTGGAATTGTGAATTGTTTTTAGGGCTTAATTCATTTGAAAAATTTACAATTCAGTGACAAAACTTGCGATCTTGGCAGTTCGTAGCAAGAGACTTTTATTGTTGTTATTCTTAAGAAAACTGGCAGAAGTTTATTGCAGGGTCGGCACTGGGCAATGGAATTTTTTACACAATGTGCATTTTGAGTTTTTAAACGAGAATCAAGATTATGTGTATAATTTCATTATATAGCAAATTGTTACTTTAAACTGTTAATGTAGTGTAGTATTTTTATAATTTTTATTTTCATTTTCATCCATTTTATCCTTCATATTGAAAATGAATTGAATTAAATCAAAAATATCGATTTTCATTTAATTTTCTAAAAGGGCTTGTGAATTGAAGGCTTTTAAATTTACAATTCATTTTGAATTGTGAATTAATTCCTTTTTAAGTGATTTATGAATTGTGAATTGTCCCAGCTCTGGTTGTGAATGTGAAAGTTGATTGTGAATGTTTGTCTTACCTTTCTTGAGACTGAGCTGGTTCTCGCCACCAGCCTGGAAGTCGTACAGCGCGACGAAGAGCTGCGGGTCGTCCTCCTCCTGCGCTAGGAGGTTCTCCTTGCTGGTCCAGCGGTTGGCGGAATCTAGCGGCAGCGGCGTGCCGGGCGCTGCGCCCCCCGAGCCGGTGCTCTGCCCCGACAGCGAGCCCGAGCCGCTCGGCAGCGGCGGCTCCGTGTCAGGAAGAGACGGGATGTGCGGCAGCGGGCGGCTCTGGAGGAGAGCTTCTGGAATGAGACTCAGTGTTAGAAATACGTAGCGAGTGGTTTGTGACTAGTACAAGAATGCTCAAATTGTTTATATAAAGCCCGTTTTACATTACACTAAATCTTGAACAAGATCTTGGTCAATGAGGTCTTGCCCTGATTTTTGTTATTACTTTAATAGAAAGAATAATAAAAAACATGAGACCCGTATTTCGTATTTTTAGCAAAATTTATCTCTATTATTGAAAAAATTAACTTTAAAAATCATTTTCTTCAAAATGTGGCTGAATTGCACCACTTCTCCCCTAATTATGTGACGTATGAAGGCCTGTTTTACTGCTATCCAATCAGAAAATAGCAGACTTCGCAGCTGCGCAATAGAAACTGAAATGTCAACCATAGATCCTATTATGTATGGATTTCTTGTTCAATATTTAGCGTAGTGTAAAACGGACATAGAATTAAATACTTAAAGGATCAATTAACAGTTGTACCTTATTAAAATTTTAATACAAAATTATACATAATTATAAAAATTCCGTAAAATTTCCTATTTATGCAAACTTTACACGGTTATATCTCCTGATAGAAATTTATTTTAAAAAGGCACATCTGTAGATCCATTCTTTCTCTCTTAAGGTGTTCGTCTATCTTAAAATTTTGCAGCGTTACAGAAGTGTACGTCTCCCACATTTACTTTAGTTATAATTTATAATTGAAATATAATTATGTTTTTTATTTTTTATCTTTGGCCTAGGAATTTGAAGTAAAAAATATTTAAAAATAACGTTTTTTTGTCATTATTTGATAATACCTACAGAAGTTATTATGGGAATACTGGAGCCATGTTTACAGTATTTTTAAACTTCAAAATGACATTGCATAGCTAGGATGCGGCAAAGTACGAGTTTCGTGTTGGGTTCGGGCAGCCGTTGTAGTGGAAAAGAGAGTGAATTAGAAAAAAAGTAATATCGAGAGTATTTTAGGAATTAGAAAAATAAGTAGACGAGTCCCTTAAATGTTTATAAAAACATTATCTTGAAGTCAATAATAATCTGACAGTTTACTTGTACCGTAATTTACGGACGAATTTACTCGTAGTTCGCGGTATTTGATTCCTGGAGGTCTAATTTAAAAATAAGAGATGGCTCTGACAATCTTTGGCAATAGTCCGAAACACATATTCAGGATGGAAATGGTCTAAACGCAATAAATACCCAATAATTTGGAAATAGTCCCAAACTCATGTTAGAATGGTAATGGTCCAAACACAAGAGACACACAAAACTTATTGGTACAATTAAAGAATAAGAGATGGATTTCACAAGTCTTTGGCAATAGTACGAAACGCATATTTAGGAAGAAAAGTGTCTAAACGCAATAGACACACAAAAACTGATTAAGCTGATTAAAATGGTCCAGTTGATTTAATAAAACTTATGTAATATTATTTACATTGTAAAAGCGTTCAGCTGATGATATATTTTGATGATTTCGTACTCATATAATGATAACAATCAGCAATGAAATAAAAACATAGGGTTACGAAACACCAATCAAACAGCATTTAAGTGTTTCCGCTTTTTAAACATAGGTACGCAATACTATCTACTCTAAAGCCGGTGTTACACAACACAATGAGCTCTTCATTATCTCACATTACCGAAGAAATAAAAACACAATTAATTATTATTGTTCATTGAGATGAAGTCATTGAAAACCTGGAAAATGACGACAATATAAACAAAAAAATTTACTCTTGGTTAAAATTAACATTATTAGTAGTTTTTCCTTATTTGTGTAATAAAATATAGTAAAATAATATCGGAAAACCCACTGGAAAAACCAAGGAATTAAATAGCAATTTTGTCTATTCTTGTTTTGATGTAGTTATGTAGGTATCTAACAAACTTACAGAAAAATATTTACAAAATAAAGAAATATAAAATTAATGTTCTATTCTCTGAGTTAAATTTTCATTTCTATCTATCGCTATCATCTGCCAAGGTTTTTCTTTTGCATTCTATTGTAAAATGAAAATGTAGTAACCTCGTAGTCGTATAAAGATCTGTGTGAATTCTTTCTTGAACATTCTCTGACATCTTTGAGAAAATATTCATGAGACATACAAACAAACAAACAAGCAGACAGACAAACTGAAGCGGAAGACAACCACACCCAGATTTCCAGATCGAAGGATTACCAAAGAAAGACCATTTTAAAATTGAACACAGAAAAATATTGGAAAAACTTCAGAATAATGGACAATATTTAATAAATAATAAATGAGAATAATAGTATTTTAGTAGAGTAGTTTACAATTTAATTAATTCTTTAGAAAGCTCAACAATTCTTAAGCCCTGTTCACACATGGACACATAGAAGACACACAGGCAACAGAAGCAAAAATGAATTTTTTCTTTACTTACATAGAAGCCACAAAATAGTGGCGCCTCTATTTCACAAGCAACACACATAGTATTTATTTATTACTGTTGCGTGTGCGTGTCTTCTATGTGTCCATGTGTGAACGGGGCTTTAAAAAAATAGTCCAAAAATAATTATTTACTTATTTTAATGGTATACTACTTAGTTCACCGAACAAAAATAATTTTTTTTATTTAATTTTGACGTTTTAAACTGCTATTATTAACTCCATAGCAACAACTTTAAACAACTGTTTATTCACAAGTGAATTAAAACTTTTTAAATCACTCAACACATTTTTAAATCAGTCTTGCCACCGACGACTACTTTGATTTTTTTTGTTATGTCAAAATATAGTATATTATATATTGAGGGACTAAAGTGCATGATTTAATCCTGAGGGTGAAAGTTTATTTCACGAGCCGAAGATGAGGGAAATAATCACCTGAGGGATTAAAGATACTTTAGTCCTGTAGTATACCTACGCTATTTTTTGCACTTCATCCTCAAACGAATGCAAAATAGTTTAAAAGAATACACATTTAGCAATTTTGACAGTAAATTTTATGACATATATTTATATTGTTACCATAGATACTCTGTAACAAATAGCACGTATTTACTTGACAACGGGAATAATTAATTCAATTCCTTGACAACGGGATTAAATATGAAAAATAATCCCTTGGGATCAAATTAAGAACCTAAGTCCCTAAAAATAAGGACTAAAGAAGAGTTTTAGTCCCGGATGTGCAAAAAATGTATTATTCATATATTTGAAATAATTTCGTCATAATTGAATAAAATATTGTATAAACCACGTGAGATACGAATGTTTATTCACTCGAAGAAATTATCCCACTCGTCCTTCGGGCTCGGGGGCTAAACTTTCTTCTCTTGAATAAACATTCATGTATCTCACTTGCTGTAAAAATATCTGTTAAATTTGTAAACTTAAAGGCAGTTTTCGCAAGAAGCACATTTTTGAAACCACTGGATTGTTGATTGGATAATATAATGAATATCTGATTTACTATGCATGGAATAAAATTTAATTTTAATTAATTGTGCAATTGCAAGAATAGTACATTTATGAAATTCCATTTGAATACAGTAACCCAAAACTGTTTGATTAAAAAACATGGAAACTAAAATTGCACATTTGCAAAAAATTCTTTCAGTTCCTTGATAATTAATTCTCAAAGTTGTGAATCACCCTGTATATTTGACCATGTGTGCGGTTACCAGCCGTCAACTTATTCGTGGTTGTAAATTTTTGTGCATTTCAATGAAATTTTGCAATGTTTCCCACAGAACTGTAGTTGCACTAACGATGATGGTCCGTTATGCATTTGAACCTCCGTCCCAGCCCCTTGCTGGCCATCACGTTAAGCACCCAGCATGTGGCAGATGGGTTTCGCATTTGCTACCGTAAATATGCGACAGGTTCGTACTTAGGAGGAAATTCAATCGGAACACGTACAGAAAACGGATTTCATGGTAGTAAAAATGTCAGTTTATTTACAAAAATAAATAGAGTACTCTCGATTTTAGTTTTGTTTCTATTCCACTCTTTTGCTCACTACTACGGCTGCCCGAAACTCGTACTTTGCCGCATCCTAGCTATGCAATGTCATTTTGATGTTGAAAAATACTGTAAAAGTGTTTTCGTTGCAAGTAAACTGTTCGATTATTATTGACTTCAGGGTAATGTTTTTATAATTATTTAATAGAGAAAGAATCGATATACAGATGTTCCTTTTTAAAATTTTAAACATTAATTTCTGTCATGTGATATAACCGTGTAAAGTTTGCATAAATTTGAATTTATAACTGTAGATCCATTATTTCTCTATTAAATCCTTTATTGTACTGGCCACGAAACACTCGCTACGTTAGTACATTTTATGCTGGATTTTAGGAAGTAGACGGGCCTCTTAAGTACATTTATTTCATAGCTTGTGTGTTTCTGTAATAGAGTAAAATTCAAATATCTAGGACCCTGGACTGCGCGAGAAGGCAGAGCTTGTCATGTACTGTCGGTTTTACAAAAGTGGAGCTAGCGAGTATATGCTGCGCTGCACTTCACTTCATTTTCAAACAAAACTAAAATATAACTCAATCACAATCAATTACAAAATTCACAGCGTTACACGAAGCAAAACACTACGAATGTCAACATGAGAATTACAGATATTGAAGCTGATGTTCAGTAGAACAGACAGTAGCGTAGTTTCCTCTTGTTTATCATCTATGCTTCTCTCTCTAAGACGAGAATTTGTACTTCGCGCAGGGTTCTAGCTATTTGAATTTTACTCTATTTTAATTATTATTTTACTTAGAAATGTATAATGAAAAGGTAGCTGATACATGGCTGTATTCAGAATTTTTAAAAATATACGGGCTGTTCCATTTAAAATGAGGAAGTTGATGTCACTTCCGGCTAAACAGGAAGTAATAAAAATTCATTATTTATGTAGTTTAATGCGCCTTTGAATGTAGTTTATAAATTTATAATATAAGTGTAATTGACTTAAAAATACAATTTTTTTTATGGTGCGCCTGTTTCAGGAGCTCCCAGTATATCTATAATATCTTCGGTCAATATCCTTCGGACAAAATACCCCCTGGGTAGAAATTTCGTACTGGTTCAACATTTTCTGATCATTTCTAATTATAAATCTGTAAATACAAAACGCACGCTTGTCTTAAGTAATCCTCTAATTCGTATTTAGTAACTGAGCCAAACAATTTTTTTTAAATCAGTTTTTATAAAACCTCCAGAGGGAATAATCCATAGGATATTATCCGCAGGATATCGCCTAATGGAAAATTTGTCCGCAGGGATAGTAGTGTATTGTTTCATATTAGCCTAGATTTATTTTTAAAATTCACTTACAATGTAGAAATATTTACTTCACAAAATAATGATGTACAAATGACATCATTGCATTTGTGGTTACATAAGTTTTTTTTCTTGAAACACACGAACATACGAAGTGATTATATAAGTATCACTCCTCTTAAACGGTACTCCAGCTTTAAGTAAGATTTGTTTGTTTTTTCCGACAACACATGGCACGCAAAGACACTTTAAGGTTTGAAATATTCAGCGCCTTATTTTAAGTCTCTTCGGGTCGGCTATTTTGGAAGAATTCTTTCACGAAAATAAACAAGAATTATTATTACGATTTCCTATTTCCTGTTTTGAGTATCTGGTTTAATTATTACTTCCTTTTGCTTTACTTATAGCAGTGATAATGGTATCTCTAATAAATTGATACTAACAAAAACGCATTAAGATAAACTGGAGTAGAGATAATGAAAATGTTTTGAAATTAAACGCATGTTTAAAAAAAATACAAAACATGCGCAAAGTAAAAAAATATCATTAATGAATCAAATTGCGCCACGGATTCTTTGAGGATTCTTTCATGCCTCTAAATCCTGGAAAATAAATTCACTGTTTTAATGCTCAATGAATTAGAAATTCTTTTCTATACTCATTGAAGATTCAATTTAGCGGCATCGCTATTTGAGTCAATTCTTGCCAAACTTAAAATGCATGAAAGAATCCTTAAAGAATCATTCTCGCACACTGTCAGTCATCGGTTTAAATATAAAATGCTGTGTGTGCGGTCAATCTTGGTTGTTAGTGGACATGGACAGTACATTACATGAGATTTTTGTGCGTTAAATTGGTAAGAACTATATCCGGTCAAATTTAGTCTCGAATTTAATATATTATGCCTTTTTACTCAATTTGGATGAGAGCTTTATATATTATTGAGTTATCGGTTTATCGACAACCCCGGTCAGAAGTTGTAATTAGTTCATAGGTGTTCCTAGGTCTCTCTGCTGGTCACTTATCGATACAAATGCATTCTGTCACTTGCTGTGATTGAATAGTATTTTTGAAATTTAATAATTTGTGCGTTATATAGTGTTATAGAAATATACCGGGAGTTTTTTTTATTAGTAAACATAGGGCAGGTCATTACCATAGTTACAGTGTTACAGAATGACAGCAATGTATTGGAGCGTCTTTTTTATCAGTAAACATAGGGATAATTACATACTAAAATAACGATAAATTAAAGAAATGATAAATTATTTATTAATATTTTCTACACTTAAGAACTAGGTAGATACCTACATTAAGCTAATGAGAATTTTTTTAAACGAATTAAATGCTCAAAATTGGAACCATTATCTTCTAAACAATATCCTAAACGATTATAAAAATAATTTATAGCATTTGCTGGGGAGTAATATTTTGGAAGCAGCACTAATTCGATTTTTTAATTGTTCAACATTCATTCTGTCACCATTGTACACATTATTTTTTAAGTGTCTACCTAGTTCTTAAATTCTCATTAGTTTAATGTATCTCCCTAGTTCTTAAGTGTGGAAAACATAAATAAATAATTTATCATTTCTTTAACTTATATTTCATATTTATTTTCGTATGTTAATTATTATCCCTATGTTTAATGATAAAAAAAACGCTCTAATGCATTGCTGTCATTCTGTAACACTGTAACTATGGTAATGACATGCCCTATGTTTACTTATAAAAAAAACTCTCTGTATGTAATAAAGAACACGTAAGCTTATTATTATTGTTACAGAATAATTTAAAAAATAATAATTAAGTTAGCCACGGTAACAAAATATAAATAATTGTTGAATACAAAAAAAAGTGAAAGTAATGTCAGTTAAGTAAATAAATAATTTTGAATATAATTTTACAATTATTAATAGTATAGTAATTCGTTTTGAGCCGGATCTATACATTATTATTTTATAGGTAAGATTAATTCATAACATATGGTCCTTCGAGCCGGATCTATACATTATTATTTTATAGGTAAGATTAATTCATAACAATTATATTATAAAGTAAATATGGTTGTGAAGTGTTTCAGAAAAACTGTCAATGTAGATATAGGTTATTTTAATTTTAGGAGAACTGAGTAAAAATCGACATGTTTTATAAACTGAATAATGAAGATGAATAGATGCACTACGAGACTGTGTTCATATATTGTGAAATTATTTATTTATAACGACGGTCTCCCTCGTAGAAAATGCAGGATTTTCAAACACGTTTTGTCATTTTCGATCTAAGGTAAATTATGGAACATAGCCACTTAGATATATCTGAATTACAATTTCAGTTGGTATTTCATTACACATTCTGACCGCTCAAAAAGATAATGTTGACAAATCTAATTATTCTTTAACCGTGGGTATCAATATCAACAGTCAACTTATTTATGGTTATTAGTGGACAATAGACCTGAAGTTGTCAGAAGTACAATCGGTCGCATAACCCACTCGGCTATCCTTCTATCTGACTATAAGTTCAACAACTCCTAGATTATTTTGTTAAGGTAGCGCTTGAAACCGTTTTCAGACAGTCATTTTTATGCACTTTATCTGCAAATATAGGAACAAGCAATAAGCATAAATAATATATCAATAGAATCATTAGAGTTTCTAGATTGCCTTATGCTAAATAAGAATATCTAAAAATAAATATAATATGCAGTAGAAATGAAAGAAGAGAGAGCAAAATTCATCAAATTGCAATGAATTTTATGCAAAGTATTTATTACAGACATAATTTTTAGAATAAGGCATTTAAAAAATGTATACATTTTCATTGTGTAACATAATTTTCATTGTAGGTTACATCGTTCATCCGAAATTTATGCAGAAAGCTCGTGCAAAATGAGCCATGTCAGTTTTAAAGAAAAAAACATTTTAAAAAAAATCGAATTATGACGTATAATATTTTGACTATTATGGGTTAAACACATTACCATTACAGACTTCGTGTTACGGTTTTTAACATTTAAGCGCGCCCTTAAAATAGAAATCAAAATCTAGAAATCTACCTTTTAATAATAATTAACAGTTCTTGCATTCTGTGCCTTCGTGTACAGTTCACACGTTTAAAATACATACTCAAAGTATGGAGTCATGTAGCGCAACGACCTTGAAACACACACACATACACACACCCAGACAACAGGTTGTCTCCGCGGCTACCACTTCTCAACTTTGCCTAAGAATTGCGTGAGTTCTGTGTTGATTTGAAAGAAGCAATGTTATTGTTATTTGTTGATGACTGTTTAGCACGCAATATCGTAATACGAGGAAATGGAAAACCCTACGAAAAGCGACGACAATGAGGAAATTCGGAAGAGAAAGAAATTACCTCACGCAAGGAAATTCTTCTGCGATTATCTCGAATACGGTTTACTATTACAGTTATCTGGTAATAGTATCAGATACTGTTTTAACATCTGCAAAGCACATTTAATTTTGTGCTAGATTTAATTCCAATTAAGTTGAGTGCAATCAACAATATATTGTGGACAGTAGATCTTTGAGATTATTATTTCATGATTCAGAATACTGAAAAAAAATGAATTTTCTGTTTTGAAGCTATGAATGAATTACAAATTCTTCTTTTCCAACATTCATAGAAGATACAATCTAGCCGCTATTTGACAGGCAATTCTTCCTAGGATTATTTTATCAATATTCTGAAGCATGAAAGAATCCTCAAAGAATCTTTGTGTGATGACGTATCAACCCGGAGTTCCGTGGTACGAATACAATTAAATCGCACTCGGACAGTCAAGCTTAAATATAGTCCATAGTCCTAGTTGAAAAAAGAATATCTCCGTTGCCGCTTTGAATTTGAAAGGTTGTCGAATGGATTGAGATTCTGAGTGGTTGGATTTCACTATAATAACATCTACCATTCTGTTATGGCCTACGGCTTTTAAAGAAATACTTATTGGATATCAATTTTCAGCATATATAAGTTATAGTATAAAGTGATAATTTTGATTTATTATCTTTTTATCGAAATTAATTTGTAATTCTTTTGAAACGTGCATTAAAATGCGTCATGTGTGACGTAGACAACATTGAAACCAAACCGTGAGTAGATTTGTTCGTGTAAGATCGTTTTGACCACGGAATGGACGAAGGATCTGCGTTGAAATAAGATAAGATCTACGTATCGTATTATTCGGTCCTTGTCAGCGCGGTGAACGTATGTTCTTAGGGCCGGTGACGTACACCGTCACACACTTATTTTTTTTAATTTTATGAATTTTTATCTGGCTTATTAGCATCCTTGAATGTATAGATTAACATATAAAAATATCAAAAAATCGTGAAAACCCCCATTGGGAGTGAATTCTGTTGACTGGTTACCAGCAAATTGTGGTATACTATCCACTAACAACCATAAGCGAGTTGACGGCTGGTAACCGCACACACTGTATGTGAGGCAGCCACACCCAAGTTCTATATCTAATTGTCTCTTCCCAATCTTGATCGTTTCTAAATAAGCCATATGGCTGTCTCATCTCTGCGCCCCTAAATGCAATTCTGTCTCTACTGTGACATTTTCCAATGGCTTGCAGATGCGATAAGGGCTGTTATGTACTGTGGAGTATAGAACACACCCCTAGCTAAGACTTGTCTGCTTTATTTTGTTAGCTAAACTACAGGCGGATCTAGAAGTTATGTGCAGTGGGATTCTTATCTTAGGGGATGTACACTTCTATAAGATTGAACAAAAGTTGGACGTTGTTGAGTCTTTCATAATACATTCATTATAAGGTCTGCAGTATTATAGTAATGCTTATAGGAAATTATGCAATTATGAAATAATTTCTAGACTATGTCCTGAAGTATTAAGGCGCTACATTTGAAAACCCAGAAGATCGAAAATATACATTAGTCGGAAGACGGGTATAGAGAGATTTTTTAAACAGTTAACCCATTGACTGAAATAATTTATGTAAAACTCGCATTTTTAGTAATTTCTAGAAATTATTTAACAAAATACGGCAAGGGTTTCTGTAAATTTCATTCTATAGCCATGTAAGCACAACCTATTTATAAGTACCTAATCATTGTAAAACCAAAGTCAAGAAATAATGATTTATTGTAAGATGCTGTTTTGCTTTACATTTGATAGCAAGAGATGGGCCTCGAGATGGGCCTTAATAAAGAATAAAATTACTTGAATTACGAAGGAATTATAATAAATTATAAGAATAATGTTTAATTAGCAACTGTAGGAAGAAATTATTATAGGATTACCAAAGATGTAAAGAATAAAAACTTTTCGTTTTCGGAATGACTGAAGAATTTTTGAAGTCTCTCAGAATGATTCTTTAACGATTCTTTCAAGCTTCTGCTGAATTTTAATAAAATAATCCTGGTGATAATTGCCAGTCAAATAGCGGCGCCGCTAAATTGAATCTTCAATGAGTCTTGGAAAAGAAGAATTTCTAATTCATTGATAGCTTCAAAACAGAATTTATTTTTATACAGGATTCAAAAGCATGAAAGAGTAAAGAATAATCTAAATAACCTACCAAAGAATTCCTGGACTAATTGCGAATAGAAAATGTTAAAATTACTTTATTAGAAATACTGCAATCTTAACATATTATTTAGTACATTTTACTCTGTGCAATTATTATTCACTAGTTCAGTATTTAGTAATCAGTACGGCATTATAAGTTAAAAGGAAATAAACTATGTTTAGCTGTTTCCAAGAATAACTTCAAAGGACCCGCAAAAATTAAAATACAATCACAACACTGTTTTGTTTGATAAATAAATTAAATAAATGGTTTAAATTATTAAGTAAATAGATAGAGTTTACTTATCTTCTTTGTTTATTTATATAATTTGTTAAAGTAAAAGACAGTAGTCCTGGGATATCTTTTCCGAAAACTAGATAAGCAGATAAGTAGAAAAAAGGATTTTTTTCTCTGAAAATATTATTTAATTATGCTAATTCAATAAAAAAGTGTCACATATACTATTTTCTTGCTATTTATGTATACATTATCGAGGATTACGTATTCTCAACTACTTATTAACTTCTATGACATTCCTCTTCGGTAATTTAACAGGTTAATCGCCGTGTGCCATGAAAACAGCCGCGAATCGATGTTATTCACGGCTACCATGATTCATGATTCAGACCAACATTATAAACATTTATCAGGACTTTAAAATTAAAGGCACTTTTATTTAATAGCACGATTAGTATAAAATGATGCTTTTAAAATTATACTTATCACCATTGGATTCCCCGGGTCAAATTATGTAAGAATACAAATTTTCACGAAAAAATTCTGAGGGGTATTGTGGTATTTAAAAAATGGTACAAAATCGGAGACATAAAACTTGCTTATTTTCTAGCCTAAAAATTAATATTGGGAATAGGCTTAAACTTAAAATGTGGTTACTAATTCGAACATGAGGATTTCAAATCTGTAGTCGAAAAAAATTTTCGACCCACAGTTTTCGACATAATTTTTTAGTCGAAAACTGGTCGAATTAAAAAATATATTTTTGCACCATTCAATTCCTCGGGTCAAATTATATACATAGTTTAAGAAAAAAATTCTATCGAATATCGTACGTACATTCAGATTTTCTAATCAGATGTCGAAATTTTTAAAAATTGTTCATTTGATAGAAACTGTTACTAAATGAGACTTTAAAAAAAAATTAAACATTTTTTTATGTAAAAAACCTAATGTGGCCAAACATAGTAAAAGAATTTTATGAATTTTGGCAATAGTTGGGCAACAGGTAAAACCAAATTTGCGGTTAGTACGACCTTCTTAGTAATTTACTAAACAAAACTAACCACAATATTCAAGGAAACTTACTAAAATTTTACTAACATATTTGTGGTTTGTATTCGGTTAATTGAATAGGCCATTAATTAATTGAAGTTCGTATTCATCCGGATATAAAAAGAGAATCGTGCCTTTAACAAAACCTCTACCGAAGGTCAGTGCTGCAGTAAGGGTAGTTCACAAAGGCTGTTAACCCTTGAGCTCAAACCCTGTGCCTGTACAGTAAACTGTACAGCTTGTTCGAAATTATGTAAGTCATCGTATATCTGACATAAGATTGACATGCGATATGGCAGCATTCATCAAATATTACACAATAAAAAATCTGTTGTGGCCAGCACATAACCTCCCGCCTTGACACTGTAATATGTGAATTTGGTTTTTGTTAGGCTACTTTTTGTAATTTTTTTATAGTTCTTCAAGCAACGTACCGATTCCGATTGACATTAAAATAAAATTAGCTCTTTGTGGATACAATTTTTATTTTATTATTACTTTATTACATTATATCCAGTTAATAATGAATCGATGATGCTGCTTGACTGGATACGTTTAATGGAAGGATAAAAACTTACTGGAATTCAGTCAGTTTTTTATTAATTTAATTTCAGCTCCTAGGTACCTACTAAGTTTCAAATCCAGTTATTAATATATATATATATATATATATATATATATATATATATATATATATATATATATATATATATATATATATATATATATATACATTTCTTTATAAATGGTGCAACCAAAATTTCAGAAACTGTGTATACATCATCGATAAACAGTATACATCTGTTCATCGTCACATTGACATATTCATTTTTGTTTTTAATTTTTTTCCTATATTGTGATTTACAAATCCTGGTAGGTAAAATTATATATCTTTGAAAAATAATTTTCCTTTATTGGTAAGAGATATAGACAAGATGGTAAATAAATATTGTAAGATATAATTTGTTCTTTGAAATGTCGTATGACAAATTGTAACTATCGCAGAATTTTCTATATTTTTTGCAAAAAATGTTAAAATGCTTCAAGAAAATACCATTTCCGGTTGGCAGATTTTTACCAAAATCTAATCAGCTCTTCATTAACATGTAGAAATATATAATGCAAAATATTAGAATTTTATGTTCAATAGAATTTGAGATAATGAATAAGAACGAAAGAGCATAGTAGGCACACATACAGACTTTCATACACACACACACACACACACACACACACACACACACACACACACACACACACACACACACACACACACACACACACACACACACACACACACACACACACACACACACAGACATCATCGTGAAAATAGTCAAAATAGGTTCTAAAGGTGCTAAAACGTGCTTATTGACAAAAATCTCGACATCGAATTTTTTCACGATCCCTATACCTCTCTAGGCGAGAGGTAAAAATTGTTTACCTATCTATTTATTGTTTCAAAATATATTTATTTTACGTTTATTACTTGCTACTTAATTCGTTTTGATTGGTTTTGATGTTTAATAAAAAAAAGTATTCTAAATTCTAATTATCTAAATATTATGTTCCTGTTCGCTCGAAGATTCTTTGAAGATTCTACCAAGATTCTGAATCCTGGAAAAGAAGTAGTTTCAAGATTCAGAATCTTTAAAAAATCGTGGTTTGAAGCAATCAATGAATTATAAATTCTTCTTTTCCAAGACTCATTGGGGATTCAATTTAGCGGCACCGCAATTTAACAGGTAATTCTCACTAGAAAGAAGAAAATTTCTTCTTTTCCAGGATTCAGAATTTCGTGCGAACAGGGATTTAGAAATATGTAGGTAAAATGTTTTATAATTAGAGTGATAAAGTTATATTTTTCTATTTTTCACACGGGTGTCCATAATTTTTTCTATAAATTATTTATTTAGAGATGTAGACCTTATTTATTATGTAGGTATGTTTTATAATAGTGATATAAAGTTATATTTTTCACCCGGGTGTCCATAAATTAGTATGAGATTCTGTATGTTGTATTTCATGTTGGTGTTAGAAGTTTGTTTTATAATATTTTGATTGTAAATATTGTACAGGGTATTATTTTTTAGATTCTTAGCAGTATCATAATGAAATAAATTACTAAATGACTACAAAATAAATAGAGAAACCCCCTGTATATATTTACAAACGATTAAAATATAATGTTAGCACAACAAATTTATTTATTATAAAATTCTTACCAAAAGCTTTTCTGCATTTTGTGAAACCTACAAAAACAGTCTCATTATAATATTTATTGTTAATAATTTATTAATAATACATAATATAGTTTATACAGCCTCTTAAAATTTAAAATAAGGACTATTCAAAATAATTGTTTAAATAATTACTACAAAATTCTCCAAACGTCTAATCCAATTTCTCACAAATAATTAAAAGGTAATTCAATCTTTGAAGAAAGAATACTTATATAATAAGCAAAGCAGTCCATTCTACGTAAGAAGGGTTCACATTACATCAGTCTATCCTTGTCTATCTTTGGGGTAAAATATCCTCATTCTAATCTATTTTTAAATTCAATGGATGACGGGTAAAAATATGCTTGTCAGATTTTTTACATTTCCTTGACGAAGGCCTTGAAAAAATTGCTGAATTTATATTTGACAGCGGAAGAATTTTTAACATAAATAAAACTAAAATAATTTAGACGGCTGCGAAAGACAATAGAAGTTAGTTAAATAAATATTCAATTATTTATTTAACACTTTCAATTTGAACAGTAAAAAATTTGAAATAGTTTTAGCGAAACAGATAATGTTTAAAGATAAAACGTCGTTTAAGTGTTATTCAACTGTACGATGACCGTTTTCGATAAAAAGTGGTTAACCACAAATAAAATGACAATAAAAAACCACATATTTAATTACGAAACTATAAATATTCATTAGTAATCAAATTTTTGTATCCAATTTTCTGATTAATTTATCAAATTAGGAAAATAAAGTCATTTTGTGTAACCAGCACACCTAGTTGCCCTAATGAATCAACAAAGAAAAAAAAACTCCATAATTAATGAATGATTCACCAGTAATGCATTATAGGGCACATTAGAACCGATCGATACAGTTCTTTCCTATTTGAAAGGTTGGCAACCTTTATTTACAATTCTACCCCAATAATTAACCACCCAATAAAGACATTTGTCATCTAATTAACCCAAAACAGTTACTAATTACCAATAATGTAATAAATTAGAACTGTCCGCTCTTAAGGAGTGTTTGAAAATATGCGTTCGGGTGGGGAAAGGGGAATGGCCAGACAAGGGGAAATTCTCAATTCTCGTAGGGGAGGCAAAGTGGAGGGGGCAAGAAACCATGAATGGAGAGAATTTTAACCCCGACAGATCATATTTTCACATTATTTGCTAGTGGGATTAAAAGTACCGTTTTATAACCTAAAATGTAGACATCTAGAGCAAATTTCAAATATCAAGTTACCTATGCATGAGATAAAACAAACAATAAACACTTAAAAAAATGACTAACGGTAGTATGGTTAATCTAGTTATCTGATAAAACAAGTGCAGTATTTAATTCAATTGTTTATTCTAACTGGCCAATGCCATCTAGTCGATATTCATTTGTTTATTAAATATAACTGTACTTTAATTTAGCACATATAAATTATGTATTAGTAAATCAATATTTATCAATATTGACATAAATAATTTTAGTTGTTCATTCAATAATATTTCCAATAATTAAGTAAATATTGATATCTACAAACAGTATTTGTTGATATCTAGCAGTTGTTTCTGATAAATTGAAAACAGATGAACGCTGAGCTCAAAGAGCTATTTGTATTTTTTGTGCCTCTAAAGGACAGGACATAACATGTCTGCAAAATGGTATCGGTCAACAAATGGGCGAATTTGACAGTTAACTATCGGAATTTGACACAAATTAGCAGTTTTTTGCACCTGTTTAGCTGTAGGTGTCACAAAGAAGTCATCAAAATGACTGACATTGCATTGCAATTAAGAGCTGTCAAATTAAATTAAAAAGTGTTACACAACAAATTACTTTTGCTGCTGTTGCAAGCGTAATTGTTAATGAATAATCTAATACGAATTGTATAAAATATACACATATGTAGGAAATAGCTAATAAAAAAGTTATAATGATTCATACCACTATGTTCAGTGAAAATGTTTGATCCAGTCTGTCGACCATCTTTAGGATTTCTCGGTTTATTTCTCACAGTTCTCACAGATAAAGACCCAGTAGTATTGACACGATCTTTGGTGTTCTGCGCTCCCATTGTTTATAGGAAACATTCCCCGGCGAATAATTCACTCAATCCCACACCAAATGGGTGATTTCACAGCACTGCCATCGCACACACCTCTACATTATTTATTTACACACGCTAAACACCCTTCAGATTCGAACACACCAACTTAAAACATATTTCAGAGGTTTGTATTAGTTTTTACTTTAGTTTTTCACTGCAGACGACACTGATCACTCCGTTATTCCGCCATATTGCACGACTGACATGTTGTGATGTCGATTATCGACGACTAGTTGCTTTTATCGCCTCCAGGCGGCAGCATCGGTCGACCTGCTGTCATTTGTTTTAAACAAATTTTGTTTTTAGAAAACGAATGAATACGAAACTTGCCGCCAAATGATTATTGTTATAAAGTTTAATTTTGAATAAATAAACTGGTTAATTGAAATGTATGTGCTGGTAAAATAAATAATAATCAATAAACTGGTAATATTATAGGAGCAGAAAACGAGTAATGGGTACTTTGTAATATACATTATATATTCAAAATTAAACAATATCTTTTGTAACAAAAATTCTAAAGTTCTTTACATATAATATTAAAAATAGTGTAAAAGATATAACATGCCGATAGAGCACCTACAAATTGTCACATAGCCGCCAAAATTAAACAAAATACCCTATAATAATAAACAATTGAATAAACAATAGCAATAATATCATCTTTCTATGATAACAACGATTATTAACACTTATTAAAACATTTCAGTACCACTGTATGTGAATTGAGTGTCTCTGTGAACAACTATGCATGAATTTCGTGATATTTATTATAAATAACTTGATGATGTCTCTTTCTCTCTCTAATATTATGTAGCGAACACCGAATAGCGTGAGTGTGAGTTCAATGGATGATTTGAAGAAATAAATACACGAACGACAACTTTAGTTGTTAAGGCAGTGGAGAAATACTCTTGCAAAGACGAAATTATACGGGCGACACCAAAACTCACCAAACAGCAACAGTTAATCAATCTCCTCAAATTCAATATCATTCTTTTACTCAGTTTTATAATAATTGATACTAGAATCCATTAAATACACATAAAAAAATTTAATTGCCAATGTACGTATTTTTAAAGTTGAAACAAAATATGGAACATTAGATTTTACAGATAAAAAATCGAACTCGATAAAAACATCTGAATTTTAAAATAATCTTTCAGAAATTCGAATTCCATTCCCTGATTTGACATAAAATGCTATTTGCAAGATTTTTAATGAAATATTTTTGAAGAAGAGAAAAACTTGGGACCCATATTTTTATTTTCACAAAATTTGTATCAACAAGTCCAAATAGTTATTTTGTATCAAGGGCACCATGATTATGTTAATGAAAATCCGAGAGCGAAATGTTTACAAGCCCAAGGGCCTTTGGCTCGAGGGTGTGTAAATCGCCCAAGGGCTATAAACATCAATGAAGCCCGCAATGCAAACATTATTTTATGTCTTTTACTATTTTATTTCGCTTTGACGTTTCAAATTTTGTAAATATTTTTGGTATTTCCTAGCAACGGACAGGAAATTATTAATTTCAGAAGAAAAACATTTGTGATGTGTCAACATTACCATGGTAATTTCTTAATGCCTTAGGGCATAATGTAATATAAACGTACCTCGTATATCCGTGACATAAATAAACAATTACATACTAGGAAGACATAAATAATTAATGAAAATTGATATGATGTGACGTAGAATATTGCCTTATACAAAATGACGTTACAGCATAATTTTTTCTCTCAATTTACTAAAAACCATAATGTTTTTAAAATAAAATTTGTTTTTTTACCAATATTTTAGACGTAACATTAGGTTCATAGTGATAAAAATGTTCTGCAAGTAGCTACATTATTATTAACATTTTTAATGAACACCTAATAAAATGACATCCATTAGGATTATTGAAAAATATTGAAATATATTGTTGGAATTTTTGAAAAATTCTTTTTGTTCCGTAGTCAGCATACCAAACTGTATATTTTTTAAATTTGTGTATGTCTTGATGGTAAAAGTAATGAATAAAGCAAACATTGCTCATCTTTTGGTTAATGTTTCCGTTTGGTGAATTTTCGTGTCGCATATTAAATCTCTAATATCAGTGTATAGGAATAGAGTACCTCTAATATGTATATATGTACAACTTTAAGTACGAAAAATTAGGTACATTTAAATGTCTTTTGTCATGATAAAATCTCATAAGGATAATAGCAATAATAAAAATTTGCGATATTTACAAATATACGATTGAAGTATTATAATCACTAACCTCTTTTATTATTCAAGTACAAAACCGAGAGACCATCTTATGAATTTGCCGAATGAAAATAAAATAAACGCAAAAGGAGTAGATATTTTTGGTTCATAAAATGGTCGTCAGCGGTCAAACTATTTTAACATTTCTATTTTATTTAGACAGAGATTATTATTCTCTGTTTGATAGAGGCTTCACTTATGCTAGTAGAAGATATATTACTATATAATTTATTATTATCTTAAAGATTTCTTAATAATTACTAATGATGCCTCACCCTATGCCCAAATATCAATGTTTGTACTCTAAGGGATATATAAATATACGTAAACCTATCATATAAAATGTAAGGGTTGCTAGGGCATACATTATTAAGATATGATTGTTCTTTACCCTATCGAAAGACTAACGCCCATTTGACAACAGATTTAGTCGTTCTACTTAATATCCAAGTAGACAGAAAAAATCCACTGCCAAATGGAAAGGTCACAGCACTAGAAATGGAAATTAAACACAAAAACATTTCAAGCACTGCATAAAATACAATATTTGCCACAAAATATATCCCAATTTAGTTTTAAATAAATTTTATGGCATATATTGTCCAGATTATTACAAACAAAAATATAATACAAGTATTTATTATGAAAATGAATTGTGTAAAACGTTTTGAGATCTTAAAAGATATTATACTTTTGTTTGAAATAATTTAATGTTTAAGTCATTTGTATGTAAAACTCACTTTTTCTACTCCAATGCTATAATTTAGTTATTTTACTCCTGTCATCTGTCATTTTCATTTCGATACAGTATTTCATTATGATACATGGATAGTTTTATAAAATTAAAGCATGTGAGTAGAAAAATAGTGTATGCAACTCGTGTATAATGGCTGTCATTATGAACTGGTTGCATAATATAGTATTATAAGTAAATGAGGAGACAAACCAACAATGGAATAATGGAATGGGTTAGTGGGACGCGTCACATTTAAAGCCCGCTTTAAACTATACGCTAAAGTCTCTTTTAACTTTTGTAAGTTGTAAGCATAGCTAAAATTCATATAAAAACATTCACATGTAAATTGGCTATACATTTAAAGCTGTCACACTAAAATTTCTTTAAATTAAACTAATTAAATACTGTAAACTACACTACGTTAACATTTAAATACTGTTTACATTTAAAATGCAACCGAACTATTGGCAATGGCGCGCTGCATGAAACTCACAGCTTCAAATCGTCCTCAACAAAGTAAATGATATGTAGATGACGTCAACAATTAATAACGTGTGCTTAGAATCACAACAAACACCCAACTTTCCTATTAAACACCTACAAATGATTTGTCTAATCGAGATATGTTCGAAAACAATGCTTAGGTGTCGGCGTTAATTGAGCAAGAAGGCAAGAAGAAGAAATCACACACCCTTAACGGGTCGGCTGACACACGAAGCCATGGAGTATGGCATGGCGGACAACAAAATGGCGAATCGATACTCATAAATAGTGTTATTTTTGTTGAACGTGGCTAGTTTCGTGTTCAAAAATTAAAACCCCGAAGAAGAACAACGATGAATCTTTTATAACATTAACGTAAACGTGCCCTTCCTGGAACACTATATTGCAATTTTAGATCGAGATTGTAAAAATCTGCAAAAAGGGGCATATTTTTCAAGATGGCGGCAGTTCCTCATGGTCTTGACAATTTTGACTTTACCAAATTAAAAAGAACCCTTCAACAAATATGTAATTTTCATGTCTATCCGTTCGATTATGACCTATACATTAAATAAATGATGAAAACAGCAAAAAGGCGAATTATTTCTATCCCCAGACAAATTATGATAATAAGAATTGGACCACGAAATATGTTTTTCACAAGATCAAGAAGAATTCAAATTTATCAAAATTGCACACGTGAATTAAGTTTAATAGTTGTTTAGTGACTACTTTCCACGTGTAGCCCTCATGTATTATGAACCATTTGCCGCCTCTTTTATATAGTGAACAACTGATATGCGCGGACGACTTTTGCCACTTTAATCTGACCATATTTTGCCCAGCATATTACCTATTATTGCGAGTTCCATCAATATTTATTTATTTTAGGATAAACTATCATTTTTGAGTCCCACATACTCGGTTTTGGCAATAACTCTGCATAAAATATTATTGCCTTGTTCACTCAAGGATTCTTTGAAGATTCTTTCATGCTCCTGAATCCTGAAAAAATCACTGGCTTGAAGCTATCAATGAATTTTTCCAAGACTCATTGAAGATTCAATTTAGCAGTGCTGCTATTTTCAGGCAGTTGTCACCAGGATTATTTTTTGAATATTCAGAAACATGAAAGAATCCGCAAAGAATTATTTAAGAACGATCCTTTTCGGGATTTTATTTTTTTACTCTAGCCACATTCTGGTTAATAAAAAATAGCCTCAATTGGTAACTTATTCAATAAGCTTGATATGTTTCAAATTATTGTTAATTGTTAAATTGATATGCAATTCATTGGATTGTAGTAGTCATAATTTTTATTTGTAGATTTTCCTTCGTAAACAATTTCAGATAAAAATTTTGGCAAATAAAGTTTGAAGGAAATCCTACCTAGTGTCTCGTGTAAAATGTGCCACGTCGTATCAGCGTAACTATAACAAATTACTGTAGATCGTCCTCACATTTCGGAATATCAAAGATCTCAGCGAATAACGGCGGAAGTGTCAACTTCGCCCAGTTTACCCTAAACCAATCAAGATGCGCAGAATGCTTCGCTCCTAGTGCTCGCAGTTCTGCCAACTTTAGAACTAAACTACCGGAGAGCTGCGGCTCCGTAGAGTGGTTCCTTCCGACCTGAAACAGAGATTTGTCATTGCCTTATAGATTCGTACATACGTTGATTTAAAATGGATGCAACCGATTACTTATTCTGTATTCTGTAAAGTTTACGAACCGTGACATAGAAATGCCTATATTTCAACTTTAGAGCATTAACTATCTTTACTCTTTGAGGTGAAGTCGACGGTGTGGTTACCGACATTTGCAGTTTTGCAAATATTTTAGTTGGAAAGCTGAAACTACTGCAACTGATTCATTAGATTTTCTCACTTTCGGAGCATCTTTTGAACATGGACAGGTTAAAATTTGTAAAGTATTGTGGGCACTGTTGGGGAACGCGTTTGCGAGGTGGCGAAAATGTGAGTTCCCTAACAGTGCCCACAATACTTTACAAATGTTAACCTGCCCATGTTCAAAAGATGCTCCGAAAGTGAGAAAATCTATTGAATCAGTTGCAGTAGTTGATTTAGCTTTCCAACTGAAATATTTGCAAAACTGCAAATGTCGGTAGCCACATCGTCGACTTCACCATAATGGATTTTTTGACGTTTCTAAATCCTGGAAGAAAAGGAATTCACTGTTTGGAAGCAATCAATGAATTTTTTAAGACTCATTGAAGATTCAATTTAGCGGCCCAGATATTTGACAAGCAATTCTTACCAGAATTATTTTTCTCAGGATTTAAAAACATAAAGAACCCATGTGTGAACATGAGGATTCTTTCATGATTCAGAATAATTCTGATAAGAATCGCCTGTCACTAAATAGAATCTTCAATGAGTCTTGGAAAAGAAGAGTTTCTAATAATTAATTGATAGTTTCAAACTAGTGAATTTCTTTTTTTCTCGGGATTTAGAGGCATGAAAGACTATCCTCAAGGGCTGTAGGTACTCTAGGTTGAAGAAGAACTCTACCTGGACTTTGAGAGCTTCCAGCAGACGGTCTTGGTGGTGTTCAATGGCTTTGACGTCGGTGACACCAGGTCGGTCGGCTGTCAAGAGGACGCAAGCTGAAAACAGTCCCATTTCCGTGTCGTTCAGCGCCAGGGCGTTTAACTTGGTCGTAAAGTGCAGAAGAGATGTTACGAAATCAGCCTGAAATATATATTTTACTTTTATAATTTCTGAATTACATAAAAATATGGAGAAACACATAATCTTTTAAGATTATACACTTGTTAATTGTTTTTGACTATACCGTTCAATTTTAAATGAAATATGAGTTCAGTTTTAAAATTTCTTATTCAAGATTCTTATAGCTATTAATATACAAGTATATTATGCGATTTATAATACCGAGGATATTGCTAAGCGACGAGGTGAAACCGAATCTCTTTGAACATTCAAGAGGGCTTAAATCGCGTTATATTCAAAGCTTAATCGTGTCATCAACTACAACAATGTTAAAACAAACCAACAATTTTTGAATATTATGGAAGGTTTTGATGTTATTATGGTTTTATCTAACGTGTTAAGTTCGTAACTAATGAATTATAAGTATTTAATGTATTATTACAAGTTGGGTATGTAACAAAGTGGCGCCCAACGTGGGGCATACGCATACCCAACTTGTAACGCACCAAACGCTATGGTGCGGCCAGTAGCTCAGTGGAGACAGGGTGGGTTCAAAACCGTAACTTGTAAAGAATTACCAAAAATAGTGTAAATAAACTTGTAAACTGCATAAAAAAGTATACTACTGACATAATCTTGGCTTACATTAAATAATTATAAGGTGATTGATTAAAACTGAGATGATTAATAAAAAGTTAATTAATGAATTTAATAATCAATTACTATTTTAAGCTGGAATGTGCAAAGCGAACACAAAGTTGAAAATAGACTGTAACAAAGTAACTAATGTATTATGTTGTTTATAATTATCTATCAATGTTGCATATTAAAAGGTAATAACAGTTGATGATACGATTACATAATTAAATTATACCAGAATTTTTAGAACCACTACTGATTATATAACGAGTGCTATATTGTAACTGTGTATTAAAATTAAACATATTAATTAATAAAAAATTCCGAAATGTCTTGGTTTTGTGTGGAAAATTTTCAGTAGGTATAAAATATAATGGTAACATAAAATTTGAAACATGTAAATTTTGAATTATACGTTTTTACATAAAATTGGCTAATTTTATTCACAAATAATAAAGAAATTATTAAAGTTTAATAATTTACTAGGTATGTTAAGCTAGAATAACCCCATTAGCAGAACCGGCCAAAACCAATAGGAATAATTAGTACTCGATTATTACTAATTAATTACCCTAATCCCTAATTTATTACTACTAACAAATTAATAAAAATATTAAAATTTAAACGTTGAAAACACCCAATTGATATGATTATTGAAACTTAACGACGGATTTAGACTTATCCTTCATCTTTTCAGAACCTTGAGAAATTTTTAAATATTTTAAAAAATTATCAATTCCGCATAAACAAAACCATTGTTTCTAGACCTGTGAGGTGTGAAGTTCAGCCTTAAAGTCTTGTTTGTCTTGTTTATTATACAAGTGTAGAACCTCAAAGTACTAGAGGTAAATTCATTTAAGGAGAACCCTGCGCGAAGTACGAATTCTCGTCTTAGAAAGAGAGGCATAGATAATAAACAAGAGGAAACTACGTTACTGTCTGTTCTACAGAACATCAATATCTGTTATTCTCATGTTGACGTTCGTAGTGTTTAGCTTCGTGTAACGCTGTGAATTTTGTAATTGATTGTGATTGAGTTATATTTGTGTATATAAGTGCAGCGTAGCATATACTCGCTAGCTCCACTTTTGTAAAACGGACAGTACATGACAAGCTCTGCCTTCTCGCGCAGCTCAGGGTCCTAGATATCTGAATTTTACTCTATTAAAAACAATGAACTTTTCCTTACATCATACATGACGTCCATCTGACTTCTAGTGACAACAGTCCCATCATCAAACACCACCTGGCTCTGCGTGCTCATCCTCGCAGCCTGGGCGACCCAGATCTCGAAGAAGCCGACCTTGATGAGTATCAGCTGGTCATCCTGGCCGAGCTCATTGAACCCAGGCACCCGCTTAGCGAACTCAACCACTCGTTGCACGCTCGGCGTGAGTGCTGAGGCGAAGTGCTGCCACAACCACACGCGCTGCCACTCCCGGGCCTCGGCGGTGGAGGAAGCTGAGGTGTCGTCGCTTCCAGGCGGACCGGCTGGAGGTTGCAGAGGCTTGAGGATCAAAGAGCGGGTTGAGTCTTCGGTGTATGAGCTGTTGGAGTGGTGCGCTTGGCTCACGGTGAGGATTATGTCGTATACTGCTAGGTGCTTGCTTTCGGACAAAGCTGGAAGCAGGATACAAAAGTATTACTGTTAATTTGATTGAGGTTTGTGTTAATATTGACCAAGTAACGTCAAATGCCGGAAACAATGTTGTATCGACGTCATAAAATTAGTCTCTGACTGTCTTGACGACGTCAAGTTCACATATGAAAATGACGTCTTTAGTCTAATGAAAATATGACGATTTTTGTGCATACTGATTCGTTTGTATTAGAAGTAGAATTTTTAGAATTTTTTATTTGAATTCGAACGGATCTTTGGGACGGTCTCCTATGCTGTGAACTGCTCGGCCAATCTGACATTATAGTTTGATGTTATGAAATATCAATATAAAGTTAATAGTAGTAGTACCCAAGTAACAATGACTAACCGTAAACCAAAAGTAAACGTTGTATTTTAGTCATAATTTAACGTTATATTTTGACGTCGCACAGACGTAACCTTAGTAACAGACTGACCGTAAACCAAAAATTGACGTTATATTTTAGTTATATTTTAACGTCGCGCAGACGTAGAATATATGTTTATATGAACGTCTACCATAGACGTAATTTTATCATCACGTTTGGACGTATTAATTAAATCGTAATATAAGTCATTATCTGACGTCGTATTTTGCCGTTGTATAGATGTAGAATCTATGTTTATATACACTTCTTTTATGGACGTAATTTTATAAATTGAGTGCCAAATTCTACTACTGATAATAATCTATCGTTTCCCAAGTAACAATGACTGACCGTAAACTAAAATTTTTTAACGTAATAATTTGACGTCGTGCAGACGTAGAATCTATGTTTACGTCTACCATAGACGTAATTTTACCATCACCTTTGGATGTCGTACTAAAATAATAATATAAGTCATAATCTGACGTCGTTTTTTGCCGATTTACTTTCAACATTTTTCTACCAGATAAATTTTCATCGCTTTTCTCAATATATTGACTCTCTTGAAACCTATTTACAATTTGTTGTAAGGTAAAAATCCCGATCAAAGTATTTGTTAAATTTTGCTTAGATAAATGTTAATATCTAAATGCACTCCATGTATCTAATAGTCGAATCTTCTACAATCTATATTATTTATTACTATAAAATTAATAAATACTAATACTATTCACTTTATATTCATATGTATTTCATAATATATATCAGATTGGCCGATCGGTTAGCAACGTACGGCAACGTAGGACACTGTCCCTCGATCGTCCCGAAGATCCACGTTCAAATCCAGCAAGATCCAGATAAAATAAAAATTTGTCAATTTCTAAAGATTCTACTTCTAAAAACGAAGAAATTTAAATTAAAAATCGATTAAAAATAACAAATAAATCTATATTTTTTAATTAAATTGCAAATATCGTCATATTTTCATTAGATTATTGCACTCATTATAAATTTGACCAATCAGATTGTCTTATTTTTCATTGTTTTCCAATTTAAATAAGTGATTAAATAGCACCATGCTATTTAATCGCGATTAAATTGAAGCTAGCTTTTTTAACAAAGTTTTTACTATGAATTCATGAAATAATCTTAACATATACCTACCCCTTGTGCTAAAGAATAAATTGAATCGATAAATTTGACGTCTGGCTTATTCAAAAAATTTTGCTTAAAAGTATTATCGTACATAATAATTTTAAATAAAATTCCTCGAACTGTGATCTCGGGATTTTTTCAAATTATTATGTACTCAAACACTTTTTAAGCAAAATTTATTTCATAAGCCAGACAGGTGTCAAATTTATCGATTAAATTCATTGCACTCGAGATATAACTTATGGTTAAGACGTCATCTTCACATGTCAACTTGACGTCGATTAAAGACGTCGTCAAGACGGCCAGAGACGAACTTTATGACGTCGATACAACAGTGTTTACTTGTGACATTACATCTAGGCCTTGTTTTTGAATGTGCTACCCACCTTGCCTGGAGTCAGCATCTCCCTCCGGGCTCCCAGCCCTCGCCGCCGTGGTCGTGGTCGGCGTGGCGGGGTCCTCCGGGCCGCGCTCCCTGGACCGCTTGGGCACGCGGCCGTACCGCACGCTGTCTCGCGACATGCCCACCGCCAGGCACTTCTTGAAGCGGCAGAACTGGCAGCGGTTGCGGTTCAGCCGGATCACCAGGCACTTGCCGTCACGCAGGCACCGGTACTCGATCTGCTTCTGGATGCTGCGACGGAAGAAGCCCTGGAAGGAGAAGTATGAGATGGTGAACGAGGACTAAACTGTCATTCAAAGGACCCCGCACCAAATACATGGGACCAATAACCTCGGTGAAACTTTCTGTAACTTTGGGAAATGACAGTTCTCGAAGTCTAGAACAAACTTTCAAATGCAACATGGGTCTGAAAATGCCTTAATTTCTCGCTATCCACGTCTCAAAGTCCGAAAATCACGTTTTTCCACTAGAAGATACATGGTAAAATCCACAAAACCCATTTTTTTACTGGCAATATTATTAGTATTATTGTTGAACTTGTTGTTGTTGTTATTAATTTTCCAGTCCCCTCTTTCATCACACCCAGAATGCCAAATTTTTACTTTAATTCTGGTAAAAATAATGTATACATTATTTATACAATAATATTGCCAGTAAAAAAATGGGTTTTTCAACATAATATTTTTAAGTCGAAAACTGGTCAAAATGGATAGGTACCATTCTTGACCACTTCAAATCAGGTAAGAATTTATGTGGGAATAAAAAATTTTATTTAATAGGTATGGCCATAGGTACCAGTCTTGACCACCTAACATTCGGTAATAATTTATAGGGGAATCAAAAATTTTATTTAATAGGTATGGCCATAGGTACCAGTCTTGACCACCTTACATCAGATAAGAATTTATATGAGAATCTAAAATTTTATTTAATAGGTATGGCCATAGGTACCAGTCTTTACCACCTAACATTCGGTAAGAATTTATATGGGAATCTAAAATTTTATTTAATAGGTATGACCATAGGTACCAGTCTTGACCACCCCATATCAGGTAAGAATTTATATGGGAATCTAAAATTTTATTTAATAGGTATGGCCATAGGTACCAGTCTTGACCACCTAACATTCGGTAAGAATTTATATGGGAATCAAAAATTTTATTTAATAGGTATGGCCATAGGTACCATTCTTGACCACCTCACATCAGGTAAGAATTTATGTGGGAATCAAACATTTTATTTAATAGGTATGGCCATAGGTACCAGTCTTGACCACCTAACATTCGGTAAGAATTTATATGGGAATCTAAAATTTTATTTAATAGGTATGGCCATAGGTACCATTCTTGACCACTTCACATCAGGTAAGAATTTATGTTTGAATAAAAAAATTTATTTAATGGGTATGGCCATAGGTACCAGTCTTGACCACCTAACATTCGGTAAGAATTTATAGGGGAATCAAAAATTTTATTTAATAGGTATGGCCATAGGTACCAGTCTTGACCACCTTACATCAGATAAGAATTTATATGGGAATCTAAAATTTTATTTAATAGGTATGGCCATAGGTACCATTCTTGACCACCTCACATCAGGTAAGAATTTATGTGGGAATCAAACATTTTATTTAATAGGTATGGCCATAGGTACCAGTCTTGACCACCCCATATCAGGTAAGAATTTATATGGGAATCTAAAATTTTATTTAATAGGTATGGCCATAGGTACCAGGTACCAGTATTGACCACCTAACATTCGGTAAGAATTTATATGGGAATCAAAAATTTTATTTAATAGGTATGGCCATAGGTACCAGTCTTGACCACCTTACATCAGATAAGAATTTATATGGGAATCTAAAATTTTATTTAATAGGTATGGCCATAGGTACCATTCTTGACCACCTCACATCAGGTAAGAATTTATGTGGGAATCAAACATTTTATTTAATAGGTATGGCCATAGGTACCAGTCTTGACCACCCCATATCAGGTAAGAATTTATATGGGAATCTAAAATTTTATTTAATAGGTATGGCCATAGGTACCAGTCTTGACCACCTAACATTCGGTAAGAATTTATATGGGAATCAAAAATCGGCTTCCTCGGACAATTATTTTAGCCCCGGGTACAAATTTTCGCTGGTTTTCTACGATTAATATCAGATAATGTTTAAAAAATTTACATTCCAAAATTTGGATTTTGATGGAACGAAGTATAGCAATTTTCAAAATTTATAAATGTCAAAGTTATACTGTTGGACGGCTTATTTTCTTATAATTTAAAATAATTCAAATTTTGAGAATTTTTTCCGGGCATATTAGACTGGCTCCAACTGGAAACAGGGGGGGGATACAAACTTTAGGTCGGTAAAGAGATTTTCAACCCCAAACAGACCTCGAAAAGCATTTTATTAATAAAGTTATTGCATTTTGAAATTTTTTGTGAGGTTATTGGTTGGGTTAGGCCAATTTTTATTATATAATTTCAAAAAGCCAATGTATACTCCGTTCCAAAATTTTAATTACAGAACTAAGGGATGAAAACAATGACGACTTTTATTAAAAAAATTAATTTCTCGTAAACGGGACCAGATATCGATGCGCGGTTTTCAGCATTGGATCAAGCATGAAATAGGCTTCATTTGGACTAGCACGGCTATAACGAACATTCGTTATACGACCTCGTTTATAGCGAACATTTAATTAATTTAACAATAACTTTGATTCTAGGAATCGGAAAATTCTGAAAATTAGTATACTGATGTAAAAAAATCTGAAAAATCCAGTTATGAACCCAAATTTAATATCGGGACACCCATTTTGGGTGCAAAATATATATCTTTATTACTACGCATAGAAATAAGCTGTAAATTTGTATACTTATATTTTAAAATATGAGAAACCCATTTTTGAACCTTAAACTGAGTTTACTACACCCATTTTGGGTGTAACATTTATTTTTTAAATATTGGATATAGAGAAAAGCTATAAATTAATGTAGTACCTAAAGAATTAAATTTATTTAAAAAAAAATCTGCTGTGGCCACCACACGACCTCTCGCCTAATTCTGCTTATTCTACTAATCTAATAAATAGTTTTACTTACATTTTAATAGTTTCATGTTCATGTAATATGTAAACGATAATGTAAACCAATATGCAAGCAAAAGATGTCAACTCTACTGTCACTGTTATAATAATTCAAATTTTATGTAGAAACAAATTTCATATCATGGACAACAAGATACTTACTGGAATTTCAAAAAAATAGAATATTAATTGTACTTTATTTTATTGTTAAATACTTCCAGATTCAGCAATTTGTATTTATAATTAACTGTACACATAGATAATCACAATTTCTTATATTTTTAATTGCAAAAATTGTCATAAATAGATAATGTACCAATATATTTAAGGAAAACTTTTCCAAACTTCTAAAAGTACTACTTCCGGTTTGCGGATTTCTACCAAAATCTTATCCGGTGTTAAGATACTTATTAAAACCTTAAATATGAAATTTGGTTATAAACGGTTTGATACTTTTTAAGTTATCGTGGACGAAAAATCTTCGGTTCATACAAACGCACAAACACACACACATCATCGTGAAAATAGTAAATTCGTATTCTAGAGACCCTGAAACGTGCTTATCCACCAAAAACTCATACTCGAAAATTTTGATCCATTACAATACCTCTCTTATAGAATATGAGGCGAGAGGTAAAAAACACAGATAATTCTCACTAGAAAGAAAGAAACTTCTTCTTTGCCAGGATTCAGGATCTTGATAGATCTTCAAAGAATCCTAGTGCGAACAGGGCTTAAGAGTATTGTAATAAGTCAACATTTTCGAGTATGAGTTTAGTAGATAAGCACGAATACGAATTTACTATTTTTACGGTAATGTCTATGTGTGTGCGTATGGATGTATGGACGTAGGTATGTGACGATTTTTCGTCCACGATAACTTTAAAGTATGAAACCTTTAATAACCAAATTTTATATTTAAAGTTTTAATAAGGATCTTAACACCGGATAAGATTTTGGTAGAAATCCGAAAACCAGAAGTAGTACTTTTGAAGCTTAATATATAGTTTTCACTAAATAAATCGACAATTATGACAATTTTTGCAATTACAATAAAAGAAAATATAATTATCTATGGGTACAAATAATTTTAAAAACAATTTGCCGAATCTGGTAGTATTTAACAATAAAATTCTACTTTTTTGAAATTCCAGTATCTTGTTGTACATGATATGAAATTTGTTTCTACACAAAATTTGAATGATTATGACAGTGACAGTACAGTTGACATATTTTGCTTGCATCTTGGTTTACATATTACATGAACATGAAACTATTAAAATGTAAGTAACACTATTTATTAGATTAGTAGAAAGAGCAGAATTAGGCGAGAGGTAATGTACTTCCTTCTGTTAGTAACCACTAGTAAGCAATGTTCATGTTCAGTGCGCAATGTTTAATTCCCATGATTGTATTGCCTATTGCGCATTCTGTTCGTTTATGGCAGTATTGTCAACATAAAACCAGATCTTGTCCATTTCCCTGTTGATTAGCAACCAACATAAACAAACAAACGAATAAAACAAACGCGAGACCAAGTCGGAAGTGAACGTTGCTTGAGCGGTACCGTTAGGATGAGAGAAGTTGTAGAACTGAGAATGGATAGATTGAAAAGTATCTGAAAGATTGTTCAAAGAACTATTAAGGAAATCGACTCCACGTAGCTCCACACCGCGTTTGAAACAGTCGCCGAAAATACGTAAAAGCAGTAAAATGATCACGAAGTTTTACAGATAAAGCCAAATTTCATTAATTTATTTACAGGCGAAGAATGGAACTAGGTTTATGCCGAGTTGCATTTTCTAATAAATCTCTTAATCATAAAATAAAGCATGTACAAAATTACTTAATACTGACTTTTGTATTAATTTTTTTCAGAATTCTAACTGGGCATAAATTCTTTGACAAACATCTAGAATCTGCTTTTCTTCAAATTTATAATATGCAATGAGTAAAGCAGAAACTGCTACACCTCTAAACACGCAATATTGGTTATTAAATTTTTTGTTTGCATATTACTATGTTCGCAATAATTTGTGAAATAAATTAGGGATATTTCTTACCTTGCACCCTTCACAGGAAGTGACGCCATAATGGTACCCGGAAGCTTTGTCTCCACACACTTTACATGGCACAAAACTTTTTGTGCTCCCAGCACTGCTGTTGGAATCTGCGGCGACATAGTGCTGCTCTGAAACAAAAAATACATTGTCAAATCAAGCTCAAAATAGAAAATCATTTATTCTATTTTTTAAGTCAGACTATGATAGAATCATCACTTAAATTATTATTATATGCGAACTGCGCAGAATCACAAACTAAATATTGTAGGTAGGTATATAAAATTGTCTCAGTATAAAACAGAGTTCATTAAAAACAAAGCAATTTATTGCTCAAGATATTGTTCAATTTGTAGCGCAATTCTTGTAGTGTAAAACGGCCATTATAAACTATATCTGTTTCAAAAGTAGCATTATATTTTATTTATGCAATTTGTCTAACGTTTCAGTCAAATAAGTTGCATTTTAAAGCTTTTCTTAAAAGAGATCGTGACAATCTTGTGGTATGAAGTGACTAAAATAATAATTAGTATATAATTTATTATTTATAAGTAAGTGTACAACTAATTAATTACAAAAAATATTTGATATATAAAATAGCATTAATTTATAAAAATATTCTGAAAGATTTTTTAAGTGTTTGAGTTTTTTAAATTCTAATTTACTTAAACTAGATTCAGAGCTATCCAGTTATAAGTATAAGTGCTAAATTAACCAACCAGCGCTTCCACAAAATTCCAATTTCAATTATAAGTGCGAACGTTCAGTGGTTAAATTAGCCACTTGTACTTATAATAGCTTTCATGTTAACTGTATCTAACAAAACCGAGTACCGACGATTTATGGCAATCTAAATTTCAACGCAAATCATTCTTTGAATTGTGCTGTTTTACGTTTTACAATTTGCAGTTTTTATTCTGTCTGCGGTTTGCGTACTGTTACTTTCCGCGTTTTCTGAGGAGTGACATATGACGCGACACATAACATCGCATCTTCAGCGTTCAGCCATCTGACGTGACATGAATTCGCAATATGACGTCACATGGCACGTAGCACCAACGATTTGGACACAAACCAAGAAAATACGAATTCTGTCGGTACACACATTCCAGAATAACTCTCCACTAACAACCATGAGTGAGTTGACGGCTGGTAACCGCACACACGGTGACATATACAGGGTGTAACCCAACCTGAGTAACAAAATTTAAGGAGGTATAGTATTGGACGCACTGATCATGAATCAGAAAGAATTTTGTTGAAATTCGTAAAATAACAGTAATTTGCAAAACAATTTTGGGTACCACTGGTTGTCACATTTAAATACAAAAAAATTAAACAATAGTTATGGAGTATTTATTACCGTAATTACATTAATGTAATAATAATTTTACAAACATTAATGTCTCATTTGCTTGGACTCATTTTTTAATTCTTTTTGATTCATGATCAGTGCGTCCAATACTATACACTCTTAAATTTTGTTACACAGGTTGGGTCACTCCCTGTATATTTACACCAATGATGCACAGTATGTTAGGCTACCACACTCAAATGAGTGAAAACGTGATAGATTATGCAATTTAGTTATTCTGTTTCTACCTACCCCACCATTGAAGTCTCTTAAAAATATTCACTTATAATACCATACGTAGTCGTAGTTATGTCGATTATTTTTCTGGTAGTATTACGAATGTTCCTTGTGCTTGGATATGAATATGACGAGTGCGCAGCACGGGTAATATTCGCAAGCACAAGATACATGAGTGTATAATATAACTACCAGAAAAATAATCTACTTAACTATGACTACAAATGGTATTCAAGAGATTATTCATTGAATCAGATCCAGTTTTAAATTAAAATGGCAAGAAATGCAGTTATACATGACTTCAGAAACCAAATATTTTTAGACGTAACGTCAAATGTGTTTTATGTGTTTTTTGGTGTTTCTTTACAAATAAAATTGTGAATTTCAAGTTAAAAATGTTCTAGACCTTTGAAGAAAACCCAGAGATATAGAAATGGTGCAATAAAAATTGGAAATATAGATTATAATAAAAATGTTCATTTGTAAAATAGTCACCTAGCTAAAAATACGTGATTTAATAACAAAACGGACAAACTTGAAGTTGTCTCGCTGAGCCATATTTACTCTGTGTAAATACGAGAAAATATCACTCGATTTTTTTGGCGACAAAATTAAATTTTACCTATCAGCGTGAAAACTCGATACAGTCACTGACAACAGTTGACGAGAACATTCGTTTGTTTACATTACAAAGTTTGTGTGGTGTAACACTGGTGTTACATCAGCCAATCAAAAACGATCAGTTTTAGCATTCCAACTTCAGATTTGTCCGACTAGTTTATAAATAGAGTATAGTACAAAATAATCAAGCCTACTGATTTTGTTTGGCTGTGTGAAAATCAATATTCTACATTTTATTGGTCATTTTTTGACAGATGATGTGAATAATCTATTGAATTTATTTTTGAGACAAATTTGAAGTTGTCGATTTCGTTTTCAATGTCGTCGAACCCCGTGAGAATTGCTTGGTAACCGGATATGGTTCATCTGTTTTTATTTCTTCGGCTCCGAAATGCTGCATTTTAGTACATTTTTAATGTGACCGTTTTTTGTCCAAATTAACGGACGACTCTGATCAAATTAAAAACCGGTAAGTAATAAATATTTCATGGTAATTTTCTCGGGAATTTGGTGATGAAATCCTACCATAGGCGCGACGAAATATTTCCCCGGGGGGAGAGAAGATTATCTCATTTATATTCATTAGTTTTTTGACTGTAAATTAATTATCGAAAATAACTAAAACTTATACAAATTAAATTAATAATTACTTTAGATGCTTAAACATAATTCAAAAATTTTTGGTTCATATTTTGCACCAGATTTAGATACAATAGTCACTTAAAATTTACTAAAATCGAATTGGTAAATTTTGCGTCAAATTATACAACAAACAAACATACATACATTTTATATATTTCTCAATAAATTAAGTTATAATTTGCTTTTTTAAAATGCGTGCCATTCAGGCTATAGGGATCGTAGTGGGGAGAGAGTGATCTCATGCGACAGGTGCACTTTTAAAGTTTTGTTCCCTATCAGTCGCCATCATGCGTTGGAGCACGGAACAGCGTGTGTTTTCAGTTGAGTCGTACACTTCCCGGGGCGCCTCATCCCAATAAGAGGCGATTTGGAGGGTGCATGTCACTGCGTCAAATTACCGTAGTGTCAAATACCCGCTGTGTCCAATTGCCACTGTGCCAAAACGCATCCCCACCACTTACATACTTGTAATAACGTATGTCGAGAGACTACTGCAAATTTATTTCGACACAGAGGCAATTTGACCCAGTGGAAATCAGGCACAACAGCAATATTTAGACATACTGGCAATCGGGCATAGGTTTTGGTATTTACTACACTAACAAAGCTAACAAAACCGTACTAGAGCCCCACAAACTCGGTTTTGGTATTTACTACACTAACAAAGCTAACAAAACCGTACTAGAGCCCCACAAACTCGGTTTTGGTACGTCAAATCTACTGTTGTGCCTGATTTCCACTGGGTCAAATTGCCTCTGTGTCGAAATAAATTTGCAGTAGTCTCTCGACATACGTTATTACAAGTATGTAAGTGGTGGGGATGCGTTTTGGCACAGTGGCAATTTGACATTGCGGCAATTGGACACAGCGGGTATTTGACATTACGGCAATTTGACGTAGTGGCGTGTTCCCGATTTGGAGTGGCCAGCCCGCTCGCCCGATTTGGCTCCTTGTGATTTTTTTGGTGGGGTTTTTTGAAATACGTTTATTTATATTTATAAGTTTTGTTCATTTTATTTAAGTGATATGAGCAGACTGAAAAGTATCTGTTATTATTATTTCAAGTATCCCCTTTTAAAATATTTGCCCGCCGTCACTGGTACGTCTCTCGTGCATGTTTTTGATAAGATCTATATCAAAACCTAAACTTGCAGTGTAAAAATACAAGTCAAAGATTTCAAAATCACTACATAAAATTATTATCTATTTTTAGATGAATCAAATGTCGATGAACTCAAACTGATCATCTTTAGTTTAGTGAATTGTAAATGAATTGAAAGAATTGGTTGGATAACAACGGATACAGGATATCACATTAATCAATCAGTTTCAGATTTAATTATTTATTAATTAGGGTATGTGGACAATGAAACGGAGGATTAAGAAAACAGTTTTTTAGAAATGAAATATTAGTATACGTCATTTTAGGGACGAGTTTTTAAGGAACGAGCGCAGCGAGTGTATAAAAAACGAGTATCTAAAGAGTTTAAAAATGAGTTACATACTATACTTTTTCTACGATCACAAATTAAACAATAGAAATATGTAAAATTCCATTTAAAATAATTTGAATATTAGGTTAAATCATAGCAACAAAATTTTATTTAGGCAAATGTATTTAACTTTAACTGTTATATTGGAAAAAAATTGACAATGATAGAAATAAATTATTAATTTCACTCAGTTATTTACAAAAATTAAATGACAAATATAGGAGCCAACTTCACCCCGTGCTTAATATGTCAATTGCTATGTTCAGCCCGTGATTAAAATCGGCCAAATCCACGGCTTGTCGAGGTGTGTTTCAAATGTTATTTAGCGCCATGGAAACCAGTTCGTTAAACAATGTTTTAATACCAGGAGTAGAAATAATAATTTATTTAGGTACGTAAAATTCAGTACGTCAAAACATAAAATAATAAAAAGTCTAAATATGAATTATAAATCCAATATGAATAAAGCTGTAATAAATATTGAACCAAAATATACGTTTCAAAATTAAAATGCCTATAATATTAAATTCAAATTAAAATATATGACCAATCAGTAAATTTTATATTTAAAGGTTTAAATTTTTTTAAGACTAAGCAGGAATGAAGCTTAAAATACAACCCGTTTAACATATGTGTCTACCGGACCAGTATCTCATGAAAATGAGTACAATCTTTTTAAACCTAAAACGATTCTGTTTCTCACTAATTTTATTTGTTGCCCTAATATAATTCAATGATGTTGTTTATTTTTCTGTTCACACATGGATTCTTTGAAGATTCTTTCATGCTTTTGAATCCTGAGACAAAGAATCATGGTGAGAATTATTGTCAAATAGCGGTGCCGCTAAATTGAATCTTCAATGAGTCCTGGAAAAGAAGAATTATTTTTCCAGGAGTCTGAAGCATAAAGAATCTTCAAAGAATCTGTATGCACAAGGCATAATTTTAATATTGTTTGCTTATTTAACTAGTGTCTCAGCATATTTACTAAAATCTATACCTATATCATTATATTTATTAATAATTTCACATCAAAATAAATAATAAATATCCTCTTAAAGTTCTATTAAAATATTTGTCTCCTTCTAGACACATCGTCGCCTGTCTAGCCATCTCTATCTAACAGCTGGCAAAGCACCAAAGAAAAGAGACAAGTATAATGCACTAGACTGAGACAAGCAGCTCGTAGAGAGAGACAGCAAAGTGCAACATTGGAATTAGGAAGTGCAAGAGAGCGATGCACTGCTGTGAGATTGATATGACAACAGTTGGCGCTGGAGAAATACAGTGCTTGTCAAAATGTTACAGGATAGGTGCAGGAGATCATTGCTGGCTATACTTGTAGAGAAATTAAATGAAATATTTGAGAAATGTATACCCTATATTTTTAGTTAAATACAGGTTTATCTAAAAAATAAATTTTATTAAAATTGGTCGGGCAGTTTTAAAACCAAAACTAGTATTTAAATTTAGTACAAATTGGATCGGTAATGGGGGTTTCCAAGCCTATGGCTTTTAAAGAAATATTTATTGGATATCAATTTTCAGCATTTATATAAGTTATAGTTAAGAAAATTTGTCGACTCGATCCAGAAAAAAGATATTGAAATTTGTTCAATTCCCTGTGCAGGACTCAAAAAATGAAGTTCCTACGACGATTTGGCACAAAGTTATGGGCGTTTGAAAAAAAAGAGCATTTTGTGGTTTTTTGACTTATAAGTCGGAAGTTTTTCGACGAAATTTTGTTCGGGTTTTGAAGGGTACGAAAAGAGATCATCCTAATCTGAGTTTACCTCCTTAAAGTAGAGCCACAATGGGTGTTTTCCCGAAAGAATCGTCTAATTTGGTTGAAAAGTCGCTGAGTTATGTGCGAAAAACCTAAAAATGCACTTTTTTTCAAACACCCATAACTTTGTTCCAAATCATCGTAGGAACTGATGATCAGTACGTCTTACAGTATACGTCTTACAGTATATACCCTTTAATTTTTTTCCCGAAGTACAGAGACATCCTGTATTATAGCTGGGTTCAAAAACCGTAACAAACAAACACAACAAAAATATAATTTTATATTATACTCAAACTTTCGTCTACCTTCCTTGATAAAAATGAAACTATATTATTCTACATTATTTAGTAAACAATTTACTATATTTTATAATCAATTTATGACAAATATGACTACAGAATTTATTAATTAAAATTTCTTAAGAGCCTATTGCATGGCAATAATACGCATTGAAAAACGAGTAATTTTTGTTAAGATCTCAAGCTAATACTGCTATACGTATGATGTTGAATTTTTGTATGTAGATTAAGGAAGAATACTAAAAGTGCGGAATCTTCAAAATCTTTAATTAAAGTAATTAGTTTGGCTTTAATAATTATGCGAAATTCGGCGAAAATTGTACAAGTTGAGATATAATTTATGGCAATTCTGTTGATAAAATTATAGTTTTATTGTTTTTCCGCCCTTTTTACATCTATGTTCTACTCATTTTATCTTTAAACTCAATGATAACTTTTATAGTTTATTCATGAGATCCTCACGAAATTCTAGTGTTTAATTTCTTTTTATCTCTAATTATTGTCGGAACAATATATAGTTTGAATTTTTCAATTCAACAATGCTTTGTCGTTACTAATGTAAAATTTCAGATTTTTATTTTGAGCAATATAGCCAGAATCGTGAATTCTGATACTTATTGCACTCAAGAAGTATAGCCCCTTAATCATCGTAGAACCTGGCGATAATGCAATGCATCGTTTTGATAAGTATAAGTTCATTAATTCAACGTCGATATGTTATGTATGCATGATCCTTTTTATCGCCGTTATAATTAATGAATTTTAATGAGATTAATTAAACAATTTTATAATCTAAATCTGAGGAAGCTGTGGCCGTTCAGACCAACAAATGTTCCACAGAAATATTGAAAACAAAACAAAAACTATCACCGTTAACTTGATTATTAAGTATCAGGCCAATTTAAATATATTAATTAGTTTTATGTTAATTATTCTTAGCGCGAGAGGTATGTGTCATTATAATTTACACTTCTTGTCAGGTTTTCAAACATACATTCATACATAATTAAACCCAGTTTGGGTGTGGCAGCCTCACAGATACCGTGAGTCATAAGTAGTATACATACAGGGTGTAACCCAACCTGTGTAACAAAATTTAAGGGTGTAGTATTGGACGCACTGATCATGAATCAAAATGAATTTTGTTGTAATTCATAAATTTAACAGTAGTTTGCAAAACAATATCATTTTGGGTACCACTGGTTGTCACATTTAAATACAAAAAGTTAAACAATAGTTATGCAGTATTTATTAGCGTAATTACATTAATGTAATAATAATTTTACAAACAGGAAAAAATGAAATTTGTAGGTACTTACAGAATGTCTCATTTGCTTGGACCCATTTTTTAATTTGCGAGTTTCAATAAAATTATTTTTGATTCATGATCAGTGCGTCCAATACTATACACCCTTCTATTTTGTTACACAGTTTGTAAGTATCAAACTGTTTATATTTAAGGTTTTAATCTTAACACCGGATAAGATTTTGGTAGAAATCCATAAACCGGAAGTAATACTTTTTGAAGCTTGATATAGTTTTTCTTAAATATATTGGTACCTACATTATTTATTTATGACAATTTTGGAATTAAAAATAAAAGATAATATAATTATCTATGGGGACAGTTAATTTTAAATACAATTTGCTGAATCTGGTAGTTAACAATAAAATAAAGTGCAACTAATATTCTACTTTCTTGAAATTCCAGTATCTTGTTGTCCATGATATGAAATTTGTTTCTACACAAAATTGGAATGATTATGACAGTGTACAATCAACATCTTTTGCTTGCATCTTGGTTTACATTATCGTTTACATACTACATGAACATTAAACGATTAAAATGTACCTAAGTAAAACTATTTATTAGATTCGTAATAAGCAGAATTAGGCGAGAGGTGGTGTGCTGGCCACAGCAGATTTTTTCGTTCCGTGATCAGTAAGTTGAGTACTAATAAAATAAATTTTTAAATGTTTGAGGACCTCTCTTATTCTACGCCGCTATTTTGTCGCTAAATCTTGCATGCATTATATAAGTATTTCTTTTATACAACTACATAATAAGTTATTTTCCTTTTCTTTGTGATTCTCATTTGTTTTACGCACGACACTTGCGCTCTCTGTGACTATTACACGTAATTAGAGCGCAGTGGGTAATTAAAATTAAAATATGAAGTTTTAGTTTTTTCACTTCATTGTGTTGATTTAATTAATAATTAACACGAAAGCAAAGATTTAACGATGACGATTCACATCGTACAGCTGTCGTGGTAACGACCTTGAGAGCTTTTTATAAGCTTTGCGCTTTAAAAAATTGAAACTTGATAAGACTTATCAGTCATTAACTATAGGTACATTTATATCGTAGGCAGATTGTAAAATTCGGCATTTTATAAAAGCCTAGGCATGTAGGCATATTATAAAACGCAATGTCACATCATTTTATTTTTTTATTCAATTTTGACGTTTTAAATTGCTATTATTAACTCCTTAGCAACAACTTTAAATAATTGTTTATTCACAAGTGAATTAATTTTTTTTTAAATCACTCAACACATTTTTAAATCACTCCGACGTTTTAAACTGTCATTATTTCGTCAAAAATGTATAAAAACAATGACAACTTGCCACTGACGACTACTTTGATTAGTTTTTTTTGTTATGTCAAAATAATTCATATATTTGAAATAATTTCGACAAAATTGAATAAAATATTGTATAAACCACGTGAGATACGAATGTTTATTCACTCGAAGAAATTATAACACGCGCCCTTCGGGCTCGGGGGCTAAACTTTCTTCTCTTGAATAAACATTCATGTATCTCACTTGATGTATAAATATCTATTATATTATTATTTATACTTATTATATATTATATATATATATATATATATACAACTTACTATCATTGAAGCGTCCTTATATTGACAATTTTCCATCAACCGAGCGTCCGGCTCCAATGAAGCGTCCATATATGGACGCTCGATTGGTCACTATGTTAAATTGGCTCCTAGTACCATCTAGTAGTCATATTTAAAAATTTTGGTGGACGCCGAATTGATAGTGAATTATCATTTGCCGTATACATGCCGTATACTTTTAGTTCAGCCGAACGCTCACTCGTGGCGTTGCTGCGCTAGGCGTATAAGTATACTTTCATCCAATCTATCGCCTACCGAGCGTCCTCAAACTGGCAACACCGAAACGTATGTTTTCAAATGTTATGTTCGAAGTGTTCGTGTTCTCTTGATATTGGAGTATGAAGCAAAATATCAAAGTACGTTTTTTTTGTTTCGACTACGTGGTTCTGGTTATCAAGAACTTATATACTTATAACAAACTTTTTTTTTCGTCACACGTGAACGCAAAGCACGGCGTTATTCCCTGTTTAAACTAAAGGGAGCAAACCACGCTTTTGCTCCCTATGAGGCAAAAACGTGTTTTTCTTCTTCTAAACTGGAAGTGTTGGCGTGCTTCGCGTGCATTAAATAAAAAAAGATTTTTTAAATCGAGTCATAAATTATGTTCAAATTTGTTTGAACTATTAGGGGGGAGAGTTAAACATCAAGATCTACACCGTTTGCACGATCCTCATGAAATTTTGCATGCAGATTTCTTTTTACCAGACTCAGATTTTAAGTTACCTATGTATTAATTTGATTGGACCATTAGGGGGGTGAGGATTAATAATATAGAATCTCCACCATTTGTCCGATTCTCATTAAATTATGCACGCAGGTCTCTTTTAACTGAAGTCAGATTTTAAAGTACTTATGTTTAAATTCGATCATAAGGGGTGCGGATTATAAATCTATAGAATCTAGACCATTTGTCCGATTCTCTAGAAATTTTGCTTTTTTACTATAGTCAGATTTTCAGGTATATTTGAAATTTATAGGGCTATTATTGGGGGTAATCTCTATAGATCTAGACTGTTTGTCCGATTCTCACGAAATTTTGCATGCGCGTCTTTTTTTACTGGAGCCAGATTTCAAAGTATGTTTAAATTCGATCGAATAATAATTATAGGGAAAGTCGAGGGATTAAACTAAAAAAATCGCTTTACAGTCGTAATTTTTTTTTTTGAACGAAACTCGGTAATATGTAGCAATCAACTAAAGTAAGAAAGATAGTTTTTATTTCGGGTTATAAATTATATTTAAATTGAGGTATGAGGGTTAACCTCTAGATCTAGACCGTTTGTCCGATTTTCACATAATTTTACAAGCAGATATCTTTTGAAAAGAGCCTGATTTTAAGGTATGTGAGGTGTGACTTTGTTCGGGTCCAAAGAGGTGGGGGTTAAATTCAACAATCACTCAAATGACCGTAATAATTGTTTTTTTGCAACAATCCTCGGTATATACCATTGAAATAAAATAAGAAAGATGATTTTTCTGGTAGTTATATTATACATTCATGTACCTTATGCGCATTCGTAATATTAATATCCAAGCACAAGGAACATTCGAAATACTACCAGAAAAATTATCGACATAACTACGAGACTACGACTACTTATGGTATTAAAAGTGAGAGTCTTTTTTTTAAATTGGGTCATACATAATGTTTTATTCGATTGGACTATTATGGGGGTGAGGGTTAAATAATATCTATATCTAGAAGGTTTGTCCGATCTTTATGAAATTGAAATAAAATTGTATTGCTTTGACAGCAAATAAAGAAATAGTTAATTAATGAAACCTTATTTAGTAAATAGATAATAGATATTTATGTAACAAGTAAGGAAACAAAAGTTGTTACCTTACGTATGTGAAATTTCGTGAAATTTGTACCACGAGGCGTGGTCGAGTTCTGTAAACACATAAGTAAGGTGACTACTCAGATTCCTTACTTGTTGCTTTATATACTTTAATATAGAATAAATGGAATTTTTGTTTGAAATTATGAAATGTTGTCATTTAATGTCTTACAAATTATGACATGAAACAAAAACACCCAAATTAGGTTATCTACATACCACATTTTTATTCGAATTTAAAAAAAATTTAAACAGCATAAAATATGCGATTGCAAGTTAAAATTATTTTATATTGAAGTTTCTGTACAATGTGGTCTATAATTTTTTAAATAAATGTAGTTTTGTGTACATGTTATTTTTAAAAAGAGATTAAAATAAAAACCATTGCATGAAGTAATTAAATTAATTTCCTAGCGCAAATTTGAGAAATAAATTGTCTATAACCAAACGAAAGTAAGAAAATAATATTTACCTATTTTTATAAACCCAATAAACACTGCTTGATATAAGTAGGTACCTACTGTAATGTCCTAATGTCATTTGATTAATTTTCTATTATTTTTCTGTATAATGAGTAATAGATTTTAAATAGGTAAATTACAGTCGTGTCGAGCATTATTTTTCTTCCAAATAAAATTTCTGTTTCACATTTTTACCTTTAAAGCTTACAACAATTTTTTATTATTATTAAACATTTATTTTTTTTAAATTGCTACATAACAAGATTTCGATAAGTTACAAACTAATCTATTCGGAAAAATAAATAGCTCTTATGTAATTAACGTTACAAACATTGACATTAAAATATTTACTACTTTCGGTTTGTGCTTTCCATACCAAAATAACTGGGTAAATCACCATTTCCTAACCAGAAGTAATAAATTTTGAACAAAAATTATTTATAAAATGCATTAAGTAGTATTATATTCTAATTTTAAACATAACCAATACTGTTGTCAACTTTGTGAATTTAGTAATTATTGAAATATAATTCATTTGTTGCTAATTTTCATTTAAATAATTAACTATCAGATCACAGACAATTTGACCGATTTTCAATATATTTTTATTATACTTAGTTATAAGCATACAAATCCAACTTAAAATATAGACTGAATAATCAATTAACGTACTATCTGAAAACAAAATGTAAGCGATTTATTCCACATATAACTTTGTCATATTTATTCAACTTGTCGATAACTCCGTCTTTTCATTTCAAATCCCCAATATAACGCGCGAAGTAACATTGTTCAGTCGCGGCAACACTGTCGGACGCTTGATAATCGATGAATTGTAATAATCCGTATATTCCGGACGCTTCAAAGATGATAGTTTGAACGGACGCTTCAATGATTATGAATTGGGAATATACACCGACCGGACGCTCTAATCAGGTTTTTTGAACGGACGCTCTGTTGATAGTAAGATGTATATATATATATATATATATATATATATATATATATATATATATATATAATATATAATAAGTATAAATAATAATATAATAGATAATTATATATATATATATATATATATATATATATATATATATATATATATATATATATATATATATATACAACTTACTATCATTGAAGCGTCCTTATATTGACAATTTTCCATCAACCGAGCGTCCGGCTCCAATGAAGCGTCCATATATGGACGCTCGATTGGTCACTATGTTAAATTGGCTCCTAGTACCATCTAGTAGTCATATTTAAAAATTTTGGTGGACGCCGAATTGATAGTGAATTATCATTTGTCGTATACATGCCGTATACTTTTAGTTCAGCCGAACGCTCACTCGTGGCGTTGCTGCGCTAGGCGTATAAGTATACTTTCATCCAATCTATCGCCTACCGAGCGTCCTCAAACTGGCAACACCGAAACGTATGTTTTCAAATGTTATGTTCGAAGTGTTCGTGTTCTCTTGATATTGGAGTATGAAGCAAAATATCAAAGTTTTTTTTTTGTTTCGACTACGTGGTTCTGGTCATCAAGAACTTATATACTTATAACAAACTTTTTTTTCGTCACACGTGAACGCAAAGCACGCCGTTATTCCCTGTTTAAACTAAAGGAAGCAAACCACGCTTTTGCTCCCTAGGAGGCAAAAACGTGTTTTTCTTCTTCTAAACTGGAAGTGTTGGCGAGCTTCGCGTGCATTAAATAAAAAAATATTTTTTTAATCGAGTCATAAATTATGTTCAAATTTGTTTGAACTATTAGGGGGGAGAGTTAAACATCAAGATCTACATCGTTTGCCCGATCCTCATGAAATTTTGCATTCAGATTTCTTTTTACCAGACTCAGATTTTAAGTTACCTATGTATTAATTTGATTGAACTATTAGGGGGTGATGATTAATAATATAGAATCTCGACCATTTGTCCGATTCTCATGAAATTATGCACGCAGGTCTCTTTTAACTGAAGTCAGATTTTAAAGTAGGTACTTATGTTTAAATTCGATTATTATTCTATAGAATCTAGACCATTTGTCCAATTCTCTAGAAATTTTGCTGGCTGGACTCTTTTTTACTATAGTCAGATTTTTAGGTATATTTGAAATTTATTGGGCTATTATTGGAGGTAATCTCTATAGATCTAAACTGTCTGTCCGATTCTCACGAAATTTTGCATGCGCGTCTTTTTTGACCAGAGTCAGATTTCAAAGTATGTTAAATTCGATCGTATCATTATAGGGAAAGACGAGGGATTAAACTAAAAAAAATCGCTATACAGGTGTAATTTTTTTTTGAACGAAACTCGGTAATATGTAGCAATCAACTAAAGTAAGAAAGATAGTTTTTATTTATCGAGTTATAAATTATATTTAAATTGAGGTATGATGGTTAACCTCTAGATCTAGACCGTTTGTCCGATTTTCACATAATTTTACAAGCAGATATCTTTTGAAAATCGCCTGATTTTAAGGTATGTGTGGTGTGACTTTGTTCGGGTTCAAAGAGGTGGGGGTTAAATTCAACAGTCACTCAAATGACCGTAATAATTGTTTTTTTGCAACAATCCTCGGTATATACCTACCATTGAAATAAAATTGAAATACTACCAGAAAAATTATCGACATAACTACGAGACTACGACTACTTATGGTATTAAAAGTGAGAGTCTTTTTTTTAAAATTGGGTCATACATAATGTTTTATTCGATCGGACTATTATGGGGGTAGGGTTAAATATCTATATCTAGAAGCTTTGTCCGATCTTTATGAAATTGAAATAAAATTGTATTGCTTTGACAGCAAATAAAGAAATAGTTAATTAATGAAACCTTATTTAGTAAATAGATAATAGATATTTATGTAACAAGTAAGGAAACAAAAGTTGTTACCTTACGTATGTGAAATTTGTACCACGAGGCGTGGCCGAGTTCTGTAAACACATAAGTAAGGTGACTACCGAGATTCCTTACTTGTTGCATTATATACTTTAATATAGAATAAATGGAATTTTTGTTTGAAATTATGAAATTTTGTCATTTAATGTCTTACAAATTATGACATGAAACTAAAACACCCAAATTAGGTTATCTACAAACCACATTTTTATTCGAATTTTTTTAAAATTTGAACAGCATAAAACATGCGATTGCAAGTTAAAAACATTTTATATTGAAGTTTCTTTACAATGTGATCTATAAATTTTTTAAATAAATGTAGTTTTATATGTGTACTTTTTATTTAAAAAAAAGAGTAAAATAAAAACCATTGCATGAAGTAATTAAATTAATTTCCTAGCGCAAATTTGAGAAATAAATTGTCTATAACCAAACGAAAGTAAGAAAATAATATTTACCTATTTTTAAAAACCCAATAAACACTGCTTGATATAAGTAGGTACTGTAATGTCCTAATATCATTTAATTAATTTTCTATTATTTTTCTGTATAATGAGTAGTAGATTTTAAATTGGTAAATTGCAGTTGTCTCGAGCATTATTTTTCTTCCAAATAAAATTTCTGTTTCACATTTTTACCTTTAAAGCTTACAACAATTTTTTATTATTATTAAACATTTATTTTTTTTAAATTGCTACGTAACAAGATTTCGATAAGTAACAAACAAATTTATTCGGAAAAATAAATAGGTAGCTCTTATGTAATTAACATTACAAACATTGACATTAAAATATTTACTACTTTCGGTTTGTGCTTTCCATACCAAAATAACTGGGTAAATCACCATTTCCTAACCAGAAGTAATAAATTTTGAACAAAAATTATTTATAAAATGCATTATGTAGTATTATATTCTAATTTTAAACCTAATCAATAGTGTTGTCAACAAATTTGTGAATTTAGTAATTATTGAAATATAATGCATTTGTTGCTAATTTTCATTTAAATAATTAACTATCAGATCACAGACAATTTGACCGATTTTCAATATATTTTTATTATACTTGGTTATAAGCATACAAATCCAACTTAAAATATGGACTGAATAATCAATTAACGTACTATCTGAAAACAAAATGTAAGCGATTTATTCCATATATAACTTTGTCATATTTATTCAACTTGTCGATAATAACTCCGTCTTTTCATTTCAAATCCCCAATATAACGCGCGAAGTAACATTGTTCAGTCGCGGCAACACTGTCGGACGCTTGATAATCGATGAATTGTAATAATCCGTATATTCCGGACGCTTCAAAGATGATAGTTTGAACGGACGCTTCAATGATTATGAATTGGGAATATACACCAACCGGACGCTCTATGCAGGTTTTTTGAACGGACGCTCTGTTGATAGTGAGATGTATATATATATATATATATATATATATATGAGGGGTCTAGTTTCAAAACCGGCTATATCCACTTTTTAAAAAAATGGAGTTATGCACACCATTGGATTCGTATAAATATCTATTATATTATTATTTATACTTATTATATATATTATATATATATATATATATATATATATATAATATATAATAAGTATAAATAATAATATAATAGATAATTATATATATATATATATATATATATATATATATATATATATATATATATATATATATATATATATATATATATATATATATATATATATATATATATATATATATATGAGGGGTCTAGTTTCAAAACCGGCTATATCCACTTTTTAAAAAAATGGAGTTATGCACACCATTGGATTCGTAAGAATGAATTCTTTTTGTTTATCCGTACAGTACGTTTCAAAAGCGGTTATATCCAGTAATAATTTAATATAAAATATGAGCTTAGTTTCAAAACCGACTAAATCCAGTAGGGGCTTAGGTTCAAAAAGGGCTATATCCATTTCAGCCAATAGGAAGCTAGTTATCTGCGACACGTGACACATGACGTCTCTTGTCAAATGTGAATTTGTACTGTCAATAAGAAATTTTTTTTTGTTAATTATAATCCAAATGAAAGTAATCTTTTATAATTTTTGTAGATATGCTCCTAAAAATCTACAAACGTACCCCACATGCTCACATTTTTATGTTATTTTTGTAATGTAAACAAAATGTTTTATTATTTTTATAAATACATAAAAGTTGTTTTTTTAAATTAGAAATTACTTGTTTCTCCTTCGTTCCAATAATTATAAGAATCAAAATATGCGTAAGGTAAATATTAGTTAAATTAGTTTCAAAAGTGACTATATCCAAACCAATGAGTTTCAAAACCGGCAGTTTGCATAAGTTAGTTTCAAATCCGGCTATATCCATATTTAAATTGCTTGTATTGCAATTAATACTAACATTTTAGGTGTAAAGTAAAGTTATCCTTGATCAAATTTGTCTGTTAAATACATCTAAAGCGATAACAGTTCTATTTTTTGTCTAATTTAGCGCAAAACTAAAAATATCAATTTACTCGAAATTGGAAAAAGTGGATATAGCCGGTTTTGATACTAGACCCCTCATATATATATATATATATATATATATATATATATTTAAAGTAAAAAAAATTAAAAGCACAATAAAAAATTTATTAAGAGCATTCTGTACAGGAAGAATATACACATAAAAAGCACTTTACACGCATACACCTCATGGTTGCACATTTTAACAAAAACAAATTGTTATATGGTAGATAAGGGATAAAACTTCGTTCTATTTGTGCCAGTTTTTCTATTTTGTACCGAAGTTTTAGTTTATAAAATAAAGAAAACTACAAAAATTCACATTTTTTTACCTCTAATTTTCTCGAAATCAGAAAGTTTTTTCCAAAAAATAACACTACCCCAACGTAGATTAAACTTATAAACAACATGATTCAAGTTTAAAATATCATGTTCTGCGAAATATAAAGAAAAATCTGTAGGTGCTTCTAAACGCCTGCAAGCGGTTGAAAATAAGTAATTTCGACCGTTGAACGTGCTGAAAAATAAAAAATTGCACTAAAAGAACGAAGTTTTATCCCTTATCTACCATATAAAAATATAAAAATTTGTTTTTGTTAATATGTGCAACCATGTGTCGATGAGGTGTATGAGTGTAAAATGCTTTAACGTGTACATTCTTCCTGTACAGAATGCTCTTAATACGAATTTTTTATGTACCAATGTAAAATTGTATGCAGAATCCGAATTTAGGATCAAAATTAATAAAAACTTACATTTAAACTCAATCAAATGCTTCAAGTTTAAATAACTTGTTCAATTATAAAAATATTTTAAAAAGGGTTGCAAATAATTATTGTGATACAGTTCTGGTCGTCCTTGAATCTGCATTAGGGGTAGAAAAAAACAGGTTTCTTATTAAACCGTTACTGCAAAAAAACGTATCAATTTCCTATGGCGATTCGCAAATTCGCGAATTTAGCATAACCAGATTGTAACCGCTCTCCTATTGGTTACCCATCGAGGTTATCCACTGGTTAAACCAGTCACAGGGGATGTTACTAAAAAATAACTGCCATCAATGGCCACAATAGCCCATGCCATGATTTATTTCGGCAAAAGAAATGAAGAACTAACCTTACTTTACGTAATTTTTACTATTACAGTGAGTGTGCGTATGTGTGTACGTGAGTGCGGTAGGTTATAGTTCAAGTATGCGAGAGGCACTTTTAAATTGTCGTTTCCGGTTTGATTGTCTCGTTACTTGACAGCAAATCTGATTAAGAAAATTTGTTGCTATAGCGAGAGCATTTACTATATGGTTGCTTTATATTATTCATTTGCTTATTTGGTATTGTTTACCTCATTTCAAATCTTCGCAATCTTCCGCCATATCTAGACTTATAAACTTAAATGTATACGTACAAGCCGGTGTCCATTTAAAATACAAATAAAAATCTGACGTGACCATCACACAATCTTCCGCCATAACTAGACTTTAAACAGAAATTTGCATCACCTGAATCAAAAGATTCATTCACAGGAAAACTCTTCTGTGTTGAAGCCATCCTCCGTACAATTACTACATTTAATATCTTACTTATGACTTATATGGCGTTAGTGCCAACGTGTCACCCGTCTCACCTGTCAATATTTTTTACTCAAAAATAAACCGATCATGGATTACAAGATTTCAACGTTTTATTTGATAAATTTTACCATAGTCTTTAATGCTACCAGATAAAAACAATTTTGTTATAACATAAGTTGCAAGTATCTTTTCCTCTTATTCTTATTACAAATAAATACTATATTTATCCAAATTTATAAAAAATTTTGATAATTAATTTTTTTAATCTTCAAAAAATATAACTTTCGGCGAAGAAATTTGTACCAAAATCTAATGAGCTCTTCCAATTTGTATACAAATGTAAAATACCAAATATCAACATTTTTGGGTAATTCGTATTTGAGTTATCCGATCTCCAGAAATCCGGTCCTGACTCCTGACCACACAAACACACACACATACATACATACAGACATCATCGTGAAATTATCAAACCTGAGTTGTAAGGACCCTAATTCGTGCTCATCCACTAAAAACTCACTATCCGATTTTCCAATCGATTCCAATACCTTCCTTTACAGGTAAGCGGAAGGTAAAAATTACTATTTTGAAGCTGAATTAATTTAACATTCTTCTTTTTCAAGACTCATTGAAGATTCAATTTAGCGGCGCCGCTATTTGACAGACATGATTATTTTCTCAGGATTCATGAAAGAATCCTCAAAGAATCTACTTAGCTACTACCCCACAATAAATATAATTACAATTAATGAAGCAACAAAAAGACCAAAATTGAAACCAATCTAACTTGTACCTATTTCAATCTATCTACCGCCTATTAAAAAATAGCAACACACACTTACATCATGTCCAGCGAGAGGTCAGTGTACTTGACATTGCAGCACACACGCACACACACGCACACACGTGAACATTGCTGAGTACACGTGAAGTAGACACGCACACTCGCCATATGTGTGTGTGTGTGTGTGCGTGTGTGTGTGTGTGACCTTGGCGTTGATTCATGTCTGTGTGTGTGCGGTAGGATTTGGAGGAAATTGACTTGGAGCACGAAATTATTTGAGATTAAAAATTAAATTATGAGAAGAAAAATAAAATAATATTGAAGGAAAAAATCAGCCAAAAGAGTTTTATGAATCTTGCAAATCTTCGACGAACATGCCAATTCTGACATACTTCTTTTGCCTCGTTCATATTGTTATAATTCATTACAAGCCCTGAATTTATTAACAAATTCTACAATAGGGTACTTTACCATAGTAGCAAATTAGCAATCCAGTCAATTATATTGAAAGGAGACCTCAAAAATGAGTTATTGCCATGAAAAAAGTTTTCAAAAAGTTAAGTTCTTTATTTGAGATTTTACGTATCGATACATCTACGCCACAGTAATGCATGTTCACGTGTATTCTTACTTACAGTAATAAAGAAACTACCAAATTGTATTTTATATTTTGTAACATTTAGAAACAGTTGATTTTACATGGAGTACATTTTAATGCTAGCCCCATGGTTTGAGAAAATTTTCAGCTATACATCTACGTCACACAAACTTTAAAAATTAATTACAGCTTTATTAAGTACAATTAAGGCTTATCAGTACTCTCAATCGCTTTCAAATAACATGAAGTTTCAATAAAAAACTTTAAAAAAAAGGTAAACTACCCTAATTTCCATTGTTTTGGAATAGTTCTGAAGTCCTGCATTTTTTCTAAATCATATAATTCATTATTTGACAAATTCAACAATTCTTTGCAAATGTGATTCAGTCCTTAAACCTTTGGTAATTAATGAATAATTAAGATATCTGTACTACATACGATATTTTGTGTTCTTCAGTCATGTGCTAATTTATGAATCAAGTAACTGAAATGAATCATAGCGTAACCTACCAAAGAACTAAATACAAATCTTATCTTGGATGGATCTACATAAATTCATTTTAATTTTAATGTGCTACATCCGTTTCTGTATAAAATAGTAAACAATTCAGGCACTCGAATAAGCAACTTTATATGATATAATTTTAGAAGCATTGATAATATTATTAGAAGAATTTTCTACATTTTTCAAAACGTCATGATTGGAGGATCGTTTTTACCTCATATTCTGTAAGAGAGGTATTGTAACGGGTCAAAATGTTCGAGTATGAGTTTTTGGTGGATAAGTACGTTTCAGTTTCTTATTTAAGGTTTTTAATAAGAATCTTAACACTGGATAAGATTTTAGTAGAAATTTGCAAACCGAAAGTAGTACGTTTTTAAACTTGATATAGTTTATTTATTTACGACAACTTTTGCAATTAAAAATAATAGAAAATGTAATTATCTATGAGTACAGTTAATTTTAAATACAAATTGCTGAATCTGGTTGTATTTAACAATAAAATAAAGTAGGTACAATTAATATTCTACTTTTTTGATATTCCAGTATCTTGTCCATGATCATATGAAATTTGTTTCTACACAAAAATTTAATTATTGTGACAGTGACAGTACAGTTGACATCTTTTGCTTGCATCTTGGTTTACATTATCGTTTACATAATGAACATGAAACTATTAAAATGTAAGTAAAAAAAGTTTTAAGGTATACATTTATGTTTACGTTTAACGTTTAAGAAAGATTAAATACATTTCTTGACAGTGGGACGTGTGAATGCTCGTATTTAGTTATATGAATTTAAACTATCTTAAACATAAACCTTAAAACTAAATGCTTATGTGAAAGAGGCTTATGTTTTATTAAAAAATAAATAAGAACTGCAACTAGGCTAAATCCAGTCCGACAAAAAATCTTTTGCTCAAGAAAATTAAAGGTATAGAAGATTCTTTAAACCTCAATTCTTTTGTTCCTACTCCACTTCCCAAAACAAAACAGTCACCTCTTCTCCATTACACCACACACACATACACAAACACACGCTTACTCTCCGAGGTATTTAGTTATATTCGGATGAACAGGTTTTTACTTCATCTTCGATTGCCGGAGGCAGATTCGAAGCTGGAAGACACGTAGATGAGATCTCAGCGCGGGTCAACGAACCGCGATGCGTTTTCCAAAAACGTAATACCCCCTCCCCTCCCGCAGGTAACGAGCCGCCCATGGAATTAACACCGTGTATGGACTAAGCGAAGAATTTAGTTTTTCTAGCAGGAATCTTATAGGAGTGGTTCTTGAGCAGCAAGAAGAAATGTTAGATGCTTCAGTGATGGATAGGAAATTGTTTGAGTGTGGAAGCCTCATGGATTCTTTGAGGATTCTTTCATGCTTCTGAATTGAAAAGATTAATTTACTGTCTGAAGCTATCAATGAATTACTAATTCTTCTTTTCCAAGACTCATTGAAGGTCCAATTTAGCGCCGACTCTTTTTGACAAGCAATTCTTACCACGATTCTTTTATTAGAATTCAGAGCATGAAAGAATCCTCAAAGAATTCTTGTGTGAACAGGGCTTAAGTTATCAGAACTTCAACAGCAGTCTTCTTTAAGCTAATGAACTTTCTCTAATTACAATGGAAACAATTAATTTTTTTATTATTTCCCTACAAGATTGAAACATACGTTTTTCTTTGTTTGTTATTTTAGAGAAGCTTCTTTAACTTAGAGACGAGTGCTGAATTCGGCCTATTGTCTTGACGATATCAATGAATTAAAAATTCTTCTTTTCGACCAGTTTTCGACTTAAAAAAATTATGTCGCAAACTGTGGGCCGATTTTTTTTTTCGATTACAGATTTGAAATCCTCGTGGTCGAATTAGTCTATAACCACATGTTAATCCAATTTCCATTATTATTCTTTAAGCTAGAAAATAAGCAAGTTTTATCTTTTCAATTTTGTACCATTTTCAAAATACCTCAATAAAAATTGTACCTCTTCGAATTTTTTCGTGAAAATTTGGATTCCTACATAATTTAACCCGAGAAATCCAATCCTGAAAAAATAAATTTTCTATTTCGGCCAGTTTTCGAATAAAAAAAAATATGTCGAAAAATATTGGTCGAAAAAAAATTTCGACTGCAGATTTGAAATTCTCGGGATCAAGTTAGTATATAACCAAATTTTCTGCCAATTTTGAGAGAAAAAGTTATTTTGGCCAAAATTTCATCAAGGGGTAGACCCACTTTTTTGGCCATTTTCGAAAACCCTTCATAAAAATTGTACCCTTTGGAATTTTTTCGCGAAAATTTGGATTTATATGTAATTCGACGCGGGGAATCCAATGGTGAAAAAATTACGGTCATAGCTACTCCCGTTTTTCACCTGAAAAAATTATCTCGAAATGTATTAGCCGAATTTTATTTTTATTGGCACCATTGGACCATTCCTCGGGTCCAAAATATGGTATAACCAAATTTTGAGCAAATCGAAAATTTCGAAAATTTTCGACATTTTAAAATTTTTTCAAAGTGCATTTAAAATTGTATCCGGCAGAATTTATTACAGAAAATATGTATTTATATGTAGTTTGATACGAGGAATCCAGTGGTGTACTTAAAAAAAATATACAAAAATATTTGTATCTTGATTTGTATAGTAGTAAAAGGAGTAGAGTATGGCGGGAGGTCTTGTGTTGGCCACATCAGATTTTTGTTATTTACAGATGGAAGCACACTTTTCTTTTTGTTTGTTATTTTTGAGAAGCTTCTTTAACTCAGAGAAGAGTTCTGAATTCGGCCCATTGTCGTAAAAATATCAATGAATTAGAAATTCTTCTTTTCCAAGACTCATTGAAGATTCAATTTAGCGGCGCCGCCAGAATTCTTTTTCTCAGGGCTGAGAAGCATATGAAAGAATCCGCAAAGAATCCATATGTGAACAAGGCTGTCAAAATTGCAGTTGAACTCATATTAAAATAGATGAACAATGTTGTAGAAAATTTTGAGTGTTGAAACATGTTTTGATTACTATGGTATCTTTAATTTAACGGCGGTCAAAAGTGAACGTACTGTAAGATTATGTGTTCAATACTTTATTGAATATCAGTCTGGAATACCTGAATACCTAAATAAGAATTGCAAATATACCACCATACTTGCCAAAATCCAAACAAAACATTCACTCTTTTACACAAACATATAAATTACATTTGTTTTGACTAAAAACTATCGAGATCTGTACAGAATTAAGGCGGTTGCGCAGTCAAATTATAGGTTTTGCTGAATGCTCTGTATTACTTTAATAAACAAAGATTTAAATTATATATCTGAATAAATAAATTCAACAATTTTTAATTTTGTATTCCAAAAAATTAAATTTAAAATAGATCAACACCAGCCGTCAAATAGCGAAAAACAACATGCAGTTTTTCCCATAAAATTGGTTTAAACAATAAGATTGAAACAAATAAGACGTTTTCGAAAAGCTTGAAGTTGCCCTCTTTTTCTCTAATGCCACTTTTTTGAATTTTTATGTAGGATTGTATTAAAATACACATGAAATATTCACAAAATTGGACATGTTTAGCCATGCACATAAAAAAATTGAAGAAAAAACTAAAAAGTCTGGCATTAGAGCAGAGGGAGAATCCTTAAACTTTTCATAAATATCTTAGTTAATTCGAAAATTTCAATTCTTACTGCAATTTTAATGGGAAAACTAAACATATACTTTTCACCATTTTAACGGCTAGAAGACAACCATCTTAAACACCAAATATTAAGTAATGTAATAAAATTCTTGTAATTCTTAAGCAAGATCCCATTAAAATCGAGTACCTATACCTACCATTACATATTCAGTTTGTAAAGTTATTATTTACAAAATTTGGCATCTGTGCTTTCTAATTTTACTCAGTTTAAAATTGTTTAAAAGTTTCGGCATTTATTAGAGTCAGAAAAGGTTAAAGAAAAAATAATTGTTCAATCTTTGTGTACTGAAAAGTGTGTATGTACAGTCAATAATCACCATATAGATTTAAGAAAAGTATTGGAATAAATTTCGTAACATGGCATTCTATTCAAATTCAAAGCAGGAACTTATAAATTGTAAACTTACATAAGAAACAATTCCTCAAAAGAATTCCAGCAGGTATTTCTATTAATTAATTTGTTTTAGTATTGAATTATACTAAATATAGTCGAGTTATTAGTTTTAAAGTTACAAACTACCTTGAACTGTAACGACTGAAATGATTTGCGTGAATCAGTTTGAACAGAATTTAAACACGCAAAGAAATATTAAGTTTTAAATTGTTACTTGTACTCTTTCGGTAATTGATAAGCGAAAGGCGAAAACACAGCGCCAAAAATTATTCTTGCATGCTTCTGAAACCCGAAAAAAATGTTTTAAGAGGCTAAAATCTAGCACTAAACGTACTAACGTAGCGAGTGTTTTGTGGTCAGTTCAAGATTGGTTTCAACTAGGATTGTATACATACTTAAAGGATTGAGCTTTTTAAAAATTTAAATAACAAAAATTTACATGAATATATAATTCATGTATCATGTGACATGTGACACATATTTGACTAATTTGATTGGCTAAAATAGGGCAGTAAGAGGCTATCAAATCGATGATATTTTTATCACCGCTGTTACATGTCAACTGTTTCTGTCAATTAATTTCCTACTGTCAGTTTCTTATTTAAATATTGCTGTTTGTCAAAAATAAGACTTAATATGAATGGACCTGATTATATTCGGTGGGGAAATGACAGTGAAAACGAAATTGAGAAAGGTAAATAGAATTTAAAACGTTTTTGACTGCTATTGAAAAAATATAACAAAACATTTTAGACTCATTCATTATATATTCTCCCCAAATATAACTCGGGCTATGATTAATCATAGGTGATAGCATTCGTTAGTCTTCAGAAAATTAAACTCGTGCTACGCACTCGATCACCAGAAGTGATATTTTTTGAAGATTTAAATATTAATTGTCAAAAATTTCTATAAATTTGGATAAATATAGTATTTATTTGTAATACGAATAAGGGAAAAAGTTATTTGCAACTTACGTTATAAAAAATTGTCTTTATCTGGTAGTATTAAAGAACTGTAGTAAAAAATAAAAATAAATATATCAAATAAAACGTTGTAATCTTGTTTTGTTTTTGCGTAAAAAATATTGACAGGTGAGACGGGTGACACGTTGGTACTAACGCCAAGTCATAAGTAAGATATTAAATGTAGTAATTGAACGGAGGATGGCTTCAACACACAAGAGTTTTCCTGTGAATGAATCATTTGATTCGGATGATACTTACTTCTGTGTTTGGATATTTTCGATTTTTATTTGTATAATTTTAAATGGGCACCGGATCGTACGTATATACATTTAGGTTTATAAGTCTAGATATGGCGGAAGGTTGTGTGCTGGCCACATCAGTTTTTTTTAAGAGTTTGCATTGCCAGGATGCGGTAAAGTACGAGTTTCGGGCTGGTTTTAGTCAGTCGTAGTAATGGAATAGAAAAAAAGTAAAATTCAGAGTAGGAATTCTTTTAAAACTCATTGAAGATTCAATTTAGCGGCAGGCAATTCTTATCAGGATTAATGCTTCAGGATTCAGAAGCATGAAAGAATCCTGAAAGAATCAATGTGTGAACAGGGCTTATACGTGTAGTTAATAATGAATCATGTAAAATAAAGCTCAACAACGGTAGAATCTTCTTAATCTAGATTTACTGCCTTAATTCGATTAGTCTACTTCTAATTCACTTACTGAAGAAAGAATAATTACTTTCTTGTATCTTTATGTGTCGTAACGTTTTTATTGCTGTTTATGTCACGGACTGTACAAGACAGAGAAAGTCAATTTACTTTTTGTTTTCTGTTTCACTTTAATAATTATAAGACACAATTTTTGGCGAGAAGTAAACATTTATAATTGCCATAATTATGAAGTAAATTAATCAAAAAAGATTATATTTTGAGGTTCTACTGATTATATTATTATTATAGGATTATGCATGGTCATTATTAGAAATTTGGTTTATATTTAATGTAAAGGAAAATAAAGAAAAGTATGATTTATTGGCTCATTATTTTGTAATAAGTAATAACTACGGCAAAACATAATTTGCGAAACCTTTTTAGTTTTGCTGTTCTGTATACTACTTTCTAATATCTTTAGAAATTGATACAAGTTATGTACTTTCATTGTACAAATCAATATAGGAAAGAAAACAGACATTTAGATGCTTATGCATATATTATTCATGGAAAACTAAAAGGATTCTGGTTCCTGAGAAAAGAATCATACAAGAATTGCCTGTCAAATAGCGGCGCCGCTAAATTCAAAATTCAATGAGTCTGAAAATAATATTTGAGCATGGTTTTAAGCGGCTCGTCTACGTTTTTATCGAATTCCTAGAATACTTTTTTTTCATTCCACTTTTTTCCCACTACTAGAGCTGCCTGAAACCAGCCCGAAATTCGTACTTTGCCGCATCCAACAATGCAATGTCATTTTGAACTTGCAAAATACTGTAAAAGTATTTTCGTTGCGAGTAAACTGTCAGATTATTATTGAATTCAGGATAATGTTTTTATAAACATTTAATAGAGAACGAATGGATCTACAGATGTGCATTTTTAAAATTTTAAAAATTAATTTGTATTATGAGATATAACCGTGTGAAGTTTGCATAAAATAGGATTTTTTTTTGAATTTTTCGGAATTTTTATATTCATGTACAATTTTTTAAACATTGTAGATCCATTAATTCTCTATTAAATCCTGGTTGAAATAAATTTGTACCATTCTTGTACTGGCCACAAAACACTCGCTACGTTAGTACATTTTATGCTGGATTTTAGGTAGTAGACGGGTCTCTTAAGAAAACCGAATACTAAGTTATATAAGGTATTTTGACGTTTCATAGATGCATTTTTGTGTCATAAAATAGATACAGTAGAAAATAAAAGTACTTATTTTAATGAATGTAGCTATTTTTAAATATTTTCTAATATTATTTATTTTTATTTTCGCTAATAAAATAACAGTGAATCACTGTTAAAGAATTTATGTATTTTCTACACTTCTGTGTAGTTATATTTACTTTCTTTCCTGATATTTTGAATAAAAATAAATTAAACAAAACATGATTATGCAACTAAACAAATTAACAAATAGTTATTTATGTTATACACAAAATATAATTTTAAGAGAACGAATCTACGAAGGCAAGACTTGAATTAATACAAAAAGTCATTTCTGGCAAGGGGTAAAATCAGACACGATTTTATATTACAGCTGTCTACCTATATATCTATTTATTTAATATTCTTTATTTAACCTTTTTACATGAATTATACACGTTTAAGGCTAGTCAAAGTTAAAATAGTTTCTTAACATAACATTGTTAGAGCAATATCTCTTCGTTAAAAAATTCATCAACTGAATAGAAACACTTGGACAATAAGTATCGTTTTAGAGTAGTAGATTTATATTGAGTTATATTTAAATTTTTTAACTTCTCTGGCAAATGGTTATAAAGTTCTATGTTTAAAGAATTTTGTTTTGAGTTTACTAATTTCATATGGGCAGGTCGCAATTAATTTTATAAACTATAAATAAAAAGTTTTTAAAGTTGTGCAGTATTCTTCCACAGCTCAACACCGCAGCATTCGTTTTTCTTTATGGTTGAACATACTTTTGATGTAATATTCTTCAAGGCCAAGACTATGATTAAAACAAACATCAAGACTACTTCCTCTTCAATCTTCACAGATTTCTTTGCCGGCATTTTATTGTTAAACAAAGAATTTTCAATTACCTAACTTCTTACTTTGTAGGTACGCATTATTACTTCCATGAAAAATAAAATAAAATACATCGATGTATGAGTATTGATATACCGTTAGAGTTAGATTACATTCGTAATATATTATGTATTATGTAAATTAAAGCCGAAAAGCTAGCATAATTCCAACGAGAGTTTAACATGACATGAGCTGCAAACGAGTATTACAATCAATCAAATATTAATTTGTTTTTAATCCTGAACTTTATTAAAAATTTGATTCATTTTAAAAAGTTTTTTATTTTTACGACATTATTTAATTCTGCAATTTTATACTCTTAAGGGTATCGACTCCACGTAGCTCAACACCGCGTTTGTCGTATGTTAATGCATAGAAACGCTCGTTAAAAATACGTAAAAACAGTCTAGCAATTTCTAAAATGCCTACGTAGTTTTATTGATAAAGCTAAATTTCATAAATTTATTTACTGACGAAGAATGGAACTAGGTTTATACCGAGTTACATTTTCTAATAAATCTCTTAATAATAATTGCTTAAAACACACTTTTTCATTAATTTTTTAAATGGATTGCAAAGATTTTTTCAGAATTCTAACTGGGCATAAATTCTTTGACAAACATCTAGTACCTGTACCTCCTTCAAATTTTTAATATGCAATGAGTAAACAAAAACTGCTACACCTCTAAACACGCAATATTTTGTTACTGAGACGAGACACACATGGATTATTTGAGGATTCTTTAATGCTTTTGAATCTAGAGAAGAAAAAAAATCATAATGAGACTTGTCTGTCAATAGCGACAGCGCTAAATTGAATCTTCAATGAGTCTTGGAAAAGAAGAATTCCTAATTCATTGATAGCTTCAAACAGGGTATTTATATTTTTTCAGGATTCAAAAGGATCGTCAAAGAATCGTCCAAGAATCCATGTTTCAATTTTCTGTTTATTTAGTTACTAATCGTTGTAGTTACAAGTCAAAAACATCAAGAAGGTTTTGAATACTAAAAATTAGACTTTATTGCACAAAAAGGACTGCAGCCCTATTCGAACATGGATTCTTGGAGGATTCTTTCATGCTTTGATCCAGAAAAAGAATCATCGTCTTTCAAATAACGGCGCCGCTAAATTGAATCTTCAATGAGTCTTGGAAACAGTTTTGGAAACAGGATTCAAATTTGAGTGAACAAGGTTTTAGTCCTTTCTGATAAAAATAGTTTTCTCCAGCCACTAACTCGTTGAATAGTCTTTATGCGCTGTTAACGCAAGATTCTTTGAGGATTCTTTCATGCTTCTGAATCCTGGAACAAAATTATTAACTGTTTTGAATCTGTCAATGAATTAGAAATGCTTTTTTCTAAGACTCATTGAAGATTCAATTTAGTGTCGCCGCTATTTGACAGGCAATTCTTATCATGATTCTTTTTCTCAGGATTCAGAGCATGAAAGAATCCTCAAAGAATCTATGGTTAACAACGCATAAAGACTGTTCAGTGAATTAATGGCAGGCAGGATTCAGAATCTTTGTTAGAACAGGACTTTACAAACTGTAAATTATCGGTATAGATATTTAATATGACAGTATGTGCGGTTAGCAACTATCAACTTATGGGTATTCGTTGTTAGTCTGTACACCACAAGGAAAATTTTTGTGCTGTCCCACTTGTCATAAATGTCCCAATGCTAAAATTGTATTTCAACAAGGATTATATACTTAACGGATCATTTAACAGTTGTGCCTTTTTAAAATTTTAATTAAAAAATTGTACATGATTATAAAAATTCTGAAAAATTCATAAAAATTTTCAATTTATGCAAACTTTAGACGGGTTACCTATCTCATGACAGAAATCTATTTTTAAAATACAATATTTTAAAAAGCATTATTTTGAAGTCAATAATAAACTGACAGTTTACTCGCAACGAAAACACTTTTACAGTATTTTTCAACTACAAAACAACATTGCATAACTAGGATGCAGCAAAGTACGAGTTTCGGGTTGGTTTCAGGCAGCCGTAGTAGTGGGGAAGGGAGTGGAATAGACGAGGAATAGAAAAAAGTAAAATTGAGAGTATTCTAGGAATTCGGATAAAACATAGACTTTTGTTGATACAAGGATTCTTTTTCAATTTAAAAATGACATTGCATAGCTAGGATGCGACAAAGTACGAGTTTCGGGCTGGTTTCAGGCAGCCGTAGTAGTGGGAAAGGGAGTGGAATAGAAAAAAAAAGTAAAATCGAGAGTATTCTAGGAATTCGCATAAAACATAGACTTCTTGTTCACATAAGGATTCTTTTTCAACTTAAAAACGACATTGCATTGCTAGGACGCGGCAAAGTACGAGTTTCAGGCTGGTTTTGGACAGCCGTAGTAGTGGAGAAGGGAGTGGAATAAAAAAAAAGTTAAATCGAGAGTATTCTAGGAATTCGCATAAAACATAGACTTCTTGTTCACATAAAGATTTTTCAATTTAAAGATGACATTGCATTGCTAGGATGCGACAAAGTACAAGTTTCAGGCTGGTTTCAGGCAGCCGTAGTAGTGGAGAAGGGAGTGGAATAGAAAATAGTAAAATACAGAGTATTCTAGGAATTCGGATAAATCACACAAGGATTCGTTTTCAACTTAAACATTGCATTGCTAGGATGCTGCAAAGTACAAGTTTCAGACTGGTTTAAAGCATCCGTAGTAGTGGAACAGTGATTGAAATACTCGTTGGAATAAAATAAACAAAATTCTCATCTCTACAACCTCTCCACCCCGTACCTTGCTTCACGTTCCCGTCACTCGCTCCAGCCACCTGGTGCAGCGGCGGCGGCGGGCTGCCTGCAGAGGCGCTTCCCACTGACCCGGGGTCACTGAAGCCCTGCGTGCTACCATCCTCCGGCTGCTCGAAGAAGCTGAGGTTGAACTCCGACCCCGCGTCGAAGCTCACCTCCGGCGACAGCTTGTCGCCACCAGGAGGCGATCCCAGCGACGACAACGGTTCCACTTTGAAGACGTCCATCGAGGGGTTCAGCCCATCGGGAGGGTGGTAGTCACTGGTGAAGGCCTCCAACGATCGAAAAGGTTGACGCACTATTCCAACGCTTGAAAAGTTTCAGATGCTGTCTTTAAATTTTGTAAGTTTCTACCTTCCAACGCTTGAAAAGATTCAGGTGCTGTCTTTAAATGTTGATGCACTGTTTTTAAGTTCGAGAACGTTTTGTGAAAAATGTTATGCCACTAGTGTGTTTTCCAAGTTGACGTGTTGAAGAAAGCTACAGATTATGTGCTTTGAAAAGCACTGAGTCTTTTTCTAATGCTTCGAGAATGTTTATGAAAATTATATTGTCAATACAGTATGTATTCTACAGGTACAGTCTTTAGTTGATGTGTTGAACAAAGGTACTAAATTGTACCTCTCGGATTTTAAAATTTGAGCACTGTTACTATTTTTAAGTTTCGAGAATGTTTATGAATTTTGTGTTGCCACTAGTATGTTTTCTTCAGGTACAGTCTTTAGATGATGTGTTCAAGAAATTGTACCGGCCGGATTATAACATTGAGCACTGTGGTAGTTTTTTTTTCAGAACTGTCTTTAAAATTTAGACGATGCACAGTTTGACGCTATTTACTTCTTTTCCTTTCGTCACTACTTAGAAGTCACAATTATTTTGTGTTGTCACTTATTTGGCACCTATATTCCAGTCTTGTATTCAAATTTCAAGTAATTGTTTAATATGCACTAGTATTTAAAGGCACTAAAATTTATTTCTGTTTCTGTTATTGTAGATACATTGTGCTGTCCATACACAAATGTCAATATAAAAATAGTTTTACTGTCACCTATTTTGCACATTCATATGAACCGTCATTTGGTAGTTTTGTTGTCAATTATTTCGGTACTGCCATATTCATACATAAATATAAAAAATAATCTTTGTACCTTTTAGTATTTTTTATATGTTTTAGCACCACACTTCATACAGTTACAATTTAAACAAGAATTTATTATTATTGTCGTATTGTATATTTAAGCAATTGAGAAATAGTTTTAAACAACGATCTTTGTACAAATTGTCTTGTGCTTGAAACATCCATATATATTTGGTCCAGTACCTCAATCTTATCTGTATTATTTTTCAGAAAGACACAAACTTGGCAGCAACACTTCAATATTATTAACACAAAACTGTCATTTAAGGTTTTTTGTATTAATATTTCTGCATATTGGTCCAGTACATCAATCTTATCTGTATTATTTTGGAGGAAGACACTTATATTACAAACACAAACTGTCATTGATTGTTAGTCACTTCCCGGCACTTAACAAATCACTAGCACTGGGTTGACTTCACCCCCTGGAGAAGTCTTGTGTTGGCTGCTGCTGGAAGTAAACACCTCGGCTCTCGACTCCCGTGAGAGTGGCCGCTCACGCAGGTACGCGAGAGCGGCGCGGGGCCGGGAGAGGAGCGGAGCGGCGCGGAGAGAGGGGCGGGTTCACTGACCACCGCGCCGAGCAGAGTTAGTCTTCCGGCAACGAAGAGTGAGGTTATGCAACGGGGTGGAGGCTTGGTGGGACTCACGCACAGACTGTGGGGAAGATGGTTGGTAATGTGATGAGTGCTAAATTAATATTAAACCCGTATTGTTTCTTCTTGCCAAAAAGTTGCTAATAAGCCAGAAAAAAATCATAATATTTAAAAAATAGGCCCTGAGAACATACGTTCACCGTTTGACAAGGACTGACTACGATACGTCAAAACGACGAAAAACGATCTTACACGAACAAATCTACTCACGGTTTGGTTTCAATGTTGCCTACGTCACACATGGCGCATTTTATAAACGTTTCAAAAGAGTTGCAGTTTCATTTCGATAAAAAGGTAATAAATCTATCAAAATTAACAATTTATATATGCTAAAAATTTATATCCTATAAGTATTTATTTAAAAGCCGTAGGCTTGGAAACCCCCATTAAGGGTATCGACTCCACGTAGCTCAACACCGCGTTTGTCCTGTTAATGCTAGCTAAAAATACGGAAAAACAGTCTAGCAATTTCTACAATGCTCACGAAGTTTTATAGATAAAGCTAAATTTCTTAAATTTATTTACAGACGAAGAATGCAACTAGGATTATGCAGAGTTACATTTTCTAATAAATCTCTTAATAATAAGAAAGAGCATGTAAAAAATTGCTTAAAACACACTTTTTCATTAATTTTGTATATGGATTTCAAAGATTTTTTCAGAATTCTAACTGGGCATAATCCTAGATTAATTCTTTCACAAAAATCTTGTACCTGTTTTTCTTTCAAATTTTTAATATGCAATGAGTAAAGCAGAAACTGCTACACCTCTAAACACGCAATATTTTGTTATGGAGACGAGATCCTTAAAAGTACAAGAAATTATATATTTAATTTATTAAAATGCCTAAATGCATTAAATTATACCACTTATTTTGATATGTTATAGACAGCAGTACAATTTTTCATTTTTATTGTACTAGTCCAATAAAGTAGCACCGAGGTAAGTTAAGCGCGAGGCTGGAATAAGAGATACTAAGAAACTTCAGAATTTTTTATTAATTTTGTCCACTTTATTGGAAAGTGACATTTAACTAGTCAGAAATAAAGCTTGAAAATACAGGCCAACATTTGAAAAATCTACAAAAAGTAAATAATTAACCTCCCTTTTCCTTTAACACATTATTGTCAATGGCGAGCCATGTTAAAATTTAAACAAACAAAATGAGTTATCCTTGATGTTGATGTTGCCTCTCTTGATCCTACGTAGGGCACAAAAATTTACTTTCCTCCCTCAAGCAAGTTCTTTACTCTGAGATCAAAATGTGGTTTATTAAATTAGATTTCTTGGTGTTTGAATCATCTAGAAAAATTCTTGTTTTACATTACCGAGTAATGTGAATGTACTTAGTATGATAAAGATCTACGATTCCACTGGATTCATATTAGCATTTTAATTTTTTCACATGCATAGAAATAGGCGAAGAATAAACCTACACGTATATTGTTCCATTCGCGTAATTGTGGAGAATCTAAATTATTATAAAAGCGAAGATTAAAATATGCTCCATCATTTGTCTCTTCCTGAAATAGCCAAAGCAAAACAAAGGCAAACCTCCACGTCTTCGTCAGAGGAGGTGGTGAAACAGTCGCCTGTCGCAGGACAGTGCAGTGTTTTGTTTCACGCCGTGGAAACAAAACGAACTGTTGAATCAGTTTGTCATGTGCTATTTTGGGACGGTACGAACTTTTTGGTCTTGTTCTTGTCACGAGAAAATGCGAGTATTTTTGGAGGCCTTTACTGACCTATCTGCATACTTTATGCCTTGGAAATTCAGACAGGCTTCCAGAAATTATTTATTTTTATAAGCAATCGAAGAGGTTCTATAGATTTTAGTGTTTCACCAAGACATATTTCTTGTCTTGAAATATTTTTTCATTCAAGAAGTATTTTTTTCTTGGCTTGATTAAAATTTGAACATTCATTTCTTGACTTGATATCAAGATTCTTGATATTTCTTGATTTTCGAGTACGAACATTTTAGTTAGAAGAACGATGCCTTGTCTTTAGTAGTAGTTAGAACAATCTAGAACCGTGGTTTAAAGTAATAGTTTGTTTGTAGTATTTGTGTTCGTTCGGTTGATATTAATTATTAGATGTAATAATGGATTCCGAATGTGAATATAAAAATAGTGACAATTCATCCGATTCGTCGGATTCAGAATCTGTCAATAAAAACAAAAGATTAAAACTGTCAGTATCTAAAGATATACCTTCAACGCCTTCAACTAGTAAAAATATGGATCCAAAGAAAGTTACTGAGTTTTTTTTATTACTATCTATGAGAATTTATAATTACTAAAAATAATAATTTTCTTAACTTTTATTTAAAATCAAGAAATCAAGATATCTTGACAAGAATACTTGATTCTTGATTGCATCTTCTTGTCTTGATTAACAGTTCAGATATTTGCTTTTTATACATCTTGTCTTGATTTTTATCAAGATCAAGACAAGATCAAGAATTGTTTCTTGATTTTCGTGAAACACTAATAGATTTGCTTTGGATTATTACCTTTTTTATCGAGAAAGATTAATTTACAGTAAAAATGTCGTATTTTGTTGCTGACCACAGATTGAACAGTATAATTATTTGACCTATTGAAAAAACTTGAGAACCTTTACATTATTTAAGTATTATGGAAAAAATTAATGCCCTGTTCACTAAAAAGTTTCTTGAAAGTAAAACAAGTGTTAGGAGCTGTCATAATACTGTCAATAGCGGTCATACGGGGAAACAGTGGAGGAAACTAATTATTTCTTTAAAATATATAAAAGCTAATGATCTTAAATATATTTAATAAAAATAATTACATTCCCCGTATGAACGACATTGACAATTTTTATTTATGACAGCTCCTAGTATTTGCTTCACTTTCAAGAAACTTTTCAGTGTAAACTTTCCTATTGTGAACAGAGCAACATCTTTCAGGTTTTCAGTTATCTGTGAGTAATCTTCCAGTTATCTTCTAGTAGAAGTGATACGTTTGAGCAACGATCAAATAAAACGAAACTGGCCCGGTGTTCAGTTAATAATGACTCTGCCGATAAAAAAGTCTTCTGCATAATAGCGTGACAGAAGAGGACAGAAGAGGGTGAGGACCACAAATCTGAGGACCGGTTTATATACAGACCTCAGAGTATGTGGATGGCTTCAGAGATGACGAAATTGCAAGAAAATATTTGAGCGATTTGAAGACATAATAATAAATTCAATAGAGCTCTTGAATTACCCTACATATAAAACGAAATTCAATAATTTTATAATGTTATAAGCTTTGTTCTGTAACCCTGGCCTGAATTACTTTTTAACACCCTACACATTACTGATTTGATTCTATACTATGAAATATAACACAAATGTTTGTTTGGTTATATTACTCAAGGATTCTTTATGAATTCTTTAAGGATTCTGACTCCTGAAAAAGTATACTCACTGTTTTGAGGCTATCAAAGAATTGTAAACTTTTCTTTTACAAGACTCATTGAATATTCAATTTAGCGGCGCCGTAATTTGATAGGCAATTCTCAACAGGATTCTTTTTCTCAAAATTCAGATGAAAGAATCCTCAAAGAATCCTTGTGTAAGCCAATTTTCAGTTGCACTAAAGTCTCATTCACCCTCATTCACATAAGAATTTAGTTTTAAGGTTTACATTTATGTTTATGTTTAAAACTACAATCATTACCTATAAGCATTTAGTTTTAGGTTTACATTTATGTTTACGTTTACGAAAGATTAAATACATATAACTAAATACGAGCGTTCACACGTCCTACTATTAAGAAATGTGAATACTCGTATTTAGTTAGATTTATTAAAACATTCTTAAATATAAACCTTCAAACTAAATGCTTATGTGAATGAGTTTTTTTTTCGAATTCCTAGAATACTCTAGTACTAATTTTACTGTTTCTTCTATTCCACTAACTTCCCCACTACTGTAGCTGCCCGAAACCAGCCCGAAACTCGTACTTTGCCGCATCCTAGCTATGCAATGTCATATTGAAGTTGAAAAATATTGTAAAAGTGTTTTCGTTGCGAGTAAACTGTCAGTTTATTATTGACTTCAAGATAATCATTTTTTAAATATTTAATAGAGAAAGAATGGATCTATAGATTTTAAACATAAATTTCTATCATGAGATATACCCGTGTAAAGTTGGCATAAATTGGAAATTTTTATGAATTTTTCGTAATTTTCATAATCATATACAATTTTTTTATTAAAATTTTAAAAAGGCTCAACCGTTATTTGATCCTTTAAGTATATAATCCTTGTTGGAATGAATTTTAACATTCTTGTATTAGACACAAAATACTCGCTACGTTAGTACATTTTGTGCTAGATTTTAGGAGTTAGACGGGCCTCTTAAGCGTACAAAAAAAAATTCACTAGGATTATTGGAAGAATCCTTATATGAAAAGGGCTTAAGATACAAAAAAATCCTAAAATATTTCAGATTCTCCCTGCAATATCTCTCTTAAAAATCTGATTCAGATCTTCACACAATCTTTATTTCTTCATAGACAAATGATTAATAACGACTAAGATCAAGTAGGCGTCTTTTGATTATATCAGCCATTGATTGATCGGTTGAACGAATCAGTGTACAGAGCCGAGCGGCCAGTGCCGTCCGTTAGGAGGGGGCAACAGAAAAAATTACAAGTCCCCTATAATTATAGTTGATTTCTTATAGACAACCAAAATCGTAGAGCAAGAGTAGGTATCTCAAATATGAGAGCTGAGAACGGGCTACATATTTTAAGCAGGGGTGGACTCAAGAAATATTTATAACTGGGATTTATTTAAATAGATATGTGCATTAAAATTAATACTTTGTGTATTCAAATAAAAAATATTTAGCTTTAAATAAATATATCTATTTAAAAAAATGTTTAAATATTTTTTTAAGTTCCTCATTTAGTAACAGTTCAATAATTTCAATCAAATAAACAATTTTTAAAAATTTGGACATATCCTGATTAGAAAATATGTATGTACATACGATATTCGATAGAATTTTTTTCTTAAAATATGTACTATATAATTTGACCCGAGGAATCGAATGGTGCAAAAATATTTTTTTTATTTCGACCAGTTTTCAACTAAAAAAAATTATGTCGAAAACCGTCAATCGAAAATTTATTTCAACTACAGATTTGAAATCCTCGTGGTCGAATTAGTATATATCCACATTTTAAGCCAATTCCCAATATTATTCTTTAGGCTAGAAAATAAGCAAATTTTATCTCTTCGATTTTTGAAATACCTCAATAAAAATTGTACCCCTTAGAATTTTTCCGTGAAAATTTGGATTTCTACATAATTTTACCCGAGGAATTCAATGGTGAAAAAATAAATTTTCCATTTCGACCAGTTTTCGATTTAAAAAAATTATGTCAAGAAATATTGGTCGAAAAAAAATTTCAACTGCAGATTTGAAATCCTCGGGGTCGAATTAGTATATAACCAAATTTTCAACCTATTCTGAGAGAAAAAGTTATTTTGGCCAAAATTTCATCAAGGGGTAGGCCTACGATTTTTGGCCATTTTCGAAAATACTTTATAAAAATTGTACTCGTTGGAATTTATTCGCGAAAATTTGGATTTATATGTAATTCGACGCGAGGAATCCAATGGTGCAAAAATTACAGTCATAGCTACTCCCGTGTTTAACCTACAAAAATTATCTCGAAAAGTATTAGCCGAATTTTCTTTTTAGTGGCACCATTGGATTCCTGGAGTCCAAAATAGGGTATAACCAAATTTTGAGCGAACCGAAAATTTCGAAAATTCTCGACATTTTAAAAAAATTTCAAAGTGCATTTAATATTGTATTCGACAGAATTTTTTAAAGAAAATATGTATTTATATGTAGTTTGATACGAGGAATCTAGTGGTGTAATTAAAAAAAATATACAAAAATATTTGTATCTTGATTTGTATAGTAGTAAAAAGAGTAGAGTATGGCGGGAGGTCTTATGCTGGCCACAGCAGATTTTTTAATGCTTGATTGCACAAAAAATCGTTTTAAATCACACTATAAATAAATATTGCTCAATTAATAATACACACAGTATTAATTTAAATAATTCCCAGTTAAAATTTTCCTGAGTACCTCCCTGCCTTCTTTACGGCATACGTAGGCGTATAATTCCAGCCGAAGAGAGACAGCAACACTAACTATGGCACTAGGAAGTAAAAGCACTATTTACCGCGTAGAAAACATAAGAAAGTTTTCGTTTTCTTCGAACACGATTGGCCGTTTTCGGAAAATAATTGAAAATATCGCTTACAAATGTTAACGTTTTACACTACGGGAAAGGTGAACAACTGAGTTAAGATCAGGAGAGAACAGTTGAACGCTGAAGTGCTAATTAAATCCACAACAATGATATAGAAACAGATTGTTGGGATTGGACTTTTAATTAGAAATCTGTTTTTGTTTAATCAAATGTTTTTCCACGCCCACTCGAATCTTATTATTCCCTTTATAATCGTTTCATTTGTGTCAAAACGAAGAAAAGATTTTTTTAACCGGTTGTAATAAATCAAATATTATTATGTTATGATTAATTACATGAAAAGAATTCGAAACGAAATAAAAGACAAGTACAGTTAAAAAATTAGCGAACGGAGAAGATAATTGTATGGTAAAAAAGATTGAAGTATTTCGACAAATTATTTTTTTTGCTATTTGAAATAGTTCTGAAAATTGGCTGCAATTTGTTCATGTCGGTTTTACGAGTCATTGAACTCGGTGCTAATTGAAAAGATACTCATACTTTTGAATCAGCTCATTTCCAATTCGCCAATTTCATATTTCATTTAAAATTTAATATTTATATTGTATATACTTTATCAAGGATTTAATTGATTAATTGTAAGCTTTGATTGGAAAATGTATAATAAATAAAAATGTTGACATCAAAACTATGCTATGTTACTCAAAATTTAAAAATAAATTTAACATAAAGAATCACGAATCATTATTGAATCGATGTAAGATTTTAATTGATGTGTCATAAATTAACAAAACTTGCAGTTTATTTAATAATTCAGTTTATACATAAGGTACCTACATTTATAAAATACAAAGAAAAATTTCTTTTGAATCAATAATGTATGTATTGCAGGCTAGTTATAAAATCAATCGTATATTATAAAACACTTATTCTTTTTTTAAATCACTCGACATATGATGTCATGTCATTAAATTATATAGGGTGAATCATCGTAACTTACTTATTTCAAAACGCAATAATGCCCATTTTAAGAATCAGAAACTTTTTATTTTTATTTTATAATGTAGGTACATAATCTAAAGTTTTGTTTCACTCAGTTTTCAAAATCATATCAGTTAGGTGACGCCCCCCATTGTCTATACACTGAATAAGCCGATTTCTGGCGTTTGTCATAACCCTTTCCAGCATGGCAGCGGGTATGTTGGCAATTGCGGCCCGGATGTTGGCCTTCAGGTCTTCTAGGGTCCTTGGACGGTTGACGTAAACGCGGGATTTAAAAAAAACACAAATCGCTCCTTATTGAGATGAGGCGCCCCGGGAAGCCATCGATGCTGCTCCGTGCTCCAACGCATGATGGCGACTGACCGGATGGGGAACAAAACTTTAAAAGTGCACTCTCTCCCCACTACGATCCCTACAGCCAGAATGGCACGCATTTTAAAAACAGCAAGTTATGATGAATCACCCTGTATTAATATATTTGTATAATAAATAAAAAGAATAATGTAAGTATGGCGGGAGGTCTTGTGCTGGCAACATCAGATTTTTTGCTTTGAAGTTTATAATAATAAACTTTATTTGCCATAAGTTTTACAAAGGAAATATAGTCGGTTTATCAAAATAGAAATAATTGGCAAAAGGCAAAGTACAAAAAATACATCAAAATAGACCGATTAGTACTTTCTACTCAACTCAGGTTCAAATCTAGTTCGGTACACATTTCATCTTAATATGTGAGGCTGCCACACCCAAGTCGATATTTTCTTAGCTCATTACTATTGTCTGCATTTTCATTGACACAGTAGAGTTTAAATGCCTGGTGATTTTCTCGTTGTTTGGCGATGAATTGCGGTGCGTCCGATGTGACTGGATCTGAACACGTGTGTTTTTCTGAGAATCACAACCGGTTAGAGGCGGCGGCGGCGGCGTGAGTTCATTCGCTTCCTCATAGAGGAGCAGAGAGGAATGCCTCGCGCAGATGAGGGAAAGAGCCCCCATTCACAACTACATGACTCACGGGTATCTGTTGGGCAGTCACACGAGAAATACAGTATGGAAGATTATACTCTTAAAGCCCTGGTCACTTGTTCACGCGTCGATTTTTTCAAGATTCTTTCATTATCACTATTTTGAAGCTATCAATGAATTATAAATTCAATTTTTCAAGAAGCATTGCAGATTCAATGGCGCCGGTATTTGTCAGACAGAATTCAAATGCATAAAGAACTCTTAAAGAATACATGTGTGGGCCAATTATCAATTGAACTACAAAATTGCAGAATTGAAGAAACATGTAATTTCTTAAAAATAAAATAAAGTCAAAAATTGTGGCAATCTTAAAATTTAGAAGCAAGAAAGAATACACAAAGAACAGAGCATCAAATCACTTAAATCAAACTAGAAGAATAATTTCTTATAACAATAATCTTGTACAATCAATTTGCAAATGACACATTGACAGGATGACAGACAACATAATCTTAATTCACACAAGGATTTTTTGAGGATTCTCTCCTGATACTGAATCCTGGAATACAAGAAATTCCCTGTTTTGAAGCTACCAATGAATTATAAATTAATTCTTTCAAGAATCACTGAAGATTCAATTTAGCGGCGCCGCTATTTGACAGGCAATTTCAGGCCATTTTTTTTCTCAGAATACAGAAGCATGAAAGAATCCTCGAAGAATCTATCTGTGAACAGGCCTTAAACGTTCATGAAAACAACAATTTTCTTAAGCGGCCTATCTACGTTTTTTCCGAAGTCCTAGAATACTCTCGATTTTACTTTTTACCTTCCGCTTACCTGTAAAGGAAGGTATTGGAATCATGCAAAAAATCGGGTAGTGAGTTTTAAATGGATGAGCACGAATTAGGGTCCTTACAACTCATTTTTGATAGTTTCTCGATGATGTCTGTATGTATGTGTGTATGTGTGTGCGCGTGTGTGTGTGTGTGTGTATGTGTGTGGTCCGGGCCGATGCCGGATGTCGTATAACTCAAATAAGAATTACCCAAAAATTTTGATATTTGGTATTTTACAATTGTATACGAATAGGAAGAGCTTATTAGATTTTGGTACAAATATCTTCACCGGAAGTGATATTTTTTGAAGATTGATAAAGATAATTGTCAAAAATTTATATAAATTTGGATAAATATAGTATTTATTTGTAATGAGAATAAGAGGCAAAGTTATTTGCAACATACGTTATAAAAAAATTGTATTTATCTGGTAGCATTAAAGAACTGCAGTAAAATTTAAAAAATAAATTTATCAGATAAAACGTTGAAATCTTGTAATCCATGTTCGGCTGATTTTTGTTTCTGCGTAAAAAATATTGACAGGTGCGACGGGTGACAAGTTGACATACTAGCGCCATATAAGTCATAAGTAAGATATTAATGTAGTAATTGAACGGAGGATGGCTTCAACACAGAAGAGTTTTCCTGTGAACGAATCTTTTGATTCAGGGGATGCAAATTTCTGTGTTTGAATATTTTAGATTTTTATTTATATATTTTAGGGACACCGGATTATATACGTATACATTTATGTTTGTAAGTTTAGATATGGCGGAAGGTTGTGTGCAGGCCACTTCAGATTTTTTCTATTTCACTCCCTTCTCCACTACTACGGCTGCCCGAAAGCAGCCCGAAACTCGTACTTTGCCGCATCCTAACTATGCAGTCATTTAGAAGTTGAAAAACACTGTACAAGTGTTTTCGTTGCAAGTAAACTGTTAGTTTATTAGTGACTTCAAGATAAGGGCTTTTTAAACATTTAAGAGAGAAAGAGTGGATCTACAGATGTGCCTATTTAAAATTTTAAAAATAAATTTCTATCATGAGATATACCGTGTAAAGTTTGCATAAATTGGAAATTTTTGTGAATTTTTAGGAATTTTCATAATCATGTAAAAAAAATTAATTAAAATTGTAAAATGACACAACTGTTAATTGATCGTAAGTACATAATCCTTGTTGAAACCACTCTTGTACTGGCCACAAAACACTCGCTACGTTAGTACATTTTATGCTGGATTTTAGATTGTGGTGGCAAGGCTCAGTTATAAAAATGACTCACAGTAATCTGTGTGCTGCCACATCCAATAATTTAGTTTATAAATTTTCTCTAATGAGTGTTCTAAGCACCATAATTTTTTACAAATCCTGAATTCTGTGTAAATTCAGCAAATCTTAACACAAGTTCACAACTTTCATGTAACTGAAGAATGAAAAACTCACATATTGTAATCTACCGATATGGATATTAATTTTAACGTGTGTGCGGTTACCAGCCGTCAGTATTTCTGTGCATTTAAACTGAAATTTGTTTCTGATTAAATTCAAATCTGAGTTGTTTTAAAAGAACTATTAAAATTATAATGATTGTTACCAAGAAACAATTTTTCTTTATGAATTGATTAATTTTTTGCCGAGTATCATTAAATTGGCAAATAAAAAATATAATTATACATTTTATAATAATTATAATACCGTTACAGATAGCTGCTATAATTTTTGACTTCCAAAGAGATGACAAATTAGAATAGCTGGTCAATGATCTAAAATGAATAAAATATAAACAATTAACAATATGATTGTCTTGTTAATTAATAAGCTGAACAACTAATCAATCACTAAGTTCAGAGAGAAAGTGATCTATATTGCTGAAAGGGAACTGAACTAGCGAAAGAGCAAATAAATAAAGTTTACAGCGAAGTGAGCGAATTACACAATGCATGTTCTCTATTTTCTGTGAGTACAGAAAGTTACCGCTAGAAGCAATAAAATTTAATTGTTTTTATTTCTGTTCTGTTGGAATATATTAACATTATGCTTGTTAAGTAGGCTATGGAAAATGAAACAGAAAGGAGAAACTTCCGCGGAGACTTTTGTTTTTAGTGCTAATATAAAATTTAATAGTGTAAATACACTCGGTAAAAAATCTGATGTGGCCAGCACAAGACCTTCCGCCATATATTATTTTTACTTATTATACAGGTATTACTACTACTTACAATAATTATATTTAATCATTTTATTAGAATAAGATATAAGTAATAGTATATTGTGTATCTAGTGCGCAAAGTAAGCAATTGCGCGAGGCGAGTTGCAGCCCGAGCAGTAGCGGCTCGAGGTCTACCGAGGCGAGCCGAGGTGGCCGAGGGTCGCTACGGCGAGGGCTGCAACGAAGCCAAGCGCAATTGCGCCTTTGCTCACGAGATGCACACGATATTTTTTGTCATTACTGCACAAAAAGTAACCTTTTGAGTGACCTTACTTATCAAAAGATAAAATGAATACTTTTAAAATTAATATGTATAAAATAAAAAAGTAACTAATATTTACCTACATGTAAAAGCATAAGAAACTAATTATTAACAGTAAAGAAAAGAACATTAAAATATAAAAATAAAATATTATTGTCCATTAGATCCAATATCCAATGCACAATCTGCACAATAGTCGACACTCGACAGTAGAAACTATGCATGCATAGAGAAGTAGGTACTACAGCTGTTCACGTGCTTGTAGTATTAGATTATCACGTGTGTGGCGCTAGTGTTACGCGCACATTTCGTGTCGGTAACTACAGAAAACTGTGTGAGTGTTCAATTTGCGTGCGCAAAGTGAAATTTTGCGCACGCTATTCCCGCACGCTTGTACTTTGCGCACGCATTTTTTGTCTAGTTAAAAAATAAGCCACTTTGCGCACGGAAAACAGGCACGAAAAAGGTTACTTTTTGTGCAGGTATGACAAAAATGATATTTTACTATTGTCACTGTCACTGTGATAGCGAAAGATACCGAAATTCTAAATTATAAGTATATACTTTAAATATTCTTAAATGATACCAGATACAGACAAATTTATGAAATACCGATTGTAGGTAATAAAAATAATCACAATCTGTCATTTAAAATTTAAAAATTTATCTTAAATTAATTATTTATCGAAATATTTAAAAAAAGTACTACTCCCGGTTTGTAAATTGAAACCAAAATAATATTAGCTATTAAGAATCGTATTAAAACATTTAATACAAAATTTGAAATTTTAAGGTTTAATATTTTTGGAGTTATCGTGAACGAAAAAAGTGTAACATACCTAAGAACGCACGAACAAACGCACACACGCACATACCTACATCCTCTCGAAAATGTAAAATTCTTACTCTAGAGAACCTAAAACGTGCTTATACACAAAAAAACTCACTCGAAAATTTTGACCCATCACAATACCACCCTTATTATATAAAATGAGGCGGGAGGTAAAAAACGCACTTGAAAATGCACAAAATATTCCGAATTTGTAGACCGCCACAACTCGGTTGAATTTGGTCGAAAATGGAAGAGTCTTAAAGTTCTGACAACATTGAAGTTTCCACTTTAAAGTCTCTTGATACAAGTTCATTTTACCCTCTGCCACCCTCCTTAGAAAAAAAGTTCTTGATGTCAAAAAATGTCAAACTTTAACAACTTGTACCGGGTGCAAAAAATCTTGGACTCAATCCACTACAAAAAAAAAAACGTGGCCATCACACAACCTTCCGCCATAACTAGACTTTAAACAGAAATGTATACGTACAATCCGGTGCCCATTTAAAATATACAAATAAAAATCTAAAATATTCAAACACAGAAATTTGCATCACCTGAATCAAAAGATTCATTCACAGGAAAACTCTTCTGTGTTGAAGCCATCCTCCGTTCAAATACTACATTTAATATCTTACTTAGGACTTATATAGCGCAAGTATGCCAACTTGTCACCCGTCTCACCTGTCAATATTTTTTACGCAGAAACAAAAATCAACCGATCATGGATTACAAGATATCAACGTTTTATTTGATAAATTTATTTTTTAAATTTTACTGCAGTTCTTTGATGCTACCAGATAAAGACAATTTTTTTATAACGTAAGTTGTAAATAACTTTGCCTCTTATTCTTATTACAAATAAATACTATATTTATCCAAATTTATATAAATTTTTGACAATTATCTTTTTCAATCTTCAAAAAATATCACTTCCGGTTAATATATTTGTACCAAAATCTAATAAGCTCTTCCTATTCGTATACAATTGTAATATACCAAATATCAACATTTTTGGGTAATTCGTATTTGAGTTATGCGACATCCGGCATCGGCCCGGACCACACACATACACACACACACACACACACACACACACACACACACACACACACACACACACACACACGCACACACATACACACATACATACAGACATCATCGCGAAACTATCAAAAATGAGTTGTAAGGCCCCTAATTCGTGCTCATCCACTTAAAACTCACAACCCGATTTTTTGCATGATTCCAATACCTTCCTTTACAGGTAAGCGGAAGGTAAAAACGATAAAGTTCATTATTTTTCTTTCGAGAAAAAAAATTGAGTAGGTACTTCCGATGATTTGGCGTTATGAATTTTTGAAAAAAACCTTATTTCACTCCTGGTTGTGTTTGGAACATGGGCCAGGCTGGAGTTGAACCTGACTGGCCAGAACCCCAGTCAATTACATATTACTCGATTCCTGTGAATCTTACATCTTGTGCTCTTGCTTCTTGGCTGCCGAAGTCACAGAGTTGGCTGTGGTGCTTACAAGACAAGAAGAGCATCGAGACGACAACTTTAATTACGTCACAAGATGTCAGTGACCGAGCATACCGTGCTAGACGGAGATGGAGATACTCGCCACTGAGATCTACAGGCGAGAGATCTGATTTGTTAATTTGACTGCTGGAGACACTCATTATTTTATTTATGAATGATTAAAAAATCTGATGTGGCCGGCACAAGACCTCCCGCCATACTCTACTCTTTTTACTACTCACTGACAAATGAGTTTTAGCCAATTTATGTAAACTGCAGAAGAAGATATAAACGATGGATTGTCATTGTCACTGTCACTGTCATAATCAATTTAATTTTACGTAGTAACAAATGTTAAACGATCATGGACTTCAAGATACTGAATACTGAAGTTTCATACTCTAAATTATAAACTATAATTTAATTCCTAAATAGTACCTACCACACACATTTCATTTAAAATAAAAAAATCCGACGTGAACACCACATGACTTCCTTGTACGCCTATTAAACTGTTCATACTTTTCTTAATAACTAAAATGTAGAATTATATTATACAAATATATTAATATATAAGTACTACTACTATTGCTACTATACTCACAAATATATTTTAGTCATTTTATTTAAACTGCAGAAGAAGATATAAACGATATTTTACTATTGTCACTACCACTGTCACTGTCATGTCATAATCATTTAAATTTTACGTAGTAACAAATGTTAATCGATCATGGACTACAAGATACCGAAATACTAAATTATAAATATATACTTTAATTATTCTTACATACGTACGTACAGATGTCACGACGAAACTAGTCATAATGGATTCAGAAAAGGTCAAAACGGACATTTCCGTAAAAATCTGAGAACCGAAATTTTTCGCGATTACAATACTTCCTTATTACTCCGTACAAGGAAGTAAAAATTGTACATGATTATAAAAATTCCGAAAAATTAATTCCAATTTCTGCAAACTTTACACGGTTATATCTCCTGAAAGAATTTTATTTTTAAAATATTAAAAGGCACATCTGTAGATCCATTCTTTATGTATTAAATTTAAAGTCAATAATAAACTACCAACGAAAACACTTTTACAGTATTTTTCAACTTTAAAATGACATTGCATTGCTAGAAGATAGAAATTTATTTTTAAAATTTTAAAAAGGCACATCTGTAGATCCATTCTTTCTCTACTAAATTTGAAGTTTATAAAAAACTAACAGTTTACTCGAACGAAAACACTTTACAAGTATTTTTCAACTTCAAAATGACTGCTTGGTTAGGATGCGGTAAAGTACGAGTTTCGGGCTGGTTTCAAGCAGCCGCAGTAGCGGGAAAAAGAGTGGAATAGAAAAAAAAGTATTCTAGGAATTCTGAAAAAACCTGAATATTTTGCTGCAACATGCTTAGCTCCAAAGCAAAATAAGTTGCATTTAAAAAAAAGTTGCACCACTTACAAACCTGATTCGTTAACGAATAAATTGAGTAAAATTATGCAAATCTCTTCTGTTTCCGGTTCTAAATTTACCGATCTGTCGCGATCGCAACCGCAACCACGATATACAAAGTCGCGTCTCAGCTGTCATGAAGTTGGAATTCGACGTACCTTGTTCACATTCGCACATACCTTGCATATGATATTTCGGGGCTTTACGTTCGCACGGACCCAGAATTCGCGAATCGCGATAGCCATGGAATACGTAAACAAATGAGCGAGGGGACAACGACCGGCAACTGTTTCCACAGCAAGCTTGATGTTTGTTTTCTTTGCAAATTGATTGTAAAATGCGCGTAAAGACTTATGAATTATTTATATTCAGAGGAAATAAATTTATTGTTAAATAGTTTCTATATGGAAATTATCCACTTTAAGACGAGAGACCTAACTACTCTCTGGTCTGCGCATATACGGGGTGTACCATAAATTGAGGTACATATTACAATGGCATAAATACTGATCACGGAACAATTTTTTTTCAAAATCCGAAAATAATTTTTGAGGTTTCTGATGGAATCAGTGGCCATACTTATTACATACATTAAGGCCCATCTCTTGCTATCAAATGCAAAGCAAAAAAGCATGTTACAATAAATCATTTTGTGACTTTGGTTTTGAAATCGATGACCATATTTACAATGATGTACTTATATGTTGTGCTTTATTTATTTCAAAAAATTACTAAAAATGCGAGTTTTACATAAATTAGTTAACAATTTAAACAATTTAAACAGTTAACAATAGGTTAACTGTTTAAAAAAATCTCTATACCCGTCTTCCGACTAATATATATTATCGATTTCAAAATAATTTTTTTATTTTTGTGAATTAATCAACGTATAATATGGATTATTAAATGATAAAATTAGGACCAAGTTTTGCTAATTGATGTCACAGCAATTAATAATTTGCATTTATTGATTCAATAATGAGTCATGATTCTTCATGTTAAATTTCAATTTGAATTTTTTTATAATACAGCCAGAATCGTTCAAATTGTTAATCTTCTGGATTTACAATAACTAATGTTAAATTTAGTTTTAAGTTAGCCGACCAATTAACTCTTTATTAAATATAAATTGTATCAAGTGATACTAAAATGTTCATCTTAAGAAAACTACCCTCATTTATAGGAATTTTGAAAAAAAAACTTTTTCTATTTGTGAAACGCAACTCAATGTCGCCAGAGCTCACTTTGTGACACGCAACATATTTTTTTAGAAGGTTGGTATCGGTACTTCAATTGTCAAACATCAAACCTCAATAAAAATTGCACCTTTTAGAACTTTTTCGTGAAAATTTGGATTCTTACATAATTTGACCCGAGGAATCCAATGGTGAAAAAATAAATTTTCCATTTCGACCAGTATTCGACTTTGAAAAATGAAAATGAAAAATTTCAACTACAGATTTGAAATCCTCGGGGTCGAGTTAGTATATAACCAAATTTTTAGCCAATTTAATTAAGAGGTAGTCCTACGTTTTTTGGCCATTTTAGATAACCCTTCATAAAAATTGTACTCGTTGGAATTTTTTCTCGAAAATTTGGATTTATATGTAATATAAAAGACCATTTTGAGAGCTGCTCCCTGACAAATTCATTTGTTACGACTCCGTCTATACTTTTGTGCTGCTAGACTGAATTTTGTAGCTGATTGGTTTCAAACCCGAGTTGTCACGTTATCGGCTCTCAATTAAATCCCTCTACTACGCCCCTGCGTTAATTCCAGGGGCGAACCACCTTCCATACTATCTAATACAACATACATACACACATACATTTCTAATCGTCTAATACTAATACTGAATATTGGCTTTGGTCGCTTTTGCCCATTGCGTTTACATGTATGAGTGAATGTGCCCCTAGGCACGCACGCCTATGGCTCGGGTCGTCGACCCCACAGCATCCAGGATCTCGCGTGTACAATGTTGCCAACGTTACGGGCAGAACTGATGGGTCTATTGGTGAGAGAACGCGCCAGGGGCGTAGAATCGGGGTTTTGCAGCAGGGAAAATAGTAATTTTTTAAAATTTATATTTTAGATGTGATTGGTTTGTCATAAGCGTGCGTGGTTTCGGTGTGAGGTGAGGCCAATGCAGTCAAATAATGAGAAATAAATCGTTAAAAATTGTAGATTTGGATGTAAATTATAAATCATAGGTATCCATTGAAATAAAAAAGTAGTATGCCGTCAAAAATACAATTTTTCTTGAGACTGGAACCTTTTAACTCAAACAAAAAAATTACTAATTACAAATTACCATGAAAAATTGTAAATCAATTAGTAATAGTTTAATTACTTGCCAAAAAATGTAATTTAATTACTAATTATTAGTTATTAAAAATTCAAATTTAATTACATTTTTCCAACTACCTACTTATACTTGCCTTCTTTTTATTGTTAAATATAAAATTCATATTAAGGTGGCATACGAATGACATAAACATCGTTCCAAAATTTTTCTAAAACCCGTCTTTGCCAAATAATGAAATATATGAGAAAATTGTCAATTAAAATTTATATTAGGTCATGAACATATAATATAAAATGCCAAAATGAATGTAATTCAAATATTAGTAATTGTAAAAACAATTTCTTTTCAATTACTTTTATAACATTTTTGTTCAATTTCCAATTTACCTACTTTGTTTTAAAAGTAGTTCAATTACAATTACTTTATGTAGAAAAGTAATTAATTAGTAATTAATTACCGCCCAGCTCTGGTTATGATATATTTTCTAATCGTTCAGTAAATCTACTGCTAACCTCCATATACCCAATGCATTTTAGCGCGTTTTAGTGTCAACTTTAAATTCAATTATCTTCGTTATTTCAACCTATGTATTTCAATTTTTATCCAAATTCTACGACTTATAATGAATGCTGTATATTAATTTGAGTTGTCACTACCCACGGATTTACTATCTTAAGTCTATGCATAATAATATAAAATATGAGAGATAATGTATAAAAGGATATGAAAGGTGCCTTCCTAAATTTGTTTGCTGCACGCCAATGCGTAAAAACAAAGCAGGTAAAAAATCCAAACAGCACCTAACGCCTATTAGAATAAAATTAAAAATAAACGAAACACTCACAAAGGAAACGGTATTTCATAAGCTATAAAACGACACAAAAAATGTTACATTAGTTTTTGCCCGTCCGTATTAAATGACCACTTGTGAATCCGGCTTACTTCAAAAAGAAAAATCATACGATCACGTACTTCCTTTGTTTATACGCACAAGAAATCGAAACCAAAGATTATTAGGAGATTATTAGCCAGCTTTGAAACAAGCGCTTTTCTTTGTTCGGTTGTCAAGAGATTCAAACAATAAACAAACAGAAAGAAGAAATCGCAATTATTTTCGATTGATATACATAAATAAGAGACAGTAAGATAATTTATTATTCTACCCCCAAAAAAAAATCTGGATAAGATTTAGTCAGATAAAATATTGCATTTACTTTAATACGTTTTTCGAATTCCTAGAATACTCTCAATTTTACTTTTTTCTATTGCACTCTTTTCCTCACTACTACGACTGCATAAACCAGCCCCAAAATCGTACTTTACCGCATCCTTTTTTTTATTCCAGTCTACGGCTGCCTGAAACCAGCCCGAAACTCGTACTTTGCCGCATTCTAGCTATGCAATGTCATTTTGAAGTTGAAAAATACGGTAAAAGTGTTTTCGTTGCGAGTAAACTGTCAGTTTATTATTGACTTCAGGATAATGTGCTGATTAGAAAATCTGTATGTAAATACGATATTCGATAGAATTTTTTTAAAACTATGTACACTTATATAATTTGACCCGAGGAATCGAATGGTGCAAAAATATTTTTATTATTTCGACCAGGTGTGGATTTTAAAAAAATATGTCGAAAACTGTCAAACGAACATTTTTTTCGACTACAGATTTGAAATCCTCGTTGTCGAATTAGTATATAACCACATTTTAAGCCAATTCCCAATATTATTCTTCAGGCTAGAAAATAAGCCATTTACCATTTACCATTTTTAAATACCTCAATAAAAATTGCACCTCTTAGAATTTTTTCGTAAAAATTTGGATTCCTACATAATTTGACCCGAGGAATCCAATGGTGAAACAATAAATTTCACATTTCGACCAGTTTTCGACTTAAAAAAATTATGTCGATAAATATTGGTCGAAAAAAAATTTCAATTGCAGATTTGAAATCCTCGGGGCCGAATTAGTATATAACCAAATTTTCAGCCAATTCTGAGAGAAAAAGTTATTTTGGCCAAAATTTCATCAAGGGGTAGAGCCACGTTTTTTGGCCAATTTCGAAAACCCTTCATAAAAATTGTACTCGTTGGAATTTATTCGCAAAAATTTGGATTTATATGTAATTCGACGCGCGGAATCCAATGGTGAAAAAATTACAGTCGTAGCTACTCACGTCTTTCACCTGCAAAAATTATCTCGAAAAGTATTAGCCGAAATTTTATTTTAGTGTCATAATTGGATTCCTCGGGTTCAAAATAGAGTATAACCAAATTTTGAGCGAATCGAAAATTTAGAAAATTTTGCATGTCTCTTTTCATCACGCGAAAATTTTTACGGCTAATAACAACGTTCCATATGAAACAAACCACACCCTATACTATGTATGTACGTCATGGCATCTTAAATAATTTACATCTTTTAAATTAAATTATTTAAAAACTTTCTTTACTATTAGTCATAACTGGATGATTATGGTGGAGATGCCAATTTAAACAGATCAGAACAGATATGATTTTTTCTAGGTCTTAAACAAATCGCCGGCGTCTAAAAAATCAAACAGGCTGTGCCTGGCGCCCTACGCGCGGCGTCGGTGCCTCCTACTCGTCCGCTGTTTTGATTGGACCATCGATTTAGCCTACTTTGATAATAGATAGATGCTATCTGCAGAAAACAGAAAACTAAACCTTGGAGTGTTGCGCTCTTACATGAATTTTTTATTGCCGAAATGAGGAAATAATTATAGCGGCTAATTCTGCGAAGTTTGTAAGGATTTCTTATGGAAATATAAGTTATCTGAGACCTTATCCAGAAGATTGGGATTATTGGTATAGGTAAGAAATTTGACAGGGAGGTAAACTACTTAAAGAGTACAAAAAATATTTGTGGTTCTTCAGAAATGACGTAATAATAATTATTAGGACAAACAATGTGAACAATTTTTTTTACGTTTTTATTTTGATAATTGTAAGTTATCTAGAATTTTATATAGAGGTGAAAAGACGACTACTAGATTAATCAATTATACCAGTTAATATAAGAATGTAATTATTTATGGAGACTGTAACAAAATGTAAGTACCTATTACAAGAGAGGAATAAATTGTTTATTAAAGAACTTTAAGAATTATTATTTAGGATTTTGAGTAAATTTTCGAGTATTTAGTAATTTTCTAAATGATTACTAATTTTAAGAATTGTACAAATAATTATATAATTAGTGTGAGAAAGATTGAACTTTTTGAGTTCAGTTGATTGAGCTAAGTATACGAATATTCCGAAGTCCAGTAAATAAACAAAACTAATAAGAAGTCAATTGATAATTAATTAATTCTTTGTTTACGTTTTGCTTTCAATATTCAACATAAGCAGTTATTAGTTTCCCATTAAGAAAGTACTTAGGTAGGAAAATAAGTTAATGTTTTATTTGTTATTGAAATAAAAATCATTTATAAAACAAAACCAACAATAAAACTTGGTTATTTAATCGTGAGAACATATTAGAGTCTGAGATTCACAAAACGGTGTAATATTTATTAAACAAACCGGCAACATTTAAGAACAAATTGGACAATCCTGATTTGCCACATTTGCCAGGATAATTAACTGTCAGATTTAAATATCATCTTTTAATTTTCATTTAGAAAATTCTCACCCAACAAAACACTTAAGTATGTCGAATCGAATTTCTTTTCTACAACCAACAGTACATGTAAGTATTTCAAGCTCAACTAAAATTCGCTTCCAGGATAGGTCTTCCAGAGATTCCAGAGCGATTCTCCGGCTCCAGAATCGATCCAGGATACTCCAGATGAAGCAGGGAAAGGGGAATTTTACTCGCTTTACGCGCGATATCTACTTACAATGTTTACTATGTGTATTTTCGTTTTATAGAGATATTTACTTAAACGAAAAGGAGAATTTTTATTTTATTTTTGTGTGTGGATAGTTCTTACGGTTTATTTGAATAATAAGAATAAGTAACAGAATCATTCAATTGGTAGTTTTAAAATATTACAATTCTCAAATTTTCGTACTTACTTCTTAGTAAATACATAGGGATATGCAAATGTCATATTTTTTACTCAAGCATACGTCTAAATTAAATATCTGTCAATTAGAGAGATTGGGAAACATTGTTACAACTGTCTCTTTTTAAAATTATGAGAATATAAAATAAAATGTATACCCAAACTGTGTAATAAAATTTAGGGGTGTATAGTATTTGACGCACTGATCATGAATCAAAAAGAATTTTGTTGAAATTCGTAAAATTAACAGTAGTTTGCAAAACAATATCATTTTGGGTACCTACCATTCGTTGTCACATTTAAATACAAAAAAGTTAAACAATAGTTATGCAGTATTTATTAGCGTAATTACATTGATGTAATAATAATTTTACAAATAGAAAAATTTGTAGGTACACGGTGAGTCAGCTAACTATTCCCTATTTGGGTTTTTTTATAACTTAGGCAATTTTTATCAGAAAGTGACGAAATTTTTGCAAAACATGAACTATCTAAAGGAATTTTTACTGCCGAAATTTCAAATCGATCAGACAAAAACTTCACGAGTGGTTCACTTCAATGTGAAAATTGGACCAATTAATCCAAAATCTCCAATTGCAGCCCAAACAGTCGTTCTAGGAGAGTGCAAGGATTGTTCAGCAATCCAGTGGGGATTTTCATCTGACCAATACCGATGATTGTGTCTATTAAATCCACCATCAAGATGAAAATGTGCCTCATCAGAAAACATGTTGTTATTCAGATGACCAGGGTTTTCATTCATTCGTTCAATTTCGTCTTCTGCAAATTCCAATCGGTTTGCTTTATCCTCTTCAGAAATTGCCTGCAGAATTTGAATCTTATAAGGATGCCACTTAAGGTCCTTTAAAACCCTACAAATAGTCGTTTGACTAATCATTAATTAATTAATCATTATTTCAGTCACCAATTAGGAAGCAATAGAGCAATAATGATAAAACTTTGCGAACAAAAACTCAAGTGGCTACTGTATTTACAGCTAAAATTTGGCGGACTTTACACAAAAACTTGAGACTTTACAAACAAATGAAATAGGGAACACTTAGCTTTTTGATTCATGATTAGTGCGTTCAATACTATACACCCTTCAATTTGTTACACAGATTGGGTTACATCCTGTATAAATGTGAAATTTAAAAAAATAGTTTTAAGGAGAAAGATTGCATAATTGCGTACAAAACGTGTTTATTTCCCAAGCTGTGAACACGAGTCATAAGACTTTGCGTAATAATTTATGTACCCTACCTATTTAATCATTTTCAGAATATTTTATCTACCGGATTATTAATTCGCAGTTTTAAAATAAAGGTGATCTCATAATAATGTTTCAATATTTCGCTGTGGTACTTAGTGTAATTTGCTTTTTTACTGTTTCTATTTTTGGCGCAACTGAATAATTACGTAATAAAGGTGTAGTTAAAATATGGACTCACCTCTAGTCCTTAAAACGACGCTCCCAGGACTAGACGCCTCCAAAGGACTCGACGGATTCGATCCTGGTTCTGCCTTCACGCTGGAAACAGAACAAATATTAGAAAAAACATTATAATATGAAGATATCTTTTGATTATATCAATAAATCTAACATTGGCATAATTATTTATTTATTTACAAGAATCGATCCTACAGGATTTAAAATCCCAATTACAGGACGATTATAACAATAAACATAATATACAAATGCGTAAACATAAACTACAAATATATGAAATTAAATAAAAGAATTATAAGTATATAATTTGAAATACATACATAATGTAAAAGAAATATTAATAAACAATTTGAAGCAAAACGATATTAAAATTGTAACATGCTTTTAAATTTGTAATAAGAGTTAGCAAATATATCAGTAGCTAAGTTGGTATTATTAACATAACACAATAATAATAAGAAAGAAGACATTTGTCTTTATTTTCGTTAAATCTTATATTTTCTCAGATGACTTTAAATATTTATATATAAAGTATTAAAGAGTACCGTTTATTATAATAGAAATTTCTAAACAATAATAAAATTATTGTTTAAAGTTCTTTGGAACCTCTATACCTCTCTCTATACTAAATGTATTGTATAAGTAATATTAGTACTTTATTTTAGTAGTATGTGAGCTTGATAGTAGGTAAGTAGCCGACAAGACATTCAAGTAAAGCTGGCTGCTTTTAGTACCCCTGGTACCTTAGAATACTCAAGAAACTAGAAGTGTGCAAATAATTTGTTATAAGCATAACAGAAATTAAAACAAAATGTATAAATTAGGAGGGCATGTATTTAAAATTAAAAGATAATTATTTTTGCATAAAAATAAACATTTTGTTAAGGTAGCGCTCGAAACCGTTTTCAGCTCGGTTTTCAGATAGTCATTTTTATACACTTTATCTGCATATATTTCTACAAATAGGAACAAGCAATAGGCATAAATATTATATCAATAGAATCATTAGAGTTTCTACTAAATAACAATACATGAAAATAAATATAATTTGCAGTAGAAGTGAAAGAGGGAGCAAAATTCATCACATTGCAATGAATCTTATACAAAATGAACTATTAATACAGACATAATTTTTAGAATAAGGCAATTAGGAATGTATATATTTTCATTGTGTAACATAATTTTCATTGTATGTTGCATCGATTATCCGAAATTTATGCAGAAAGCATGAGCCTGAGCCATGTAAATGTTTTAAAGTGTCGCTGACGTGACACTAGTAGCTACAGCTATTTAAATCATATTATGACCTATAATAAGATTTTGACAATTATCGGGTTAAAAACATTACCATTACAGACCGGTTACAGTTTTTTCACTTTTAACCTTAAGAAATGTACAAGTATTTAGGCATAGGTACAGCCAGAATTTTGAAAAAGTATCCTGGTGAAAATTTCTTGAATCTTGATTGCAAAATAAAAACTATATCTTGTAAATAATTTGTATTTTTATTTAAGAGCCTCAAACTCGGAAATAGGGCATTTAATTAACAAACAAGCCTTAAAATTTCCATATAGTTTGATGAGTGTAGTTTTTGTGCTAGCTCAAAATGCGCCAATATTTTATTATATAATTAAAAATGCTAACCTTTCATGTACTCTGACGAGGGTGTCAGAAAGTTTTTTAACTGCTGACGGCACTACACTTCCAATTTAAATAGTCGATATTATTTTTATATCATTTTACACATTGAAAGTTCAATTACTCGCAATATCTACATTTAAATACATCAAAAAATATACACAAAACTATAAATTTGATCTTACAAACACTGACACATGTACTACAACAACCCGTGGAAAACTGATCCTGCAAATTTTGGTTCCTAGCTCAGCGTAAACAAAGTTTCGACAGGTCTGTTTACTCGTCTATAAGAATATTGCGATCAAAATTTTATTGATTTTTGTGTAATAAATCAGTGACACCCAAACTGTTTTTATGAATATTGTTTTGATGTTGATAACATGAATGTGAAATATATCAAAAAATATATTTTTTAACCTGTGTGGAAAAGAAGAATTTCTAATTCAATGATAGATTGTGTAAAAAATGCATCGAATACTGACTATGCTCAACATTATAATCCCAGTTAATATAGTAGTTCTGACATAACATCTAACATAAACATACCTAATTCATATTACATTCCTTAAATATCTTACACTTGATAATGAATGAATTTCAGAAGCATAAAAGAATCACTGAAGAATCAATGTGTGAATGGGCAAATAAATAAGACTACTAGTTAACTGGGAATTATTTAAATAGATTTGTGCATTAAATATAATACTTTGTGCATTAAAATAAAAAATACCATATCTATGTATTTCAAAATAAAAAATTTAAAATTGAGCAATATTTTATTTATAGTGTTCTTTTAGAGTATGTTTGATTTAAGAACGGTAAAAGGTGTCTTTATTTTGTTTAGTTTAAGAAAAGTTTTATCAAAAATAGAGTAGGTATATGGAACTCAAGAAGGATAAAAGTTATTTACCTATATTTAGTTTCGTTTAAGAAGAGTTTTTAACAAAAACAGAAGATGTGGGAGTCAAGAAGGGTACAAGGTTTTTTTCATTTAGTTTACTTTAAATTAGAGTTTTTACTTTTCCAAAAAATGGAGTATGTGGGACTCAATTTATATTTGGTTAAGTTAAAGAAGAGTTTTTAACAAAAACAGAGAATGTGGGAATCAAGAAGGGTACAAGGGATTTTCATTTAGTTGAGTTTAAATTAGAGATTTTACCAAAAATGGAGCATGTGATACTCAAGAAGGGAAAGGGTTTTTCTTTTTTCATTTGGTTTAGTTTTAAGTTATATTTTTACCAAAAATTGGAGTAGTATGTGGGATTTAAGAAGGAGGATAAAATTATTCCGTTATAGTATTTTTTTATTTGAAGTAAAAATATTTATTTCATGAATTTTAATATATAAAAAATCGTTTTAAAGCACACTATAAATAAAATAATACTCAATTTTAAATTCTTTATTTTAATGCACATATCTACTTAAATAATTCCCAGTTAAATCATACCAATGCAATACATAATCATAAACATTAATCGATAACATAATGTTATATAAATTTTAAACAGATGCACATTTATTCGCAAATACTATATTATTTGCAAATCATTAATTATTGGTGTAACGAATACCTAATGTTCTATTTTGGTAGATTTAGCGAGACTGTACCAAGCAAGACAACCCGCCAACCAACTCGGCGAGATCAGCAAAATCAATTTAAATATTTAAAAACGTTGAGGTAACACAGCCGGGCAGATAATGCAGTTTCCATGTTCGGAATCCGAATTCAGCCAAATTTAACACACATGACAGCTGAATAATTGACACCTGGTTTGCTTACTTCATTTCATATCATTTTATAAAAAATCGGGTCACTATATGAATATGTTCAATGGATGACATTTTTAAAATTATTTATAGTTTGAGGAAAATATTCTGTCAGTTTTTATACCAAATAAATATCTATGGATGGTGCCACATTTTACAATAATAATTATTTATGTCGTAAGATTGTAATGCCCTGTTCACACGATGAAAGTTTTCATTTATAATATCATTAATACTTTCCGGAAAATTTTTTGAGTGCTTTCCAACAACGTCTTTATTAGCTCGAGTGGTACACGAGAGCTAATTACGTTGTTGGAATGCACATGAATGAATGCACAAGTGCATATTCGGTAAGAAAATCGCAATGACACCGCCGCTCTAGTTTTGAATTCTTTTTACAATAGAAACTTTGTGGCCAGTACAAGAATGCTAAAATTATTTCAACAACTTAAAGGATCAATTAACAGTTGTGCCTTTTTAATAAATTTTTTTTACATGATTATAAAAATTCCGAACAATTAATGCAAACTTTACACGGTTATATCTCATGATAGAAATTTATTTTTACAATTTTGAAAAGGCACATCAGTAAATCCACTTTTCCTCTATGAAATGTTTAAAAAGCATTATCTGGAAGTCAATAATAAACTGACAGTTTACTCGCACCGAAAACACTTTTACAGTATTTTTCAACTTCAAAATGACATTGTATTGCTAGGAGACGGCAAAGTACGAGTTTCGGGCTGGTTTCTGCAGTAGTGGAGAAGGGTGCATTAAATATTATGGTTTATGTTTATAACTAAAAAAAATTTGCCTGCATTCTGGTACACCTAAATGACAGATAGCCAGCCATCGTGAGCTTTATCTACAGGTAAAAAAAGTATAACCTATGCGCTATGCATTCCAAAATCAAGTGTACCTAAATTTTTTAGCTTAGTTTTGTACATAATATAATAATTTAATAATCGTCATATAATCTTGGTTCCCATACAAAATATATTTTGTATTAAATAAAAATTGTTACATTTTCCAATCCAAAGTCAATTAAATTGTTATTTATTACATTTTTGTGAATATTATTATTTATTAAATGGTGTATTATTTAATAAAAATAAACATAATTTGATTTGCACTTTATTCCAAATAAAATAATAATACATTTTGCAATAAAAAATCAATAACAAGAGAGAAACAACAATAAACCCAGAACAAAATGAATAACAAAAAATAAAAATATTGTTGAAGAAATAAATATATTTGTTGCAATCAATTTAAGTTGAATGCAACAATCAAATTATTCGCTAGCATAACATCCACAAAATATATTGATTATTATGATACTAGTAGCCCACAGGTGTGTAAAAATCCAGTCCAAATTACAAAACGCATCCTTCACCTGGCAAAAGTAGAGTCGATCTCAGGTGAGCTTGGCGTAGAGCTAGAGGCCTCCATTCCCTGCGCTGTGCATTCTCCACTCACATCTTTACACATGCACGCACTCTGCTAGCATCTACCGAGATCTACAGGCACCTGACACTGACACAGCTTCATGTCCACACAGCTGACACTAACATATCTCGATCACGCACACACGGAACAGAACTGTCACTGGATTCTACAACCCTGGAAGGGAAAGGGGCGAAGGGCTCTGGTGGAAATGTAGGGTACTAAGTTAGGGGTGAGGGGAAAACGCGCGTGCGTGGAGGGTGTTATTGTTTTTTTGCAGCAAATCGGGTGCAACAGATTACACTTTTTGTTCGTATTTCATATCATCTTTACTTACTTCTTTTGGGGAGTTCGTTTACTTTTGTATATATAACTCAAAACCTTTTAGATATGAACATTAAATATAATTCATAGTAAACATAGAATCATTCTCGTTTTTAGTGTTGGGTATTGGTTGGGTATATTATTCTTCTTCTTAACTTGTAAATCCAGAAGCTTAAAAAACGATTTTGGCTATTATTTAAAATTTCAAACTCAAAATTTTGCATGAAGAATCATAAATCATAAAATCTCGTTCACATAAGCATTTCTTTTTAAGGTTTACATTAATGTTTACGTTTAAGAAAGTTTAAATTCATATAACTAAATACAAGCATTCACACTTCCCACTTTTCAGCACTGTGAATTCCCATTCCACTGAAACTTTCTTAAGCCCTGTTCGCACGGCGATCTTTGGAAATTCAGAATCCTGGAAAAGAAGAAGTTTTTTCTTTCTAGTGAGAATTATTTGTTAAATTGAGGTGTCGCTAAATTGAATCTTCAATGAGTCTTGGAAAAGAAGAAGTTATAATTCATTTATTGCTTTAAAACCACGAAATTATTACTAGAAAGAAAAAACTTCTTTTAATCTGAATCTCCGTAGAATCTCCAAAGATCGCCGTGCGAACAGGACTTCAAACGTAAAACTAAAAAAAATATTAGAAATTAATCTTTTCCAAGACTCATTGAAGATTCTCTCCTTTTGGCAGGCAATTCTAACCTGGATTGTTTCTCAGGATTCAAAAACCTAAAAGGATGGATGGATACAGGATTTTAGGATCAAATATAATAATTTAACTTTACTGAAATAAATTTAAAAATATATATAAAAACAAGAGTTTGAGTAAACGTTAAAATATTAACAATTTATTGAGTACATCATCCATAAAAATTTAATTATATAAAATATTAATATACATGTCATTAAAGATCAAACATTAAATATCAAAGCGATCTATTATCCTTACAAAATATAATATAAATATTATTTGGGCACTAGAAGCTGGATCAAGGCAAAATTCAAAGGCACTCACTAATATTAAATATAATTATGTTACAAAAATAACACTATTTATTGGCAGTATACTTGTAATAAATAATACCTGTCGTTAAAATTGTTAAAAATCTACAGGAATAAATATTTTCGTTAGTTTTTTAGATGTATTATTCGCCGAATTGAAATTCTTTGTAAATAATTTGTATAAATATATCATTTAAGTAAATAGCATTTTGTACAAATTTATATCGTTAATTTCTGTCATTATTATATAACTAATGATACATTTATACAACGAAATATTTTTTGAAATATTTCTTGGCACCCAAGGATTCTAAATTAGTGTACCTAATACTTTTTAAATCCAATTAATGTTTTAAAGGAAATTTTTAGACGTTCTTAATGCCCAGTGCACACGGAGAAATATTTTGACAGTTTTACTGAAAAAAGTTTCCAGAAAATTGAGATTTTTTTTGAAATCCAATAAATATGTTTATGATCGCATGTCACATTTGACGATTTGACAAATAAGAAGTTAGTTGCACTTCACAACGTTGCCTGAAAACGCCTCATTTTTATAGGCGCCGTTAAAACATTGAAGTTTCCGGAAACTTTTTTCGGGAAACATGTCAAAATGTTTCTCCGTGTGCACTGGGCATCATATATTTGTATCTTCATTTTTCATTCAGAATGGCAACCTCAAATAATCAAAATACAGTTCTCATCCATTATCACGTCTTCTACCCAACTTGGGTGTGGTAATTTCACATACTATAAATCGGTATTCATCCAAACATATCTATATACCTATCAAACCTTTTATCCAACTTGGTACTGACAGATTTTAGAGATGTGACATGTAAATGGGTAAATTACAAAATAAAGGGAGTGGGGAAAAAGAGTGGAATAGAAAAAAAGTAAAAATGAGAGTATTCTAGGAATTCGGAAAAATTGTTTTTGTTTTCCAACCAAGAATTGTCAGAACTAGAGAATTATTCTTACTCGGTACAGTCGATAAAATAACGTTTTTGGTTATCCGGGTGGTACTTTTACTATTTGGAAGAGGTTGCCATTACGATTATACTCTATTTAAAAACTAATCGGACAAATCTGAAGTTGGAATGCTAAAACTGATGTAACACCAGTTTTACACCACACAAACTTTGTAAAGTTATCTATCTTGTCTCGTCAGCTGTTGTCAGTGACTGTAGGACTGTATCGAGTTTATCCGCTGATAGGTCAAATTTAATTTTGATCTAGTGATATTATTTGTCAGCGAGACAACTTCAAGTTTGTCCGTTTCGTTATTAAACTAGCGTTTCATCTTATCCAGAATAGGCATAACCATATCAAAAGTAGGCCTCTTGCCCGGATCCTCATTCATACAAATCTTAATAAGCTTACTAAGATGCGGGCTAATCCCAGGGGGGACACTAATCCTCAGCCCCTCCAGCGCCACCTTCATTCCCGTCTCCATGGCTGAGAGCTCAGCGAAGGGCACCTCTCTCGTCGCTAGCTCCCACAGCGTGACCGCGAAGCTCCACATGTCCGCCGCCTCCCAGTTGGTGTCCGCCGGTCTCTTCTGCAACGCCTCGGGCGACATCCACGCGGGGTAGTAGCGCCGCCCCCGCTCCTGGAAGGAGAACTTGGCGTCCGCCATGTTGATGCGAGCTGTGAGGTCTTCGTCGATCATCACGTGGTGCGAGTTGAGGAGGTAGGTCGGGATGATGCGCTCCAGGCTATGCAGGAATGACATTCCTCGGGCGATGTCCATGGCGAAGCGCAAGGCTTGAGCTGTGTCCACCACTACGCCGGTTCCTGAGAAGAGGAGGTTGTCAATGCAAGCTTGTTTTAATTGTTTTATAGTTTTATTTTTCGTACTGATATATAAATTATAGGGGAGAGTGTTGTACCTTGGAACGCATGTACCTTTGGACAACATCAATTGCAGCCACATCTAGCGTTAAATATACTAATTTCAAGCAGAATTTGACAACACTTAAAATAAAGTGATACACGTTGTTTCAAGACTCATGCAGTTATTGTTCAATTACTGAAGATGAATGTATTTTTCAGAGGGAAATGTATTTTTTGATCGTATGTTGCATTTTGTATTACTAAGTACCTATCTGATACCCTCGCTGATACCTTTCATAGTCCAGTTAGAGGTAAATTCATTTAAGCAGAACCCTGCTCGAAGTACGAATTCTCGTCTTAGAAAGAAAGGCATAAATGATAAACAAGAGGAAACTACGCTACTGTCTGTTCTACAGAACATCAGTTTCAATATCTGTTATTCTCATGTTGATGTTCGTAGTGTTTATGTAACGCTGTGAATTTTGTAATTGATTGTGATTGAGTTATATTTTAGTTTTCTTTGAAATTAAGTAAAGTGCAGCGTAGTATATACTCGCTAACTCCACTTTTGTAAAACGAACAGTACATAACAACAATAACAAGCTCCGCCTTCTCGCGCAGCTTATAGCCAGTTGGCGCTTCCACTTAAATTTTAAGTATTCCTTAAATGAACAAGATCGAATCAAAATCAAATTGTCAAACATAGATATAACATTTCTGTCATTAATTCGATTCGATAAGTATTTTTCATTTAAGTCACACTTAAAATTTAAGTGGAGGCGGTGCAAATGGCCATTAGGATCCTAGATATCTGAATTTTACTTTATCAACATTAAGAACAAGTTATTTAATAATTAATAAATAGGAGAAAGAATACAGCGTGACTATGTGGTTGTTAAGAAGGTATTATTGTTTACTCGAGTCTAGATGGGATTTTTTAAAATAAAGTACTATCCAAATTCAAAAGAGTATTATTCTTTGGTCTGGATATTTTTTGCCAGTACAATTCCAAATCCAAGTTTAACTTTAGACAGTCAAAAACATGTATGGTCTAAAAGAAACCTTTACACCACGTGACCATCGAATCATTTTATGATCAATAATTAATTACATTAAAATACATAGTTTTAACAAAAACATGAAATCATTAATTTATTGAAGAATCAAATCAAACATTTGACTTTTTTATATCTTCATCTTCTGTACATGTATAATTTTTCGGAATAAGTATAAAGGTTTAACGTATAATTTTTCTACCTACAAAAAAAATAAAAATTTTCAAATATTTGCTGTAAAACAATGTTTTTTCCCATATTTATACATAATTCCAGAGTTTTCACACAATCTTAAATTTTTTTGTAAATATCCCTCGTGCCATTTTAAATATTTTGATCCATCACTATGATGCACACATAATAAAATAAATTTTCTATGCACCTAAATGTCCTGTAATATCTTATTAATAATTTTTCAACATATTATGTAATTCATACCTTCATGTAGTACATTATAAAGCGATCCCCACGGCATGTACTGGTTAATAACAACCAATTTTGGGGGCGCATTACAGCATCCAACAACTGGAAGTACATTCGGATGCGAAAAAATTCTTAACTTCGGGAATTCTTCATTAAAATCCCTCGATATTCTAGAAGTACACTCCCTTATCGCAAGAACTTTAGCAACAATATCATTCTTTTGCCATCTGCCACGCCAGGTATCACCAGAAGGCGATTTTGAAATCAATTCCTAAAACAGAAAGTATAAATAATGCTATTACCCTAACCACGTGTAGTCGTAACATAGAAACGGCTTTGTTCAACTTACAGAAGACATATCATGTAATAATTGCTTAAAATACACTATTTTATAAATTTTTTATATGGAGCCCAAAGATTTTTTCAGAATTTTAATTGAGCATAAACCCAAATGAATTTTTTCTTTTTTTTTTCAAACATCTAATAGAAGAGACACGGCATCAGACGAGGTGGGGCTGGGGATTCAAAAGAAATGGTTTATAAATTACTATGATTTATGTCGTCATAAACAAAAATTTTACATGTAATAATATTAGACATAGATTATAAACTCATCAACAGAATTAGGGGAACACTTGAAATGAGGTGAAATTTCACCCATTTTCAAATCGTCATAACTCGGCGTATTTTCAGTCGATTTCGATGAATCTTCGAGGGCGAAAAACTTGGAAGATTCTACTTTAAAGTCGTGTATGCGAAATTTAGGATTTTTGGTCCAAAAACGTGTTTCTTTTTATTTGGGAATTGAAGAGTTCGAACAGGGCTATCTATCTATCCTGAGTTTACCCCCTTAAAGTCCAATTTGGTTGAAAAGTCGCTGAGTTATGCGTGAAAAACCTCGAAATGCACTTTTTTTTCAAACACTCATAACTTTGTGTAAAATCAACGTAGGAACTTCGTTCTTTGAGTCCTGCAAAGGAAATTGAACAAATTTTAGTGCCCTTTTGGTGAATCGAGTCGAAAAAAAAATTTCAACTCCGTACACTTCTTCAAAGTTATACATTTTTTTATTTAAAAGCATTTTTTCACAGGGGCGGAAGGGGTGAAGCTAAAGTTTACATGCATGAGTTTAAAGTAGATACTTCAAAGTTTTTCGACTGAAAATACGCCGAGTTATGACGATTTGAAAATGGGTGAAATTTCACCTCATTTCAAGTGTTCCTCTAATTTTGTTGACGGATTTAGTTATAGCGCCATAGCTTCGACCATATATAGGTATAGACAGATAACACTCAATGCTGTAGTATACAATGTTGTGAAGGCAAGAAGTACGGCAGCGGGGAGCAGCAGCTATAGGCGGGGAAAGGAGGTGAGGACACGATAGAGTGTTGCACATTGCTAACTTCTGGTTTGTTATCATGGAACAGAGAATGAAAATAGGAAAACTGCAACACTTCAAGGTTTCTGCAGATTATACTCCTCTTCACACCGCTACGCTAGTTCTTTGCTTCACAACAGAGGCTTGCGTTGTTAGTCTATTCCTACATATGGTCGAAGCGCCATAGCCATTCTTTTGAATCCCACCTTATCTGAGTCGATGCGTTTACTGTACCGGCGGACAACCAACTACCATCTACCTGAAGGGCTGTACCGGCGGACAAACATGAAGCCTTCACTCTTATCACCAACCTGTAGCGCTAGATCCTTGATATTAATCCCCTTATGCCTGGACAACGTAGCATCTCTACTCCGGGTCTTCATTCCCAGCCAGCTCTGGTCCTTGAAGTGGATCTTCTTGAGCTCCTGGCCGCTCTCGATGGCGAGGTCGTGCATGCGCTGCGCCAGCGAGCCGCGCGCCTTGTCCATGGCGGTGTCGCCGTCCTTGTTGGCCAGCGAGATCAGCGCGCCGTGCAGCACCAGGTCCTCGGAGATGTCGCCGTAGCCCCAGAAGCACGAGTAGTGCAGCGGGGAGTTGCCGTGCTCGTTCGTGAAGTTCACGTCCGCCCGGTTGCGTAGGAGCTGGGGAGGAATTATTCTTATTTGCCTCATTTCCACCAACTAGTGCTTAATGCATAATGATTATTATTATTTATTTAAGGATTAATTCGACAGAGGTGACATTTGTTTTCGAATTTTGTAATTTAATCATTTACGGCATTTTTGCGATATTAAGGCGCTACACTTGTGCGAAAAATATAGTGAAAAAGGGACCTTGCTATATTACAAACTGAGCTTTTGTTAGTACACCTACATTGTTCATATTTTATATATAGATAGTTAAAAGATGACTCTAGAGTACTAAGAAATTATATTTTTGAAATACTTAATGGTATTTTAGTAATAAATTAATAAAAATAGTCAATTTGGACGATTTTTTACTATTTTTTTTTCGTCAGATGTGTAATTTTTTTGAAAAAAATATTTTCTTAGCACTCTCACGAACAATGCAAGGAATCAACTATTTAAAACAAAATTAATAAATATGCAATAATAAAGCCATCATTTGTAATATTAAAATACATAAATTAATTCTTATTTTCTCTAATTGTTGTCGCAACTATGTATTGTATGAATTTTTCAATAAAATAATGCTTCGTAATTACTTATGATAAATTTCAGATTTTTATTTTGAGCAATGTACCCAGAATCTTGAATTCTGATTCTGTTGAAGCAATATTGCGTTCAACAAGTGTAGAGCCTTAAGGAATGGAAGAACTGTTAATTTCGTAAGTAAAGTTTTTAAACAGACAGAAATTTACAACTCGAAACAAATAATAAATATGAAACATGTAAATCATTATGCTTGTGCATTACGCCTTATGTTTATAGTTTGCAAAGTTTTGTTCTTATGCATTGCTCTTAGTACTTATGCATTAAACTTAGTTCTTAAGCATTAAAACAATCGGTGGAAATGAGGCTTAAGAATCATTAAGACAATCCTCTCTCTACCGCGCCAGAAACCAGCCAAAACATGGATTTCGCGCACAACTCCACAGCGTTTATTGTTTTGTTAAATATAATAATCTAAAAATACTGTTGAAGATAAAAGTACAGTCTACAAAATGCAAGATGCTGGATTTTGCTTTAATATCGTAATATTTTGTCAATTTTTATTATTCTTTGAACACAAATATCTTCTATTTTAAAACGAATTTAAAAAATTCGATCGGTTATTTCGCAAATCCAAGCTTTGTTGACAACATATTAAAAGTTGAAGTTAATTCACTTATAAATAAAAGCTGTACAATGGCGCGCGAAAACCCTCTTTTTTACAAATATTATAAATACATACGATATTCGATAGAATTCTTAAACTGTGTACACCTATATAATTTGACCCGAGGAATTGAATGGAGCAAAAATATTTTTTTTATTTCGACCAGTTTTCGATTTAAAAAAAATTATGTTAAAAACTATGGGTCGAAATTTTTTTTCGACAACAAATTTGAAATTCTTGTGGTCGAATTAGTACATAACCACATTTTAAACCAATTCCCAATATTATTCTTTAGAGTAGAAAATAAGACGTTTTATTATTTCGATATTGTACCATTTTTTAAATACCTCAATAAAAATTGTATCCCTTAGAATTATTTCGTGAAAATTTGGATTCCTACATAATTTGATCCGTGGAATCCAATGGTGACAAAATAAATTTTCCATTTCGACTAAAAAAAATTATGTCGAAAAATATTAGTCGAAAAAAATTTTCGACTACAGATTTGAAATCATGAGGGTCGAATTAGTATATAACCAAATTTTCAGCCAATTCTGAGACAAAAAGTTATTTTGGCCAAAATTTCATCAAGGGGTTGGCCTATGTTTTTGGCCATTTTCGAAAACCCTTCATAAAAATTGTACCCTTTGGAATTTTTTTGCGAAAATTTGGATTTATATGTAATTCGACGCGAGGAATCCAATGGTGAAAAAATTACGGGCATAGCTACTCCCGCTTTTCACCTGCAAAAATTATCTCGAAAAGTATCCGCCGAAATTTTTTTTTAGTGGCACCATTGGATTCCTCGGGTCCAAAATAGGGTATAACCAAATTTTGAGCGAATCAAAAAATTCGAAAATTTTCGACGTTTTAAAAAAATTTCAAAGTGCATTTAATATTGTACCCGACAGAATTTTTTAAAGAAAATATGTATTTATATGTAGTTTAATACGAGGAATCCAGTGCTGTACTTAAAAAAATATACAAAATATTTGTATAGTAGTAAAAAGAGTATAGTGTGGCGGAAGGTCTTGTGCTGGCCACATCATATTTTTTATTATATATTATTGATATTATTTAATATTTGATTTAATGTATTATTTTAAATTATAAATAAAGCACTGTTGTCAAAAAAATGATACAACCTTTTTTCCTCAATATAGTCCTCAACAAGTATTGTTAGTTAACAATTTTCAAAGAATTCCAATTACTTATCATTTCAAATACTGACAATCTCTTGCTTTCCGTTATTAACTTAACTTTGAACATTTTAGGGCGAACCCGCATTCCAAGAGTTAGTACCTGACTTGCATCTTTACCACAAAGTAGATATTTATTACTCATTGCTTTTAGACTTATCCCCAAAACCCAAACTCAAACAATTCCAAGAATTTATAACGGTAACCGCTTGTAGGGTAGGTCAGCTCCGTAATCCTAATGTGTAATAAGTGTAATACGAAGATTAAATTACCAGTAAAACAATATCTCTGTGTCCATGAGCACTAGCCAGATGTAGGGGAGTGTCATCACCTCTGTTTGTGGCATTAACCCTAGCCCCTCTTAACAACAACATCTCGACGATTTTCATGTGCCCTTCTTTACATGACCAGTGCAGAGGGCTAAATCCATGGTCGTCCCTAAAAACGAGGTCAATGCAAATTATGAGCCCACACTCGGAAACGTCAAGGCGTGCCATGACCAAATAAGGAAATTTATAAATAATAACACTTACCCTTGGTTCATGTCATGTTCGGTATCGTCTAACCATACCCTCACTTGCATTGCGTTGCCTTCACGGCACCAGTGAAAAATATCCTCCATTTTCAGTATTTACAAATTGCTATAAATAAATTCAAAACTGGGCGTACACTCACTCACTGTATAAACATAGTAACACTAACACGAAATAAATATAAACAAATAACGATAAACGATTAAAAATGCACTCTTTAATGATTTATTAAGGCCATGAGATATTTAATCTAATTAGTAAATTTGTAACAACAAATTTATGACACTTATCAATGACGTAAGACCAGCAACTTTGGTCTTTTTCCCACTACTAGACGCCCCCACCCTTGACCGCAAACATGTGGTTTGTCAGCCATCTTTGTTGCAGCTTAAAATTTAAAATTCTACATTTTTATAATTTATTTACAATACATTAAATAAAATTTACAAGGTTTTGTTCATAATGTGAGCTTTAGCAAAACAATTGCTAGATAATTTGAAACAAATGAAAACCGTTACGAAACAACGCACCATCGCTGAGCTTTGCCAGTGGCGTAGCCAAAATATTTTTTATTGGGCGCGAACTGTTTAAAAAAATTATGCTACGAACAAAATGTTATATATCAAGGGCCGAAAATTGCTTTTTGTATGCGAATGTCCTATTTGCAATATGAACCCGAGGGGTGCAGGTCGGACAAACTTTTTTTTAAGGTAGGGTAAGGCCCTTTTTTGCCTACGCCCCTGCCCAATATTTTCTCAATGCCATCTTTTAAAATAAAATTGAAACAGTTTGACATTAGTGTCCTGTTGCTCTACCATCTACCGAAAAGGAACGCAAATGATGTGACATTAGGTTTTGTTGTTATTTTAAATCAAAATTGATATTTCATCAATATATTTTATTTAACTTTCAATCATTTATTCCATACAAGAATGATATTTCGCTCAGCTAAAAATCGGCGCAACTTTAATTATTTATTAACTTGAAATAAAACAAAAAAATATCATTTAAACCACCTTAACCAATGTGATACCGAAAAAATTGCAAAATATGGACAAGTAAGATAATTAATTTTTTTAAATGTAATTAATAAAATAATTTTTAATGATATTTCAGTCCTCAAGAAGGCAATACAAGTTCTGAAGCAGAGACACTTCCAAAAAGAAATTCTGAAGAAGTAGTTTTAAGTCCAAATGCGTTAAAAGCAATATTAACAGAGTGTTTGGGTAGTTGGATAAATTACCTGCAAGTAAGTTCTCATTGCACATCTCGTAGATAAAAATACAATAAGTTTAATGCACTCTTACACATAGTCATACATTTTGAACAGCATTTAAAAATTTAATTGTCATGCAGTTTGAAGTAATAATAATTTTTCCACCTATTTTTAAAATAAACTAATAAATAATACATTTATTTTTGTATTCAGTAGCGCACGTACATCTTAAAAATGAATATGAAATTGGGACAATTAAAAACACTGCGATTACATTAATTTATATTATTCATAAATTAATTAATTATTAAATAATTTAATGGAAATATTATATCATAGATTTCACAAAATAATTTGTTACGTATAAAATGTTTTGTTTTGACTTTTTAAGACATTTAAAGAATAGACTTCTAATATAATGTACAATGTACACATTATATTTCGTCCATTTCCTGCAAACTGTTTTATTTTTTAAATCATTCTCACTCGCAACAAACCATTAAGTGGCCCGTCTACCTCTTAAAATCTAGCATAAAATGTACTAACGTAGCGAGTACTTTGTGGCCAGTACAAGAATGCTAAAATTATTTCAACAAGGATTATATACTTAAAGGATCAATTAACAGTTGTGCCTTTTTAATAAAAAAAATTGTACAGGATTATAAAAATTCCGAACAATTTTTTGCAAACTTTACACAGTTATATCTCATGATAGAAATTTATTTTTAAAATTTTAAACAGGCACATCTGTATATTCATTCTTTCTCTATTAAATGTTTACAATAACTTTATCTGGAAGTCAATAATAAACTGACAGTTTACTCGCAGCGAAAACACTTTAACAGTATTTTTCAACTTCAAAATGACATTGTATAGCTAGAATGCGATAAAGTGCGAGTTTCGGGCTGGTTTTAGGCAACCTTAGTAGTGGGGATGAGACTGGAATAAAAAAGAAGTAAAATCCAGAGTATTCTAGAAATTCGGAAAAAACCTAGAATTAGAAATTATTTTTTTAAGACTCATTGAAGATTCAATTTAGCGGCATTGCTACTTGGCAGGAAAATCTCACCAGGATTATTTCTTCAGGATTCAGAAGCATGAAAGAATCCTCAAAGAATCCGTGTGCGACCAGGACTTATTGTTAATAATAAATAATATAAAATACAGTTTAACAATCTTGATAGCAATAATAAACTGACAGTTTACTCGCAACGAAAACACTTTTACAGTATTTTACAACTTGAAAATGACATTGCATTGCTAGTACGAGTTTCGGGTTGGTTTCAGGCAGCCGTAGTAGTGGGAAAAGAGTGGAATAGAAAAGAAAATAGAGTATTCTAGGAATTCGTAAAAAACGTAGACAACTTTACAACATGATATTGCTTCTAGGTCCTTAACAACCTGTGTTCAGCGGGCTTCAAGCTCTCGCAATGCCTAGGCACGCTCGCCCAACACCAGACCATCCCTCTGGCTTCCCAGTGTCAATCTAGCTGGGAGGAGCTCTCGAAGGCGACCATCATCGCTTCTAACAGCGTCAAGACTCACATTGCCGCCGCCATGCAGGTACTTATGTTCAATAATGACAGTCCTTGTCCTGTTCAAATGACGTGACAGTCAATTATAGGTCATATTGGGGCCTGAAACCCGCATACTGCCTTTTAATATCTCTGGGCTACTTGCATGGTACTGAAATAATATATTATAAGTTTAACACGAACGAGCAAAGTGAGCGAGGGTTTTAATCATCGAAGGAAATAATAGCCATTATAGCGAGTTGTATACTGTACTTTATCTACGACTAATTTATTAAGTACAATATATTAATAAAATAAATGCCAATACGCAAAATTTTTGATATTTCCAATGTCAATTCTCTATCACCATAGTTACATCGGTTACATAATGAAGCATTGCAATGTTTTCTTATGCCCAGTGCACACGGAGAAACTTTTTGACATGTTTCCTGAAAAAAGTTTCCGGAAACTTGAAAGTTTTAACGGCGCCTATAAAAATGAGGCGTTTTCAGGAAACGTTGTGAAGTGCAACTAACTTCTTATTTGTCAAATCGTCAAATGTGACATGTGATCATAAACATATTTATAGTTTTTCAAACAAAAAATCTCCATTTTCTGGAAACTTTTTTCAGGAAACTTGTCAAAATGTTTCTCCGTGTGCACTGGGCATAAAAATAATTTGCACAGAGAAATTGATTCAGGCAAAAAAATTTCTGATCGGTGCAGACGAGGGAATACTGACTATTATTCCTTGCGGGATTAATACATGGTAATTTTAATGCTTGATAAAAATACAATTTCTATTTAAAAAAAATTATATAATGTTTATTATTACTTTGTAGGAGATATGACAGCATTATATGTCACATTATATGTTATTCAATTTTAATTAATTATTTTTGGGCTTGTTGATAAAAATACATAATGTCAAACGCATCATGTAGGCCAGTCATTCTGGATGATATTTACATTGGGTACATGAAGTTCTCGTGCAGTCAATGAAAGTTGTACCCATCGATAGAATAAAGTCCCCTGACTAACATATTGATTTGTTTCCGCGTCAAAATATCAGCAACATTTATTATTAATAAAAAACTAACGACGAATCTTGTCGGCTGCACTTTAACGCGCTATAAGTCCGCTATTTCACTGCTGACCGCGAGAATAAAATTATTACCGTGTAGGGCAGGAAATTTCCCACAAAATACACCCATATTTCAACCCCCAAACATGCCCGGATATTTTTAAATAAATTATAAAGGCATTTAATTTATATCGGGAGTTATTTTTATTAGTAAACATAGGGCATGTCATTACCATAGTTACAGTGTTACAGAATGACAGCTATGTATTAAAGCTGATCGTTTGACGAACCGCCAAAAAATGCTTTTATAATTTATTTTAAAATATCCGGGCATGTTTGGGGGTTGAAATGTGGTTTTATTTTGTAGAAAATTTCCTTCCCTACACGATAATAATTTTATTCTCGCGATCAACAGTAAAATACCGGACTTATAGCGCGTTAAAGTGCCGTCGACACGATTCGTCGTTAGTTTTTTTTATTAATAATTAATGTTGCTGATATTTTGACGCGGAAACAAATCAATATGTTAATCAGGGGACTTTACTCTATCGTTTAGTACAAGTTTCATCGGCTGCAAGAGAACTTCATGTACAAAATCTAAAATGACTGGACTAATGACACGTTATTTTCAAAATGAAAAATGCCTCTTTTAAAAAATGACAGAACATAGACAATCACGTCATTGAACTTAAGGGTCCCGTCACCGTAACAAAACATTGTGTGCATGTTTAGAGGTGTAACAGTTTCTTCTTATTAAAAATTCTAAGAAAAATAGATACTAGATGTTTGTCAAAGAATTAATCTATTAGTTATATGCTCAGTTAGAAATCCGAAAAAATCTTTGGAATCCATATAAAAAATTAATGAAAAAGTGTGTTTAAAAAATTTGACATGCTTTATCTTATTATTAGAAAATGTAACTCGGCATAAACCTAGTTTCTTTGTCTGTAAATAATTTTATGAAATTTTGCTGTATCTAACCTGACGATCATTCTCAAAATGACCGTGAGTAGCCATTGTCATTTATCTACTTGCAGGACATGATAATCGGCGAGACGTACACCGAGTGTGACTCTCTGAGGCAGCGGGAGCACAACCAGCACATCGTGTTCGAGAACCTGTTAACGTTCATCAACCTGCAGTATCAGTTCAGCATCGCGAGTTGTGAATGCTTTGGCACGGTGGCCATGTGCCCCTGTTGCCAGACGGTTAGTGGGGGAACGCATGATCCGGATTGTAGTATGGCAACACTGCAACAGTGCTTCGCTAGGCTGTACACGCAGGTTAGTACTCAGTACGCGTGCGCGGCGGGAAATTCGAATAATCGAACTGCACAGCACGGTGCAAAAGTGAAAGATTTTTGTTTACAAATTAAAGAAACATGATCAGAACTTCAGAAATTTACTAATTTAGGATTTTAAAAAATTTCATCCTTAGAGTATTCGACACATCATCAGATCTATATTGAACAATCAATTCAATCTGAACCAACGCAGCAAAATGGTAGTTTACCATTTTAAAAAAAAGTTTTTTTTATTGAAACTTCATGTTATTTGAAAGCGATTGAGAATATTGATTGTTAATTGTTCTTAATAAAGCTGTAATTAATTTATTATTATTAAATAAGTTTGTGTGACGTAGATGTATAGCAGAAAATCTACTGAAACCATGGGGCTGGAAATAAGATGTATCCATACGTAAAATCTCAAATATTTAAAGAACTATTAACTTTTTGAAAACTGTTTTCATGGCAATAACTCATTTTTGAGGTCTCCTTTCAATATAATTGACTGGATTGCTAATTTGATACTATGGTAAAGTACCCTATTTAATAAATAAAATTAATGATATTGTTACACAATTAATTATTTATAATTGGTTTATGAATTATTTTACTACAGGGTGTTATGTGATTGTTAGTTTACTTGGGAAGTTGAGACAAGTGTAAGATTAAATTGTACCAATCATTGCAGAATAACGACGTGTAAAATGTAAATAATTATTGTAACAATATTGCTTTTTTCTCTTTTCAGGATCTGCGTTCACAAACGTCAAGTCCTCATTCAGCGCATCCAGGTACTTTAGATAGTCCAAAAACGGGTCTAGAGTCTCGACTATTTTTAGGGTCTAGTGGAGGGGAAAGAGGGTCCAGTCCGTCGCAGGCGGCGGATACTAGAGGATCTTCCCCCCTTCAAGCGCCGGATATGTTCAGGGGACCTAGCCCCACTCAAAGCTTTATAGATACTATTAGGACTTCTGTCAGTAGGTAAGAAGACAATATTTTGCCCCATACACGACAACAGATTGGAATACACATTCCACATTAGCTGTAAAGTCTATATAAATTTTAATGTTTAAATTCATCTAAACTATTGTTATTTAATTATACGGAAATCAAAATCTAAAAATCTGATGTGGCCAGCACAAGACCTCCCGCCATTCTTACTTTATTCTTTTACGGAGAACTAGCGGCCCAATTAACGCGGACATTTTAAAGTTTTCATTCCTTCTTTACCATATACAACACCACTAACTAACTACCCTCCTCCCCAGCCACATGGAGAACCTGCGGGGCCCGTTCCCCACGCCGGGCGCTCTGCACACGATGAAGTCGCCCTTCACCCGCGGGGGCTCGCGCTCGCCGCTGCACTTCCCGCTGTTCCCGCTGAGCGGGCAGCGGCGCTGGTCCGAGGCGGCGGCGGCGGACGTGGCTCCGGGGGGCTCCGAGGCCTGCGCCCGCCGCTGGTCCATGCCCTGGGACGTCGCCCGCGGCAGGAGTGACAAGCAGGAGAAACCGCCGACAGGTTGGTATAACCACGTGTTAGGTTCAGTGTGGACGATGATTCACTCCCAATCCAACCACTCGGATCCAGTGGTGTTATTGTCGGTTGTGCTGGGAATCGAACTGGGGACCGCTAGCATGCTCTACCGCTGAGCTAACAACTGGCCGTTATATTACGTCGAGTTTTGGTTATGTGTTACTTGGAAGATTGAATCTGAACTTTGCGCCTGAAGAGAGATAATAGGCTACTTGCATGATTTTTTTATTTGATACTTTTTAAGAAAAGATTAAAACTTGGGTCCTGTGTTTTCTATTTTGACAATATGTGACGAAGAATGCTTTAATTTCTCCTGTAAAAAAATGACTCAAAAATATATTTTAAATAGTTTTACGATTCTCATCTAACGCTAGGTACATTGGTACATAGTGGTACAATAGTTATTTGATTGACAAGTTTTGGAAATATAGTTTTGTCGAATGCGAACGAAAATTGCAGCCCGAGCGAGGGAAGGGTTGCAATAGTTTAAGTTCGACAAAATACGTGTTATACTTATACACACTATTTTTTCTACTCCTGCAAAACAAGGAAGTTAAATAGTATATTATATATTAAAGGACTTAAGTGCTTGATGTAATTCTAAGGGTGAAGTTTATTTCACGAGTCGAAGGTGAGGGAAATAATCAACTGAGGGATTAAAGGTACTTTAGTCCTGTGGTATATACGCTATTTTTTGCACTTCATCCTCAAACGAATACAAAATAGTTTAAAAGAATACACATTTTGCAATTTTGACAATAAACTTTATGACAAATATTTATATTATTACCATAGATACTCTGTAACAAATAGCACGTTACTTGACAACGGGATTAATTAATTCAATTCTTTGACAACGGGCTTAAATATGAAACGTAATCACTTGGGATTAAATAATTAAGAACCTTAGTCTCTAAAAATAAAGACTAAAGAAAAGTTTTAACCCCGAAAGTAATTTTTTAACATAATGTACTGTCAATTGGCAAATTTTTAAAATTTCTTTCAGAAGCAAGGCGTAGAAAAATTTCATTTTCAGTACCTACCATGCACGTAGCCTGTTAACAACATGGTCCAATTCATCACCAGAAAATAGAATTGTAAAATATTCATACACAGGAAAATGTAACACCAAAAGATGCAAATAATAGTAATAAAATTCCTACATCAATAGATACCATTCACAGGAAGTTTAAAATCTAGAAAACAAGTTTTTTCTCCAACACATACTCGGTTTTGACAATAATTTTTCTATATTTGCATCTTCCTGTGTGCTGTATCCAAAATTCTAGGTTTGAATTTTCCTGTGAATAAATCTTTTGACGGTATTTTATTCTACTCGTGTATTGTAGCATTTTCCTGTATATAAATATTCTAGAATTTTTTTGGTCCATAAGAATACGTTGTCTATCCTTAACACACTGAACCTAATGTGGAATAAAATAAAGCTTGAATAATTAATTTGTTTGTTGGTCTTAGTGGAACCCGTAGCAACTTGCAGTGCTTCAATAACAGGGAGCGACGGTCTAGCCGAAGCAATCCAACTCTTAGGAAGTAGAGGCATGCGTCCCCAAGTTTCTCACCAAATTCCTGCTCTCCCTCTATCCTTCAGTACTCCTCATAGCTGGACAGAACCTCAACATTCAGAAGAGAGAGGGATGCATAAGAGATTGCACCAAATGCATTCATTTCCGAGAAGCAATTGGCAGCTACAAGACATGCAGCAAGGAACATCGGTAACAGAACATTACGATATATTTCCGACTAATGTTCCGTTGACATCTAGAAAGAGCAGCAGTTCTACTGATTCTTCCTCTTGCTTGTCTATACATAGTAGAAGTACTTCCGGGTCGGAAAGAGGATCGAATTCTGACGGGGGAGGACCAGTAAGTACAGTACACCAATACAAAATTTCTTGTACCATATTCAAACGTAATAGTCTGTTGCGCACAGGCAGTTATATTCTGACAGACATTTAAAATTAACTTAAGGTTTATCATATACAACACCACTAACTAACTAAATCTCCTCTAGTCTACCCACTACTCACGTTTATTTTAGTTATAATTGAAATATATGATGCTTTTACATACGAGTGTATTAACAAAGGATGTCTTAATGCCTCTAGTTTTTTTATGTTTTTGTCTTTGGTTTAGGAATTTTTTTTATCCAACACCTCTTAATAAAAGCATCATAACTATGGTGATTTTAAACAAACAAAGTAAAAAATTACTCACAAGTGGCTTTGTGGGTAAATTGTTACTTTGCTTGTTGGTAGTCACCATAGAAACGATGCTTTAGGTTGAAACTTAATATTTTTAAAATATTTAAGCAGTTATTAAGAGGTGTTGGATAAAACGTTATACTTTACACGTGGGCAAAAAGAATGACCCACTCGAAAAAAATTTCTCACTCAGCCTTCGGCCTCGTGTTAAGATTTCCCTCGTGGGTAATTCCTTACTTTGCCCACTTATAAAATAAATAACTATTAAAATGACGTTTTTTGTCATTATTTGATACGATTTGATATGATTTTCTCGGTCATTATAAATGGAAAGAAAAATTCAAAAGCAAGAAGCCTGCAGCTAACTTTTAATTTTCGAATAATGTTTGTTTTACTTAATTTCTTTAACAAATACAGAAGTTATTATGTGAATACTGGAGCCATGTTTACAGTATTTTTCAACTTCAAAATGACATTGCATAGCTAGGATGCGGCAAAGTACGAGTTCCGGGCAGCCGTAGTAGTGGAGTAGAGAGTGAAATAGAAAAAAACTAATATCGAGAGTATTTTAGGAATTCGAAAAATAGGTAGACGAGCCCCTTACCTTGGACATACATGAATTCTTCTATAATTCTGAATCCTAGAAAAAATAAACTTCCTGTTTTTAAACTATCCATCAATTAGAAATTCTTCTTTTCCAAGACTCATTGAAGATTCAATTTATAGGCATATTATTTATTAATTTAGTCTCTGAGGATTCAAATAATGAAAGAATCGTCGAAGAATCCATATGTGAACAGGGATAAAATAATGATTCTTCTAGGAGGCAATGCGTCTTCCGTCGAACCTCTACTCAATATGGAGCGGCAGCGATCATTTGCCTTTCATTCGACTTCCGGAATCGCAAGAACCTCCCGACGATAGCGAAGACGATAAAGGGAGTATGTGCGCTTTTCCAAAACCTTCTTAAATAAAAAACCTTCTTGTCCGCGACAAGGCCGGTGGTATTTTGTCCGTTTGGGACAAAGTCAATCATAACTCAATCATTTGTACTCATCCATTGTGATGTATTTAACATGACTGTGGTATTATACTAGCCAACTCGAATGGAGCTCATGTTTGCAGAAAGGGGATCGTCTACTCTTCTACTCAAAACTTGTATTTATCAAAATATGTACTCAAAATTTTAATATGAATTTATAATAATAATGATAATAAAAAGGAAGATTTTTGGAGAATCAGAAAATTTATTAAAATTCAATAAAACACCAACGTGGTTTGCAGTCGAAACGTTGGCGTTTTATTGAATTTAAATAAATTGACTACTTTTCCAAAAATCTTCTCTTTTATTGAACATCCAGTCGAGAAATCAATCTTCCAATAATATTAATGTAAAACAAACCACTTCATACATTTTTTACCTTCTGCCATAACTGAAAGGAAGGGATTAGAATCATGCTAAAAATCGGATAGTGAGTTTTTAGTTTTAGTGGATGAGCACGAATTATGGTCCTTACAACTTATTTTTGATAGTTTCACGATTATGTCTGTATGTATGTGTGTGTATGAATGTGGTCAAGGCCGGGGTGTAGGTCGGATAACTCAAATACGAATTACCCAAAAATCTTGATATTTGGTATTTAATATTTGTATATAAATTGGAAGAGCTCATTAGGTTTTGGTACAAATATCTTCACTGGAAGTGATATTTTTTGAAGATTGAAAAGGTTAATTGTCAAAAATTTATATAAATTTGGATAAATATAGTATTTATTTGTAATAATAATAAGAGCAAAAGTTATTTGCAATGCTGGTAGCATTAAAGAACTGTAGTAAAATTTAAAAAATAAATGCGTAAAAATTATTGACAGGTGAGACGGGTGACACGTTGGCATACCAACGCCATATAAGTCATAAGTAAGATATTAAATAATGTAGTAATTGAACGGATGATGGCTTCCACACAGAAGAGTTTTCCTGTGAATGAATCAATTGAATCTTCAATGAGTCTTGGAACAGAATCGCTTCAAAAGAGAGAATTTTTTTCAGGCTCTATGTGTAAACAGGGCTTTATAAATAAATTAAATGCAGTTGTTTTGCCTAATAAAATGGAAGGTAGGCGATTCGTTGAAAAGGGTCTCGAATAAAATGATTGTGTATTGTCAATTATCTTCGTAAGGGTTCTGTAAACATGAGCTCAATTTTCGAGTCATAGTAGTGATTAGATAATTAAATGTTTTTATTTTCCTATTCGCCAGTTTTTGCAATATTAAGCATGCATCGAAATATATACTGAACACCAGTATTTTTAGATTAATAGTTTTGTTTTTCCTAATTTGTATTAGTGTTAAATGGACCAAATATTATTTATAGTTACGGTTTTCAAGTAAATGTTTTTAAAATTTCTATATGTAAACTTCAATGTTATTCTGTTATGCGAAATATTCATGTGATATAAAGTTGAAAATATTGTTTTGTTTATGTGTACTCGGCTATTGTGGCCAGCTAGTCATGTTTTACATAAAATATGCGTATTTATTGATATTGTCATAATACGTTAAAATTAAGTGAACTTATGTCACAATTTCTTATTTATATTAAGGCACTAGTAGGGATATACACTATAAAATTATAAATGGAAATATCTGTTTTTGTATGAAGTTTGTCTGGTACAAACTTTTTTATATAATACGATATGGTATATAAGCTTATTGTAATGAATCTCATCAATCCTGGTATTGGACCACATTTTATTACATTTTTATTACAAATATGTATTAAATTGTCATACTTGTTCATGGTATACAAGAATTAAAAATATACATCAATAAACTATTAAAAATAATACTGCCCTTTATTACCTCAAAACACGAGTATTATGATACCATTGTAAAATATGGTAGTAAGTATTTTGGACAGTTTTAAAATTACTATACACAATTACTAAACATCTATAGCATTTTCTGATTAGAAAATCGTACAGAGTTAAGGCACATATAATGGCAAGATGGCACTTTGTCTCACAAATAAACACTCAACCTTTAACGTAGAATGATGAATATTTATTTGCGAGGCAAAATAATAACTAAAATCAAGATATTCAAGAATATCTTGAATAGTCTACGCAGCGAACATACAAAGCTTTTTTTAATCTTCTTCGAATTCTTCTCCGTAATCTAGATCGTCTTCGTCTACCATTGAGTAGTCGTCTGTTACTTCTTTTGACGCCGAACATTTCAAACACCTAAAAAAATTAAAAAGTACAAACAATGCATACTAGGATTTGTAGGTAAGTTAAAAATAAAATTTATAAAGAGGAGAAACATGTATTTTAATGGTTAAATATATTTTTTGCACTTCCGGGACTAAAACTCTTCTTTAGTCTTTATGTTTAGGGACTAAGGTTCTTAATTTGATCCCAAGGGATTATTTTTCATATTTAATCCCGTTGTCAAGAAATTGAATTAATTATTCCAGTTGTCAAGTAAATACGTGCTATTTGTTACAGAGTATCTATGGTAACAATATAAATATTTGTCATAAAATTTACTGTCAAAATTGCAAAATATGTATTCTTTTAAACTATTTTGCATTCGTTTGAGGATGAAGTGCAAAAAAATAGCGTATATACCACAGGACTAAAGTATTTTTAATCCCTCAGGTGATTATTTCATTATTTCCCTCACCTTCGGCTCGTGAAATAAACTTCACCATCAGGATTAAATCATGCACTTTAGTCCCTCAATATATAATATACTATTTAAGACTGTATATTATTATTTAAATTTTGACGATTCACGAAAATGGTTTGATGCATCAAACTTCAGACTTATATTGTTTTAAATTCGATCTACATTTCACGGTTTCTAAAACTTGCATTATTTTAAATATAAAATTAAAAATATAATTCAAAATTGTCCAAATTGACTAAGAAATCTGAGATTTTAAATAACAAATTGAGAACCAAAATGAGTAAAGTAGTTTAAATTTTTGAACGTGGTTTTAGTGAGTTAATAGTTATTTACGTTATAAGAATCGTAACTTCAATATTAATTATGGTACTAGTCTTGAAGATTATTAGACGAGGCGAAGCCGAGTTTAATAGCACGACGTGTACCATAATGATTAGTAACGATCCGTATTTCAAACAAAATTTTATCAGTCAAAAAGAAATTATTTGGTATTGAACAAAAAAATTAAATCTAAGGCAATTTTTGAAACTTTCTTACTCCTTTCTTTAGTAAAGAGTTGTTTGTTATTTCATTATGGCACTGGATTCATTATGGTCCTTGACGCTATTATGGTCCTTAAATTGAGGCTTATAATGCTGTCATTATGAAGCGCCATCAGAAACAGAGTATTACGGATTTGAGTCGACTATTACTATTTATTGTTAACAGTTTACAAAATTTGTTGGCACTGTTTTTGATCTTACCTGCTTTCATTGATACCATAATTAATGCACGTATTGCCAATGCACTCGCAACAGCCATCATGGAACCACCTATAGCTAGTGGCCCCCATAGAATTGCAATGCGTATTGCATTTATTAAAACTCAAACAATTCGACATGTACGCAACAGTGCAGTTTATAGTCACCACGTTGGGCTTAGCTGGATCTACTTCCTGGCCCACACCGACGCCATTGTTATCTAGAAGAATCAAAAGAAGAAATAGTATCTCTAGCGCGCAATTCAAATCATTACCAACAAGTGAAAACTGCAGCTCTGGTTTTGGACTGTAAAATGTCAAATCGTGGTCCACTGGGTACGTGAATGTTGTCCAGCGAAGATCCTTGTCTGGTTCGATTGTTAACGCTTGGAAAAGACCCGGAATTGGATTGCTGATGTCTTCAACAACTGATTTTTTACTTAAAGAACTTCCGGTATCATTCGGTTTTGGGCACATATCTACGAGAATGAACAAAATATAAAATAAATTTACAATGGGATGTTTAATAATATCTTATTCTTGTACTTTTAGTAACATTAAGTTAGTCTATCGTAGCCACATCCTGAATGTGAACAAAAATTACATACTCAATACAATCATCCTAGAAAATTATATGGGACACATAATTGGGATATTATTACCAAATTACTGATATTGGGAATTGGGATGTTACATACACTCGAGTAAAAAACAACGCATCACATCATCGATTTCGGTGCAAAATTAGTTATGGCCAAAAGGGGCAAAATGCAACTTTTTAAAAAAAATCATAACTCCGCGCCAAAACATTGTAGGTACTCGAATTTTTGGATACTTAAAGGAAAATGAATGAACTTTCTCGCTCCTGTGAGCAATTAATGTATCCACGATTTTTTTGGCACACCGTACGAGCTATTTGACATTGGGATATTATTTTAACATTTTTTTTTCTTAGGGAGGTGGAATGGATATGGCATCACTTTGACTTGCATCACATTAAAAATAAAACTTCATTGATTTATCCAAATGCACCCGATTTGTGGCACTCTGAATATTTGCCATTTTTTGTGCATTTTCAAGTGGTGCGTTTTTTTCCTCGAGTGAATACAATGTTACTAAGGGCGGACATAAGCAATCGTTAGGATATTAATAGGATGTTAATAGGCAAATATAGCAGGTAACATTCTTGATATGTCATGGGGATTATATTTTGTCACGTGGGATGGTAACTTACCAACGCAAGAACAGCATTCGCTGTACAAATAACTCAGACAAGTATAGCAATCTTTGCAGCAAGAACAATTTTTCAAATCACATTTACAGGACTGGGTCAGCATACATTTACTGACGATTGAGGCACAAATAGCTTCGTTACAACTTTCCGCCGTGTGAAATAAGAAAAGCAGCCCCGAAAGCAGGGCGCATAGCGAAATCCACCGTAACATTTTATTCCTAAAAAGAACACAAACTTTAGTAAATATAAAGGATCTGTTTACACATGATTCTTTGAGGATTCTTTCATGCTTCTGAGAGAGAATCGCCTGACAAATAGTGGCGCCAATAAATTTAATCTTCAATGAGTTTTGGAAAAGAAGAATTTGTAATTCATTGATAGCTTCAAGACTTTTTCAGGTTTCAGAAGCATGAAAGAATCATCAAAGAATTAATGTGTGAATATATAATAGAGTTGGGTAATTATTGTGTACAAGCATACATTAATAATAGTGTGGATCTTCTAGAACATTTTTAGTTTGTGTTTTAAATTACAGTAGTTTTACGTTTCAGTGTTTAGTGTCTAAGCAAGTCCACACTATTTTTTGGCGTGTAGATTAAATTAAAATAATAATTGAGGTACTATAGCAACAAAATTGGACTCTCTCTGTAATTTATACGTAAAAATAAACGATAAATAAAATAAGTAATAAAAGAAATTGACTAAAGATAAAGTTATTCTGAAAACTATGTAAAAACATTGATAAAGATTAATATAAAAATTAAGTGTCTCGATAGTAATTAATGTACATTAAATTATGAAATAATGAGTCGTAATGAAACGACTGAGTGTTAAACAAATAACTTCTGTCAAATCTTCTAAATTCTCTCCCCGAGTAAAATCCCCGTCGCGCTAGTGTGCTCACCATCTCGAAACCAAAGTACAACAATAAACCCGCAACAATGTGGTGTGCAATCAACAATACTTACATTTGCAATCACAGTTGAGGTGAAACGGAATCACTAGGCACTCACTGACACTTTAAAATCACTGGTATGTTGGTAAATCTTTGCAACATTATGCAGCGCACTTGAGAGCAATCTTCTTGAAACTTGGGAAACTTGTTTATGAGACAGCGGCGTACGCCAGGGGCCCGGGGCCCGGCCCGCCCCGCTAGAAGGATTTCTCAGAAAGTGAGAGCCACCGTATACGAAAATGACAACGCGAATTCAGAAACAACGTATCTTTTTAAAAGTGACTATTCAGTTTTGTAAAATATTATTTAAAATGCAAAATTGGTCAGAGAAATTACAAAATGGTAAATGATATTAAAGTGGAATCTAACAATTCGGATCCAATATCCCAAAGGCATTATGCTGGTTATTTTTTTTACATTTTGTTTAAAATAGCAGTCATTGCAAAGCGGCTCGAAGGACCAACTGGCAAATGAATTAAGTGTTTATATAAATATTAGGTACAAGTTTTGTTAATTTATTTTGTCAACATTCATACATATTAACAATTACGCGATTTTCCTTAAAGGGAATCTAGCATAATAAAACATGGTATCATTATCATGTTTAATTTCAGATAAGTAATGCTGTAAATAACTCTTAAGTGAGTAAAATAATAAATTGCTTAATATATTTGTTGACCACTGTTTTAAAAATATCAATAAATGAGATATTATTCTTTTCCTGCGAGTACAAGAAAACAAATTAAATTTCGTTTCAAATAACAGTCATTGCCAATCCGGCTCGAAAGACCACCTGGCAAATACATTAAGTATCTAATAGTGTAATAGTATATTATATATTAAAGGACTAAAGTGCATGATTTAATCCTGAGGGTTTATTTCACGAGGCGAAGATGAGGGAATTAATCACCTGAGGGATTAAAGATACTTTAGTCCTGTGGTATATACGCTAATAGGTAATCGGGGCAATCGTAACAAAAATTAATTTAAGAGTAATTATCTTATGGTATTAGTATTAATGTGTCATTTTCCTATGCACGGAGACAATTTTTTTTATGATTACCTTCCATTTACCTTTTGGTGGGACTATGGTCAAGACGGGCGGTCAACAATGCTAGGAATGCACTAAAATCACATCCCTTCTGCCCTTGCCTACCCAGGCTACCACCAACGATGTTCAGCCACACTAATTCAATCTAATTAGACGTTTCCGGCCTACGTATAAACTTAAATCTAATGACTTCATTTACCAAGCATTCACACATTTTCAAGGAATCATCACTCGATTTCTAGAATTTGTTGCAATCAGACAACAATGAAAATGAGTCATAAAAAGAAGTTAATAAAGTCATAAATGTGCAAAACAGAAGTTTGGTCATAAAATTTTAGTTGTTGCGCATAAAATTGTTAAAAATGTGCCACATTCCATAGATCTTAACATTCAAATGATGTGCCTCAAGGTATGTACAGGTGTTCTCCAAATTTGAACCACCATTTCACCAAGCGGCAAAAATAATCACCAAATATAACAAATAAAACATTGTACAATAATAAAAAATACACAATATTTATTTAAAACGGTACAAATTTAAAAACCAAACCTTAATTTTTTTTAAGACATATTTTGGGAAATATTGTATAGTCGTTTGCCGCCTGTTTTTCATAGTATGTCGAATGCGCAAGCTAGTCAGGCACAAGCAGTCTGCCACTGTTTACGCCAAATGTAAATATCTTCTTAAAATTACCATGTTCTTGGAAAAATCACTCATTTAGCTTCGTATTTATGTTTACTTTATTTCAGAGGCTACTTAAAGGTTATGATTAAAACAATCACTGAAAACAAATTTTCATCGGTCATAGACGTAGAGTAGCGAGGAGTAAGGAGCAAAAATGGAAATCTGGTATTAGGAAAATAAAACTCATTTTTAACACAATAAATATTTATACAAATAACTACGATTTTGGTGGACCATTATTGTCACTATTTCCACTTTCGCTAGGTTTACCTTTATCACTTACATTTTTACTAATTGACGCTTCGAAATCTGCTGGTTCTATTAGCTTCTTCTTGCCGAAAGGTGGGGGACCCAATAATGCCTCAACATCGTTATAATTTAACGTTTCTTTCTTCAACAAAGTTTCAGCCAACTGAAAACCAAGAATGTATTTTTGTTTGGTTGTCCCAAACAATGTTCTTACCAATTTTAGTTTTTCCTTATTTGTTGTTAGAACAAGTTCAGTTGATTGATACGCTCGGTAAATTAATTTTCTGGCTTCGTCGTCTATCGTAGCTTGGAGAAGTTTACTATAAGGCCTTCTGCCAAATTCTTTTAATTCCTGTTCCGAAAACGAAATAAGTCCAACAGTAGAATTCATACCAAGTTCCCTGACTTGGGCATAGGCCATTTTTGTGGCTTTATCTAAATCGTTTTGGGCTCCAGTTGTGATTCTGTTAAAAGTTAAAGACTCGGCTACACGACCGCCCAGAATCATACACATTCGTTCGAAAAGCTAAAAAAAATTGGATAAAAAAACGTTGAGATATAAAACAGAAAAGTACCTCTTCTTTTGTGTACAGTCTCTGATCTGACGGTATATACTGTGCAAAACCTAAAGCTAAATTTGTACGTGGTACTATCGTAACTTTTAGTAAAGCGTCAGTATGTTTTAGCATCCATCCTACTATGGCATGCCCGGATTCATGATAGGCCACTACCCGTCTTTCGTCGGGCGACATAGCATGGTTCCGTTTTTCAGTTCCACCTAAAATTATCTATTAAACCAATTCAACAAATAATACTCTAACAACTTGCCAACTAATCGTTCTACGGCGTATTCCAAGTTATTGCCCACGACTTGTGTTTGTTTGTTTCTAGCTGCGTGTAAAGCGGCCTCGTTACAAACGTTTGCAATGTCGGCTCCGCTGAAACCTGGAGTTAAAAAGGCTAAACGTTTGGAGTAATAATCGGGAGACAACTCTAATTGGATCCCTTTTAGGTGTTGTACGAAGATTTGTTGACGTTCTTCCAAATCGGGGAGGTCGATCAAAATGTGGCGGTCGAAACGACCCGGACGCAAAAGGGCCTACAAAGAAAAAAAATGATGTGGCCTGCACATAATAAACCGGATAACCAAGTGCCCGACAGTAATTTTGAATTTTTGTTACCATATCTGACCAGTCAGATTTTAAGGTCCGGGCAATATCGAGTACCAACTTCAGCTAATCTAATATACAGGATGTAACGCAATCTGTGTAACAAAATTTAAAGGTGTATAGTATTGGACGCACTGATCATGAATCAAAAAGAATTTTGTTGAAATTCGTAAAATTGACAGTAGTTTGAAAAACAATATCATTTTGGGGACCACTGGTTGTCACATTTAGATACAAAAACAGTTAAACAATAGTTACACAGAATTTATTAGCGTAATTATATTAATGTAATAATAATTTTACAAACAGGAAAAAATCAAATTTGTGGGTACATACAAAATGCCTCATTTGCTTGGACCCATTTTTTAATTCTTTTTGATTCATGATCAGTGCGTCCAATACTATACACCCTTAAATTTTGTTACACAGGTATGGTTACACCCTTTATAAAGCTGAATGTTTGTATATCTGTCCGTTTGTTTTGTATCTATAGGTACATCAAAATCGTTTGTCTGATCTTCATGAAATTTTGCACACAGGTCTCTTTGACCAGAATCAGATTGTCATGAATGATCGAATTCGATTGGACCATTGGGGTGGGTGTTAAACAAAACTTTCTATATGGAAACGCTGGGTACCCACCTCAGCCTCAGATATTATTTTAATAAAAATTAGACCTTTCGAGGTTCTAACTAAATTTATATTTGAGTTAAGTCAGTTTTACTGAAATGCAAACTGTCCACATAGTCAAATATATTTCTATACAAATGACTCATAGTATGTCAGGCTGTCACACCCAAGTTGGGTATAAAGGAATATGGGATGTGAGAGGTAGTACATACTTTGTCTAAAATATCGCCCCTATTGGTGGACGCAAGCATAATAATCCCCTCTTTGGAGGCCATGCCATCCATTTCAACCAAAAGTTGGTTTAAGGTCTGTTCACTTTCACCACTAACGCCACCAGTACCACCGCCACCTTGAGAACTTCGTTTGCGACCAACTGCATCAATTTCATCTATGTAAATGATACAAGGCGACCGTTTCTTTGCTTCTTTAAACAGATCCCTACCAAAAGAACATTGAGCAAAATCAATTTAAGTTTTATTTAAAAAAATACCTGACTCTTGCAGCTCCAAGTCCTCCAATCATTTCAATGAACTCGCTGCCATTCATTGACAAAAATGGGACGTTGCTTTCCGTGGCGACAGCTTTTGCCAGCATGGTTTTGCCGCACCCAGGGGGCCCTAACAACAGTGCCCCTTTGGGCACCTTAGCGCCTAGGTTCTTATACTGTTCAGGTCTTTTAAGATAGTCAACAAATTCCATGACTTCCTGTTTTGCTTCTCTTAGTCCGGCCACATCGGAAAAGTGGACGCCCTTTCCGGGGCCGGTTAAGGGGTCGACGAGGGTGAATTTCGCGCGCCCCATTTGCGACTACAGGACAGGAATTAGTAGTAATTGTTTTTCTAAAAAGGGGGGAACTTACGAACGTGTCCATTCCTATTGGGCTTCGTAATCCTTTTGTTCTGCTGAGGAAGGAGACTAGTATACCTACTATTAGTAATGATAAAAGCAGTTTTCCGGCAGTGTCACCTCCCCTTTCGAAAGTGACAGGTACCCCTTCTTTTACTCCTAGACGGCGTTCCGCCTCCCTTAGTTTATCTTCGAATTTATCGACGTCTACTACGTTCATGTGAAATGTTCGGTGATCTATCTACAAAATTAATAATGACAACTAATGCAATTTGTACGTCTACGTACAATGAAAACGGACCACCCTTATTTTTTATATATAATAGCACTATTACTTTAATTTATTTTTGTTTTTGTAATAGTGATGCCGTGAGACTACAAAACGAGATGAGAAATAGGCAACAGTCAATATTTTAAATATTCTCGTCTCAAAGAATTTATGGAAATAGTGGCCTAAAATGTTTGATTAAAAAAATTGCAAATTATGAAAAAATTCTTCCAGTTCTGTGATTAGTTAGTTAAGTACTATATGCCATTAAAATACAGGGTGTTCAACAACTTGGGGCAAAAAATTAAAGGTTATATACTGTCTATCTTCTACAATGAAATTAATTGTTTACATAATATCTAATACTAATAAATGTCTAATGACGTATGCTACTCCAGTTGTCCACAAAATGTCTACTTCAAGTAAACTAACCCTTAACTTTGAGAATTTAAAAAAATATATTTTTGTTTCATGATCAGCACGTTGTATAGTATATACCCTTTCATTTTTTGTTCTAAAATGTGGAACACCTGAATATACACGAAGTTTTGAAGTATCTGTTGTATTTGCACACAATTCTTGTTTAAAAAAATTAATGAAACGAACTTTTAACTGTATCGAAAGTACAAATCGAAGATTATTCTCGTAATTTGGAACAAAATTTGAATCATTAATGTCAATGGAAAGCATGATAATATAAAAATATTTTGCAATACCTAATCCAAGAAAATATCAATTTTTTTTAAATGATTATATAGTTTTGTGAAGTACTTAGATACCAATTAATCGAGAAAAATTTCTCTATTTGAAATTACAAGACGAGAAATTTAGTTAATCTTTTCTACATGTAGGATTTTTTTCAGTATAAAAATTTCTCTGATTTAAAGGAAGTCTTACTGTTTAACAGATTAGAATTAAATGATTTAATTATTATTTTCTCGTTATTTGCGACGACACGAGATATTTCTCATCCCATCGACACCACTACTTAGTAGGCAATTCATGGCAGTGCTCGTAAAAAATACAAAACAATAATTATTGAATTACAATAAATTTGAAATTGAAATGCACCTTTTTCGCATTTATTTTAAAGATTTACTACCAGAAAGCATTATTACAATACCTCCCTTACTAAAACAAGTAGCGGGAGGTAAACAGGGTGGCTCATTTCCTTCGAATAATATTTACTTTTTTCCCTTTAATAACAGCTCCTTCCTGTAAAACAATCGTGACCATTTCGACATCAGGTCGAATAATAATCTCCTCCACTTCACCTTTGGCCAGCATGTGGTGCAAAAATTCGTTCCAGGAAACGTACCGAATCACCTTAAACCATAATCCGTTAACCCTAAATACAACCACAAATTTATATTTACCTCAGGCTGGTTGCTACTTGGAAACAATAAAGAAATAATAGCAATGACCATGTACGCTGTGAGCATCCACAGAAAAGCCTTAGCTAGAAGAGAGGAAATCTTGTTCTCATCATCGTCTTCTTTATCGGGTTTTTTGTTGCTGTCGTTATTTGGGTCATTTTGAGGGGGTTGCTGATTATTTAAAGAGTAATTTCTGGTGAAATTTTGTAAACCGGATCTGTGTAAAACGGCACATACTCCTATATATTCGCTGTTAACTCGTTTAAGCAACTGAAATAAAATGTATACATGTTTTTTTCGATGCTATATACATTAATATTATACTTGCCTGTCTATTTATTTGTTTATTGCTAATATTACATAAAGCAGTCATCGTGGAAATCAATCTTTTTGGCGCAGATTGATGCTGCGTTATGTAGTTTTTTACCGTGTTGCTTAATATCATTTTTAAGGGTAGTTTCTGCATATTCGTTATCATGTGCGTATACATTTTCGGTTTACTTTACTTTAATTTTGACATTTACGAATGAGGTTAAGGGGAGATGACAAAAAAATTGTTTGATTGTTCCGATGATTATTTACATTATTGAACAGCAAGCTTTAAAACTTATAACATTTTATTATAAGTTAGTTGTGTTTTAATTTAATTGCACAATTCTTAATAATTATTTCAAAATATTATTTTGACTTTTGAGTCTAACTTCACTATTTTAAACGGACACACGAACTTCACTGCTGTTTATTACGACATCGATCTTTATCTGCGTATCCCCTTGTTCGAAAATTCCGAGTAAGCAAAACTACAGCTCTGTAAAATAAGTTGCCGCGCGAAAGGAAAACCTTTCAAAATAAATACTGGTACCGTACTATTTATTTAAATAAAAATTTGATTAACAAACTCACAATATTGAGTGATTTTAATTTAAAATTAAACTTTTATTGTGTCGAATTCAATTTATATTAAATAAAGTATAACATTATACCTACTATTAATTATGTTGTTATAGTGGTTATAAGGTATTTATAATAAATTAGTGCCTTTGCTAAAAGCCTCGGCCAAAAATATTGTGTTAATATGTAATATAAAGCTCCACTTTTGGACCTGATACATGAACAATAATTAATAATTAAATGTATGTATAATAAACACTACGGGACGGAGTTTTGAAATAGGGAAGCAAAAAAATTGACAATTTGGGGATCACTAAAGCGTTTGGGTAATTGCGAGACCGAAGAAAGTCGACAATTTGAACATTTGTTATAAAAATCGTAATAAATGTGCAAAAAACATTAAAATTAAATTCTTGGAAGAATTAAGATATCGGGTTTTGGTTTATGGGGATGTGTTTCTTTTTTCATTATCTTTAAAATAAGGTGAAACTCGATAGGGGTTGCTATTTAAAAATGTTAAAAAACTCCACGTTGCATGGAAGTTCTAAACTATCAAGAAAGTAGTTTTTATGACTTTTTAGTGATCCCCAAATTTGCAATTTTTTTTCTTCACTCGTTCAGAACTTATATCTCCGTTCCGGGACTTTTTGGAATAAAAAATGTATATAGGGTTCTACAGGGTATAATATTTGGTCCATTATATCTTATGCTTATTAAAATAAATATAAATATATTATTTATGTAAGCTTGAACGCTAATTAGGGTGTAACTACCTGTCAACTCAACGATATTAATTTAATTTACCATAAATATTAAATATATTATTGGGAGTTCCTCACGGTATCAAATTAAGTACATTCTATTTTACGTTTATTATACAAAATAAAAAATTAATACTAAAGATCCATTGATCTATAAATCTGCCACACCCATCAACTCACAGGTATTAATTAAATACTACATAAATTATTAAATAATAATTAAAATTATTCGGAGTTCCCTACGGTATCACAATAGGTCTATTTTATTTTACGTTTCTTATGCAAAATTAAAAAAAATATACTGACGACCACTAATTTGTGAGGCAGCTACACCCGTCAACTCACAGGTATTAATTAAATACAACATAAATAATTAAATATATTATTGGGAGTTCCACACGGTACCATATTAGGTCCATTTTATTTTACGTTTATTAAATAAAATATAAAGTTTATACTGACGTCTCATTTATCTGTAAGGCAGCTACACCCGTCAACTCACAGGTATTAATTAATAAATAAAACATAAATAATAAAAGGTAAACCAGTCGTAGAAGTTGTATTTTGTTCTTTATTCAAAAGGTCGACGTTTCGGCTACTTATTTAGCCTTCATCGGGACAAATGAAAGTTACAAAATAGTGTCAGAAAAAACTCAGGGCTTAATAACATGATCAAAAAATTCTCGATGACCATTTGACAGGAATTCAAATCACAGCACTTAACGACGAGAATGACTGACGAGCAATGTTTCAACAGTCAAGATTTCTTTAATAATAAATAATAAAGAAATATTATTGCAGGAGTTCATCACGGTACCATATTAGGTCCATTTTATATTACGTTTATTAAACAAAATAAAAAATTAATGCTGACAGCCACTAATCTGTGAGGTATCTCCACCCGCCAACTCACGGGTACCCCGACGACCCATCCAATATCTTAGCGTCTGTTGCTCTACTCCACAGACCTCTCGGATCTTGACTCATTTCTTACCGTTAGCTTCACCCACTTAGTTTCACCGTCTCTGTGGCTTTTTACCTCGATGACGTCACAGTCACGTGACCCCAACACGCGGATCGTGGCCAGCCGCGGCCGCAGAAGTCATTTGTCTTCAGCGGGTCTCTAAGTGCGGGCGACGCTAGCGCCTTGTCGAGCTATATGTGACAGTGATAACACGTTGAAACTAATAGTGATGGTTTAAAAATAGTGCTGTGGCATTACAATGTGGAGGAACCAAATAGTTTGCCTGATAGTGGTTGGTGTTTTGGATTTTGTTCATGCGCAAGGTAAATTTTGTTTTTGAGGCAATTGTTTTTCAAGGTAGCGGTGACAGTCTAATTCAATTGTTGGAATTTGAATAAAAGAATGTCGGGTATTTCTAATATTGTTTACCGTTTCGCACGAAAAAATCTGAAAGAATTTTGCCGCCCGAAGATTTTGAAACTTGTTTATTTCAAAATATTTCCTTGGATTTCTCAAAACTTTTTGTTATTAAATATTTATTTATTAGTTTATCGCGTGATTAATAAATATTTGAATTTTTGTAATTTAAAATGCATAGTAATACAAAATATTATTATTTTTGGAATGGTTCAAAAATCCAAAATTCCAATAATTCCGGAGAAACCCAACGCTGCAAACCGCATTTTGATATCTCGTTTAATTTTAGAATAATACCAATTTTTCACATTTTCCAAATTGCAACTTTAAGGCCCATATCTTAAAAACTAAGCTCAATATAGACTTCCGGTTTCCGGAATTGTGTTTTTCGCAATTTATTTGACTTATAACCAAATTTTCAGAATTTTGAAAATTTTCAGGTTTCCCAAAATGTTTACACCTTTATTTTTTTTAAATGGTCCAAAATTTTGTCACCATTGAATTCCTCGCGTCGAATTACACGGGTATACAAATTTTCAGCTCAAAATTCCGACTGGTACATTTATTATGACGAATTTTTAAAATCTAACATTTTCTTGGATTTTAAAAATCTGTCATAAAATATGTACCTGTCGGAATTTTGAGCTGAAAGTTTGTATACCTGCATAATTCGACGCGAGGAATTCAAATCAAGTCCGTGTCTACAACTATTTTTGAGATAACAAGAGTTGTCACTTTTGGGGAACTTGCAAAATTCAAAATTTGAATTTTGTATCACAATAACTTGAAAATTGTATTCTTCGAAAAGTTATTAAAGCCCTGTTCGCACGAGAATTCTTTGTAGATTGTACCAAAATTCTGAATCCTGGAAAAGAAGAAGTTTTCTTATTTCTAGTAAGAATTACCTGTTAAATTGCGGTGCCGCTAAATTGAATCTTCAATGAGTCTTGGAAAAGAAGAATTTATAATTTATTGATTGCTTCGAACTATGAATTTTATTTAAAGAATCAGAATCTTGAAACTTCTTCTTTTCCAGGATTCAGAATCTTGGTAGAATATAGTCTTATAATTAAATTAAAGTTAACCTTATTTGTTAATTATAATAATTACAGTATGTAAAGTAGTCTCATAAAAGCAGTAATATTCTTATTAGAAACTAGTAAGATAAAATTAACCAAAAGTAGGCAATCAAGTAAGTCCTGCTAATTAAAAAAAGATTTCTAAAGTCTTAAACATCAAAACAATTTTATCTTTTAAATAAATTCATTATCAACCATGCCATGTATCGTTTCTAAACACTTTTGACATATGACACATATTTTTTTTAGTTTATATTTTGTTTCTCGATTTTCAACTTTCCTTTCGTCGCCGGCGGCTGCGATCGTTCTTAATATAAAAATAAAAACAAATGAAGAGGAAAATATGCAAAGGCATACGTGTGCTTTCTAACGAAAAATCCGAGAATCGAAGTACTTAATTTGCACTTTAATTAAGTTGTACCGAAGAAAAATACATTTTGCGGCAATTACGCAGCGAGAAAATATCGAAAATGGGACGAGAAATAAGAAGATGAATTAGAAACTTAATGAGACTTACCACAGCGGTCTAACCGGAACTCGAAGCTGATCTGTAACAAAATCACAATATTATTAACTTCATTTTATGTAGTAGAATCTAAAGATTATATTTTTATACTTATTGAACTTCTAATAAAAAAATAAGAAATATAAATAAATTATAAATAACTCTTATGACTTGTGTTCACTATTTTTGTTCTTTACAAATTAATTATTAACAAATAAAATGAAACACAGTAATGACAGTGTGTTACAAACTGATATAAATTTTTATTTATTTAATTGGCGATCGATTTCGTTTATATAAACATTATCAGGCCAAGCTGAAATATACAATTATGATATTATCTTGTTTGAGATAAGTCCTATGTTTTAGAAATGTACATAAATATAAATACCTATTAATTAAAATGTATTAAAAATTTGTACATATACAAAAGTAGGTATAAAATAAAATATTTTGAAATAAGGTAACACACTGTGTTTCATTTTATTTATAAATATGCAAACTGCAACAGAGGAATTCATCAAGAAGATAATTATTTACATTTTATTTGTTCTGATAATTTCACAAAGAGACAGAAGCTTATGTTTGTGTAAAATATACAACATATCCTTGTGTGTATGACATGTTTATTTTTATATGCAAAGAAACTTATTTTTTCTCCATAATTTGCCGCTTTTAAATTTTAATAACTAACATTTTATCATTTTTATTTTTGTCAAAATTACAAAATAAAGTTTTTGACATTATTTTTCTGTTTTTAGTAATAATAATTAATAAAAACTCAAGAATAAACATATATGTTTGTCAGTCAAATATCTAAATAAAGCACTTGCACCTGTTAAAGGCACACGCAGTTCAAGTATTGTATGTTACATGTGACGTCAAACTATTCGGTATGCGGCCGAATAGTAAATTAATATTCGGTGTTCGGCCGAACAATGAAAAACCTGCCGAATAGGCAGAATACCCAATAGTTGCCTAATATTCGTTGCCACATCTTCTGTTTTGGTTGATTGAACTGAATGAAATAAAGAACATAATACCATTCTTGAGTGAAATAAAATGATGTGACATTGAGTTTTATAATATGCTTACATGCTTGTCTATATAAAGCCTTGTTCGCAAGAGGATTCTACGGATATTTAGAATCCTGGAAAAGAAGAAGTTTTTTATTTTTTGGTAGTGAAAATTATCTTTAAAATTGCGGTATCGCTAAATTGAATCTTCAATGAGTCTTGGAAAAGAAAAATTGATTGCTTCAAAACCACGTAATTATCACTAGAAAAAAAACTTCTTTTCCAGGATTCTGAAACTCCGTAGAATCTTCGTGCGAACCATTACAATAAAATTCTGAGCACAACCCTGTTCTTAACAGAGAATATATTAAAGTATAATGCTACATTCTTCGTTCATACAATACACGTCCCCTTCTAAGGGTTACCAACTAGTTTCAAACTCCCTGTTTCTTTCTGAGTTCCCTATTTAACTATTTTACATTCACAGTCTTGAGTTGCTAGTCAGTCAAGCATGTAACATATTTGTGATATACTCAGTACGTGGTGGACAAGAATCTGCTTATCTCTGTAGAATCTTCTAAGCATCCAGTAGGTCATGGATGGCACAGCAGAGAGATTGCAGCCAAGGTTCGTGATTGTTTTATCAATTTGTTATTTAAACAAATGCAAAAACCAACAGAAGACAGGTAGAAACAAGAGAAATAATAATTAAGGAATAAATTTTCTTGACTGATATGAATATGAGGATTGGAAGAAAATTACGGGGATGCAGTCAAATATTTTTATTGTCTCACTCAAATAGTTTCGACACCACATGTGTCTTCTTCAGGAGATGAGATTAAAAGAAATAATTTGTTACATACACTCCGCGTCAAAAAAAAGGCCCCACTTGAAATTGTGAAAAAATAGACAAATTTTAAACCGCTATAACTCAGCGAGTTTTCGATGGATTTCGATGAACTTTTGACTGCCAGAAAGTTCAAAGTGTCTACTTTAAGGACATCCATTCATTTTTGTTATAACCCCCTCTGCACCCCTGCAACCATCCTATAAAAACAAAGTGTTTTCGGGGGAAAAAATGTTCAACTTTGATGATGTGCACGGACTAGAAAATTTTTTTGACCCGATCTGTCTACATGACAATAAAATTCAATCAATTCTCTGTAAATTTTTCGAAAAACGAAGTTCCTACGATGATTGGATAAAAAGTTATGCGAGTTTGAAAATTAAGTTACGTCTGAATTGATGTAATGACTCAAAAACCTCAAAATGCAACTTAATTTTCAAACTCGCATAACTTTTTATCCAATTTTCGAAAAATTTACAGAGAATTGATTGAATTTTATTGTCATGTAGGATGTAGGCAGATCGGGTCAAAAAAATTTTTCTAGTCCGTGCACATCATCAAAGTTGAAATTTTTTTCCCCTGAAAACACTTTGTTTTCATAGGGGGTTGCAGGGGTGCAGAGAGGGTTATAACAAAAATTGAATAGATGTCCTCAAAGTAGACACTTTGAACTTTCTTGGAGTCGAAAGTTCATCGAAATCCATCGAAAACTCGCTGAGTTATAGCGGTTTGAAATTTGTTGATTTTTTCACAATTTCAAGTGGGGCCTTTTTTTGACGCGGAGTTTATAATAAATAATACAAATTTGCTTGTAGGTTTGATGCTCTCATATGGAAAAATTCTTACTAAACCATAAGGATATAGAAAATAAATCAAAAAATTGAAACCGTTTTCACACATCGACGAAACTTAATATCAATTAACCTACAAGCAAATTTGCGTTATTTATTATTATGTAACAAATTATTTCTTTTAATCTCATCTCCTGAAGAAGACACATGAGGTGTCGAAACTAGTTGAGTGAGACAATAAAAATATTTGACTGCATCCCCGTAATTTTCTTCCAATCCTCAAGAGAAATAATATTCAAGACCTCTGTGAGGTCATAACCCCTCGCCCTTAGTTGGTTATGAAGTCAAGTCGTGTGCAACAGTAACGAAAGTAAATTTCACGACTTTCTCCGTAAGTTTCTGTCCTAACTATTACTATTACTGGTACCTGATTTTACTTAGCAATTACTGTACATTCGATACTGTCACTCAATGTGACACTACTGACAAAAACCGTAGATAATTTTAATGGAGAAAGATATAAAATAGAAATTTCTTATTCTGAGTCATTTGAAGCCTTCATTATTTACTTGTATTTGTAAGTATTGTTCAGCTTATAAGTTTGTATAAAAATTAAATAACTAAAGTAGGTACTGCCAGCTTCTTGAATGGTCAAATGTAATAGGATAGTTTACCATTTTAAAAAAAAGTTTTTTATTGAAACTTCATGTTATTTGAAAGCGATTGAGAGTACTGATAAGCCTTAATTGTTCTTAATAAAGCTGTATTAATTAATTTTATCTACAACAATAGAATAATGTATTCATTATATACGTGAAAGTAGTATAATAAACCCCTCCATAAGGACACATTATGAAATAATGAATTCATTATTTCACACTGTTAAATAATGAGTACTTTATTCTCTCGAACTGTCAAACTGCCATCCACATCTGTTACATCAAGTTATTATTTTATGACGTTGCAAGCAGAAACAGTAAAAATAATAAAAATTTGTAAAACGCTGTATATGACTAGCCTATAATAGTTCTAAATTACTCGGATAAATTGTCATGTCATCACACCAAAGTTTGAGGTTAGATTAATATCAATACAAATTTGTAGTAAGAAAATGTTGTTTTATTTAAAAAGTTGTAGATAAAACGTCGTAGTTGACTCGAAAATAATGGCTATAATTAACTCGGATGATTTATACACTCGCCTTCGGCTCGTGAACAAACTTTCATCCTCATTAATTATAGCCTACATTATTTACTCGTTAAATAATATACTATTAAAAGTTTGTGTGACGTAGATGTATAGCTGAAAATATTCTCAAACAATGGGGCTGGAATTAAAATGTATTCCATGTAAACTGTTTAAATGTTACAAAATATAAAATATAATTTGGTAGTTTCTTGATTACTGTAAGTAAGAATACACGTGAAAACGCATTACTGTGACATAGATGTATCGATACGTAAAATCTCAAATATTTAAAGAACTATTAACTTTTTGAAAACTTTTTTCATGGCAATAACTCATTTTGAGGTCTCATTTCAATATAATTGACTGGATTGCTAATTTGCTACTATGGTACTCTATTCAAAATAGAATGAAACATTTGCTTAATTTTTTTTACGGTAACGGAAAAGGATCTTATTACATTATAATTTTAATGTTTAAACAGTAAACAGTAATAGTTAGAAGGATATGAAGAAATGAGGTCGAATATCAAATTTATTCAAACAAATATGCATATTCCTTTTTACCTGAATTTAGAAATTCATTCCAAAACCTCACAATACAATGTAGAAAAGCATAAAATTTATTTAATAAGATATCACACCTGATAATTTGTATGAATTAATAATTTTGCTAGAAATGAAAAAATATTTATTCGAGGTTCGAATCTTGTTCTACTGTTGAAGTCTCTCGAAAAATTTACATTAATATTCATATATTAAAGAGCATTTAACCATGAAGGACAATATATTCTTTGTTTAATAACAATAACAAAGTAAAAACAAACAAAGTATGTTGTCTAACCTAGCATTAAAGTCTCAAAAAGTTTTCAGCTATTTATTTGGTTGTTACATAATTTGTGGACACTTTTAAATACCAACAATTCTTACTCACGTTTTAAAATAACTCCTCCTTCATTAATTTTGCATTTAAAGTTCAAAACAATTTTAAGTATTAGTTTGACTTTGACCTTAAATATAGTAAAACTATAATTAAGAATAGTATGTAAAGTGCATAATATACTTAAGTAGGATTGAAGATGCTTAATGAAGAATAGAATAGTTCCGCACCACGCAAATTGTGATCCACGTAGAATTGAACCAAACGGAAATTAATTATAATTTTAAATTGTTTTGTTACATTACACATTGTTACACATTTTCCGCCATTAGTTCATTTGTTTGGCATTGTTTTAATTCGAATTTCCTGTGCTACAACATACCAAAAAATCTGCTGTGGCCACCACACGACCTCTCGCCTAATTCTGCTTATTCTACTAATCTAGAAATAGTTTTACTTACATTTTAATAGTTTCATGTTCATGTAATATGTAAACGATAATGTAAAACAATATGCAAGCAAAAGATGTCAACTGTACTGTCACTGTCATAATCATTCAAATTTTATGTAGAAACAAATTTTATATCATGGACAACAAGATACTGGAATTTCAAAAAAATAGAATATTAATTGTACTTTATTTTATTGTTAAATACTTCCAGATTCAGCAATTTGTATTTATAATTAACTGTACACATAGATAATCACAATTTCTTTTATTTTTAATATTTAAGGAAAACTTTTCCAAACTTCTAAAAGTACTACTTCCGGTTTGCGGATTTCTACCAAAATCTTATCCGGTGTTAAGATACTTATTAAAACCTTAAATATGAAATTTGGTTATAAACGGTTTGATACTTTTTAAGTTATCGTGGACGAAAAATCGTCGGTTCATACAAACGCACACACACACACACAGACATCATCGTGAAAATAGTAAATTCGTATTCTAGAGACCCTGAAACGTGCTTATCCACCAAAAACTCATACTCGAAAATTTTGACCCATTACAATACCTCTCTTATAGAATATGAGGCGAGAGGTAAAAATAGTCGTCTATATTGGTTTAGGCATATTTAAAATGAAACACTCTTCTGTAGATATATTATTTTTATTATTTGCCTTGTAGGTATTGTATTTTATATTGACTATTATGTTATACACAATTTAATTCATTATATTAACTATAATTATTAGAATATTTAGTTTGTTTATATTGTTTTGTATAACGCATAATTATATTATACATTAAATCCAACAGTCTAGACCAATTATTATTATTATATTATACACGACGCTATAATGGATGCTATTATTCCCGAAGATAACACGAGCGAGGGTTTTAATCATTGGAGGGAATAATAGCCATTATAGCGAGTTGTATACTGTACTTTATCTACGACTAATTTATTACGTACAAGATTTAATAAAGTAAATAAAATACCAATACACAAAAATGTTTTTGAAAAATTTGCACAGAGAAATTGATTCATGCAAAGAAATTTTCTAATCGTGCAGAGGAGGGAATCATGACTTTTATTCCCTGCAGGATTAAGGTGTTCGTCAACCCTAAAATTTGACAGCGTTACAGAGGTGTACGCCTCCCACGTTTACTTTAGTTATAATTGAAATATATGATGCTTTTACATATGAGTGTATTAACAAAGGATGTCTTAATGCCTCTAGTTTTTTATTTTTTGTCTTGGGCCTAGGAATTTGAAGTAAAAAATATTTAAAAATGACATTTTTGTCATGATACGATTTACTATAAATGGAAAGAAAAATATAAAAAGCAAGAAGCTTCCTTTTTCGAATAATTTTTGTTTTACTTAATTTCTTTAAAAAATACAGAAGATAGTATGGGAGTACTGGAGCCATGTTTACAATATTTTTCAAATTCAAAATGACATTTCATAGCTAGGATGCGGCAAAGTACGAGTTTCGGGCTGGGCTCGGGCAGCCGTAGCAGTGGGAAAGAGAGTGAATTAGAAAAAAAGTAATATCGACAGTATTTTAGGAATTCATGTTCTACATTACTTGTAGATTTATTAATGTAAAGTATTTGTGGCGCGAACTGTACACAAGACAAAGAACCCTAAATATAACGTGCAGACTGACTTATTTTTAACGGTCATTTGATCCGGTCAGCTGGGTCACTCAGCTCTTACCGGAAGTGACATTTGGCCAGACTCGACTTAAGAAACGAAATCTTAACATTCTTTCGTGGAACGAAAATTTAACTCAAATCTTAGTGTGTTATTATTATTATAAACACTTAAGAATAACATATTAAATAAGAACAGATTAAAAATAGAAAATGTAACATTTTTAATTTGAAATAAAATAAGGATGCATTATTTTCTTATAAGAAATACTTTTCTATTGTATTATTGCGAGTTAATGATTTTGTTTATTGATAGTCAATTGTCGTAAGAGAAACTATAGCTGCTGAGAAAGTGCAGGAAGTGTAGCTTCCTTAAATTTAATGTAAACACTTTTTGTTTCTAATTCGAAGCCACCTTTATTTACTTATCGATTTATTTCTAGACAAAGGAAATCTATTATTTCATTAGTATTTTCGACTTTAATGTCTGTAATTTAATGTTTAGCCATTTATTTGGACTAGTGATAGTATCATTAGTATTGTTGGACGGATATAAAAGTAATGACTATTTTTTTAATAAAGCTGAGGCATTTTGCAATGATGTGGAACGTGATTAGAAAAAGAAATTGTTAGGAATACGAACATTCTTCTGTGCGCAAATATAAATCAAAATTTATAGATAGAGAAAATTTCAGAACTCATAAAAATAAATTATTTATTTATTAAAGAATTAGTTGTTCTGTGTACCAAATATATTTTTTATTTATATTGTATAGAACTAGTTATCAAATCAATAAATAATTTATAAACAAATTTTTTTTCTATAGCTAATGTTTAAATAAAATTAGAGTTTTTTACATTTTTCTTCAAATTTGTTCTGAAACAAATAGAATTTAAAACATTACACAGTCCGAAATGCGTTTTAATAATAATTTAATTTAAAATTGGTTTTTTTATATTTTATCTTTAACATTAGCTACTGAAAAAAATTTATATACCTATTATCGACTTCAGAACTCACATTTAATAGATATTTTTTATACAAGACGATAAAATTATATATTATTAATATTATCGCCTCGAGAAAAATGCACTCGCTTCTTCATCGCTTGTGCATTAACACTTTTCTTTCGTCGATAAAATATAATTTAATCGACTTGCATAAAAATAAATTAAATATGAGTTATCTTATATGTACTTTAGTAATACTGTATACTTCGAGTATAACTGTTTTGTAAAATTAGTAAGTTATGTTTTAAATGGAACACAAACTTATCCAAAAATTTTATTTTATCTAATTCAGGTAGCACCTAACGCCAGAGTTCCAAGTTGATAACAATCTTAAACATAAACAGGATATACTTTTCATTTGCAAGTCTACTAAAAAATTAATCACCTTGATAGCCCAATGTCATTTACACGACAAATACAATGTCTTACTGATTGTCGTGCAAAAACAGAGGTCGCGTACACACAACACACATACCTACACATATAAATCAGTTCACTTGTGAAGCCTCATTTACAATAGAGAATTCATCATTTCAACTCGTAAGGCTGTTGGAAACCAAAATCGATGAAGACGGAAATAAATAAAAATTGTATAGGACATTTATCTGAATGTATAATTCATGTGTCACGTGACACATATTTGACTAATTTGATTGGCTAAAATAGGGCAGTAAGAGGCTATCAAATCGATGATATTTTTATCACCGCTGTTACATGTCAACTGTTTCTGTCAATTAATTTCCTACTGTCAGTTCCATATTTAAATATTGCTGTTTGTCAAAAATAAGACTTAAATTGAATGAACCTGATTGTATTCGGTGGAGAAATGTCAGTGAAGACAAAATTGAGAAAGTGAAACAGAATTTAAAACGTTTTTGATAGCTATTAAAAAAATATAACCAAACATTTTGGACTCATTCATTATATATTCTCCCCAAATATAACTCGGGCTATGATTAATCATAGGTGATAGCATTCGTTAGTCTTAAGAAAATTGAACTCGTGCTGCGCACTCGGTCAATTTTCATCGACTAACTCATGCTATCACCGATGATAATCATAGCACTAGTTATATTACCCCCGATAATAATACAATTTAAAATAAATTATTAGGGCAATCGGCAGTTTCGTTTGGTAACTATGGAGAAGTAAAATTGAGCTCTTTTACTTTGTAAGTGACTTGAAATCGTAAACCAGACGACAGATTTTAACGAAAAACTAACACAATATTAAGGAGGTACACTCGAGTGGTGGGAGGTTACTGGCATCTCCTATACTCGCAATGTATTTCATATCAGGGTTTCAACTTATAAAAAATAAAAATAATTTTTTTTTATTGTATGTAAACGCAGTCTATTTGAATTTTTGCTAATAAAATGAGATTTAAATAACTTAATTAAGAATATTATATATTTTTGTTATGTAAAATTTGTTTATTTTATAAGATTTCATTCGGCTAAATACCAGTGTAAACTACGGCAACGCTGTGCTGTACATGTCATTTTTCACGGTCTTATGTCAATCTGACAAATAATAAAAATGTAAGCTGAAGAGAATTCTGCACTTGAACTTTCATTTAAATCGTTGGGTATGGATTATTATTTATCATTTGTGCATATAACCTTTCATTCTTGTGAAAAACTTGTGATTATAGATAGATGTTTTTTTTTCTGGTTAAATTCAAATTTCACACTTTTCAACGTTGCCGTATCTATATTATGTTCTCGTCAATATTCTCCAGTAGGCATAAACGTCAGTCTTTCGATTAAGAATTCTTGTTAATTACGTGGTAAATGATGATTGTATTACTTTTATCCGGTCTATGAGATAATAATGTACGTTTTAAAAAAGCAATTGGAATTTTCTGTCATTTCTTTAAATGCTTTTTACGTTGATTTAAAAGTAGTCCCATAAGAGACCATGTAAAATGTAGTTTTTTAATATTTATTTTTGGATAATCTACGTGGTGAAAAATTATGAAAAAATTCAGGTAACATTTTTACAATGTTTTGATTAATTTTGCAAAGTTTCATTAAACTCTCTCATTATTTCAAATGTCGAGTGTACCTCCTTAATTGAATATAAAAGAAGATTGTATCAAATTTTCAAGGAATCGTAAGTTTTATAAAATATATATAAAATGATATTTAAGTTTAAAGTCAATTTATAAAAATATTATATATTACGATGATCCACAATATGTGACTCAGGTTGTCTATGAAAGTCTTTTAAAAGTATTAGAGTAAGAGCTAGCGGTCAAATTTGTGTGGACATTTTATTAGTCGTGAAATTGAAGAGCTTGGACCTTGCATATCTACTGAAGATTGAATATCCAGTCTGCCGGATTAAGGCGGAACATCAAATTTTTCCGCATTCGAAACCTATACCATATGTTCTACGCAGCGACGTGCAGTTCACTACAAAATTTCTTAGCCTGGGTAATCGGAGTAGAAGAAAAGTATGTCTTGTATTAAACAACAGATGCAGATTTTCGTCAAATATGTGTCATTTATTCGTTATTACGAAATATTGGCTAATTTTATTAATAAGTTTTAATAATTTTTACAAAGTTAAGGAATTGTTCTAAAGCAGTCGTAAATTTATAAATCGAACAAAATAATACAAATATTCAAATTTAATGGTTGGAAATAGGCCATTTTCAACAAACTGTACATATATAAACAATTGATATTTTTATTAAAACTTTAAGACGGGTTTAGAACCATCCTTTATCTTTACAGTACTTCAAAAAAAATTAAAATATTTAAAAAAAAAATCTGCTATGGCCACCACACGACCTCTCGCCTAATTCTGCTTATTCTACTAATCTAATAAATAGTTTTACTTACATTTTAATAGTTTCATGTTCACGTAATATGTAAACGATAATGTAAACCAATATGCAAGCAAAAGATGTCAACTGTACTGTCACTGTCATAATATTTCAAATTTTATGTAGAAACAAATTTCATATCATGGACAACAAGATACTGGAATTTCAAAAAAATGGAATATTAATTGTACTTTATTTTATTGTTAAATACTTCCAGATTCAGCAATTTGTATTTATAATTAACTGTACACATAGATAATCACAATTTCTTTTATTTTTAATATTTAAGGAAAACTTTTCCAAACTTCTAAAAGTACTACTTCCGGTTTGCGGATTTCTACCAAAATCTTATCCGGTGTTAAGATACTTATTAAAACCTTAAATATGAAATTTGGTTATAAACGGTTTGATACTTTTTAAGTTATCGTGGACGAAAAATCATCGGTTCATACAAACGCACACACACACACACACACACACACACACACACACACACACACACACACAGACATCATCGTGAAAATAGTAAATTCGTATTCTAGAGACCCTGAAACGTGCTTATCCATCAAAAACTCATACTCGGAAATTTTGACCCATTACAATACCTCTCTTATAGAATATGAGGCGAGAGGTAATAAGCCCAGAATTCCGAATAAATGATACCACTATTTCTAGACCCTTGAAGTTCCGCCTTAAGCTTCCTCAAGTATAAAAAGTTAGTTACTAAAATGTAAATTATATAAATGAAGAGTTCTTGTGTATGTAGAGGTGGAAATAAAAAAAATATTTCTTATTTATAAAACATATTGCCAGAACGTTTCTACTCCTCCAATCTTAAATATACCAATTAAAAAATAATACATGACATTTGAAATTTACATAAATGTCAATTTGCTAGCTATCAGTGTTTTTCTGCCTACCAATGCAAAAAATATTAAAAACATGTAATCAAAAGTGCTGATAACCCGAAAACAAGCAAATTTTCTACAGTTATGAAAATATAAAACGTCATTTATGATTATTTGAATTGAAGAAGCCTAATCCGGCCACTTAGGACTGGCAGACTGGACATTTCATCTATAGCAGATTCAATTTCACGACTAATAAAATGTCCACACTAATTTGGCCGCTAGCTCTTGGAATTCAATCATTACTGTACAAATTTCCAAAGTGACATTTTAATTTCAAATGGCATTAGCCCCTTGAGTGACATTCTAAACTCACTAGGTCACCAATAAAAACAAAGATGTATAGCTACTGTTTTGTTTCTGTTTTTATTCCCCAAGAAATCTTATAATCGTTTTCTTCTGCAATAAAGAATGAAAAAACTTATTGTAATTGCTTTGACAAGAATTTCTTTAAATGTTAATTTAAATGAACGTCTAAAGCGTATGTAGTATGGTATTATGTTGAGTTTAGTTGAAATGTATTAGAAAGTTATAGAAATAAATAAGAAAAAGTTAATCTTAAACGACGAACTGGGAATAGGTAATGTAAAGTTAATTATTGTCGTTAATTAGTGATGCTTAGTGTTGCAATTGTTATAATATTTTTATAATAAGCAGGATATAAAACTACTTAGAAATATTGCTAATGATTTAATGTTTTATTTCCCTAATTATTAATCCACAAAATTAATTTATTCTTGTACTAATAGATAATTCTTTACTGCCACAGTATGCCCTGTCCACACATGGATTCTTTGAGGATTCTTTCACTGTTTTGAAGCTATGAATAAATTAGAATGATTCTTTTTCAAGACTCATTGAAGATTCAATTTTGCGGTGCCGCTATTTTCATTTCTCACATGATTCTTTACCTCAGGACTCAGAAGCATGAAAGAATCCTCAAAGAATCCTTGTGAGACAGGGATAATTTATTATTCATTTGATTCGTGCAATAAATTTTTACTTTAACTCTCTTTTAATCATGAATTATTTAAACAAATTAATGTTTGGTTAAAACTTTGAGAATGCCACAGTGTACCCTGTTCACACATGGATTCTTTGAGGATTCTTTCATGCTCCCGAATCTTGAATTCAATGTTTTGAATCCATGAATGAATTAGAATTCTTCTTTTCCAAGACTCATTGAAGATTCAATTTAGCGCCGCCGCTATTTGACAGGCATTGCTCACATGATTCTTTTTCTCAAGACCCAGAAGCATGAAAGAATCCTCAAAGAATTCTTGTGAGAACAGGGATAATTTAATATTCAATAAATTTTTACTTTTCTTTAACTCTCTTTAAATCATGAATTATTTAAACAAATTAATGCTTGGTTAAAATTTTTAGAATGCCACAGTGTGCCATGTTCACACATGGATTCTTTGAAGATTCTTTCATGCTCTCGAATTCTGAATTCACTGTTTTGAAGCTATGAATTAGAATTATTATTTTCCAAGACTCATTGAAGATTCAATTTAGCGGCGCCGCTTTTTGACAGGCATGGCCATGATTGTTTTCCTCAAGACCCAGAAGCATGAAAGAATCCTCAAAGAATCCTTGTGAGAACAGGGATAATTTATTATTCATGTGATTCGTGCAATAAATTTTACTTTTCTTTAACTGAATTATTTAAACGAATTAATGGTTGGTAAAAATATTTAGATTTCGTTAATAAATAAAAGAAACTAATGAAAGTGTATTGCGAAATTTATTCTGCATTTGAAGAAATGCAACAGTAACACGCTTTTATTTTATAATTTTAGGAGTGTGATAATTTAATTAGGTATATGATGAGTAATGTTTATGTAATAATATATTTACACGTACAAAACAAAAGTCAGAAAGCGTTGAATTATTATTTAAACATAATTTTTGCTCCATTTTATAAGCAAGTATTTGTATTGTATATTGTACTTCCTACATAATTTTATTATAAAGTTTAAATAAAGTTTTTCATATTTACTGGTTTATGGAGCTGTCACATAACAGTTTCTTAAAAACAAGAAAACGAGATTTAAAATTTTAATTATTCACTTTAATTATCAACGGAAGATGGCTTTATTCTTTTGTTTTTAGTTGACAATTGTTTTATTCTTTTCTAAATGAACGAAATAAAATACTTCTGCAATTTATATAATCTGTCTTTTCAAAAAGCTGCAAAAAGAAATGTTTCCATTTCTGCAGTTTCAAGTATACTCTAGCAGATCACCTTGACTTATACACTATTAACACCGTTCACTTCGTTTGGTACCAGATTCTTTATAGAACAGTGCAGACTTTAAGCTAGAGTTACACTTTAATGTGAAACTCAAAATTGCGGAGTTCGGGTAATGGAAATTATTCGTTCACGAATTTGTTACAGCAAATGTCAATGGGATAGGTAAGGTATGGTGTTTGGAAAAAATGCACTTGTTATGTAGCATGGCGCAATCTGTCTATTAATACTGTTCTAGTCCAGTGATAAATAGTTTCAAATTTATTTATGACTAGTAAATAAATAAAATAAAAAGTTTCCTATAGTATGTTCCTTGAGTTTAATTTGGGAATTAATTATTTATACACTCGACAAAAGAAAAAATCCGATGTGGCCAACACATGACCTCTCGCCATACACTCTACTATTTTACTAAGTGTGTATGAAGGTACTTACTCACAAATATACCATTGTACTAGAAGGGAATTCGGGAATTGTAGTTTTTATAATATTATTAAAGTTTATTATGACCTTATAAATACTAAATGACATTTCATATTTTCCATTTCAATTTGCCAAAAAGTCAAAAATTCATATGACATTAACACTCAAATATTTTATTTTTTGTTTCCATAGGTAGGCAGATAAATAAAAATTGTAACAAATTTGTAGAATTTTTAACTTCTTGTAATTGGAAAATGGTGCTAGATAGAAACAACGTTTTGGATACATATTGTAGACAGTAACATTTAGTATACAATGTTATTAAAAAAATTCCTATTAATTCAAAAATTTTGAGAATATTCCAGAAAAACTCTTCAGATCTTCAAGAAACTACCACTTCCGGTTGCACGATCAACACCAAAATCTAATCAGATCTAATCTTGGGTGTCAGAATATTTTATACAAAATTTCAAATTTTTTTATTCAGTGGTATTTGAGTTATCGTACCTCCAACATCCATCCTGACACACAGACACACACATCCATTTTCAACTAAATTCAACCGAGTTATGGCGGTCTAAAAATTCTGAATTTTTGGTGCTTTTTCAAGTGGTATGTTTTTTTGCCATGTAGAATTTGCGTAAAAGTGATCTCAAATTTGTAGGTGGTCCATATGATTTTTCAATTAGCACACTTGTATTTGCTTCTGTGTTTCTTAAACATCTTGAAGTCGTTAGTTATGCCTCCTTCTTGGAAAGTGTAAATTGACAAGAAACATAATACGCAGCTCGTAAGTCATAGGAAGCCATGGAACCCCGTCGATAGGCGGATGTTTCGTACGTGACTTACTACGATTTGCAGACAAAACAACAGAAAGATGTGAAACAGATGCAGAACAGAAGAAAAACAAAATACGATTTCTAAGTTTTTGTTCGATTATGCAACGATTGCACTATCTAGTGTGCTCTGCCCGTGTTAGTGCTAATTATTAAGCTAACGTAACTTCCCTAATTGGTCACACTGTTAATTATCTGATAGCACATTTTTATTCTAATTCACAGGATTCTGAATTTGAATTCTTAGTGAGCCTTGAAGGATACCGTTAGTTTTTAATTAGATTTATGTTCCTACATTATCACAGGGTCATAAGCAGTACACGAAATAACAGATGACCGAGCTTAGGAATTTTAAATTGAATATTTATCGAGCGGACGTAGATTATCAGCAAATTTTTTGGCAGAAACCGCTTCGCTACCTTGAAATAGTGTATAAAGAAGTCGTCCAGCTCGGTTTTTCTATGGCTCAGTTGCGTTAAGGCGAGTAATAAGTTTGCGAACTTTGACTCAACTCTGTATAGAACATAGACACATTCTTTCTCTACTTTACCGGACCGACCAACTCTGGCTGTACGGACAGTACATATCTTTTGTATAGTATTTTTTACCTCCCGCCTAGAGAGGTATAGGGATGTATGTGCGCCTACTATGCACTTTCGTTCTGATTCATTATCTCAAATTCTACTGAACATAAAATTCTAATATTTTGCATTATACATTATTTGTACATCTAAATGAAGAGCTGAAAATATTTTGGTAAAAATCTTCCAACCGGAAACGGTATTTTCTTGAAGCATTCTAACATTTTTTGCAAAAAATATAGGTAATACTGAGATAGTTACAATTTGTCATACGACATTTGAAAGAACAAATTACCTCTTACAATATTAATTTAATATCATTTCTATATCTCTTACCAAAAAGGAAAATTATTTTTCAAAAATATGTAATTTTACTTACCACGATTTGTAAATCATAATATAAGAAAAAAAAAAATGAAAAAACTGACTGAATTCCAGTTTTTATCCTTCCATTAACCGTATCCAGTCAAGAAGCATCATCGATTCATTATTAACTGGATATATTGTAATAAGGTAATAACAAAAAGCTAATTTGATTTCAATGCCAATCGGAATCGGTACTTTGTTTGAAAAACTATTAAAAAAATTACAAAAAGTAGACTACCAGTAACCAAATTCATATATTATAGTGTCAAGGCGGAAGGTTATGTGCTGGCCACATCAGATTTTTTTGTAGTTCACACATGCTGTGAGGCTGCCCCATTCAAGTTCAAATTTTAGTAAGGATTACATTAAGATAAGTCTGGTTTATGATCAAAATAATTTTAGGACTGTCAGCCTACGAATACAGGAATGCCAACCAAAAAAATATAAACGCCCATCTTATGGAGTCATTGTACTCTAAATGAAATAACATATTTGGGGACGACACAATTTAATAATATATTACATTTAATTATAATATTCTTACAGTTCTTACTACCTACGAAAAGAATGCGTTACTTTACTAGCTGTGGTTGTTTAACTGCACAAACATCTCCCCTTAGATCTACTCTCCACTAGCAATTATAATATTCTTACAGTTATTACTACCTACGAAAAGAATGCGTTACTTTACTAGCTGTGGTTTTTAACTGCACAAAAATCTCCCCTTAGATGTACTCTCCACTAGCAACTACTGTTGCAACGATTCTTACTATTAGCCTTGTTCACACGGATTCTTTCATTCTTTTGAATCCTGAAAAGAATTAATTCATCGTTTTGAAGCTATCAATGAATTAAATATTTTTCTTTTCTAAGACTAATATAGAAGATTCAATTTAGCGGCGCCGCTATTTGACAGGCAATTCTTACCGGGATTAATTAAGAATTAAGAAGCATGAAAGAATCACGAACAGGGCTCGCTTGCATTCAAATAATCATTGTTCTTAATAAATAATTATAAACTAATTTCTTCTTATCATGAAATTTCAGTAGTAAATCACTCAATTTCGTTTATATCATGAACAGGGTTCGCCTGCATTCAAATAATCATTGTTCTTAATAAATAATTATAAACTAATTTCTTCTTATCATGAAATTTCAGTAGTAAATCACTCAATTTCGTTTATATCATGAACAGGGTTCGCCTGCATTCAAATAATCATTGTTCTTAATAAATAATTAAACTAATTTAATCTTCTTATCATGAATCTCAGTAGTAAATCACTCAATTACTTTATATCTTCATTAAAATCAACTTATCTAATACCAAGATCAATCTCATAAAAAACTAGAGCAGAATATGTTTTGCACAGTGCACAGATTATCATAAATACCCAATTTAATTTATTAGTCCTGATTCACAGATTTCTAATCTCCATCTATACTTTCTACTCAGAACTCAGAACTGAGGGAAATAGGAAAATCAGAATGCAACAGACATCCGTCAGCTTTCTATCGAAGATAGTTTTATTAGAAAATGTCGAACAAGATTAAATTGACAGATTTATGATGACTTTATCGCTAACAGTTGATGATGATACTGATCTACATGCTATTGTTTTTGTCTTAAGACACTTTCCGGACGTAAGAAGCCTGTTCACACAAGGATTCCTCGAATTTTGAAAACAAATTCTTCAATGAGTCTTGGAAAAGAAGAAGAATGAAAGAATCTTCAAAGAATCCATGGTTGCACAGGCTATTATGTAACTTAAGTACGCTAAATATTGAACAAGAAATTGTGCAACAAATTGAACAATATCTTGAGCAATAAATTGCTTTGTTTTTTACGAACTCTGTTTTATACTGAGACAATTTTATATACCTACCTACAATATTTAGTTTGTGATTCTGCGTAGTTCGCATATAATAATAATTTGACAGCCGCGCTTATCTATTTTTTCAACAATTTATGAAGCAATGCGATGTTTCACATAATTTGCTGTATGATACTACAGATTGTTTCAAAAATTGAACAAGATCTTGTCAAGATTTAGTGTAATGTAAAACGGGCTTAAGACTTTTTAATTGACTTTTGTACGTGTATATAAAATGCGATGATTCAAAATTTGTCCGTTAAGTGTATAAAAAACTTAACAGTTATTTACAAAACGCTATCAACATTAATACACCATAATTATTTTTCCATGGTTATTACACTTCTCCAACAAACAATTCATAATATATCGCGTGTTCAAATATTTAAATTAAAGTAATTAAAGCAAATGATATCAAAAAGTGACAATGACAGTGTCCAGACCTCTTCCTGAATTTTTCAGTTTTCAAGGCCCACTAGACCAATTCAAGTGCTATTAAAATTACATCACCAATTAGTGAATTAATAGTAGTGCATCATGTTTCTACAAATATATTTAGAGCTGACGAAACAAAAAATAAATAGAGATTGTAATAATATATAGTTATTTAAGTATCAAGGATGCTAAGTGTTTGTTTGTTTGCTCCTATAAAAATCCGATGTGGCCAACACATGATCTCTCGTCATTCTCTACTATTTTACTAAGTGTGTAAGAAGGTACTTACTCACAAATATACCATTGTAGAAGGAAATTCGGGAATTGTAGTTTTTATAATATTATTAAAGTTTATTATGACCTTATAAATAAAAAATGACTTATTATTTTTCATTTCAATTTGCCAAAAAGTCAAAAATTTGTAGAATTTTAACTTCTTGTAATTGGAAAATGGTGCTAGATAGAAACAACGTTTTGAATACAATTTGTAGATAGTATCATTTAGTATACATTGTTACTTAAAAAAATTCCTATTAATCCATAAATTTTGAGGATATTCCAGAAAAACTCTTCAAATCTTCAAGAAACTACCACTTCCGGTTGCACAATCAACACCAAAATCTAATCAGATCGAATCTAGGGTATCAGAATATTATGTAAAAAAATTCAAATTTTTTTATTCAGTAGTATTTGAGTTATCGTACCTCCAACATCCATTCATCCATGCATCCATCCACCCATCCATACACAGACATCATCGCGAAACTAACAAAATCGTGTTCTAGGGACCTCAAAACGTGCTTATCCATTGAAAACTCACTATCGAAATTTTAGCATGATTACAATACCTCTCTTACAGGACTAAGTGGCGCGAGGTAAAAATGTACATGTAATATTTACCTACCTGTATATCCTGTAATAGAAAATTAATTTCTTGATTTCTGGATTAAGTTTTGTATTTATAACGATCTTTGAGGAAATGAGATTGAATGTACAATTTCTTAGTCACGTTTAAAATAAAACAGGATACCGTAATATTTTTTTGCAAAACCCACACGTATATGTCTTGGGCGCCAATATAGAAAAACTTGTATGTTACGTATAAACAAATTATAATAGTTGAAAAACTGGTCTATAGAATACAGACTGATACAGATCTTTAATTGTTCTACCATTTGACAAAAAATAATAACTACTTTTTAATTTTAAGAGTCCAGTGTTTAGAAGTGTAAGCAGTTTCTGCTTTACTCATTGCATATTACAAATTTGAAGAAAAACAGGTACTAGATGTTTGTCAAAGAATTTATGCCCAGTTAGAATTCTGAAAAAATCTTTGGAATCCATATAACAAATTAATGAAAAAGTGTGTTTTAAGTAATTTTTACTTTATCTTATGATTAAGAGATTTATTGGAAAATGTAACTCGGCATAAACCTAGTACCATTCTTCGTCTGTAAATATATTTTTGAAATTTTGCTTTATGTGTAAAACTTCGTAAGACTAGACAATTTTTATGTATTTTAAGCGATTGTTTCCATGCTTTTCTGTACTAAAAACGCGGTGTTGAGCTACGTGGAGTCGATATCTTTAAGAAGTATCATTGTATTAACAGGTATTTTGTGTAATTTATTATATAAGGCAAATTGAAAATATAGCAGCTGTCAGATTATGATTTTTACCTTCCGCTTATCTGTAAAGGAAGGTATTGGAATCATGCAAAAAATCGGGTAGTGAGTTTTTAGTGAATGAGCACGAATTAGGGTCCTTACAACTCATTTTTGATAGTTTCCCGATGATGTCTGTATGTATGTATGTGTGTGTGTGTGCGTGTGTGTGTGTATGTGTGTGGTCCGGGCCGATGCCGTCTGTCGGATAACTCAAATACGAATTACCCAAAAATTTTGATATTTGATATTTTAGAATTGTATACGAATAGGAAGAGCTCATTAGATTTTGGTACAAATATCTTCACCGGAAGTGATATTTTTTGAAGATTAAGTGTCAAAAATTTCTATAAATTTAGATAAATATAGTATTTATTTGTAATAAGAATAAGAGGAAAAGTTATTTGCAATCTACGTTATAAAAAAATTGTCTTTATCTGGTAGCATTAAAGAACTGCAGTAAAATTTATAAAATAAATTTACCTATCAAATAAAACATTGAAATCTTGTAATCCATGTTCGGTTGATTTCTGTTTCTGCATAAAAAATATTGACAGATGAGACGGGTGACAAGTTGGCATACTAGCGCTATATAAGTCATAAGTAAGCTATTAAATGTAGTATCTGAACGGAGGATTGCTCCAACACAGAAGAGTTTTCGTGTGAATGAATCTTTTGATTCAGGTGATACTAATTTCTGTGTTTGAATATTTTAGATTTTTATTTGTATATTTTAAATGGGCATCGGATTGTACGTATACATTTCTGTTTAAAGTCTAGATATGGCGGAAGGTTGTGTGATGGCCACGTCAGATTTTTTAAATCTTAATTTAAAAATTGTACATGAATATAAAGATTCCGAATTTTTTTTAAAAAATTCCCATTTTATGCAAACTTTGCACGGTTATATCTCATGATACAAATTAATTTTTAAAATTTTAAAAAGATACATCTGTAGTTCCATTCTTTCTCTATTAAATGTTTATAAAAACATTATCCCGAAGTCAATAATAATCTGACAGTTTACTCGCAACGAAAACACTTTTACAGCATTTTTCAACTTCAAAATGACATTGCATAGCTAAGATGCGGCAAAGTACGAGTTTCGGACTGGTTTCAAGCAGCCCTTGTACTAGGGAAAAGAGTGGAATGGAAAAAAAGTAAAGTCGAGAGTATTCTAGAGGAATTCGGTAAAATCGTAGACGAGCCGCTAAATAAATATTTTGTGTAATAAATTTTATAAGGCAAATTTAAATTAGCAGCTGTCTGATTATGATTATTTATTTTATTTTTATACTATTTATAACCTTGCAACAAATTATTGTTTCAATATGCTATATTAAGGGGCTATACTTCTTGAGTGCAATAAGAATCAGAATTCACGATTCTGACTATATTGCTCAAAATAAAAATCTGAAATTTTACATTAGTAACGACAAAGCATTGTTGAATGGAAAAATTCAAACTATATATTGTTCCGACAACAATTAGAAATAAAAAGAAACTAAACACTAAAATTTCGTGAGGATCTCATGAATGAACTATAAAAGTTATCATTGAGTTTAAAGATTAAATGAATAGAACATAGATGAATAGAATAAAACTATAATTTTATCAACAGAGTTGCCATAAATTATATCTAAACTTGTACAATTTTCGCCGAATTTCGCATAATTATTAAAGCCAAACTAATTACATTAATTAAATATTTTAAAGATTCCGCACTTTTAGTATTCCCCCTTAATCTACATACAAAAATTCAACATCATACGTATAACAGTATTAGATTGAGATCCTCACAAAAATTACTCGTTTTTCAATGCGTATTATTGCCATGCAATAGGCCCTTAAAGGTATAATTTTACCTGCTAAAATTTATAATGTAAGAAATTTTATTGATAAAAGAAAATTGAGAAAGTATAAAAAAAATATTAGTTTATGTTATGTTTAATAAATAAATCAAGCTAGCAAAAAGTAGAAAAATAAATTCTGCTGTAGTAGAACATCTGGTGCAAAGATTAAACAAAGCAACAGTTAATCAAGTATCAAGTGCATCTACACATCAAACAAAAAAGCCACACCGCCTTTTTATTGCAAAAGCAATCCAATTACATCTGCCATAACAAAAGCCCGTCAACTGTCTTCAAGTGTTCGCCACATTTCCCATAACCAAAACAGCATCGGGACCTCAACAATCAAGTCATCATGTTTCACGTTATTTCTTGCACGCGCAATGTTGCAACACTTCAATCTAGCGGGCATAGACAGACAAATGCCAGTGCGAGATGCACGAGTATTAGACGAATGAATGGTGGGATCTTGTCCCAGTTTCCACGGGTTTTATTATACCATAACGCCGACACCTGACGCGAACGCTATGGCACTAGTAGAGGCTAATCTGTTTTTGATTAGTTGGACACTAGAAGAATAGAGTAAAATTCAAATAGCTAGAACCCTGCGCGAAGTACGAATTCTCGTCTTAGAGAAGCGTAGATGATAAACAAGAGGAAACTACGCTACTGTCTGTTCTACAGAACATCAGCTTCAATATCTGTTATTCTCATGTTGACAATCGTAATGTTTTGCTTCGTGTAACCCTGTGAATTTTGTAATTGATTGTGATTGAGTTATATTTTAGTTTTGTTTGAAAATTAAGTGAAGTGCAGCGCAGCATATACTCGCTAGCTCCGCTTTTGTAAAACGGACAGTACATGACAAGCTCTGCCTTCTCGCGCAGTCCAGGGTCCTAGCTATTTGAACTTTACTCTACTAGAATATAAGACTATCAGAATAGCGAAAATGTTTATGAAATTTAAATACATTTTTGCTACTGCCCAACTTGAGTCGAAAACTGTGGGCCAAAAATTTTATTCGACAACAGATTTGAAATCCTCGTGGTCGAATTAGTATATAGCAACATTTTAAGCCAATTCCTAATATTATTCTTTAGGCTAGAAAATAAGCAAGTTTTATCTCTTCGATTTTGTACCATTTTTAAATACCTGAATAAAAATTGTACCCCTTAGAATTTTTTCGTGAAAATTTGGATACCTACATAATTTGACCCGAGGAATCCAATAGTAAAAAAATAAATATTCCATTTCGACCAGTTTTCGACTAAAAAAAATTATGTCGAAAAATATAGGTCGAAAAAAAATTTCGACTGCAGATTTGAAATCCTCGGGGTCGAATTAGTATATAACCAAATTTTCATGCAATTCTGAGAGAAAAAGTTATTTTGGACAAAATTTCATCCACTTTTTTGGCCATTTTCGAAAACCCTTCATAAAAATTGTACTCGTTGGAATTTTTTCGCGAAAATGTGGATATATATATGTAATTCGACGTGAGAAATTCAATGGTGAAAAAATTACGGTCATAGCTACTCCCGTTTTTTACCTGGAAAAATTATCACGAAAAGTACTAGCCGAAAATTTTTTTTAGTGGCACCATTGGATTCCTCAGATCAAAAATAGGGTATAACCAAATTTTGAGCGAATCGAAAATTTCGAAAATTTTCGACATTTTCAAATATTTTCAAAGTACCTACCTACATTAAAATTGTACCCTATTCCTATTACTGGCGTTAACTGTTATATAAATTTATACATGAATAACATATTCTACCTACTCATGCTATATAGATATATGGGATGAGAATGCAAATAAATAATAGGAAATTTATTAATATACTTTATGATTACGTGTAATTGAAAGGTATTTAATAAGTCTTTAAATATATGTTTCTACACCTGAACAATGCGATCAACAATACACTCAACGCGTTTTTAGTTGGCCTTGGTCACGCCTAGTGCAAACAGTTGAATAACGTCTACAGTGGCTCCACCTGCACAGCAGGAAATGTTCCTGCTGAAGCGAAAGAACAAAAAATAATACTTCACTGAATAAATAATACCATAGTAGCAATCCAGTCAATTATATTGAAAGGAGACCTCAAAAATGAGTTATTGCCATGAAAAAAGTTTTCAAAAAGTTAATAGTTCGATACATATACGTCACAATAATGCGTTTCATGTGCATTCTTACTTACAGTAATAAAGAAACTACCAAATTGTATTTTATATTTTGTAACATTTAGAAACAGATTTTACATGAGTACATTTTAATTCCAGCCCCATGGTTTGAGAAGATTTTCAGCTATACATCTACGTCACACAAACTTTAAAAATTAATTACAGCTTTATCAGTACTCTGAATCGCTTTCAAATAACATGAAGTTTCAATAAAAAACTTTTAAAAAATGGTAAACTACCCTATTTATTCATTTAGATAAACTGGCAATGAGTGTAAGAAATAATATTTATCTTTTGAGATTTTAGCAACAAAATCAAGAACAACTATTTTACAAGAAGTTTTGTTGGACAAAAATCCAGTTTACTTTTAAATTTAGCTGCATTTTCCTCAACATCCTAAAGTTGAAGGTTTTCTACCTGCATCTTATATTTCTATCTCTCGTTTTGCAACTGCTGCGGTCAAATAAGGCAACAGGTAACGCGAATAATCAGAGCGAATGTTTGACATTTCGCCTACAGTTTCAGTTTAAAATGCGTTGTAGAATTCAAGATGGCTGCCGAGATGAGAGATTGTTCTTGGTTCACTTTCACTTGTTTGTTGTTAATCTTGTGGATATGGCGAGTCTACTTCCTGACCTCTTGCTGACCTTTATATCGGATCACACCTTGCAGGGAAATTTCTTACAAATTACCAACAAAAGATATCCTTATTCTATAAGGTTTATCAATAAATAGATGAATTTCATAAAAAAATACATACTAAAAATTATTAAACAGTACTTGGATTGCTATAGCATTATTGCAATAAATAAAGATTCATTCACAGGTATGAACATTAGAAATATAAATAAGACTTATGCAAACAATCCTTCTTCTTAAAACAACTTTTTAAAATTAGTTCCACATTTATATGCATTTTATTTGATAATCTGATAATTTCACAAAGAGACATGTAACTCTTGACAGAGGGAACACTCTACTGCGTCAAATTGCCGTAATGTCAAATACCCGCTGTGTTCAATTGCCGCAATGTCAAATTGCCACTGTGCCAAAACGCATCCCCACCACTTACATACTTGTAATAACGTATGTCGAGAGACTACTGCAAATTTATTTCGACACAGAGGCAATTTGACGAGTTTTGGGGCTCTAGTACGGTTTTGTTAGCTTTGTTAGTGTAGTAAATACCAAAACCGAGTTTGTGGGGCTCTAGTCCGGTTTTGTTAGCTTTGTTAGTGTAGTAAATACCAAAACCTATGCCCGATTGCCAGTATGTCTAAATATTGCTGTTGTGCCTGATTTCCACTGGGTCAAATTGCCTCTGTGTCGAAATAAATTTGCAGTAGTCTCTCGACATACGTTATTACAAGTATGTAAGTGGTGGGGATGCGTTTTGGCACAGTGGCAATTTGACATTGCAAAATTGGACACAGCGGGTATTTGACATTACGGCAATTTGGCGCATTGACATGCACCCTTGACAGATACTTATGTTTATGTAAAATATTTGCATAGCCCTGTGCGTCCTGTGTTTATGACCTATGTTTATTTTTACCTTCCGCTTACCTGTAAAGGAAGGTATTGGAATCATGCAAAAAATCGGGTTGTGAGTTTTAAGTGGATGAGCACGAATTAGGGTTCTTACGACTCATTTTTGATAGTTTCTCGATGATGTCTGTATGTATGTGTGTGTGTGTGTGTGTGTGTGTGTGTGTGTGTGTGTGTGTGTGTGTGTGTGTGTGTGTGTGTGTGTGTGTGTGTGTGTGTGTGTGTGTGTGTGTGTGTGTGTGTGTGTGTGTGTGTGTGTGTGTGTGTGCGTGTGTGTGTATGTGTGTGGTCCGGGCCGATGCCGGATGTTGCATAACTCAAATACGAATTATCCAAAAATTTTGATGTTTGGTATTTTACAATTGTATACGAATAGGAAGAGCTCATTAGATTTTGGTACAAATATCTTCACCGGAAGTGGTACTTTTTGAAGATTGAAAAGGTTAAGTGTCAAAAATTTCTATAAATTTGAACAAATATAGTATTTATTTGTAATAAGAATAAGAGGAAAAGTTATTTGCAATTTACGTTATAAAAAATTGTCTTTATCTGGTAGCATTAAAGAACTGCAGTAAAATTTAAAAAATAAATTTATCAAATAAAACGTTGAAATCTTGTAATCCATGATCGGTTGATTTTTGTTTCTGCATAAAAAATATTGACAGATGAGACGGGTGACAAGTTGGCATACTAGCGCTATATAAGTCATAAGTAAGCTATTAAATGTAGTAACTGAACGGAGGATTGCTTCAACACAGAAGATTTTTCGTGTGAATGAATCTTTTGATTCAGGTGATACTAATTTCTGTGTTTGAATATTTTAGATTTTTATTTGTATATTTTAAATGGGCACCGGATTGTACGTATACATTTCTGTTTAAAGTCTAGATATGGCGGAAGGTTGTGTGATGGCCACGTCAGATTTTTATTTAAGGTTGTTATGAATGATTCCAAGAATCTATTTGTTAGATTCTTATTTTTATTTTATTGTAATTTTATTTTTATTTCAGAATAATTTGACGTATGAGGTATTGAAGAATTTTTGAACAGAATTTACACTAAAATTTTTAATATAATAATTATTACAATAAAATAATGTGACATTTCAAATTACAAAATCCTGAAATTCATTAGATCATTATTCTTAACCTTTAGAAAAACGTCTAAATCGTCCATAATTCAATCTAACATTAAATTATCATTACCATTGCATTAACGGTTACAGTTTTTCTCCAGGGATTTCGACCTAGTTTTAGAATCACTAAAATCGTTTGATTTGCACAGCCGAGCTACAGAAATAACGTTAGATTCGGCTAACGGTATGAAGCAATTTTCTGTTTTTGACTATAATTCGTTACGATCACGATAGTCATGGAGACGCTGTTTTTTGTTTGGTTAATCAACCGTTTTTGGAGCAATTGTTTCAAGAAAAAATCTTGTCTTCTGTATTACAGTTTTGAGTAGCGATTGTTTGTAGCAAGGTAACTTCAATACAGAATAAATATTACCTTGAAATTAAAATAGATACTTGTGGTTTCATAGGAAAATTTCTAATATAGCTTCAAGACATAATACGGTTATCTTTGTTGTATGATAAATAAATGTACAATGCATATGAATGAAAAATAGTATAATAGTTATTTGTATATCTTTATTTAAAGCTGTCTACTAATATTTAAATAAGAGCACCTTTTATATTATAAATAAGTAAAAATAAATTAATGTTGTAAATCTACAGGGTGAGTCAGCTAAGTGTTCCCTATTTCATTTGTTTGTAAAGTCTCAAGTTTTTGTGTAAAATCCGCCAAATTTTTGATGTAAATACAGTAGCCACTTGAGTTTTTGTTCGCAAAGTTTTATCATTATTGCTCTATTGCTTCCTAATTGGTGACTGAAATAATGATTAATTAATTAATGATTAGTCAAACGACTATTTGTAGGATTTTAAAGGACCTTAAGTGGCATCCTTATAAGATTCAAATTCTGCAGGAAATTTCTGAAGAGGATAAAGCAAACCGATTGGAATTTGCAGAAGACGAAATTGAACGAATGAATGAAAACCCTGGTCATCTGAATAACATCATGTTTTCTGATGAGGCACATTTTCATCTTGATGGTGGATTTAATAGACACAATCATCGGTATTGGTCAGATGAAAATCCCCACTGGATTGTTGAACAATCCTTGCACTCTCCTAGAACGACTGTTTGGGCTGCAATTGGAGATTTTGGATTAATTGGTCCAATTGTCACATTGAAGTGAACCACTCGTGAAGTTTTTGTCTGATCGATTTGAAATTTCGGCAGTAAAAATTCCTTTAGATAGTTCATGTTTTGCAAAAATTTCGTCACTTTCTGATAAAAATTGTCTAAGTTATAAAAAATCCAAATGGGGAATAGTTAGCTGACTCATCCTGTAGATTCAGAATTTTGTTGTTTACAATATAATATTCAAATCATTTTTTGATAAAATAATGAAAGTTCATTTTAAGGAACCCAATCATTTAACTACAATATGTAACATTAACATCTCAGGTCCTATTAATCTCTAAAGAAGATTTAATTGCCCAACTAAATTTTGTGTACACATACTTCAATCAACTTGATCGTCCTCTTGTGGTCTTGTGTAATATAAATGTTAGTAAAACGCGATTTAAAAATAAAAGTAGGTCGAAATCTTTGTAATTTCATCATTCCTTACATTCACCAATTTGTATCCTTTCTTTGCCATTGATCATTTCATCCAGAAAAACATCATCATTGATATTTCCACTCCTGTATAAAGTAAGCCATAAACAAAGACAATTTTATCGCTTTGACAGCGGATAAAACCTTAATTACCTTTTTCTTAGCAACCAAACAATAAACAACACACTAAAATATCATTTTCTTCATATTTCTAATATTTGTCAGTGAAATGATTAGATTTTGGAATTTTTGTGGAGAAGAACCAAAGGAGTCGTTAAATTATCTCGTTGAATTACACTCGAGCATTTTGTTTCCTCCGAATAAATTTCTGTTTGACATCTCAACCTGTCACCTGACAGGAATTTGACTCGAAAAATTGTTTATATGCCTCCGGTCGGCATCGCTAGTTTTCCATATCTCAAAATCCGCCAGAAACTAGGCCTAGGCCGGCAAACAACCGGAAGTTATAGGTTGGCATCTTGACATTACTACAGTTGTCAAGCACATGTCAATTTTATGCGTTGAATATTTTTTATACAAGAATTAACAAGATTTTGACAAATTTTAGACGTAAATCGTTAATAGAAACTGAAATAAATATATTTTAAGCTCAAATGCAAGTATTCAGTGCACAATTTTTTAGGTTATGTATAATAAAATACAAATTAATTTAATTCATTTTATATTTTTGTAATGAAATCGGCACATAAAATATTGTGTATTACACGTCCAGAAACTGTTATGCTAGTGCTCGTAATTTGCAAGCCTCGCCTGTGGCTCGGCGTTTCAAAAATTCTCGCTCTTGCAAAAGGTCAGTTTCTGGCCTTGTGATACAAATAAAATAACTATTTAAAATAAAATCACTTCACCTACGGTGTCGTGATTTTATTAAACAATTTTTCGTTTCAAATTGCTAAGCAACAAGGTTTGAATAAAAACAGAAATTAATCTTGTGTATTTATAGTTGATAAATTATAAAATTGCAACAAAAATGTCAACAGTTTTCACTTCATGTTTCGTGAGCGCACAGCGCGCATTTAAACAACTGAAAGTAAAAGTTCCGGCGGTCAGTAATCCGGTGTTGATGACTATTAATATTTAAAACAGCTGACACTCGTTTCCAGCGCCATTTGTTCGTTATTCACATGTTTCATTCGCAGGATTTAATTTATTGATGTCAGTTAATTGTTAATTAATTTGTATATTGAATAGTGTCGTTCTAATTGGCGTATTGTTGGTACACATTGTTGAAACTGAATTAATAAACAATGCAATAAATAGAAACTTAGAAATTGCATTTTAGAAGACTTTCATTAATAGGATCTTAGAATAAGTGCTCATTTGTTTAGCAAAATGCCATTTGAAGATGTTCGATAATTATGAATTTCACTTATGTAAATACATTTTAATTATTTCCGTTTACCTTAAGTACTAAACTTAAGACAAGACATGAAAGTCTTGATAGTTAGAAATAATATTTATTAGTAAAAAAATTGAAGCATCATTCACATAAGTATTTAGTTTTAAGGTTTACATTTATGTTTACGTTCAAGAAAGTTGGAATACATCTATCTAAATACAATCATTCACAGTACTTGAAAGTAGGAAGTGTGAATGTTCATATTTGATACATGATGCCCATGTCACACCGGCGTGGCATGAAGCACGGTGCTCGATGTGGCATTTTGCTTCGTTCATAGCTGTCAAAAGGGTGTCACACCGGTATAGCAAAATGCCATACGAAAATTTGTACTTTGAAGGTTTTTGAAAATTATTTTTGACAGATGAGAATTGTTACTATTTTGACATCAATTATTCACCAAATCTCAAAAATTATACTAAGGACTCACTGTGAAATCAGCAACAAATTTCCATGTCAAAATGCTCGACGGAATAGCGGCGATACAATTTTTACGTTATTAATTTGTTCCATCGAGCACCGTGCTTCGTGCCATGCCGGTGTGACATGGGCCTAAATGTAAACTTAATAATTATGCGAATAAGGCTTTCAGACGATCCTCTACCGCGCCAGAGAACAGCAAAAACATGTATTTCGCGCGCTACTCCACAGCGTTTATTGTTAAATATAATAATCTAAAGATAAAAATACAATCTACAAAATGCGAAACCCTCTTTTTTACAAATATTGCAGTTTGTTTTACAAGAGTGCCAAAATTATTTGTTCCCTTCAAACATAAATTATTTTTATGTTTAACAAAACAATAAACGCTATAGAATAGCGTGCAGAATCAATGTTTTTGATTGTGTTATGCCACCTTAAGCTGCCTATATATTAAAAATAGCCGCAAGTACGGTATAATATAATTTAAAACGTTTGCTTCTTATTTTTGCTGTTTACGTTCGTTTCTATTTTCGCTATCGTATCGAATAAATCACACCGCAAGCTGCTTGCGTTTAATCAAACGATTCGAACCGCGCAAGGCGGGTTTTATTAAAGTTTACAGGAACTCAGAACGAAAATAACACAAGTAACATGACTTAAACCGACGCATGCGGTGACAGCAAAGCATAAAGCGAAGCGTGGATGTGTGTAGGAAACATCGGAGGTGTTGTGCTCTTGATTATTAGAATAGTCGAGGAGAGTATTGTTCAACTTGGACTACTTTCATAGAATATATTTAAATTTAGTAAAACATTTTTGTTTGTTTATTTGCTACGGTATCATATACAAGACATCTCTGATTTACATATAATATAAATTGTATAGTTGAATTTGAATCTAGCTTAGAATATGAGTTCAATATTCATTTGATTAAATATTAATAAACAATAAAATAAAATGAACGCATGTAGAAAATATTGTATTCTCTACGTATTAAGGGAGGTCGATACCTAATTGCTGGATTTCACTGTGCGGCTCGTCTACCTTTTTGTCGAATTCCTAGAATACTCTCGATATTACTTTTTTTCTATTTCACTCTCTTCCCCACTACTACGGCTGCCCAAAACCTGCCCGAAACTCGTACTTTCCCACATCCTAGCTATGCAATGTCATTTTGAAGTTGAAAAATACTGTAAACATGGCTCCAGATTCCCATAATAACTTCTGTATTTTTTAAAGAAATTAAGTAAAACAAAAATTATTCGAAAAAGGAAGCTTAGCTGCATGCTTCTTGTTTTTAAATTTTTCTTGCCATTTATAGTGACCGAAAAAAATAATATCAAATAATGACAAAAAACCGCAAAAAACGTCATTTTAAAATATTTTTTACTTCAAATTCCTAGGCCAAAGACAAAAAATAAAAATATAGAAGCATAAAGACATCCTTTGTTAATACACTCATATGGAAAAGCATCATATATTTCAATTATAATTAAAGTAAACGTGGGAGGCGTACACCTCTGTAACGCTGTAAAATTTTAGGGTAGACGAACACCTTAAATAAATAAATACCACACTTTATTTAATTCAGAAAATTAAATTACAAATATTCAGTTTTTCCACTACAACTTGTTTCAATATTAAATTTTTTTAAACAAATAAGATATTTTTATAATAATAATAATCTTAAGCCCTGTTCACTCCAGGATTCTTTGAGGATTCTTTCATATTTTCGTCCTTCAGAATATTGAAAAAAGTTTGGTGAGAATTGCCTGTCAAATAGCGGCGCCGCTAAATTGAATCTTTAATGAGTCTGGAAAAGAAGAATTTATAATTCATTGATCAGTGAATATCTTTTTCCCAAGATTCAGATAAAATAATCCATTTGATAACAGGATTTTATAGATTAGTAGGTATCTTGCATTTCTCTATCATGTATTACAATACACCGTTGTGTCTTAACTAAAGTACTACTCGATACTGACCTAGTAGTAACAGTACTACAACTTGATCAGTTATCAATACCAACATGTGCTATAAACGCATATCAACATGGCTAAGCACTCGAACACTCCGAGTAATTGCAGTGTAGTTCAGAGCAATTCAGTGCAGAATTGTGCACTGTACCAAAGAACAAAGAATTATCGAGAACAACAAGATTGTTGTAGAACTGTAGAGTATGGAAATAGAGGTTTTCAGATATGCTCTACTTGAAAAATTAACCATGTATGGTAATTTTTTAAAGAATGGTTGTTGAAATATTCAGTGAAGCATTTACATTTTTATAATATCCTGCTCAATATGTTATATTCTAGTAATTTTGATCTAAATTTGGATTCTTCAGAATTTTTTACATAAATGTACTAATTTTTGCCATAAAATTTAAGTTTTTATAATACGATATTATAACTATTGGGAATTGATGCATTGAGACGTTGCCTTTATTATTTATAATATATTTGTTTATTAAATTAATTTTCTCAAGAACTAGGTATATTATATAGATTATAGAGACTTAAAATTTGAAATGTACATTTTGCGATTTGTCAGTTGCAAAACCCAAAAAATCATACATAATATATGATTTTGATGCACGGTTTTGACATATCGGGTTTTACCTTAGTACCATAGAATTTATTGCAATTTTAAGTTAAAGTTCTGAATAAATATTTGTCAGATATCTTAAAAATTTACTTACAAGATTTTTTTATTTTATAAAAGATATATTGTTTGAGAATAAATTTCTTTATTTTTTATGAGTAGGTAAAATATTTTTATTATTTTGTTGTTCTGTTGTTATAAACAATAAACTCTTCTTTTCATCATGTATTAAATTAAATCTGTCAACTAAACTATTAAAAACGACTGAATAAAAGTATTAACAAAAGAAACTCACACAATAAATAAAAACAATAATATTCTCAGGATTTCTACCCATAAACGTGTATCCTGTTATTATTTTTCTTGCATGTTTTAAAAGCAATTAAAATAAATAAAAAATGGAATTAAATTTGAACAGACAAACAATAGAATTGCGGTTTAATTCTTCTTGAATATTTCTCTCGATGACATGTGACCTTCCGCGACCTTGAAAAGCGAAACTGTAACTGACGGCATTATCTACATATATGCAGAAAGGATATAGTAATTATTTCTGCGCTAATTTGATTTTAATTTGGTATATGAAACAATTACACCTTATTCTTTTTACATTTTACATTGAGCAAGCGCAACGGGCAACTGCAATATTCAAGTCAGAGTTGAACAAGAAAATTTCAGAAGACATTTTTTTTTCATTTTACACTGAGCAACATCAGCAACATGCAATTACTTATTTAATGTATAAATTTATTAATAAATTTACCAATATTTTGTTACTATATTATGTCAACTTAACCTCTTGGATTTGTTTGTATATTGTTGGGAAATAAGGATAGATTATAACCACTAGATAGGAATTATAACCACTAACGCGCTAACTTACAAATACAAATTAAACTTTTTGACGTTTATGTTCAGTTGGTAGCATCATAACGAACTAAAAATAACTAGAAATAACTGTGAATTGCCTGCAAGCCTTACAAAAATTAGAACATGTTCTATTCCATGCAACCGTTGCCTCAAGATTGCTTCTGCCTGTTGAACGTGCAATTTCTGTATTACACTCATGCAATATTAAAGCAACTTGTCAAAATTTGCACTTGCAACTGCAATATTGCTCAATGTAAAATGGGCTTTAGGAATAGAATTTTTTTTAAATATGTTTTTAGCACTTAAATTGAGAAAGAAGTTGCGCTGTGACGTCATTATTTTGTACACATTCAATACTCATTAATTATTTTTAGGATTGTTGATTTTCAAAATAAAAATTAGACATGTAACCTATTCGAATTATTATAAATGATGTTAAAACAATTGTCAACCTAGTGGCATAAAAATGTTAGACAAAAAAGTTGAACTAAATTAAAACTAATTTTTGAATCAAGATATAGTACAAATATTTGTGCGGCACATACCCTTAGATTAAGCTAAATATCTTAATTAAAAAAATCTTTGTAATAATAACATTCTCCTCTATTTTCTTCTAACCCTAATTAGTAATTAGTCTTAAGGGGCCGCTCTATTTCTTAATCAGTATTAATCTAGTAGGTCAATGCTCCAGGCACATATCGCCTGTGTTTTGTTCCAGATGCCAGGATTCATTAAACAAAAGACGAGAGGCGTTATGTAAACATGCAACAATGTTGGCTTTTTTAAGCGATGCTCATTTGCTGACAGCTCTCGCTGAATTAAGTGTTAAGTAAGAATCTTACGGTACTTGAGTCCGTTAAAAATTTGCAGTATTTGCAAAAAATTGTTGTAATTAGTGTTACTATTTTTAGACATGAACAATAGCTAAAGTCAAAAATAACTGTACACACGGAAATAGTGAATATAGAAAAAAATTAATTTCTTCCATAGCTAATGTTAAAGTACTACTTTATGGACTATTTTTGAGTCGATAAAGTGACACTTTAACCAAGGTTAGATAAAGTGAAATTAGAATAAAGTATAACTTTAGTAGATACAATAATAGTATATTATTTAACGAGTAAATAATGTAGGCTATAATTAATGAGGATGAAAGTTTGTTCACGAGCCGAAGGCGAGTGTATAAATCATCCGAGTTAATTATAGCCATTATTTTCGAGTCAAATACGACGTTTTATCTACAACTTTTTAAATAAAGCAACATTTTCTTTCTACAAATTTGTATTGATATTAACCTAACCTCAAACTTTGGTGTGATGACAATTTATCCGAGTAATTTAGAACTATTATGGGCTAGTCATATAAAGCGTTTTACAAATTTTTATTATTTTTACTGTTTCTGCTTACAACGTCATAAAATTATAACTTGATGTAACACTAATATTAAAACAGATGTGATGGCAGTTTGACAGTTCGAGAGAATAAAGTACTCATTATTTAACAGTGTGAAATAATGAATTCATTATTTCATAATGTGTCCTTATGGAGGGATTTATTATACTACTTTCACGTATATAATGAATACATTATTCTATTGTTGTAGATAAAGAGAGTTTATTTAACATTTTTTGTTCAAATTCGTTTTTACACATTTCTGGATCGTCTGTGAAAAAAGTAGGATGATGAAAAACATTACAAACTCCGAAATTTCGTTTTGATAATAATTTAATTTAATATTGGTTTTCATATATTTTAAGGGCGTTCGGTTCTGCTTTAAATATGTCAATTTTAAGGAAATGTCTATGATATCGTCAATATAAATGTTATATCTTGATTATTATTGACGTTATGAAAAAATGTCGGACAATTTTCTTTACTTTGATATCAGCAATTAATAAAAAAATTCTATACATTTGAAATAATAGCACCGTCAGGAAATTCCAGTGAAAATCGACGTATTTGAAGCGTGGTCGAACGCCCTTAATCTCAGAAAAAAATTAAATTTTATACACGACGATAAAATTATATTATCGACTCGAGAAAAAGAATTCACTCGCTCCTTCGTCGCTTGTTAATTAACACTTTTCTTTCGTCGATAAAATATAATTTTATAATCTTGTATAAAAATTAACTATTACTGGTTTGGAGCTATAAATTACAAATTCTTCTTTTCCAAGACTCATTGAAGAATTCTCAAAGAATCCATGTCTAAACAAGGCTATTAACAGAACTTTCTGTACTGTAGAATATCCAGAAAAATAGTTTACTGATAATAAACATACATAAATAAAAATAAAATAGATATCGTTGAAATCGGGGCAATTTAATCTGACAGCTGCTACACAAAATTGATCCTAAAAATAAATAAATTATTCAAAATAATTAACAGTCACAGATCTCAATAAATACGGCCTTAGTCAGATGAAACACCTGTCAACATTATGAACTAATTTCAATAAGGCATCATTACAAATATCTACTCCTTACGGTAAACAGAATAAATTTTCCTAACACGTTGTGGACTTTTACAAGAAATACTAAAAATTCAATGTGTTCAATGAATAAAAACAGTCACGTATTGGCGTCAATTTCGATGCAGGACACTACAGACATACAGACATACAACTGGACAATGATGTAGAGACCTATATAACCATAGCGGTACATGTGACATGTATGAAGCATGTGACATGTATGGATCATGTTGACATGTGACTCGATCTGTCAACGGTGAAAAAAACATGCAATATACAATAAGACGAAAATGAATTTATTAAATATTAATATATAAATTCATGTACCAGCATTGGGAATTGGGATGAATTCCCTTAGGTTAAAATATCTTCTACCGCGACAGAAAACAGCCAAAAATATTTCGCGCGCCACTCCACAGCGTTTATTGTTTTGTTAAATGTAATAATCTAAAGATATTGTTGAAGATAAAAGTACAATCTACTAAATGCAAGATGCATTAAATGTTAATTTGAATTTTGACAATTTTTGTTATTTTTTGTACAAAAATATCTTCTATTTTAAAACGAATTTTAAAAATTCGATAGGTTATTTCGTAGATCCAAGCTTTGTTGACAACATATTAAAATTTGAAGTTAATTCACTTATAAATAAAAGCTGTACAGTGGCGCGCGAAAACCTTCTTTTTTACAAATATTGCAGTTTTTTTTACAAGTATGGATGCCAAAATTATTTTTCCCTCAAACATAAATTATTTGTTAATTTTATGTTTAACAAACAATTAACGCTATATAATAGCGTGCAGAATCAATGTTTTAACTGTTTTCTGCCTTATCTAAGACTATGAAAAAATAAAACCTAGTACATTTATTGTATGTTTGTGATTGTTACATCATATAAAGTTATAAATTATGATTTATTTTTGATAAATATTATTTTTTTTTTACAGAAACAAGATGTGGTCATCCTGCTGTCCCTCCAAATGCTCGAGTCGTGCTGAGCTCAAAAACAATAGATATAGGAACTACAGCCACATATACGTGCGATGAAGGGTAAGTTTTATCGTTTAAATACCACGGGATAAAAGTGTGTTATTAAAATTATTACTGTGTGAAAAAAATATATTTTACTCCAGATTTCAGAGATATAATAATTTCTGTAAAACATAAATTAATTAACAAAATATATGGGATATTATTTTATTTAAAAGGGTTAATGTTAATTATTTTATGTAGATAAATTAGTCTATTTTTAAACTAAATTCTTGAATATGATTTGAGGAAATAAAAAACATCAACATTAAGGTCCTGGAAAATTTGGGAGTTCTGCAATTCTTCCTCTAATTTTTTTAGTTTCATATAAAAATAAAGTTTGCGAAATCATTATGACTGATGTGAATTCAAGCAAATGACACTTTCTTATTATTTTCTTTCCTTGTTGTAAATTGTAATCAGGAAGTTGGAATAATAAAGTGGGTTTTTATTAAAATAGAAATGTTTAGAGACAGGTTCAAAGGGTCCCTTTCCCTTCAGTAATCATTTAATTAATAATTTTACTTGAAAAATTTAAAATCCTTTGAGTTTGTCTTGAGGTAATGTTTTTATAAACATTCAATACAGAAAGAATGGATCTACAGATGTGCCTTTTAAAAATTTAAAAAATTAATCAGGAAATATAACCGTGTAAATTTTCCATAAATTGCGGAATATTTATTATCATATACAACTTTTATATTAACAATTTAAAAAGGCACAACTGTTAATTATTGATCCTTTAAGTTATAGGTACTAATAATAATCCTTGTTGAAATAAATTTTGTTACCGGTCACAAAACACTAGCTACGTTCTTACGTTTTGTGCTGGATTTTAGGAGGTAGACGGGCTTTTTAAGATTATGACAAAAAATATAATTTAAAAAAAGTAGGTCTGTTTGTCGGTCTGTCAGTCTGTCGGTCTGTCAGTCTGTCGATCTGTTCGTAAGCAAAGCACGATAACTTGAGAACGCGTTGGAATTTTGGACTGCAATTTTATATTTAAGCTTTTTACATAAGTTAGTTTTAAGTTTGTTAATGAGCTTTATTCAACCAGTGGTACCAAATTTATAAACTTTTTTTATTAAAATACCTACTATCGAGCGAGGTATCAAATTAAAGCTCTCGTTAGGAACTTCTCGGATGAATCTCGAACTAGAATTTAGACGAAAAAATTATAATGTAAAACAGGTTGTCTGGATGTTGGATAACTTAAAAACGCGTTGGAATTTTATATTTAAGATCTTGAGCTGACTTAAAGTTCATTAATGTGGTTTATTTGACCAGTCGTACCAACTTTATAATTTAAAAAGAAATACCATCGAGTATGGTATCAAATTAAAGCTCTCGGGAAAAGAATTCTAGTTACAAATTAAAAATAACATTTAAACGATCGTCAATCTTCAATGAGTCTTTTTGTCTGTTTCAGCTACTCGTCATTCGGCGACAGCACCCTCTCCTGCAGCCCCTCCGGCCGCTGGCTAGGCGACCTGCCCTTCTGCGGCACCAACGTGGCCTTCCGCCGCCCGTGCAACCAGTCCACCTCCGTGCGGGGCGGCGCCGCCTCCAACGGCAACGACGGCGACGCCTCCACGGAGCACGACGGGCGCCGCTGCACGGAGACGCAGCAGGAGGCGAGCCCCTGGTGGCACGTGGACCTGCTGCAGCCCTACGCCGTGAAGGTGGTACGTGTTACCACCAGGGGGTGCTGCGGACACCAGCCGCTGCAGGACCTGGAGATTAGGGTGGGGAATAGCAGTAGCGAGCTGCAGAGGAATCCGCTGTGTGCTTGGTTCCCTGGAACGATTGGTGAGAGGATTTTAATTTAGTTTTAATATATAGGAATAGACAAACAACGCAAGCCTTTGTTGTGAAGCAAAGAACTAGCGTAGCGGTGTGAAGACACCTTGAAGTGTTGCAGTTTGCTTATGTTCATTCTCTGTTCCATGACAACAAACCAGAAGTCAGCAATGTGCAACACTCTATCGTGTCCTCGCCTATAGCTGCTGCTCCCCGCTACCGTACTTCTTGCCTTCACAACATTGTATACTACAGAATTGTGTATTATCTGTCTATATATGGTCGAAGATCAATATACACTTCGCGAAACAAAAAACCGCCCACCTTCAAAAGGTGAAACTTCAAACCGCTGTAACTTTTAGACATTTGATCCAAATCACTTGAAACTTTTTGTCTTCTGAAGCTCAAAATATTGACTTTGAAATGCATAGGCTTCAGTTTAGCTCAAGTCCCCCTCCCCTTTACCGCGCCGAACAAGTTCAGAGAAAGTTTTTTGCGTAAAAAAATGTCACAATAAAATACCAATAGTCAAAAATTTATAAGGCAGTAGCATAATGACTATTTAAATTTTCATAATAAATTAACGAAAAATTTCCTGTGTAAAACAAACACAACTATTTTTCTATACTTGACAATTTCTTGACCAATAAATTGTGCTTATATATGAAAGAAAGATATAGATATATTGTAATGTTATCCACCAAATAATTAATTAATTGTCCTTGAAATCTCAAAACCTGTTAGAGATACAGACTTGATTTTAACACCATTGCATTCCTTGGGCTGAAATACAAAGGTGTACAAATTTTCAGACAAAAATTCAAACTGGAATATTTTTAATTACAGTTAACATTTTTTAAATTCCTGCTAAACTCTTCAACGAGCTAGAACTCGAAAACTATAAGAGATAATTGAATTCTGATTGCAGTATTGCATTCAGCAGTATTCAAATGTACTTACAAAATATTTTTCAGCACTGAAAAATTCCTGAAAGAAAAATGGCACACGTTTAAAAAATTCCTGCTGAGTTTTTTGATCTAATTTTTAATTATTATTTTAGTTATAATTTAAAATTATTGTACTTGAATTCAACAAAATTATCTCCATTTGATCAACTTTATGGGTTCTTAAGTACATAATTGTCAGTAGCCAACAAAATATTATCGTTCCAATTAATTACAACAATAAAAACTTGCCAAAAATATCCTCAAATGAATTAAAACTTAAAAGGCATTTAATGAATCCGACCGTGATCCAAATAAAACCGCTTTTAGTGGCGCCATTATCCGCACAGTAGACTTTTTACTAATGGATAAAATCAACATTAGTACCGCACCCATGCTCAGCACGAACTAGGAAGCAGATGTCAACAGTTAATTAAAAGACGAAAAAAATAAAAGACATCAATTCTTGAGACAAGAATTTATTGACAATAAAAATGCTTCTTTAAATAGTAGATTGCTAATCAAAATACCCAAATTGGGTGTGGCAGCCTCATATACAGGGTGTATAGTATGAATCAAAAAGAATTAAAATATGGGTCCAAGCAAATGAGACATTTTGTAAGTACCAAATTTATTTTTCCTATTAGTAAAATTATTATTATTACTACATTAATGTAATTACGCTAATAAATACTGCATGACTATTGTTTAACTTTTTTGTATTTAAATGTGACAACCAGTGGTACCCAAAATCATATTGCTTTGCAAACTACTGTTAAATTTACGAATTTCAACAAAATTATTTTTAATTCATGATCAGTGCGTCCAATACTATACACCCTTACATTTTGTTACACAGGTTGGGTTACATTCTGTGAGTGAGGTATCAGTATAGATATACAGGGTATATGTTGTTTGATATACTGATTACGAATCAAGTTTTTTTTTAATTCGAAAAATTAAAGGCAGTTCGCCTGCAGCACTTTTTTTAGTACTGCACTGGATTCACTTTCCTATTAAACACAAAAAATAGAAGTAGGTAATCAACAACTTAAATTACATAATTATTTACATTATTAGCAGTTATTGATAATAGATATTTTATTTAATTATTAACTTTAACATAACCATCCACCCAGTGGTAGTGGCAACGAAAAATTTTTGACTGAGAAACATGGAAATTAGTTTTGCGATTTAAAAATATATTCTTTTTGATTCGTAATCAGCATATTAAACAACAACAATTATTATTATATGCCAAAAGCTTTTAATTCGAAATGCTAACTGACTTACATGTCAAGAATTAGCATTTTCTTTTTGTTGATTTACAAATCGTGATATAGCAAATCGATGAAGCTGAACTGTTGAAAATATTTCGCAAAGAAACTATAGCAAATCGTGACTATAGAAACTGATATTTTTAGATTTCACTTTTGCCAAAAAATTTATTTTTAATAATTGATTTATAATATGACGTGCTGACTATTGAGCCATCGGCAGCCATAAACTATAAACGCAATGACACATGTCAAACCTATTTATAGAATATGGCAGTGACATAATAAATAATATAATGTAACATAAATGAAACATTTATTATAGTTTATTACGCATTCGTGTAACATATATGTCCTGTAGAAAAGTTCTAGTGACATCACCTATTAATTATATAAACTTTAATCTTGCAATTAATATTCTGATTATTAAGTTGACATCTATTTGTAGTGTAACAAATTAATATTCTTAACATTGCTCGTTACATCACATGTTCACGTTGCATTGTTTTGTACTTCTCGATTTCTATGCTAGTTATTATGCATTTTCTCAAATATCATAACTTATAAACAACAGCAGTGAACAGTTGAAAAGCGTCTCTAGGAAACGACGATTACAGCATTTTACAAAACAGTGTGAAAGTTCTATCATTTTCACTTTTGTTTATGAATTTGCTGCGAACTGTGAGATTCATTTGTTTAGACACTTGAGGTTGAAACAGTTGATAGTTTCGATTGTCAGCTGTTTCTTCATCAAGTGTTGAAATTTGTAATAAATGAAGCATATGAAACACAGTAACAGTATTGAGCAGCATATTATGAAAATGTATTGTTTAATAGGTACAATCTGAAAATCTGGGAATGTATCGTTTCATAAAAGAATCACGTACAGTTTGATGTTTCTTCATTGCACTATTATGAAAAATTGGTGCAACATTTAAATGATACGTAATTAAAGACAAAATTTTCACAATGGAGCTGTGATTTCTAGAAGATAACTTGACTTATAAAATGATACAATATATGAAAACCAATCTGCATTATATTTATACATATTTGATTTATCTAGTTTCATTTTTACTCCCTAAAGCCCTGTTCGCACGAGGATTTTTTGAAGATTCTGAATCCTGGAAAAGAAGAAGTTGCAAGATCCTGAATCTTGAAAAAAAAAAATTAAATTCATGGTTTGGAAGCAATGAAAAAATTATAAGTTCTTCTTTTTCAAAACTCATTCAATTTAGCGGCACCGCAATTTAACAGGTAATTCTCACTAGAAAGAAGAAAACTTCTTCTTATCCAGGATTCAGAATCTTAAGACAGCAATCTTTGAATAAAATAAACTGTTTTCAACATTAAATTATGATTATTTGACAATATTTTATATTCTTCCAATGTACAATGTCTTCACGTAAAATATAACACAACCAAGTCATCACGTTATGATAGTAACACAATTAGCATGTACTATACGTGTGTAACAGAATGTATTGTTTTTCAGACGAGGGCGTAACGAAGACGTTTACGTGTGCTCGACCGTTAATCGGTCAACACGTCTTCCTGCAACTAGTCGGAGTCGAAGGCTCGCTATCCTTGTGCGAGGTGGAGGTCTTCACCACTGAAGGTAAGAAGAAGAGTAGACAAGTGTTCAAATTGCGACCTGTCCACTTGACATGAATCGTCCATGGGATGTTTAAAAAGTGATATTACATACCTAGCCACATCCTGAGTATTACATACTCGATACAAACATCTCAGAGAATTACATGGGATATTATAACCAAATTACTAACATTGGGATGTTACATAGATAATGTTACTAAGGGCGGATATTAGCAATCGCTAGAATATTAAGGTGTACGTCTACCCTCAAAATTTTACAGCGTTACAGAGGTACTTATACGCCTTCCACGTTTACTTTAATTATAATTGAAATATATGATGCTTTTACATATGAGTGTATTAACAAAGGATATCTTATGCTTCTATATATTATTTTTTGTCTTTGGCCTACGAATTTGAAGTAAAAAATATTTAAAACTGACGTTTTTTGCGGTTTTTGTCATTATTTGATATGATTTTTTTCAGTCACTATAAATGGCAAGAAAAATATAAAAAGCAAGAAGTTTCCTTTTTCGAATAATTTTTGTTTCCCTAATTTCTATAAAAAATACAAAAGTTATTATGGAAGTACTGTAGCCATGTTTACAATATTTTTCAACTACAAAATGACATTGCATAGCTAGGATGCGGCAAAGTACGAGTGTTGGGCTGGTTTCGGGTAGCCGTAGTAGTGAGGAAGAAATAGAAAAAAAAGTAATATCGAGAGTATTCTAGGAATTCGAAGAAAAAAAAGTAGACGAGCCCCTTAATAGGATGTTAATAGACAAATATAGCAAGTAAAAAAGCGGGATGTTCACATTCTTGAAATGTTATTTTGTGAAATTGGTGAGTCGCATACAATATTGTAGAAAAAATTGTCTGTGGTCGTTCAAGTTTGGCATCCACTGGTATGCAAATCAGCACCGGATATCCGAAGGTCATCCTCGAGAGTACATCCGGTCCGCGAAACCGAAAGCTGCCCAACCAAATCGCCTCAAAGTAAAGTAGAACAAATAAGAAATATAACACCTTTACTATAATATCAAATTCAAGCAATTCTACATTGTAACTACACTGAACAAGAGCTCTACACGAATAGTATATTATGTATCAAGTTTTATAAACGACATTTTAGTCACGAGTTTTTTAGGAACAAGCGCAGCGAGTGTATAAAAAACGAGTATCTAGAGAGTTTATAAACGCGTCACATACTATACTTTTTCTACGACCACAAATTACACAGCATAAATTCATAATATATGTAATATTTCATTTATAATAATTTTAGGTTAAATCATAATGATATTATACATATAGCTACAAAATTCTACTTAGGCACCTGTATTTTACCGTTATATGGTTCCAATTTGACAATTATTGAAAGAAGTAATATAATTCCCTCCGTTTTTCACAAAAATTAAATGTCAAACATAGGAGCCAACTTCACCCCGTGATTAATATGTCAGTTGCTATGTTCAGCCCGTGACTAAAAACGGTCAAAGCCACAGCTTATCGAGGTGTGTTTAAAATGTTATTTAGCGCCATGGAAACCAGTTCGTTAAATTATGTTTTAATACCAAGAGTAGAAAAAGTAATTTAATCCCAAATGCAAAACATTCTCTTTCGAAATTAAAATTCGTGAACCGTGTATTAAATAAAAGATTCCAACAATAGTTAATAAATATCAGTGTTGTTCATAGACAGATAAGTATTTTATTGTTTGGTTGTATAACCCGGTAACTGGGTAACCGATAACCGAACCGGTCATTGCGAAATGCCGACAGAAAGACATGTTTTGATTGCTGATAGATTGAAGATTAAAACTACAAGACTCGGAAATGGAAAAATACATATCTATTAAGGTGGCAAAAAAAGTAATATATCTTTCATAAGATTAAGGTGAATAAAAATTTATTAAAAATACGATTTGAAATACAATTGAATGTTGAAATTACGCTCGTTTTACAGGGACTCTTATGGAAATTCACTAAATCTTTGTTTTGCAAACTATATAATAAAATGTATTAATATTTAGTATATACTTTAAAAAACAAGTTTGTGAAGATTTTGTGTACTTTTTCTAAACCATTTGCAAATTATTAAAAAAAATCTGCTGTGAGCAGCACAAGACCTCCCGCCATACTCTACTCTTTTTACTAGGTACTATACAAATCAAGATACAAATATTTTTTTAAGTCACTGGATTCCTCGTATCAAACTACATATAAATATATGTTTTCTTTAAAAATTCTGTCGAGTACAATTATTTTAAATGCACTTTGAAAATCTTTAAAAATGTGGAAAATTTTCTAAATTTTCGATTCGCTAAAATTTTGGTTATACACTATTTTGAATCCGAGGAATCTAATGGTGCCACTAAAAAAATATTTCGGCTAATACTTTTCAAGATAAATTTTAAAGGTGAAAGACGGGAGTAGCTATGACCGTAATTTTTCACCAATGGATTCCTCGCATTGAATTACATATAAATCCAAATTTTTGCAAAAAAATTCCAACGGGTACAATTTTTATGAAAGATTCTCGAAAATGGCCAAAAAAGTGGGTCTACTACCCCTTGACGAAATTTTGGCCAAAATAACTTTTTCTCTCGGATTTGGCTGAAAATTTGGTTATACGAGTATACTAATTCGACCCTGAGGATTTCAAATCTGCAGCCAAAAATTTTTTTCAACCAATATTTTTCAACATAATATTTTTAAGTCGAAAACTGGTCAAAATGGATAGGTACCATTCTTGACCACTTCACATCAGGTAAGAATTTATGTGGAAATAAAAATTTTTATTTAATAGGTATGGCCATAGGTACCAGTCTTGACCACCTAACATTCGGTAAGAATTTATAGGGGAATCAAAAATTTTATTTAATAGGTATGGCCATAGGTACCAGTCTTGACCACCTTACATCAGATAAGAATTTATATGGGAATCTAAAATTTTATTTAATAGGTATGGCCATAGGTACCATTCTTGACCACCTCACATCAGGTAAGAATTTATGTGAGAATCAAACATTTTATTTAATAGGTATGACCATAGGTACCAGTCTTGACCACCCCATATCAAGTAAGAATTTATATGGGAATCTAAAATTTTATTTAATAGGCCATAGGTACCATTCTTGACCACCTCACATCAGGTAAGAATTTATGTGGGAATCAAAAATATTATTTAATAGGTATGGCCATAGGTACCATTCTGGACCACCTCACATCGGGTAAGAATTTATGTGGGAATTAAAAATTTTATTTAATAGGTATGGCCATAGGTAGAGTTTTTGACCACCTCACATCAGGTAAGAATTTATGTGGGAATCAAACATTTTATTTAATAGGTATGGCCATAGGTACCAGTCTTGACCACCTCATATCAGGTAAGAATTTATATGGGAATCTAAAATTTTATTTAATAGGTATGGCCATAGGTACCATTCTTGACCACTTCACATCAGGTAAGAATTTATGTGGGAATAAAAAAATTTATTTAATAGGTATGGCCATAGGTACCAGTCTTGACCACCTAACATTCGGTAAGAATTTATAGGGGAATCAAAAATTTTATTTAATAGGTATGGCCATAGGTACCAGTCTTGACCACCTTACATCAGATAAGAATTTATATGGGAATCTAAAATTTTATTTAATAGGTATGGCCATAGGTACCAGTCTTGACCACCTAACATTCGGTAAGAATTTATATGGGAATCAAAAATTTTATTTAATAGGTATGGCCATAGGTACCAGTCTTGACCACCTTACATCAGATAAGAATTTATATGGGAATCTAAAATTTTATTTAATAGGTATGGCCATAGGTACCATTCTTGACCACCTCACATCAGGTAAGAATTTATGTGGGAATCAAACATTTTATTTAATAGGTATGACCATAGGTACCAGTCTTGACCACCCCATATCAGGTAAGAATTTATATGGGAATCTAAAATTTTATTTAATAGGTATGGCCATAGGTACCAGTCTTGATCACCTCATATCAGGTAAGAATTTATATGGGAATCTAAAATTTTATTTAATAGGTATGGCCATAGGTACCATTCTTGACCACCTCACATCAGGTAAGAATTTATGTGGGAATCAAAAATTTTATTTAATAGTTATGGCCATAGGTACCATTCTGGACCACCTCACATCGGGTAAGAATTTATGTGGGAATTAAAAATTTTATTTAATAGGTATGGCCATAGGTAGAGTTTTTGACCACCTCACATCAGGTAAGAATTTATGTGGGAATCAAACATTTTATTTAATAGGTATGGCCATAGGTACCAGTCTTGACCACCTCATATCAGGTAAGAATTTATATGAGAATCTAAAATTTTATTTAATAGGTATGGCCATAGGTACCATTCTTGACCACTTCACATCAGGTAAGAATTTATGTGGGAATAAAAAAATTTATTTAATAGGTATGGCCATAGGTACCAGTCTTGAAAACCTAACATTCGGTAAGAATTTATAGGGGAATCAAAAATTTTATTTAATAGGTATGGCCATAGGTACCAGTCTTGACCACCTTACATCAGATAAGAATTTATATGGGAATCTAAAATTTTATTTAATAGGTATGGCCATAGGTACCAGTCTTGACCACCTTACATCAGATAAGAATTTATATGGGAATCTAAAATTTTATTTAATAGGTATGGCCATAGGTACCAGTCTTGACCACCTAACATTCGGTAAGAATTTATATGGGAATCAAAAATCGGCTTCCTCGGACAATTATTTTAGCCCTGGGTACAAATTTTCGCTGGTTTTCTACGATTAATATCAGATAATGTTTAAAAAATTTATAACTGAAAAATTTACATTCCAAAATTTGGAACGAAGTATAGCAATTTTCAAAATTTATAAATGTCAAAGTTATACTGTTGGACGGCTTATTTTCTTATAATTTAAAATAATTCAAATTTTGAGAATTTTTTCCGGGCATATTAGACTGGCTCCAACTGGAAACAGGGGGGGGATACAAACTTTAGGTCGGTAAAGAGATTTTCAACCCCAAACTGACCTCGAAAAGCATTTTATTAATAAAGTTATTGCATTTTGAAATTTTTTGTGAGGTTATTGGTTGGGTTAGGCCAATTTTTATTATATAATTTCAAAAAGCCAATGTATACTCCGTTCCAAAACTTTAATTACAGAACTAAGCCAAGAAAACAATGACGACTTTTATTAAAAAAATTAATTTCTCGTAAACGGGACCAGATATCGATGCGCGGTTTTCAGCATTGGATCAAGCATGAAATAGGCTTCATTTGGACTAGCACGGCTATAAAGAACATTCGTTATACGACCTCGTTTATAGCGAACATTTAATTAATTTAACAATAACTTTGATTCTAGGAATCGGAAAATTCTGAAAATTAGTATACTGATGTAAAAAAATCTGAAAAATCCATTTATGAACCCAAATTTAAAATCGGGACACCCATTTTGGGTGCAAAATATATATCTTTATTACTACGCATAGAAATAAGCTGTAAATTTGTATACTTATGTTTTAAAATATGAGAAACCCATTTTTGAACCTTAAACTGAGTTTACTACACCCATTTTGAGTGTAACATTTATTTTTTAAATATTGGATATAGAGAAAAGCTATAAATTCATGTAGTACCTAAAGAATTAAATTTATTTTAAAAATAAAGATACGTCCACCCATTTTAGGGTGTTGCAGATATTTTAAAAACTATATCAGATATTTAAATGCGGTTTTCAATGGTGATTTTAATAATGCATTTAAATAATATTTATACACAAAAATCTCTCCTGTGGTGACTCTCCACTAATATCTATGCGAGTCGAATTCAAATAAAATATAATATAGAAATAAAAATGTCTTTTTGATTTGATATTAAGTATTTTGTGATAAATTATAATAAAAGTGATTTATCCACATAAATTAAAGCAGTACTTTTGCTGTATCTGGTACAATTTAAAAATTTAAATAGAATTTATATTTTTATTGTTCAAAAAATTATGACAATGACAATTAACATCAAATTCATGAATAAAATGTTTAATATTTATCATTGTGGGACAAATAGTGCACACAACTCTCAGAAAAGTGTCTATCGATCACGTTCCTCGCTCATTATGTAATACACACATCTATTACCCAATTTATCCATTTGGGTGTAACTGGCCGACATGCTGTGCGCCACCGTTATAAATAAGCTATCCTCTAACATTTTCTACTCACCGTTTTTTGTACTGCTTGAAAAAGCTAGCAGTTGTGCTCTTGAAGTCTTCAGGCGGCTTCAGCAGTACAGTAGAGAAATACCGACACAGTTTACAAACCACAGGTTTGTCCGTCAGTTTATTGTGTATTTAAAAGCGAATAATGAATTTGTCTTTACTAATTTGTCAACGAAAATCAGCTGTTGTTAGTTTAAATGGCTGAGTATTTTGTTAGGTACGTTCTCAGATTATTAATGTGATTCTCTACCCATGGCAGAAAACAGTCAAAAACATTGATTCCACATGCTATTCTATAGCGTTTATTGTTTTGTTAAACATAAAAATAACAAATAATTTATGTTTGCGGGGAATAATAATGTTGTTGACACCCGTATTTGTAAAAAACTGCAATATTTGTCAAAAAGAGGGTTTTCGCGCGCCACTGTACAGCTTTTCAACCAATATTTTTCAACATAATATTTTTAAGTCGAAAACTGGTCAAAATGGATAATTTATTTTTTCACCATTGGATTCCTTGGGTAAAATTATGTAGAAATCCAAATTTTCACGAAAAAACTCTAAGGGGTACAATTTTTATTGAGGTATTTCAAAAATGGTACAAAATAGAAAAAACAAAACTTGCTTATTTTCTAGTATAGCCTAAAGAATAATAATGGGAATTGGCTTAAAATTTGGTTATATACTAATTCGACTACGAGGATTTCAAATCTGTAGTTAATTTTTTTTTATCGAATATCGTATGTATACATCCAGATTTTCTAATCAGGATATGTCGAAATTTTTAAAGATTGTGCATTTGATAGAAATGTTACTAAATGAGGGACTTTATGTAAAAAATCTGATGTGGTCATATATTTAATCTCTTCCAGAGTTCTCAACAGACCGCTGCGCGCCTACAGGCGCCCCCGCCTCCCTCTCCTTGTCCTCGTTCTCGCGCACGTGCTACTCGTGGGGCGTGTCGAAGGGCGGCAGCTTCACGGAGGCGCGCGCCTCGTGCAAGGCGCACGGGGGCGACCTGCTGCACGCGCCCACCGCCGCCGCCGCCGCCTTCGTGCGCCAGGAGCTGCAGCGGCGCCGCCCCAGCCTCAAGACGCAGCTGGTGTGGATAGGCGCTGTGAAGGAGCCTGGGGATAGCCGGACGTGGAGGTGGGTCAATGGTAAGTGAAGCTTCATTATTAGTAAGGCATGATTACCACTAAGTGTAAGTTTAGTTTATCCTTAAGCTAGATTCAGACCTACTCAATTATAAGTATAAGTGCTAAATTAACCAACCAACGCTCCCATAAAATTCCAATTTCAATTATAAATTCGAACGTTGAGTGCTGGTTGTTCAAATTAGAAACTTACACTTATAATTGAGTAAGGCTGTCAGCGCGGGTACCTGAAATAACTGGGATTTGTGATCTAGCAGCGCTGAGCGATAAACCCCTTTAATCCGTAACTGTCACTTAAGGGCGCTCCGGAGTGCTTTAAATACGGCGATTTTAAAGAAATTTATATGATCTCATAGGTATTTATACACCAAGTGATATAGATACTTGAATGTTTTTTCAAGAGAAGAAAGTTTAGCCCCCGAGCCCGAAGGGCGAGTGGGATAATTTCTTCCAGTAAATAAACATTCGTTTCTCACGTGGTTTATACAATACTTATTTTATTTTATTTTGACGAAATTATTTCAAATATAAATTATAAATTATAAACAAAAAAAAATCAAAGTAGTCGTCAGTGGCAAGTTGTCATTGTTTTTATGCATTTTTGACGAAATAATGACAAGTTAATACATTTTTTGCAATTCCGGAACTAAAACTGTTCTTTAGTCTTTATTTTTAGGGACTAAGGTTCTTAATTTGATCCCAAGGGATTATTTCTCATATTTAATCCCGTTGTCAAGGAATTGAATTAATTAATCCCGTTGTCAAATAAATACGTGCTATTTTTTACAGAGTATCTATGGTAAAAATATAAATATTTGTCATAAAATTTACTGTCAAAATTACAAAATGTGTATTCTTTTAAACTATTTTGCATTCGTTTGAGGATGAAGTGCAAAAAATAGCGTATATACCACAGGACTCAAGTACCTTTAATCCCTCAGGTGATTATTTCCCTCACCTTCGGCTCGTGAAATAAACTTCACCCTCAGGATTAAATCATGCACTTTAGTCCCTCAATATATAATATACTAATATCTATTATACAACATTTACCAGCAATTAAGTCGTTCGGTAAGATATATTCATATTCATAAACATTTCTTGTGCCTCAATTAAATATAAATCTATATCTCTTCCCTAGGATATGTAAGGCATTATTAAATATTTTAAATATAGGTACCTATCTCTTCTGTAAACTACTTATAATGTAAAAATATTGTAACATTTTTGGGTGGACCAGGGCCCAGTCTTAGTTACGTCCCTGTTACCACAAAATGTTTAAAATCATGTATATTGTAACAAAAAATTATCTAAGAAATCGAATGTCGGAGACCGAAAGTCGATATATTGATTCATTCAAAAATAACAGCTGTTTTTGTTTGAAAAGACAAAATTATGGCTTTATTTAAAATGGCGAGAAATTGCTCATATATATTTCCTCATATTCTCTAGAACTGTTGTAGGTACCACTTACATACAAAACCAGATATCCATTTTATAGCAAATTTTGTGCTCTACAATTTCATATAAAGTATAAGTAACAATTTTTCTCGTAAACTTGTCGCTGAATAATTGGTTGTACATAGTACAGTATCTACTTAAGTTTCATGAATTAAGAATTAAATTAACAGTAAATTTACTGTCAACATTACTTGTTACTAAATAACAACACTCAAGTGCTGCATGTAATTGTTAAATTACAAAAACTTTATTACTTTCAAGTTGACGCAATAAAATCGTTAAGTACTTAAACAAGCTTAAGTACATTAAACTTGTATTTTTTTATAGTAGTTTTCACCTTCATGTATTTTCACATTATTATAATTCTAAACAAAATTTCGCCCGAAGAAAATAAATTAAATTAAACAAAAGAACAGTGAAAACAATTCCCAGTCGAAAAACAAACACGTCAATAAAATCAACCAATCGCGGTCACGATTTTCTTTTTTCACACAGGAACATCGGAGCATCGTTCTCGGAAAACGCTGAGAACCATGTAGCGAAATTGGGCCAGTGTAAGACTGGCTGTGCACTTCGAATTGAAAGAAATACTTAATAATAGAAAGTGCTTACCACTGTTTCTGATTCTGCTACTGATTTTGGTTTAATTTAATTAACTGATTTCTAGAATGCCAGCCGAGGATTGGGTGGGCGAAATGCACTTTCAAATGTTTGTAAATAAACAGTGGCACCCAACATTCACATTATTTTTATTGTGTAATAAATCATAGTATATTATATATTGAGGGAGTAAAGTGCATGATTTAATCCTGAGGGTGAAGTTTATTTCACGAGCCGAAGGTGAGGGAAATAATCACCTGAGGGATTAAAGATACTTTAGTCCTGTGGTATATATGCTATTTTTTGCACTTCATCCTCAAATGAATGCAAAATAGTTTAAAAGAATACACATTTTGCAATTTTGACAGTAAATTTTATGACAAATATTTATATTGTTACCATAGATACTCTGTAACAAATAGCACGTATTTACTTGACAACGAGAATAATTAATTCAATTTCTTGACAACGGGATTAAATATGAAAAATAATCCCTTGGGATCAAATTGAGAACCTTAGTCCCTAAAAATAAAGACTAAAGAAGAGTTTTAGTCCCGGAAGTGCAAAAAATAATTTTTCGAATCTTATTTACTGCTAAAATTATACTTTATTTCGAACATGTTATATTTAGTCTTTGAGATTTGTGTAATAATTTATTAAATGGACAAAAAAATTGGGAAGAAACTGTACTCACCATCACCGCTATTGGAACGACCCTTCTCCAGACAGATACATCTCGGAACTCAGTTCATTTCATTCAGTTCAGTTCAGTTCAGTTCAGCACAGTTCAGTTCACTCGCGTGCACTACATTTTCGACACTATGATTTTAAAACATCACTAATTTATTTTTAAATTCTGCAATATTTTGGATTAATTTTGTAATTGTTACCAAAATTTACTTAACTCTAAATTTTGATATTAAATAAATAAATTCAATGGACTATACATGGCGGAATCTAACTGTACAATAAGCAAATTTTTTTGAGTCAAATAAAATACTGAATAATATATTTTATAAATCATTAGTAATTAAGAAATTCTTAGCTTGTGAACAATAAATATTACGATTTATACTTATAGCAGCAAAATAAATAAATAAATTTATGTTATATAGACATAAACAATTATATACCATATTTATATAAGCATAACTACCTAATATATACAGTGTATATAACACCATTAATTCATTTAAAATGTTTATGTACACGCAAAATACTGTTATATACAAGTTATTTACCACATTTCTACATATTTAAATGTAAATAATATAACAAAATATTGCAGATAAATTGATACGTACACTACAAAATCACGAACTCAACTGACTTGTTAGTGGACGAATTTGAACTTGTGCTGGCTAAAACCTGAGACAGCCCTGCTGACGAATCTGTAATCAACAAATCATATTTTCAACGTTAAATAAAAATCGATATTATGACAAATATTAAATTAAACATGATGGTAGAAATATGAAATATATTTGCAAAAGAAATATTTGTAAAATGCATTATGTGACATTATGATAAAATGATGACATTAAAACACATGCTATGAAAATAAAATACGCAATAGTTAAACTATTTTATTTTTTATAAATATACCAGAAACAAATATCGCAGCTGTCAGAAAGTGTTTTTATTTAATTCATTTGTTCCCATTATTGTCGCTTTTCTTTTCCTGATTTTGTTACGATTGTTATCAGTAGAAATTTTAATAGTTCATTTCATTGTTGAAATAAAAATGGCAAATTATTTTTTGAAAGTGTTGATCTTTAAGATTAATTATAATTGTATTGTTGTATTATTTGTAAAAAAATAAATGCACTATGTTATAATTACATCCGTTAAGTCAGAATTTTACACTTTAATTTATTACAATATTTAAAAATAGTTGATTGTAATAAAATTGAATATATTTCGTCCAGCTTGTTGAGTCCGAATTTGTATCAGCAAATAAAAGGCTGCGCATCTGACGCTTCGAACGCCGGCATCAGAAAACCTTGAGAAGCGGACTAAAGTGAAATATATTCAGTCCAGTCGGGGTTTGTCCCAAAATATAAAAAAAACATAACTTTATATTTTATCGTTTTATGCAAAGGTTAGCTCAGCGGTAGAGGATCCACCTAATATGCTAGCGGGCTCCAGTTCGATTCTCAGCGTAACCGACAATAATACCACTGGTTCCGAGTGGTTGAATTCCACTACAATAACATCTATCATTCTGTAATTGGAAGTTAATCCTATAGAATGGTTATCATCAAAATAAATATAATAAATAAACTTGAGTGTGACAGCCTTCACATACTGTGTGGGTCACCATTATAAGCATAGACATAGTACAGAATATTCCACAACTTAGGACAAAAAATTAAAAGATGTATACTGTACGAGGTGCTGATCATGAAACAAAAAGAATTTTTAAATTCGCAAAAAATTGCATCGTATTTCAAGCAAACATTTGTTTGCCACTGGTCGGTAGTTATTTTTAATAATTTTTTTCAAATCTTCTACAAAGAAAGTAATTGTTTACATAATATCTAATAGGTACTAATAAATGTCAAATTATCATATACCATCAAAACATTGATACTTAAAATGTACACATGTCAAGTAAACTACCCTTAAATATGCGAATTTGAAAAAAATTATTTTTGTTTCATTATCAGCACGTCGTACAGTAAATAGCCTTTAATTTTTTGTCCTAAGTTACTAGCCGTCAACTTGTGGTTGTTAGTGGACAGTACACCACAGGGTGTGCATTTATTATACCTGACTATTCAAACCTAAATTGTCAGCAATATTAAAATATATAAATTTAAAATATAGCCAGAGCAGTACTATTTATAATTTTATAAATATTATGTAACGTACTATATTTTTTTATACTTTTTTTTCAGGCGAAGAAATCCAACGACCCGAATGGGGTAAAGACCAACCCAACAACTACAATGGCGAACAAAACTGCGTAGTTTTGGATGGAGGTCGCGCTTGGCTATGGAACGACGTAGGATGTAATCTAGATTATCTACATTGGATCTGTCAACATGGTACGTCCATACATACATACCTACTCATGCACAATAAATCACACGTGATTTATGTGATAGATAGTACACATCGGTCAAGTTCAAGATGATGTATAACAAAATAATAATTTAATACTGGACTCTATTTAAATTGCTTTACTAATTATTTTGTTAAACAATTTATTTTGTAACAATCAAAATTGTGTACTTGTTGTAATTAAAAATTTCAATCTAGTATTGTTACAATTTACAATTTTCGACGAACAAAATATGAATAGCTGTAAAATTAATTAAATTCTTCAACTATTTATTCAATTATCTAACTAAAAAATTGTGTAAAATGTAATATTTTGTCTGTGGTAATTTTCTGTTGTAAAACATTATTATAAAAATACGTAATTATTTTTCGTAGAGTGAGCAGTACATCCTGGCGCAAGTTACTGCCTCAGACTAAAATTAATTGATTCTATTTACACAAACTTTTGCAAAGATTAGTTTAAATTTTATCCGTAGTGGGAGCCAGATGATAGACAAGGAATCGAACATATTTGGACTAATTGGTAAAAACGTGTATAGGTTGACCAAGCCTAGAAGTTTCTTATAGCTAGACAATGCGCAAACAATCAAGTCCTGATCATTTTCTTTTCGTTTGATTTACATTTTACAAATTACAAAAGGTTAAACTTTATTTCGTACTTTCACATTTTAATAGCTGCAATATACAAATTTGTCTGTAATTATTTAAAATAAAATATTTACAATTCGATAGTTTGACCTTGTGTGAAATTTATTTAATGCGAAAAATTTAAATGCCATAAGTTTAAATAATTATTGTATGCTTTAAGATATTAGAAAGTTTATTATTTTGACGGATAGCAATAACATAAATATAGACATTAATTAATTTTCTATTTAACCTTTAATTAAGATCTTAATTAAATTCACAACTTTTATCTAATATTACAGCAGTCTCATCGTTACAGATATTTTACCGTGTATGCGTTTACCAGCCGTTAAGAACTTCATTCACTCCATAATTTTTTTAATTTTCCAGCGCCATCTTCGTGTGGCAGCCCAGACAAACTACTGAACACAACAATTGAAGGCACTGATTACAGTGTAGGAAAAACAATTAAATATCGTTGCCCACAAGGGCACAAACTACAAGGAGACGAAAGCAGAAATTGTGGCAAAGAAGGTTTTTGGTCTGGCCAGGCCCCTACTTGCAAATGTAAGATATACAAAATAATATAATACAAAAAATATACCATCAATTTTTTTTAGTCGTGGATTGTGGCTCCTTACCTCCCTTATCCCACGGAACAGTTTACCTCCCTCAGAATAGAACAACCTTTGGGGCCGATGCAACTTATAGTTGTCACGAAAATTACACTTTAGTTGGATCTGAGACACGACAGTGTTCGGGAGACGGTTCCTGGGGAGGTGAACCACCCAAATGTCTGTTCGACTGGTGCCCAGAACCACCCCAAACCAATGGCGCCGTGGTACAAGTCAGCGGCAAACGCGCTGGTTCAACTGCATCGTATAGTTGCAAAAATGGATTCATTTTATTTGGACAATCGGTAAGAAAACCCACAAAATACTAAATTCAAATCTGACTTTAAAATCTTCTCTTAGGTGTTGTCTTGCGGCTTGGGGGGCGACTGGTCGGGCAAAGCCCCCACGTGTAAATACGTCGATTGTGGGGCCCCACCAAATACAGACAATGGACGATATGTGCTGCTAAATGGCACTACCACTTACGGCAGTTTAATTGAATACACCTGTTCAGACGATTATTGGATTGATGGTACCAGAAAGCAAACTTGTACCAGAGAGGGCAAATGGTCTGCAGATACTCCTTCTTGTGAACGTAAGTTCAAGTTGATCACTACAATGAAAACTCTAATATTCTAATTGTTGCGCCAACAATAAATTGCTTCAACAATAACAAGTGTAAAATTTTCATTCGTCGTGCTATGAATGATCTTAAGAAACAAACTGACCAATTAATCGTTTTAGTGATAACCTGCGACGAACCAGACGTCCCAACGGGTTCTTTCGTAGTAGGTTACGATTTCAACGTCCACTCAACAATAGAATACCACTGCGAAGTGGGCCACGTGCTCCGCGGAGAAGCAATCCACACCTGTTCCAGAGATGGTGATTGGTCAGGCGAAACCCCATCTTGCGAATGTAAGTTGATTACAACAATCAAAATACTCACAACTGTCAACCTGTCATTGTTGTAGACATCGATTGTGGAAGAGTGCCAACAATGCTGTACGGCAATGTGGAGTACACAAACGGTACCACGTATCTGGGCAGCGAAATTGCGTACAGTTGTACCCACAGCTACAGACTATCCGGGGTACCAAAAAGGTACTGCTTGGATAACAGGCAATGGAGCGATGGTACTCCAAAATGCGAAGGTAACATTCACCACGCTAGTCTGTTCCAAGTACTGATTATATTTTTTGCAGAAATTCGTTGTCCGGAACCAATTCTTGCTAACCACAGCATTTTGTCTGTGACTGGCAATGACAGAATGTATGGAAGAACTCTAATTCGAACGGCTGAATCAACTAATGTTGCGTCTTATAAAATTGGGGCGTTGGTTAAATACAGGTGCGAAAGAGGGTACAAGGTTGTTGGAGAACCTCTTAGTACTTGTGAAGATAATGGACAGTGGAGTGGCGACGTACCTCAATGTGTTTGTAAGTAGAAATAGAAATTTCAAAATATCTAATAAAAAAATCATGCTAGTAGTAGGTACCCATTGTCGCTTGTTGAGTATAATCTGTAATTCCTTTGCCACGTATTAACTTTTACAGTTCAGATAATAAAATACAATTGCGTGTTGTGTAAAAACGATTGGGTGACATCTATAGGTATCTTCTTAACGTGTATGGAACATTAGTTCTGCGCATTTAAAAACGCAGTACAAACACATGTTTTAGAGAGATTCAAATCAGTTGTTCCACTAGCAAACAGAATTTCAGTTTTACAATTATGCTCAATAATTTATTAAAAAGATTGGTGGTTATATTGTTACAGTTGTGGACTGCGGCTCTCCGGAAAAGCTAGCCCACGGCCAAATAACCCTAGCTTCAAACCAAACATACTACGGAGCGATTGCTCTATACTCTTGCGATCCCAATTTCGAGCTTGACGGAGTGTCTCGGCGTTTGTGCCAAGAAAACGGCACCTGGAGCTCAGAAACGCCAGCCTGCAAAGGTACAACCATTTCAAACCAACTTTGAAACGATTTATAATTGTGTTTGTTCGTAGAAATTCAATGCAAAGATCCGGATGCCATCAATGGAGTCAAGTACCAAGTCAGCACTCATAGTGTTGGCGGAGTGGCACATTATACTTGCCCGCGCGGGCATAATATGGCCGGAAATGGCACTAGGATATGCCAGAAAAAGGGCACTTGGAGCGGCAGTGCTCCCACTTGCTTCGGTCAGTATTCAAACCATTTTCGTCAAGAAACAACAATTAATCTTTTATAATATTTAACGTGGACGTTTACAAATTCTAGCAAATCATTTTGATCCTTTTCGGACACTTTATTGCCATTTATAAGGCTCTAAACAATTTTAAAAATTGCTAGACTTTTTTTTACGTATTTTAGTCGAATGTTTACATGCGTTAACATAGGACAAACGCGGTGTTGAGCTACGTGGAGTCGATAACCTTAAATACTTCTATTTTGGAGTATTTTTTGAATAAAATGAGTTTTATTTTAGCTGTGGACTGCAAGCACCCAGGCGAACTAAAAAATGGTACCGTAATAATAAAAAACGGTACCACGTACAACAGTGTAGTGGAGTACTATTGTGTACCACAATTTGAACGCATTGGTCCATATTTGAGAAAATGTATGGACAATGCCGTATGGTCTGGCGAAGAACCAAGATGTGAACGTAAGTTGGAATATTTTGTAACTAAGTTTAAATATATGATAATATTTTTTGTAGTGACGACAGGGGAACCTCAAGACTCTTCAACTTTAGGATTGAGCATTGGAATCAGCGCAGCTGTTGTGCTGTTTTTGCTCATTTTATTGGGACTCATTTATTTAAAACTGTAAGTATAATGAATATAAAAATGCTTTTTAGGTGTAATATTGGAAAACACTGCTTAATTGTTAGATTCAACTTAACTTTTAACATTGCTTTCGGTTTTGGTATAATTAAGGTAAAAAAAATTTTGGAAAGCAAAATGGCGTACCTGGACACTTTTAAATCTAAACAAGTGAAAAAACATTACTGGTTACTTATGAGAGAGAGATATTAATTATTGAAATTCAGACAGTTTTTAGTTATTATGTTTTGACTTCGACTAGTTTCAACCCTACTTGGTCCTTCAGGGAATAGGTAAACATTTTGATATAAAAAATCTGATGTGGCCAACACAAGACCTCTCGCCATACTCTAATCTTTTTACTATACAAATACCGGGAGTTTTTTTTATTAGTAAACATAGGGCATGTCATTACCATAGTTACAGTGTTACAGAATGACAGCAATGTATTAGAGCGTTTTTTTTATCAGTAAACATAGGGATAATATTAAACATACTAAAATTAATATGAAATATAAATTAAAGAAATGATAAATTATGTATCTATGTTTTCTACACTTAAGAAATAGGTAGTAGGTAGATACACTAAACTAATGAAGATTTTTTAAAACTAATTAAATGCTCAAAATTGGAACCATTAACTTCTAAACAATATCTTAAACGATTATAAAAAGAATTATTTATAGCATTAGTTATTTGTTGGGGAGCAATATTTTGGGAAGCACCACTAATTCGATTTTTTAATTGTTCAACATTCATTCTGTCACCATTGTACACATTATTTTTTAAATGTCTACCTATTTCTTAAGTGTAGAAAACATAAATAAATAACTTATCATTTCTTTAATTTATATTTCATATTTATTTTAGTATGTTAATTATCCTATGTTTACTGATAAAAAAAACGCTCTAATGCATTGCTGTCATTCTGTAACACTGTAACTATGGTAATGACATGCCCTATGTTTACTGATAAAAAAAACTCTCGTATATAGGTACACACAATATTTTTTTTAGTCATTTGATGAAAATTGCAGAAAAAGATATGAACGATATGTCACTATTGTCACTGTCAATTAAATTGTACGTAGTAACAAATAATGTTTAACAATCATGAACAACAAGATACTGAAATTTCAAACTCTAAATTATATAATAATATATAATTTCTAAATAGTACCATTCTACAGAAATATTTATAAAATACAAATTGTACATTTAAAATAAAAAATATCGTAAATTAATTATGAATCGTAATAGGAATTCAAAAAAATACTACTTCCGGATTGTGGATAGCATCAAAAATTTAATGGGTTCTTAAGATTCGTATTAAAATCTTAAATATAAAATTTGGTTGTTATCTGTTTGCAACTTTTTGAGTTATGGTTGACGAAAAAATTGTAACACACGACCTAACGAACAAACACACAAATACATCATCTCGAAAATACTTAATTCGTATTCCAGAGATGCTAAAACGTGCTTATCCACTAAAAACTCACTCGAAAATTTTGTCCCGTCTTATAGAATCATTTTGAACGATCACAAAACTCGCCAGCAAATTGTTAACATTGGGGTGTTGCATAGATAATGTTACCAAGGGCGGACATTAGCAATCGCTAGGATATTAGGGTATTATTGGACAAAGGCAAAATGTTCTGGGGATTTTATTTTGTTAAGAGGGTAATAAAAAGTTCAATACGATAACCTCACATGATAAAACAGCTTATGCTTGGCTTACTAACACCAGTTTTCTTTTCAGTACTTCAAAACCTGCACCTCCTAACACTAACGCAATCGACCCTTACTATTAATGCATATTTTATTTATTTAGTCGCAAAGCAACACCAGTGAAAAACACAGAGAACGTGGAAGGAGCCGAGCGCAAAGAGGACCGCAGCGCGGCCGTAATGAGCTACGCTACGCTCAGCGACAGAAACGGCTACGTTCACAACGGCCTTACGCCGAACATCTACGAGAACATGTCCGAGGACAACATGTACGACGCGCCGTACGAAGAAACAGGAAGAGCTAGCAGTACTTACGAACCAGAACCAGTGAGAAGGCCTAATGTCATCACCATCAATGGTGTAGCTGTGCGCTAAAGAAGTAAACTAGATGCCGTCTCCTCTAATTCGTTACTGTCCGTACAGCCAGAGTTGGCCTGAATGTATAATTCAAATATCTAGGACCCTGAGCTGCGCGAGAAGGCAGAGCTTGTCATGTACTGTCCGTTTTACAAAAGTGGAGCTAGCTACGCTGCACTTCACTTAATTTTCAAACAAAACTAAAATATAACTCAATCGCAATCTATTACAAAAGTCACAGCGTTACACGAAGCAAAACACTACGAACGTCAACATTAGAATAACAGATATTGAAGCTGATGTTCTATAGAACAGACAGTAGCGTAGTTTATCATATATGCCTTTCTTTCTAAGACGATAATTCGTACTTCGCGCAGGGTTCTGCTTCAATGAATTTATTTCTACGCAAAGCTGACTCAAAGTTTTAATTTATTATAATCTCAAGATTCAGAAGCCTGGAAGAATCATCGAAGAATCCACGTAATAGTGAGTACAAGGTTACTTCAAAAATATTGATTCTTCACTTCTAAATGAAATGCGTGTTTTAAAAAATGAAGCTAAATTTTGTAAATTAGTTGAGACGGTATCCACAATACAACGAATACCACAACCAAATCTCCTTGCAAATTTTACCCTAAAGTGTAATGTAAACAAATTATGAACCCTATGTGATTGTAATAATTCAAAAAATTATTGTTTGAAATTTGTTTATGTTACTTAAGTTATAAGTATATGTATAGTCAAATTGAATGTGTGTGATTGTTATTTGTAAATACTTTATGTTGTAGCATATGTAAATTTAATATAATTTTTTATTAAATATTATTTTTAATCAATTTGCCAGTACTTTATTTATCCTTGTAAATGTAAATTAAATAAATTGATATTATTATTTTTGATACTATGCAATAAATCGTTGTACACCTTTCCTCCTCTTTACGAAAGGAGGGTGGAGGGTTGTCCTCTTAATAACAACTCGAAATCAACATCAATTTTTTTCTTCGTTTACATTAAAAATTCTATAGCTACCAATTAAAAATACGACATATTTTAATTCATACCAGCAGTTAAAATTATTCATTTTTAGTGCTTTTCAATTTTGTAAATAAAATTTTAAAACTTTTAAATCAAAACCTCACAGCTGTTTTGCTTATAAATTCTTTGAGGATTCTTTCATGTTTCAGAATCCTGAGGAAAAGAATCATTGAGAGAATCGCCTGTCAAATATCGGTGCCGCTAAATTGAATCCAATGAATCTTGCAAAAGAAAAAATAATTCATTGATAGCTTCAAAACAGTAAATTTATTTTTTTCCTGGAATTAGAAGCATGAAAGAACCCTCAAAGAATGTATATTTTATGTTGAATATAAAGATTTTTATATCATATTAGCAAATATTAAAAATTACTTATTTTGCGGTTCTATATTATTTATTGTTTATGTGTTCTGTAATACATCTTACATAAATAAAGGAGATCTTAACAATTCGAACGTTATCTTGCCATAAAGTTAAAGTTAACATTCCCGAAATGATGTCACTTTCTATTTTACGTAAATGCTTGACCATATAAGGTTCTAATCAAGACTGCTCGAAATATGGTTCATTTTTATTTTATTTTGTAACCAATACACCGTATTTATTTATTGTTTTAAATAATTATTAAAACATTTAATAAACAATACAGTTTATTATCCATTTAGAAGAATAATAAGTAATATTAAAGACCAACGTATAACGAACAGATGTTTTCATATATTCGCGCTGACCTCGATCGAGTGCGCGCATTGTGATTGGTCGAACGTTCGTTATCGGGGTGTGGTGGAGATAGAAACTCAGTAGTGAGTCAGTATTCTGTATTTCGCCGAAGAACACAACAACTGTTCAAGAATTTTTGTATTTGTAGCGAAACCAACAGGTAAATATCACATTCTAACACATTTAACTTCAAATAAATACACTCATATTATGTTATAAATAGCATAATACATTACATACTCATTAAGTATTAAGTTTGTTGAACTCTAATGTCAGATTTGCTGACAGTTACAAATACCTATGTTATCGTTATCATACACGTACTATTATAATATTGTGGCATTATAAGTTTGTTTCTTTACAGCTCAAAATGTCTTCTCGTAAAACCGTTGGCCGTAGGGCTACTACAAAGAAACGTGCCCAAAGGGCAACGTCTAACGTTTTTGCTATGTTCGACCAAGCACAAATCGCCGAATTCAAAGAGGCCTTTAATATGATCGACCAGAACCATGACGGATTCGTTGACAAAGAGGATTTGCATGATATGCTCGCCTCTCTAGGTATGTACACGAAATTAAATTGTTTTATTATCACTCGACGAAGTAGGTATAATATTTTATGGCAATCCCTAAATTTTATTACAAAATTTTATCGGTTTAGGGTGCATTGTTGAACAAATTTATAGAATGATGAGTTATTTCAAACAATAACATAGTTGTAAAAGTTGTTTGTTCGAGTAAAACTGTTTGTTAAACATTGTAAGTTATAATTGAATGGATGTATGTTTTATTTGGGAGATGGTAATGGCAACAATTAATGTTGGTATTGAAGATAGTAGTAGTAGAAAAGTAGTATTAGATTGCCAAAAATTCATTAGGTACCTACTAATAAATTATTGTGGTCGAATGGATGTACCTATGTTCTAAATTTTAAGATTTTTTTTTTGGAAAATGGCACGATTTGTATTGTTGCAATAACAATTAATGTCGGAATTGAAGTTTATTGTTGCAAAATTAGTATCAGAAGATAGGAATGATTGTCAAAAATTCGTTAAATACCTACTAAGTAATTATTGTGGTCGAATGGATGTAGGTACCTACCTATGTTCTAAATTTTAAGAATTTTTTTTGGAAAATGGCACGATTTGTATTGTTGCAATAACAATTAATGTTGGTATTGAAGATCAAAAATTCATTAGGTTCACTGATTATTGTGGTTTGTGGTCGAATGAATGTAAAATTGTGATTTGTTGACAACCTTACGTGGGAATGGCATGATTTGTGTGGTTGCTACAATTAACGTTGGTATTGAAGATTATTGTTGTAAACCAGGGTAAGAATGATTGTCAAAAATTCATTATTGTGATATGGTTCAGAATGTGTACAATTTTGGAATTCTGAGACAACCTTATTTGTGAATGGCATGATTTGTATTGTAGCAACATCAATTAATGTTGGTATTGAAGATTATGGTTGCAAAACTAATATCAGGATAGGAATGATTGCCAAAAATCCATCAGGTACTTATTAATTATTGTGGTCAATTGGATGTATAGTTCAGAATGTAAAATTTTGAGATTCGGAGTCAACCCTATTTGGAAATAGCATGATTAATAGATACAATTAATGTTGGTATTGAAGATTGAAGTGTCAAGATAGGAATGATTGTCAAAAATTCGTTATAATGATCTTATGGGTGTATGGTTCAGAACGTGTAATTGTGATTCGTGAACAACCTTATTTGGGAATGATTTGTATTGTTGCAACACTTAATATTGGTATTGAAGATTATTGTTCTCAATGTTCGAATTGAATGATTTAATTTAGGAAAGAACCCAACTGACGACTACCTAGAAGGCATGATGAACGAAGCCCCAGGTCCAATCAACTTCACCATGTTCCTAACCTTATTTGGGGAGCGTCTCCAAGGAACAGATCCTGAAGATGTGATCAAGAACGCCTTTGGATGTTTCGACGAAGAAAACAGCGGCATCATCAACGAAGACCGTCTCCGAGAACTGTTGACCACCATGGGAGACAGGTTCACAGACGAAGAAGTCGATGAAATGTACAGAGAAGCCCCCATCAAAGGAAGCATGTTTGACTACATCGAGTTCACTCGCATTTTGAAACATGGCGCCACAGATAAAGACGAACAATAAGGAGATTGAATGGAATTTTGTAGATAAGATAAAGAGAGGTGTACTTATTTGAGGTTATCGAATATTGGTTAGCATTTTTGGGAGCATTTCCATTTTGTAATTTTATTAAATAAGTTGAGAATTTGTATTTTATTTACGGCATTTTATAAAGTATTATTATTGGGTTAAAACGACATTTATACTGTATTTAAATAAAACATTTACCAAACCTGTCTAGCTATTCACATCCAAACACCACCATTAAATACATCCTGAAAAATTGTCTACAGCAAATTTTTTTTATTATTACCTAGGCGTTCACACAAGAATTCTTTGAAGATTATTTCATGCTACTGAATACGGTAAAAAAATAAATCCATTTCTGCTACCAACAAATAGAAATTCTTTCTGAACTGAAAAATAACAAAACTTATGCTATTCTAGGTTAAGAAATAAACATGATATATAACCATAAACGAACATTTAGTTTGTCGTATACAACGAACAAATAAAACTACATGACCATTTCTAATAAGTCTTGTTTTATTTCATAGCATAAAGTAATGAAGCACTTTCGTAACCTAGATTGTCAATTGTTTATAAAATCGTTAAAAATGTGTAACATTTGACCAAATTCAGTCTAATTTACATTACCACCACTGTTACGTATCCAATCCTTTCAATAAAATACTTTTAAAAAGTTTAGTACAAATTCCTCGTATTAAAAATCTCTCAATCCGCCATTTTGCAACAGGCGACGACAGCGCCACGTAGTTCCGAATCTCGCCACCGCTTCTGTCTCAAATGAGCATGTGACCAAACTGTCATTTCTTGGTACCTGATTCAAATTCCAGTTGACATGTGGAGCACGTGGACCAGTCTTCTGCATTTTGGCGGGGTAAGCTCCTTGGGGATGGTTTCCAGGTGCTGGAGGTAGACGCACAGCGACGCGGTTTTCAAACCGACGGCTGGATGGCGGGCGCCGCAACGCATCGCAGCGCCGTTATTTTAGACGATCTCCGTCGAGGCGCGTCTCCACACCACCTGCTCGGCTGCATTCCGTCGGGAGGAGACGAGAGATAAACGCCAGAGTTTTGTTTTGTTTACTTGTGCTTTTGTGTTGTGATTTTCATTTGGTTTATTGTTTGAGTTTTGCACATGAGGTAGGATTTTGTTTTTATTTTGATTAACGACTAGGCGTCACTAATACTACTGTACTAACAACATATATGTATGTCACGTGGTGTGAGAGGACGCTACGCTACACACACCTGTGGCTTTGTGACAGGGAAATGCACAAGAGGTTAACTACTTCAAATGTCATTCGATTTTTGTTTTGTTTCTCCTTAGTTCGTTTACAAATTTTTGTTTAAAGTTTATGATAAGTTATTGGTTAGCTTGGGGGTGTAACCTGTATTGTACAGGTTAACAGCGAGAAGTTTACCTGTATTTTTTTGTCTGGTACCCAACTTAATTCATGGTCAACAAACAAACTTATGAAATCAATATTATCAATAAATTATGGATTCTAATAATGCGAAACTAACGTATTACTGTGTAAAATATTAATAAACAAATAGAAATTATAATATAATACATATTTCACATAAATAAATCAAAGTACAAACGTATGTATATTAAAAATTTTAATAAATAATTTCCTATTGCTGTTATTTGCATTAATGAGTAATAAATTATTTATAATGTATAATTTATTCATTTATATTACGAATAAACTATTAACAATAATCCTGTATGATTTTGATTTCAGTTTTCTTCAGTTTACCGTACAATTCTTAGAGAAACTTCCTAAAATCGTAAGTTGTTTATCATTTATTTGTAGTTATAGAGTTCGATTTTACCGGTGTTGGTTCGTCAAATCTGCACTAGATGTCGCTAGTAGTATCGTTTTGCTCCCGCCGAATTTAAACCGCTTGCATTTTTTTTCTCCTGGAACATTTTTATCCCTGCAGGCGTTATTAGGATTTTTTCCATTAACTTTTTATTTTTATTGTGACATTACATAGTTTATAAATTGTTTTCGATTTGGATCCGCAGTTCGGATTCGTCATTGGATGGATATAATGAATATGGAGTTAATCCGTTCTTTGTATGATTCCTATTATCATTTAGAGCTTATATTAATATTAATAACTGTTGTGTTTATGCGGCCAGAAGTAATAAGTCCTGTTTAATAACTTGTCTGATATGCGCGGATTGCTCTACGCGATATTTTTAAGCTGAATTTAATTATTGCACTCGCGAAACACACTAGCCGAGTATAATGTTTGTCAGCGCGTTTTTTATTAGAATATTAAGAGTGATATATCAAAAATAGCGCTGAGTGGTTTTAATTTTTTTTTCTTATTCAAAATATGCATTTTCCTTTGTTTTAATAATTTATTAGTTTCGTAGAGAGTGACGCATTAAACGTCCTAAAAAAGGTAATTACATCATGATAATCGAAATTTAAATTAGTAAGCAATAAATATGTAGGTGATACTAATAACTTATAAATTAATAAAACTTATGTTATCCACGATTATTAAATAATATATTAATTGTATTTACAATTGTTTGGAGTGAATAATGTGGCTCATTACTCACTTTCGCGTTTTTGAATAATTATTTAATTGGTTCATTGACCAATGAAACTTCTTGTATTAGGGCTGTTGACCAATAGAATTTCTTGTATTAAAGCATAATATTCAAACATAATAGTTCGTTGCTAAGTAACGCACCTACACAAATATTGAAAATTAAAACATTGCAATTTTATCTTATAGAATAAAATGAATGCCCACTTGACAAAATAAAATCCCCAGAACATTTCAAGAATGTGAACATCCCGGCTAGTTACTTGCTATATTTGCCCATTAATATCCTTAGAGATTGCTATGTCCGCCCTTAGTAACATTATCTATGTAACATCTCAATGTTATAGTAAATTATGCATCCCATGTAATTCTCTGAGATGTTTGTATTTTTTTTATCGTAATCAGGTTGTGGTTAGGATAGACTTAAGTAATATCACTTAAAGTACAAGAATAAGATATTTAAACATCCCATGGACGATTCATGTCAAGTGGGTGTATTATTTAGTACAGTCGTGGATAAAGTACTGTCCGTGCAGCCAGAGTTGGTCGGAGCAGTAAGGGAGAAAAAGAATGTGCCTATGTTCTACACAGAGCTGAGTTAAAGTTCGCCAACTTATTACACTTGCCTAAACGCAACTGAGTTAAGAGAAAAATCGAGCTGGACGACTTCTTTATACACTATATCAAGTTAGCGAAGCGGCTTCCGCCAAAAAATTGCTGATAATCTATGTCCGTTCGATTAATATTGTTTACCAATTTAAAATTCCTAATTTCTGCCATCTCTTATTTCGCGTAGGTACTGTAGTAGAAGGTCCATCATAAAAGTTATACTACCACTTGTAAATAGGGTCCATTTATTTTACCTTTATAATATAAAATTTATTACAAAATTACAAAATGCGATTTAAGTTCAAACAGAAAGAAACCTTCTTAAAAATTAAGTTTATTTGGTTCTATGTAAAGTAGTTAAAATTTCGAGCTTGAATAAAATCAGGATATAGGTTAGGAAAGTAAAAATGTGAGAAAAACTTTTAAGTTCGCGCATGGCGCAGGCATTTCTTACCAGTACCAGCGCATAGCCTCCTAGATAATGCGCAGTGCTTATGATGGTACTATGGAAGGTCCGCTACACACAAACACACATCCAGTTGTTGTAAATTATTGATCTGGCGTCCCCTTTATTTATTTTACCCACCCTAATTTATATTCGCTTGGACAATGTAACCAGCACCCCTCACCAATACTATCACACACACTCTCACGTGGTTGGTAACGTTATTGTTTTAATAATGGTAGCACTGACTGCTGGCTATGTTGGTATGCCTGCATCGGGCATTGTTGCGAGAACGTTGGAGAGCATTCGCGATAGAGGTATCTCGACGATGTTGTGCAGAATTACCACGTATTTTTGCTCAGGAATATTGGAATTGAAATTAGGAGGTAAATCATTCTGGTGCAATAACTCTGATTTATTCGTTTCACTTGTGACTTGTCCAACTCAATTTCAAAACGCATGTCTCTGAATTTATAGTACGTTACAAAAAGGTTCTACTTAAAATAAAATTTTAGCTAACCCTGTTCATACATGGATTCTTTGAGAATTTTTTCTGATGTGAATAAATTACAAATTTTTCTTTCCCAAAACTCATTGAAAATTCAATTTAGCGGCACTGCTATTCGACAGGCGATTTTCGCCATGATTCTTTTTCTTAGAATTATTCAGAAGCATAATAGAATCCTGAAAGAATCTGTGTGAAATCTTTCATAATATTTTTTGACCATATTGGATTCTTTTAAGGTTTTTGACTCATGGAAAAAAATTCACTGTTTTGTAGCTATTAATTACAAATTCTTCTTTTCCAACACTCATTGAAGATTCAATTTAGATTCTTTTTTCAAGGGATTCATAAGCATAGTATCCTCAAAGAATCTACGTGTCAACAGGGCTAAATGGTTAATATCACACATGGATTCTTTGACAATTCTTTCATGTTTTTGTATCATAGTATCTGTTTTGAAGCAATCAACGAATTACAAATTCTTCTTTTCCAATTCCAAAACTCATTGAAGATTCAATTTAGCGACACCGCTATTTAGCAGACAATTTTACCATGATTCTTTCTCTCAGGATTCAAAAGCATGAAAGAATCATCAAAGAATACATGTATAAACAGAGCTTGATGGTAAAGAAAGCATTCTCAAAATGATTATTAACATAAATCTCAAGAATTTACCTTATAAAATGAATTAGGTATTCAATAAAAGCAATCGTTTTGTAAATAAAGTACTGTACATATTATACATATAGGTATAGACATAGACAGATAACACTCAATGCTGTAGTATACGAATATACGATGTTGTGAAGGCAAGAAGTACGGTAGCGGGGAGCAGCAGCTATAGGCGCTAGGCGGGGAAAGGAGGTGAATAACTGGGTAGAGTGTTGCACATTGTTGACTTCTGGTTTGTTGTAACTGCAACACTTTAAGCACTTATGAAGGTAATACTCCTTTACGTCACTCGGGGGAGGAAAGCAGTATTTTCCTCTTGCTAATGGAGGGAGGGAAGCGAGTTTTCCCTCCCGCTCGGGAGGACCGTACTTGTTTTCCTCCCGGGCGGGAGGAAAACACTGTTTTCTTCCCGGTACTGGCGGGAGGAAAACATTGCAAGAAAGGTGATTTCGAGACCCTCGTGACGTAAAATATTGTGTGTCCCACGGGAGGGAAGGCTATTCCTCCCTTGGGCGAAGCGGCGGTCCGAGCGAGGGCGCCGGCTTCGCTCAAGGGTGTAATAGCTATTACTCCCGCGGGCGAAGCGGCGACCCGAGCCGCAGGCGAGCCGCAGGCGAGTCCGAGCGAGGGTGCCGTCTTGTAAGTAATTGCTATTACACCCTTGAGCGAAGCCGGCGCCCTCGCTCGGACCGCCGCTTCGCCCGCGGGAGTAATAGCACGCTTCCCTCCCTAGGTGCACAAAATACTATTTCACACCGCTACGCTAGTTCTTTTCTTCACAACAAAGACTTGCGTTCTTTGTCTATACCTATATAGGTATGGTCGAAGGTAATCTTTTACACGACCTGTCAAAATTAGCCAACTTATTACTCGCATCAACGCAATTGAGTCAAGAGAAAAACCGAGCTGGAGCGAATCGATGAATATTGTTTACCAATTTAAAATACCTAAACTCGGCCATCTCTTATTTCTCGTATGCAGTGCAGTATGACAAATCGAATATTGAATGGTTGTAGAACTAAATGTGTCTCATTTAGTTTTTTAACTATTGGTATTCCTGGCGGAATAGCTCGTGTAAGTAGAAATAGAAAATCCATCTGCAGATATTACGTATAAATGTGGACATATTCGTACGTATGGTAGGTACGCACCTCTATTGATGCTTGTGTGTGTATGTGTGTATGTATGTATGTAGTATAGCAATTACGCGTTGGAACTGAATATTGTAAAAAGCGAGGCACTCTAGGGAGGCCGCCATCGGAACTGATTTTAAAATGTAACGTTTTTTTGTAAAATATTGGTTCGTTTCGCGCGCGTCCAGGGACTGGCGGCCGATATTAATTTCGCCATAAACATTCGTGTGTGTGATATCGACGTATCTCAATTTATTGCCGATTCCAACTGAGTGCAGATTATTAAAAAAATTACAATATTATGGAAATGGGGTTTTTGCAAGATTGCCGTTTGCGCCAGCCAGCTTTCAGTTTTATTCCTGCCGTATTTTTTTTGTTTTTTTACCGTTTTTTGTTTTTTTCCAAAATTGCGATTTTGTCAGCGATAAAATGAGATATTGTTGCCTGCCACTGTGATTTTACGTTGATTACAATTTTTTTTGGATTTTTTCCTGTTTTTTATGCTATAACGCACGTATGGATACATTGTGCAGTGCTTTTTAAAATTAAACTAAGATTTATTACTGTGTTTTACTAACGAAAGTATGTTACTATTTATTTATTGGTTTAAATTCGCAACAGAGTGCTTTTTGCATGTTTTATGGGCCGCCGTTAGATTACTACATTTTTTCACATTTTACAACTCTATTTTTACGTTCACACACCGAATAAACTTGCTACATTTATTACAAAATATAACACTTTAATACCTCTACACTAAAATCTACCACATTTAAATAATACATTCGTTACCTGTGTTTAATCAACAATACTACTCACTTCTTATAGGTTATTTGTTATTATTAATCAATAGAACTTCATGTACAACCTACATATTATAACAATTAATTAATCAATTACAAATACTACTCCTTTATTCTACTTTTAAATAATTTACAACATTGTTGTAATCATGTGTAGAGTGTAGGTAGGTATATTTTATTGTTACTGGATTAAAATATATTTATGAGAACAAGTTGAGCACAACCAACAAATTATTATCAATAATAACTTACAGTTTTTATAAATAATCAAGACACCAAACTCCAATTAACTTTTGACACCACAACGAAAAGATCAACTGTTTCTTCTTGTCACTTGTTTTGCTTGAACTGCCGCCTAGCAGAAATTAAACGTAACTATAATTGGCGGGAATTTATAATATAAAGCTTGTGCTAAGAAAATCTATCTCCTACGCCTCTGACGTAATTGCAATGCATTATAAATATATAATACAATAAAAAACGTATAGAGGAAGTCTAGAATGAGTGTTCTTTCTATTGTATTCAAAACAGTTTAAATTATTTATATTTTTAATTCAGTACAATTGTATCAAGAAATATCTGCTAAGGTAATATTTATTTTCGCCAGGTATAATTATATTTCATTTAGATTGCAAGTAATTAGAACGCGGAAACTAAAGAAATTGAATAGACATATGAATAGAAAATATAAATTCAGCTTCACACTTAATAACAATTAATTTTTTCTTCTGAAATCGATAAAGTACATTAGCCGAAAGATGGCTGTAAAGAGATTCCTTTTTTAAAGGTTTGACTAGAAATTCTTCTTTTTAAAATTAATAGAAATTATTTTACAAAGTATCACATCATTGTAAAATATGAGATCATGGATTTTAAAACTAAAGTCACAAAATGTATTTTTAGCTTTAAATTATTTATTTATTTATTATGTCCAACAGGAAGAACCCATGTAAAGGATAGGAACAAAAGCAAAAATAAATTAATGATTAGTAAAAACCACGGTTACGGTTACTAGAAGATAGGTTGGGACACTGAGCTGTCAACGTGGTCAAAAAAGTTTTTTTTCTAGTGTGCTTTGAGAGGGTGGAATGATGCAGTATAGACATCTATCGTACATTTTAGAATCACTTTGACATATCAAATAAATGTCAGAATTCTGTCACTTTTCAAATATATGTTTTAGAATTATGATTATTTATTAGATGAATTGTAATACACAAATAATTTTATCTACGACTGAAATTATTTATTATTAAAAATAATGATATTTAGTTAGTTAGTTCAATCTACGTAAAACCAATTTATGTTTTATTTGTAACCATGATGTAGCAATAATATCGATATAAATAAACAAAAATTTTTGTTTTGACTCTGTCGTTTTCTTTTATTTATTTCAACAATAAAATACTTTAATACGCGTTGTCATAGGAGACGCGCAATCAATTTTTTTTTGCTTGGTCCTCAGTAACAATCAACTTTACGTTGACAATTGAAAGCATAAATATAAACTTTTCATAGTAGTCGTAGATAGAAACTATTACATTTTTAGCAAAATATGTATCATTATGAAACAAAATCATCTGTTCAACACAACTTGAGGTTAGCAGACTAATCATGAGACGTTTTAATGTGGACAGTAACATTATAATTGTTGGTGCACCCCTGTGATAAAACAAAGTGCCTACGCCCATGCGTGACACAATAACAGTAACACGTGTTACGGCAATAAATAAATAAACGCAAAATATCTGCATATAAAATGCATCCGCGTACATTTGTATAATAATAATTACGAATAATTTATAAACAAAAAACTTAATTGCTCCAGCATGCATAAATGAGTTACATTAGCGTTAGATATAGTTTATATAATAAAATATGCCATATTGATGTGTGTGCGTGTGTTTATATGTTGAACATTCCACATGCCAGTGACGTCACAACATGGCGGACACTCGCCATAACCTCACTTTTAACATGTGAATGAATTTAAAACAAGGAATGAATCATGATTGTATTGGTGTTAATGGGCTATTTTCCTTTCGACATATTTTCTTATTTTTATATTGGAATAACATTTATTTTATTGCCTACGTGCTTTTAAAGCGATCACTGCTGTTGCTGCAATTCATTAAAAAAATTATTATTTATTCTTCAAGAAGCTTCATAATTTTAACGGTTCTGCCTATATTATTACAAATATTTAACATGAACAATCATGAACTATTAGTGAATCGATGAATGCAAAATTTAAATTGCTGTGACACCAATTAACAAAGCTTATTTTATCATTTAATAATCTAATTATTTGTTTATTAAAACACAAAAAAAATTCTTATGAAATAAATGTACCTACATTAGTTGGAAAACGGCTTTTGAAACATTTTACACAACTGACTGTAAAATTTTTGTAAAATTCCAATTTTTCGTAATTTTTAGGAACCCTTTAAAAAGCCCCTTTTTTCGAATTCCTAGAATACTCTCGATTTTACTTTTTTCTATTTCACTCTCTTCCCCACTACTACGGCTGCCCGAAACTTGTACTTTACCGCATCCTAGCTATGCAATGTCATTTTGAAGTTGAAAAATACTGTAAACATAGCTTCAGTATTTCCATAATGACTTCTGTATTTTTTAAAGAAATTATTCGAAAAAGGAAGCTCCGCTGCATGCTTCTTGCCATTTATAGTGACCGAAAAAAATCATATCAAATAATGACAAAAATCCGCAAATATACCTACCCCACTTGACATGAATCGTCCATGGGATGTTTAAAAATATCTTATTCTTGTACTTTAAGTGATGTTACGTAAGTCTATCCTAGCCACATCCTGAGTACGATCAAAAATTACATACTCAATACAAACATCTCAGAGAATTACATGGGATGCATAATTGTGATATTATTAGCAAATTACAACATTGGGATGTAACATAGATAATGTTACCAAGGGCGGACATTAGCAATCGCAAAGATATTATTAGGATGTTAATGGGCAAATATAGCAAGTAAAAAGCCGGGATGTTCACATTCTTGAAATGTTCTGGGGATTTTATTTTGTCAAGTGGGACGCCAAAGACAAAAAATAAAAATATAGATGCATTAAGACATGCTTTGTTAAGTATCAAGAACGGTAAGGACAGTTTACCGATGGAAGACCGTTTGAGACATCGTCCGTGATAACATGTTACCAAAAGATATTAGAAGGCCTCTCTGTTTTCATTTTTCTTCTTTAACTTATGACTTTGGAAAAAAAACTTTGAAATCAGCCATTTTTTTCTGGTGAACAAAATGCAATTTTTAATTTCTCAAAACAGAGGGACATAAATTGAACTTTTGTTAGCAAGAAGTTCTTTTTCATACGTCTATGTTTTAAATTAAATGAGATATGACGGGACTGTTGAAATTGTAGATTCTCAATTTTGCCAGCACATTCTATGCTCAGTTTTCTTTACCTACAATTTTGTTTGATGTACTGCAAGAAGAAGGGCTTAACGTCACCTGAACCGCCACACTTTGAAAATGACGACATAAAGTATAATTTTTTCACCTAAATATTATTGTAATCCCCCAAATGTGCAGATTATGTTTGTCCTGATCTAAATGTCTGATGAACGTTGGTATCTGGAAAAATCTGTGCCTGGCGGGAATCAGGGATATTCCGGGAGCAGTGTTGCCAATCACTCGGTCATCCATCACCGGACATAGTGACGTAGTGACACTGGACACCGCAAATATCCCTACACCTCTCCTCACCCCAAAGAGGGGAGATTGCCATCTCTATGTACTCGCAGTAAATTCAAAAATACAGAAGTTTGATAATTATTTATAAAATCGGACTATACCCAACTTAAAGTATGATATACAGGGTGATTCACAATTTTGTGCACATATTTTAAGAGCAAATAGTGCCCAACTCGTTTATCAAGGAACTGAAATAATTTTTCAAAATTCGAATTTTAGTTCCCAGGTTTTTCAATCAAACAGTTTTCAAATAGAATTTCATAAATTTACTATTCTTGCCATTGCATAATTAATTAATATTTTATTTTATTCCATTCATTGTTAATCAGATATCCATTATACAATCAGCAATCCAGTGGTTTCAAAAAAGTGCTTCTTCTTTCATGAAATTTACTTGGGTGTAATGAAAATCTGTATCCAAATGAAAATCTGTATCGCAATGAGAATCTATATCGAAATGAAAATCTGTATCGAAATGAATGTCATTTAAGAGGCCCGTCTAGCTCCTAAAATCCAGCATAAAATGTACTAACGTAGCGAGTGTTTTGCGACTAGTACAAGAATAGTCAAATTTTATTTCAACAAGGATTTAACAGAGAAAGAATGGATCTACAGATGTGCCTTTTTAAAATTTGGATTACAAAATTGTACATGATTATAAAAATGTCGAAAAATTCAAAAAAATTCCAATTTATGTTAACTTTACACGGTTATATCTCATGATAGAAATTAATATTTGAAATTGTATACAGTTTAATGATCTGATTAGGGATCAATATTTTTTTCAAAAGTTCCAATAATGAATTTCAATGTATCTTGAGAATATCTTTCTTGCCAATGGATTGATAATTTTTTAACACAACTCGAGGTTGTGACGCATCCTGTATATCAATATAGGCGATAGGTAATTATTTGTTGTGTAGCCATGGCAACATAATAATAATTGTTGCGAATCACAGTTAAAAGTTGGCCGTGTAAAATTCGCGTTTCGTTGAGGCAATTCCGAAGCTGTTATCTAAATGATTTTTTGTTTGAAAAAAATGTAGCATGCATGAAATTTGTTCGTATTAAATTGAATGTCATTTTTTGCGTTGTTTTCGTTAAATATTTCATTAAAATTTATGTGTGTGGATATATTGTGTAAAGCATTTTTATTCTGGAGTGTATATGTGAGCCATATATTTAATTTTTATTTTCTCTCGATTTAATTTTTATTTAAAATTGCATTTTGTGAAAAGTTAACAGAATTTTTTAACGAGATTTTTTCAACAAGATCAGCGAAATTAATATGCATTTAATATTTGATATCAACGCTACTACAACGCATGATAATTGCGATCGACAGACTATTTTTATTCCGTCACTTTTCTGACAAAGAAAAGAAAAAATCTACGCCGGATTTCAACAAAACTTTTCCTCTTTCACATTTAACTTCACTCAATTCCTATTTACACATTATCTATCATTTAACACTTTGTAAATAAATATATAAAAATATTAACCTCTTGCTAGAAAATTCAAATCAAAACGCATGGTAAAATAAGTCATTTTATTTCATACTGTGTTGCATTTGCTTCTTTATGAAATTGATTTCAGTCCGGACAATGAAAAATTACGGTATTGTTCTACTTTACAGGATTGTAAAGTATTAATTACCTCTCGCCTCATATTCTATAAGAGAGGTATTGTAATGGGTCAAAATTTTCGAGTATGAGTTTTTGGTGGATAAGCACGTTTCAGGGTCTCTATAATACGAATTTACTATTTTCACGATGATGTCTGTGTGTGTGTATGTGTGTTTGTATGAATGTATGGACTGACGATTTTTCGTCCACGATAACTGAAAAAGTATCAAACCTTTAATAACCAAATTTCATATTTAAGGTTTTAATAAGGATCTTAACACCGGATAACATTTTGGTAGAAATCCGAAAACCGGAAGTAGTACTTTTTGAAGCTTGATAAACTTTTCCTTTAATATATTGTTACATTATTTATTTATGACAATTTTTGCAATTAAAAATAAAAGAAAATATAATTATCTATGGGTACAGTTAATTATAAATACAATTTGCTGAATCTGGTAGTATTTAACAATAAAATAAAGTACAATTAATATTCTATCTTGTTGTCCATGATATGAAATTTGTTTCTACATAAAATTTGAATGATTATGACAGTGACAGTACAGTTGACATCTTTTGCTTGCATCTTGGTTTACATTATCGTTTACATCTTACATGAACATGAAACTATTAAAATGTAAGTAAAACTATTTATTAGATTAGTCTCGAGGTTAATAGAATAAGCAGAATTAGGCGAGAGGTCGTGTACTGGCCACAGCAGATTTTTTTTGTATTGAGACCAAGACGACCTGATTGTATTTAGAAAAATATTTTCATGTCAAGAATGGGTGCAAACTTTGGTCAAAAAATGCAACACAGGTATGAAATAAAACGTTGTACGTCATTCGTCCGGTAGAGGATTTTCACGGTACTCGTTTCGAAATTCCTAACTCGGTTCCTTCGTCGTCTCGTTCGGAAACATCTTACTCGTACCGTAAAAACTCATCTACCGGACTTATAACGTAAATAACTATTGTGGTTTTGGTTCTGAAATCTTTACAATCTTATACTTTTTGAAAAAGATATTCCAATCGACAAAAGAGTTATTGGTAAACAACGAATTTTGATGGTTTTCTAAACTTTCCATTATTCAAAAGAAGTGCGGAAAATCAGAAATACAGGTAATATACTGTAAACAAAGCATATTGGCTCCTTAAAGAGTACGTCTACCCTAAAATTTTACAGCGTTACAGAGGTGTACGCCTGCCACGTTTACTTTAATTATAATTGAAATATATGATGCTATTACATATGAGTGCATTAACATACTATAAAAAATTTAAATCGTTATTTGTTCTATTCCATAAAGTGTTAAAATTGAACTGAAATGCATCACTCGATCACCTCTGGCATCAAAAACGAATTAAAATATCACAATTTAGTTTAATAATCCTGCTAATGAAATTAAACAAATTCATTGCGAACACAAAAAGTCATCGTCGTTTGCCTCACACCTAAAATTAATTTACAATCATGAAACAAACAGCAATTCAACATATTCGTTGATCGTTGAAAAACCAACATTATTAATAGTTATTTATGTAACCGATTGTGGCTATTGGGCTAGGGGAGGGGGAGAGGGGATGGTTCCAATGCGCGGGTTTTGTCGCCGGGAGATTCGTCCGAAATTAAATAAATTATTTGTGCTCCTGGCCATAAAGAAAGATAAAGATTGGAGACTCAATTTAGCGAAACCGCTTTTTAACAAGCATTTCACGTCAGGATTATTTTTCTTAAAATTCAGAAGCATTAAAGAATCCGCAAAGAATCGGTGTGAGAAAGGAGCTGTAGTCATTTTGATATTTATTTTAATAATTCTTCTAATAATTTTGAGATTATTACAAATCAGGGAAAAGTCAGGAAATAGGGTTTTTACCTGCAAGTCAAGGAATTTAAGTTTCTGTCCTGATAATTTAAGGAAAAAGAAAACACATTTTAGTTCTATAAATTATTTAAATTTCATTCTTACTGTTTCTGAATGGGATGTACTTCATGATTATTATTATTATTATTAAAATACCGATAATGACTAATAGAATGTCCAGAAATGTAAGAATCTAAAGCTCTATTCGTACGATTATTCTTTGAAGATTCTACCAAGATTCTGAATCCTGGAAAAGAAGAAGTTTTTTCTTTCTATAGTTGATTCCTTAAATAAACGGTGCAATCTGAAGTTGAAATGCTAAAACAGATCGTTTTTGATTGGCTGATGTAACACCAGTTTTACACCACACAAACTTTGTAATGTAAACAAACGAATGTTCTCCATCTTGTCTCGTCAGCTGTTGTCAGTGACTGTATCGAGTTTGCCCGCTGTTAGGTCAAAAATCTAGTGATATTTTTCTCGTATTTACACAGTGTAAATACGGCTCAGCGAGACAACTTCAGATTGCTCCACTCCATTTAGTTAAGAAATCAACTATAGTGAGAATTAGCTGTTAAATTGCGGTGTCGCTAAATTAAATATTCAATGAGTCTTGGAAAAGAAGAATTTATATTTTACTGATTGCTTCAAAACCACGTAATTATCACTAGAAAGAAGAAAACTTCTTCTTTTCCAGGATTCTGAATCTCCGTGGAATCTTCAAAGAATCCCCGTGCGAACAGGGCTTAATAATTCTTCTGTATCTCTTTCAGAATAATTCTTTAATAATTTCGATTTTAAATTCTTATATAATATCGATAATTCTTTAGACATTCCAGTAATTCTTTAGATAGGTAACTTTATAATAATAATAATCTCTTTATTTTCTTAGACTTTTACAAAAAATGTATGAAATACGTCAAATAAGAAAGTTGTACAAAAAACATAATTAGAATATCTATAATAATAGTAAATACAATCACTAAATACAATCAATAAAAATATTCCGATAATTCTGTAGTAATTTCGATAATAGTAAATAAATAAATAAAAATTTGTGTTCTTCCACGTTTACAGTAGTCTTACGCAACGCACACCAAACCGCCATAGCCAATCAAATAGTCAGTCACTTCTGATTCCGACAGATTCCCCTGCGGGTGGAACACCCCGGGTTCGAACCCGGCACCACCACACCTGTCGTGGTGCATAGCGGCGTCCGAATGGCACCGTCCGAAGTGTGTGTGAATGACACGCGTGCATGTCCGTGTGTGTGTGCGTTATCATGCGCTTTGTTGGTAATTAACCGACATACAGTCACATGAACGGTGCACTGTACACTGGGCTTGGGTAAGTCAAAAGGTTGCCACAGGGAAACTGCGATTGAGGGAGGTTTGTCACAGTACTTAAGGATTTTAATATAAAACTCTGGTCACACAAGGATTCTTTGAGGATTCTTTCATGTTTATGAGACCTGAGATAATAATCCTGGTGAGAATTGCCTGTCAAATTGCGGCGCCGATAAATTGAATCTTCAATGAGACTTGGTAAAGAAGAATTTATAATTCATTGATAGCTTCAAAACTGTGAATTTCTTTTTTGCAGGATTAAGAACCATGAAAGAATCCTCAAAGAATCCATGTATGAACAGGGCTTATTGAATATCTGAATAACTATGAAAGGAATAAAATTTATTTTTAATTAGTTATTCAGTGGGATATTAAGAAGTGAAATAAATTCTATTTAGTTAATTTTAACAGTAATTCAAACTTAAACTTTGCGATACTCCATTCTGTCTTTGTGACAATTAAATAGAAGCTACAAGCTTGAAAACCTCAATTTGCAGCCAAAATTACATTATTAACTAGGTACCGACAATATCAATATTTGGAAATATCTTTTGAAGTACCTACATAACAATAATAAAAATAAGAATATAATTTTAAGAATATAAATCATAAACACCATTGAATCTGTCTAATCGGCAAGTACTGAAAGCCAATTTAAAAATTTAAAAAAAATATTAATAGTAGCACAAAACTGATTGATTCAAAGACCAAAAATTAAAGTTTCGTATTTAGAAAACCGTTACTTCTATGCTATTAAAATGTGACAAATAATAGATATGTATGTGTAAAGTGTGCTTCCGAGCTTAAAACAAATAAATTATTTTTATTATTATTATTATTATTATTATATATGTATGGAAGTATTTAAAGTGATCTTAACAGTTTATATTATGTATCTAATCTACTTCATTTTCATTTGTTAACTATTTTTGTATTGCAGTTCATCTAATTTATACTAAGATAAAATAATTAATAGTCTGTTCTAAAATGTGGCCCAACTACCTGAATATGTTAATAATTTATATTTCCGATGATAAGTTCTGCTACCACCTTATTACCGTATAAAATATGACGTCCTGATGCTATCTCTAAGATATACGTTGTAATATTTCTAAAATAATTTGCATTCATTTGTAGGCACCGAACCATAGCTTACTTTGATGTATTAACAAGGTCTAAGTCTAATATGATTAATAATATTATAATTACAAACACTTAAAATTATATTAGTTCCGGTTCACACCTTCATTTGTTTTGGCATGTATTATAAACGCCTTATCTGAGAGTTTTAAACATCACATATTTGTGTATTTAGTTTAGTAGGTATTTTAAAATTACTTTACTTCAATTTAGAATAAAATACTTTCATATAAATTTTGGTTGATGGTTCCTCTATGTTCCTACCTAATCTTAGAAGGAAAACATGTAAAAATATAAATTTTTGCACTTCCGGGACTAAAACTCTTCTTTAGTCTTTATTTTTAGAAACTAAGGTTCTTAATTTGATCCCAAGGGATTATTTTTCATATTTAATCCCGTTGTCAAGTAAATACGTGCTATTTGTTACAGAGCATCTATGGTCACAATATAAATATTTGTCATAAAATTTACTGTCAAAATTACAAAATGTGTATTCTTTTAAACTATTTTGTATTCGTTTGAGGATGAAGTGCAAAAAATAGCGTATACACCACAGGACTAAAGTACCTTTAATCTTTCAGGTGATTATTTCCCTCACCTTCGGCTCGTGAAATAAACTTCACCCTCAGGATTAAATCATGCACTTTAGTCCCTCAATATATAATATACTATTTATTTGAAGATCCATTCTTTCTCTATGAAAACCTTATTGGAATGAAATTTTACCATTCTTGTACGTTAGTACATTTTATGCTGGATTTTAGGTGGTAGACGGGCCTCTTAAAACTACTTTTTAAGGAAGCGCTCGAAACTATTTTAGACAGTAATTTTTATGCACTTTATCTGCAGTTTCTGCAAATAGGAACAAGCAATAGGCATAAATAATATATAAATAGAGTTTCTAGATTGCCTTATCTAAGTAAGAATACCTGAAAATAAACATAATTTGCAGAAGAAATGAAAATTCATCAAATAGGGCACTTTACCATAGTAGTCAATTATATTGAAAGGAGACCTCAAAACTGAGTTATTGCCATGAAAAAAGTTTTCAAAAAGTTAATAGTTCTTCAAATATTTGAGATTTTACGTCTCGATACATTTACGTCACAATAATGCGTTTCACGTGTATTCTTACTTAGTAATAAAGAAACTACCAAATTGTATTTTATATTTTGTACCATTTAGAGACAGTTTATTTTACATGAGTGAGTACATTTTAATTCCAGCCCCATGGTTTGAGAAGATTTTCAGCTATACATCTACGTCACACAAACTTTAAAAATTAATTACAGCTTTATTAAGAACAATTAAGACTTATCAGTACTCTCAATCGCTTTCAAATAACAAGAAGTTTCAATAAAAAATCTGACGTGTCCGTTACAATACCTCTCGCTTTGACATTGAAGTATTATTATTTAACCTCGTATTTAACCAAATATTAAGCTTTAATTTATATAAAATACAACAACACCGTATAACATTTGATATAATAATATAAAATAATCATACATTATATTATTTCTATTTATCTGTCACATTGACAATTTTTATTTTTGTTTTAAATTTTATTTCTATTTCGGGATTCACAAATCGTGGTAGGTAAAATTATATATTTAAAAAAATTATATTTCTTTATTCGTTAAAGATATAGAAACAAGTAAGATTGAATATTGTACAATGTAATTTCTTCTTTCATGTGTGGTATGTCAAATTGTAACAATCGCATTATTTTATACAATTTTTGCAAAAAATGTTATAGTGCTACAAGGAAAGTACCATTTCCGGTTGGTGGATTTTTACCAAAATCTTTTCAGCTCTTCATTAACATATATAAATGTATAATGCAAAATATTAGAATTTTATGTTCAGTAGAATTTGAGATAATGAACCGGGACGAAAGGCTATAGTAGGCGTACATACAGACTTTCATACACACACACAGACACACACACAGACACACACACAGACATCATCGTGAAAATAGTCAAAATAGGTTCTAAAGGTGCTAAAACGTGCTTATTGACAAAAATCTCGACATCGAATTTTTTCACGATCCCTATACCTCTCTAGGCGAGAGGTAAAAACTTTTAAAAAAAATGTTAAAGTACCCTATTGCAATGAATTTTATGTAAAATGAACAATTATATGTTTTTTACTTAAAATTGTATTGGTTTGAAAATGATTTACGAGTTGATGGTTTCACAACAATTGTATATTCTTTTGAAGGCAGAGATTTCCGTAATCTAAACATAATACCGTCTGTCATTGAGTGATTTAAATTATGAAAAACATCTGTATTTTTACGATAAAATACAAAATATTTCTATTACAACTTAAAAGCAACCGCGCACCATTTATTTACACTAAAAAACAATAAAAAACGTTTATTTACAGAGCGGATTTACATCAAAGCGGGCTGGAATCGCGGTCGCAACCATCTTTTGTTGTTCTGAGCTTAAAATATAATTTCTTAGAAATGGGAATTATTGCAATTAAATGCGTGGACTAATTATGATATTTACATAGGGCAGCTGTTGTTATTACAGGGGAGGGGGGAGACAAAAAGCTGATTCATTCTGAATAAATATTAGGCTTGCGGTGGACGTATACAAATACAAACTGCCCACATTTTATAATTTGCGTTCGTGTTAGTGGTTGACATATGTCACGATTAAAACAATGATATTCTAATTATTGATTAGAATATTTATGCAATAGTATATTAAAGAACAAGTTATATAAGACATGATTTTTTGCAGGCGTCCAAGTTTAGTAAAACGAGCCCTCGGGCGAGTTTACTAAAGGACAAGTGCGACAAATGAGTTCTTTATTTTTTTGTGTAAAAAATCTGATGTGGTCAGCACAAGACCTCGCGCCATATCTCTTTTTACTAAAAATCTAGATACAAATATTTTTGTATATTTTTTTTAAGTACACCACTGGATTCCTCGTATCAAACTACATATAAATACATATTTTCTTTAAAAAATTCTGTCGGGTACAATTTTTAAATGCACTTTGAAAATTTTTAAAATGTTGAAAATTTTCGGAATTTTTGATTCGCTCAAAATTTGGTTATACCCTATTTTGGACCCGAGGAATCCGATGGTGCCACTAAAAAAAAATTTCGGCTAATACTTTTCGAGATAATTTTTGTAGGTAAAAGGCGGGAGTAGTTACGGTCGTAATTTTTTCACCATAGGATTCCTCGCGTCGAATTACATATAAATCCAAATTTTCGCGAAAAAATTCCAACGAGTACAACTTTTATGAAGGATATTCGAAAATGGCCAAAAAAGTGGGTCAACCCCTTGATGAAATTTTGGCCAAAATAACTTTTTCTTTCACAATTGGCTGAAAATTTGGTTACATACTAATTCGACTCCGAGGATTTCAAATCTGCCGCCGAAAAATTTTTTCGACCAATATTTTTCGACATAATTTTTTTTAGTCGAAAACTGGTCGAAATGGAAAATATATTTTTTCACCATTGGATTCCTCGGGTCAAATTATGTAGGAATGCAAATTTTCACGAAAAAATTCTAAAGGGTACAATTTTTATTGAGGTATTTAAAAATGGTACAAAATCGAACAGATAAAAAACTTGCTTATTTTCTAGGCTAAAGAATAATAATGGGAATTGGCTTAAAATGTGATTATATACTAATTCGACCACGAGGATTTCAAATCTGTAGTCGAAAAAAATTTTCAGTCCACAGTTTTCGACATAATTTTTTTAAGTCGAAAACTGGTCGAAATAAAAAAAATATTTTTGCACCATTCGATTCCTCGAGTCAAATTATATAGGTCTACATAGTTTGGGAAACAAATTCTATCGAATATCGTATGTACATACAGATTTTCTAATCAGGATATGGCGAAATTAGAAATTCTTCTTTTCCAAGACTCACTGACGATTTAATTTAGCGGCGCTGCTATTTGTCAGGCAATTCTCACCAGTATTATTTTTTTAAATTAAAGAATCTTCAAAGAATCCATGTGTAAACAGAGCATTAGAACAACAAATATTTTTTTGTTTAAACAAAATGATGATTTTCAAATATGTTTTATTATTCAGTGGAATCTGATTGAGCTTCTACTATATGTTAAATCGAAATAATGTATGTGAGTATGTATGTAACAATAGAGCCTCTTATCCAGTAATGTAATAGACTAGAACATAAATGCATCTAATAATAATCTAGTTAAATTCGAATGAATTATTAACTATCCTATATATGTAGACCCGGTCTGTTTCTATTCACTATAATGTCAACCGTGAATTCAAATAAATTATCAAGTCAACTATATGTATGACTGATTTCGCTATATTCAATAATACACAAACATTTAATTTACAATAATTACAATTAATCCAAACTAATCACAATTTATCACGAGCTAGACACATGTAGAAACATCAAATATAACAGATCATAACATATGATTGGAAAAACATACTTTAATTATTGTCATTAATATGTTTTTACTCGACAGAGCATTTAAAAATGATTTTCATACTGGTCAGTAAATAACATAATAAATTAACTTTTGATCAACTTCTTTGTGTCGGACATCGGTACAGACAGAGCTGGGCGGTAATTAATTACTTCAGTAATTAAATTACTAATTAATTACTTTTTTACATGAAGTAATTGTAATTGAACTACTTTTAAAATGAAGTAATTGTAATTGGTAATTTAACAAATATTATAAAAGTAATTGAAAAAAGGAATTGTTTTTACAATTACTAATATTTGAATTACATTGAAATAATTTAATTATTTTTTAAAGTAGTTTAATTACTTTCAGTTGTTCAATTACTTACGTGTGAAATTTACATATTTTTTATTAGGTAGGTACTTACTTAAATGTTCATATATTCTCAGAAAAACACCTCTATGTATTCTGCCCTCCTTAGGAAGAATGTCCTATCTGAAAATTTTGAGATTTTTGTAATATGCATAAATTATTACAAATATACCAAAATAGAATGTCCTGCTGTCCTAAGAAAAGGTAGAATTTATTATTCATTGTTATTATATTTATATAAAGCAATTTTAATGGTAAAAATCCGCATAGATGTTTCCACAAAAAATTTTATATAAAATAATAGCTAAAATAAAATTTTTGCAGATAGGACATTTTTCCTAAAGACGGCAGTATTATAATATAATGTTTTATCTAATATAAATTTTAATTGACAATTTTCTCAAATATTACATTATTTATTGGCAAAGACGGTTTTTAGAAAGTATATTATATCATAAATATGGAGATTTTTGTGCAGTTAAAAAGGAATGTGTACATGACTGAACTAGAACCATTTTAAAATTATCTGTACCTATAAAATAAATTATTTGGTCAATACATTTTTGTGTTTTTCAGTTAAATATCAAAGCAGTAAAATGTAAAATGGTAAATTTATATGACTTAATAAATTAATATGATTTAGCTCAGCAAAATATTTATACTAACGTCTTATGAATTAAATTTTAGTATTAATTTTTGGCATAGCAAAGTCATAATTAAATATTATTTATTAAAAGCCATAATTTTGTATAATTGCGTGGCTATAAAATGAAAACATAACTTGCTGAAATAAATAACACCTGTGCCTGTGCCTTTCGTTGTCCTTCAATATTTAATTATTATATTTATGTGTTATACATACAATCATCATTATATTGCTCCTAAATTTTAAATTATAATGTGTCAACCGTAAGTGTAAAAATATCGGAATGATTTTTGAAACGATTTTTTTTATTAATTTAACAAGAAAATATAATTATCTATGGGTACCAGATAATTTGAAATACAATTTACTGAGTCTGGTAGTATTTAAAAATAAAATAAAGTACAAATTATATTCTACTTTTTTGAAATTTCAGTATATTATTTTGTTGTCCATGATAATATGAAAGTTTCTACACAAAATTTGAATGATTATGACAGTGACAGTACAGTTGACATCTTTTACTTGCATTTTGGTTTACATTATCGTTTGCTTATTTACATGAACATGAAACTATTAAAATGTAATTAAAACTATTTATAAGATTAGTAGAATATACCCAAAATTTATGAAAGAATAGAAATTTAAAAACAATGTATACAATGTTACTACTTATCTACAATTTGTATTTAAAACGTTGTTTCTATCTAGCACCATTTTACAATTACAAGAAGTTAAAAATTCTACAAATTTGTTACAATTATGATTTATCTGTTTGCCAATGAAAACAAAAATAAAATATGTTAATGTCAAATAAATTCTTGACTTTTTGACAAATTAAAACACTGAAATGTCATTTATTATTTATATGGTTATGATAATAATATTATACAAACTACAATTCCCGAATTCCCTTCTACAATGGTATGTATTTGAGTAAGTACCTACATTATACTTATATTAGTAAAATAAAAATAGTAGAGTATGGCTAGAGGTCATCTGTTGGCCACATGAGATTTTTCAGTCAGAACAGGCTTAATACCTTTTCTGGTGACTCATCCCACTTGACATGAATCATCCATGGGATGTTTAAAAATATCCTATTCTTGTACTTTAAGTGATATTACCTAAGTCTATCCTAGCCACATCCTGAGTACGATAAAAAATTACTTATTCAATAGAAACATCTTAGAGAATTACATGGGATGCATAATTGGGATATTATTACCAAATTACTAACATTGGGATGTTACATAGATAATGTTACTAAGAGCGGACATTAGCAATCGCTAGGATATTCATAGGATGTTAATAGACAAAAATAGTAAGTCACAAGCCGGGATGTTCACATTCCTGAAATGTTCTGGGGATTTCATTTTGTCAAATGGGATAGTATGTGGAGATGCTCCACCCAAGTTGGATTCAAGATAGATATAGACACATTTTACATTTCCGTGTGATTGATGAACAAAATAACAAATTGGGAAAGTTTATCTAGTAAAAATTACACATCCATATCTCTGGCGGGTGGAGGGCGGGAGTAGCCGCCCGCTCCGCTCATAGAGGAGCAGAACGTCCACGAATACTATTGATTATCGTGTTTTCTTTTTGTGACAAACACGGATGAACAAAATTGTTCGATCAGTAATGAAAATACACAACAGAAAAAGATAACATTTGCTACATGAAACGGTTCACATTCGGCACGAATTTATGTTATGCCCAACAAGAAAATATAAATATTTGCCAAGTTACAGTTTACCAACGGCCCGAGATCTCGTTAGCAAGCATGGACATTTTTAAATTAATATTATTCTTACTTTGTATAACTGAATACCAAAATATTCAACATTTTCAGAATACACACTGCTTTTTCAGAATTTTTTATTGAAAAAGATTTTTTCTCCTTATTTGCAAAATTTTGCTAATTTACCTCCTGCCTCGTATAAGAAAGTTTTTATCTCTCGCCTCATATTCTATAAAAGAGGTATTGTAATGGGTCAAAATTTTTGGTTTATAAGCACTTTTAGGGTTACAATTTTTTCGGACGCGATAACTCAAAAAGTATCAAACATTAAAATTGAAAATTTTGTATTTAAGATTTTGATACGAATCTTAATAAGCCATTATATTTTTTGTTTCAATCTACTAACCGGAAGTAGTACTTTTTAAAATATTTCGATAAATAATTAATTTAAGACAATTTTTGTTTATTTTAAATGAAAGATTTCATATGATCATGGACAAGATACTGGAATTTCAAAAAATTAGAATATTAATTGTACTTTATTTTATTGTTAAATACTACCAGACTAAGCCAATTGTATTTAAAATTATCTGTACCCATAGATAATTATATTTTCTTTTATTTTAAATTACAAAAAATGTCATAATTAATGTATCAATTTATTTAAGGAAAACTATATCAAGTTTCAAAAAGTACTACTTCCGGTTTGTGAATTTCTACCAAAATCTTATCCATAAATATGAAATTTGGTTATAATTATAAACGGTTTGATACTATTTAAGTTATCGTGGACGAAAAATCGTCAGTCCATACGCACAAACACACAGACATCATCGTGAAAATATGAAATTCGTATTGTAGAGACCCTGAAACGTGCTTATCCACTCGAAAATTTTGACCCATTACAATACCTCTCTTATAGAATATGAGGCGAGAGGTAATACAAGAATGAAATAAAAAATCAAAGAATATTAATATTAATTGTACTTTATTTTATTGTTAAATACTACCAGACTAAGCCAATTGTATTTAAAATTATCTGTACCCATAGATAGTAATATTTTCTTTTATTTTTAATTACAAAAAAACTAAGTAAGTATATCAAGTTTCAAAAAGTATTACTTCCTGTTTGAGAATTTCTACCAAAATCTTATTCGGTGTTAAGATCCTTACTAAAACCATGAAATTTGGTTATAAACGGTTTGATACTTTTTAAGTTATCGTGGACGAAAAATCGCCAGTCCATTCGCACACACACACACATCATCGTGAAAATATGAAATTCGTATTGTAGAGACCCTGAAACGTGCATATCTACCAAAATCTCACACTTTTTACAAACCTCTCTTATAGAATATGAGGCGAGAGGTAATAAAAGGATGGAAAAAAATCAAAGAATTTATACTCCGTTAAATGATATATAAATTCCGGTGTGATTCAGTCCAGAATAATTCTAACAACATCCAGTAACAACCGCAACAACACGGCATATTTGTTGCTTAAACGCGCGGGCAAATAAATAAACAAGTCATTTATATATGCAGTATTTAAAAACAAATCAATGCGTAGCGCGCTATAATTTATTGGAGAGCGCACGGAGACGTTTTTAGACGTTTATATGCGGCATTTCGCAGGTATTTTGTAAATATTTCCGTCACTGAGGATTTATTTTTGTTTAGGAAAGTTATTGAGTGCCGCATGGGTGGCATTTGCAGACCTAAACACTCTTAGGGCGGGTTACAATGGATGTAATATGTTACTTTTCTGTATTTTATTTCAGTAATCTGCTAACTTGACGACATAACCTTTCTTATAACTGTCAGAAATGGATCCGTTTGTTGAAAGTTACATAAACTCGTCAACACAATTAGGGGAACACTTGAAATGAGGCGAAATTGCACCCATTTTCAAATCGTCATAACTCGGCGTATTACCGAAAGAGTTTTACCTAAAGAAAATTTGAAAATTTTAGTATTAATTTTATTTTTTGTGTTTGATCATCTGTAGTTTCTGAACGGATCAAAATATCGATTTGAATTTCCAGCATTAATAGAAAACTTTCAAGCAACCGAATGCTGGAAGTTTCAACTCCATATTTTGATCTGTTGAGAAATTACAGCTGATTAAACACAAAAAATAAAATTAATACTAAAATTTTCATATTTTCTTCAGAAAAACCTCATTAAGTATCGGTTTAACTTAGGTATAAGTAAAGTATATATACTACTATATAACGTATCTTATAGAGAATTTTAAGAATTTACTGCAGGAAACCGCAAGTCAATATTTTAAATAGTTCAGAAATAACAGCTCAAAAACCACAAAAAAGACTAAAATTTCACTATTGTCTCTAAGATGTTATGTTTGAATTGTGGTCGAACTAGTGCCCCCGAATTGTTGAAAATTATGTATTTAACAAAAAATTATGTGAGAAATTTAATGTTGAAAAGCCGTTTTTGTTTGAAAAGACAAAATTACGCTATATTGTTGAGTTTAAATGTTTAAAACAACTTAACAAACTAGATAATAACATTGATAATTGTTTAAAGAAGATTCGTACCCGATTTAATGAAATTAAATAAAACACCAACCGCTTTAAATTCGTCTATTCCTCCTAATAATTCAGTTTCACCCTAACGCACACACGCATACAATGCTAGTGCTTCTTCGATCAGCAATCACCAACCGCACAAATTACATTCATATTCAAAAACCATAAGTGGTGTCCCGTTGATTGCTCCCGTGTTGTACAAGTGCTTCTGATGGTTGCATGGTTGGTGAATGCTGAAGTTCGCAACAGATGGGGTGGAATAGAAATAGACAAAAACGAGGAGGGTAGAATACTTTATTATCAAATTTTATGTATCATTTTTCTGCCAAATTTGATTTGTGCCACATCATTGTACTTGGAATTTAACATAGAATTTAAAAATGTAAAAATTTGGGTCTTCATTTCTAATAAGACAGTTTATATACAAACGTACATACATAAAAGTTACGCCTTTTCCCTGAAAAGGTTAGCACGAATCCCTTAAAAATTAGAAATTACATATCTAGCTATTAGTTATTTATGTATTAAGGGTGTAAGGAAGCTTTTATGGCTTGAGATGTGATTTTGAGCTCGAGCGTCAGCCGAGGGCTAAAAACAAGCAAGTTACGCCCGTGGTACATACCCAATTTTATGCACGGTTCAATATTATCTAACAAATTAATTAATTTAATTTACTTGTTCAAATTACCAAAAAATACTAAATTCTTGGACTGTTATTATTTAATTAGATAATTTCTGTTAAATGTAAGTAAAAATGATGTTATTTAAATAAAAAATTGTAGAACTAATTATAGAAAATGGTTATTTATAGGATTATTAGTAGTAATACGGAAAATTGAAAATATAAACTTTTTGCATTAATTTGACGTTTTTTATGGCGTTATAAAATGATCCGTGGGTTATAAAGTGACGTTTATGTCAAAAAAATTCGTGTGTAACGGTCAAATTATGATATGACTGTGCATAAACATATTTTTAATGCATTTTGTATTTATAAAAGAAGTGATTATTTAATTATTTAAACTTGTAATACAGTTATTCTTCGTGTAAACTTATCTAAACTTGAAATAATAGAACTTATGCAATTCTCTTGTGAAAAATGTATTTCTAAACAAGAATGAAAATCATATAGATTGTGATATTGCACAGAATATAGGATTGGGTTTGAATTGATGAAACGTTGAACGATGGCGTATGAAAGATAGAGCACAGCGTACGGCAAAGTGGAATGCGTTTTACGTTTAGCGAATGTGCAACGCAATTACGAGCGCAGTACTCAACTTTTCCACGTAATTGTAGTTTTGCGTCGTTATTAAGAGGAGATTTGCAATTTTTCCCAAGCGAGAACAAAAATAATTTCTATCAAATGTCAATCCAAATAAACAAACTTTTAAATTAAAAAATCGCTAACAAAAAATCCAAAACACGAAATGACATTTGATAATTAATTCCGCACATCCCTTACCTATACGCTCAAAAAATTTAAATTAAAAATTAAAAAAAACAGGGGGACTATCCAATATTAAATTACACCGATTACAATCATTTATATTTTTAATCCGACGCGAAACAAAACAAAAAATGCCAAAAAAAACAAGAGAATTCAGAGAACAGTTGAAATATGAAACGGGGGAGAATCTACAAACACAGTAGGCCATGCATATTCGAAAATTTAATTCAACTCCGAATTAAAAACTCAGCGTGATTCGCGCGCAATCTCCACACGAGATGCAACTTAATTATCCGGCAAATAAATTCGACACTTGTGATGAGTATAGAAATTGTAAAATGTGAGTGCCCCCTCCGAAGACGCGCGCCGCTGGCTGCGCGACAGATGCGTGACATCCTACTGAGACGCTCTATTCACTAGCCACAGTCGCCTATTTAAATTATTTGTAACATTAAGAACACTTATCGGCTTTTGACTGACAAATTATCAGACATTTTATTTAACGGAATGAAAAAGTAACAGAGTTCTCAGTCTTCAAAGTTAAATTTATTAATTAACAGATGATAATCATCACCGACGTTTCGGTAGCAAATCTACCTTCCTCAGGGTTCTAGGAGAAAACCACATACAATAAATTACAAACATCATACAAAAATAATACAATTAAGGTAATGTACTTACAATTATCAAAATCTTGAAAAATTAAACATTTAGTTACATAAAAATTTAGCAACTTGTCGTCATAATTTAAAACATACACCATACAAAATTATTTCAATATTCGTAGACCAAGCAAAGTTACTACCAAGAATCAACTGTGCGAAGACAGGACGAAACTTATATATATATATATGTGTGTATACAAGAAAGGATGAAACCAGGAAGGTAGATTTGCTACCGAAACGTCGGTGATGATTATCATCTGTTAATTAATAAATTTAACTTTGAAGACTGAGAACTCTGTTACTTTTTCATTCCATTTACCTAAACAGTCAAGAAATTACAATTAAATATATTTTATTTAACGTTCACTTTATGCGGCGGATAGCTGAATAGTGAATAGTACAACTGTGATTGATTGTAGTTCTGATAACTCAGGTTCGAATCTAGTCAGGTACCTACGCCGATATCTCAGAAACTAAGCGAGAAATCAAACTCTAATCTGCAGCATTGTATTACTAACACTCAAATTAACCTATAAACAAATTTTCAGAATTTTGAAAATTTTGAAATTTTTTGTCCTCCCAAAAACCGACCACCGTCGATTTCTCAAAAATGGTTCAATATATCTACTTAATTTATTCACCAATGAATTCCTCGCGTCGAATTACATATGTGTACCAATTTTCAGCTCAAAATTCCGACGGGTACAAGATTTATCCAACATTGTCGATTTTAGAAAAAATCGTAAGAAATCTTCAAAAATGGGAAAACCGTGATAAATCTTGTACCCGTCGGAATTTTGAGCTGAAAATTGGTACACATATGTAATTCGGTGCGAGGAATTTATTGGTGAATAAATTAAGTCGATATATTGAACCATTTTTGAGAAATCGAAGGTGGTTGGTTTTTGGGTGGTCAAAAAATTTCAAAATTTTCAAAATTCTGCAAATTTGGTTATAGGTTAATTTAAGTGTTACAATGCTGCAGACTAGAGTTTGATTTATCGCTTGGTTTTTGAGATATCGGCCTTTAAAGTTGGAAAAGGGAAAAAACGGAACATCAATTTTTTTCCAACTTGTACGAAGAGATTAATCTACACTTTTTAAATATATTTAAGTAATAGATATAATACTATTATTAAACTGCAATTAAAAGAGTAGGGTAGGCAGGTCTTGTGCTGGCCACATCAGATTTTTTTACTTCCTTGTACGGAGTAATAAGGAAGTATTGTAATCGCGAAAAATTTCGGTTTTCAGATTTTGATGGAAATATCCGTTTTGACCTTTTCTGAATCCATTATGACTAGTTTCGTCGTGACGTCTGTACGTATGTACGTACGTACGTCTGTACGTATGTACGTATGTACGTACGTACGTCTGTACGTATGTACGTATGTATGTCGCATAACTCAAATTCGGTTAGACGTAGAAAGTTGAAATTTTGTATTTAGGACTGTTATAGCATCTAGTTGTGCACCTCCTATTTTTGGTTTCAATCTACAAACCGGAAGTAGTAAATTTTAAAAAAATTTCGACAAATATTTAATTTAAGACAATTTTTTTTATTTTAAATGAAAGATTATGTGATTATTACCTACAATCGGTATTTTATAAATATTTTTGTATCTGGTATCATTTAAGAATAATTAAAGTATATATTTATAATTTAATATTTCGGTATCTTGTAGTCCATGATCGATTAACATTTGTTACTATGTAAAATTTAAATGATTATGACATGACAGTGACAATAGTAAAATATGCTTTATATCTTCTTCTGCAGTTTAAATAAAATGACTAAAATATATTTGTGAGTATACTAGTATAAGAAGTTAAAAGAATTTTTTATATTATTCTACATTTTAGTTATTAAGAAAAGTATGAACAAACAAGGCGTACAAGGAAGTCATGTGGTGTCCACGTCAGATTTTTTTAGTTGTCATTGATGTTTTTGATCCGGGTGGTACCTATCTGTAGAGTCACCCATCCAAATATAGTTAAAAATACAAATTTCTTTTTGTTTTATATTTGCTAATGAATGTAGTGTGGTTGGTTGAAGGGCTGTTCGTGTGTATGTGTGTGTGTTTTCTCATGGCTAATGCGACATTAGCGTTCTGTGAACATTGGCGACGTATAATGTCCGTGTGTGCGTGTGTGTGTGTGCGCTGGTGTTGTATTATAATAGGACGATGTTTAGACCGTGCAGAATTTCGATTAATATATCATATTTCCAATACAAGTGCAATTGGAAGCTGCGGTTCATGTGAAATGCTTTCTGAGGCTGCGCAGGGCCGGCCTGGGCCCAAATACCCCATAATCACCACAGAACACCGCAGATATATTGCCAATAGTTTGTGCTGCCTCAACTATGCACACCAGATCATATAAAATTGTTTTCATACTTAGGCTTTATCTTTATTCATAATTTTAGTCACGAGTTTTTTTAGGAACGAGCGCAGCGAGTATTTAGAGAGTTTATCAACGAGTCACATACTATACTTTTCTACAACATGAATATGTAAAATTTCATTTAAAATAATTTGAACATTTAGGTTAAATCATGATGATATTATTCATAGCTACAAAATTCTACTTATGCAAGTGTATTTAACTGTGGTATTGAAAAAAAATTGACAATAATTGAAAGAAATCATTAATTTCACCCAGTTTTCCATAAAAATTTAGTGTCAAATATAGGAGCCAACTTCACCCCGTGCTTAATATGTTAGCTGCTATGTTCAGCCCGTGACTAAAAACGGCCAAAGCCACGGCTTGTCCAGATGTGTTTAAAACGTTATTTAGCCACTTGGAAACCAGTTTGTTAACTGATGTTTTAATACCAGGAGTAGAAAAAAGTAATAAGTTCATAGGTATACATAATAAATTCATATTGAACTAAAGAACTATTATAGTATTCCATATTAGTATGTATAATTTTATATTGAATATAATTATTAAATATCTAAGTATCTTACTTTATCTACGGTTGTTTAATAATATATTCAATTACGTAACTATAGTAAAATAAGACAAACTATTGAATAATGAATTAATTATTCAACACTATTATTTTACAATCATCATTATATTGTTTCTAAATAGGTATTAAATTAAAATGTGTTATTCGTAAGTGTAATAATATTTCAATCAAAATAATTTTATTTATCCAGAACTATTGAATAATACATTCATTATATAGCAAGACAAACCTTTCCTTAAGACAGTATTGTATTATGAATTCATAATTAAACACTATCGTTTTATGAGTCCATTATTCAATACTACTGCCACTGTCATCACATCAAAGTGTAAGGTTAGATTAATATTTTAATGAAAGAATTGTTTCATTTAAAAAGTCGTAGATAAAACGTCGTATTTGACTCGCACGTAATGGCTATAATACACTCGCCTTCAGCTCATGCATAAACTTTCATCCTCTTGAACTATAGCTTACATTATGTGCTCGTTAAATAATACTATTAAGCTAGATTCAGACCTACCCAATTATAAGTGTAAGTTATAATTGAAATTGGAATCTTGTGGAAGCGCTGGTTAGTTAATTTAGCACTTATACTTATAATTGGGTAGCTCTGAATCTAATCTAATCATGTAACAAAAGATTTGAAGGTTAAAGTTACAACTTACCTTGGTTGCCTTCTTAGCATTCATGGAGTCTTCTTCAATATTTCTCTAATAATGAGTTTTCCATAATATTTCACTAATATTACTAAGTAACACTCACTAAACACAACACAAATACACTAATGCACAAATATTGTTATTTGTTACCGACAACAATTGACCAGGTATCGCGAAAACGTATCAGCTGATCTTTTGAGATGAGCAGTACTGCCAATGCAGGAAAATCGAATGTAACTTAGTCCAATTTTTTATTACAATAAAATTAGCAGGTTCTTTCATGGATTCTGTTTCACTAAATTTTAGTTTGAACCGGGTGCGTTAAGTGACTCAGGTTCGAATCTAGTCAAGTAGGATTCCAATTTAACTGAAGAAAATTATTTCTAATGATTATTATCCGTTAAGAATCTTAAATGAATTAATGACTGATAACCCGTGATAACCTAACAAACGGTATTTAATATAGGTACAGAGTGATTGAATAAAAGTGTTATCATATGGAAAAACGTTTATTATAATAATTGATGAAACAAAATATTAAAGAACATAAAATATTTAGTTTCTTTTAATACTCATAATATCAATTAAAAACATTAATAATCATATAAAGTGATATTTGCATTATTTAAGAAAAACTGAAATTTTATTTCAAGACGTGACAAAAAGTCTGTCACGATAGAAATGTTTGATTGTTGGTTAGAAATTTGTGAAGTGTAAATTAAAATTTGTGCTGATGTGAAATTACAACAGCTGAGACTTTAGATGTAAGTAATTTTGTTTAAATAAATTGATGTATTTGGCGTTTGAAATAAATACCTAAGTGTGTTTAAAAGATGGCAGAATGTGTTTTCATCTCGTCCCGATTTTCGTTTCACCTCTTCCATCGACTCGAACCGGGTTCCTTTTAAGGCAGACTTGATCTTCGAAAATAGAAAATAGTCACAGGGTGCTAAATCAGGAGAGTACGGCGCGTGTTCGAGCACTGGAGTACCTCTAGCGACTAAATAAAGCGTCACAGACAGCGCGTTATGAGCAGGTGCATTGTCCTGGTGCAAAATCCAATGTTATAATACACATTGTTATCGGCACGAGAAGAAAACACGTCCGTTTCTAAGTTTTATAGAAAAAATACTACTACAGCGACAAGACCGTGTTTTCGTACCGGAATAGTAGACACTTCCAGCTATCCAACGCTGCATTCGTTTCCCCTCCTGCCCCTCTAGGACGGCTTCTGCGCGCCAGTCCTCGTATTTCTTTCTGAATTTCCTGACTCCGGTCCTGGTCCGGTGCGGTAGGTCCTTGTGCATGTATCGTCCCCGTGACTAAGTAGCCCGGTTGGATTGCCACTGCAGTCCGTCTGTAGTACTGCTCGCTGCCACCACAGCGCTGCTGAGACTCACCTGGCAGGCTCAGGGCTGCGCCTTGTTGTGGCTATGTCCACCACTCTGGGTGGGCCCCATGCTGTTCACGGCCTTCACACATCACACACACACACACACACACACACACACACACACATTAAAGAGTATATCAACACTTGCAGAAGGAGGGTTAGTTTATTATGATGATGATCGATTGTGGTTAATATTCAGGTACAATCGATCGAAATAAAAAGTTAATTTTGAACTAGAATTGGCAGAAGTTATTACTAAAAAATCTGAAGTGGCCAGCACACAACCTTTCGCCATCTCTAGACTTATAAACATAAATGTATACGTACAATCCGGTGCCCATTTAAAATATACAAATAAAAATCTAAAATATTAAAACACAGAAATTTGCATCACCTGCATCAAAAGATTAATTCACACGAAAACTCTTCTGTGTTGAAGCCATCCTCCGTTCAATTACTACATTTAATATCTTACTTATAACTTATAGGTAGCGTTAGTATGCCAACTTGTCACCAGTCTCACCTGTCAATATTTTTTACGCAGAAACAAAAATCTACCGAACATGGATTATAAGATTTCAACGTGCTATCTGATAAATTTATTTTTTTAATTTTACTGCAGTTCTTTAATGCTATCGCAGATAAAGGCAATTTTTTTATAATGTAAGTTGCAAATAGGTTTTCCTCTTATTCTTATTACAAATAATTACTATATTTATCCAAATTTATATCAATTTTTGACAATTAACATTTTCAATCTTCAAAAAATATCACTTCCGGTGAAGATATTTGTATCATAATCTAATGAGCTCTTCCAATTTATATAAAAATGTTAAATACTAAATATCTAATTTTTTTGTTAATTCGTATTTATATACATACAGACATCATCGTGAAACTATCAAAAATGAGTTGTAAGGACCCTAATTCGTGCTCATCCACTAAAAACTCACTATTTGGTTTTTAGCTTGATTTCAATACCTTCCTTTACGGATATGGCGGCATTAAAGTAATTGTTAATGGTGGATTTTCACTCCAGCATTATTTTTCTCAACATTCTGTGGTATGGAAGAATTCTCAAAAAATCTAAGAAAAGAAACTAAAATCTTTTGATACATGTGTATAGTATATATTAAGAATCTAGGTATAGATGATAGAAATGTGTTTGTGATTTAGTGAATTTAGTGGCCCGTGAATAAATTGCAAATGTGCAAAATTGGCGCGTAAGTCCAGCAGAAAGTGCGACTGACGAACGATGATTTCGCGGAAACAAATTGCATCTATTAGCGAACGTGTGGTGGTTGGCGATTCGCATTCAAAATGTTTGTGTCTTTTTGTGCAAAAATCTACACACCGCCCATCCGAGCAACTCTTGCTGATTTTGTTTTAAACATGATGTATACGCGTCGCTATTAATTCCCGCAAAATGCAAACTTGTGTTATTCAATCGTTTCGACGTTGTTCGTTGATGCTGGAATAAATGGCCGCCATTTTGTTGCTTCTTGATGTTAAAATGGCCGCTATTAAACTGTCATTTGCTCAATGTCCTGTCATTTCGGTGCGTGAGCTCAGAGCCAGAAACAATGAAAACCACAAATTAGAATTTAGCCATTCGCGGTTTCAGCATTCTTTATTCTGTTGGCAAAAAAATTAAAGTTAAACAATATTCGAAAGTTATTTTCATATTTGGACGAAGCTAAAATCAAATTCATACATACATACATGTACACGTACAGTACGCGAAATAAGATATATAAAGGAATTTGAAATTGGTAAATAGTTATTTACTTTACAAGTGGGCAAAGTAAGAAATCACCTACGAGGGAAATCCTAATAATTTTTTCGACTGGGTCATTCGTTTTTGCCCACATGTGAAGTATAACGTTTTACCAACACCTCTTAATAACTGCTTCAATACATAATAGTTATTTGTGTATTAAGAGCGTAAAGTGACTCTTTGTTACTCGCGCACGGCTAGAGGAACAAAGACACATATAATTTTATCACGACTGAAATTATTTGTTAAAAATAATGACATTCAGTTAGTTCAATTCTACGTTCAACCAATTTATGTTTTATTTGTAACCATGACGATACCAATAATATCGAAATAAATAAACACCAAATTTTGTTTTATTCTGTAATTTTCTTTTATTTTATGCAAACAATAAAATACTTTTTTGCACTTCCGGGACTAAAACTCTTCTTTAGTCCTTATTTTTAGGGCATTAGGTTCTTAATTTGATCCCAAGGGATTATTTTTCATATTTAATCTCGTTGTCAAGAAATTGAATTAATTATTCCCGTTGTCAAGCAAATACGTGCTATTTGTTACATAGTATCTATGGTAACAATATAAATATTTGTCATAAAATTTACTGTCAAAATTGCAAAATGTGTATTCTTTTAAACTATTTTGCATTCGTTTGAGGATGAAGTGCAAAAAATAGCCTATATACCACAGGACTAAAGTATCTTTAATCCCTCAGGTGATTATTTCCCTCACCTTCGGCTCGTGAAATAAACTTTCACCCTCAGAATTAAATCATGCACTTTAGTCCCTCAATATATAATATACTATAAAGCGCATTGTCATAGGAGTCGCGCAATAAAATGTTTTTTGCTTGGTCATCAGTAACAATCAACTTTACGTTGACAATTGAAATCAAAAATATAAACTAGCTACAACATCGTTATTATGGTATCAATTTTTCCTCAAATGGGTATATTTTGATCAAAGCCACTAGTGGACAATTTTTTACTTTGCTTGTTTAAAATCACCATGTTATGATATTTTTATTAAGAGGTGTTGGATAAAAATATTAATCGAGCGGACATAGATTATCAGTAAATGTTTTGGCAGAAACCGCTTCGCTACCTTGAAATAGTGCATAAAGAAGTCGTCCAGCTCGGTTTTCCTCTTGACTCAGTTGCATTGAGGCGAGTAATAAGTTGGCGAACTTTGACTCAGCTTCTGTAGAACATAGGCACATTCTTTCTCTCCCTTACCAACTAATGTCGTATCTTTCCTTGGTTTTCATAATTTTGCTTCTTAAAGGATGTGGGAACCAATACTAACAAGTAAAATTAATATACCACTTAGCAATTTTTCCATACTATCTCATAAATCATTCTAAATAAATTAGTTTCGAATATATCAATTCTTAAACTCATTACAATCCAATTAAGCAAACAAGTATGAAATCTGTAACTTTATAATACGATTCTGTACATAGTGTATATCATTATACCAACTTGCCCTTTTTTAAATCGACGGCAGTTAATTTGAATGGTGGGAAGTTATGATAAACTTGGTATAAATTAAAGAGATTGACAGTTTACTGGTGTGGTGTGCAACATGAAATCAAAATGAACTTTCTGTAATTTGCTACCAGCTAGCAATTAAGGATGAAGATTATATGGAAGAATATTCACAGCAAATCGTTACAAACTGAAATAGAATATCTACGATTGATACATTTATTTTATAAAAGATCATGTTCAGGTTCGGTTTACGGTTCACTGTGCTTTAAAGGGTTCGACTTCTCCTCGATTTTTAAAAACACAGTTCGGTTCAAAAATTTATTGTAGCAATATTATAAATGACGTTGGAAGATCGAATAACGGGTACCAGTCGCAATTGTTGTAATTTTGTATTTATTCATACAGTCGACGTTTCGGCTACTTATTTAGCCTTCACCGGGATAAATGAATTTTACAAAATCGAGTCACAAAATGCCTCAGGGTGTAACATGATCAAAATCACGATGACCATTTGACAAGAAATAAAACTAAAAAACTTTATTTAAACTTGGCAAGCACTTAACGACGAGAATGACTAACGAGATTTTATTTACATTTTATAGGATTATTTTCACTGGTTTTCAATGATTCATCGCCTACGTTTTTCAAAATTTTACTGTATATTTTAGAATAATTTAGAATAGTTACTAAACAAATTTGGAGAGCCTATATTAAAAAAATCTGACGTGGCCGTTACAATACCTCTCGCCTTGACATTGAAGTATTATTATTTAACCTCGTATTTAACCAAATATTAAGCTTTAATTTAAATAAAATACAACAACACCGTATAACATTTGATATAATAATATAAAATAATCATACATTATATTATTTCTGTTTATCTGTCACATTGACAATTTTTATTTTTGTTTTAAATTTTATTTCTATTTCGGGATTCACAAATCGTGGTAGGTAAAATTATATATTTAAAAAAATTATATTTCTTTATTGGTTAAAGATATAGAAACAAGTAAGATTAAATATTGTACAATGTAATTTCTTCTTTCATGTGTGGTATGTCAAATTGTAACAATCGCATTATTTTATACAATTTTTGCAAAAAATGTTATAGTGCTACAAGAAAAGTACCACTTCCGGTTGGTGGATTTTTACCAAAATCTTTTCAGCTCTTCATTAACATATATAAATGTATAATGCAAAATATTAGAATTTTATGATCAGTAGAATTTGAGATAATGAACCGGGACGAAAGGCTATAGTAGGCGTACATACAGACTTTCATACACACACACAGACACACACACAGACACACACACAGACATCATCGTGAAAATAGTCAAAATAGGTTCTAAAGGTGCTAAAACGTGCTAATTGACAAAAATCTCGACATCGAATTTTTTCACGATCCCTATACCTCTCTAGGCGAGAGGTAAAAATTGTATGAAACACGTACACAAATTAAGTTTTAGGGGACCAATTTGAAGACTCGGCTTGTGTCTCGTCCATAAATAGATTCGTCGTCTAAAACTCTATTTTGTGCACTTGTTACATAAATATCTATTATTGTATCTACGAGTATTTAAGATCACTTGCTTTATTATATTTTTCACAAATAATTAGTTTCCCCCACGGTATTTTGTATGACCGGCATTGACAGTTCTTTTTATGACAGCTCCTAGCATTTGTTGCTTTCAAGAAACTTTTTAGTAAAAACTTTCCTCGTGCGAACAGGGCATAATACAAGAAGTGTAATTGCTTCAAAAATTAGTTGAATAATGAATAACTAAAAAAAATGTATGAGTAAAAATGTAATCTTTGAATTAGTGAACATACACCCTATTAAAATAATCTCCGTTTCGTAGCTTGAGTGAGAATTTATTTATTCATCGGTAAACCGCTTACAAACTATAAACCGGGTTTAAAAATCATTAGAATCAATGTTGGCTGTGGTGTGAAAGTAAAAGGATAGAAAACAAGGAAAACAAGGCTCCCGTCAAAGTAAAACAAAACAGTGTAGCTCGCAAATAGAACAACCGAACAGCGCAAAGAGGAGAAGCAAAACAGTGGAATATCGTCCGTGATTTCTCGCAATTTCCTTCGCGCATTTACATCTGCCCACTTGTTTTAATAAACAACGGCTTATGAATCTAGATAGCGTGGCTTTTTATTTCAAACATACGTATTCTTGTTAATTTAATACTGTTTGACACGACATTACTTGGAAGCCACGGCCACCTCACAGGGCAGAACTTACCACTACCCTTCAACTCTATTCAATTCATTTAAGTCAAATAAATGTCACAGTGACACTCTTAGTTAAGTCTTAATTTCATTGTCCGAAATCACTTAAACTTTTACCACCTCATATACAGGGAGAAAAGTCATATTTTACTGTCCTACGTAGGATCGAGAGAGATAACATTTTTGATTGTTTAAATTTTAACAAGAATATTAAACTTATTTGTTTAACTAGGCAAAAAATATTAGATTTGCTGCCGCGACTAGAGTTTCATAGACGGTTGCAGCCGAGGCTGTTAATCTAGCTTAGGCAGCAAATCTGTATTTTTGCCATGTTAAACACATTATTTTTTCGGCGATTGTTATTAATTAATATTAGTTTAGGGATTATTTTAAATATATTGATAGGTATCGCAATCAAATTATGTTGTTATGCGTATGTTGACAGTTGCTATGAAAAACAAAATAGGTTAGGTATGTTGATGAATTTTATAAATGTCAAATTTGTTGATTCACCATAGTAACAATTACTTTTGCTACCTAGGCTTTTTTACTGCAGCAAAAGTGACACTTTGCTGACTGTCAGCTGTCAAAAACAGCACTTTTAATGTCAATCGCCGAAAAAAAAATTTTCTTTTGTAGTTTTTCCTAATATCGGGCAGTATTTTAGGTATAAATATTAATAATTATCATTTTCATAAGTATTATATTATCACGAAGTATACAGGTGTTCCACAACTTAGGACAAAAAAGAGTATACCTACTCTACGACGTGCTGATAATGAAACAAAAAGAACATTTATTGACACTGGTCGGTAGTTATTTTTAATAATTTTTTTCAAATCTTCTACCATGAAAGTAATTGTTTACATATTATCTAATACTAATAAATGTCAAATGATCAAATATACCATCAAAACAGTGATACTTAAAATGTACACACGTCAAGTAAACTACCCTTAACTTTGCGAATTTAAAAAAAATAATTTTTGTTTCATAATCAGCACGTCGTACAGTATATACCCTTTAATTTTTTGTCCTAAGTTGTGGAAGATTCTGTATAATGTTATATTTCATATTGGGTGTCCTGACTTTGAAGGGGCTGAATTTTTTTTTATTCCGGCCCTGGCGGGTGTGGACAAATGAATTGCTAGATGTACGAAGCCCATAGCCTACTGTTTAGATCACAATACGCGATCGCTTTTAGCTTTTTTGTTCGCAGGTAATTATATGCTTAGCAGGAATAATTTATTTGGTATTTTTATAATGTATGCGCATTATTGAAATGGGTTTTTATAAATGCACAACTTGTTTAGAAATTGTAATAATTATACTGTTTTTGTTCTACTTGTTTTAAATGCGATATTTTTATGTCTTTTATTCTTTCTCTACATTGGAACATTATTCAGCTGACGTCACTTAATTGTGCTTTTATTTTTATGTGCAATGTTTAAAATGTAACTAGGCTGGAATTACTTCATATATCAAGCGAGATAATCTTGTTGATCATCATTGATTTAGTTTATGTTTCATTTATTCAATTAGTTTTTGAACCACAGTTTATTCTCAAATTATATCAGCTATAATTCCATCTTCGATTTTGCTCTGTTCAAAAGTCCTTGCAATCACTGTAAAAAAGAGGTCTTATAATTTAAGTATACAGGATGTTCCACAACTTAGGACAAAAAATTAAAAAATATATACTGATCATGAAACAAAAATAATTTTTTTTAAATTCGTAAAGTTAAGGTCGCGCTTGAAACCGTTTCCAGACTGTCATTTTTATGCACTTTATCTGCATAAATTTCTGCAAATAGAAACAAGCAATAGGCATAAATAATATATCAATAGAATCATTAGAGTTTCTAGATTACCTTATGCTAAATAAGAATACCTGAAAATAAATATAATTTGTACTAGAAATGAAAGAAGAGGGAGCAAAATTCATCAAATTGCAATGAATTTTATGCAAAATGAACTATTATTATAGACATCATTTTTAGAATAAGGCAATTAGGTATGTATATATTTTCATTGTGTAACATAATTTTTTTTAAGTAGGTATTTTTGATAATTTGACATTTATTAGTATTATTAGTTGTAGAAAATTATACCGTACAATATATACCCTTTTTTGTCCTAAGTTGTGGAACATACTGTATTAAACGAGAGTTTAACGGCACGAATCAGTAATTGCCAAATTAAGATCAAGGTAATGACTAATGATTGTGATTTATGTCAGAAATATTTATTATTGAGATCCATACATTATTCTTACTTCTTTTATGTCAATTATGATTTAGTACAAGAAGTTTCATTGGCTAATATCCAGGGACTCGAACCGAACCGGAACGAACCGCTGCTATTTTAGTGGACCCGGAACCAAACCTAAACCGCTTTTTAATACATAACCGGAGTCGAACCAATGGTCAAAATCTTCAATATATTTTAGTAATGAAAGACTCTATGTCAGTTTGCGTCTTGATGAATAGATGTGTAATAAAAGTGCAACTGATTTTTAAATTTGTTTATTTAAATACTTTGTTATGCCCATATCACACCGGCGTGGCACGAAGCACGGTGCTCGATGTGGCATTTTGCTTCGTTCAAAGCTGTCAAAAGGGTGTCACACCGGTATAACAAAATGTCATACGAAAATTTGTATATTGCTATGTTCACTTCGTACTTTGAAGATTTCTGAAAATTATTTTTGACAGCTGAGAATTAAAATTCATCAATTGTTTGTGTTAATTAAATCAATAATTAGCTCATATATTGACAAAAGCTGAAAGGGTTATATTCTTATTATCAAATTACTTACTGTTACTATTTTGACATCAATTATTCACCAAATGTCAAAAATTATATTGAGGACTCACTGCGAAATCAGCAACAAATTTCCATATGTCAAAATGCTCGATGGAATAGCGGCGATAAAATTTTTACGTTATTCATTTGTTCCATCGAGCACCGTGCTTCGTGCCATGCCGGTGTGACATGGGCATAAGGCTATCGATGTTGATGACTGAACGGTCGAAGTCGATAGCCTTACAAAGAATTTAAATACACAAATTTTAAAAATCAGTTGCACTTTTATTGCACATCTATTCATCTTCAATATATTTTAGGATTTACTATTGTATGTCACGTGTCAGGTATCGCCTTGAATGGCCCCCTCCCCCGAGTTAGAGTTCCAATCTCCCTGAAAAAAAAAATAATTAAAAACAACAACTTTCATCGAGTTCAATTAAATTCCGCCGTGCGTCGCTAGCGTCGCTACCAGCGTCGGTTAATGACGACAAGCGGCTTCGAGAGATGCAAAACTTTTTTAATTAGTCATAATTATATTTAAAATAAAAATATATAATAACTCATTAACGCTACTGGGATTGAAATTAAAAAGTAAATAACTTGAAATTGGACGCGCCCATTAACAGGAAAATCGCACTGAGAAAATGGAAATTACTAAATAAATAAATATGCATCTAACGTGGAAAAACATTAATTTATTTTGATCATGCTTCTCACAGGGAAACTAAGCGAAATTTTCACTTAAATAGTAATAAAATCTGATGTGGCCAGACACAAGACTCTTCTTACTACATAAATATAAGTATAATAATAATAATAATAATACTGAGTCGTTATATAATAACTAAAAACTAAATGAAAAGTTACCATGAATAATAATATATGTTTTTTGTAGTTAAAAACTAATTAGGTACATACAAAGGTACTGACAAATATATTTTAGTAATTTGATGTAGGACTGTAGAATACAAAAATATGATGTGGCCAGCACAAGACCACCCGCCATACTTACTTTATTCTTTTTACTTATTATACAAATATATTAATATAGGTACTACTACTCACAAATATATTTTAGTCATTTTATTTAATCTGCAGAAGAAGATATAAACGATATTTTACTATTGTCACTGTCACTGTCATGTCATCATTTAAATTTTACGTAGTAACAAATGTTAATTGATTATGGACTACAAGATACCGAAATACTAAATTATAAGTATATACTTTAATTATTCTAAAATGATACCAGATACAAAAAAATGTATAAAATACCGATTGTAGGTAATAATCACATATTCTTTCATTTAAAATAAAATAAATTATCCTAAATTAATTATTTATCGAAATATTTAAAAAAAGTACTACTTCCGGTTTGTAGATTGAAACCAAAAATATAAGGTCTTATTAATATTCGTATTAAAACCTTAAATATAAAATTTTAAATTTTAATGTTTGATATTTTTTGAGTTGTCGCGTCCGAAAACATTGTAACATACAAACAAACGAACGCACACACGCACACACACAGACATCATCTGGAAAATGTTAAATTCTTACTCTAGGGACCTTAAAACGTGCTTATACTAAAAACTAGAAAATTTTGACCAATCACTATAACTCCCTTATAGAATATAAGGCAGGAGGTAAATAGTATATTATATATTGAGGGACTAAAGTGCATGATTTAAAACGTGCTTATACTAAAAACTAGAAAATTTTGACCAATCACTATAACTCCCTTATAGAATATAAGGCAGGAGGTAAATAGTATATTATATATTGAGGGACTAAAGTGCATGATTTAATCCTGAGGGTGAAGTTTATTTCACGAGCCGAAGGTGAGGGAAATAATCACCTGAGGGACTAAAGGTACTTTAGTCCTGTGGTATATACGCTATTTTTTGCACTTCATCCTCAAACGAATGCAAAATAGTTTAAAAGAATACACATTTTGCAATTTTGACAGTAAATTTTATGACAAATATTTATATTGTTACCATAGATACTCTGTAACAAATAGCACGTATTTACTTGACAACGGGATTAATTAATTCAATTCCTTGACAACGGGATTAAATATGAAAAATAATTCCTTGGGATCAAATTTAGAACCTTAGTCTCTAAAAATAAAGACTAAAGAAGAGTTTTAGTCCCGGAAGTGCAAAAAATATATTTACAAGTATTTTGTTCTTGTTCATGTAGCAGTAATAATTAATTATTAAACTATCTCTTTGACCAATAAAACTTTTTGTACACAGTTCGGTTTTTGGCCTAGAACTTTTTATATTATAGCAAATTTAAACATGAGTCTGGTACAAAGTAATGTGTATACATAAATATTAAAAATAAAACAGGAAACTGTAATAGTTTCAAATCACCATTAGCGAAAAATTCTTTAGTTTCATAATGATATATTTTGAGTTAAACTCTCATTCAGTTTTAACTGTTCTCTTTAAAAATGTCCGCATTCAATTTCGATTGATACGGCCACCAATACGTGTTCTATTAAAATTAAACCCTCCGAAAATGAAACTCCAACTCCACCGTCGCAAACGTACCTCGTGCGCATTAATTTCCACGCGTTGGCCCAGCGTTCAACTAAATAAAACCGCTAAATCATAGCTAAATAGAGGCTTAAAACCTGCAGATTTGTTTGTGAATAAGGCACGTCTGATAAGTGTGCAAAATCGAAAGTTTGGAGGCGAGTGCATGTGTGGGGTGTTAAGTTGGTTGGGGTTAACAGAGTGTAGGTTCAGTAATTGTATTTGGAAGGTTTTTATTTCATTTTTATGAGCAAAATGAATTAAGAAATTTTGTGGTCGATTTCAGTCGTTTTATTAATATAATTTATAATGGGACATAAAGTTAAAGAACAAGAATTTGTGCCGGTTCCAAACTAATAAAGCTGCAAAAATTTAATTTTAAATTACTTCGTCTAGATTCTAGAATCGGAAATCTTCGATTTTTTCTAAGCCAAAACTTTTAAAGATTGATCAAACTGACTGCACACTGACTGAGCATGTGCAGACAAATCTTGTACGAATAGAAAAATAGAACCAGGCGTATATTTCTATCCTAGAAGAAAGTATGGAAATCGAAAAGAATTTTTATTTACATTATACCTACTACAAATGGTTACGAACTTCTCGGATGAATCTCGAACTAGAATCTAGACAGAAAAATGTGACCAGCACAAGACCTCCCGCCATACTTATTCTTTTTACTTATACAAATATATTAATATATAGGTATTACTACTCACAAATATATTATAGTCATTTTATTTAAACTGCAGAAGAAGATACGATATTTTACTATTGTCACTGTCACTATCATGTCATAATCATTTAAATTTTACGTAGTAACAAATGTTAAACGATCATGGACTACAAGATACCGAACTATATACTTTAATTATTCTTAAATGATACCAGATACTCTTACTATGAACCTATATAGTTTGTCCCGAGGAATCGAATGGTGCAAAAATATTTTTTTATATCGAGCAGTTTTCGACTTAAAAAAATTATGTCGAAAACTGTGGATCTAAAATTATTTTAGACTACAGATTTGAAATCCTCGTGGTCGAATTAGTATATAACCATATTTTAAGCCAATTCCCATTATTATTTTTTAGGCTAGAAAACAAATAAGTTTTATATCTTCGATTTTGTACCATTTTTGAAATACCTCAATAAAAATTGTACCCCTAATAATTTTTGCGTGAAAATTTGGATTCCTACATAATTTGACCCGAGGAATCCAATGATGAAAAAATAAATTTTCCATTTCGACCAGTTTTTGGCCAAAAAAAATTATGTCGAAAGATATTAGTCGAAAAAAAATTTCGACTGCAGATTTGAAATCCTCGGGGTCGAATTAGTATATAACCAAATTTTCAGCCAATTCTGAGAGAAAAAGATATTTTGGCTAAAATTTCATCAAGGGGTTGACCCACTTTTTTGGCCATTTTCGAAAACCCTTCATAAAAATTGTACTCGTTAGAATTTTTTCGCGAAAATTTGGATTTATATGTAACTCGACGCGATGAATCCAATGGTGGAACAATTACGGTCATAGCTACTCCCGTCTTTCACCTGCAAAAATTATTTCAAAAAGTATTAGCCGAATTTTTTTTTTAGTAGCACCAATGGATTCCTCGGGTCCAAAATAGGGTATAACCAAATTTTCAGCGAATCAAAAATTTTCGACATTTAAAGTGCATTTAAAATTGTACCCGCAGAATTTTTTATAGAATATATATGTATTTATATGTAGTTTGATACGAGGAAACTTAAAAAAAATTGTATCTTGATTTGTATAGTAGTAAAATGAGTAGAGTATGGCGGGAGGTCTTGTGCTGGCCACAGCAGGTTTTTTTATCATTGGGATAATTTTTGTAGGCATCGAGTTTTACAGAATCTGTCTTTTTTCCGCAATAATTGTAACAGCCTGAACAAATTAACAGTTTTGAAGCTAGCAATAAATTAGAAATTTATCTTTTCCAAGACTCATTGAAGATTCATCTATTATTTTTCTCAACACTCATTCACATGAAAGAATCCTCAAAGAATCAACACGAACATTAATCCAAATCACAACTAAGTATCCTCAAAACCTGCCGTAGCTCTCTGCCCCACGTGTTCGTTGTGGGCTGGGCCGCCCCCCTCCCCCGGCCCTGCTCTCACCTGTGTCATGTGCGGTGGTGGGGGCAGCAGCAGCAGCAGGCCAGCCCACCGTCGCACGGTCGCACTCATACTCATGTCACACGGAAAATCATTCAAAACAAGCGGCAAAATCATCGAGCCAGGAGCCACTAGCGGCGGATCCTGGCTTACACCGGCAGGAGTACATGCAGCAGGATGCCTGCAAGAAGGCAGGAAGGCGCCTGAGGCTGAGAAGAAGGCAGCAATGGGGGACGCGAAATTGGGGGGTGTTTTGACATAACAGTAAATAGAAATCTAGAATATTCTTGACAAAATTCGTTTCGTCTCAAATTTTTGTGACGAGAAATTGAAGTAATTTCTCGGCAGTCCAATTGTCGTCCCAAAGAACTAGATTCTCGTCTCGTCTTAATTTGTCTAAAAAAAAATTGCTGCCTTGAAAAGCTAGAAGTAGGTAAATTTAGGAACTTTTTCTTGTTATAGCAATAATAGTTATTTGTGTATTAAGAGCGTAAAGTGACTCTTTGTTACTCGCGCACGGTAATTGCAGCGCGAGCCAAAGGCGAGAGCTGCAATAGTATGCAAGAGGAACAAATACACTTTACGCTCGTAGTACACACATAATTAGTATTCAGTTAATTCAATATGCTTTCAATAAATTTATGTTTTATTCGTAACCATGACGATATCAATAATATCGAAATAAATAAAAAAAAAGTGGTTTGATTTTGTCATTTTCTTTTATTTTGTGTAATCAAAAAGTACTTTATTGCGCGTTGTCATAGGAGACGCGCAATAAAATGTGTTTTTGCTTGGTCCTCAGTAACAATCAACTTTACGTTGACAATTGAAAGCATAAATATAAACTTTTCATAGTAGTCGTAGATAAATATATTTATATCAAAATCAAAAACGCTACGAAGAAAGTACAATAAAAATATTGACATTTTCGAAGAGAAATATATCAAATTTTTCTGAAAGTTTCGTGAATTCTTGATTTCTCGACAATTATTTCTTGTCTAGTAGTTTTGAACTAACGTCTAATTTCGAAAAGTCGAAACGAGAAATTTATTGGTTCTCGTCTCGTAATTTCGAGACGAGATGAGAATGACATCACATTTCAAGAATATGAACATCCCGGTTTGTTACTTGCTATATTTGTCTGTTAACATCCTATTAATATCCTAGCGATTGCTAATGTCCGCCCTTAACTTAGTAACATTATCTATGTAACATCCCAATGTTAGTAATTTGTTAATAACATCCTAATTACGTGTCCCGTGTAATTCTCTGAGATGTTTGTATGTAAAATTTGATCGTACTCAGGATGTGGCTAGGATAGACTTAAGTAATATCACTTAAAGTACAAGAATAAGACATTTTTGATCATCCCATGGACGAATCATGTCAAGTGGGTAAGTAGGACTCAAAAATGGTTAGTAGTTTAGTTCAACCTAATATTATGTATCCCTCTTTTACTAATGCCTATGGCACACCGGTCGAGGAGCATCGAGGATCATCGAGTAACTCCTCGATGAAACGATAGAACGCACCCCGTCCTCGACGAAAAATAGGGGCGCCGCTATTTTCATCGAGTTGTTCCTCGAAGAAACGAATGTATCTCATTTCAGACGTATCTTTTGTATTTGATTTCGCACAAAACTTTGATGTATTTGTCACCGATGAAATAGAAATCCATCGCAAACGGGTGCGTTCTTTCGTTTCATCGAGGAGTTACTCGATGCTCCTCGACCGGTGTGCCATAGGCATAACAAAAACGTGAAAAGAAAATTGTAGGTCTCACATTTAGACAAATTATAAAATTGTAAACTATTTTACTGGATTTGTGATGAACCGACCTAAATATTTTTATTGCTAAAACGTAAAGATTACAATATGTGTTTTGTGTAAGTAAAAGTTGCGATGAAACTCAAAGATAAGCAAATTTTATTACGGGGAAATATTAGAACAATCCAAGGAAATCATAAAATTGTATACAGTAAAAGTATATTTGAAATTCAAATGTTATATATTTCACACGGAAATAATTTCCGAATACAGTAATAAACAAATAAAGCACACTTTACAATATCTCCTATTTCCTCCAACTAATTGTTCCCTGTCATATTTTTTCGACTTTCTAAACAGTTTAAACATCCAACAGCACTTATTACAAACTTTTTTAGCAACGGTTCGTTAATTAGAAACAATTGCCAGTGAAAAACAAAACCCATCGCCCTATCAGCGATCAGCAGCTGATGTCTTCTGTTCGTTTGTTCCCATGGAGTGCTTGATCACGAATATATTATAGTAATGTAAGGTTTTACTCCACGAGTGCAGGGTGGGGGGGGGGGAGGGGTACACGGATTATAAACGATTCATTATTATGGATTTCGATGTCTGGAGATGGTATACCACCGGAACATAATAATTAAACACAGCTTACAAAAATTCTCATATAAACCATCACTCATTTTTGTTCAGTATAATAATTTATTTGTTTTTAAGTTGTTAACTCAGGTTATCTACGTTTTTTTCGAATTCCTAGAATACTCTCGATTTTACTTTTTTGTATTCCACTACTACGGCTGCCAGAAACCAGCCCGAAACTCGTACTTTACCGCATCCTAGCAATGCAATTTTGAAGTTGAAAAATGTTGTAAAAGTGTTTTTGTTGCGAGTATACTGTCAGATTATTATTGACTTCAGGATAATGATTTTGTAAACATTTAATAGAGAAAGAATGGATATACAGATGTGCCTTTTTAAAATTTTAATAATTTCTATTATGGGATATATCCGTGTAAAGTTTGCATAAATTGAAATTCCTTTTTCGAATAATTTTTATTTTACTTAATTTCTTTAAAAAATACAGAAGTTATTATGGGAATACTGAGCCATGTTTACAGTATTTTTCAACTTCAAAATGACATTGCATAGCTAGGATGCGGCAAAGTACGAGTTTCTGGCTGGTTTCGGGCAGCCGTAGTAGTGGGAAAGAGTGAAATAGAAAAAAAAGTTTTTACCATAGTTAATGTTAAACTGCTACTGTATCGACTACTTTATAGCTTTGATATTTTTGTTTGGACCGATAATCGTAAGGGAAATGGGTTTAACACCAGAAAATAAACACAGAAAAATGCATGCACGAGCAGATTCAAATTTAGAAAATTTATACGTAATTCCTGCGTTAAAAGATTCGTTCACAGGAAAATTCAAATCTAGAATTTTAGATGAAACATAGAAGCAAACACAGGAAGATGCAAATCTACAACATTTACAGAAACAACTGAGTATGTAAGACTCAAGAATGGTATTGGGCTGTTCATTTATTTATTCTTAATGAGACAAACTAGTTTCTAGATTTGCATCTTTGAAAGTTTTCATTTTAGTCGAATTTAAAATTCTAGTTTTACATTTGCCTGTGAATGAATCTTTTACTGCAGGTATTTATTGTATTACGTATAAGAGCATTCTGTACAGGAAGAATGTACGCGTAAAAAGAATTTACACGCATACACCTCATCGACACAAAGTTGTACATTTTAACAAAAACAAATTAGTGCCATTTTTTCTGTTTTGTACCGAAGTTTTAGTTTATAAAATAAAGAAAACTACAAAATTTCACATTTTTTACCTCTAATTTTCTCGAAATCAGAAAGTTTTTTCTAAAAAATAACACTACCCCAACGTAGATTAAACTTTAAACTACATGATTCAAGTTTAAAATATCATGTTCTGCGAAATATAAAGAAAAATATGTAGGTGCTTCTAAACGCCTGCAAGCGGTTGAAAGTAAGTAATTTCGACCATTGAACGGGCTGAAAAAAAAATTTGCACTAATAGAATGAAGTTTTATCCCTTATCTACCATATAAAAATTTGTTTTTGTTAAAATGTGCAACCATGTGTGTCGATGAGGTGTATGCGTGTAAATTCTTTTTACGCGTACATTCTTCCCGTACAGAATGCTCTTAAACGTTATAGATTTGAATCTTCTTGTGTCCTGTGTATGAATATTATTATCTAGTGTTGAATGATCATTCAATCGTAAGAATAAATCGGCGGCCATTTTGAATAAATTATCCCGCGGTTAACGCGTTAACAATGCCTCAAATTTCAGGTGCTATTAAATAATCCGTCTGCATCTTACTAGACTGTGTATTTATTTCATTATTTTGATTTCCCAGAATTGGCAATGACATTCCGTCGATATGTTAATCCTAAAGTATAAGTAATAATCACAGCAACCGCGATTTACTAACTTTAATCGCAAAATCGCAGACGGTCTTAAATTATACGCCAATGACAAAGAATCGCGCATTCTATATTCGTATCATTGGAAGAAATTACACATTGCACCGGGGAATTTGCATGGGAATTCTTTTGATAGATTTTCGGACGGTCTGGCTGCTTACACGAGATATACTTGAGAGTATTTTGGATTAATAGTATGTTATTAGCAGTTGAGAAATATTCAATATTTGTATGGCGCCTAAAAGAATTGAAATCGTCGACGTTTACGGACGGATCTTCTTGAATATTTAAAATTTGATACTGCCAAATATTACAGGTAGCTAGCAATCAAGTTTTTTTAAAGCAAGCTGTAATTTGGTGTCATTTTAGTTTCTGTTCTCACATCTTTAAAATATTCTGCGATGAATAATAAAAAGGTGCTTGTTCGTTAAGTTTTAAAATAAGATTTCTTACAAGTATAATTTATAAATTATAACAACATCAAGGGAGGCTCGTCTACCTTTTTTCGAATTCCTAGAATACTCTCGATATTACTTTTATCCAACACTTCTTAATAAAAGCATTATAATTTTAAACAAGCAAAGTATGCACGATTTAATATTTTCTAATAAATTAATTAATATAATTTACTTGTTCAAATTACCAAAAATTACTAAATTCTTTGACTGTTGCTAAGATACCAAAAAAATTCTGAAAATAAAAAAATCTAAATATCAAAGTTGTCATTATTGGTTAAATATTTACAAGACAATTTATGTTAAATGTAAGTAAAAATGCTGTCTTTTTAGTTCTGTTATTATTTATTAAGTGGTTATTTCTTATATAATTATATATTATCGTGTCTTCACAATTGACTTGTATGTTGTGTGCAGAATTGTAATTTAGTAAATGAATTTGTAAAAGAACAATAGATCACATTGTTTAATACGCGAAAAGAATGTTTATACCATAGAACAATCGTCCAAGTACCGGCTTAAATTCAATGCATGCACTCCTATAAATTTTGTAATGAATCAAAAAATTAAATAATCAAGGAAGAATTGATCAATAAAACAATACGCACATTATAGTCGTTTTCGTATATAAATGATAATGAACTCAGCTCAAATATGAAGAATACAATAGTTGTACTTTACAAGTGGGCAAAGTAGGGAATTACCCACGAGGAAAATCTTAACTCACGAGGCCCGAGGCTGAGTGGATAATTTTCTCGAGTGGGTAATTCCTTTTTGCCCACGTGTGAAGTATAACGTTTTATCCAACGCCTCTTAATAACTGTTTAAATATTTCAAAAATATTAAATATCGTTACTATAGTGACTTCCAACAAGTAAATTAACAATTTACCGACAAGTGGGTATAATTTTGATCAAAGCCACTAGTGGGCAATCTTCCTTACACCCTTTACGTAAATAACTATTATGATATTTAGTCCTTTAAAATAATGTAATGAGCTGTTATTTTCATTTTATGCGATTATTTTTTCTGGTTTTCATTGTTTCATCGCCTACGTTTTCAAAATTTTATTTTAAAGTCATATTTTAGAATAATTTCAAATAGTTACTAAACAAATTTGTATAGAGCACTAAAAAAAATTTATGTAACACGTATAAAAACTGAGTTTTAGAGGACTAATTTAAAGACTCGGCTTGCGCCTCGTCCGTAAATAGATTCGTCGTTTAAAACTCCGTTTTAAGTACTTGTTACATAAATATCTATTACAGCCGAGATAACTATTTATTATACACAAAACAAATGGTGATTCGTTCTGCCAATTCTCGCCAAGGCAGCGCTCAGATTGGCCGAAAAATGCGGAGCTAAAGTAGCACTTTTCACTACGATATAGCGGAGCTAAAGTACTCATTATTGTACGATTACATAAAACTATATATTATTTAATTGTAGTAGATAAACAGTTTTACATTCTGTTAGTAGTTCTGGCTGATTAATTGGACTGCCTTGTTAAATATTATTGATCATCCCGTACATATTATAAGCTAACTGTGGCTGCGTCTACACATTTATATAATAATTATTATTAAGTGTGCTACGGTGGCAACATTAGGATCAAATCATACTGAGCTTTATATGCTCCGCGAGGCAGTATTAGTGAACATAGATGGAATAGATAATATCTATATTAATTTTGATTAATTTAACATGATGCAAAAGGGTTTGCATTTATGATCTCAAAGCTTTGATCACATGGAAACGGAAAACTAAAGTAATTTATTGATATATGTTTTACAGTTTACAATGATGTTATTATTTTGATACAGTGACGGATCTATGAGAGGGCAAATTGGGTAATAATTATCCCCTAAGATTTTTTTTCCAAAAAGGGACAGCAATTTAAATTGAATCTTTAATTATAACTATTTTTACTAACGCAGAAGTAAAGGCGGATTTATGCAGCCGTTTACATTTACATTTACATGTAATTTAATTTAAAAGATAACTATGGAACAATGTCGCATTTGAAAACATAAATGAGAATGGTGCATGCATGGCTCCATTGAGTTACACACATTTATCTTTTAAATTAAATTAAAATTAAATGAAAATTAAATGTAAATGTAAATGGCTGCATAAATCCGCCTTAAAACTATTTAAAATTTATTTTATGTTCAGTTAGTTTGGGTGTAACACTCCACTGGATTTTTTTCCTGTGTAGCAGTTACAACCATGACTACCTGAGACTTATTCAACTGTATTGGCGACTTATAATAATAATCATCTGTGCTACTACCACACTCAAATTATCAATAAAAGAAATATTTAATTAGTTCATTCTGAATTCATATTTAATTTGGATGTAACACTGCACAGTTACAGTTACAGTACTGAATTTTATACAGGTTGGTGGAGGTGAAATGCGAACATAGGGAAATATATGACAATGGAGTTATCATGCTAGGCATCTTGATATACGTGGAATAAGTACTGTCAATGTCAAAGTACCTGTCATATTATTGAAATTTTTATTTTCATTAAAATATTTTCTTTGCATAATAATGTATGTGTACGAGCAGAACGAGAAAGTTTACATACCTACACTTTTAGATTTTATTATTATTTCTGTTATTGATTACTCTTTTTGCCACACAAATTCACATTACTTCGTTTTGTGACACTACTACAAAATATATCAAGATACCTGGCATGAAAGTTCGATTGTCATGTATGTTCCCTATGTTCGCATTTAACCTCCACCAACCTGTATAATACTTTTTATGTATACTCATACTACAGAACCCAGAAGATTCAGGTTCGAAACTAGTCAGGTACACATTATACAGTTTAACTGCACTAAAATCGAGCCTGTGGTGTACTGTCCACTAACAACAACCATGACGGCTGGTAACCGCACACACGATAATGATACATTTATAGCAAAGACTCACGGCTTTGAGATGACCAGACAAGATTCTTATAGATTTTAATATTCTTTTCTTATTTTGAAAAGCAACATACAACATAAGTAGATTACGCCTTGCTCACAAATGGATTCTTTGAGGATTCTTTCGTGCTTCATATTCGTGAATCCTGAAAAAAAATAACTCTTTTGAAGCCATGGATTACAAATTATTATTTTCCAAGATTTTTTGATAGATGCGTGTATTGTGTTATTGGCAGAAATTATTTAGGAATTTTTTCGAGCTCTATTCGGCGTGGGGGTCGCACAGGGCTTTTCCACCCCATTTTGTGGGAAGTGAGAACGAGCCCAAATCCGAGGCGAGGTGAGGGCATTAATGGAATCAGTGTTGAGTGATTGCTTGTCGAATTTGTCAAATTTGATTCCACGCGCTTTCCACAATTTTTTCATGAATTTTTTACGTCAATAAAAATTATTTTTTCGTCGGTATTTTCACCTGCGGTGAGTCACGTGACCACTGATGAACACCCCCCAACCTTCAAACTCTCACCCCTAACCGATGTGCCGCAGTGTTTTGTTAATAACCTCACAAAGGGGACATCAAGCAAAATATTATTAGTGAGCAAGAAATTTTGCACAACTTTTTCGGTATTTATTTGAATCAAAACAAAATATTTTTATTTTGCGAGGCAGTAGCAGCGCGGGTTTACGAATACGGAGTTTCGTGGTTCAAGTCTCTCGGCCGACAGTGTGTGATTGTAAAACATCTTGCAATTAAATCGCACTCGGATGCTTCAAGCTGACCACTTGACCGTTTTAAATGTTGTTCTGCTTGCATAATAAAATGATCAATCTCTCCGTTGTCGCTTTGAATTTAAATGAGATTCTGTCTGCACGAAGACCAATCGGTCAAAGTGGTTGGATCCCACTGTAATAAAATTTACCATACTACAGAGTGTTCCACAACTTTAGGACAAAAAATTAAAGGGTATATACTGTACGACGTGCTGATCATGAAACAAAAAGAATTTTTCCAAAATTCGCAAAAAATGCATAGTATTTCAAGCAATCATTTTTTGCCACTGGCCGGTAAGTAGTTATTTTTAATAATTCTTTTCAAATCTTCTACAATTAAAGTAATTGTTTTACTAATAAATGTCAAATTATCAAATATACCATCAAAACAGTGATACTTAAAATGTACACACGTCAAGTAAACTACCCCCTATTTCATTTGTTTGTAAAGGCTCAAGTTTTTGTGTAAAGTCCGCCAAATTTTTGCTGTAAAAGTAGCCACTTGAGTTTTTGTTCGCAAAGTTTTATCATTATTGCTCTATTGTTTCCTAATTGGTGACTGAAATAATGATTAATTAATTAATGATTAGTCAAACGACTATTTGTAGGATTTTAAAGGACCTTAAGTGGCATCCTTATAAGATTCAAATTCTGCAGGCAATTTTTGAAGAGGATAAAGCAAACCGATTGGAATTTGCAGAAGACGAAATTGAATGAATGAATGAAAACCCTGGTCATCTGAATAACATCATGTTTTCTGATGAGGTACATTTTTATCTTGATGGTGAATTTAATAGACACAATCATCGGTATTGGTCAGATGAAAATCCCCACTGGATTGCTGAACAATCCTTGCACTCTTCTAGAACGACTGTTTGGGCTGCAATTGGAGATTTTGGATTAATTGGTCCAATTTTCACATTGAAGTGAACTACTCGTGAAGTTTTTGTCTGATCGATTTGAAATTTCGGCAGTAAAAATTCCTTTAGATAGTTCATGTTTTGCAAAAATTTCGTCACTTTCTGATAAAAATTGCCTAAGTTATAAAAAATCCAAATAGGGAATAGTTAGCTGACTCATCCTGTATATCCTTTAATTTTTTGTCGTAAGTAGTGGTACACCCTGTATAAGTACGAGTAAATCTTTTTGCTCATTTTGCCTTAGTCCGGCCCTGCTTTAAGAACAGTTATCATTTATCAATCGCCTCTCACGATATTCTGCGCACGAGTTTCAATATCTCCTATTAAAAATATTAATCCCTTTAATTTATAATTTTTATTTACTCGAAATAAAAATTCGAAATTATGTAGGTACATCACGCGAGCAGTTAGGCAGTGTATATATTATCTGATTATCTTCAAGAATGCGAAGATTCCTCGCTACAGAGCGAAGGTGTCTATTAGGTAGATATAGAAGCACGCAATAATACTTTTTATATTCGGCGTTCACAAAGTTAACTTTGTGAAACGCAACTGAATGTCGCCGGAGCTCACTTTGTGACAAAAACATATTTTTTAGAAGGTTGGTATCGGTAGTATTCAAAGCTCAGATCGGACAAATTTCAGTATAACCTCTAAATCTCTTTTGCTTAATTAATTAGTTTTTATTTAATAATATGAATGAATCTAGTAATAAAAAATTTGATGTGGCCAGCACACAACCTCCCGCCATATCTAAACTTATAAACAGAAATGTACGTACAATCCGGTATCCATTTAAAATATACAAATACAAATCTAAAGTATTCAAACAAAGAAATTAGTATCACCTGAATCAAAAGATTTATTCACAGGAAAACTCTTCTGTGTTGAAGCCATCTTCCGTTCAATTACTATATTTAATATCTTACTTATGACTTATATGGCGCTAGTATGCCAACTTGTCACCCGTCTCACCTGTTAATATTTTTTACGTAGAAACTAAAATCAACCGAACATGGATTACAAGATTTCAACGTTTTATTTGATACATTTATTTTTTAAATTTTACTACAGTTCTTTAACGCTACCAGATAAAGACAAATAACTTTTCCTCTTATTCGTATTACAAATAAATACTAAATTTATCCAAATTTATAGAAATTCTTGACAATTAATCTTTTCAATCTTTAAAAAATATCACAAAATCTAATGAGCTCTTCCAATTTATATACAAATGTTAAATACTAAATATCAAAATTTTTGGGTAATTCGTATTTGAGTTATCCGACTGACAGAAATCCTGCTCTGACCACATACCTACACACATACATACGCACGCACACACACACACACATATACATACAGACATCATCATGAATCTATCAAAAATGAATTGTAAGGACCCTAATTCGTGCGCATCCACTAAAAACTCACTACCCGATTTTTAGCATGATTCCAATACCTTCCTTTACAGGTAAGCGGAAGGTAAAAATATAGAAGTCATCCTTTGTTAATACATATGTAAAAGCATCATATATTTCAATTATAATTAAAGTAAACGTGGAAGGCGTACACTTCTATAACGCTGTAAAATTTTAGAGTAGACGATACCTTAATATACTATTATACCGGAGCAGTCTTAAACGATGTCGTCTTATAAATAATGTAAAAATTCTGGAATACCAATGCCTCCCCCGCAGTCTTCAATTGTTCGAACAAAGTCGCATCTCATCGCCAGCAACAATAACTCGTCGACTGTTCGTCATGCGCTGACCGGCGACTGTTTCCATTAAAACAGCTGAGCCTCGGATATAAACAATTCAACTAAAATAATAATGATCGCGGTCGGCCTAGCGCCGTCATAAACTTACCGATATGGTCAATGTCGAGGGACAAAGACGACTTGTCAGACTTGTCCGGGGGAAGATGCTTTATACGTTCGGACGGGCATAAATCCGGAGAACGCTGAAGGACTCCGGTATGTTATTTTGTGATTGGAGACTTGGATAGATGTCTTTACAAGACGGTACATGGGAACTTGTAGTTTTGTCTCATTAGAACACTTTCTTTTGATGGTTGACAATGAAAAATTGTACTGGAAATGCGTTTCTCTTTATATGGATGCAATGATGATAGTAAAACAAGGTTCAAAATTTACTATTTAACTTCCAAACTCACAAGCAGGGTTGTTCATCTACGCGTAAAGTATTATTTTGTACGTCTACTCGTAAAGTTTGCGTAAACTATGTAAAATGTAGACAATGTAGACTTTGCGTAAATTATGTAAATAATTCAATTGTCAGAAAATCTAACCTATAATTTTATTCGTTTTCGGTGAGATTTTGTCTTTGTCTACATTGTCTACACTATTTTATTGTTTACACTTATACAGCATGCGTAGATTACATGTTTGTCTACGCTTAAAATTACACGTAATCTACGTCGCGTAGACTACGTGACCAACCCTGCTCAAAAGTTAAAATAATAATCTTGATTTTTAGAATTTTCCATATAGAAACTTTGAGGCAGCATAACTCAAAAACTAAAATAATAATAAAATCTTCAGAATTTTCAAAATTTTGAAATTTTTCAGGTCTCCTAAAACTGACCACCCTCGATATCTCGAAAATGTTAAAAGATACGAACTTGATTTTGTCACCATTGAATTCCTCGCGTCGAATTATGGGGGTATACAAATTTTCAGGTCGGAATTCCTACTGATACATTTTTTATGACGAATTTTTAAAATCTGAAAAAATCGTAAGATCCCTGAAAATGCCGGATTCTAAAAATTCGTCATAAAAAATGTACCAGTCCGAATTTTGAGCTGAAAATTTGTATACCCATGTAATTCGACGCGAGGAATTCAATGCTGACAAATTCAAGCCCGCATTTTGGCCCATTTTTTAATAATAAAGGGGTAAACATTTTGGGGAACCTGAAAATTTTTAAAATTCTGAAAATCTGGTTATAAGTCAATTGAAATGCGAGAAACACAATTCCGGAAACCAGAAGTCGATATTGAGCTTGGTTTTTGAGATATGGGCCCTTTACCATTTTTAGGTAAAGGTAAGGTAAAGGTAAATTATGAAGCATCGCCGCTTAGATATATCTAAATTAAAATTGCTGTTTTATTCGCGATTTGAAAAATTGTGTATTACTCGTAAACTAAACAAGGTATCAAAACGCTGTTTGCGGCATTGGATTTCTAAGAAATTGTTCCATCTAGAAACATACTAACATAATAGGGTAGTTTACCATTTTTTAAAAAGATTTTTATTGAAACTTCATGATATTTGAAAGCGATTGAGAGTACTGATAAGCCTTAATTGTTCTTAATAAAGCTGTAATTTGTTTTTAAAGTTTGTGTGACGTAGATGTATAGCTGACAATATTCTCAAACCATGAGGCTGGAATTAAAATCTACTCATGTAAAATCAACTGTTTCTAAATGTTACAAAATATAAAATACAATTTGGTAGTTTCTTTATTACTGTAAGTAAGAATACACGTAAAGCGCATTATTGTGACGTAGATGTATGAATACTTAAAATCTCAAATATTTATAGAACTATTAACTTTTCGAAAACTTTTTTCATGGCAATAACTCATTTTTGAGGTCTCCTTTCAATATAATTGACTGGATTGCTAATTTGTTACTATGGTAAAGAACCCTATTGTATTGTCATCATTTACCATTTGTTCATAAAATTAAACATACATGATTCTTCTTCTACGGCACTGGGCCATTCTCATCGCTGCCACACATGCAAATCTTACACTTGACTCTCATGCACTACATGTGTGAGTGTGAGTTTTACTATCTCGATTGACATGTTCATGAAGTCGCTTGCGCGCGCTCAGCGGCTTTAGAGCTTCTTTACGACTCTTTTACTATTTGACAGGCGATGAAGCGATGCAGTGATGCCACCACACGGGTAATTATGTGGCTGGGAATTGTTATGATAAAGAGAGGTAATGCCAGCGAGTATATCAGATTTGTTACAATATGCTGGGGAGTGTTTCAAGCTGAGAGTGAAGAATCACGAATAGGGGATGTATTTTTATGCTGTGACTTTGTATTGAATAGATTTTTATATATTAGTGATCCGGGATATTTAAAAGATAAAATATATTTTATTTAGCAGGATTGTCAAATTTTGTCCAATTAGTTTTGTAATAATAATAGAATTGTTTTCGAGTAAAGGTTTTAATCTCCTTTTTTCTAAGGCATATATTCTCAACTTTGTTTGCTTATTTCTCAAAAACTAAGTCCGATATCGAAGTGCAGGATGTGGCATTATGTTTGGGTTTCTTAAAACTGATTACCTTCGATATATTGAAAATGGTTAAAGACAGAAACCAAGATTTTTCATATTTTACCATAGTAGCAAATTAACAATCCAGTCAATTATAATTATAGAAAGGTGACCTCAAAAATGAGTTATTGCCATGAAAAAGTTTTCAAAAAGTTAATAGTTCTTTAACTATTTGAGATTTTACGTATCTACGTCACAATAATGCGTTTTCACGTGTATTTTTTCTTACAGTAATAAACTACCAAATTGTATTTTCTATTTTGTAACATTTAGAAACAGTTGATTTTACATGGAGTACATTTTAATTCCAGCCCCATGGTTTGAGAAGATTTTCAGCTATACATCTACGACACACAAACTTTAAAAATTAATTACAGCTTTATTAAGAACAATTAAGGCTTATCAGTACTCTCAATCGCTTTCGAAGATCATGAAGTTTCAATAAAAAACTTTTTTTAAAAATGGTAAACTATCCTATTCTTAAACCGTGGTATAAATATTTCAGCATCTGAATATCGTTTGATCATATTCAAAGCATTCGACCTCTTCTTGGTGTCTTGAAGCATTCGATAGCAATATATTCTTTTTATTGGATTGATTGTATTTTATATTTTATTTTGTACTTAATGTTAAAAATTGGTTTTATACGTTCATTTTCAGTAGATAAAGTATTACTTTAACATCGAGGGTAGATAAAATAAAATTTGAGTAGATAAAGTAAAATTTGAGTAGATAAAGTAAAATTTGAGTAGATAAAGTAAAATTTGAGTAGATAAAGTAAAATTTGAGTAGATAAAATAAAATTTAAGTAAAATAAGAATATTTTTACACAAATTAACATTAAGTACAAAATAAAATAATATATTGTACACGACGATAAAGAGTCTTTATCGACACCTGAATGATAGCCCACTCGTTCCTTCGTCACTCGTGAACTAACATCTTTCACTTTTCGATAAATGATCTCTTTATCGTCTTGTATAATAAATTACTATTGTAACATTTAGAAACAGTTGATTTTACATGGAATACATTTTAATTCCATCCCCATTGTTTGAGAAGATTTTCAGCTATACTTCTACGTCACACAAACTTTAAAAATTAATTACAGTTTTATTAAGAACAATTAAGATTTATCAGTACTCTCAATCGCTTTCAAATAACATGAAGTTTCAAAAAAACTCTTTTCACCTCTCGCCTCATAAGAAAGGTATTGTAATGGGTCAAAATTTGCGAGTATGAGTTTTTGGTGGATAAGCACGTTTTAGGGTCTCTAGAATACGAATTTAATATTTTCACGATGATGTCTGTGTGTGTGTGCGTATGTTGGACACAACTTAAAAAGTATCAAACCTTTAAAAACCAAATTTCATAAGGTTTTAATAAGGTTCTTAATACCGGATAAGATTTCGGTAGAAATTCGCAAACCGGAAATAGTACTTTTTGAAACTTGAAATAGTTTTCCTTAAATAAATTGGTACATTATTTATTTATGACAATTTTTGCAATTAAAAATGAAAGATAATATAATTATCTATGTGTACAGTTAATTTTAAATACAATTTGCTGAATCTACTTTTTTGAAGTCCTGTATCTTGTTGTCCATGATATGAAATTTGTTTCTACTTAAAATTATTATGACAATGACAGTACAGTTGACATATTTTGCTTGCATCTTGGTTAACATTTTACAAGAACATGAAACTATTAAAATGTGGGTAAAACTATTTATTAGATTAGTAGAATAAAGCAGAATTAGGCGAGAGGTCGTGTGCTGGCCACAGCAGATTTTTTAAAATGGTAAACTACCCTATTCTTGAACCGTGGTATAAACATTTCATCATCTGAATATCGTTGCTGATATTCAAAGCCTCGATCCCTCTTGGTTTCTTGAGGCATTCGATAGCAATATATTCTTTTTATTGGATTGATTGAAATTTCATTCGCTAGAGGCTGACGTTAGTTCCCATGTCTGCCACCGTGTGCCGGCGAGGCGCTGTGGTCTTGGCCATTATGATTGCAATTTCTTCTATCATTTCTGTAATTATGTGAATGTGGCTGTTAGTCTTGGGCCGGAGGTAGCGAGCGGCTTTTGTTTTGAGATTACTGCGGTTGTTTATTTGTGGACTTGCTACTTTGTACAAGTGGGTAAAGTTATTTGGATTTTATGGACGATTGATTGGTGCTTTTTATTGTTAGGGAAATTGACAGCGGCGCAGTTTTCATTGTGATATTTGTTTTGCTGGAACGTCAGATCCACTGGGCAATGGTTTACATTTTTATGATTCAGCGTATTAGACCAATATGCCGTTGCGGCATTTTTTTATTAGGACAAAAACCTGAAATCAACATTACATTAGTTACTCTTTTTCATTTGTATTACCTACTTCAGAAAATTAGTTTACTACTGTCATGTTAATCTGTTCACTAAAATTAGAATACTGAATTTTGAATAGGTACATTCCTATTTTATATTAACCGGTATATTTAAAGATTTAAATATCCTATATATTATTTTGAACGGATTTTGAAGATATAAACTTGAAATTAGTTACAAAAAAGTATAGTATAAAGTATAGTTCTGTTATTTAATTATTTGCATTTATTGTTGCAAAAGTTAAAGATTCTTAGAAACAAGACATAATCTAAGTTCAGTCTTTCTTATGCACTTTATCTGCACAAATTTCTGCAAATAGAAACAAGCAATAGGCATAAATAATATATCAATAGAATCATTAGAGTTTCTAGATTGCCTTATGCTAAATAAGAATACCTGAAAATAAATATAATTTGCAGTAGAAATGATAGAAGAGAGAGCAAATACATCCAACTGCAATGAATTTTGCAAAATGAACTATTATTACAGACATCATTTTTAGAATAAGTAAATTAGGAATGTATATATTATTTTCATTGTGTAACATAATTTTTATTGTAGGTTACATCGTTTATTCAAAATTTATACAGAAAGCATGTGCAAAATGAGCCATGCAAAAGTTTCAATATTTTTTCAGGATTTGGCAACTGCACAAACATATTATTAACATTATATTCCATTTCCTATAAAATATACTAAAAATGCCACAACGGTAAATAATTTTGCTCACAAAAATTAAAGGTAAATATTTTCTTGGTCCTTAAGTAGCTCTCATCTGTCCACTAAAAAATAATACACTTACGTTCAATATTTCACAAATAATTCCCATCCCCTGTTCTAATTCGCACTATCCCGTCATCCCTACAGGGTTTCCTCTTCCATTCTATAAGCCTGTAAGGCACACAGTCACACACACACGCCACTAACACACGCACAGTGGTCATTAGTCGGACATCGTCCATCTACATCGCAGTGCGCTATGCTTTGTTCACGTGACAAAAACACTGTCAATTAGCGCCTCGGGTGACTACGATCACTGTGACATGACATGCTGACACACAGAGAAATCACAACCCCGGCTGCGAACTTTCACCCGAACCCTTACCTTACGTAGACTATAGAACCAAGAAAAATCATTATTATTTGATTTCTTTTATTAAGAAGTAAGAAATAGTCTTAAAATACATACATATCTATAATTCTTTTTATTTAATTTGGATGTGGCAACCTCACATGCAGTCATCAACCCAATATACAGGGTGTAACCCAGCCTGTGTAACAAAATTTAAGATTGTATAGTGTTGGACGCACTGATCAAGAATCAAGAAGAATTTTGTTGAAATTAGTAAAATTAACAGTAGTTTGCAAAACAATATCATTTTGGGTACTGGTTGTTACATTTAAATACAAAAAAGTTAAACAATAGTTATGCAGTATTTATTAGCGTAATTACATTAATGTAATAATAATTTTACAAACAGAAAAAATGAAATTTGTAGGTACTTACCCACTTGACAAAATAAAATCCCCAGAACATTTCAAGAATGTGAACATCCCGGCTTGTTACTTGCTATATTTGCGATTGCTAATGTCCGCCCTTGGTAACATTATCTATGTTACATCCCAATGTTGTAATTTGGTAATAATATCACAATTATTATGCATCCCAAGTAATTCTCTGAGATGTTTGTATGTAATTTTTGATCGTACTCAGGATGTGGCTAGGATAGACTTACGTAACATCACTTAAAGTACAAGAATAAGATATTTTCAAACATCCTATGGATGATTCATGTCAAGTGGGTACAGATTGTCTCATTTTTTAATTTTTGAATTTCAACAAAATTCTTTTTGATTCATAATCAGTGCGTCCAATACTATACACTCTTAAATTTTGTTACACAGGTTGGGTTACACCCTGTATTCTCGTTATTGGTCAATAACAGTTCTTACTTATAATACTTTTTTTTAAAGCAATGTTTATGTTTACTTGTGAAACTGAGAAATATGGCCAAATATGTGATAAACCTATGATAGTATTGTTTTATTATATTGTTTAATATTGGTACGTCCTAGTAAAGTGGCTCATTTTTCCATGATGGAAACCGCGTCAAATAAATCAAAAGTACAAGCGCTGTACAGTAACACAATTTGCAAATCGATTTGAAAATGTGTCAAAAACAATTACATGATTACGGGCCTGTCCAGGCGTCCGGCGGGCGACGTCGGCGACTTGACGCCGTGTTATCGAGGCGGCCATGACGATGGCGCCTATTTAACAAAACACGAGCGCGGGGGTGCAGTTACCATTATGAGCGGGAGAGAGAGTTTTTACATCATTTAGTTGTTGGGACTTATTTAACATAATACTTTTATGTATGCTAATCAGAATGATGCAGTTTCTAGGAATAATAAATTTTATTTTATTTGTTTTGTATTTAAATTGAGAAGAATAGTTTATAAGTTTAAAAGACAATAAAGCCAGAGTGTTATTATTTATTAAACTAGACTGATATAGTGACTTATCATGGCTTGACTTAGATCAGTATCTACTCTCGTCAGCATTCCAAGTTGGGATACAATTATCTTGTCAACAACAAAACTATCGCGCACCGTGAGACGAGAAATTTAATTATTATCGACTCGGTCATTTCTCGACTGTTCAATTATCGTCTCAATTTCTCGAAGAAAATTTGTTGCCATATTTGAAAAGCTAGAAGTTACGCAATAGCGTACCGCACATTAGCGATTTTAAAGTTGACTAATTTAAAAGTTGCTCAACTAAAAAGGTGTAACTAGCTTGGAGCTCCGCGCACTATCGGCTAGATAGTTGCCGTGGTCTTGTACTTGCACTTGTAAGTTGTCAACTTTTCTTGCACAAGATGAAGTAGCAATCTTTGTGCGCTAATTATTAATTTTTTTGTGCTCTGATTAAATAGCTGCCTTCAATGTATTTTATTTTGGCGATTTTTAAGTTGCCACAACATTCAATCTGAAAGTTGTAATGCACAGTCCACCATTCTTCGTCTTCGCTTCAATCTAACAATCTTCTGCAACATTGTACCATCAGCAGGCAGAAGAATAAAGCTTGCAACTTCAGTCTGCGATGGAATAAAGAACCGACGCGACGGTCTGAACGTAGCAACGGCTCATCAACATACATTAACATTTGCCCACCGATCAGCGGATCAAAAAATTCTATGCGAGGAGCCGCAGATCACGAGAACAGAAGTTTACCATAAACAAGAACAACAAAGAAGGCTGGGAGGAGTATGGGAAATACTGGACTCATCTAGTTTGGTGGATGAATGATTTTATGTAATTTCAATGTAAAAATAATTAAACATGGAAATGAATATGTGAATCTAACACAGATTATAATGAAAGTGTTCATAACAACTTGAAATAAAAATAAACATAAGTTGTAAACACTTAAGCTGGATTCAGAGATTGCGTAGTAAACACAGCATAGGAATACACAACACAGGAAAACACAGAAACATAGAACCAATTCAGAGATAGCATAGCGTTACTATAGTAATGACAATTTATTATTATGACAGTTGTCAAATATTGAGATTTGTGAACGAATTCATTTGTATTTACTCGTTATATTTAAATAAACAGTTCAATTTAATATCTATTGCGTTTCTACAGTTAATCACAAGCACAGCGCAGTCGCGGTAGATGTGGTTTAACAAAGAGTACTCACAGCGTATATGTCCGAACATAGTAAAACGTAAGAAACACAGCTTCGAAATAAAATATGCCCAATTCCCATGTTGTGCTGTGCTATGTCTGTATTCTATGAATCAATGCAAGCATTCCCGTATGTTCATTTTCTATGTTTCGCTGTGCTATGCTATGCTGTGTACACTACGCAATCTCTGAATCCAGCTTCAGTCTCAGTCACTCAGAGAAGTTGAAAAATACTGTAAACATGGCTCCAGTATTCCTATAATAACTTCTGTATTTTTGAAAGAAATTAAGTAAAACAAGAATTATTCGAAATAGGAAGGTTAGCTGCAGGCTTCTTGCTTTTTAAATTTTTCTTTCCATTTATAATGACCGAAGAAAATAATATCAACTCGTATCAAATAATGACAAAAAACGTCATTTTTAAATATCTTTTACTTCAAATTCCTAGGCCAAAGACAGAATATAAAAAACTAGAGGCATTAAGACATCCTTTATATGTAAAAGCATCATAATTTCAATTATAATTAAAGTAAACGTGGGAGGCGTACACCTTTGATTCATGGTTGTTTGCGGTCAATACACCACAAAAGAGATTTTTGTGTAAATAAACACACAACACACTCGGCTATCCGCTCTTAATGATTTCTCATTCAGCTTATCAAGTCTCTGAATTAAGTTGTTAGTTGAAAATGCCTACTTTGATATCGCACCTATTGAAATAACTAATCTACATTATTGAAAGACGCTGTTTGCTTTATAATCTTGTGTGTATGCAGATATTGCAACTGGCGGCCATTTTGAATTGTTTTGGAATCGATATGTCATTATATTAATTCATGATAAATAACGGTCTCTCTTGCAAGGGAGGGGACATTGTTTGAATATATTACAAGTGTGCTAGAACATAAACACGGATTCTTTAAGATGAAGCAGAGAAGTAAATAATTTATTTCCTGGGCCTTATTTCATAAAATAACAAGTTACAGTCTTACAATTTTACAATTACAAGCACTGTGTACAAGTGCAAGTGTTTCATAACAGATTTATTACAATTTTACAAACTTGTAACTTAAAAACTTACAATTGTAAAATAAATATTTTATATATTATGTAGGAACCTATAATAAATTATTTGTATTAACGTTAAACCAAAGAATTAAAAGTCCATATTATATTAAAATTTGAAATTTTAATTATGTTTGCTCATACATTGCTTTGTGTTGTTTATTATTAGTTTGCAACGTCTGTAATGAATATTATAAATTCAACGAGAATTTTTAAGGATGCCTATAAAGAAGAATTGCACTGAAAATAATTTATTTCAGAAACAAGAATAATATGTAGTTTTGAATCCCTTTACTATTTTTATTTTCAACAAATATTCAGAAAGGTTCTAGTTGAATTTGTGTCATTCTGTTCTGTCATCCTATAGCTTTTGAAATTCACACGTGATTAAAATACATTAATCCCACTTTTCTTGAACGTCATTTTGCTTACAACTTATTATATTCATCAGAAAAGTTCAACATAATCCATATATTTTTTCACATAAACATAACATAAAAATTACCTACCTTCGATGCAAGGTTAACAATGATTGCAATTTGACAAATCTGTCAAAAACACTTGTAAAATTAAAATAGTTTTCCTGTAAAATTGTAAAAACTTATAGGTACCTACTTACAAGTTTGTAGTATTTGTTTATGAAACACTTGTAACTACGTTTTTGATATAATTGTAAGAAAATGACAGTTGTAAATTGTTGTAGTTTTATGATATAGGTCTTGGTATTAAAACAATATTTAACGACCTAGTTTTCATGGCGCTAATAACATTTGAAACACACCTCGACAAGTCGTGGCTTTGGCCATTTTTAAATACATTTTATATTGTAATGATAAAAGAATAAATGGTTACACTTCACGTTTGATAAGTTAAACATATTGCTTGCATCCTCCAAAATAACTCATATCCTATGTTCGTCCTTATTTATCATATGACTTCCCACGCCTTCCTGGATCCATTATCCTGTACTAGTCCCCGTAGATAGCAGCGCTCTAGCATAGCAAATCACATTCCGCTAACTGTCTATTACACCGGATCAACATTTAAATATAAACGATGACTCGTGACGAGACTACGATCAGAATATATTTCCTTTTGCTCAGAACACAACAGAGAAGAGAGGAGTAGATCATAGCCACATGGATTCTTTAAAGATTCTTTCATTCTTCTGAACCTTGGAATGAAAATATTCGTTGTGCTACATATTTACCATTCTATTTTTACCACTCCAACTTTTACCACAGCATTTTTACCACCATTCTTTTTTACCGCTATCCTGTTTTACCGTTAACCCATTTTTTACCACTCAATTTCTACCACTCCAACTTTTACCTCTGCATTTGTACCACTATACTTTTTACCGCTATTTCGTTTTACCACTAATACATTTTTACCTCTCCGTTTTTACGATTACAACTTTTACCACCATACTTTTTTACCGCTATTCCGTTTTACCATTAATAGTTTGTGGGGCTATAGTACGGTTTTGTTAGTGTAGTAAATACCAAAACCGAGTTTGTGGGGCTCTAGTACGGTTTTGTTAGCTTTGTTAGTGTAGTAAATACCAAAACCGAGTTTGTGGGGCTCTAGTACGGTTTTGTTAGCTTTCTTAGTGTAGTAAAAATAAAAACCGAGTTTGTGGGGCTCTAGTACGGTTTTGTTAGCTTTGTTAGTGTAGTAAATACCAAAACCGAGTTTGTGGGGCTTTAGTACGGTTTTGTTAGCTTTGTTAAAAAAGAGACGGTGGTAAAAATGAATTGATAAAAAAACACGTTGGTAAATATGTTGGTGGTAAAAAGAATTAGTAGTAAAAATAGGGACGGTGGTAAAAATGGATTGGTAAAAGAATACGTTGGTAAATACGTTGGTGGTAAAAAAGAATTAGTGGTAAAAAGGGACGGTGGTAAAAAATGGATTGGTAAAAGTATAATGTTGGTAAAAAATGGATTGGTAAAAGAATTACGGTGGTAAAAAAGGGACGGTGGTAAATAGGCATTGGTAAATATGGGGCAAATCGAAAATATTCACTGTTTTGAAGCTATCAATGAATTAGTAGAAATAATTCTTTTCCCAGACTCATTGAAGATTCAATCGGTATTAGACAGGCAATTCTCAGCAGGATTATTTTTTCAAATTTTAGAAAGAATCCTCGAAGAATCCTTGTGTGAACAGGACTATATGGTACGGATACTCAGGTTCAAATGAAGTCAGATACACATGCTTTCAAATACAATTTTGAAAAACGTAGGCGATGAAACAATGAATATAATTCAGTAAAATGTAAAGAACAGCTCATTGCCTAGATTACGCTATTTTAAAGCTTGAATTACATTATACTTTTTTCGGCTAGAAAAAAGAACTTTTTTTAGATACTTAATTCGGCTAGAATCTAGTTTTAAAATTTGTTCTTGCACTGACATATTTTATTTAGCTCATCGACCAATACTGCCATTGAAAATTTAAAAAGAAATGTAATTGTCAGTTGAGGTTGTCAACGTACTCGATTAATGTATTAGTGATGAAGTTTTATGTACCTACAATTTAGTTATTCTGCTGTCACAAACTTTATTATATTTGAGGTTATATAAAAAGACGGTTCTAGTATGAAACTTGGATCGAAATTTTCTTGATTTACATTATCCAAGTGAGCAGTCTAGAATTAAGTATGAAAATTGTCAAAGTTTCTAGCCGAAAAAAGTATAATGTAATTCAAGCTTAAAGGACTGGATCCCCTAAAATATTATTTTTCGGACTCAAAACAGTTCGCAAAGTAATGATTTTAGAGAGCATGTAACTAGAAAATACATTTTTTGTGTAAATGAACGTATACACTGAATTGTTAAATTATCATATATAATATCCCAAGTAGCGCACGAGAAATTATCGACAATTACATGCACGAGGGATATTCGAAGGACTATTTCTCGATTAAAATTTAGCCAAACGCTGTTTCTCTCATGAAAAATAACGCAAAATTTCAAAACTTCTTTTGACAGCAAGTCAAAATCACTTTGCAACACCGTATCCAAATACGATAATTTTGCACTAGTGCAAATTATCGATAATTTGCACTAGTGCAAAATTATCGTGTAATTCTACGTTGATTGGACGACGTTCAGAAATGCCAGACTTCTGATTGGCTTAAATTTTATGAGGGAAATAATCAATATTAGCTACAAGTTTTGTTTAATTGCACTAATGGTACATGATTCTTTATGTTGAGCATTTTGTTTTTACCTCTCGCCTCATATTCTATAAGAGAGGTATTGTAATGGGTTCAAATTTTGGAGTATGAGTTTTTAGTCGATAAGCACGTTTCAGGGTTTCTACAATAATTAACAATAAAATAAAGTGCAACTAATATTCTACTTTTTTGAAATTCCAGTATCTTGTTGTCCATGATCATATGAGATTTGTTTCTACACAAAATTTGAATTATTATTTGACAGTGACAACTTTTGCTTGCCTCCTTGGTTTACGTTATCGTTTACATATTACATGAACATGCAACTATTAAAATGTAAGTGTAATTATTTATTAGATTAGTAGAATAAGCAGAATTAGGCGAGAGGTCGTGTACTGGCCACATCAGATTTTTTTGTTGCGTTTAAGTGACAGATTTTTATTCAGTTTTCATTTAATTGTTTTTCATGTATCGCTGAAAATGTAAATCTCCGTTAAAGATGATGATTTTTTCGAGGTGTTAAGTCGCGAATATCTGTATGTGAATGTGTTTTTAATTTGGAATAAATTCTGTATGAAAGCAATGAAATTATTTAGTAATTATACATATTAAAATGTGTTGACCAACTCGCAAAAATGTAAAACCCACCTCGCCCCGGTGTGAAAATTGCCTCGCTCCAGGAATAAACTCCACATGCAAATATTAAACATAATTTAGCATTTCTTTATTTAAATGCGACCCGTAATTAAAATGCTGCCACTAACTACCACTTGTGAACTGCAGGAAAAATATAATTACTCATTTTTGATTTATTTATCACAAATCTGGACTTTCTTTGTGATAGTATTAAATAATTAACTGTTGACAAGACAATAAAATATATTTTTACCTTCCGTGCTGCAATATTGTAACTGACATAATGATATACTTGCATTGCAAATTTGTGCCATGCATACTGGAAATTTAATGCGAGATTTATATTAATTGAACACTTTTATCTTATATTATATTCATACATATTAATATATGCAGCCAGCTATATATAGAAAAATCATTAGTAAGATACATATTTAATTTAGAAATAAGAGATATGAAAATAAAGAGTTCGTTATAATTCTTAAAGGATTCTTCCATGAGAAAATTTTTTTCTGAGAAAACTAACAACAAATTATTCAACTTAAATAAGTTTTTCGTAAATATTTCTTGGAATTGTTAGAAGCTGTTATAAAAAACTTCCATTACCTTTAATATATTTTATAGACATAATTACTTTCCTCGTGTGAACTGGGCATGGCTGATATTTAATTGTTATCTTTTTACTTCCTTGTACGGAGTAATAAGGAAGTATTGTAATCGCGAAAAATTTCGGTTTTCAGATTTTGATGGAAATATCCGTTTTGACCTTTTCTGAATCCATTATGACTAGTTTCGTCGTGACGTCTGTACGTACGTGCGTGCGTACGTACGTGCGTACGTACGTACGTACGGACGTATGTGTGTCGCATAACTCAAATACGGTTAGACGTAGAAAGTTGAAATTTTGTATTTAGGACTGTTATAGCATCTAGTTGTGCACCTCCTATTTTTGGTTTCAATCTATAAACCGGAAGTAGTACTTTTTAAAAATATTTCGATAAATATTTAATTTAACACAAATTTTTTTATTTTAAATGAAAGATTATGTGATTATTACCTAAAATCGGTATTTTATAAATATTTTTGTATCTGGTATCATTTAGGAATAATTAAAGTATATATTTTTAATTTAGTATTTCTTTATCTTATAGTCCATGATCGATTAACATTTGTTACTACGTAAAATTTAAATGATTATGACATGACAGTGACAATAGTAAAATATGCTTTATATCTTCTTCTGCAGTTTAAATAAAATGACTAAAATATATTTGTGAGTATACTAGTATAATAAGTTAAAAGAATTTTTTATATTATTCTACATTTTAGTTATTAAGAAAAGTATGAACACACAAGGCGTACAAGGAAGTCATGTGGTGCCCACGTCAGATTTTTTAAAGATAATATAAATATTCGTAAACAAACATCTTTGTTTTCTATTTGGCGTTCACAAAGTTAACTTTGTGAAACGCAACTGAATGTTGACAGGGTTCACTTTGTGACACGCAACATATTTTTTTAGAAGGTTGGTATCGGTAGTATCAGGTGTCATTTACTTCAATTGCCAGATGTACAAGTTTCAGTATGACCTCCTAATCTGTTTTGCTTAATACTCGTAAATTCGTTTTTATTTAAAATTAATTGATATAGTAAATGGAAAACATATAAGCTCAATATTTTCTTATCACCTAGAATTGTTCAGTAATTACTTTTACAGTGACAGTTGCAATATTAATGTTGCTAACCAAAACGGTACACACATAAATTTTCCTAAATCAACTTAGTGTATATTATGGCAGTTTAATTTAAATTTTAATATTAAAAAGAAGAACTCATTTTATAAGACTTTTTTGACTTGTCCTTTAGTAAACTCGTCCTCATGTTTGTTTAACTTTTGAAAGTGTGTGAAAAAATAATGTCTTATAAAATTTGTTCTTTAATACCTATAGTATTTAGTGAACTCTGTAGTTAGTTGTAAGCTGTATTGCGTATTGCGTCAGTGGGGTGATTGTACGATTATACAAAGTTCCCCCAATACATGGTTTGCATACAATCATCATCAAATACCGTTATACCGACGAAGCGTGTTAATCAGTTTTTGCAGTAAACGTTTTTACATAAATCTTTATATTTCGTACGCAATCACAAATTAATCCGTCATTTCATCTGGGTGTCCGTGTGGCATTGAGCAACCCCCCTCAAACCACCCCCACCCCCACACTCGCACTTGGTAACAAAACTAAACATATATCCGTGTTCGTTCATTTTTCCAAACGACGGTCGATACTTTTTCCCAAATTATCACCCTGCCCCCAATTACCCCGCCGCGCCGCCGCCGCTGCGGCCATAACGCCCTTCAATTGTCTCTGTGCTGGGGCGACCGATTTTTTTGTTTTCATCCGCGCAACTTTTACATATTTATGATGCTGAAAGCATTTTTTTCCTGCCGCCATTTTTTCCGCACCGATGGGGGGGAGGTGCCGGGGGTGGGGAATTCGTTTCCGATCGCCTGCGCGCATCGGAATTCAATTTATTTTGGATTGACTGAATTATTTGCTAATTTTCTGCTATTAAAATATAAGAGCGTTTTTATATACCGGTGAAGACATTTTAATGAGGGAATATTGTATTTTTGAAAGTTAGAGTGCCGCAGGGCTCGCGTCGATATTATTTGTCGATGTCGATGTCGATTCTGTTTAGTGGCCGCTGCTGAATTTGTAAAAAACGCGGATTTGTTAGGTTAGGTATCCGACTGGAAATATTTATCATCCAGGCTTACTGAACCGGGATTATTGATACATAATTTTCGCTCCCTTCCCTCAAATTTTTAAATTTTCACAGCAAGATTTAACAATTCACAATGTAAACTGAAAATAGCCTGACATTCCTGAAACTGAAACATCAGCAGAAATATTTACATAACTTATATCACAGAAGTTTTAGCTACAATTCATTTATTTATTCAGAAAAGAACTGTACAACTACGAATCCTTACTTATGGCCGTTTTACACTACGCTAAATATTGAACAATAAATTGCGCAACAAATTGAAAATATTTTGAGCAATAAATTGCTTTGTTTTTAATGAACTCTGTTTTATACTGAGACAATTTTACCTACCTACAATATTTAGTTTGTGATTCTGCGCAGTTCGCATATAATAATATCTATTTTTTCAGACAATTTACGTAGCAATGCGATATTTCTCACAATTTGCTGTATGATACTACACAATTTAGATTGTTTCAAAAATTGAACAATATCTTGTTCAAGATTTAGTGTAATATAAAACAGGCTTTACATATGTCGGGGTTAGCAATCATGTTATTGATACATAATTTTTGCTCCCTCTCCTCAAATTTTTAAATTTTTACAGCAAGATTTAACAATTCACAATGTAAACTGAAAATAGCCTGACATTCCTGAAACTCAAACATCAGCAGAAATATTTACATTATGTCAAGTTTTAGCTACAATTCATTTATTTATTCAGAAAAGGACTGTACAACGACGAATCCTAATAGTCCAAGATCCCAGAGCCTTAAGACATAACTTATTTTCAAAAAGATGACGCCTTAGGTTCTGAGTAGTGTCTTAAGTACTTTTAAAACCTGCGTGCTTGTGGAGTTCGCTCTGTGACACCTGGGCAGATACCAGGTGAGAAAGGTAACTAAAAGTAAGAGTTACTTAACTTAACTTTGCATGGCTGATTTTACATATATTTTGTAGAATATTACTCTGAAGTTATATTAAAAGTGTCAGACGCTTTCCATGGACATATGTCGGGGTTAGCAATCATGTTGATTGTAATATAATTAATTAGTGTGCTAATGAAGTTATAATCGTATTTGTTTGTTCGAGCCTCTTATGTTCACAACCTTTTATAAATAAATTGCCCTTGCATATTTTGGTTTTGAAATTTTCGGCCCTCCATCAAATTTTAAATTATCACGGTAAGATTTAACGATTCACAATGTAAACTGAAAATAGCCTGACATTCCTGAAACTCAAATATCATCAGCATCACCAGAAATATTTGCATACATGTTTTATGTGAAAATAAATCCTGCGATATCTGTTTTGAAGTTGCAGAACTCTCCGTAAGTCGCTTTCATGCAGCACTTCACAAACCTAAGGGATATCGTCCAATCGATTCCAGGCTTGGCATAGGTCAGGGAATTGACCTTACCTGTAGCCATCGCTTCCTTAAATTGCTTCAAATTTTGCTGAAAATCGCATGACACAAATAACAGCCAATGGATGAATTGGTTACAATAATAGTAACCATGGTTATATACAAATTTTCTTGGAAATTTTTTATTAGTAGCTTGAGTAACTTAACTGAAATTAATAAGCGGAAACTTTACCGTCGTCTGTCACTTTGACATTAAATTAAAAATTGGTTTCCTAAATTGTTATTTTGAGCATAAATAAGCAATTAATAAGGTAAATAATACATATTTATTAATGCTAAATACAAATTTAGTAAATATTTCAAGTTTCTTTGTAAAAATAATTCAAAAATAGTGCGGCGTTGTCTTTCTTTTCTTACCGAATATGCACTCGTGCATTAATTCATGTCCAGAAATTTTTTTATCGTGCATTCCAACAACGTAAGTAGCTCTCGTGTAGTTAATTTAGAAGTTGTTGGAAAGCACTCAAAAAAAAGTTCACAAATGCTTCTTTGGGGATTCTTTCATGATTCTGAATTTTGAGAAAACTAATCCTGGTAAGAATTGGCTGTCAAATAAATTGAATCTTCAATGAGTCTTGGAACTTGGAAGAGAAAAATTTCTAATTCATTGATCAGGATTTGAAGACTGAAATCGTTAAATTAATTTTCTGACTTTAGAAATGCTGTAGTATTTTTTTTAAATGAATTAAATGCACCGACCTAATATTTTATATTTTTTAGCCCATTTCAATTATTTCAAATGTGCAGAAGCACATTTTATTATTTCTTTTTTTAACATATATCACTCGAGCGAGTTTTAATAAAAACATACAATTTTAATTTCTACATATTTTAATTATTAAACACACGAATAAAAGCAATAAATTCTAAAATTTCATCCAGAGATATATAATTTTGCCCTACGCCGTTTCTCATATAAAATAATGTAATATATATAATTCCCTGCAAACGGGCTTCCAAATTATATTATGTCATGTGAACCAAATTTAATTTAGGCTCGATTCGATCATAAATTTAATCGCTAGTCGGGTGGCTACGCTCTACAGGCCAGGACTAGGGGGGCGGCAACTCATACCCCTCAACCCACCCTGTAGTTGTCTTCAATGTTACCAGTTTAACTCGAAGACTCCTTACAGGGGGTTAAATAAATGGATTAGGAAATTCTTTATACTAATATATTATTCGATGATGGAAATTTAATAATTCGTTTAAATTGAGATCCAATTTTTACCGTACCATGCTCTAGAACTCTTAGAATATTCTTGATAACTCAAAAAGTTACAAACATTTAATGACCAAATTTTATATATAATGTCTCAATACAAATATTAAGAACCCAGTTATTTTTGGAAGCAATTCCCAAACCGGAAGTATTATTTTGATAAATAATTAATTTATCGCAATATTTTTTATTTCAAATGAAAGATTCTACAATTTTTAGCATTTTATAAATTGTTCTGTCATAGTATTTTTAAATATTATTTATAATTTAAAGTATGAAACTTCAGTATCTTGTTGTTCATAAATAATAATTGTTTAACAATTGTTACCTACTACGAAAAATTTAATTGATTATGACAGCAACCGAGTGACAGTGCCAATAGTGACACATCGTCAATGTTCTTCTACATTTCTACAGTTGACTAAATGCGAAAAATATATTTTTGAAAGTACCTATATATTTATATCTTGATTTGTATAATAGTAAAAAGAGTAGAGTATGGCGGGAGGTCTTGTGCTGACCACATTAGATTTTTTTACATAAAAAAATGTTTAAATATATTTTTAAGTCCCTCATTTAGTAACAGTTCAAACATTTCTATTAAATGAACAATTTTAAAAATTTCGACATATCCGGATTAGAAAATTTGTATGCTCATACGATATTCTATAGAATTTTTTTCTTAAACTATGTACTCCTATATAATTTGACCCGAGGAATCGAATAGTGCAAAAATATATTTTTTATTTTGACCAGTTTTCGACTTAAAAAAATTATGTCGAAAACTGTGAGAAGAAATTTTTTTTTGACTACAGATTTGAAATCCTCGTTGTTGAATTAGTATATAACCACATTTTAAGCCAATTCTTAATATTATTCGTTAGACTAGACAATAAGCAAATTTTATCTATTCGATTTTGTACTATTTTTGAAAATACCTCAATAAAAATTGTACCACTTAGAATTTTTTCGTGAAAATTTGGATTCCTAAATAATTTGACCCGAGGAATCCAATGGTGAAAAAATAAATTTTCTATTTCGACCAGTTTTCGACAAAAAAAAATTATGTCGAAAAATATTGGTCGAAAAAAATTTTCGACTCCAGATTTGAAATTCTTGGAGTTGAATTAGTATATATCTAAATTTTCAACCAATTCTGAGAGAAAAAGTTATTTTGGCCAAAATTTCATCAAGGGGTAGACCCACATTTTTTGGCCATTTTCGAAAACCCTTCATGAAAATTGTGCCCGTTGGAATTTTGTCGCGAAAATTTGGACTTATATGTAATTCGACGCGAGGAATTCAATGGTGAAAAAATTATGATCATAGCTACTCCCGTTTTTCACCTGCAAAAATTATCTCGAAAACTATTAGCCGAATTTTTTTTTTAATTGCACCATTGGATTCTTCGGGTCCAAAATAGGGTATAACCAAATTTTGAGCGAATCGAAAATTTAGAAAATTTTCGACATTTTAAAAAAAATTCAAAACGCATTTAAAATTGTACCCGACAGAATTTTTTAAAGAAAATATGTGTTTATATGTAGTTTGATACGAGGAATCTAGTGGTGTACTTAAAAAAAATATACAAAAATATTTGTATCTTGATTTTTGGTCTATAGTACTTTTTGAAATGAAGTTTTGACATTCTTGTACTGGTACAAAATATTCGCTACGTTAGTATATTTTATACTGGATTTTATAAGGTAGACAGGCCCCTTAAGTGGCTAGTTAACAATATTTAAATATGTGTACTGTCATAATATGAATATAATTTTTTATATCTTTTAATTTTTCTTTTCCAATATTTATATTTGCTGCTGCAACTGGCAATATACAAGATGCAATCTCTATAACATATGACTGGCTCTCTCCTTAATCAATGTATAAATAAATATCACATACCAATATTCCTCGTATTACTTAAGTTAGCATAAAATCTCCTTCACACGCCTTCACGTTCTAAGAACATTGACATAAAATTTAAATAAATACATATCTACACTGCAGACATTCAACATTCTCAACTGGACTTAAATCGTCCCATTAGTCTGATTCCCACTGCATTTGAGACGTCCACACGTATTAAATCAAGTGGTATCTGATCGAGGAGCCAGTGGCGGCGAAAGAGGGTTCCCAAGGGCATATTTCAGTGGAATTACATTATTTACTATTTTAAAAAATGCGTAAAGGGAGCTACTAACTGTGGTTCTTAATTGGAATTTAATGAATTTACTAATTTTGCTATTGCACAATTAATTAAATATCTGATGTGGCCAGCACACAACCTCCCGCCATATCTAGACTTATAAACAGAAATCTACGTACAATCCGGTGTCCATTTAAAATATACAAATAAAAATCTAAAATATTCAAACACAGAAATTGGTATCACCGGAATCAAAAGATTCATTCACAGGAAAACTCTTCTGTGTTGAAGCCATCCTCCGTTCAATTACTACTTTTAACATCTTACTTAGGACTTATATGGCGTTAGTACCAACGTGTCACCCGTCTCACCTGTCAATATTTTTTACGCAAAAACAAAAATCAACCGATCATGGATTACAAAATTTCACCGTTTGATTTGATAAATTTAATTTTTAAATTTTACTACAGTTCTTTAATGCCTTTATAACCTAAGTCGCAAATAACTTTTCCCCTTATTCTTATTACAAATAAATACTATATGTATCCTTTATAGAAATTTTGACAATCTTTTCAATCTTCAAGAAATATCACTTCCGGTCAAGGTATTTGTACCAAAATCTTAGAATCTCTTGTTGTAAGGAGCCTAATTCGTGCTCATCCACTTAAAACTCACTACCCGAATTTTGGTATGATTACTATACCTAATACCTTCCTTTACAGGTATGGCAGAAAGTAAAAAAGCGTAATTGGACCTAGCTAGCTGGACCCATTGGACAGAATGACTTCAAACAATAAAGCTAGATTCAGACCTACCCAATTATAAGTGTAAGTGGCTAATTGAACCAAGCAGCGCTCAACGTTCGCACTTATAATTGAAATTGGAATTTTGTGAAAGCGCTGGTTGGTTAATTTGCACTTATACTTATAATTACTTAGTAGGTCTGAATCTAGCTTAAATGGATATTTTTAAAGGCTAATTTGAGGCTCTGTTATTTAGTGATTTAGAGGAGGTCGAGGTTTTCTCAAATGGAATTTGCTAAATATTTTTGATTTTTTTGAATGCGTAAAATATGACACGTGTGCAAATCTCGGTATAACAAATGAGATATGACCAACAGGAGTGGATTAAGGTTAATTTAGGCGCATACAAATTAAATGGTAGATATTACATGACATATTTAACATGAATCAAAAATAATGTTTCCAAAATTCGCATAATAAATTGCATTCTAAATGACGTACAAATTCTTAGAGTAGTATTTTTTAAATTGTAACAAAATACGATCATGAATCCAAAAGAATTTTGTTGAAATTCGCAAATTATAAAATTGGTCCAAGCAAATGAGACATTCTGTAAGTACCTACAAATTTCATTTTTTCCTGTTTGTAAAATTATTACTACATGAATGTAATTACGCTAATAAATACTGCATAACTATTGTTTAACTTAAATAATGTGACAACCAGTGGTATCCAAAATGATGTTGTTTAGAAAACTACTGTTAATTTTACGTAGGTATTTCAACAAAATTATTTTTGATTCATGATCAGTGCGTCCAATACTACACCCTTAATTTTTTTACACTGGTTGGGTACACCTTATATTTCCATTTTTGGCAATATTGCCATCAATGTTGCCTTGGTTTTAAATTGCCGGCATCGGCACACTGGTAACCGTATCGTTCTTGGATATTTTTGTGTCTAGATTCGAACCGAAAAATTAGTTTCTTTTAGTGAGTACTGCCCTGTCTTGCTTATCCTATCGGTATGATGGCGTTGACATTCACAATGACATCCATCCATGTCGCCCCCTCAGCCGCCCCTGTAGCAGCATATATATTAACACTGAAGCCTTGTCCAGCACGTATTATATGTGTGAGAGTCACCCGCCACCCTTTGTTATTGCAAAAAATACATTCATTATTCATTAGACAAAGACAGCGCTCTACGGAGCTCTCTGGGTGCGAGCGAGAGGCCCGCCGCGCGATTTGTTTTGATTACGTCCCCCTGTGACGAGCCGCCCCTGCGACCTATTTATTTTTGGAATACATTTCACTTTCTACCGCCCCTCGGCCACGTACGCCGCTGTGCGCGTGAAAGCGCGAGCGTGAACGTGCGTGAACCCGCACGTGACAGGGGATGTAGTTCGCTGGGTCAAGCGGGGGAGTGGGGTAAATGCCCCGCTACCGAGGATTATCTAGCTGAAAGATTGCACTGATAATAGCGGATAAAATGTTTTGATTTGGAGATTATGTGACATTACTTCCTACACTTGATATGAAACGTCTATGGGATGTTTAAAAATATCTTATTCTTGTACTTTAAGGCGGTTGCACAGTCAAATATAGGTTTTGCTTTAATAAACAAAGATTTAAATTATATATCTGAATAAATAAATTAACACTTTTTGAATTTTGTATTCCAGAAAATTAAATTTAAAATGGATCAACACCAGTCGTTAAAATAGCGAAAAACAACATGCAGTTCTCCCCATAAAATATGATTTTTTAAACAAATAAGACGTTTTCGAAAAGCTTGAAATTGCCCTTTTTGCTCTAAAGCCACTTTTTTGAATTTTTATGTAGGATTGTATTAAAATACATGAAATACTCATAAAATTGGACATGTTTAGCCATGCACATAAAAAATTAGAAGAAAAAATTTAAAAAACTGGCATTAGAGCAAAGAGAGAGCATCCTTAAACTTTTCAAAAATATGTTAGTTAATTCGAAAATTTTAATTCTTACTTTAATTTTAATGGGAAAACTAAACTTACTTTTCACCATTTTAAGTAAGATATTAAATGTAGTAATTGCACGGAGGATGGCTTAAACACAGAAGAGTTTTCCTGTGAATGAATCTTTTGATTTAGGTGATGCAAATTTATGTGTTTGAATATTTTAGATTTTTATTTGTATATTTTAAATGGGCACCGGATTGTACGTATACATTTATGTTTGTAAGTCTAGATATGGCGGGAGGTTGTGTGCTGGCCACATCAGATTTTTCTTCTTCTTTTCCTTTCTCTTATACCCTAAGGTATCGGGTTCTCAATTAGTTCAAGCTAGTTTTTTAACTTCAGCTATCGTTTTGTCTTTTCCCTTTGCTATCATCCTTTTAATTGTATCCATCCAGAGGACACACTAGACCTTCCTACCTTTTTCTTAAAATTTAAAAGCATGAGATAATCCTCGAAGAATTCTTGTATGAACTGGGTAAATAATTTAATTATTAATGTAATTTATTTATATTAAAAAAATTAAAAAGTGGAAAAACAATAAGTCAGATTTAATTCGTTTGCTAAATAGAATTTGTTGAACTACTGATATTACAACTCATCGAAAACAGAACAGAACAGTGAATAATAGATTATGTCAGATAAATCTACCACCTATGTCAAGTACTATACCGGTTTTGTTTGCAATACAAAAATCCTTGTCCATACATTCAGAATAATTGAGAAAATAATAAAATCAACTTCTACACCAATCATCCTTTGAAAGTATCAACAAAACAAAAATCCAGGCAGATAGAAATCCCTCGTCATCAAACGGCGCCGGCGCCGCTTTCACAGATGGCAGCATCGTCAAGTAACATCATCATCAGCATCATCAAAATCATCGAAAGCGACAAAGAGCGGGTAAATAAAATATGCCGTGTCAATCTGCGAAATAAATATAATTTAACCGAGGCTCGCATCGCTCTTTCCCGTCAGAGCGGCGATGGGCAAAACAAAACGCGGCTGAAGTGTTAAGGGTAATTTTTAGCGAAACAAGCATAAAAACACTCACCCCTTTTTTAATTATATGCGTACACATTCCACCATTTGTACTGCGTGGCTCGTTCGTCATCGGGAGAGAGCAGTGACACCCAAAATGGGTCGCAAGGAACCCCAACCGTGTCACTAAGCCAGTGGAGACAGTAGGTTAGTTTAGTTTATCAAAACTTTGTTGTTATTCTCAATGTGTCAATTATCACGATGCAATGTTTATATAAACTCGCGATTTTACTTTTTTTCTATTCCACTCTTTTCCCCACTACTACGACTGCCTGAAAACAGCCCGAAAACTTGTACTTTACCGCGTCCTAGCAATGCAATGTCATTTTGAATTTGAAAAATACTCTAAAAGTGTTTTCGTTGCAAGTAAACTGTCTGATTATTATTGAATCCAAGATAATATTTTTATAAACATTTAGTAGAGAAAAATAATGGATCTACAGATGTACCTTTATAAGATTTAAAAAAAAATTCTATCAGGAGATATAACCGTGTAAAGTTTGTATAGATTGGAAATTTTTATTAATTTTTTGGAATTTTTATAATCATGTACTATTTTTTTATTAAGTGGCACAACTGGTAATTGATCCTAAATAGTATAATAAGTATCAAGAACGGTAAGGATAGTTAACCGATAGAAGAAAATGTTTGGAGACTGAGCGAAGCGAAGGCTTCAATTTTGTCTGACATCGGTAATTTCGTAACATTCGTGATGCTTATATATTTTTTTGCACTATTGGTCTTTTTTATCTCAACGCCAATATTAATTTCTTCGTAATTAATATAAAATTTACTTACCGTTTTGTTAATTTACTTACCGTTCAGTTTAAATTTACTTACAGTGAACGGTAAAAAAATTTCTTACTGTTTTGTTTAGCTTAGCAACCGGTAAGATCAACATACTGTCTTGGAAACAGGCATGGTGAGTTGATAAAAAAGACCATTTGTTCAAAAAGTATATAATTCTTGTTGAAATACAATTTGACCATTCTTGTACTGGCCACAAAACACTCGCTACGTTAGTATGTTTTGTACAAAAATTACAAAAATTTTCAAAATTCAAATTAACATAATTTCGATTTTAAAGCAAAATTTTAAAACACTGTATCTTGCATTTTGTAGATTGTACTTTTATCTTAAACAATATCTTTAGATTATTACATTTAACAAAACAATAAACGCTGTGAAGTGGTGCGCGAAATCCTTACTTTGGTTGTTTTCTGGCGCGGTAGAGGATCGTCTTAAGGGGCTATGCTTCTTGAGTGCAATAAGAATAAGAATTCACGAGTCTGGCTATATTGCTCAAAATAAAAATCTGAAATTTTACATTAGTAACGACAAAGCATTGTTGAATTGAAAAATTCAAACTATATATTGTTCCGACAACAATTAGAGATAAAAAGAAATTAAACACTAGAATTTCGTGAGGATCTCATGAATGAACTATAAAAGTTATCATTGAGTTTAAAGATTAAAAGATTAGAACATAGATGTAAAAAGGGCGGAAAAACAATAAAACTATAATTTTATCAACAGAGTTGCCATAAATTATATCTAAACTTGTACAATTGTCGCCGAATTTCGCATAATTATTAAAGCCAAACTAATTACATTAATTAAAGATTTTGAAGATTCCGCACTTTTAGTATTCTTCCTTAATCTACATACAAAAATTCAACATCATACGTATAACAGTATTAGATTGAGATCCTCACAAAAATTACTCGTTTTTCAATGCGTATTATTGCCACGCAATAGGCTCTTAAGGAAGTTTTTTATGCACCCGGATTCGAACTTGAGTCGTCAGAACCACAGTCGGCCATTAAAGAATCTACAATAGTTTGACAATCCCTGTTTGTCTCTTACCTGTTCTTATGTTTCTTGTCCATTTTGTTCCTTGTTAAGTATCACTGGTCGCCGATCACACGCACACACACACGCACGTCGTTTGACGGCGATGTAAAGGGGCGGGGGTGGAGGTGGGGGTGGCGTACTCCACTGGACGATTGAAGGGTAGCAACCCCCCTCCCCCACCAGCGCGGCAGTACACATCGACCCCTGGGACGAATTCATATTATCGCGAAAAAATATTGCAGATTGATGTCGGGCGGGCTGCGATATATTTTTTTTTCATATAAACGAATTTGGTTCGTTTTTAATTTTGTCGTTTTTTTTTCGGCGCTTTTTAAATTTTAAAGCGCTTACTTCGCTCTGGCATTTAGTTATTTCCATGTAGCAGGCCCCAAACAAAAATTGAAACTGTATAAATATTAAAAAAGCTTGGGTTTTTTTGGTTTTTTTCGCAGTTCAGTCCGCGAATTGTTCGGAAAAATAGTTCTGTTTGATTGGTACTCGGTGAGTGTTTCAATATTTTTGTGCGATTTTTTTCCGTCTTGTTTTAATTTCTATTTTTTAATTTGTATTTTTACAGTTTTTTCCGTCCATATCTAACGACTGATGTTTATATTTATTTGTTTGTTTTGCGCGAATGTTGTGAATATATCTGTGTTGTCGTGCGCATAGAATCCGAGTACACTGAATGCTGTTTCGATATTCGTTCCCTTGTCTGAGAACTGAAATAAAAGTACAACAATTGCGTTGAAATTGTAAATAGTAGATTTGAATTTGTGTGTATTGTTTTATGAAATATGGACGTTTGTTTGTGCCTACTTGTGAATCAAATCCGTTTTTGCGAGGAAATTCATTTTTAACCAAAACAAATCATCTGTCACAAATCTGGACTTTCTTGTTTTAACCACAGATAAAATACGCGATATTCCCAACTCCGACCATGGCGCTCGAGGCGCGCTTTTTCACAAATCATTCGCATTATTTCATCAAATCCTTTACCTACCTACATTTTACGGGCACTTAAAACCTTTTTTAACCTTATCATGATTAGTTCTTTCATCAAACTGTCCATGATTTTGAAGGCAACATCACGCAAGGATTCTTTGAGGATTCTTTAATGCTTCTGTAAAAAATATAGTTTTGAATCAATCAATGAATAAGAAATTCTTGTTGTACAAGACTTTTTATCCTTATAATAAGATCAGTTCTTTGATAAAACTGTCAATAATTTTAAAGGCAACATCACTCAAGGATTCTTTGAGGATTCTTCCATGCTTCCGTAAAAATATGAACTGTTTTGAATCTATCAATGAATAAGAAATTCTTCTTGTCCAAGAATTTTTATCCTTATCATAAGATCAGTTCTTTCATCAAACTGTTCATAATTTTAAAGGCAAAATCACACAACGATTCTTTTAGGATTCTTTCATGCTTCGGTAAAAAATCAACTGTTTTGAAGCTACCAATGATTTAGAATTTATTCTTTTGCAAGATTCATTGAAGATTCAATTTAGCGGCGTCGCTATTTGACAGGAAATTCTCACCAGAATTAAAAAAAAAATTCATTAGCTCGAAAGAACTCTCAAAGAATCCTTGTGTGAACATGGTTTTATGTACCGTCATATATTTAAACCTATTTTATTTATATACGGTCAAACCTTTGTTGTAGATCCATGTACATAAAATCATCTCATTTCAAAAAATTACTTTTATGAAAAATAGAATAATGAAATTGATTTAAAGATAAAATATAAAACCTTTAATTAATATTTTTATACTACCTACAATCTTCATTTTAAATTTTGAGTCTTTATCTCATATTTTAATTTGATGAGATGTAGGTATTTATTTATAACAATTCCCAAAAATTCAATATATTTTATTAAAATGCTTGGACGAAAATCGGTACCTAGGTTCTAATATTATATTAGTGTTATTACATTTATTATAATTATACAGGACAAAATTTAACAGCTTATTCCTGAAATCATGTCAGGCAAAAAATGTCATTATTTCTTCTGGTTGAGAAAATACAAATTAACTTTGACAGCAATTTATTCGAGATTACATATACAATTATCACTAGTTATAGAAATAATACTTAATATAGGTAATATAAATATTGCTCGTAGTATAAATGAATTTTTGATCTCGAATAGTACATGTCACTAACTTAATTATTTTTATATAAAACGATTTACTGTTCAAAAGTGTATTGAGTCCAATTTTTTTAAAAAATTCGTGTTAAACCTCTTTTATTTTGTTAACCAGAAGTAATTGCATAAAATGACATCATAAATGAGTAGTTGTTAAAGTTTGTTACAGTCGATCTGAAACACCCTGTATATTGTTATTTCATAGTATGTATAAAATGAATAAAATTGAACTTAGTTTCAGTCCTTCCTGGTAATTTATCTATTGTTCAAATATCGAACAAAAATTTATTTTATTATAATGCTATTGTTTAATATTATTGAATTATACCGGCTTTGCAAGTATAATCTTAATGAAATGAATTCAGGTCATTTAGATTTAATTAACTTTGTAATATTTTAAGTTTACAGGGCCGGGTTTAAATTAAATTAATTTAGTTCTTCTTTTTCAGGCCGAGGGACGAGAAAAAATAAACCAACCTGAAATAAAATCAGCGAAGGTGAGTCAGAAAATTTAATTTTATTTATTAAGTTATTCACCTCGTATTTTTTATCCCGCTGAAGGATAATTAATCTTAGTAGCGCCGTAATTGAATATTTAGTATTTCGTCATGTTGTAGATATGTTAATATCCGAGTTCTGCTCTGACATATTTTTACCTTAAATAACTTAGTCATTCAGTATTAATATTTATTTTGTTTTGGGAACCGAAAGTTTTTATTTTGAATTTTGATTGGCACGTGTTTTATTTAATAGGGTCGCGTCACTACCAGAGGTCATCGGAGTATGACATAAAACTTTTATAAGATCGCAATGATTCATTAAAAATTAAAATAATGATTTATACAGTACATACTGGTATATACAGTTTGATATGCTGATTACGAAATAAGAATTTTTCAGAAATTAGAAAAATTAATGGTATGGTCCAATTTAAGTTCCACTAGATCGCATACTTACTAGTAAAAATAAATTTAATGAATACTTAAATAGAATGACATTCATTAAGAAGTATTATATTATTATAAGTTACACTTTAAAATAATTACTAATCTAATTGCCTAAAAAGGTTGCAATGAAATATATTTTTTAATTTTTTTGATAATCTCTAAAACTACGCATCGGATCAAAAATCTAAAAAAGACGTGTGAAATATTTTCGAGGGGGCTATCCCGTGACAACAAAGTTGAACCACTAACACCACCCCGGGAGGTGGGCGGGGATAACTTTGAAATCTTAAATACGAACTTCCATTTTTTACTGCAAATTCGGATTGTACAGCTAAAATTAGGTGGATTTTCTTTAATTTTTTTTTCGATTCATGGTAGATGCCTCTGTAATCGCAAAATTCGATTTATGGTATTTTTTGAGAAAATACAAAATATAAAGTACGAATTCATTAATTTGACAGGACACCTATGGTGCAATTTAAACCCCTCTTGTCCCCGGGCCAAAGTTCGATAACTTTTGTAAGAATTCAAAATCTCCTGAATTTTTAATTAAAAAAAATTTGTTACCTTTGAGATTCCAACGTTTGCTTCGGTTCCAACTGCACGGACAGTGAAGGCGGCTGCACAATAGTCCTGGAACGAGAACGAGAAAGACAACGGGAAGTAAACGAGAACGGGAACGGAAACAAAGAATGCTATCGGATGTACAATTGTCCGGTTCTGTTATTTCCATTTCCATAACCCAATCCATGAAAATAAAAACACAACTTGAACAAACCACCTAACCACACAAAAATATGACAAGTGACAGAAGATAAACTGAAGAATAACGCCATGTTTTCTTCCTATTGGTTAGCAAATCGCAACGAGAACGGAAAAGATGAATCTTGGAGAACTTTTCCGTTCTGGTTCTCGGGCGACGGAAAGTTCTCCGTTCTCGGAGACTTGTTGTACTACATGCCTACATTTAAAAGTATGGAATTCATGTTTTTATCGTTCTCGTTCACGTTCTCGTTCTAGGACTATTGTGCAGCCGCCTTAAGGTTAACGTATGTATTTGAAGTTATAATACACCCTATACAGGTTGGTGGAGGTGAAATACGAACATAGGGAAATATACTATGACAATGGAGTTATCATGCTAGGCATCTTGATATACGTGGAATAAGTACTGTCAATGTCAAAGTACCTGTCTTATTATTGAAATTTTTATTTTCATTAAAATATTTTCTTTGTATAATAATGTATGTGTACGAGCAGAACGAGAAAGTTTACATGCACTTTTAGATTTTATTATTATTTCTGTTATTGATTACTCTTTTTGCAACACAAATTCACATTACTACTACAAAATATATCAAGATACCTGGCATCAAAGTTCGATTGTCATGTATGTTCCGTATGTTCGCATTTCACCTCCACTAACCTGTATAAGTTATTCGTTATTCGATATTTCAGAAGAATTACTAAATAATAACTGAAAAGTCTGTGCTGCTCTATCAGCCTTTTGACGGTGTCATCGCATTCTGATGAGAGGCGGCGATTTTTCGGCGGTTTGCGGCTGGGGGCGGCGTCCCCGGTGGCGGTACAAAGCCGCCTACACAGACACACGCACACACATACACACAGGCCCAGTGCCAAGCCATGCAGCTAATATAATATGTACGTGGAATTGCATATAATCACATTACTATTACGTTTGACATACGTTTCCCAGCCTCTATACCGTGTGTGTGTGTGTGTGTGAGGCTAATGTATGTACTGTACAGGTACTGCAGTGAATATTGAACCATATTAAGATGGCGCTTGGTTCGTCATCGAAGAATCCAAACTATATCGACCAGAATTCAATTTATTTTATCTATGATAGATATTAATAGTAGACCAAAATGTTTATAAATATCTTATTCTTGTACTTGTTACGTCTAGCCACATCCTGAGTATTACATACTCAATACAAACATCTCAGTGAATTACATGAGATGCATAATTGGGATATTGTTACCAAACTACTAATATTGGGATGTTACTAAGGGCGGACGGTAGTAATCGCTAGGATATTAAGAGCCTATTGCATGGCAATAATACGCATTGAAAAACGAGTAATTTTTGTGATGATCTCAATCTAATACTGTTATACGTATGCTGTTGAATTTTTGTATGTAGGTTAAGGAAGCATACTAAAAGTGCGGAATCTTAAAATCTTTCATTAATGTAATTAGTTCGGCTTTAATAATTATGCGAAAATCGGCAAAAATTGTACAAGTTTAGTTAGTTTTATAGTTTTTCCGCACTTTTTACATCTATTTTCTACTCATTTTGTCTTTAAACTCAATGATAACTTTTATAGTTTATTCATGAGATCCTCACGAAATCTAGTGTTTAATTTCTTTTTATTTCTAATTGTTGTCGGAACAATATATTATAGTTTGAATTTTCAATTCAATAATGCTTTGTCATTACTAATGTAAAATTTCAGATTTTTATTTTGAGCAATATAGCCACCCACTTGACAAAATAAAATCCCCAGAACATTTCAAGACTGTGAACATCCCGGCTTGTTACTTGCTATATTTGCCCATTAACATCCTAATAATATCTTTGCGATTGCTAATGTCCGCCCTTGGTAACATTATCTATGTCACATCCCAATGTTGTAACTTGGTAATAATATCACAATTATGCATCCCATGTAATTCTCTGAGATGTTTGTATTGAGTATGTAATTTTGGATCGTACTCAGGATGTGGCTAGGATAGACTTACGTAACATCACTTAAAGTACAAGAATAAGATATTTTCAAACATCCCATGGACGATTCATGTCAAGTGGGCATAATCGTGAATTCTGATTCTATTGCAGCAATATTGCACTCAAAAAGTATAGCGTCTTAATAGAATGTTAATAGACAAATATAGCAAGTAACAAGCCGGGATGTTCGCATTCTAGAAATGTTCTGGGGATTTTTATCAGGTGGGTAGGTCCGGTAATCTGTTGTCAACTTAATGATTAAATCATTACTATGTAAAAATGCTGTGTAAATTTTTGTGTTTCTTGAAGCTGACGCCTTTACGCAGATTAAAATCTTACTAAATAAATAATAAAGTTTGAACTCTCGGTAAGATTTAGCAGCGCCAAGCCTACCGCGGTTTTTCCGCGTTTCATTCCATCAAGAATTTATGTAAAATCAATGAGCTGCTGGCGAATGAAAAAATTTCTAATGGAAAAATAAAAACTGAAAATGTAAAAATTTATTATTTAATTGATAGCTTGTTTTTTATTTCTAGCAATATACGAGCACAACGAAAAAAATATATTACTTTTGTCATTTATAAATTACAAGGCAAAATTAAACAGCAGTTTTTGTAACATCTATTATACATTTCATTTTTATTTCGTTTTTAATTCTGTTGTTTTTTAATTTTTTGTAAACACAATAAAAATTGGAAAATGCATTTTTATACCAACATTCATTATACATTCATCAAATACTTCATAGATTCTCACTGATTGTGAAACAATCAAATTTAACTTTGCTAAGATCCAAACAAAAAGCAGTCATTCAAAATTCATACAATTCTTCGCTTGTATATGCTTATACCGATCAAAAAGAATTTTTCAAAAATTCCAAAAACATAACAAAGATTCTTTAAAGAATATTTTTTATTTCACTGGATTAATAAAATATTTTACCCAATTTCAGAAATGTTTGTGGCACCAGTTTAAAAGAAATATAAATATTATTAACTTGACATAATGTAATAACCCACTTGACAACATAAAATCCCCAGAACATTTCAAGAATGTGAACATCCCGGCTTGTTACTTGCTATATTTGCCCATTAACATCCTAATAATATCTTTGCGATTGCTAATGTCCGCCCTTGGTAACATTATCTATGTTACATCCCAATGTTTGTATTGAGTATGTAATTTTTGATCGTACTCAGGATGTGGCTAGGATAGACTTACGTAACATCACTTAAAGTACAAGAATAAGATATTTTTAAACATCCCATGGACGATTCATGTCAAGTGGGAAGGTAATAATAAAGTTAAATTTTTATCTATAAAGAGCTAATTAAAGAACTAAGGAATATAAAATTATTTTTAAAAAGTTTGTAAATTTATTGCAAAATTATAATTAAAGAAAGCCTAACTAAAAACAAATTCACAAAAATTACAGTGTTAAGGCGGAAGGTCGTGTGTTGACCACATCAGATTTTTGAGTAAGATAAAATGATGTGACATATTTTATAATGCTTCATGCCTAGGCTTTTTATAAAAAGCCCAATTTTACAATCTCCTCATTCAAGTTGAATAAAGGTTAAAAAATTTACGGGAGTAAAAATCAAGCATGCGAACGAAATATTTAAATAATAATTGGTTCAATTACTGAAACAATTTGGTCTCTTTTAAGGGTAAAAGGGTTAAAACAAACACCGGTTGTGTGTTCTGTAAACTCTAAACTTCATACAGGATTCAGGGGACATTTAAAAATTGACAATTATAAAAAAATGTCAACAAAATTTACTTCAGAAATATCTGATACGCGCTAACTCGACATCAAAGTGAAACGCCGCCGCGCCGCCCCGCCGCCCCCCCGAGCGAAGGGCTGAAACAAGATAAACAGTTAAATCCCTTGAACGGATATAATCGAGTTCCAATGCGTGCATAACCTATCTTTTTTCAGTCAATGATTAAACGAAATTGTATATTTTTTGGTAGACAATATTTTCATATCCCGAGCCATCAGCAATGAACGGTTCACACATACGCACGCACACACCAACTGCCAAGAGATAAAACAGCGACCCCCAAACTGGAGAGATATTTTCACTAAGGATTCCATTGCATTCATTTAGAATTAAAATTATAAGAAGTTAGGTATGCTAAAATAATTTTCTCCTGAAAAATATACAATTATAATATCACATGTGCATTAATTCTTTCTGGAAATTTTTTTGAGTGCGACCTAAAAACGTCTTGTACCACTCGAGCTAAGTACGTTGTTGGAATGCACGATAAAAAAATTCCTGGACAAGAATTAATGCACTAGTACATCTTCGGTAAGAAAATCGCAATGACACCGCCGCTCTATTTTTGAATTCTTTTTACAATAGAAACTTGATATATTTACTAAATTTATATTTAACATTAATAAATATGTATTATTTACCTTATTAATTGTTTACTTACACTCAAAATGACAATTTAACCAATTCTTAATTTAATGTCAAACTGACATATGACAGTAAAGTTTCCGCTTATTAATTTCAGTTAAGTTCCTCAAGATACTAGTAAAAAAATTTCCAAGGAAAATTTTATATAACCATGGTTACTATTATTGTAACCAATTCATCCATTGGCTGTTATTTGTGTCTTACGATTTTCACTCATATGTGCATTAATTCTTTCCGGAAATTTTTTGAGTGCTTTCCAACAACGTAATTAGCTCGAGTGATACAAGACGTTGTTGGAAAGCACGATAAAAAATTATAAATAATTAATGCACTAGTGCATATTCGATAAGAAAATCGCAATGACACCGCCGCTCTATTTTTTAATTATTTTTACAATAGAAACGATATTATATTTACTTAATTTATATTTAACATTAAAAAATATGTATTACTTACCTTATTAATTGTTAAGTTCCTCAAGATACTAGTTAATTTCCGCTAAATTTTTTTATAGCCATGGTTACTATTATTATTATTATTATTATTATTATTAATTAATTTTTCATTTGCTGTTATTAATTTGCATTAAGTTTTTTATCAGTGTGCATTGATCATTTTGTAGATTGTACTTCTATCTTCAACAATATCTTTAGATTAATATATTTAGCAAAACAATAAACGCTGTGGAGTGGCGCGCGAAATCCATGTTTTTGCTGTATTCTAACACGTCTTAATCTTCCTTAAAAAATTTGCTTCGTCAATTTAATATACACTAATTAAAGAAACAAATACAAAATTAAGTGGGATATAAGTTTAGATGATTGACAGATACTTATAGAACTTTATCCAGATCTTCTGAATTTGTGATTTGTGAAACTTCTTGTGATGTCCCTGTTTGTTGGTCGCTGAGCCAGGCAGCATTAACCTGCAAACAGGGCCGGCCGAGGGGTGGGCAGAAGGGGGGGGGGGGCTCTGCCTCTATGACGGGCACGGTACGCTACGCTTACAAAGCTTTCGAATTAAGCGAATAGCAGTTATCGAAAAGGTAAAAAATTACTTGTCCATCGAACAAAAAATACAGCATTCAGCCGATGTTAATTAAAAATAATACGATAACCGTATTATCGAAAAACGAGAAAAAGCGCCCCTGGCCCGACCGGACCGATTTTTAATTCGATTATCTAAATCCACACATATACATACATACATATCGTTACAGAACATGCATGCGTGGAGAGTAAAGTACTAGAATACGAACATTTCATATTTCATTTTATCATTTGCTGTAGGTATTACAAATTTTATATACCTACTTTCACTGTTGATAACTCATACAACATTCGTCCTTATATAACCGATGTTCCAATTTAATTTTAAACTTTTCTCAAGATTAATATACGAACCCGTCAACTACCTATATCTTCGGACACTGTGTTTTTTGAATTTAATCTTATTTATTACTTACATATTATTTTTTAATAATGTCCGCAACATTAGAGACGGGTTATGCAAGATATTTTGCTATTTTGCTACCACTAGTACCAGATAAATTTATTTGATATAAGGTAATTTATAATCAAATTACGGATATCAAGATAATTGGCAAATATGACATTATATTAGTAAAATCGTAATCAATCTACTTCATACAAATATGACCTGTAAAAGTAGTTTTTTGTTGTACAAAAGTTTAAATAAAAATACAAGTATAATGTACTATGTATCTTATGGCCGGTTTACACTACGCTAAATATTGAACAAGAAATTGCGCAACAAATTGAACAGTATCTTGAGCAATAAATTGCTTAGTTTTTAATGAACTCTGTTTTATACTGAGACAATATTATATACCTACCTACAATATTTAGTTTGGGATTCTGCGCAGTTCGCATATAATAATAATTTGACAGCCGCGCTTATCTATTTTTTCAGACAATTTACAAATCAATGCGATATTTCACACAATTTGTTGTATGATACTACACAATTTAGATTGTTTCAAAAATTGAACAATACCTTGTTCAAGATTTAGTGTAATGTAAAACGGGCTTTATATTGAAAACTGCAATACTTATATTTTACACAATCTAAAAATAAATTATACTAGACCTGAAACATCCTGCATATAGTAAAAACCGAAGCATATGGGACTCAAGAATGGTACTGGGTTCGTTATTAGCTCAATTAAATCTAATGTGTGTATCTTCCTTAATCTTCTTTAAAGAGACAAACTAGCTTTCTAGATTTGTATTTTCTTGTATTTGCATTTACGCCAAATCTAAAATTCTAAATTTGAATTTTTCTGTGAATGAATCTTTTGATGCAGGTATTTTAATACATATTTGCATCTTTTTGCATTTACACGTAAAATAGTAATTTAAAAAATATTTTAAGGGGTCATTCTAAAGAGCCTAGAGGAACCCTAGTCATAAACATATACATTCACAAATACAGTTTTAAAACTAGTTGATCAAATTACAATAAAATTCTCACAACACAAAAGATTTCCTATTCTCCAGAAAATTAAATTTCGTTATCAGGTATTACAATCTAAAGCGTTTATTTCCTTCATGTTCTCCCTGTCTTTAAATACAACTAACAATAAAATCTAATCTCCGATCTAAACAACATTCAAAAACAAAAACACTAATTTAAAAAACATCACTATTGTATTACAAAACGTTAGTAAAATCCGCCCGTCCAAAAAATAATAAAACAGCCGCCGATCGCTATCAGCGCTGCTGTTTTGTTCTGTAATTCATAGTCTACTTGACGAAGAAGATTTTTCACGACACATAGAACAATCGCACATCTGCCGCAACTAACAATTAACAATAATTAGTAAAATTGATATGCAAAACGGACGAGATGTTTTCTGCTTTAGTTGGTCCGAGGGAGAGGCCGTCTCTCTCTAACGCATGTGCTCGTTCCATCATATGGGTACTGTTAGTCTACATAATTTATACTTAATATTTTTATTTCACTGACATAATGAAATATTTAAAATACAAACCAACGTTCGGAATGGGACTAATCTACATACAATAGTAACGCCACTCAGGACTGGAATAAAATTTTTGTCGTTTCATACTTCAATATTCAATGTTTACTTTGTTTCTTTACCGGAAAATATTAATTTAAAACCGATACATATTTACAATTTGCTGTACTTATTAAGATTTAATTAAAGTATACTAAAAAATTCATACATATTAATGTATAAAGCCTTGTTCACACATTAATGATTTGAGGATTCTTTCATCCTTCTGAATCCTGGAAATAAGAAATTTTGAAGCTATCAATGAATTAGAAATTATTCTATTCCAAGACTCATTGAAGATTCAATGGGATTTTATGGTGTTTTTATATGTTATTATATATTATTATATATTATATGCAGTTGGTTCCTATATTTGACATTTAATTTTCGTGGAAAACTGAGTGAAATTAATGATTTCTTTAAATTTATTTCCAATATAACAGTTAAATAAATACACTTGCCTAAGTAAAATTTTGTAGCTATGTATAATATCATTATAAATTCCATTCCGTTGTGCTACATATTTACCATTCTATTTTTACCACTCCAACTTTTACCACAGCATTTTTACCACCATTCTTTTTTACCGCTATCCTGTTTTACCGTTAACCCATTTTTTACCACTCAATTTTTACCACTCCAACTTTTACCTCTGCATTTGTACCACTTTACTTTTTACCGCTATTTCGTTTTACCACTAATACATTTTTACCACTCCGTTTTTACCATTACAACTTTTACCACCATACTTTTTTACCGCTATTCCGTTTTACCATTAATAATTTGTGTGGCTATAGTACGGTTTTGTTAGTGTAGTAAATACCAAAACCGAGTTTGTGGGGCTCTAGTACGGTTTTGTTAGCTTTGTTAGTGTAGCAAATACCAAAACCGAGTTTGTGGGGCTCTAGTACGGTTTTGTTAGCTTTGTTAGTGTAGTAAATACCAAAACCGAGTTTGTGGGGCTCTAGTACGGTTTTGTTAGCTTTGTTAGTGTAGTAAAAAAAAACGAGTTTGTGGGGCTCTAGTACGGTTTTGTTAGCTTTGTTAGTGTAGTAAATACCAAAACCGAGTTTGTGGGGCTTTAGTACGGTTTTGTTAAAAAAGAGACGGTGGTAAAAATGGATTGGTAAAAAAACACGTTGGTAAATATGTTGGTGGTAAAAAGAATTAGTGGTAAAAATAGGGACGGTGGTAAATAGGGATTGGTAAATATGTGGGCAATTCGATTCATTCATATGAGTGTTCAAATTATTATAAATGAAATTTTACATATTTATGTTGCTTGATTTGTGGCCATAGAAAAAGTATAGATACTAGTTTTTTATACATTCGCTGCCCTTGTTCCTAAAAAACTCGTGACAAAAATGACTTTTATAAAACTTGATACAAAATATACTATTAAAAACGTTAAAATATTTGTGTGGTACGGCTCTGTAAATTGTCGAAAACAAAGAGCACAGCACTCAACGAAGATAGGATATGTTCAGAATAATAAATCCAAAGTAACAACAGCCACATTTAATATAACAAAGCAGGTATCCACATAACACATAACGACACACACACAGACAAACATCACACATTGTCACTTGCGCACATGAAGCACGGGCCATTGTACGTCTGTATGTATGTGACGCTTCTTAAATATTACAAACGTGTTGGTTTTTTGGGATGAAGCCATTTAGAGGGAATTTTTTATGTCAAAAATAAAATAATTATTAATGCCCTGTTCACACGCGGAAAGTTTTTACTAAAAAGTTCCATGAAAGTAAAACAAGTTATAAAAAAACTGTCAATACCGGTCATACGGGAAAACTAATTATTTCTTTCAAATATATTAAAGCTAGTGATCTTTAATATATTTTAAAAATAATTACATTCCCCGTATGAACGGTATTGACAGTTTATTTTTATGACAGCTCCTAGCACTTGTTTTACTTTCAAGAAACTTTTTAGTGACAACATTTCTCGTGTGAACAGGGCATAATGTTACCTAAAAAAGTATTGTTATAGTTATTAATATAACATGAATATTATGCGATTTATAATACCGAGGATGTTGCTAAGCGACGAGGTGAAACCGAGTCTCTTTGAACATCCAAGGGAAGTTTAAATCGCATATATTCGCATAATATTCAAAGCTTAATCGTATCATCAACGACAGCGATGTTAAAGCAAATCAACAATTAGATGACAGTTCGCATATTATGCAAGGTTTGATTTTATTGTAGTTGTAATTAACGTATTAAGTTCGCAACTAATGAATTATTATAAGTATCTAACGTATTAAGAAACTAACGTATTATGTTGTTTATAATTATCAATAAATGTTGCATATTAAAAGGAAATAACAGTTGATGATACGATTTAAATTTAAAAAAAGCACAACTGATAATTCAACATTTAAGTATGTAATCCTTGTTGGAATGAAATTTTACATTTTTGTACTGGCCACAAAACACTCGCTACGTTAGTAGGTACATTTTATGCTGGATTTTAGGAAGTAAACGGGTCTCTTAATAAAATATTTATCCAAGATACCATACCAGTATCTAATAATTTTCAATATAACACCAATATTTATTATCATCATACCATATCCAGCCAATATGCAATATTTATACACAATATTTTTCATATTATTTTGACATTTACTGAGGTGGCGTATTCAATTGTGTAAAAGATGTGTAAAGCCTTGTTCACACATGGACACACAAAGACACACAAACGCAACACAGGCAACAAAAGCAAAATGAAGAACGTGTGGAACGTTTGTGTCCTCATAATTGATTTTTTCTTTACTTATATAGAAGCCACAAAATAGCGGCGCCTCTATTTCACAAGCAACACACACAGTATTTTTCTTTCCGACATATCTGTAAAGGAAGGTATTGGAATCACGCTAAAAATTGGGTAGTGAGTTTTTAGTGGATGTGCACGAATTAGGGTCCTTATTATTATTATTGACAGGTGAGACTGGTGACACGTTGGCACTAACGCCATATAAGTCATAAGTAAGATATTAAATGTAGTAATTAATAACATAAAAGAGTTTTCCTGTGAATGAATCTTTTGATTCAGGTGATGCAAATTTCTTTGTTTGAAAATTTACATTTTTATTTGTATATTTTAAATGGGCACCGGATTGTACGTATACATTTATGTTCATTAGTCTAGATATGGGAGGTTGTGTGCTGGCCACATCAGATTTTTAACTGTTGCGTGTGTGTGTGTGTGGGTGTGTGTCTTCTATTTTCTATCCATGTGTGAACAGGGCATAGCAGTTTCTTTCATTTCAATTTATAACAGAGTTGATCAGGCCATGATTTGGGCGCCAGTTCCAAAACTAGTGCAGCATTTAATATTTAATTAAATCTGGTCCTTCATTAAATAAACATAACATTAACAGGAAATTAAAATTATACGTTTAATTAAAACATTAACCACAAATGCCCCAAACCACATATAATTCATAGCACAATTTCACAATAGTCCATTCTGCTCGACTACAATCAAATCCTCTAATAATGATTTTCAGTGACAGTTCATGTGTCTCTATTTCAGATATACATATTATAATAAAAACCTAACAACGAACGGTCAGGGGTGAAGGGTTCGGGTGAACAAGGAAGCGATGATATTGTTTCGGGCACGGGCCGCTAGAGGCAGCACTGGTTTCCGGTGAACCGGTGACAATTTGTTCGCTTTTCAAACGCAGCGGCCGTTACTAAGTACCGCTTCCGTGATACCGACACAAAAACCTTAAATGGAACACGTTCTCACTTACAATATCTGACTACTTTATACTTTTTTAAATAAATTAATAATGTACACTCCAGTTTAACTCCCGTGTGTACTCTTCACTAACAACGATGACTGGTAACCGCACACACAGTCCAATATACAGCGTGTATCATTATGAGGCTATATACAGTTTGATAATAATTTTGTGTCCTGAAAAATATTCTCTAAAACTATTTTGCATTTTTCAAACATTAAAAAAGGCATGGGCTAACGCCACACAGCGTGAACCTAGCGTGAACCGTTTTTTTTGACATAAAATAATCTATTCTAACAAAACCCTTCTTGAATCCAACAGAACTCCGTTTTTTTGACATAAACTAATCTATGCTAACAAAACCCTTCTTGAGTCCAACAGAACTCCGTTTTCTTGACATAAACTAAGCTATGCTAACAAAACCCTACTTGAGTCCAACAGAAATCCGTTTTTTGACATAAACTAATCTATGCTAACAAAACCCTTCTTGAGTCCAACAGAAATCGTTCACGCTAGATTCACGCTAGGTTCACGCTGTGTGGCGTTAGACACTCCCTAAAAAATGGAAAATAGTTTTAGAGAATATTTTTCAGGGCACAAAATTATTATAGCATAGCTATCTAACTTCTTATAGTTCTAAATCTAAATGAATGTAATTCTATTAAGATATTTAATGATTTTATTTTTAATAGTATAAAAATGTGGACATCCCGGCTTGTTACTTGCTATATTTGCCTAGTAACATCCTATTAATATCCTAGCGATTGCTAATGTCCGCCCTTAGTAACATTATCTATGTATCATCCCAATGTTAGTAATTTGGTAATAATATCCCAATTATGTGTCCCATGTAATTCTTTGAGATGTTTGTATTGAGTATGTAATTTTTGATCGTGGCTAGAACAGATTTACGTAATATTAGGTACCTACTTAAAGTACAGAATAACATATTTTTAAACATCCCATGGACGATATATATTGGACCGGGTAAGACAATCGATCGATACGTTAATGTATTTGTAAATATTGGTATATCATGTGATGGTATCGTAAGACAATTAATGAATAAAAATTATTTATAATATTCTTGTATTGTTCTTATTTAAGTGTTTTTATGTATCATTAGTAAATTTAATTAATATGGGAAAGGCCATTATCAATTTCTTGGTAAACAGGATTTATTGTATAACCACACCACAAATAATTAATAATTTTATAATAATTACAATCCAGCTAAAAAGAAAACTTCATAAAAAGAAATAAATTTCTTAAGAAATATACGTCTTTCATTAATTATAAAATACTTCTTATTCATAAATCTCATGATAAATATCGCTGATTTCTCATATCCGATCCTTAATTCGCAATCAGAAGTAATTAATTAAATTACTTTAATTATAACAATAAATAAGAAAACAATCGCTAATAAATAAAAAAACAATCAGTCACTACGACGATAAATAATACGAAAAGCAATTGTTTCTAAAAAACAATTAACTTCTGATCTAACAATGCAACATCGTATTGTCCACACATACGTGATCGAAGGAGCAAAATAGAACAATTATGAAACGTGCAGAATTTATAAGATGGCTTTGACATTTAGCTGACCCGGAGAAATGGATAATTTCACAGGTATTTTCTTTTCGATTATAATATTCACAGTTTTTTAATCTAACAAAAAATTCATATATTATTTCAAGGCGGTTTGACAAGATTGTTAATAATTTTGCAGTATTTCAACTGATTGGAAGTTATCCTTTTATGATAATTATTATTTAATGCAAAGAACTTGGATTTAAAAAGTTGTACTGCTAAAAATATGAAACGTAATCCCTGTCCACACGAGGAAAGTTTTTTCTAAAAAGTTTCTTGAAAGTAAAACTAGTCTAGAAGCTGTCAACAAAAACTGTCAACCGGTGGAATCTAATTATTTCTATTACTATAAACGACTTTACATGGTTTGAGAAGATTTTCAGCTATACATCTACGTCACACAAACTTTAAAAATTAATTACAGTTTTAATAAGAACAATTGAGGCTTATCAGTACTCTCAATCGCTTTCAAATAACATGAAGTTTCAATAAAAAACTTTTTTTTTAAATGGTAAACTACCCTATTCGAGATTAAATTTTTTATAACTTACTCAAATAATACGAGAAATAATTTAATTCATGCATTATTTCTGTAACTAATAATAAATACATTTTTAATCTCGAATTGTAAATGTCACTAAATGACTTCTGTCAAACTAATTAATTTTTCTATAAAAAGATTTGCTTTTTAAAAAAAAATCGTAATATTATAATACTTCAACCTCTTGTATTTTGTTAACCAAGAAGGAATTAAACCTATATTCAATAAATTTTTTGCTTAAAATTACCTCAGGAATAAGCGGTTAAAGTATGTTACACTCGATTTGAAACATCCTGTATAGTCTAGATGTGCATCTTTCTGTGTTTGCATTTGTGCCAGATCTAAATTTCTAGATTTGAATTTTTCTGTGAATTATTCTTTTGATCTAAGTATTTTATTTCGAATAATTTGTCTGCTGTAGCATTTTCTAGTATATAAATATTGAAATTTTTTTCTCTGGTGTTAAACCTATTCCGCTTGTATCCCAACTTGAAATGGTGACGAGAGTAGACACCTACAGATTTAAGAATGGCTGTAAAAATCCAACCAATCCTAAATTCGAACCTACAAAAAATTATCTAACCTCTAATTTATATTATATTTGTCGTCCAAACCACTGTTTTTCTGTCTCCAAATATTTGATTTATATTTATTGAATATTCCCTATTCCACTAAAACATTAATTCGTAGTCAAACACAGGAATCTTACATCAACAAATAAATAAAAATAAACCGAAAAATTAACATCAGCGCACGCGAGGAACTAATATAACATATTTCCTTAATATCTATTTATATTATTGCCACCGAATATAAATACAATTACGTAGTCGGTACACAACACGTGACGTGTGTTTGTACGTGTGTTTGTGTTTACTTGCGGCACTTGGGGGCGCACATCACGGCATACAGGGTGAGACAAAAAACGAAAATGTTGATATAATCTAATACGTAAACAGGATACAAGATTGCGTTATGCCCTGTTCACACAAGGATTCTTTGAGGATTCTTTCATGCGTCTGTGTCCTGAAAAAAAGAATCATATGAATCAAATAGCGGCGCCGCTGAATTGAATCTTCAATGAGTCTTGGAAAAGAAGAATTTCTAATACATTTGTAAACAGGGCATTATTAAGTATCCTGGTTATGTACTGATCATACTAGGATTCATTCATGCTTCTGTATTCTGAGAAAAGAATCATATGAATTAAATAGCGGCGCCGCTGAATTGAATCTTCAGTGAGTCTTGGAAAAGAAAATTTTTAATACAGGTGTGAATAGGGCATTATTAAGTTTCCTGGTTATGTCCTGTTCACACTACGATTCTTTGAGGATTCTGTCATGCTTCTATATCCTGAGAAAAAGAATCATATCAATCAAAAAGCGACGCCGCTGAATTAAATCTTCAATCAGTCTTAAAAAAGAAGAATTCGTAATACATTTGTAAACAGGGCATTATATTAAGTATCCAGGTTATGCCCTGTTCACACTAGGATTCTTTGAGGATTCTTTCATGCTTCTGTATTCTGAGAAAAATAATCATATGAATCAAAACGCGACGCCGCTGAATTGAATCTTCAATCAGTCTTAAAAAAGAAGAATTCGTAATACATTTGTAAACAGTGCATTATATTAAGTATCCTGGTTATGTACTGGTCATACTAGGATTCTTTGAGGTTTCTTTCATGTTTCTGTATCATGAGAAGAAGAATCATATCAATCAAAAAGCGACGCCGCTGAATTGAATCTTCAATGAGTCTTGGAAAAGAAGAATTTCTAATACATTTGTAAACAGGGCATTATTAAGTATCCTGGTTAAGTCATGTTCACACTTGGATTCTTTGAAGATTCTTTCATGCTTCTGTATCCTGAGAAAAGAATCATATGAATCAAATAGCGGCACCGCTTAATTGAATCTTCAATGAGTCTTGGAAAAGAAGAATTTCTAATACATTTGTGAACAGGGCATTAGTAAGTATCCTGATTATGTCCTGTTTATACTAGGATTCTTTGAGGATTCTTTCATGCTTCTGTATCCTGAAAAAAAGAATCATGGTGAGAATTGTCTGTAAATTGAAATTTTAATGAGTCTTGGAAAAGAAGAATTTCTAATACATGTGTATAGGGCATTATTAAGTATCCTGGTTATGTCCTGTTCACACTAGGATCCTTCGAGTATTCTTTCATGCTTCTGTATCCTGAGAAAAGAATCTTATGAATCAAATAGCGGCGCCGCTTAATTGAATCTTCAATGAGTTGGAAAAGAAGTACCTACCTACCTATTTCTAATTTATCGATAGCTTCAAACCAGTAAATAATTTTTTCTCTACGAGTATTGAGTACCTTTAGTACTCTGTACTCATCAATTTATTCAAGAGTACTTTTTAATATCCGTACTCGTTCTCAGTACTCGAGTACATTTTTAGGTAATTTGCCCAGCTCTGCCCCAACGCAACTGAGTCAAGAGGAAAACCGAGCTGGACGACTTCTTTATACACTATTCAAGGTAGCGAAGCGGTTTCTGCCAAAAATTGCTGATAATCTATGTCCGATCGATTTACATTATTCGGCCATCCCTTATTTTGCGTACTGTATTCACTCATGATTGTTAGTGACAAGAATTTTGTGTATGAGAATCACAGTCGGTCAGATAGTGTAGTCATCAGTGATTTAGCTGGTTTGGTAACACCCTGTATGCATGTTCTACAGAGATACATTCATGTATATGTGTATCTACATTCGTATGAGGATCAATAGCGAATCATAAATCAAAGAAGGCTGTCACATCCGCGGCACGAAATACACTCATAATTCAAAAACATAGGCCCACATTATTCTAATTACACACCCCCGCTTACAATGAATATATATGATTTTAATAATGTAACAAGTATACCAACCATGGGCCTGGCATAGCGTGGCGCGTAGCAAGAGTACAGTCAGGGCTACCAACCGAGCTGCTGGTGTTGCTGTTGCCTTCCCGTGGTATGGCCTGGTGATTTTCTAAACATTAAGGCAGAAAATAGTTAAATACATTGATTATTCTATAACGTTTATTGTTTTGTTAAACATAAAATAACATGTTTGAGGGGAAACATAATTTGTATAAAAACTGCAATATTTTTAAGAAAGAGGGGTTTCGCGCGCCACTGTACAGCTTTTATTTATAAGTGAATTAAGTAAGGTTATTTTCACAAAATATAATTTTTCTTGAGACTGGAACCTTTTACGTGCGACATATTCGTTTTCCAAACATGTGTTGGGTCGTTATGATATAATATTTTCTAATCGTTCCGTAAAACTACTGCTATGCTATCTATATAATATGCTATATACGTAAGTAAAGCATTTTAGCGCGTTTTAGTGCCAACTTTAAATTCAATTATCTTCGTTATTTCAGCGGTTACCTACAGATTTTAATGTTTATCCAAATTCTACGACTTGTTTGAATGCTGTATATTAATTTAGGGTTGTCACTACCCATGGATTTACTACCTTAAGGTCTTAAATATTTTTATTTTCGGATCTCTCGTTCTCTCATTCTTTCTCTCTCTTGTGGTGGGGATGGGGTGGCGAATGAGGGAAAACAAACGACAGGGCGTTTGAAAACAATAACTTGTTATTTACCGATATTCTAATGGCGGGCGGCGTGGCGGTCCAACGGCCGCCCAAGCTCCGCTTTCCCGTTTGTACGTTTGTTTGATTACCCTACATATAAACGAAGTATGTACTAATGTTTGTTGACATTTCAATGTTTCGTTTTTCCTGCGTTTTTTGTTTTATGTTACGTATTTTGTATTTTTTTATTCGGTTCGTGTTTTCAAAAATCTTTTATACAAATTGGACAGAAGGGGATAAATAAATGTATTTTTTTAAATTTTATTCCGGTATATTGTTCATGAAATTTCTCGCGGAAAGTGATGGGCGAATATCAAATGACGTTTTTATATTGTTGTTGCTTTATATCATTATTTTATATTTCGTTTGTTTATTGTTTATGGCTTGTATGTACGAAAATGATTCTATAAAAATCAAATTGCTTATTTTTTAATAGTATATTATTTAACGAGCAAATAATGTAGGCTATAATTCAAGAGGATGAAAGTTTATTCACGAGCCGAAGGCGAGTTAATAAATCATCCGAGTGAATTATAGCCATTATTTGCGAGTCAAATACGACGTTTTATCTACGACTTTTTAAATAAAGCAACATTTCTTATTTACAAATTTGTATCCATATTAACCTAACCTAAAAAAATTGATAATTCATCCTAGTAATTTTGACAGTTCGGAAGAATAAAGTACTCATTATTTAACAGTGTGAAATAATGAATTCATTATTTCATAATGTGTCCTTATGGAGGGGTTTATTATACTACTTTCACGTATATAATGAACACATTATTCTATTGTTGTAGATAAAACTTATTACTATATAAAGCGAATAAAGTATCAAGGTGGTATGTACAATTTATTTGTTGGTCTCCAAACATTATCTTCAACCAGTACTAAATGCACATAAAGTCCTGTTCGTACTGAAAAAGAAAGTTTCTTCTTTCTAGTGATAATTACATGGTTACAATCTATACTTAAATTCTTCTTTTCCAAGACACATTGAAGATTCAATTTAGCGGCACCGCAATTTAACAGGTAATTTGTACAGGATTCAGTATCGTGATATAATCTTCAAAGAATTTTCGTGCGAACAGGGCTTTACGTCTGTGATGCTTATAAAAGTTTCGGTACAATACAAATAAATTTGAAAATAATGTTTATTTTTAGTTATGTAGGTTTAGTTAACATTTTGATGCTGTTGTCTTGGTTTCTGTTGTTGTTTAGTGCTTACAACCTTCTAAAATTGCTTACCGCCTTCTAATTTGTAAACAAAACTACTACTTTGGAAACAGAGCCAGTAAAAATTATTATTATCCTTTTCACAAAACAGAAGTCTATTTTATTTAGAAGATTCTCTGCCGCACTAGAAAATAGTCAAAAACATGGATTTCGCGCGCCACTCCACATCGTTTATAATTTTGTTAAATATAATAAACTAAAGATATTTTTGAAGATAAAAATACAATCTACAAAATGCAAGATGCAGAATTTTAAAATCGAAATATGTCATTTGAAATTTGACAATTTTTGTTACTTTTTTAACACGAATATCTTATATTTAAAAATTCGATCGGTTATTTCGCAGATCCAAGCTGTGTGTTGACAACATTAAAATTTGAAGTTAACTGTTATTTTCTCTTTTATTTATTAATTATTGGTGACATTTTGTATAGCACGGCGAAATATTATAGTAAAAATTTGTATCACGACACTTGGAAAACTAATACATAACTGCTTCATTGTTTTGTTTCTATGCTCCCTCTATAAAGTTCTATCCTCTAAGCTCTAAGGTTAAATAAATGTGTGTTACAATTTTTTAAACTTTTGTGACAGCATTATCCACCGCGTTTGAAACAACATAATAATATATAATTTTTCTGTATCATTTATCATATTATACGTACATTAGATCACATCGCGTCATTAACATATGCGCATTATCAGAATGTAACCATTATGCGTGTGTATTTATGAATCATTTATTTTACTGTTTTATTTGACTTGTCCTCATTTAAAATGTAAACTACAAATAGACAGTTATTCCCTTTTTCACTCTACGTTGTCATCTTTTTATTCTCAATTGGTCACTGTCTTTTTGTGCCCCGTTTATAAATTCCCTTGGGGCGCCACTGGCCACCGGACCCGGATGTGCACCGCGCAGTGGGTGACCTATGACGTCATGACCCCGCAGGGCGCCACTGAGATCTGCAGGGAACAGATAGCAGAATTAGAATAATAATGCGCGCATGCCATGATAAGAAATTGTCAGACATTATTTTAAGAAGATAGTGAACTTAAAATGTTGCGGTAGTTGTGTAATATAAAGGAGGGCTGTAAAAAAATGTTTATTGGGGGAGAAAATACCGCTGAATCCACTGCTGCAATCGGGTTTTTATTTTCTCGTCCGGATTTTTTGTTATGGTGCCTTAACCATTTTTTCGAAAATGTAACAATTTTGTATGTCAATATTTCAAAATATTATTATTTTTACCTTTTTCAAAAATTTGTATGAGGCTAAATAATGTAATAAAAATATGCTTACATTATTATGGACAAGGAATTCATACCTGGCTCCAAATAAAAAAATCTGATATGGCCAGCACAAGACTTTCCACCATATCCTACTCTTTTTACTACTATACAAATATATAGGTACTTACAAATATATTTTAGTCATTTAGTCAACTCCAGAAGAAAATTTAAAATTTGTCTGATATAATTTTAAATTCACTTTGAAGTTTGAAAATTTTTAAAGATGTCGAAAATTTTCGAAATGTTCGATTCTATCAAAATTTGGTTATACCCTATTTTGGACCCGAGGAATCCAATAGTGCCACTAAAAAAAAATTTCGGCAAATACTTTTCGAGATAATTTTTGCAGGTGAAAGACGGGAGTAGCTATGACTGTAATTTATACACAATTGGATTCCTCGCGTTGAATTACATATAATTCCAAATTTTCGCAAAAAAATTCCAACGACTACAATTTTTATGAATGGTTTTCGAAAATGGCCAAAAAAGTGGGTCTACCCCTTGCTGAAATTTTCGCCAAAATAACTTTTTCCCTCAGAATTGGCTGAAAATTTGGTTATATACTAAATCGACTCCGAGAATTTCAAATCTACAGTCGAAAATTTTTTTCAACCAATATTTTTTGACATAATTTTTTTTAGTCGAAAACTAGTCGAAATAGAAAAATTGTTTTTTCACCATTGGATTCCTCTGGTCAAATTATGTAGGAATCCAAATTTTCACGAAAAAATTCTAAGGGGTACAATTTTTATTAAGGTATTTAAAAATTGGTACAAAATCGAATCGATAAAACTTACTTATTTTCTAACCCAAAGATCCTGAAAGGTGCTTATCCACTACTCGAAAATTTTGACCCATCACACCTTCCTTATAGAATATGAGGCTGGAGGTAAAAAATTATTGATGCTAGTTTAGTAGTAATTTTTAGTAAGTCCATTTTTGTGAGCTCAATGGCGTATTCCGCAGAGAAGGACTTCGTTCATTTCAGGCGGGGCAAGGGGCAATAAAACCATTAACGACTGTTCTAAAACACTAATTCATTATTTAAGACACAACATTAAAATACTAACACGAGCATAGCAATTGTATAATGTCCCCTTTGCTATCACATTGTTTTCCAACTATTAATTATTAAATAATCAAACATTATATAAACAGAGGTTTCCCCCCTTTTCCCTGCTTCTGCCCCGCCGCTGGTTCGCTCCGTGCGTGCTCGTTAATAAAAACATGCGCTTCTGAGCATGAATGTATAATTTAGACTTGGGATAAAAATTTCAGTAAATGTTATTCTCGAAGGCATAAACTCTTAGCTATATTAATAATATGTTATCTAGTGTGCTTTGTTTTTCGTGGCTTCTTTGTTCGGCTGCTGATGCGTGATGCGTCGCTGTTATTAATAAGTGAAATATGGTTATGGTGCAAAATTACATCCCAGATGCCTTGGGATTTCAGTTTTGTTTCGTTTCTCAAAATCTTATTTATTACGTTTGTGCTGCAATTTCGCAAAAATAAATGTACGGGTATTTAATAGCGAGGTTAAAATAATACATTGTAGTGAGATACATTATATGAAAGCAATATTCGTTTTTACTAACCTTTACTGTAATCTGAAATTGCCTCGATATAAAATTTAATGATTCCATATAAGTTTAACTGGGGGTGTATTTCAAATACTGGGAAACTGAAATCAAATTATTTTTAAAAACTACGGCATAGGTACTCTCGTTTACCCTTTACGCAGTGAAAAATATCCATATTTCAGAATAATAATTTATTTTTAATAGTAATGTATTAAGGGACTATTTATTTCAAAACATTGTTGCTTGGTAACATTTCGAGGCAAATGACATGATCAAAATCCCGAGCTAAAGGCGATCATTCAATTTGTCGAGGAATGTTACCTATAAGCAACAATATTAAGAAATAACTTTACCTGTAAAATAATGAGACCGAGATATATTTTATTAGACTATTTTCCAAATAAACAGACATAAAATATGAACTAATAGAACTTACGCTGGAGTGTCCTAAAATTTTCATTATTAAATGTTTTCTAATGCCGGAGTAAACAAAATTTGACACTGGTGCAGACCGATTAGAATAATTATTCGTGGTTTTTCGTGTTTTTAAATCAAGACAAAATTTTTGTCTGTCTGTAGATCCATTCGTTCTGTATTAAATCCTTGTTGAAATAAAATTTTACCATTCTTGTTCTGCTCACAAAACACTCGCTACGTTAGTACATTTTATGCTGGATTTTAGGAGGTAGACGGGCCTCTTAAAGCTCTATTGAAAACAATATTGAATTATTAGAATTATTAATATTCAGTTAAATAAAGAAGTTGAGAAGACAATAAATTACGAATGTTTATATGTTTGAATTTGAAGAATAGTTTTAAAGTTTAAACAGTTTATTCTGTATACTGTTAGCATGAGCTATAGATTACGGTTCATGATGACACTGGCTTTGACAATTAGGTCGCCAACTTTTAAGAAAACTTCCTAAAGTGTCAATCTATATAAATAGTGTGGCCATAGGCGCTATATTGCAAACAAGTAGCCATGGTTTAATACTCTAAAATGTGGAATTAATTAATGTTTAACTGTAACAATATGATATCCAAAAATTAGTTCAGTATCTATCTTAATTGACACGGTTAACCGATCAAATTTTGATTATTCTATCCCGTTATTTCACCAATCAGTAAAATATGAATCAGCCTGTATATAAAGCTGGCACATTTAAATTGTGTAAAAGGAATGATAGATATTTGTATCAAATGGTGGAAAATAATTTAAATGATGTAAAATAATGAACATAATTTAAAGGTTCGCTGAAGCAAATGCTGTGCGATGTGCGAATTCCGCATTTGTTCGCATCGCCCCTTGCATTTATTTATATAACATCGGTGTTAATGTAAACTGCGGCCGGCTTTTATTAAATGTATTGTAATAATTGCAAATGAAAACAGCAGACTCTAACCCTATACCGCGCGCTGCCTGGGCTGTTTATATATACAATTATAATCAGCTTGGTAAATTATGTAATTTTCACATTTTAATTTTAATTGGTTAGACTGCTGCCTACCAAATGCCTTTATGTTAATTCGTTCCCCTGTTTAAAACTATTTATTTAGTATTAAATCGCGAAGTGTATACGCAGTGTGCGCCATTGTCGCCAGATGGCATTGTGTTCGCAAAGACCGGAGCCCGGAAAGTCCGAGAGACTACACTCGGCCATACCAACATTCTAACACCACATTTCACTAAACTTTCACACATAATATTTCACTAAAATGCAACAAAATCTATAAGTTAACTTAACGCTCATGGATTTCCGAATGCGTTACGCAAGGATTCGTTCAGGATTCTTTCATGAATATTGAAAAAATCTTATGTGGCCAGCACAAGATCTGCCGCCTAAATATATAGGTACTACTACTCACAAATATATTTTAGTCATTTTCTTTAAACTGCAGAAGATGATATAAACGATATTTTACTATTGTCACTGCCATGTCATAATTATTTAAATTTTACGTAGTAAAAAATGTTAAATGATAATAAGATACCGAAATACTACATTATAAGTAAGTATATATACTTTAGTTATTCTTAAATGATGACAAAGAAATTTATAAAATACCGATTGTAGGTAATAATCACAATCATTTAAAATCATTGCTTATTAAGATTCATATTAAAACCTTAAATATAAAATTGGAAATGTTAATGTATGATATTTTTTGAGTTATCGTTTACGAAAAAATTGTAACATACGAACGAACGCACGAACGAACGAACGAACGCATACACACACAGACATCATCTCGAAAATGTTAAATTCTTACTCTAGGGACCCTAAAACGTGCTTATCCACCAAAATCACACACAGACATCATCTCGAAAATATTTTAGTCGTATTCTAGGGATCCTAAAACGTGCTCATCTCTTAAAATCTCACACTCGAAAATTTTGACCCATCACAATACCTCCCTTCTAGAATATGAGGCGGGAGGTAAAAAAAATTCTGGTTAAAATTGCTTGTCAAATAGTGGCGCCGCTAAATTGAATCTTCAATGAGACTTGGCAAAGAAGAATTTTTAATTCATTTTAACTTCAAAACTGTTAATTCCTTTTTGCCAAGATTCAAAAGCATGGAAGAATTAATGTAGGAACAGGTCTTTAAATGACTGTGGTTCTAAAAACTCAGGTCCGAATCCAATCTCTTTATTTTTTACAACAATGAATGAACAGAAATATATATCTATACCGATATACAAAAATAATAAAAAATATCAATCATTTTTTTCCGCCCATAATAATTTGGCCTGTGACAGTTTTTCGTCATATATTTCCCTTGTCTCTTTTCACATAATTTTCGCGTTTTTCACGTATATTTTCATGCCTTGTATTCCGTTGAGTGTTGACTGATAACTGTATATCATGTGTCAAAATATATCAATTATCCAACTTTGATTTTAACATTGCCCTACGCGCTCTGATGAAAAAATCATGTGATTTATTTATTTACTTTCATACCTTTTATTTTTCAACACATTTTCGGGTCTCTGGACAATGCTGTAGGGAAACTTTTAATAGAACTAATTTTTTTTTAAAAACGATGATGAAATGTAAAAGACTTAAAGTTTAATACATGAATAATAATTATTTTTATTTAAAAATCGTGGATTTGGAAGTAAATTACAAATCACAAGTATCCAATTAAATAAAATGATAATTTAAATTATAGTTTACACTGAAATAGTAGTACCACATCAAAAATACAATTTTTCTTGAAACTGGAACCTTTTACGTGCGATATCTCAACAATTATTGCGGTGACTCATAATTTTTATTTTTTAAAATAAATGTCTCAAATTTCAAAGAATAACATATTCGTTTTCCAAACATGTGTTGGGTTGTTATGATATAATATTTTATAATTGTTTAGTAAAACTATTACTAACCTCCATATACGCAATGTATTTTAGCGCGTTTTAGTGTCAACTTTAAATTCAATTATCTTCGTTATTTCAACGGTTACGAATAAATTTAAATTTTTATCCAAATTCTACGATTTGTAATGAATGCGGTATATTAATTTAAGTCATATTTAGGGTTGTCACTACCCATGGATACACTACCTTAATGGGGGTTTCCACGATTTTTTGATTTTTACCTTCCGCTTACCTGTAAAGGAAGGTATTGGAATCATGCAAAAAATCGGGTAGTGAATTTTTAGTGGATGAGCACGAATTAGGGTCCTTACAACTCATTTTTGATAGTTTCACGATGATGTCTGTGTGTATGTGTGTGTGTGTGTGGTCAAGGCCGAGTGTTAGTCGCATAACTCAAATACGAATTACCCGAAAATTTTGATATTTGGTATTTAACATTTGTATATAAATTGGAAGAGCTCCTTAGATTTTGGTACAAATATCTTCATCGGAAGTGATATTTCTTGAAGATTGAAAAGGTTAATTGTCAAAATTGTATATAAATTTGGAAAAATATAGTATTTATTTGTAATAAGAATAAAAGGAAAAATTATTTGCAACTTACGTTATAAAAAAATTGTGTTTATCTGGTAGCATTAAAGAACTGCAGTAAAATTTAAAAAATAAATTTATCAATTAAAACGTTGATATCTTGTAATCTATGATCGGTTGATTTTTGTTTCTGCGTAAAAAATATTGACAGGTGAGACGGGTGACAAGTTGGCATACTAGCGCTATCTAAGTAAGATATTAAATGTAGTAATTGAACGGAGGATGGCTTCAATACAGCAGAGTTTTCCTGTGAATGAATCTTTTTATTCAGGTGATGCAAATTTCTGTGTTTGAATATTTGAGATTTTTATTTGTATATTTTAAATGGGCACCGGATTGCACGTATACATTTCTGTTTAAAATCTAGATATGGCGGAAGGTTGTGTGATGGCCACGTCAGATTTTTTATATGTTAATGTATACAATAAAATATTAGACCAGTATTTTTTCTTATTCCAAAAACTAATAATCCAGAAAAAAATTCATAAAGTTTTAAAAAATAGGTGCCGCGAAAACTGATGCCCTGTGTGACCGTGTCACACCTCCGGCCCTACGATACGTAGATGTTACCTTATTTCAACACAGGTCCGTCCTCCATTCCGTAGTCAAAACGACATAAAACGATCTTACACGAATAAATCTATTCACGGTTTGGTTTCAATGTTGTCTGCGTCACACATGACTCATTTCAATGCACGTTTTTAATTTCTATAAAAAATTAACAAATCTATCAAAATTAACAATTATTATTACTTTCCTATAACTTATATATGCTGAAAATTAATATCCAATAAGTTTTTATTTAAAAGCCGTAGGCTTGGAAACCCCCATGTGATGACTTGGACTTTCATAATCAATTACCGCACATACTCGTACAGATGAATGAAAGCCTGTGAGGCGGCTACACCCAAACGGAGTGAAATGCGTGTTCTGTTCTCGCTTCGCGCTCCCGTTGACGACTTGACTGGGCGGCTGTGCCGGCTTGCATATTTCACTATATATTATGATTAATTAAATGTATTACTTGAGAATTCATGTTCTCAACTCGGGCTGTGAATTCCGCTGCGGAGTTTGTTTTGCTACAAATGGAACCGGCGATGACGGCTTGAATTATAAATTTTATTCATTCGGTTCTCGGCTTCTTTTTTCACCTCGCCATCTGCATTTGTCTGATTCGCGCCCTCCTTGTCTACGGAGGCTGTCTCTCTCACACCGGGGGCTATTGTCTCCAAAAGACGCGAAGATGGAAATAGCCTTGGAAGATTTTGTACCTGACTATAGGGGCAAAGATTTTGTACAATTTATCTAATTATTTTGGCGTAAATTGACTATAGGGGTAATAAGAAATAAAGGTGTTTTTAAACAAATGGATCGCATCCGATCAGAAAGGAAACAGTGACACTTTCATGCTCTGTTCACACACAACATGGTTTTTTTCATGTTTTTAATTTCTGGAAAAAATTCATTGTTTCTAAATATTAAATCCATTGGAGTAGTTTGAATTCCATACGCTACTAAAGTGATTCCGAATTTACTACTTATATCATATTTCCCAAGCAGGAATTATATTGGATAAGGTTGGTTGGGGGGTGATGTTTGAGGGGCTGTAACTCGAAAACTGGTTGAGATAATTCAAATCTGTTTTCAAATTTGAAATCCTTGGACATTTTTTAGTATTACTGTATATTTTTGTTTAATTATATGCATAAATGTAAGTTTGAAAAATATTTATTTAAAAAATGGTCCAAAAATTATATTGGAAATGGTTGGTTGAGAGTTTGATGTTTGAAGGGTTGTAACTCCAAAACTGGTTGAGATAATTTAAATCTGTTTTGAAATTTGAAATTCTTGGACATTTTTGAGTGCTACTGTGCATTTTTGTTTAATTATGTGCATAAATATAAGTTTGATAAATATTTATTTAAAATATGGCACAAAAATTATATTGGAAAAGGTTGGTTGGGTTCTTTATATCGTAGATATGCTGAGAGTAAAGCAGTGACCACTTAGTTTATATTTATTTATTTCTAACAGGACTGCTTTTCATTGACATAATATTATATCTTATTATAGTGGAATCCAACCACTCGGATTCAGGACAGTGATATTACTATCGGTTGCTGGTATCGAACTGGGGACCTCTAGCAAGTTATGTCCTCTTCACACACGGATTCTTTCATTCTACTGAATTCTAAAAAAATCACTGTCTTGATTTTGAAGCTATTATTAAATTCGAAGTTCTTCTATTCCAAGACTCATTGAAGATTCAATTTCGCGCCGCCACTGACAGGCAATTCTCACCAGGGTTATTTTTCTCAGGATTCAAAAGCTTGAAACGATGAAAGAATCCTCAAAAAATCCATGCGTCTAAGTACTATACATGCAGTCAGAGTTGTCCGGAGCGGTAAGGGAGAGAAATAATGTGTTTATATTACGAAAGAAAAACCGAGGGTTACTATATACTATTTCAAGGTAGCGAAGCAGTTTCTGCAGTAACTGATAATGATAATATATTCGTCCGCTCGATTAATATTGTATATAGTCGCATACATCAAGTAACTAATAATCGTTAAATGCTTATTGCAGTCACACAATGCCCAAAACCGCAATCGTTTAAAATTAGCCCGCAGATAAGAAATATAGTCGAACAGTTCAGTATTTGCCATATTTATTAACCCGAGTATATATTTTACCCCCAGTGTTTCACTGGTAGAGTAAGAGTTTTTCGAAGCTTATTAGCAGGGTTCTATTGTATGCTCTGGCGCATCTCAGGCTTGTGGTTTTGATCATTGTGTGACTGCAATAACCCCCTAATAAACGCTAATGATTATTAGGTAGATGAAAATATTTGTACTATACCAATTTGAAATGATCTTATTTCTGGTACTGTATGTGTGTCAGCGGGCTCCTCTCCTTTCCTGATGTCCTCATCCTCGCGTGACTTCTTGTCGCGTGCCACGCGGACCGCCACAAGCCGCTCTAACTCTTCAGTTGACAGCTCCGAGTGCCGCTCACCAATCTTACGAACACGTACACACACACTCACCCAACGCGTGTGTGAAACACGGAACCATCAGAAGCTAAACAGCGTGAAAGAGATGCGTTAGATAATTGAAACCTCTCTGGAGAACGCAACGGAGATACAAGGCAGTATCAATAGGTTTCTGATTATTTTATCTTGTATTCTATATCGAAATATATTTTTATTTCATCTTTATCTTGGAAAAGGCAGTAATACAGTTTGTAATAATTACTGCCTTTTCCAATTCAATTATGCAAGCTGCCACAGACGAATTCTTTACTAAAATTCTTCTTTATCCTTTACAAAAAAATGACACATAACGCAGCTTATTTAAATATTATGTATTGTAATAATAATTAATGATATAGGAATGCAAGTGTGCTAATGAAGTTATGATCGTGTTTGTTTGTTCGATTACGTTTGTACATATGGGCGAAGTCTGGGATTACGTGCTAGGTGTGAGACGGATATCGGCAGTCTTAAAGATGCTCTAATACGAGTAGCACGTGCTCAGGAATTGCCATCTTTCCGTATCGTCACAGTTTGTATATCACGTTTAAGTGGTCCATGACATGAGTGGTGAATGTGTGATTTATTTGATGTTTAGTTAACAATTCCAATAGCTTTTAAAAGTTTTGTTGATCACGTAACTGATCATCTATAGTCCGCTCCGCTTGTACTCCGACATATAATTATTATTTGTTGTAAGCAAATATATTTAAACAATTTAAATCATTTAGTTATAATATAATATCTACTCGTATACCAATGATTAATCAAAATATATGAGGCTACCGTACCTAAATTGAGTAAACGTGTTACTGACAGATATATGTATGCATTAAAGCGATACTTAAGTACCTAAATACTTAAGTAATGTCAAACTCTGCTTACAACGGCGCCGCTAAATTAAATCTTCAATGAGTCTTGGAAAAGAAGTACCTACCTATCTATTTCTAATTTATCGATAGCTTCAAACTAGTGAATAATTTTTTCCAATACTCAAGAGCATGAAAGAATCCTCAAAGAATCCTTGTGTAAACAGGGCATAATGAACTGCCACCAAACAAAATTTAAGCCATATTCTTTTTGTAGCAACTATACTTATTTTTAATATTTTGATATTGGACTAGAAATTTTTACCGCGCTCATACTTTTATCCAGATGATCACTATAGCGTCTAGCGTCAGAAGATTTTTATAAATCAGTTGTGACATTGACCGTGAACCAGAATGATGTCTTAGTAAAAAGTGTTAGTGGTTTAGTGAATCCCAAGAAAGAAAAGGTCATTGCATTGCTTGACATCAAGGTAAATTTTAATACTCCTGTCACTCATTTTATTCTTTAGCTATAAGATTATCAACAAAATATAATATTCTAATGTTCACATAACCTCTTGTCATCTCGTTTCTCTTAAAACTAATTTGCCTATCTCCTGTTCTTCTTGCTTAGCTATTCACTTTTGCTTTCGCCAGAATATAGACATGTCGTATTAATATATAATCATTCACACTTACGTATACAAGACGTGAAAGATGAAACAGTCAAGTCAGAGTCAAGTGTGATGTACTCGTAGATTTTTGTACGAGGTTGTTTCTTCACCAAACTGTCAATGCTTTAAATGAGAAATTCACTATTTTTTAATATGACATTGCGGTTTTTATGTTTTATTTAGAAATCGTTTGGAAAAGTGGGAATAGGTGAAAAATGGACCATTTCGTAATTTATTTTATAGATAAATACAGATTGTATCATAAATTCGAGTACCTATATACAGTTTGACATAAATTGCAGATCAAAAATATTTTTTATGCCTATGGCACACCGGTCGAGGAGCATCGAGGACCATCGAGTAACTCCTCGATGAAACGATAGAACGCACCCCGTCCTCGACGAAAAATAGGGGCGCCGCTATTTTCATCGAGTTGTTCCTCGATGAAACGAATGTATCTCATTTCAGACGTATCTTTTGTATTTGATTTCGTGCAAAACCTTGATGTATTTGTCACCGATGAAATAGAAATCCATCGCGGACGGGTGCGTTCTTTCGTTTCATCGAGAAGTTACTCGATGGTCCTAGATGCTCCTCGACCGGTGTGCCATAGGCATTAGAAATTTGTAAAATCAGGAAAAGTTTACTTACAAGTTACAAAGAACTTTATTAGTATTAGTGGCTGTAACATTTAAAGCCTTGTTCACACAAGGATTCTTTCAGGATTTTTTCATGCTTTTCAATCTTGGAAAAAAGGAATTTATTGTTTTGAAGCTTTCAATGAATTAGACATTCTTCTTTTCCAAGGCTCATTGAAAATTCAATTTAGCGGCGCCGTTATTTGGCAGACAATTTTTTTTTAAATTCAGCAGCATGAAAGAATCCTCAAAGAATCTTGTATGAACAGAGTATATTTTTTTGTACACTGAGAAAAATTTAGAAAAAGACCAATTTCGATGGTTTTATAAATCATAGTTTGTGGAGCAGTCCCCCCGAAGTAAATTTGTAAGAATCGTTTTTCACGGGATTTGAGGATATCTGTGCACTTGGTGCGTGAATCATGCGCAGGCGCAGCACGTTTGTGTAGCGGTGCGATGTATAATTCAGTCGCCGCTTACGAATTTATAAGCGCCCCCTATGCGCCCGGTATTAAAATTAATTATTTATTATTAAACTTCGTTATTTTTTGTCAGGCCGCGTGGTGCCTAGCGTAGCCCACTGTTCTCGTCTCGCGTTGGAATTATTTATATATTTTATGTCTGACGCAATAATGAGATAGCGAGCCAAGTTCGCGCTCCGGGCGATGCCGGGTACAATTCAACCCGGCAAGACAAGCTAGCATTTACAAACAATCAGCCCAGCATCGTCATCATTCCTTCAAATCTTTATATGTTGTAATAAACTTCTAAAATAGAAAGAAATTCAACTCTCTTCTTTTATAAATTAAAATCTACACAATTAGGGGAACACTTGAAATAAGGTGAAATTTCACCCATTTTCAAATCGTCATAACTCGGCGTATTTTCAGTCGATTTCGATGAATCTTCGAGGACGAAAAACTTTCAAGTGTCTACTTTAAAGTCATGCATGCGAACTTTAGCGTCACCCTTTCCTCTCCCTTCCAGCATCTCTGTGGAAAAAATGCTTTTAAATCGAAAAAATGTCCAACTTTGACGATTTTTTTGACTCAATTCACCAAAAGAGCACTAAAATTAGTTCAATTTCCTGTGCAGGACTCAAAAAACAAAGTTCCTACGTTGATTTTACACAAAGTTATGAGTATTTGAAAGAAAACATGCATTTTGTGGTTTTTCACGCATAACTCAGCGACTTTTCAACCAAATTGGACGGCCCATTATATACAAAGTAATGTTAATATTTTTTCAGTCATTTTTCCAGGTGCTCAAATTATTTTGTAGATACTTTTTTGTTATAATATTTTAATGGCTTATCTTACTGATCATGGAGCAAAAATATAATTTAAATTCGTAAATGTAAAATCAGTTTTCGCAAGTGGCATATTTTGGAAACCACTGGTTTATTGATTGTAAATAGATATCTGAATTATGAATGTAATAAAATAAAAATTACAAGAATGGTAAGTTTATGTAATTCTATTTGAAAACAATGATCCAAAACTGTTTAATTAAAAAACCTGGATAATAAAATTGCTAATTTTGAAAAAGTTCCGTGATAAGTAAGTTGCACACTATATCCCACTTGGCAAAATAAAATCTCCAGAACATTTCAAGAATGTAAACATCCCGGCTTGTTACTTGCTATATTTGCCCATTAACATCCTAATAATATCTTTGCGATTGCTAATGTCCGCCCTTGGTAACATTATCTATGTTACATCCCAATGTTGTAATTTGGTAATAATATCACAATTATGCATCCCATGTAAATCTCTGAGATGTTTGTATTAAGTATGTAATTTTTGATCGTACTCAGGATGTGGCTAGGATAGACTTACGGAACATCACTTAAAGTACAAGAATAAGATATTTTTAAACATCCCATGGACGATTCATGTCAAGTGGGATACCATTAAAATATATGCACGAAATTGTGAATGTATAAATGCAAAAGTGACAACTCGAAATTTGTACCATGATTATTTTATAAAGGACTCAAAAGTAGATGAATATAAAAACCTAATTAATTTAAGTGATTGATGTAATTTTCTAGTTACCTAAATAACTTAAAACAAAAAGTGGAAAAGTGTAGCTCAATATTGTTTCACATCTGTATGATTTCAAGGTGTTTAAAATCTCAAGCTTCCCAAATTGAAAACAAGAAAAATGGCACAACAGCCGTAAAAACTTAACTTCCTGTTTTAGTTTTCATGAGGAACATACCTGCGCCATCCGAAAATAAGATCAGCTCATAAAATATCAACCGACCCGTCCAAAAACTCTTACTATTCATTGAAAAATAAATTTTAACATTCACAAGTGAATTGTTACATTCTTTATTAGTTTATAAATTGTTGATCTAGAAGCCATTGAGTTCATCGTATTCCCTACGGCGGGCGCATCAGTGGCGTACGGGGGGATCTCACTACGGGAGGGAGGTAAGAAGATCTCTCGAAGTTTCGATTGCACGAGGAATTATTTAGCGCCTCATTGTTAATGCATTCCGACATTTTAAAGGCAATTTTGATGCCCCCTCCCACGGACGCCACTGAGCTACGTTTCCTAGACGGTTAATATTAAATGTATCACAAGCATCTGATTGTCGAGTGTATAAACCGCTTGGGCATGCGAATGTGAATGCGCCTGATTTGTTGTTAGTGTTTTGTTATTTTTGTTAGGAGACTGTCGATAGAGTTTTGTTTTTTGTTTGGTTTAGTCATTTGTCTTCGACTGGATCCAGATTCCGGAAGCGAACATACAAACGCTACCCCGGAAAAAAATAAGGCATTGGTATTAAAATAAAACTTGCATGAATGTGGATGAGAGGAAAGAATTGTGCCTGGATAGGAATGTTTGACAACATTACTAAAAGAATTTTTACAAAATTCATAAAAATAATTATTGCAACAAACATTTTTCGTCTCACTTGTCTGATAAGTTTCAGTACTGAATAAAAACTGGTAATTTATTTTATTTAATTAAAATAATAATGAGACAAAATTAACGAAATAAAATTGAATACACAACTTTAAGTAATAAAATAAATTTTACTCACAATTTAACACACAACCTTTTAGACAGTTGGGAAGCAACTCATTAACTTTACTTCCCAGCTAGCTGGAAATATTTTCCGGCTAGTTAAATGTAACTTTTCAATAAAATTGACAAATCAATAAAAAATGCCTCAAATGACAGCAACTTTGTCATAGATCTCTATTTCCAAGTAGGCTAAACAACTAGAACAAATAATAATGAAACTGTCAAAAATATTAATGAAATGCTCGGAATGTAAATATACTAATTTACCTAGAGCAGACCAGTGACACAAAAATGCAACACCCATTTTACAAAATTTAAGGGTGATTAGTATTGGACGCACTGATCATGAATCAAAAAGAATTTTGTTGAAATTCGCCAATTAGAAAATAGGTCATTCTGTAAGAACCTACAAATTTAATTTTTCCTGTTTATAAAATTATTATTACATTAATGTAATTATGCTACTAAATACTGCATAACTATTGTTCAACTTTTTTTGTATTTAAATGAGACAACCAGTGGTACCCAAAATGATATTGTTTTGCAAACTACTGTTAATTTTACGAATTTCAACAAAATTCTTTTTGATTCGTGATCAGTGCGTCCAATACTATACACCCTTAAATTTTTTTACACAGGTTGGGTTGCACGCTGTACATTTGCTCTAAGTAATGTGCAAGTTTGAAAAAAATCTTTTTGCGCTGTAATCAAGTAAGTACATCAAATTATATAATTTTTTTGTCAATGATTTTGAAACACTCTGATTAATAATTCACAATACTAGAGGCCTAACTCTACGTTTTGATTAATAAATTAATTAATAAATTATTGAAGAAACTTGAAGTAAAACTAACGACTATCAAGTGATATTCTCCACCAAGCTCCAGTTTCTCTTTTCGCTCACGTTCCCATCGAAGTCCGCTAAATAATGCACCGATGTCCCCTGCGTCACTGCGCCGTGCAGTGGTGGGGGTTACTACAGCCCGTGTCGTCACTTAGGTATTCAGCGTGATTGGGATTTAAATCGGACGTTCCTCAGGAGACTAAGGTCTTCTTCTTCTTGTTTTTTCTACCACACTGTCAATTGTTCATGATCCTCCGGAAGCCAAGACCGGATTTGTAGACACCGGAAACGCTGGCGACTGGAGGAGCATTAGCGGATCAGGACTTTATCTTGGGGGGAAATTATTTAGTGGTGTGTTACAGTATGTAATGTTAGGTTCACACAAAGATTTTTTCATGCTATTGAATTTTGAGAAAAATTGATAATTGTTTGTTAAGTAGCGGCGCCGCTAAATTTAATCTTCAATAGTCTTGGCAAAGAAGAATTTCTAATTCATTGTTCAGGTTAGGTTCTTGGTTCACTGTACTTTATTCGGCTTTCTTCCGATTTTTATATTTTTTCTTGAAATAAACTGGTTACCGGTTTTCCAAAAACCTGTTCAAGTTCCGTTTTCGGTTCAATAATTAATTATACAGAGTGTTCCACAACTTAGGACAAAAATTATATACTATACGATGTGCTGATCGTGAAACAAAAAGATTTTTTTTAAATTCTCAAAGTTAAGGGCAGTTTATTTGACGAGTGTACATTTTAAGTATCTCTGTTTTTATGTGGCAAAAAATGTTTGCTTTGAAATACGATGCAAATTTTTCTTTTCGTGATCAGCAGGTCGTACAGTATAATACGCTTTAATTTTTTGTCCTAAGTTGTGAAACAACCTGTATGACGAGCAATAAATTAAAATAATTCGTTCCAGTTTTGAATTAAAATATAATAAGTTTCTAAAAAAAAACTAAAAACTTGATTAAACTATAGATAACATAATAGCTATTAATATAACAAGAAAATTATGCGATTTATAATACCGAGGATGTTGCTAAGCGACGAGGTGAAATCGAGTCTCTTTGAACATCCAAAGGAAGCTTAAATCGTATATATTCGCGTTATATTCAAAGCTTAATCGTATCATCAACGACAGCGATGTTCAAACAAATCAACTATTTTTTCTGTCAATTAGTTGACAGTTCGCATATTATAGAAGGTAATAACAGTTGATGAAACGATTATAATTTGTATAGATGTTTTATGAAATTTCGAGGAAAAAACCTTCAATTTTAATCAATTCTATAAACCGTTCTGATCCAGATTACGACCATTAAGTAGTTATGGATTTGCCAAATTATTTTTTAAGGTTCGGTTTGGTTCACAAAATATCTGGTTCTGGTTGTCGTTTCTGTTCCGGTTCGGTTCGAGTCCCTGATTTCTTTTTACAGGATTCAAAAGCATGCAAGAATCCTTAAAGAATTTATGAACAGAATCGGTCAATGAAACCGGTAGAGTTATTCAATAAAATCATGCACGACAATAAAAAAAACAAACATGCATATGAAAATGTGTCTCATTTGAGGCCAGCTCAGCTACCTTCCTGTGGTCTTCAGTTGCGTGCCCCCTCCCCCCCCCCAATTCTTGTCCGCGCCGTGCGTTTAACAATTAACACGGAATCGGTAACAGAAGCAATTTGCAGTGTTGAATAATTGACGCGCGCGCACGACAAAAAGAGTGACCGCTAAATAATGTACCAGGCGCACCGCAAACACGGCCGGCCGTGGAATTAAACCCAGGCGCTGTGTGTGTGCGCGGGGGGGAGGGGGTATAAATACTAATTATCAGGTGTGTTACATTTAAATCTAATTAATCTATCCGCGGCAGCTGATGTGATTTGACGATTGGTTTTTAAATATATCGGAGATACTTTTGTTCGTCGTGCACTATGAGAACTTGAGGACCAAATGTCTTAAGCCCTGTAACCAGAGCTGGACATTACTTCATGTAAAATTACTGTAAGTAAATACTGATTTTGCAAGTATTGTACTTCAAGTAAAGTACAGTTTAAATTTGGTACTTGCACTTCTTCAACAATTTACTTGATACTTGTTTAAATATATTCGTACTTCAAGTACTTTATGAGTATTTTAATATTATAAATGAATCTGACAATGTTCGAAAAAGCATGACCACCACCGGGATGATTCGTATGATTTTTCGAACATTGTCAGATTCATTTATAATAAATATTGGTTGCAGTACTTCACCACATCATTAAAAAGAGTATTTTAATACTTGAAGTATTTAAAGTACCTGAATTAAAGTACTTGAACAATTTACTTGGTACTTGCTTAAATGTATGTAATAGTTCAAGTACTTTTGTAGTACTTAAACTACCTATATAAAGTATTTGAATTAACTGGTCAGTTATTCGTTGGGTGCTTGTGCCTTCGTAATTCGTATTCTTACTTCTTTTCTTGCTTTATTGGCAAAAAAACCTGTGAAGACTTATTACAGAATTTATCGTGATTCGTGAATAATTTGGCTCTTGGTTCCTGTCTTCCAGTATTGGTACTGAGTTGTAAGTTCTATGTACGTTACAGTATGTATTTGGAAGTAATGTACTTGTACAACTTCATGATATTAATTTTTTACTTGCAGCTTTTCAAGTACTGTGTAAAGTACTTTTACTTGGTACTTAATACTTCAATATATTCATTTATACTTTCAGCTTTCCATGTACTTACTTTGTAAAGTAGGTACTTGTACTTGATTTTCCAAGTACATTTTTAAAGTACTTGATACTTGATCATAGAAATTATGAAGAAAAGTACCTTTACTTCAAGTACTTTTCTTGGCAATAATGTACTTTGTACTTCAAGTACTTTGCCCAGCTCTACTGTTCACTTATGAATTCTTTGAGAATTCTTTCATATTTCTATATAATCCTGGTGAAAACGCCTGTCAAATATAAATGTCGTTTCAATGTGTCTTGGAAATGATGAATTTCTATTTTATTAATAGCTTCAAATCAGTGAATTTGTTTCAGAAAGAAATATAATTTTTAATGAATCCATCTGTATATATTTTTGTTCATTTAATAAACTGCTTTAATATTCAACAATTCATCATAGTTTCTTTTGATATTATATTTCATTTTAAAAGTATAAACCATAATGACACGTTGTCAAAGTAAACAAATACATTATTCTTAAATACTCGGCACTGGGTATGTATTTATTCGAGGGTGTCAATACGAAGTTGAATTATTGTGTTTACATTTTGTATGAGAAATATAGTTTAATCTCTTTAAGGGGCCATTACTTATTTCGATATACCGAACAGGATAATTATTTAAAATAGAAACGATATTGAATTGGAGACAGTATAATAAATGTATAGACATTGACCACTCTATTTTAAATTAATGGTTCTTTACAGGTAATTGATATAGATATTGGAAAACGATGGAAATAAAGAAATTGATAGAATTGTACAGTTCAAACGTTTATATTTAATTTACCTTAACGTTGAACGCAATATTGCTGCAATAGAATCCGAATTCACGATTCTGGCTATTGCTCAAAATAAAAATCTCAAATTTACCATAAGTAATTACGAAGCATTATTTCATCGAAAAATTCATACAATACTTTGTTGCGACAACAATTAGAGAAAATAAGAATTAATTTATGCATTTTAATATTACAAATTATGGCCTTATTGTAGCATAGTTATTAATTTTGTTTTAAATAGTCGACTCCTTGCATTTTTAAGTCTAAATGAAAAGTAATATCGAAAATTTGATGCCACCGTTGGATTCCTTGTAGTTTTGTTAGTAAATAACCGTAGTTTCGTATTTGTAGCTCTTTTGGCAGAATTTCTACGAATTTTTAAATAGTTTATTGAGGAATTGTTCACTACCACATAGATACACAGCTCGATCAAGAATCTCTCTTCTGCTTGTACAGGCAATAATATTTCTAATACTCCAGGGTGATACTTTAAATATATATTTTGAGAGGTATGGACATTATAAACATAGCTCAGTGCGTAACGTGATCGACTGGGTTCTGATAATTCAGGTTCAAATTTTGAATTGTGCTTAGTGAAATATGAATTTATATGTTTACTCACAGTATGTAAGGCCAGAACATTTCAAGAATGTGAACATCACGTTTGTTACTTGCTATATTTGCCTATTAACATCCTATTAATATCCTAGCGATTTCTAATGTTCGCCTTTAGTAACATTATATAATGTAACATCTCAATTTAGTAATTTGGTAATAATATCTCAATTATGTGTCCCATGTAATTCGCTGAGATGTTGGTAATTTTTGATCGTACTCAGGATGTGGCTAGGATAGACTTACGTAATAAGTACAAGAATAATATTTACTTTAAACATCCCATGGACGATTCGTCAAATGGGTAGTTTTGCAACTATAAGTTATATTTGCCTATCAACATTCTATTGACATCCTAGCGATTGCTAATGTCCGCCCAACCCACTTGACATGGGATGTTTAAAAATATCTTATTCTTGTACTTTAAGTGATGTTACGTAAGTCTATCCTAGCCACATCCTAAGTACGATCAAAAACTACATAGGTACTTAATACAAATATCTCAGAGATTTACATGGGATGCATAATTGTGATATTATTACCAAATTACTAACATTGGGATGTGACATATATAATGTTACCAAGGGCGGACATTAGCAATCGCTAAGATATTATTAGTGTATTGAGTATGTATAATTTTTGATCGTCGTCAGGATGTGGCTTAAACATCTCTTGAACGATTCTTGTCAAGTGGGTATTTATGATTTTTTTAAAATATTTTTTTGTGTGAAATAAATTTGGGCGCCACTGCACATGCAACAGTTCGTTCGGTGCATCGCGTCCCGGAAATGAATTACACATGTGGCGTTGCATCCACCAACACCCCACCCCCGCCCCATTCGGCTTCATTTATTTAGCACTCGCGTAACACGCGTTCGGTTTGCACGGCACAAACACCCCCACCGCCCCCCGGCAGGCCGGGGTGTTGTACATGACACGCTATCACTGCCACCCCCAACCGCCCCCGCCCCCGCTCGGCTGCACCGATGCAGCGAGCGGGTCAAAAAGTGATTTGTAATTGTGTGCAGTTTGTGTTTGCAGATGTGTTTAATGCTGTGTTTGTTGGTATTTAAAACAGGGGGGGGGGGGGGGATCGAACGGCCCGTGTTGGGACACCGGGAGATATGGCCAGGGACTTGTAAGTGATTTCTAATTACTGAATTGAAATATTATGAGTACATCGAGTCTTATTGGACATTAGAAACATTAATTACAAGAATTGTAAAACACTTTAGTGCCAATCTCACATACTGCGAGTACTGTCCGTGCTGCCCGAGTTGGCCGACGCGGTAAGGGAGAGAAAGAATTTTTATAAATAAATAGATCTTTATGTATTTAAACTATACCTATATTCTACACAGAGCTGAGTCACAATTCGCCAACTTATTACTCGCCTGAACGCAACTGAATCGAGAGAAAAACCGAGCTGGGCGGCATCTATTATAGCGGAAGGTGTTCTACCTTGGGACAAAAATTATATTTTTTTGTTGTGATGAGTTTTTCGGCAAATGATTGTACATTAAGGAACAACTAAGTTTTGTTAATAACTGTTATTTTTATTGTGATGATATTTAAAGGAATAATAGTAAAATCTTATAGGAATAAGAAATAAAAATGGCAAACTGTCTCGAGGTACAATGCGGTGTTGTACCTTAGAACAGAGCTGGTTGTACTTCTGGACAAATAAAATATAAGGAAAAAAGAAAGAATCAAACGAACAGAAACAATTTTTTTTAACTATATAGTAATTTTAAACGAATGTTTTTATAAATTTTTTATGCTACACATATTTATTCAAAGAAATATAATTCAGTTTGGGAAGAAAAATAAAATGATCCCATTTTGTACGATTTAAAGTCTATACCGTAGCGCGACACTTAAAATTTTAGTTTAGCGATAAATGTACGCAATTATAACCCACTTGACAAAATAAAATCCCCAGAACATTTCAAGAATGTGAACATCCTGGCTTGTTACTTGCTATATTTGCCCATTAACATCCTAATAATATCTTTGCGATTGCTAATGTCTTCCCTTGGTAACATTATCTATGTTACATCCCAATGTTGTAATTTGGTAATAATATCACAATTATGCATCCCATGTAATTCTCTGAGATGTTTGTATTGAGTATGTAATTTTTGATCGTACTTAGGATGTGGCTAGGATAGACTTACGTAACATCACTTAAAGTACAAGAATAAGATATTTTTAAACATCCCATGGACGATTCATGTCAAGTGGGAATATCCATTATCCTTGAAAATTAAATTCGAAGTTTACATATACTCGAAGACATGTACCTGTGCCTTGAAACCATGTCCCAAGGTACAAGCAAATTACTGTCCAAAGGTACAACTAAGCAAATGTTTTTATTAAATATAACGCAGTATTTGTTTAATTAACATAACAAGTTTTCAGACAATGAAAGGTACCAAATAGGTACTTAGTAATACAAAATGCAACATACGATCAAAAATACATTTCCCTCTGAAGTAAAAAACATTCATCTTCAGTAACTGAACAATAACTGCAGGAGTCTTGAAACAACGTGTATCACTTTATTTTCAATAGTGTTGTCAAATTCTACTTGAAATTAGTATATTTAACTCTAGATGCGATTGCAATTGATGTCCCAAGGTACAACACTATCCCCGACACTATTTCAAGATAGCGAAGCAGTTTCTGCCAAAGAATTTCATGATAATCTATGTCCGCTCGATTAATATAGTATACCAATTTGAACAACAATAGATCAACAAACGCACTCAATTAAACTGTAAATGTTTTTCCTCTTCTATTAGAATTCCCATGTCTCCTCCTTCAGATTTGCAGAAACGATGACGTCACACCTTTTTCCGCCAATCAGTGTACGTGTATGACAGCTACATATGCATAAATCATGTATTATGACCTTTGGTTTATAAATAAATTAAGCTTATGCCAAGTTGAGTTCCAATGAGAAATAACTTACGTGTTTAAGGTAAACGGGAGACCGGATATGGGGGGCGTTGCCGTCGCAAAATGGACGACAGGAACAAGAAAAAAAGATTAATTACTTAGCAGATGAACTATAAGTAGATTTATAAGTAGGTAGTTATATTTTCTTTCATTATACTTTTTACCTCTCGCCCCATATTCTATAAGGAGGCATTGTGATGGGCCAAATTTTGGACTGTGAGTTTTTAGTGGATAAGCTAGAGTAAGAATTTAACAATTTCGAGATGATGTCTGTGTGTGTTGGTGTGTGCGTTCGTTTGATCGTTAACTCAAAAAATATCAAACATTAAAATTTTGTATTTAAGGTTTTAATACGAATCTTAATAACCCATTAAATTTTGGTACCAATCTACAAACCGGAAGTAAACTTTTTAAAAGTATTTCGATCAATAATTAAATTAATTTTTATTTTAAATGAAAGATTATTACCTACAATCGGTATTTTATAAATTTTTCTGTACCTATCTAGTATCATTTAAGAATAATTTAATGATCGTTTAACATTTGTTACTACGTAAAATTTAAATGATTATGGCATGACAGTGGCAGTAACAATAGTAAAATATCGTTTATATAGTCCAGGGAATTTACTCTAAAAATGCCTCAAATTTCGGACAAACTGCAACAAAAGCATTCTCGACGGCATTCAATACAGAAAAATGTGCTTTTTAACATATCCAAAGTTTCCGGAAATCACCGCACCGGAAACCATTGAAATTTTGAAAAAATTTTGAAAAAATGATCGCTATTTCTGGTTTTTTAAGTTTAACTCATCTTTAGCTTATCATTATGAGAAAAACATTTATATGAGGTTATAGAGCACAAAAGTAAAATATGCTTTACTTATATCTTCTTCTGCAGTTTAAATAAAAAGTAGTCGTAGTAGTAGTACATATAGGTATATTAATATATTTGTATCAGTAAAAAGAATAAAGTAAGTATGGCTGGAGGTCTTGTGCTGGCCATATCAGATTTTTTAAGATAAAATTGTCTATGCGTCATAATTTTCTCTCCCACTCGCTGTCCGCATTTTCCTTCAAAACCAAATTAAGCAATTAATGTAGAATTTCACATAATTTCATTTGAAATTTTAAAACGCAGTAAATATCGCACGTGCATGGGGTGAGTGACGTCACGTGTCACGTGACGCAGCAGACCTCCTGCAAGTTTTAGTTGGCGTTGACAGGCGAACAACCGACGACCGGGTTTTATATCCGCAGGATTGCAGGATAATGCAGGGATTTCAAACACCGTTTACAGGAAGATTTTAATAAAACTAACAACATTTTTTATAGAGCTTTAAGCTTAAATTAAAAGCGCTCTTACCCAGTTTGGGTGTTATAGTTTGATACAGGGTGTATCATAACATACGTTAAGGTTAATATTGTTTGATGGTTAGTGGTTAGCTCAGCGGTAGAGCATGCTAGCGATCCACGGTTCGATTCCCAGCTCAAGGGACAATAATACCACTGGGTCCGAGTGGTTGGATTCTACTATAATAACATCTACCATTCTGTAATTTTAGTTAATCCTGTTCCCATTAAAATAAAAATATACTGATTACGGATCAAACATAATTTTTCTAATATTAAAAAAATCTAAGTTTCTTCAGACAATATTTTTTATGCTATTTTATTGATAATTCTACTCCTGTATAATGTAAGACATAAACAAAACACAATTTATTGCTTTGACAGCGGATAAAAAGGTAAGGTAACTTTTTGCAAGTATAAAACCTTATTTACCTTTTTCTTAGTAACCAAGCAATAAACAATACACTAAAATCTGACTTTAAGTGTGATTTGAAAAAAGGACATGCATTATTAAATCAGAGAAAAACACAAAAATTTTGTGCAAGTGAAAATGCAATTTTCCATATGACCAGAAAGCGTGCAAGGGTTTAATACCCGTTTTTCTATGTTGTCATAGGGTCAATATGCTATCCTCCAAAAGGCATGCTGTATAAAATCGGAGACCATCACCTGTCATGAGCTCCCGGTCTATAATCAATCTGTGTACAGGTTGGTGGAGGTGAAATGCGAACATAGGGAACATACATGACAATTGAATTTTCATGCCAGGTATCTTGATATATTTTGTAGTAGTGTCACAAAAGTAAGTTATGTGAATTTGTGTGGCAAAAAGAGTAATCAATAACAGAAATAATAATAAAATCTAAAAGTGCATGTAAACTTTCTCGTTCTTCTCGTACATATACATTATTATGCAAAGAAAATATTGTAATGAAAATAAAAATTTCAATAATATGACAGCTACTTTGACATTGACAGTACTTATTCCAGTATATAAAGATGGCTAGCATGATAACTCCATTGTCATATATTTCCCTATGTTCGCATTTCACCTCCACCAACCTGTATACCGTAAACGTATGCACTGCTACTACGTATGTATGCCTACTCGAATACATTGTGTAAGCATTTGTTGTTAATTTATAGTTAAAGTAGTTTTTTAATTATCCAATGAATTTCCGCGCCAACTATGTTAACAAGTAATTATTAATAAAACTAGTTTTAGTAAAATATTAATGCGCAATAGAATGGCTGAAGATAATTTAAATTTCTATTAATATTAATTACACCTTATCAAAACTAATTTGCACTAAAGTTTTAATGAATACTAGAACTGTGTGGTACATACAGACAATGCCAGATTTCCGTAATGGATTTAGTTAATTTAGTTTAGCTGCGTGTGCAGCCCCTTTCATTTTACAGATTTACACATTCTATTATTCAATCACATCAGTCAGGTCACTTCAAATCGTTCACCCACACGCAAAGTTATCAAAAACAATCATAAGTATTATAATTTTTATAATACAAAAATCTTTACAAATATAAATTAATTTAATAAATACTTATACCCAGAAATGGGTCGCAACTACCCACTAATTTTATAGAAAATTTTATGCTGAATCCAATGGCACGTCGCTCATTCCGGTATCTCTGTTAGTTTTCGAGTTATAAGGTTTTCAGTTTTTTTCAGCACGATTTTTGTATCGCTGCTGAAATGCCACAAACAGGAATTTTAAAGGAATGAAAAATATTTTGTTAGTTAGTTTCAGGGGTGCGGATTTCAATTCCGTTGAGATTTTTTAGCTGTCTCTAACGGTTTTAGAGATCTAGCTTTTTGATTGTTTCGGCAGCACAAAAAATGGGATTTTATTATTTATTTATTAAAATATTGTTCTTAATATTATAAAACTATTTAAAAATAACAAAAATAACTGATTGTCTTTTGTTTCAGGTCACCAGGTCCTGCTTTTTTCAGGGTAGCGAGCACTGCTCAAATAATTGGTAAGTTCAATTTTTATTATTATTATTATTATTACATTATTAATTTTTGAGCACAGAGACGAATCGCTATAATTTCGATGTATCCGTACCGTTTAAAAAAAAAATGATAATGATTGTGGTATATCTAGGATTAAACTATCCGATACAGGCCGGATATCATTATTCGATATTCGGTGGGTTAGTAATAATGTGGCCGGATACCGGAGTAACCGGATATCCGTTGAATAACTAATTATTATTAATAATTTTTGAACCACGGAGGTACTGAGTCAATAAATTATTGCTGTTAATTTGTCTAGATTAGTCGAGAGTATGCTCGACTCTCGTCTCGTCTCGGAATTTCCAAAACGAAGAAAAAGTCACTTTCGTCTCGTCTAGTCTCGAAGTTTCTCGATTAATATCGACTTGTGTCTAGTCTCGGTCTCGAATCTGTAGTCGACACTTGTCTTGTGGTCTCGTCTCGATTTTCGTGACGAGACGAGACGACATCGAGACTAGTTTCGAGTCTTGCGGCAACACTTTCTTGGCGTATCCCAGATAAAGTAGAACGTCTCGAATGTATAGAAGTACTATTATTATTTAAATGATTCCACTTATTGAAACGAAACGTCCATGGGATGTTTAAAAACATCTTATTCTTGTACTGTAAGTCTAGCCACATCCTGAGTGTTACATACTCAATACAAACATCTCAGAGAATTACATGGGACACATAATTGGGATATTATTACCAAATTACTAACATTGGGATGTTACTAAGGGCGGACATTAGCAATCGCTAGGATATTAATAGGATGTCAATAGACAAATATAGCAAGTAACAAGCCGGTTCACAGTCTTGAAATGTTCTGGGGATTTTATTTTGTCAAGTGTAATTTCTGAATGATAATCTTTTTGCGTCCAGGATTCATGTGTAGAAATACTTGTGTCATATAAATCTGTCTCTCAACATGTTGTGTGTAGTAGAATGAGAACGTTAGGAAGGAATAATAAAAGGCTGTGATGACAGGTTGGAATCCTTTAGTCTAAATGGCGTTTGTGAGTGGCGGTGACGTCACTTCAGCACTGTAGAAGGTTTTTGTGCTGATCCTTGTAAAATATATAACACAATCCGTTTATTGTTGAAGCGGGGGAAAAAATTTAATCGCGGTGTATTACAAATTCGAAACATTTTTATTTTCAGTTGCGCTAAAACAACGAGGACATGATAAAAATTTGTGAAATATTTTTAAAATTTCAAACGAATATTTAGCTCACAAAGAATGTCATTTTGCATTATATTAACACAGAGAGATGTCGCAGCGTGTCACAAACATTTACCGACCGGCAGTTTTTTTATCGGCCGCGATTTTTTGTTTTTATTTGAAGAATTTACTGTAAGCTTTTTAAATTTTCACGTAGGACATTTTTTGCCGGCCGGCTGAAAAAACGATTGAAAGTTGAAAGCTTAAACGCGTGCGGTTGTTCGGTTCACTTTTGTGAAAAACTCGCGCGAAATATGTCGACAACGGAGACCATATTTGTATATTTATTTCCTTTGTGGATTTTTACAGTTTGTGGACATTTTTAATTTTATACGCGGACACATGATCGCCCGTACATGAATAAAAGATAGAGATAGATTACACAGTTAAATACGTATATAGAAAAAACATGCCCGGAAAAAACTTCTCTCCTCATCCGGCTATGTTCCAATCGTTTGTTTTATATTCACCGAGTACTCTTTACACACACGAATTCACTCACTTGCAGTCAAATTTCTAAAACTATAAAGGAAATTATCAAATAAATTACGTCATTTTCAAACCGTTTCCAATTATTTCTTTACACTTTTTCACACTGCGTTTTTTGTACCGAATTCTTTTACACTTTTAAAACAATTCATTCAAATAACTATTAAACTATTATTCAGTTGACTGGCATTCTTATTTCCTTATTTTGAATAGTTATGCTAAATAAATTATTACTTAATATAAACTTTAGTGGAATACAGAGTTGGCATGATTTAAATCATTGACTTAAATCAAAAAAGTATAAAATACTAACACTTAAAAAATTATCAATATATCTAAGATGAAAAGAAGGACATTTTAGTACAAATGTGGAATATTATTTTTCGAGGCACTAGCCGAGGAAAATAACCCCATGAGTAACAAAAAATATTGTCTATTATTTAAATTAAAATCATAGCTACCTAACATAATATACAGGTAAAAATTAAAGGGTAGGAGAGAGTGTTGTACCTTGGGACACATGTACCTTTGGACAACATCATTTGTAGCCACATATCTAGCGTTAAATATACTAATTTCAAGTAGAATTTGACAACACTGTTGAAAATAAAGTGATACACGTTGTTTCAAGACTCATGCAGTTATTGTTCAGTTACTGAGGATGAATTTTTTTTTCAGAGGGAAATGTATTTCTTGATCGTATGTTGCATTTTATAGTACTAACTACCTATTTGGCACGTTTCATTGTCTAATAGTCTAGTTAGTATATACATTGTTACTTCTTCGAAAACTTCTTGCATTGATATTTAAAAGTTAATTAAACAAATACTGCTTTATATTTATTAAAAATATTTGCTTAGTTGCACCTTTGGACAATAATTTGCTTGTACCTTGGGACATGGTTCCAAGGCACAAGGTACATGTCTTCGAGGATATGTAAACTTCAAATTTAATTTTCAAGGAACAAAAATAATTTTTTTAAATTCTCAAAATTAAGGGTAGTTTACTTGAGGTATCACTGTTTTGGTGGTATATTTGATAATTTGTATTAGATATTATGTAAACAATTACTTTCATTGTAGAAGATTTATTCAAAATAACTACCGACCAGTGGCAAAAAAATGTTTGCTTGAAATACGATTTTTTTGCGAATTAAAAAAAATGTTTCATGATTACCACGTCGTACAGTATATACCCTTTAATTTTTTGTCCTAAGTTGTGGAACAACCTGTATATCAATTCAAAAAATTCTCTTGATCTAAAACTATACTATAATAAGTTTTCTATACGACTGTTATAGAATGTTATCATTCTTACACCATTTTCAATTATGGAATGGTTACATTCTGTCACTAGTGATGGAATGAAATGTGGCGAGTTATAATAATTTAACTTTATTCAATGTTTTTGGTTGGTGGGTAGCTTTAAAATACATTTAGATTTATTAATTTATTAATTTTATGTAGAATATTATTTTATAAATACATTTATTTTAATTTTAATAGTTTTGGGTTGTGTTTTTTAATGCAATTAAATTTAAAGTCGTAGAGAAAGTATAGTCTGTGGAATGGCTTTCCGTTCTCATGGAACCGTGAAACTCGCCTACGGCTCGTCTCACAAACTTTCCATTCGAGCTAAATATGCTTCATTCCATACTTGTTGCAGAAAAATTAAATTGAGTAAACTATTTGTACTATATGTATTTACCATATTTAAAAATAACAGTCTATTACAAAGTAAAGCAACTTAATTCTTTTAAATATTTTTACATAAAAGTAAACGCTACTTATAGAACATAACCTGCATACCCAATGTTTGAATTACAGGCGCTACCATAGAACACCATAAAAACCCCGTTCCCACAATTGATAACCGCCATAACCTACCATAACAAAAATCCTAATCAGTAATCACCAATAATTCCTATCTCAATACCAGTAAATCTATGATCGACTCATAGCTTCCCATACCCTGCTCTTAGAACTCCCACGAGTCGGCCCGCCCATGGGCGGCGGTACGGGGCTCAGCAGGGGCAGGGGGCACAAAATGGCGGACCATTTGCATAATCGCGCACGAGGATTTTTCAAATTGTACAAAATATCAGATTGTGAAAGATACTACGGACTTTGATTAGGTGCATTGAAAGACGGATTGAGCAACTGAATTAAATTAATTTGTGATTTATGGTAATCGGAATTTCAGCAATGGGATTACTGAAAGATTTGAATAGTCAATGTCCATTTTAATCAGATTTCAATATGCTTTCTGTAGATCAGATTTCAAGCAACAAATAATTCCGCTTAAATTTATTTGGATATAATACAGTTTTTTCGGCTAGAAACTTTGGCAAGTTTCATACTAGATTTTGTAATCCTATTTGATAATGGAAAACACGAAAACCTTCATCCAAGTTTCAGACTATAACAATCTATTTTTAAAAAAAATAGCTCCGGTCCTATTTCCATCTAAGTTTCATGCTACACTTAAAGACTGAATTACATTGTACTTTTACTTATTCGTTCGAGGTTCATACTTTATTTCCGAACTATTCATATTCAGTCGGAAATCTTCGATGTTTTCCGAGCCAAAAGTTTTAAAGGTTGGTCAAACTGACTGCACACTGAACTGAGCATGCGTAGACAAATCTGTACGACTCTCGAATAGAAAAATAGAACCAGGCGTATATTTCTAGACTAGAACGGAACTCGGATGGGAATTTCCGATTTACATTATACTAGAAATGGATTGACACTTCTCGGATGAATCTCGAACTAGAATCTAGACGACAAAAGTTTTATGTAATTCAGCCTTTAATTTATTTACTACCCACTTGACATGAATCGTCCATGGGATGTTTAAAATATCTTATTTTTGTTTTTAAGTGATATTACATAAGTCTATCCTAGCCACATCCTGAGTATTACATACTCAATACAAACATCTCAGAGAATTAAGTACACACAATTGGGATATTATTACTAAATTACTAACATCGGGATGTTACATAGATAATGTTACAAAAGGCGGACATCAGCAATCCATAGAATATTAATAGGATGTTAATGGACAAAAATCGCAAGTAATACATTTTTGAAATGTTCTGGGGATTTTATTTTGTTAAGTGGTTACATGATCTACATGCGAGTCTCATAATTATTCAAATTCGTAATTACAACAATAAACTTGAGTACATAATATATTTATTCTTCAACTTGGTATATTGAATATTTAATTTATCTATATATCGAAGTACAATAGATGATTGACCAGTTACGTAATCAATAAAACTACTAAATGGCGCAATTATTGGAATAACTAATCAAAAACCAAATAAATCACACATTCAACACTCATGTCATGGACCAGCTAAACGTGATCTACAAACTATGACGATAAGGAAAGGTGGCAATTCCCGGGCACGTGCTACTCGCATCAGAACATCTTCAAGACTCCGATAACCGACTCACACCTAGCACGTAAACCTAAGTGTACTAACGTAATCGAACACGATCATAACTTCATTAGCACACTTGCATTCCTATCATTAATTATTATTACAATCAACATGATTGCTAACCCCGACATATAATTATTTAAGAGTTATTAAATTTACTATTGGGTCAGAAATCTATTAAAATAACCAAAGCCATTATGAATTGACGCTTCTACAACAAGAACCTCCCCCCCCCTAATGCATAGTCCGTCAAAGTGACAAATAAATGATTAACGTTTTGAAATGTCGAGCGCGGAGCAAAATCTCTAAAACTAGCATCACTTGGTTGTCACCATCAGAATAGTAAATTCCCCTGCTTGGTTATAACCAACAAATGCGCGGTTAATTGACAGTATAGATGCTGGTAATGTGAGTCCGGTGTCGCCGCTCCGGTTTGCATTATTTCACGTGTCGTTTTATTCCGACACTGAGAAGTGGACGACCGCGCTGCTGGCTTGTTCGCAGGGAAGAATCAAACCGAAACCGAACACGGTTCTTTGAAGATTCTTTCATGCTTCTGAATTTAAAAATTATCCTGATGACACTCGCCTGTCAAATAGTGGCGCTTCTAAATTGAATACTCAAAGAGTCTTAGAAAAGAAGAATTTTGGCTTGCTCGCAGGGAAGAATCAAACCGAAACCGAACACGGTTCTTTGAAGATTCTTTCATGCTTCTGAATTTAAAAATTATCCTGATGACACTCGCCTGTCAAATAGTGGCGCTTCTCAATTGAATACTCAAAGAGTCTTAGAAAAGAAGAATTTTGGCTTGCTCGCAGGGAAGAATCAAACCGAAACCGAACACGGTTCTTTGAAGATTCTTTCATGCTTCTGAATTTAAAAATTATCCTGATGACACTCGCCTGTCAAATAGTGGCGCTTCTAAATTGAATACTCAAAGAGTCTTAGAAAAGAAGAATTTTGGCTTGCTCGCAGGGAAGAATCAAACCGAAAACGAACACGGTTCTTTGAAGATTCTTTCATGCTTCTGAATTTAAAAATTATCCTGATGACAATCGCCTGTCAAATAGTGGCGCTTCTAAATTGAATACTCAATGAGTCTTAGAAAAGAAGAATTTTGGCTTGCTCGCAGGGAAGAATCAAACCGAAAACGAACATGATTCTTCGAAGATTCTTTCATGCTTCTGAATTTAAAAATTATCCTGATGACAATCACCTGCCAAATAGCGGCGCTTCTAAATTGAATACTCAATGAGTCTTAGAAAAGAAGAATTTTGGCTTGCTCGCAGGGAAGAATCAAACCGAAAACGAACATGATTCTTCGAAGATTCTTTCATGCTTCTGAATTTAAAAATTATCCTGATGACAATCGCCTGCCAAATAGCGGCGCCTCTAAATTGAATAGGTACTCAATGAGTCTTAGAAAAGAAGAATTTTGGCTTGCTCGCAGGGAAGAATCAAACCGAAAACGAACATGATTCTTCCAAGATTCTTTCATGCTTCTGAATTTAAAAATTATCCTGATGACAATCACCTGCCAAATAGCGGCGCTTCTAAATTTGAATACTCAGTGAGTCTTAGAAAAGAAGAATTTCAGTATTTTTACTTTTATTTTGATTGTAACCAACCTACAGGATTAACTCCCTATTACAGGATGGTAGATGTTATTATTGCGGAATCCAACCACTCGGAGTACCTACTTTTCAACTTAAAAATGACAGTGCATTGCTAAGATGCGGCAAAGTACGAGTTTCGGGCTGGTTTCAGGAAGCCGTAGTAATGGGGGAAGAGTGGATTAGAAAAAATAGTAAAATCGAGAGTATTCTAGGAATTCGGAAAAAACTTAGACGAGCTACATAATGGACACAGATTAGATTGTCAATGTTAGGTATACAAATTAGAAGTAGGTACCTAAAACATTTTTTCGGCGATTGACATTAAAAGTGCTGTTTTTTGACAGCTGACAGTCAGCAAAGTGTCACTTTTGCTGCCTAGGCAACAAAAATAGTAAAAAAAAGCCTAGGCAGCAAAAGTAATTATTGTTACTATGATGAATCAACAAATTTGACATTTATAAAATTCATCAAGATACCTAACCTATTTTGTTTTTTCATAGCAACTGTCTACATACGCATAGCAACATAACTTGATTGCGATACCTATCAATATATTTAAAATAATCACTAAATTAATATTAATTAATAACAATCGCCGAAAAAATAATGTGATTAACATGGCAAAAATACAGATTTGTTGCCTAAGCTAGATTCGTAGCCTCGTCTATGAAACTCTAGCCGCGGCAGCAAATCTAATATTTTTTGCCTAGTTAAACAAATAACTACTGTCCATGTCACTTATGTACGAGTATAAATGTATATGTTGAAAAAAAAATTAAACTAATGCTTGTTGTCCTGTTCCTGTTCACACAAGGATTCCTTGAAGATTCTTTGTCTTAATTTTTAAGGATTCATTATGTCTGTATCCTGGAATAAAATTACTGTTTGAAAGCTGTCAATTAATTAGAAATTCTTCTTTTCTAGTCTCATTGAAGATTCAATTTACCGGGCTGTTTGACAGGCAATTCCCACCATGATTCTTTTATTCAGGATTCAGAGGCTTGAATGAATCCTCAAAGAATTCGCGTTAAAATCCGCAATCAGCACCGACCAAATTGTTCGTTAAACGGGCCATTTAAACTTTTCATAATATTAATAAAATAAAAGCCGCACTACACAGTGTTGACTAATTCATTCACGTGTTGGAGTGAAACAGCACTATCCACACACACACGTACACACACACATACCTACACACAACACGCGGCGTTGGTTAAATGACTGCGGCCAAATTATCAAATCAACACCGCGTGACGCGGCGCGGGCGGCGGCGGGGGCGGCGAGAGACGGTGATAATCCGACACGATCAGCGCTCGATCCGCATTGATACGGATTATCCGAAGAGCGCGCGCTAACCGACAGCGAGATGAGCGGCGAACCGGCAGCGAAAGATGCGGGAGTAAAACACGAAGAATTTGTTAAACGGTGGTTCACCAAAGATTTGAAGGTGGGTTTATGCTCAAAAATTTAAGAATATTTTTAATTTAACTGAAGTGATACGTGATTATATTTGTGATTTGCCCCCATATTTACCAATCCCTATTTGCCACCGTCCCTTTTTTACCACCGTAATTATTTTACCAATCCATTTTTTACCAATATTATAATTTTACCAATCCATTTTTTACCACCGTCTTTTTACCACTAATTCTTTTTTACTACCAACGTATTTACCAACGTATTCTTTTACCAATCCATTTTTACCACCGTCCCTATTTTTACCACTAATTCTTTTTATCACCAACATATTTACCAACGTGTTTTTTTACCAATCCATTTTTACCACCGTCTCTTTTTTAACAAAGCTAACAAAACCGTACTAAAGCCTCACAAACTCGGTTTTGGTATTTACTACACTAACAAAGCTAACAGAACCGTACTAGAGCCCCACAAACTCGGTTTTTGTTTTTACTACACTAACAAAGCTAACAATACCGTACTAGAGCCCCACAAACTCGGTTTTGGTATTTGCTACACTAACAAAGCTAACAATACCGTACTAGAGCCCCACAAATTTGGTTTTGGTATTTACTACACTAACAAAACCGTACTATAGCCCCACTAACTATTAATGGTAAAACGGAATAGCGGTAAAAAAGTATGGTGGTAAAAGTTGGAGTGGTAAAAATAGAATGGTAAATATGTAGCACAACGATATTTGTTAATCTGTTGTTGCGATTTTGACAATTGACATTTATGTTTTTTATATGAAGATAATAAGAATCGATAAGATTTCAGGCTACGTTTGGTTATGTCATGCAATAAATTTTGACATGTCTGTTAGACAATAAGGAATAAGGCGTAAAATTTTTGAGCATAAACCCACCTTTAATAACTTGCTTGCTTTATTCAGCAAAAATTGGGTAAATGTATTTTTTGCCGAACTATTGTTGATACCAACTTCGGCATCATTTGAATAACATGTGAGAAAATGTGATGTGGCCAGCACAAGACCTCCCGCCATACTCTACCCTTCTTACTTACGAATCAAGATAAAATATTTTTGTATATTTTTTTAAGTGCACCTTGTATCAAACTAAATATAAATACCTACATATTTTCTTTAAAAAATTATGTCGGCACAATTTTAAATGCACTTTTTTTTCGAAATTTTCGATTCGCTCAAAATTTGGTTATACCCTATTTTGAGTCCGAGGAATCCAATGGTGCCACTAAAAAAAGATTTCGGCTAATACTTTTCGAGATAATTTTTGTAGGTGAAAGACGGGAGTAGCTATGACCGTAATTTTTTCACCATTGGATTCCTCGCGTCGAAATACTTATGAATCCAAATTTTCGCGAAAAAATTCCAACGGGCACAATTTTTATGAAGGGTTTTCCAAAATGGCCAAAAAAGTGGGTCTACCCCTTGATGAAATTTTGGCCAAAATAACTTTTTCTCTTAGAATTGGTTGAAAATTTGGTTATATACTAATTCGACTCCGAGGATTTCAAATCTGCAGTCGAAATTTTTTTTCGGCCAATATTTTTCGATATAATTTTTTTTAGTCGAAAACTGCTCGAAATGGAAAATTTATTTTTTCACCACTAGATTCCTCGGGTTAAATTATGTAGGAATCCAAATTTTCACGAAAAAATTCTAACGGGTACAATTTTTATTGAGGTATTTCAAAAATGGTACAAACTCCAAGAAATAAAATTTTCTTATTTTCTAGCTTAAAGAATAATATTGGGAATTGGCTTAAAATGTGGTTATATACTAATTCGACTACGAGCGTTTCAAATCTGTAGCCGAAAAAAATTTTCGACCCACAGTTTCTGACATAATTTTTTTAACTCGAAAACTGGTCGAAATAATAAAAATATGTTTGCACCATTCGATTCCTCGGGCCAAATTATATAGATGTACATAGTTTAAGAAAAAAATTCTATCGAATATCGTACATACAAATTTTCTAATCTGGATATATCGATATTTTTAAAAATTGTTCATTTGATAAAAATGATTGAACTGTCACTAAATAACGGAAATTTAAACATTCTTTCATGTACTATCATTTAAAAGTAGAAGCTCGGCAATTTTTGTCACCGGTTTCCGGACTATAACTTTTGAAACATGATTCTAATTATTGCCATTTCTATAATTCACAATCTATTTGATTCAATTGAACCACAAACATAGAAACCAATCTAAAACCTTGTTGTACTCAGTAAAAAAAAATAATTTCGCCAGTATATCTTCTAGACAACTATCCCAGACTTTATTCAGTAGATATAACCTCCTCCTTGCTCCAATTAAAAATCCGCCAATTCTCTCAGTAGCCGGCTTCACAGCCCTGCGTCCAGTGTCGGGGCGAGGGGGGGCAGTGGCCACACACGGCGACCACGAGCTGCGGTCACGGCCCAGGACCGGCTCCAGGGGTGAACCCACTGACCCCGCCGAACATCGCGTGCTGGACCGTTAAACCAGCGAGCACAACTTCTTTACTTAATACAGTACACAAACGTCAGATAGAGATGTACTTGTAAGAATGATTTCTTGGTTTGTGATTTGAATAAGAGTGCGTATAAGAGTGTCATTAGGAGAATTATTAATTTGAAATGGATGCGAAATGCTGGAGAAGGAATAAGAGAAATTGATGGTTATTGGTACGTTGGATAGAAACATTAAAATGATTTAGCATTCTTTTATAAGTTAGTATTATATTTTGAAAAGATGAAATTAAACCTCAATGATTGCTTATTATTATGAATAACAAATTTATTTTGAGAAACAAATTTTAGATGGCAGTTTCCAGAATAGAATAATGGGCAACAATACAAACAAATGTTAATTAAGTGTAATTACACTATAGGTATTTATTTTATCGGATAAACATTCATTTTGAACCAAAACTTGGTTGCCTAGTAATTTGACCAAACAAACTGTCTCTAATAAAAATTTGAATCCGCAGGACGAGACAGTTTGTCAGGTCAAATTACTTATTGGAAACAAAGTTTGGGTTTGTAAAATGCATGTTTATCCTAATAAAATAAATACCTCGAGTGTATTCGGTATGATAATTTCATTACAAATGTAAAATGGATGCTTAATCAACTTAAGTGGATAGATATAAAAAATTATGTTAAGTTAAATACGATGGTTTTTATATTTAAGAGGAACGGATACTGGTGCAATTTACAATTGAAAACAAGGTTTCGTTTTCACCATCATATCTAATCTAAATATTAACATTTTAAAATATTTATTTTTTTAATTTGTAGAGGAAGGTTGTTTGCATGACATTTGTGTATTACAATTTTAAATTTTTGCTTGATTTGTTATTATAGGCGTTATAAACATTGGCAATTTTGTAATTCATTTTAAAGTGCATTATGTTTTGAATTTTAAAATTTCAATACAGAAATGTCACAGATCCAACTTTCTTCTACAAATTAAAGAAAAAATTATTAATTTTTTTTAATATTTAGACTAAATTTTACGGTGAAAACTAAACCTCTTTTTGACACAAAAATAAGGTCAGGCAGTGTAAATATTCGAGTAAATATTCAAATTTCAATTTAGTTCCACCTCCAAACTAGAGTCGTATTGGGTACACTTATTAAAATTCTAAGAAATTGACTCTTTTGATAATAAGCGACCCGGACCGATACATTTTGGTAGTGCAGTAACCGTTCCTCTTAAGTTAAGTATGAAGATGCTACCTGTATATTTAAATTTTAATATCATGTGCAGCGACATTCATAATTTTAATACCAGGCATAAGAATGATTTTTATGTACCAAAAACAAACAGAGTTGCAACATATAATGCGATATTTAATAAGGGCCTGATAGAATTTAATAATCTATCTAAGGACATAAAAAATTCTAGTACAGTGTCATCCTTCAAATGTAAATTAAAAAGTTTTTTTTTTTTAGTAGATATAAAGCCTCATTCACATAAGCATTTAATTTTAAGGTTTACATTTATGTTTAGGTTTAAGAAAGTTAAAATTCATGCAATTAAATACGACCATTCACACGTCCCATTTTTAAGCACTGTGAATGCTCGTATTTAGTTGGATGTATTCATACTTTCTTAAACGTAAACATAAATGTAAAGCTTAATCTAATTGCTTATGTGAATGAGGCTTTAGTCTCAATAATTTTGTCTTTTTTTCATGTTGAATAATGTAAGATTTTTTGTAAGTATGTTAGCCAAAAGGCTATTTAATAAACATTTATTATTTATTATTATTATTATTAATAACTATGACAGTTTCTTGACTTTCCAATTTGATTTTGATCTTCAAAGCAACATGATACCGATTTTTACAAAATTAGAGCTGTTGTCATGACAATCATTAAAAGATAAATAAATATTTGTCCGATTTTTTATCCGTTGTAATAACCAAAAAAATACTGTTTTCATGACTTCTTTTATATAGTAGCCTAATTATCAACTGTAATTACACAAGTGATTTTTAAGTAAGCCATAAACAAAACACAATTTTGTCGCTTTGACAGCGGATAAAAAGAAAGTTATTTGCCTTTTTCTTAGCAACCAAACAATAAACAAAACACTAAAATATCATTTGCTTCATATTTCTATTATTGTCAGTGAAATGATTATATTTTGGGAATGAGAAGAAGAACCAAAGGAGTCGTTAAATTATATCGTTGAGTTACACTCGAGCATTTTATTTCCTCCGAATAAATTTCTGTTTGACATCTCAACCTTGTCACCTGAAAACAATTTTTCTTTTCAATTTAGTAGGCAACAAGGTTTCAATACAAACAGAAATTTATCCGGCGAAACAAAAAGCTCTTGTGTAATTACAGTAATTACTACATTTTTGAACAGTTGAATATTAGCCTCCTACACTTCTTTCTTCTCGTCCACAATAAATATAATTTACAAGTACATTTATGATCAATTCACTTATCTTATTAAAAATTTAAAATACTGTGTTTCTTTTTTGATAAGTTGTATGTTAAATATCGTTTATGTTTTGATGTGATTACGTGAACGTCCTGCGTGTGTACAGCATTAAGTCTCGTTTCGTGACGCGTTTGGTTAACAGGCAGCCAAGCTCAGCAGCAGACGTTTCCGAGAAACCAGTAATGATTTAATTATAACTATACATCGGTTTTAATTGTCGCCTTGATGAAATTGCGACTGCTATATTGAAAATGTATATTTAATATTAATTGCAATCGACAAAACAGAGCCTTCTTGTATCCTTTGTATGTCTGCGACTCGCCTTTGTCTTATGCATGCAACGTAATCATTGTTAATTGTTGTCTTGAGAAACGAAACTTGTCATTTTCACGATTATAACTTGTTTTAGTTATTACAAATTATTACATTATTCCCTCCTATCTCAAGGGTTGTTATGACTGTCATGACCAATAATAATACTCCTTGCTGCCACAGCGAAATAAACGTTATCTATTATTCACATTTGATAACTTGAAAATTGATGCTTAAAATATTATCAATATTCATACACAATTCCTAGAAATATACCAGGAATTGTTCATTATTTTATTTGTTTTCTTACTTATCTTATAGATAAGGTATCCAGGATTCTATTCGAATGTAATTTCAGTTGTACGGAAAGGACATCACAAATGTCTAACTTAATTTCGCGTTTTCCCAATCCTTTAAATTTTAAGGACAGTTTCGTTTTGTGAAAGGATAAAACTGAAATAAAACATGGGAGAAACAGATGAAACATCATTGTACATTGTCCGAACGGAAAATATAAAAATGTAATATTGAAATGGGTAGACAACTGAAGCCTCAGGACATCCTGAAAATGAAATCCTGAAATTTCGTTACATGAGTAACTGGACTATCAAGAAACGTTTACTAGCAAGATTTCCAACTATACAAAAAGATTTCGATTTAGAAATTAAAATTGGATTAGTATTCAGTATTCGATAGAAAATGTTTGGATATTAAGAGGCTCGTTTACTTCCTAAAATCCAGCATAAAATGTACTAACGGTGCGAGTGTTTGTGGCCAGTACAAAAATTGTAAAATTTTATTCCAACTAGGATTATATACTTAAAGGATCAATTAACAATTGTACCTTAAAAAATTGTACATGATTATAAAAAAACCCAATTTATGCAAACTTTACACGATATCTCAGAAATTTATTATTAAAATTTTTAAAAGGCACATTTGTAGATTAATTTTTTCTCTATTAAATGTTAAAAAAGCATTATCTTGAAGTCAATAATAAACTGACAGTTTACTCGTAACGAAATAGTTATTTACGAATCAAATGCGGGAAGATTTGGATCCCACATGAGCGGATTTTTTGAAACACGAACGGAGCGCATGCTGGGTTGGTGTCTTCCCGCGAGAGGTTTGTACAATGTTTTTTGTAACGAATAAAACTATAATCAAATACATTCAAGTTGTAGTTGTAGTCTTGTTATTAAATTTGAGGTCACGATGCTTTTTGTACTCACTACTACCAACACAAGTTTTATTTTTAAATATTGGCGGTTTTCGGTGGTCTTCACTAATTATAATTCCCGGAAGTAACACTTTATAAACTAAATTTTATTTTTTTTAAGATGATTTTACTCTGAAATGTCTAGAAAGGCCAGTGTTATTTGCATTTTTCCTGATTGACTGCACTGGGAAATTGACATTTCCGATTGTCAATTGCGTGTTTCATATGTCACTTCCTAGGTGATAAGTACAAAAACACTTTTACAGTATTTTTCAACTTCAAAATGACATTGCATAGCTAGGATGCGGCAAAGTACGAGTTTCGGGCTGATTTTGGGCAGCTGAAGTACTGGGGAAGAAAGTAAAATCGAGAGTATTTTAGAAATTCGGAAAAAACCTAGTGAATTTTAAGAGTAAATTAATATAATGTTTCAGAAACATCATTTTTGTAAGAGAAATGTGTGTTACTATTTTGAGTAGGTAATTCTTCTGCTTGGTTTATATTCTTTGTAACGTTTAGTTGATTGTAACTTCAGCCTCGTAGGCAGTGAATTGTGTGACGTTTACACGCTTGACGACTGAACTAATTCCTGGTATCTTTGCTTGCGTCTGTGATGTCAGTGTTTATGTCGTGGAGTCGCAGGACAAATAGCAATTACAGGATCAGTGTTACGCTAACTCAATCACTAGATTACATTTTTTATTTACCTACAAAGGAAGAAATACTAAACCATTCATTGAGTATCTTTAGAATCGTAGGTACAAGTACTTACTTATTTTATTTTATATCCATTACGATAAAATTGAGATGTTGATATTATATTATATTACCCAATTTTGGTGTGGTAGCCTCACATGACTGGATTATTAAGTTGTCAAAATCACTTCAGGGTTCTGCATGATTTTTGTTCATAAAATATTATTGAAGAAGAGTAAGAATTTTGGACACGTATTTTTTATTTAGACAAATTTATTATTGACAAGGCCAAAAATAATTAGTGAAAATTGAATAAGTTTTTATTCAGGGTGTTTCAGATCGATTGAAACAAACTTTAGCAGCTTAGTCCCGGCTCAGTCAGAGATTTTTCAACAATTATTTGTACAATTATTTCAAAATACAAAAATAACACGATTTTTAATATTTTTGTAATCTAACACTTTTGAAAAACAAATTGTTTTACAGCAAAATTTATTAGTTTGACAGCTGTCATTTAGTGACATTTACATGATTAATAGTTATTTATGTGTTAAGGGCGTAAGGAAGCTTTTATGGCTAGAGACGTGATTTTGAGTGTCAGCCGAGGGCTAAAAACACTTCAAGAGTTATAAAAACAAGTTACGCCCGTGGTACATACCCAACTTTATGCACGGTTGAATATGTTCTAACAAATTAATTAATTTAATCTACTTGTTCAAATTAACAAAAAATTACTAAATGTTTGAACTGTTACCAAAAAAATTCCGAAAATAAAAAAAATCTAAATGTCAAAGTTGTCATTATTGAATTAAATATTTACAAGATAATTTATGTTAAATGTAAGTAAAATGATGTAATTTACATAAAAAAATTGTACAGAATATGGTTATTTATAGGATTATTAGTTTTCTATAGGTTATCGACCAGATAATTATATTGATATATAGACTGCAATCCTGCGTATTTCTTCTATTCATTACCATATCCAGTCTCTTAATACTTGATCCAGTAAATATAAACTTTTTATATTAATTTGACGTTTATTTATGGCGCACTGTGCTATAATATGATCCGTGGGTTATAAAGTGACGTTTATATCAAAGAAATTCGTGTATAACTATGATATGACCATGCATAAAAATATATTTGTAAGTACCTAATTATATTTGAATAGTAGTAAAAGAGTAGGGTAAGCCGGAAAGTCTTGTGCTGGCCACATTAAATTTTCAACTTGATCCATCTGATTATCCGGACCTGAATAAAATAATTCTGAATTTTTCAGGATATCAATTTCTCCACCAAAAATTCCTCGTGCCGCATAATTCCTCTCTTCTTCTTCTTGCTGTGCAGGAATGTTTATTTAACACCGTTTTTCGGCTCTCGCTTCTCCGCCGCCTCCTCCACCCCCACCCCCGGGCATTAGCGCACAGCCATTTTTTATTATTTGCATTGGGGCAGGGCCCATTAGTTTTAAAATTAAAATATACATCACCTCGGTTCGCCCGCTTGTAGGGGCGGCGGCGGAGGTGTCGGGGGTGGCGGGGGCGGCATATTACGCACCGGTGAATTATGACAACTCGCGTAAGATTGCAGGACCACGCAACGGCCTGGTTTATTGCCTAGATCATTGCGGGAGAATTATTTTTTGTTTTATTTATTTCTAGTCGGAATTATTGGATTTTAAAGGTAAAAGTTAAGTTGAAGAATTCAACAGAAAATCGCATGACACAAATAACAGCCAATGGATGAATTGATTATGTAATTGTGTCTTTAAACACTCTATTTAAAGCCAGATTGAGTTCTGTGCGCTTAGGAATTTGTTTAAAAAATCGATTTGTAATATTGCAGAACGCAAATTAAGAGATGGCCAGGGGCTCGATTCTCGAAACCATGCGAAAGTTGTCGTGTACGCAGATATTCGAGCGGTGACTTTCGTATACGACTAGTCGAATGCGCATGAGAGGTATTCTTGACTGGTGATAGAAACTTGCCTCACAGTTTCGTATGCGAATTACAAAAACGACAGAAGCAACCAATGAAATCGTTTCATTTAAACACATGGTTTTGATTTTGACATCGAATTTGAACTTTGAAGTTAGGTTAATTCTGTTTTTCATTTTCTTGTTAGTTTCGTTTTCGTGTCTTTTGTACTCAATCATGTTAATTTTTAATAAATTATAATAGATTTTCTTTGGTGTAAGTAAGTACATATTTTTATTTATTTATTTCATGTTTTATTTGGTCTCTATTACTGCAGTCTGCAATAAAATATAGGTAATGATAAATTGATAAATAGATTTTACTTATATTTATAATTTAGGTAAACTAATTTTTAATTAATTTTTGTCACATTGCTAGTTTAACCCTTTGACAAATCTAGTTTAACTCGACCTATTTGTTCATGATTACGAACTTGATCATGTATGATTCCTATATCTACATTCTTATCTTCTTTCTCTTCATTTGTTCATTTTTACCTTCCGCTTACCTGTAAAGGAAGGTATTGGAATCATGCTAAAAATCGGGTTGTGAGTTTTAAGTGGATGAGCACGAATTAGGGTCCTTATAACTCATTTTTGATAGTTTCCCGATGATGTCTGTGTGTATGTGTGTGTGTGTGCGTGTGTGTGTGTGTGTGTGTGTGTGTGTGTGTGTGTGTGTGTGTGTGTGTGCGTGTGTGTATGTGTGTGGTCCGGGCCGATGCCGGATGTCGCATAACTCAAATACGAATTATCCAAAAAATTTGATATTTGGTATTTTACAATTGTATACGAATAGGAAGAGCTCATTAGATTTTGGTACAAATATCTTCACCGGAAGTGATATTTTTTGAAGATTGAAAATGATAATTGTCAAAAATTTATAAAAATTTGGATAAATACCTATAGTATTTATTTGTAATAAGAATAAGAGGCAAAGTTATTTGCAACTTACGTTATAAAAAAATTGTCTTTATCTGGTAGCATTAAAGAACTGCAGTAAAATTTAAAAAATAAATTTATCAGATAAAACGTTGAAATCTTGTAATCCATGATCGGTTGATTTTTGTGTCTGCGTAAAAAATATTGACAGGTGAGACGGGTGACAAGTTGACATACTAGCGCCATATAAGTCATAAGTAAGATATTAAATGTAGTAATTGAACGGAGGATGGCTTCAACACAGAAGAGTTTTTCCTGTGAACGAATCTTTTGATTCAGGTGATGCAAATTTCTGTGTTTGAATATTTTATATTTTTATTTGTATATTTTAGGGACACCGGATTGTACGTATACATTTATTTTTATAAGTCTAGATATGGCGGAAGGTTGTGTGATGGCCACGTCAGATTTTTTATATTAACACAATATGTAATCGCAAAATAATAACCTATAAAGCAACTGACATTTGCAGTTTCGCATACGAATGTTTACTTTCGAGTGGTTACTACCCATGCGATGTAGTTGCGCACGAGATTTGCGTACACGACCACTACTTTTAGGTTCAAGAATACCATTGTGCAGTTCGTATACGCATCTCGCTCATTTTCGCATACGAAAAATTTCAAGAATCGGGCCCCTGGCTTAGGATTAGGAACAGTGTACTCGTATAATGAAGTTGTACAGCTCGGTTTTTCTCTTGACTCAGTTGCGTTGAATAAGTTGGCGAACTTTGACTCAGCTCTGGTGTAGAATTAGGTGCATTCTTTCTCTCCCTTACCGCTCCAGCCATCGCTGGCTGCACGAACAGTACAGACTTTTAATAATATTTACAGAATAAATTAATATCCAAAATTCCTCGCACAAATTTATGATGTACGGTAGGGTAAAGAAAACAGCAGCAGGTGGGATCAACTATTACTACCACAGGTGAAAACCTGGCGCTGTGTGCTCCAAATTAATATAAACCACCCCTCGCCCGTCTATCCCCAGTCTCCCCTACGTTCGTCTTCGTCGCTCGCTGGAGAATGTTGTAGTACTTCTTGCTCGCGTCGCAAGGAGTAAAACAATTCAATTATTTAGCAAACAGATTGGTATATAGAAGAGCGAGTTTCTATTCAAATTGCACCGTGAATATTGTATAAATGAAACGAAATAATTCATAAGTTTGTAGCCGGCGCGTTTAGGCTATTTACAATGCACAAGGAAATATTTATTATCCAAGGAGGCCGGAGAGGAAGAGGCTTTGTTGTTCTAGAGGGAGGGGGAGATTAGCGCGTCTTATGTGTGAGGTGTGAAGATGCTCAGCACAGGAATGTAGTATTATTCAAGTCACACCTATATAGTTTGACCCGAGGAATCGAATGGTACAATTTTTTTTCGACTTAAAAAATTAAGTCGAAAACTGTGGGCCGATAATTTTTTTCGACTCCAGATTTGAAATCCTCGTGGTCGAATTAGTATATAACCATATTTTAAGCCAATTCCCAAAATTATTCTTTAGGCTAGAAAATTTTATCTCATTTTTTAAATACCTCAATAAAAATTGTATCCCCTAGAATTTTTTCGTGAAAATTTGGAATTCTACATATTTGAGCCGAGGAATCCAATGCTGAAAAAAATAAAAAATTCGACTGCAGATTTGAAATCCCCGGGGTCGAATTAGTATATATATTTGAAATTTTATTTCTGTCTTTACTTATGCAGTAAAAGTGTAAATGGTTAAGTGTAAGAACAGCAATTTGCTGAACTTTGCCAATAAAACTTTTTTTTTTATTATTATTATTATTATTATAAACAAATTTTCAGTCAATTCTGAAAGAAAAAGTTATTTTGGCCTAAATTTCATCAAAGGGTAGTAGACCCACGTTTTTGGCCATTTTCGACAATCCCAAAAATTGTACCCGTTGAAATTTTTTCTCGAAAATGTGGACTTATATGTAATTCGACGCGAGGAATCCAGTGGTGAAAAAATCACGAACTAAAATTGCAATATAGTATTCGAAAATGTTATTATTTGCTGACGAAAATATAGTGATTTTCCACCTTCGAAATTAATTAATATATTGTGTTGATTAATGAACTCAAAAACAGCTTGAGTAAATAGAATAAATGCAATAAGTGTTCAAGAAACAATTTAAATAAATATTATAAGAATGCTGGCGTCCATGCCAATGCAAATCCATCAGGAAACGTAACTGTGTATTGTATTTAAATTAAAAGACAAAAGGTTAATTCATTTGTCGATAAAACAAACAACCTTATGTAGCAATTTCTTCCAGCACAGTTACTAACCAAGCACCAGATCAGTACAGTTCATATTGACTTCCTGCTAGGACACTATGAGAAGATGCGCTAGTAAAGCCTGTCGGCGAAGGAGTCTGTATTTAAATGTAACCGGCCCTGTAGTTTGTTCAGCCGGTCTGACTCTCCTAGGCCCGACCCTGCTCATTCCTTATTGATGAGGAAGTCAAAAATACGTGCATTTTAAACAGTTTTCATTTTCACTTTTGAAGCTTGAATATCAGAAAACAAAATAATAAACATAAAATATTATAATACATAAAAAAGGATTGTTTATCTAGCTGATGATCTATTATAGCCAAAAGCAATTTTTTCTCATTTAACACACCTTATAGAGTATTTTAAGGGATGAAGGCATCACCGTTTTAGTTTTCTGCGTTTATCTTAAAATGGTTTACATTACGAAGAAAACTGTTAAACTGTAATTTAGAGCATAAAATTCTCCACAAGAGATAGATAGATAGATAGACTGTTTGCTTTAAAATTGAGAAAATGAATTTTGCATATTTTCAAATTATTTATAAAGTCGCTTTTCTCTCACATCACAGGAAAATGGCTGTAATATTTTATTGGATAAAGATATCGCCTTCCAGTTCTAAGCATTCAATTTCTGAAACATTTTTCTATAAAAAAACATTATTTTCAAAATTTTTGGAGCTATAGTATAGTCACAATTTAATTATTCATTTTTAAACTGATAATAATACCGACTTCCGGTTTTCAGTAGATATTCGATTTATCGAATTTTTTAGATGCATTATTTCAAGAATTTAGTAAGGCTTATGTTGGGCCGTAATTTATAGAATTTAGATATATTTATTCATATTTTTGTTTAATTAGCTGTAGATTTAGAATGGATTAAAATGGTGACTTCTGGTTTTTAGTTCTGAATAAAAGCATGTTTTTGAAAACATATAAAAACTGGAACTTATGTAACTTTATCTTGTAGATAATTTTGTTCTCTACATTTCAGTTTAACAGTTTTCTTCGTAATGTAAGCCATTTGCAAGATAAACGCAATAAACTAAAAACGTGAAATTTTTTCAAAATGGCGGCTGATGCAGACACTTCCGGTGATGCCTCCACCCCTTAAAATATTCTATAAGGTATCTTAAATGCTTTTGGCTCGAAGTGCATAATATTTTCATTATGCTGCCGGACTATACAAATTTATAGGGTTATGTTTGATGTAGTACAGCACTTGTAATTGTGAAAAAGTGCATGTAAAATATTGCGATTTAGAGTGTCGTCGAACAATGCGTTAATTTGATTTAGTATCGAGTGTTGGGCGCTGCCAAGATCGGGGAATTTTTTGCCAGAGTTTGAAAAAGCAATAGTTGAAGTAAGTGTAGGTTTAAAATATTAAGCAAAGTCTCAGGTCGTTTGCGTCTGCGTCGTGCTAAAATATAGCGTTTAATTTCAGTCTGCGCCGGGTTCGTAAGTAATTCCAACAGATATATTATAAAACTTTTTAGTCCGTTGGCAAACAAACACCTTGTGCACCAAATAGCGCCAAGTACAAAAACCTATCGCTATTTTTCATATTTTTAATTTAAAAAATGGCGCCGCCGGATCAATTAAGAACGGGAGTTGGCAGAACTGATACTTTATAATCGTTCATAACAAAAATTTATTTCATCGATTCGACTTCGGAGCTGAAACTTCGCTGCTTCGTGCAACGGCTGTTTAAAAACTTGGCACGCCAGTGATTTGCACACTGAAATTTATACACCCACCCTACGAGTATTTGCTGTAAGCAACATCCACATTACATACATACATCAAACATTACAATCCTATTTGTATAAATGAAATAAATATTTAGTGGTATGTCAGGTTACCTGGCTAATTGTAAAAAATCTGTCTACACATAAAGAAAAACTGATTTTAAGAATCAATGCATAATTTTTTTATTTTTTGAATTAAGTATGTTACTGCTCAGACTATAGACACTGTACTATTCAATATAGGTAGTGTTTAAATTTACATTACTATTATTTTTGTGTACCTACCTAAATACCTTATTTTAAAAAAAAATCAAATATAATTTATTTATTTATCGTTAATCATTATTACAGCTGTTTTATATTGTTCTGCAGCTAAGTATATAATCTACCTATTTAAAAATCTGATGTGGCTAGCACACGACCTATCGCCTAACTATTCTGTTTATTCTACTAATCTAATAAATAGTTTTTTTTTACATTTTAATAGTTTCATGTTCGGCTAGTTCCAATAAAATTGACAAATATATAAAGAAATTATCAAGTTACTTAGCAATTCTCAATTTTGTCATAGACATGTATTTTGAAGTAACTAAACATATTCGCTATATAGTCCGGCGGTTATAGGACAAAACTATGCATTTTGTGATTAAAGTGTGAAAATTGGTACACATGTCAATTAAACTATTCTCTTTCATATAAGAAGTGGTGCCAAAGTGTTAAGTACCACAGACGGCCGCCATTTTGAAAAAATGTCCGCCTTTTTTAGTTTTTTTGTTTTATCTCGAATGGTAAATATTATGAAAAAAATTGTTACACAAAAAATTGTAGAGCATAAAATTTGCTATAAAATGGTATATTCATTTTTTCTGTAGGTAGTACAGTTCTCGAGAAAATCGTGAAAATATATTTGAGCAATTTCTAGTCATTTTCAACAACAGCGTATTTTTGTCTTTTCAACTGAAAACAGCTTTTATTGTCGAATGAATCAAGATATCGACTTCCGGTCTTCAGCATTAGATTTCTTGGATAATTTTTTGTGACTCACATAATTTTCAACATTTCGGGAGCTCTAGTTCGGCCACAATTCAACATAACCTCTTAGAGACAATAGTGAAACTTTATTATTTTTTATGTTTATTGAGCTGTCATTTCTGAACGAATTAAAATATTGACTTGCGGTTTCCTGCATTAAATTCTTCAAAGAATTCTCTATAAGATACATTATATTGAAAAAGTTTTAATGCTTTAGTTAAACCGATACTTAATGAGTTTTTTCTGGCTAAAATATTCAAATTTTAGTATTAATTTTATTTTTTGTGTTTGATCATCTGTAGTTTCTGAACGGATCAAAATATCGACCTGAAATTTCCAGCATTTAATAGAAAAATTTTCAAGCTACCGAATGCTGGAAGTTTCAACTCAATATTTTGATCCGTTCAGAAACTACAGCTGATCAAACTCAAAAAATAAAATGAATACTCAAATTTGAATATTTTAGCCAGAAAAAACTCATTAAGTATCGGTTTAACTAAAGCATTAAAACGTTTTCAATATAATGTATCTTATAGAGAATTTTTTGAAGAATTTAATGCAGGAAACCGCAAATCAATATTTTAATTCGTTCAGAAATGACAGCTCAAAAACACAAAAAGTACTAAAATTTCACTATTGTCCCTAAGAGGTTATGTTTAAATTGTGCCCGAACTAGTACTCCCGAAATGTTGAAAATTATGTATGTAACAAAAAATTATCTAATAAATCGAATGCTGAAGACCGGAAGGCGATATCTTGATTCATTCGACAATAAAAGCTGTTTTATTCGAAAAGCCAAAAATACGCTCTTGTTGAAAATGACTAGAAATTGCTCAAATATATTTTCACGATTTTCTCGAGAACTGTACTACTTACGGAAAAAATAAATATACCATTTTATAGCAATTTTTATGCTCTACAATTTCCTGTGTATCAATTTTTCTCGTAACATTAACCATACGAGGTAAATCAAGAAAACTAAAAATGGCGGACATTTTTTCAAAATGGCGGCCGTCTGTGGTACTTAACACTTTGGCACCACTTCTTATATGAAAGAGAATAGTTAAATTGATATGTATGCCAATTTTCACACTTTAATCACAAAATGCATAGTGGATATGAAATTTGTCCTATAACCGCCGGACTAATATTGTATAAGATGTAAATCTTTAAAACAATATATATTTCTATCTATCTATCTATCAACTAAACATATTGAACAAACTATGATAAAACTGTCAAAAATATAATATGTAAATAAAATTAATTTTAATTACTAATCGAGTTGACGTTGAATAAAATATAGAAACCTCTCGGCTGGTTTATAATGAATATAACCAGTTTCTGTAAGCATTTTTTTGTTTCAGCTCCGTGCCATTATGAACCATAACATATAGAAATGCCTATAGTTCAAATTTACAGAACACAGAATTAGTAATCAGTTACATCCATTATAAACCAGCCTTTATACATATTGTCTAAAAAATTTAAGGAAGAGAGGATTTTTAATACCATCAAAATTTTATATTGAAGTAATAAAGTATTTTATTCAATTTTGACGTTTTAAACTGCTATTATTAACTCCATAGCAACAACTTTAAATAAATGTTTATTCACAAGTGAATTAATATTTTTTTTATATCAGTCAACACATTCTTAAATCACTGACGTTTTAAACTGTTATTATTACGTCAAAAATGCATAAAAACAATGACAACTTGCCAATCGACTACTTTGATTAGTTTTTTTTTTGTTATGTCAAAATAAATTTATAATTCATATATTTAAAATAATTTCGTCAAAACTGAATAAAATATTGTATAAACCACGTGAGATACGAATGTTTATTCACTCGATGAAATTATCCCACTCGCCATTCGGGCTCGGGGGCTAAACTTTCTTCTCTTGAATAAGCATTTATGTGTATACTCTATATAATTTTTTTTACAATATTAAAATCCTATTTATTCATCTACTTATCGATGGTCTCCATCCTCCCAATGTTGTATTATTTCGTGTGAGTTTTTTGTGGTAGTAAAGTTAATGCCTCGTACAAATTTCGCCATTTCGACACGTCCTTTGTTCACGGATATTTCCTCCGTCGTTACTGAGTTAGTCACACAGTTAACGCTAAACTACTTCATTGTGCTCACAGCCACCTTCAAACCAAACCCAAACAACGAGTCTACCTCCAACGAGGGGCCGTGAAATATGATCACAAAAATCAAAAGCTTTACACTAAAACACAGTACCATTCAATCGGAATTATAAAAATAATCCTGCGCTTGGTATTGTGAGAAAACAACAAATCTACAAGACACTAGTATGTACATTTACTCTTTTGCTCAACCGTGTGTGCGGTTACAAGCTGAAAACTCACTCTTGGTTGTGATATGAATCGTCCACGGGATGCCATTTGCACAATTAATTAAAATTATCTATTATTAATAATTATCCATAATGTCCTGTTCACACGAGCAAAGTTTTATTTAAATATCTGATGTGGCTAGCACACGACCTCTCGCCTAATTCTGCTTATTCTACTAATCTAAATAGTTTTACTTACATTTTAATAGTTTCATGTTCATGTAATATGTAAACGATAATGTAAACCAAGATGTAAGCAAAAGATGTCAACTGTACTGTCATTAAAATTTTGTGTAGAAGCAAATTTCATATGATCATGCACAACAAGATACTGGAATTTCATAAAAGTAGAATATTAATTATACTTTTATTATTGTTAAATACTACCAGATTCAGCAAACTGTATTTAAAATTATCTGTACCCTTAGATAATTATATTTTCTTTTATGTTTAATTACAAAAATATTCACAAATAAATAATATACCAATTTATTTAAGGAAAACTATTAAAAGTTCAAAAAGTACAACTTCCGGTTTGCGGATTTCTACCAAAATCTTATCCGGTGTTAAGATCTTTATGAAATCTGAAATATGAAATTTGGTTATTAAAGGTTTGATTCTTTTTAAGTTATCGTGGACGAAAAATCGTCAGTCCATATGTCCATACTTACATTTATGCACACACACACAAACAGACATCATCGTGAAAATAGTAAATTCGTATTGTAGAGACCCTGAAACGTGCTTATCTACCAAAAACTCATACTCGAAAATTTTGACCCATTACAATACCTCTCTTATAGATTATGAGGCGAGAGGTAAAAAGTTTCTTGACAGTAAACCAAGTACTAGGAGCTGTTATAGAAAGAACCGGTCATACGGGGAAACCGTAGGGGAAACTAATTATTTCGTTAAAATATATTAAAGCTACTACTTACCTGCTTAAATATATTTAATAAAAATAAGTACATTTTCCGTATGAACGGTATTTAAATTTTTTTTCTATGACTACTTTCAAGAAACTTTTTAGTGGAAACTTTCCTCGTGTGTACAGGGCCACAATCCAATGGTTTCAAAAATTTGTTCTTGTGAATATTGCCCTCAAATTAACTAATTAAAAAAAAATATTTTGTTCCATGATTTGTAAGTAATAAAGATTTTTTTAATATGCTACAGTCAAGTTCGATAAGACAACTTTGGTTTAGCTTTTCAAATATGTTGGACAGAATTTAGAAATCGTAAACAAGGATTTATCACATAAAGTTCTCCTTTTCAAAAACACCATATCTCATTTGATGTTCCCGGCGTTCAAGTCTAAATCTTCTACGTGGGGGGCTGGGGGAGGGGAACCTAACTAATCAGACCCCACTTAGCCCTGTCCTAAGACATCCTTTCGTCGTTAATTTCAGATATCAGGCTCGTCTCCTCGCACAATTTGTTAGAATGTTGGCGAATCTAAACTAATCTAGAAGTGCGCCCCCTCCCGACGAGTTACTCGGCCCCGCACGCCACTGTTCGCACTGCCAAGTCCTACAACTAATCTTCAGCTAATTGAATTTGCTAGATTGCTTTGCACGATAAAATATACATTTACCTCTCGCTAGTCGACTCGTACCATTCCAGATATTCGATGGTTATATCTGGGCCCGCCAGGGCCGCATCAGGGGGTACACACTCCTAACACGGGATCGATAACACCGTCACGTATAGTTATATTTAAGAGGACATAATTCCACTCGAAAAATAGACTATTTTTCTGGAACAAATCCTGACTGCATGGTACAACATATAGTATTAATTTTTTTAATATTATGTGTATAAGAGATGAAAATAGTCCGCTAACTCCAAATTATTCATTTTTCAATTCTGGTAAAATGTTTAATTGCATTAAAAAATACACCCATTTTTGACAATAAATTAAGTGTATAAAAAACCTAAATATTAATATATTACTGAGATAGCGGACTGTACACAACCTTTATTTAGAAGTATACAAAATTTCTAGCTTGTAAGTTTGTTTTTGCGGCTGTATTTTGTTCCAGAAAATGATCACTTTTTGAACAAATCTTGCCTATTTTACGGCGAAACTCATGATATTGTCAAAAAAGGGCGGGGTTTCAACTTGTGGTTATCTCTAACGTAAATTTCTGACCGTTTTGGCAAGAGAGGGGTGGGGTAAACTGAATTCGTCAAAATGAAAATTCGGGATTCATGTTAGGAATAATATCCTCTTAAAATAAAAAATAATAACAATGAACCTCAATCTTTAAGCGACCCGTTTACGTTTTTTTTTCCGAATTCCTAGAATACTCTCGATTTACTTTTTTTCTATTCCACTACTACGGCTGCCTGAAACCAGCCCGAAACTGGTACTTTACCGCATCCTTGCAATGCAATGTCATTTTGAAGTTGAAGTATACTGTAAAAGTGTTTTCGTTGCGAGTAAACTTTTGGTTTATTATTGACTTCAAGGTAATGTTTTTAATTTAATAGAGAAAGAATGGATCTACAGATGTGTGTTAAAATTTTCTATCAGGAGATATAACCGTGTAAAGTTTGTATAAATTGGAAATTGGAAGAGCATTATTACAGCAGTTGGATTTGGAGAATTGCATCGACGAGGACGTGTAATCACATGAGTGCTGTCTTATGCTTTAGTCCACATGTGATATACAAAATTTTATCCACGACTGCTCAAAATTATTAAAAATAGATTTTTTTGTTTAAACGTCAGATTTGAAATTTTAAAAATTTATATTTTGACAATTGATAGATGTCAGTTTTTGTATAATTTTGATTTAAAATCAAAGTAACAAGATACCTACATACAATTTGTTTGAAAGCAGAACATCCTGTCAGTTTTATTTGCAAAAAAAATTTAATTTGTAAGTTTATACGTGGTATTTATTTATTATTCGTTTATAAATTATTTATTATGGGACAGTAATTCAAAATTGATTTATTCCAAGAATATTTAAGGAATAAATAGGTAGACAAGTATATTATAACCTCAACACTGCTGTCAAATATTGACAAAAATCTTATTTTTATTAGTAGTATCCATGGCTAAGAACGAATGAAGTACAGTAAATGCGAGAGATAATAGACAAAAGCACATCATATTACCTACTTCACTAGTGAGGTAATATAACTAATTGCCTCACTCAAATGATGAAAATAATATGACTATTATATCATTGGCGTGAATAATAGTACATTATATTATAAGTGAGTGAAATAAGTCATTATACATGAGTGTGATAATTCTCACGAATGTATAATGACATTTCACTCACGTGTGATATATGACGTTTTATCTTACAGTAGCAGCTTATTATATGAAACTAGAAATCGTCGGTTTTTTCAAGAGACAAAATAAATAGATTTCTAGTTAAAACATCGGATGCCTTTTTATTGATAAAAGTATGTACCTAACAATCTAACCTATGCATTATAATAGTATATTATATTAAAATAAATAAAATTAATTTTAAAACTGACAGTACTAGTATAATGAATCATTTTAGTGACTTGTGAATAAAAGTTATTTTTAGTCACTAAAAACAAATGCATAATGTACATCAATAGCCACTACTGTAAGATAAAATACATTATGAGGATTACATGTGCTCACTAAACAACGATTCACTTTATTCATGTGTAATATAAAATAGTTTATTTGATAAATTTTGATTCACCTTGATCTTGTAAAAAACAAACTTTCGTGGTCCAATTCTTATTATAAATAGACTAGGAATAGAAATAGATTTGCCTGTTTTGGCTGTTCTCATTATTAAATTAATGTACAAAATTGCAATAGTGTGAAAAAGTTAAAGTTTTGCCATATTATTTTATGTATCTGGTTCGGTACAGACCAAACTGATTTGTCCAACTGAACCAATCCTCATTGAACTGAACCTGTATTAGATTCAGACCTGATACATTAATGTATAAAATTTGTATCCCTTTCAAAGGATATAAATATTTAATCTCCAATAAAATATTAAACACCTATATTTATGTAGCATCCCAGGGGTGGCACAATTTCCTGTTACGGTCCTGGAGGGAGGTCGACCATCCAAAATTACGCCCTCACCCTGCCCCAATTGTCCTTGCGTATGTCCGTATGTGTGTAACACACTCAGACTCAAACCGCGGATCGCGTACGTGTGACACTGACTCGCGGATGTATTAGTGACTCGTGTATGTAATGGTGACTTATCAATGTATGAATGAGTGTGTGTGTGTGTGTGTGTGTGTGTGTGTGTGTGTGTGTGTGTGTGTGTGTGTGTGTGTGTGTGTGTGTGTGTGTGTGTGTGTGTGTGTGTGTGTGTGTGTGTGTGTGTGTGTGTGTGTGTGTGTGTGTGTGTTCGCCGCAGTTCACTTTGATTCCTAGAGCTTATATATAATTGAATTGTGAAATTATTGGCGCAGTCGTTTGCGAAGTGACTTTTATTCTTTGAGGGTCAATGCACTCTTCCATTTTAATTTCGTGTCAAATTTTAAGTGATTTTCCAGTGAAATAAAGAAACGACTGAATAATGGAATGCACAGCCGACTTCCAATTTTAAAATAAATTCACTTAGAAATATTATTTGGACGGTTGTACATTTGGAACACTTGTGCACTTATTAAATTTATATTAGCAGCAGCGAATTTTTAATTTATTGCTACGCAGGCTGCTAAAATAACGAAGAATAATATACATTATATTTTAAATTATAGAACGCTAGTGGAAGTGGGTACATACCTTAAGGGTATCGACTCCACGTAGCTCAACACCGCGTAAATAAATTTATGAAATTTAGCTTTATCTATAAAAATTCGTGAGCATTTTAGAAATTGATAAACTGCTTCTACAAATTTTTAGAGAGCGTTTCTATGCAATAACATGTCCTATGTTAACGCTCGCTAAAAATTTGTAGAAGCAGTCTAGCAATTTCTAAAATGCTCGCGAAGTTTTCTAGATAAAGCTAAATTTCATAAAATTTTCAGACGAAGAATGGAACCAGGTTTATGCCGAGTTACATTATCTCTTAATCATAAGATAAAGCATGTAAAAAATTGCTTAAAACACACTTTTTCATAAATTTTTTATATGGATTCCAAAGATTTTTTCTGAATTCTAACTGGTCATAAACCTAGATTGTTTTAAATTTTAGTTTCGACATAAATGCAAAGATAGGAAGATGTAAACATAGGAAGATGCAAATCTTGAAAACTAGTTTGTCTCTTTTACACAATCCAATACCATTCTTGAGTCCCATATACACTGAGTTTAGTTGGCTGAATGGTAACCTTAATTCCTTGAATTAAATCCTAGAATTGATGTACGACAATTTTTTTACTATGACTTTTCTAGATTTGCATCTTCCTGTGTTTGTATCTCTTCTTGTTTGCTTTTATGCCTAAAATTCTACTATCGGAGTAATAAGTATAGTCACTCGGGTGTAAAGTTGAATAACTTGTTTAAAAATAATCCAAAAAAATTAAATCAAACTTTATACTAAAGTATGAACATTTCTAGGTTATTGTATAGAATTTCAAATTTTTAAATGTATATGTGTAGAAATAACAAAAATTTATAGCAAAAATGAGCTATGATTTTGACACATTTTTAGAAACTGTTAACTTTAATGACGTCTACTGTCAATATACATCATGGAAAAAAATATTTTGGTATAGTATAGTTATTAGCTTGGTTAAGTTATTTAAATTTTTTGGATTATTTTTAAACAAGTTGTTCAACTTTACATCCGAGTGAATATACTTATTACTCCGATAGTAGATTTAAATTTTCCTGTAAATCTATACATGCAGGTATAAATGTTCTTGATTTAAATCTTAATACGTATGCATTTTCCTGTTTAAGTGTTTGAGAAAACAGCGTACTCTTGGATACAATTTGATTTTGATATATTTTCTCATCTGAGTGGGCTGGTCTGACTGTAGCGTTTCTGATGTTTCCGAGCGGCGCGCTTTTATTTTTATTAAAACAATATCGCATCGTCACTGGGCGCCTGGCCAAGCCGCCTCGATCGCCGATTCGTATTATTATATTTATATTAATTAAGGAGCCATTATGTTAGGAATTTTCTATTACAGCAGCTGATGGACTGTAATTTCTTATAATTAACAATTGTTTTTCTTTTTTACTCTGCTGGCGACGTAGGATATTTTTCTATTTATATTTTAATTAAATCTTGTTGTAAAATCATTAACTTTCAGCTGCGCAGGCGCATGCGCACGAAAGACGCACTAATTGTGTTTTTATCTTAACTATACTTGCATAAATTCAATGAGGAATAATCACAACTTTGGTTTTGACTTTTTAGATTTAATGAAATTTTTAATGAATTTTCCGCTACCTACAAACGTTCAAACAGACCTATTTTTAATATTATTTTTCCTGGAAATATTACTTGTAGTCGGGAAAACAAAAATTCAATCAAATTACAAAAAGTTTGTTGAAAATACACGACTCCACCAATGTAGCTATATTCCAACTTTTTAGTTTGCCGCAAAAAATCGTTTACAATTGTACGAACACACACCTAATATTTTTTTATTTATTTTTACCCAAATAGCTGCTATTCAACCATTCAATCAGCAATCACTATTATATTTGTTCTACTTTATTCTAAGGTGGTACTATCAAGAAAGATCAATCACAAATTAACTTTTTTGCTGAAATATGACACATAAGTATTATCAAATTTAATTTGAAATAATAAATAAGGTAAATTTGAAATGTAACTGATTATAATGTTTGGATTTAGATATCCTGAAATATTTGCAACCCGAAATAAAGCACTAATAAAGCATGTTCTTTTATTCATTAATTACTTAGTTCCAAATTTACATTATCTAAATAAAAAAATATGAAACATAAATTTACCAGAATATTATTTAAAACAGTTAAATATTCAAATACGAATCGAACCTGACGCCATCTCTATGAAGAATGTGCAAAATATAAACCTGTAAGAACATTAACAATTTAACAATCAACGCGTAGTGATTTCGTAGTGCTTTATTTACTAAAATCTGTAGTTATTTCGCGATACAAATTTACAAAACTATGTGTAGTGTGTGTCTAAGGACCTCATTGAATCCTGGAAGAAATTTCAATGCTCTGCGATGAATAATACAAGGTAAACATATATTTATAGTTGTTCTAAGTGATGTACAGGCTGAACTAAATGTAATATCGAAAATTTGATTGCACCATTGGATTCCTCGTAGTATTGTTAGTAAATAACCGTAGTTTCATATTTGTAGATCTTTTAGCAGAATTTCTATGAATTTTTAAATAGTTTATTGAGGAATTGTTCACTACTACATAGACACACAGCTCGTGTACGTGTACATTCAAGAATCTCGCCTCCGCTTGTACAAAATAGGCAATAATATTTCGAAGACTCAAAGCTGATACTTAAAATATATATTTTGAGAGGTATGAACATTATAAACATAGCTCAGTGCGTAACGTGATCGAATGGGTTCTGACAACTCAGGTTCAAATTTTGAATTGCGCATAGTAAAATATGAATTTATATGTTTACTCACAGTATGTAAGACCAGAACATTTCAAGAATGTGAACATCCCGGCTTGTTACTAGCTATATTTGCCTATTGATATCCTAGCGATTGCTAATGTCCGCCCTTAGTAACATTATATTATATAATATCCCAATGTTAGTAATTTGGTAATAATATCCCAATTATGTGTCTCATGTAATTCGCTGAGATGTTTGTAATTTTTGATCGTACTCAGGATGTGGCTAGACATAATATCACTTAAAGTACAAGAATAATATTTATTTTAAACATCCCATGGACGATTCGTGTCAAGTAGGTAGTTTAATAACTATAAGTTACTAAACTAGAAATCAATAAATAATTAATTATTATTAATTTATTTGATTAGAAAAAAATGTCATGATAGTGGGAGTTTAATTAAATTAATGTTGAGGGTTTTTCTACAAGACCGACACTTGTAAAAAAGTTTCAAATCATACGGGTATCATACCGCTGTCAAAATCAATTACCACCGAATTTCTCGCGTGTAAATCCTTTCGATACGGGCCTGGCAAAGGCACGAACACAGCTGTTCGTGCACCCCACGTATATTTTAATATATAAACATAAATAAAACCAAAGGGACCAACGTTTATGAATTTTTTTCATTCCATTTAGTTTTATTTTGTAGACTGATGCCTTATAAAAATATTTTTAACTTTTCTTTTTTATGCTTTTATTATGTTTCTTCTACAAATTTATTCTATAAATATTTATTATTGCAGAAGTTTATTTTTACTGGCAGCGCGACACAGAGACGTATTTCTTTTAAATGATACATTATATTTTATTCTATTAGGTAGGTATACCACTATTACTCATGTTTATAAGATTATATAGCCAGAGATGATAATATAAACGTTTACAATAATTCATCTTCAAGGATTAAATTTTTTTTTCAATAAATTTTGCCTTTTTATGCTACTTACACATTTTTTATTATGGCCATTTAAAATTGAACTGAATTAGATCTTATGTAGGTATTTTTTATTCTACCGAATAAATTCATGTATCACTTGGTACATATTTGACTGATTTGATTGGTTGAAATATAGGGCAGTACGAGGCTATCAAATCGAATATATTTTTATCACCACTGTTACATATCAACTGTTTTGTTCATTAGTTACAAACTGTCAGTTTCTCAATCTGAAATTGCTGTTTGTCAAAAATCAGACTTAAAATGTGTCAGGATAGAAATAATAGAAAGAACACGTCAAATTAAGACAGGTAAACAGAATTTAAAACGTTTTTGACAGCTATTGAAAAAATATAACCAAACATTTTGAACTAATTCATTATTATATTCTCCCCATATATAACTCGGGCTATGGTTAATAATATTACCCCGAAAATACACACAAGGTATCTCCGTGGATTCTTTCAATCTTTTATCTTATGTCCTGTTCACACGTTGAAAGTTTTTACTAAAAAGTTTCTTGAAACTAAAACAAATGCTAGGAGCTGTCATAAAAGAACCTGTCAATGGGAAAACCGTGGGGCAACTAAATATTTCTTTAAAATATATTAAAACTAGTGATCTTAAATATATTTAATAAAAATAATTACATTCCCCGTACGAACGGTATTGACAGTTTTATTTTATGACAGCTCCTAGCACTTTTTTTTACTTTCAAGAAACTTTTTAGTGAAAACTAATCATTGTTTTGAAGCTATCAATGAATTAGAAATTCTTCTTTTCCAAGAATCATTGAAGATTCAATTTAGCGGCACCGGATTTGACAAGTAATTTGCACCAGGATTGATTTTCTAAAACTTTGAAGCATGAAAGAATCTTCAAAGAATCCTTGTGTGGACAGAGCATAAGACAGTTCTTTTGAGCAATGAACAAACTGTTGACATTGCAAACTTGTCTCATTGGAGGGCACATTTTCATTAATACTATTTATTTATTTATTTATTTATGTACTACCTATGTTGAAATTTCACATGATAAGAATACTCATTTAGCATTCCTCCCCCCCAGGCTAAAGAAATAAACAAAAAATCGATCACGAAAATATTCGGAAGAAAACAGAACTACAAAAATAACCATTCATATTTATATTCATATTTCCTAACAAAAATTTCCAAAACACATAAATAACATCGGGTGGAGGCTTTTCATCACTCCCCTTGCATTTCCTTCCCCTCTTGCGCCCCACCCCAACGCAATGCCCAGGAAACCACTTAAAGTCGACGCCAACTTTTCCTATTTACTTCAAGGGAAGTTTTACTTGGTACACGCGGTAAAAAATGTTTTCGAACGAATGAGGACTTACGGAGACTGGCGAGAAGGGTGGTTTTTGTTCGACTTTAGTTTTTAGGGGGTGTACAAGACCTCACACCTTTTTTGAAGGCTTTAAAAGGTTCTGTTGTGTTGTGTAAAATAAACACTGACTAAAAGATTTTTTGTGGAAAGAAACGCTGTAGGGCAATTATTTTAAATAAGATTAAAATAAAATGCAGGCCTTACCAAAATATTTTTATATACTATGGCATGTTTAAACTTTGACATAAAATTATTTATGTACCGAAGTTAGTACTACACTGTCATCAATATTTCTTTATAGTACATGTTTACAATCCATTTTTATTTCTATGTACCTTTGCATTTTTTATTTCCTGGACTCATAAAAGAGAAAGTAAAGTAAGTAATTTTGATTTTATCGCAGGTGCTTTACTTGTTGGGTAAATAATATATTATACACAATTTACCTAACTTTGAGTCACAAAATATCTAGCATGCTTTTTTACCTAACTTGGTTGTTGCACTATTAAGCCTCATTCACATAAGCATTTAGTTTTAAGGTTTACAATTATGTTTACGTTTACGAAAGTTTAAATTCGTCTAACTTAAGCCACATTCGCATAGTGTGCAAGTTGAAAGATTATTCAAGGTTTCCCAAAAGTCTCGGGACGGAGCTAAAGTTTTGAACGACTGAAGAAAAATAATTGAAAATTTGGACATCACTAAAGAGTCAAAAAACTACATTCTTAGATAGTTTAGAACTTGCATGCAACGTGGAAATTGTTTAACATTTTTAAATAGCAACCCCTGTCAAGTTTCACCTTATTTTAAAAGGAAAAAAAGAAACACATCCCCATAAACCAACACCCGATATCTTAAAAATTCAATTTTAATTAATTTCAATGTTTTTTGCACGTTTATTATGATTTTTATAACAAATGTTCAAATTGTCGACCTTCTTCGGTCTCGCAATGACCCAAACGCTTTAGTGATCCCCAAATTTTCACATTTTTTTCATCACTCGTTCAAAACTTACAGCTCCATCCCGGGACTTCTGGAAAACCCTGTATTTAAGATAAAGTGACACAGCAATCATGTACTGAAATTGAAATTGCTTTAGTAAATGGTAACCTTAAACTTAAAGTTTGAAGGTTTCAAACTTTAGTACGAATGTTCATTTAGTTACATGAATTTAAACACTTCTAAATGTAAATATAAATGTAAACCTTTTAAAACTAAATGCTTATGTGAATGAGGCTTTAATATAATATGACCGTATGTGCGGTTACCAGCCGTTAAATTATTCAAGATTCTTTGAGGATTCTTTCATGCTTCTGATCCTGGATTGCCTGAACCTTCACTGCTTGAAGCTATCAATGAATTAGAAATTCTTCTTTTCCCAAACTAATTAAAGATTTAATTTAGCGGTGCCGTTATTTGACAAACAATTCTCACCAGAATTCTTTTTCTCAAGATTCAGAAACATGAAAGAATCCTCAAAGAATCCTTGTGTAAACAGGGCAGTAAACTAAAATATTTAATCCTGAGTAGTCATAACCATAATCGGTAAAAAATATTTGACAATAATTATCATCAACTTCCAAATCTCTTCTTTCGTGTTCGTGCCCTGACGTCGCATCCCGTGCTCACGTATTCCTTTTTATGAAATCGTCAATCAATAATTTAAGGTGAAGTTGATATGGCATCGCAAAATATCGAAAGATATTGGTACGTGCAGGAAACAGGAAAGGGAAAGGTGAAAGTACTGAAGGGTGCAAGGGATATGTGGGAGAAAAGGATAAAAAGGAACAAGAAAAAGACAGAGAAAGTTGGATGCCTTGCGCAGAGACGGACTGGGGAGATTCGGAAATTATACAAGAAATATATTTGATTATTCACATCATCTGTCAAAAAAGACCAATAAAAATGCAGAATACTGAATTTCACAGCCAATCAAAATAAGTAAACTTGATTATTTTGTACTAGTAAGGTTGAACATTTTTATTATAATCTATATTTCCCATTTTTATTACACCATTTCTATCTCTGGGTTTTCGTCAAAGGTATAGAACAGTTTTCACTTGAAAGTCACTATTTTATTTGTAAAGAAACACCAAAAAACACATTAAACACATTTGATGTTACGTCTAAATTTTATTAAAATAATTGTTTTCTGAAATCATGGATGTTAAATAATGTTAAACTGGATTTTAGAATCGTTTAGGCTACTGTTTGGCAGAGGGAGGAAATTTGTTTGAATATTTATTGTAAATTGTAGCTTTATAATTTATTTAACAATTAAAATAAATATGTTCCTGCTTTCTTTTCATAATAATTACTTTTAATAACATATGCAACTTTTAGATTTTATTATTTTTTCTGTTATTACTCTTTTTGTCAGAAAAATTCACATTACTTCGTTTTGTGACACTACTACAAAATATATCAAGATACCTGGCATGAAAGTTCGATTGTCATGTATGTTCACATTTTACCTCCACCAACCTGTATGTGAATATGCCATACTAAAAATTATATTAATACAATAAATTATTGAAACTATTGAAATCAAACATGAGTGCGTATTATTATAATTCGTTCGAGTATTCAAAATTTTATGTTTAAAAAGGTTAGCTTCAAAAATATTAATGATGTTAAAAGTTATGTTTTGATTAGAAATATTTGAACTGCGCAAACAATAAAAAGCGTAAAAAGGTAAAATGTGTTTTTAAAAATTGTGAAGATACTGTATTTATTGTTTTCAATTAAAAAATATTTACATTCCGCAGTCCACATTGTGAAATGTCCAAGTCAAAATACATTTTTACATTTTACATTAAAAATCCAAATATTAATATGCAAATATGTACCGAAAGGGTGTGTATTGTACTTCAGCCATTCATAATTTTTCAATTTTCCATTTTATTTTTAACGATAATATTGGCATAATATTCCCACCCCAGTGAACGTTTCAGAAATCTGAAATTGAAAAGTTCTCTGATTTTTTCGAGTCCACCCCTGGTCTTGTAGATTTGTCAGCTTGACTTGCATCCCCCGACACTGGGGTGGGGGTGTGTCTGAGCTTCTGCAAGTTCACGTCAGGGGCGCGCAGGTTGTTTTCACTGGAGGCGAATTTTATAACTTTTTACTAAAAAATGCGACTGAAAAATAAATTACGTTAGTTGTTTACGTTTATTAAATAGGTCGCACATTTAATTTTATTTATTGAAATTTGCATACAATTAATATTAAAAAATATAGGTTAGTATTAACATTATTGAACAATACTTAAGAAAATTTCATATTTATTTATAATATATATTTTAATTTGTCCTCGATTTAAAAATTTGCACAATGGTATATTATTCTATCACCTGTAATAACATTATGTTATTTAACGAGCACATAATGTACGCTATAATGAATTCAAAATGGTGAAATTTTATGTACGAGCTGACTAGTAAAATATATTTATCTAAGACTTTTTAAATTAAGTAGTTTTTACAAATTTGTTTTAATTAAAATATGAATATAACCTCATATTTTGATGGGATGACAGTGACAAAAGTGTTGAATTATGAATCCATAATACGATAGTGTGTTTTATGGAGAGGTTTATCATACAACAGTTATAGTCCACGCATACATCAAGTAACTAATAATCGTTAAATTCTTATTTGCAGTCACACAATGCCCAAAACCGCTATCGTTTATGATTAGCCCGCAGATAAGAAATATAGTCGAACAGTTCAGTATTTGCCATATTTATTAACCCGAGTATATATTTTACCCCCAGTGTTCCACTGGTAGAGTAAGAGTTTTTCGAAGCTTATTACCAGGGTTGTATTGTATGCTCTGGCGCATCTCAGGATTGTGGTTTTGACCATTGTGTGACTGCAATAACCTCCTAATAAACGCTAATGATTATTAGGTAGTTGAAATAAATTTGTACTATATCTACATAACGAATGTATTATTCTATGGTAGCATATTAAAATTATTATTTATTACTATAGAATTTTCATCAACGAACTGAATAAAATAATTACCATGTTTAGTGTTTGAATATTCTTTAGTACAGTATGTAGAACAAAAATCAGAATACAAGAAATTTTGTTGACCAAAAAACAAGTTTATAAAATAGCATTAATATTGCCATTTATTTGACTGTCACTTCTGTTGAAGTATATAATTACTGAACTATTCTGGTTGATAAGTGAAGACATTACAGAAAATATTAAACTTATATGTTTTCCATTACTAGATTCATTAATTTTATTGAACAAAAACTAATTAATTAAGCAAACATTATTATACAGAAATTTGCACGTTCTCAGGTTTCCTTCTAAAAAATATGTTGCGGGTCACAAAGTGAGCTCTAGCGACATTCAGTTGCGTTTCACAAAGAAATAGAAAAATGACTATTGTTGTGCTGAGTAGATTTTTGTATTAAATGATAGAAGTAAAAAATTATTGTGTAAAGGTATATGTGTTTCTTTCTATAAGATTGTGGTGAGGCGTATAATGAAATATCGCGAGGGATGTTTTATATGAATATTTAATAACGAAAAAGATGAATAAAAGAGAATTAAGATTTTAAATTTTAAACTTTCCTCTTACATAGTATGCAAATTAATTTCATTAACTGTAATATATTTTATATAGCGTATCTTCTAAGCGACTTTTAAAACATAAAAGTTTATCTCATTTTATATATCTACATTTTAATCTTCTGGCCAACCTAACCAAACTTTGAATTTAATTTCGAGACGGTTGGTTACTTTTAAACTTTAATTTATATGTTAAATTTTTGTCGGACGCGAAGATGCGCGTTTGTTGGGATTTTTTGCCGCTGAGGCTGTGCGGCCCCTCTCTCCCCTATAGCCGCTCCAAGGCTAGCCCTGATTTTATCACACGAGGTGAACTAAATTATTTCTTTCATTTCATTTGTCATAAATAATACGCTCGGCTTTCATTGCTAATTTATTCACGGGATTCCATATTTCTTACAATTTATTTTTATTATTAATTACACACATTATGGAAAGTTAGTTTACTAGACTTTAAGCACTGTTCACACATGGAAGAAAATAAATTCATTATTTTTGAGCTATCAATAAACTAGAAATTATTCTTTTCCAAGACTGATTGAAGACACAATTTAACGGTGCTGCTATTTGACAGGCAATTCTCACCAGGATTTTTTCGCACATGAAAGAATCTACAAAGAATCCTTATATGAACAGAGGTTTATTTTTACTGCACATTAAATTAGTCCACGTTGGGCGCCAATTTTTACAACATGTTATTATTAATGGTGAAAAATAGTTTTATTAATACATTGTTTAGTCAAGTCTCAAAAATAAAATAAAACTCATTTACTTTTTTTGTCGACTGCCTTATTATTAAGATTGATAAATTACTTGAAATATCAGTCATACAACATAATATTCTTCTTCTTCTTACAAAACCGATGTTTCGGTTTGCACTTAAACATTTTTCAGGGTTAATAAGATCTTACCCTAAAGAAGGTTTAAGTGTAAACCGAAACATCGGTTAAATAAGAAGAAGAATATATGTTGTATGACTGATACTTCGAATAATTTTTCAATCTTAATAATAAGGCAGTAGATACAAAAATAAAGGAGTTTTGTTTTATTTTTGAGACTTGACTATATAATGTATTAATAAAACTATCTTTTACCCTTATTAATTATATACACATTGGAAAAATTGGCGCCCAACGTGGGCCAATTTAATGTACAATAAAAATAAACCCGTGTTCATAAAAGGATTCTTTATTGTCTTATTATTTGTTATAAATTTATTTTATTTTATTTTGACGTTTTAAACTGTTTATTTGCAAATGTATTATTTTTTTAAATCACTCAATACATTTTTAAATCATTCTGACGTTTGAAACTGTTATTATTTCCTCAAATATGTATAAAAACAATGACTACTTGTCACTGACAACTACTTTGATTTTGTTGTGTCAAAATAAATTTATAAATCCTATACTTAAAATAATTTCATCTAAATTGAATAAAATATTGTATGAACCACGTATGAGAGCTCTATGGGCTCGGAGACTAAACTTTGTATCTCACTATGAAACGTGTGAATTTGAAAATAATGCGGGAGCAATGAAGCGAATGATGATCGTTGATCTTTAGTTGGGGGCGGTGGATTTGTTAATATCTGGAAAAGTGCGTTTCCACTTGAATTTTAATCTCCGCATCTAGGCCGTGTTTTTTAATAACGCTCCGTTTGAGCACCAATTTATATGTAAAACTTTCCGTTTACATGTGGGGCGGGGGTGGGGTGAAGTTTCCTCACTCTTTTTTCAAAATCATAATATTAATTATCGTATCGGTCGGAGATCGAATCGGCAGTAGTGTTGCGGTGGGGGCGGTCTGGAGGCGGCGCCTGGCGGTGGTGGGGGCTGGGGGCGTGCGCACGGGCGCCGCCTCGGCCGCACGGCGCGCAGTGTGTCGCCTGTAGCCGTGTCGACCGCACGTGTGTCTTGTGTTCGCGTCTCTGTGCTCGTGATATGACTTTGTGACTTGTTGTTGTTGTTAGTGTGGAGCCATGCAGCACTCGACGGGTTCGCCGCAGCAGTTCTGCCTGCGCTGGAACAACTACCAGAGCAACCTGACCAACGTGTTCGACCAGCTGCTGCAGAGCGAGTCGTTCGTGGACGTGACGCTGGCGTGCGACGGGCACAGCGTGAAGGCGCACAAGATGGTTCTGAGCGCGTGCAGCCCGTACTTCCAGTCGCTGTTCTTCGAGAACCCGTGCCAGCACCCCATCGTCATCATGCGCGACATCAAGTGGCCTGAGTTGAAGGCGGCCGTGGAGTTCATGTACAAGGGCGAGATCAACGTATCTCAGGAGCAGATCGGGCCGCTGCTGAAGGTGGCCGAGTCGCTGAAGATCCGCGGGCTGGCGGACGTGAACGGCGAGCAGGACCTGGTGGCGCCCGAGGTCACAGCGGACCCGGTGCCGGTGCTCGTGAGGCCCACCAAGAAGCGGCGCCGCTCGGGCGAGCGCTCCAGCCTGTCGAGCCCCGCGGACAGCGTGAGCACAGAGGTGCCGGAGCCGCCGCCCCCCACCCCCGCCGCCGCTGTCGACATGTCTCCCGCGCCGCCACCGACGCCGGTGGACCTGCCGCCGCTACCACCGCCGCCACCACCGCCCCAGCCCCAACAACAACCCCAGCAGCACAACCCCGACGACATGGAGATCAAGCCAGGCATCGCCGAGATGATCCGCGAGGAGGAACGGGTAAGTCATCAAGTCCAATCTTAGTACCTAGTTCATAAAAATACGTAGATATCAAAAAAGGACCAAACGTTTTTAAAACACTATGCTCCGCACAATTTCTCAACAAAAACATTACATTTTCGCAACTATACAGCGCAATTCTTATATTCCTTTTCAGGTTAACATAGTCCAAAGAATATAAATAATCTATTTCCACTTTGCCATGGTTTTCAAAAGCAATTTTCTTCCCATTGTACAGTAACTCCAAAGATCTTCAGAATAGTCTTTTAACTAACGCCTTAATAAATTAAAATCTATAAGAAATTACTACGCCACATTTTATTTTTAAATCGGCTCAAATGATATCAAAATCCTTCTAACTGTTTTATACAAGTAAATCAACAAAAATATTAAATACAAATCTGGAACTTATAGAACAATTCTGATGAACATAGTCCTAATAATAAAATATACAAATAAATTAAAATTCCCACGTTGGGCGCCACTTTTCAAATTAGATTAATATTATTTTTATTTTCCAATCATTGATACTTTATTAATAATAATAGATTCTACAATCCTTAATCTATCTATATAAAATAGGTAATCTCTTACAGGGTATGAATAGGCTTATCTAAAAAAAAATGTTCAAGTATCAATAGATACTCGAGAGTAAAGTACCACTTGCGAAGAATTTTAGTTCTTGCTGGAAGAATCTGTCGGTGTTTCGTAGGGCATATTGTCGGCTGCTTATTTGACGTCGTCCCCGAAATTATTTAATTTTGTGTGTCCAAGTCGTAAATACTAACCCAACCCAGGTAAAAATAAATATGCTCTCTTCTCTCCTTTTGACTTTACCTGCCGTGTCAAATTTATGTTTTATTTGAGAAAAGTTTTAAACTTATCTACCTGCAAACAAAACTTGAGGATATTTCTTTATATTTTTTCTCCGAGAAAAAACTTTATACATATAATGGAGAGCGATAAATTACAGAAATATCAAAAAACCAATTTACTTGCCGGGAAACAAGTTTTATTAGTTTGAAATATAATACGTAAGTGGATCTGTTAAGTTTTTCTACTATTTATAATAAGAAACTGTTGGAGAGAACTTCTTAAGAAATTAATATGCCACAAGAATACTTTTATGGTATTATTAAACTGCAACCAAGTGCATAATAAATGTGTTATTTGGCTTGGTGGAATTTTCCCGCGCGATTTTCGTTAGTTTAACCTTCAAAAAGGCGCCAAAGAATTTTGTGAATGTACGAACGATGAAAACGCCCCCCCCCCCCCTCCCAGCTGTCAGTGTCTGCCGACGTACTACGCTCTCGTAGAAGTTGGCGTTGTAAACAGTATACTACGCGCGACCGGCAACTGTTTCCCGTCTCTCTTTATCAGGCGTCTATCTACGCACTCTTCCTCCTCTTCTTCGCCTTCTTCCGACCCGTCTTCCGAGGCTTTGTGGCAAGCCGATTCGAATTTGTTCGCCGGAATTTATAATAAGATTTTTTTGCAGTAGGCGGTGAAACAAGTGAATGAATTTCATGGCTGATTTGATACCAGCGAATGATTTTGCGAGAGGGCGACTTGCGATGATTTCTTTATTGTTTTACTGCTCTTGCGGGATAGAAATTATTTTTATGACGCAAGAAAACATAAGAATTTTTATTTTCTTAGGAAGTTGAAACCATAGAATAAACACTAAGATCTTTGTCCACATTTTGAGTAAATATAATTTCTTTCTGGGGCGCACTAAATATTTCAAGATATTTTTACAACAAACAAAAATATTAAAGATAATAAAATTTAAAGTATTTTGTAAATATAAATCCGGCACATATTTTAAGAGCAAATAAATATTTATGTTATGACTGTTATATTTAAACTTGCACCTTATTCCAAAATTATAACTCATAACAAAAATCTTACATACATTAAATCTTTTAAAATGAACATATTTTAATTCTCAACCATACCATAACATCTCAATATCATTGACAAAAAATGTTGTCCACCCAAATTTAGATGCCGTTTATTATTTCATTATGTTTATATAAAAAATATACCCAATTGTACAGATGATTGATCGTCACATCCGTTTTCTTATCAAAACTATGTTCCATGGAAAGAATTAGTACTCATATCTTGTCAAATGAACGTTATGTAGTGTCATACTTATCTTGTATTATGGCATTTATAAAGCAAGTGGCACTATTAATAATTAATATTGAAAGAAAAGTATAATTTTTGACATAATTAACAAGATTTTATCGCTCAGCGCTGCTAGCTCACAAATCCCCGCCATTTCAGGTACCCGCGCTGACAGTACATGTTGTCTCTATTTATCTAATTGCTATGTTTCGCTCCGTTCTTGTTTAGAAAATACTCAATTTGATTGGCTAGCGCGCATGCAATTTTTAACACAAATTACTCGACTACTATTTGCAAATTTTATATAATAATGCGATACAAACATTTTGATTTACAATGCAATCTCAGAATATATTCTTTAAATTGTTTATAAATGAAAATTATAACAAAACAATTCGACATTGTAGCTAGTTGTCACTACCTGTTTTTATTTGGTATTTTTTTTAGATTTATAGATTTATTAGGTTGAGAGTAATTTGTTAAATACTTTTTTATAGTGAGAGAAACCCTTAACGTTAGGAATAAATTATTTTATTACTTTTATTTATTATTGAATATTGTAAGATCTGTAAATGGTAGAGATAAAGGCGATTGAATAAGGTGACAGAACTCAGTTGTTTGACCCTGAAAATTTCCAAAGAAAACTCCAAAAATAAACAAAAGAGTAAAAGGAATAAAAAGCATCGGTGCTGCACAAAGCGCGATTCGCCGCCGCCTAAGATGCAGCACTATTTTTAGACCTCGACATTCTTTTTTCAGCCGTTGGTATATTTTAATTTAAAACAAATTTTATTTCGGATAACGGCAGCAAAGTTGTTTGCTTTTAATATAAAAATTACTTCGTTTATTGAATTGGCTGGCGGCCAACTGCGGGGAAAAAATATATTTTATATATAAAACGCGAATAGTGATTTTTTTGTGAGGTTAGGTATGCGCATATATCATAATTTTTTTCGTGTTATTTTCAGTGCGGTGCATGAGGAATGACATGTTTTTTCTTTTAGTTTTTTCGTTAATGGAAAACATATTTTTTGAAAGCCGAACCATTTTAGAATGGAATTTTTCCAACGAATGGGTCATTGTAACGCGCAGATTTATTATTTTCGCACTGCTGCGACGATATAAAAACGGCAATATCAAACTGCAAAGTTTAATAAAGTTTTCAACTTTTCTATACAAAGAGTACAAATAAATAAAAAGTGGTGATGAACGCTCCCAGCTTAATGTTCGTTATTTTTCACTGAAAATATTGATGCAAGTCTTCTTTTCTTCTATTTACAACTCTTAGTTTTCTGCATTCGATGCTTTCTATGTTTCATTCAATAAGCACAACTTTACGTTCATCGCTCATGTTACTCTTTTATTTTATAATCTTCTTTATATTATGCACACAATTGCATTATCAGCGTACACACGTTTTATTTTTAATAATCTCATAAATTGCTTTTTCTTTTGGCAAAGTTCACTTTGTGAAACGCAACTGAATATCACCAGGGTTCAAACATATTTTTTTAGAAGGTTGGTATTAGTAGTATTTACTCGAATTGCCAAACGTCGAACCTCAAAACTCATTTGTTTAATTCATTAGTTTTTATTCAATAAAATTAATGAATCTAGTAACAGAAGACATATAGGTTCAATATTTTCTATAATGTCTGCACTTATCACCTAGAATAGTTCAGTAATTATATACTTTTCAGTGACAGTGACAGTTAAATAAATGGCAGTATTAATGTCACCAACTAAAACGTTACACACATAAATTTCCCTAAAACGACTTGTGTATATCGTGGCAGTATAATTTAAATTAAATTAAATATTAAAAAGACACCAAATAGAACAATACTGCCCTCCTTAGGAAGAAGGTCCTATCTGCAAATTTTAAGATTTTGTAATCTGCATAAATTATTACAAATATATACCAAAATAGAATGTCCAGCTACCCTAATAAAAGGTAGAATTTATTATTATTAGTATTATATTTATATAAAGCAATTTTAATAGAAAAAATCCGCATAGTTGTTTCCACAAAAAATGTTATATAAAATAATAGCTAAAACAAAATTTTTGCAGATAGGACCTTTTTCCTAAGGACGGCAGAATAGTATAAAGAACTCATTTATATAACTTTTTTCACACTTCTTTACCCGTCTTTAATTTTTATGAGTGATAATAATTTGTAAATTCTTCATTGAGAAATCAAATTGTAGGCGTAAATTACAAAACTAAAACTAGATTTAGCAAACTGACCGATGACGTAAAGTATTTGCGATTTTGTGCAATTTTAGATATGTGATTTTTATCTAAAGGTTTTAACTAAACGAAACATTATTTAATTATTTTTTATGTACAAAAATAATTTTAATATATGTACTTTTAACATTTAAGGAGCAAAAACAATAGTTTTGGAATCAGTTATAGCATTTTGATTACACGGAAAGTAATGTTTTTACATTAAACAAATTGTTCCTACTAAGATGTATAAAATTCTAATTTGCTTTTGTTGTTTTACGATTATAATTACAATACTGATTATCAACCAACTTAAATTTGCCTCCGACGATGTTTTTTTAAAATAATTTTCTCGATAAAACTAAATCGTAAATGGAAAAGTCGTATTGCATCAGCTTCGATCGTGCTGCAAAATGCAATCTATTAATTATTTATGGAAATTATCTAAATTTCATCAATCTTGCCTATTGTTACATTTCAGTATTGAATTAATGAATTATTAACTTGATAATTCGATTAAATGCAAGACAATCGCTGACGATTCGAGGAAAATCACAAAAAAATTGTCACAGAATGAAATATCTTTAGAAATTTATTACTGTCGTTTTATAGTATAGATTTGTATCCTGCTATTATGCAGCTACGTTGTATCTTATACATTTTTAATAAGTTTATTAAAGGATAGTATTGTTTGATAATAATTATATAAAATTTCATATACCAGATTCATTTTTGTTGAAAGTTTATTAATAATTTATTGCAAAATTAATCAATTTATACTTTAAATTATTAAAAAATCAGCCATTATTTAAAAAAGTTTGTAACTCAAACTTTTATGTATATTTTATATAGGTAATAAAATATAAAATAAACAATAAGTCATTATAATTAAATAAATGTATTAATAATAATAAAACTTTAAATAAAATAAAGAAAATTGTATATAAAATGATTAGTATGGCATTATATTTAAACAAGACTTTAAGTTCTAAACTTTTTCTACACATGTGTGATCCAGTTTTATACATATAAAAAAAACTGACAAACGTTTCGTCCATTGTGTTTTTATTAAACAGACAAGAAACAACCCCTAAAAAGTCTTAAAATAGGGTGAATATAAATTTTCTTCTTTTTATTTAGTACAACTTTTAAACAAGAAATAAATCGTTAAGATATACATAAAAAAACAACAATATGATGACTTTGAATAGTCTATTGGAAGAATTTGTATTTATTTTATTTCATTAAAACTTAAATAGTTTATAATCAAACTCGCAATAGCAGAATGTTTATATTTCTTTATAATTAAAGTAGTTATTTAAAATGTACATACATTATATGATCTAGGCGAAATCAGAGTGAATTTTGAATGCTGTGTTGTCGTTTTCAATTGTGAAAATCTCTCTCGCAACAATTTGTTTGATTCGAGGAATATTTTCTAAATATTATTCAATTATATCGCGCCGCGAATGTACAGCGAAAATTGCGAATATTATATACGCGTTCACAATTAATTTTTAACATATTTGATCAGATTCATTTATTTGAAACGAATCTATTAATTTAATAAAATATTAAATAGCCGTTGCAATCGGTCCAAACACAAAATAATCAACGGACGGTTTATGTTTAATTACGTATAAAATTTACTCGACAAATATAATAAAGTGGCCAATTTAAAAGCATACTACTTTTAATTAATCAATCTACAGGGTGTATCATAACGAGAACATACGATAAAGATGTACACAGTTTGAAATTATGCTGATCAAACTATTTTTTCATAAATTTGGTACATAAAGGATACATATTTTACATGGTCTAATGTAATTAATTTAAAAAACACCTAAATAGAATAACATTTAAAATTAAACTTATTAAAAATATATAATACAATAGGTACAGTTGTTAGTTGTAGCCATTCATTGGCTAGCCGACGGTATCGTATAGTCAACATTAGCAGCAAAATTACAAGAAAATTTATATCATTTGATTTCATTAAAAATATATTTATCAAGTATTAAATATAAATAATTTGTTAATTGTTTAAACATTTTTAATAAATTATTAACTTTAAAAGTTTAATTAAATGTAACGTACGTAGTTTTATATTAAGTGAATTAAGTTGAAATGTGTACCGTCAAAATAGTTTATTTTATCTTTTAATACATTTTTTAGGCTTAATTGTTTTTTTGAAAGATTTGGTTCATAAATTATTAATTTTTACCTGGAACATCTGTGAAAAAGGTGTGCAACAATTTATTAGAATTTTTTTTTAGTGCTGTATGCAATCTCTAATTTATTAATTAACATAGCATTAAGTTTTAAATATACTCTACTATATATCAACAAAAATAATTAACTTAAAAATGTTTTTTCAATAAAAATGCAGTAAAGAACAACGAATTAATGAATTGTATCTAATTTTAATTAAAAATAAAATGTAATCAACTTTTATTACTAGCTAAGTTTGCATATAAAATTTTAATGAAAAACGCACACTAAGAAAACTAAATTTAATATTTTTATATTAAAATTGATTTGTGTCTTTCAATATCTGTATATTAATGACAGCTATTCCTGTAATGGGAATAATAAAATATTTATATTAAAATATATGATACGACATTTGACTTATAAATTTGAGTACATTAAAGAAATGTAATAATAGTTATTGATATAAAGGGAATACTTTATTGAAGACATTATGAATAATTTAAAATTTGTTTGATTTAAACGATTACATGATTTATTTATTAAATAATATTTGTTATTTTATACTTGATTCATATTATTTTAATAAAATATAACATACAATGTATTTGAACACCACTTTATGATATTATTTATTTATTTCATACATAATTGGAAATCTTTTATTTTTGAAATGTGTGTACCTACGTTATCTAGCAACGGATTTTTATATTTGTATATGTTTTTATTCTATTGGTCAAAAGCTCTAATACAATATGATTTATTGGTGAAAAACCAGTGAGTAATGAGGCATATTACTCACTGGAAACAATAGTAGAATGAATTTATTATTCAACGGTATATAATACAACGACGCTATAATGGATGTCATTATTCTTGAAGATGTAGTTTATAACACGAGCGAGCGAAGCGAGCAATGGTTTTAATCATCTGAGGGAATAATAACCATTATAGCGAGTTGTATACTGTACTTTACCTACGACTTATATATTACGTACAAGATTTTAATAAAATAAAGACTAATACGCAAATATTTTGACTTTCCAAATGTCAATTCTTTATCACCATAAAACATTGCAATGTTTAAAAAAAATTTTTCAGGCAAAGCAAGCATCACACATTTAACGTCCATGTTATACATAAGCCGTAGCCAAATACAATTTATGTAACATGTAAGTAAAAATATTTTGTAAAACGGAGATCTCAAACCAATAACTTCGTTTGGCCACCGTAACATTTTTTGCCAAGCCCTGTCGTGTGAACAACTTGCGATCGTCCAACAACCCCAATCTGAGATCTTGCAACCCTGTGTAGTGCGTCTCTCTCTTGCAATCGATCCCAAGGGTGCTTCATCCCTCTCTTGCACTCTCTCTTCCCGTATGCTCGCCCGCAGAGCGACGGAGACAGAGAATGAAGCGTTTGCACATTGAGAGAGCGGGAGAGAAGATAAGGGAGACGGGTAGGTCGGGGTTGCTTCGCTTCAAGCGAAAGAACACGTGGTAGATCTAGGGAAGTTTATTTTTGTGTAGGGATTTTAGGGTTAGACAGGTCAAATTTGTTGGAATGTAGAAGATGGTTTACAGGGTGATCGAATATCTTTTGGTTACTCAATCTTGTAAGGTTACTTAACTAGACAAATTTGTTAACCACTTCAAATTCAAAGCGGAACTTTTGCTACTACATTTAAGACGATCAAGTGGTCAGCTTGAAGCATCGAGTGCGATTTAATTGCAAGATGTTTTACAATCACTGCCGGCCGAAATCCGGGTTCGTTCGTCATCACATGCAGAGAGCTGTGCTTAAACCAGCGCAGCTACTGCCTCGATTATGGAGTGCATAGCCGATTGTGTTATGTGTCTAAAAATCTAGTACTCATTTAGTTCAACATAATCTTTTTTAGCGGTCAGAATGTGTAATGGATCTAGTTGACTCTGGCTGTAAAAATACACTTTAATACTAGTTACTAAAATTGTAATTTAGATATATCTAAGCGGCTATGTTTCATAATTTACCTTTCGATCGAAAATATTATGACAAAACGTGTTTGAAAATCCTTCATTTTCTACGAGGGAGATCGTCGTTATAAATAAATAATTTCTCAATGTATGAACACAGTCTCGTAGTGCATCTATTCATCTTCATTATTCAGTTCATAAAACGTCGATTTTTACTCATTTCTCCTAAAATTCAAATAACCTATATTTACATTGACAGTTTTTTGAAACACTTTTCATTATTTCACAGCAATATTTGCTTGTTACTTTATAATGTAATAATAAGCTTACGTGTTCTATATATTTTACACTATATAACGCACAAATACTATTCAGTGACAGCAATTGACAGAATGAATTCGTATACTTAGTGACCAGCAGAGACACCTAGGAACACCTATAAAATAATTACAACTATAATGAAAAACGTAGCCAGTCGAAAAACCTTTTTAACCGTGGTTCAACAGCTCAAAAATCTTCCGCGACGACCTTTGAAATTCAAAGCGGCAACAGAGATTCTTATACAACCATATCACATTTTTAGACGATCAAATGGTCAGCTTGAAGCATCCGATTGCAATATTTGTAGCATAGATGAACATTGTAGTACGCAGCTACAATATTTCTAAATGTAATATGGAAATATGCATCCAATTTGTCCAACAAAATAGAGCAAAAAAACACTAATAGCAACAATTATTACTACCATAGTTAAGATAACAACTAAACTAGTAAAAGTCTTTCTGAATGTCGTGTATACAAATTGTTAATTTCGCAGTAAAACATTGAAGTAATTACCTACTACTTAATTTTGTTTTTGCAATGCATATTGGAGACACCTAGTGGAAGAATTATAGAACTAATTATGGGAACTAGAGAAAGAGAATGATCGAGTTTACTTTACTAGTAATGCAGTATAATATGTCAAATTGAAAGCTTAGTAAGTATTGAAATTATTGCATTGAGTTTTGAATTTATTTTATTTTGTTTGACGTAAGTACAAGAGAAAATTATTTATGAATATAGTCGGTACATGGGAATAAATATGATTTGACATATTTAATATATTTACCGTCGTGATGCCAGAACATACCAGAAAAATATCTTTCGAAGTACAAAACGATAAATTGATTTTGAAATTTTAAACGTCCATAACTGAAAGATTAAGCTTCGGACAACCTTACAAAATTTTTAGGCAATATTTAGCCCTTATTTCAGATTTTAGTGTCTAAATATTTTTTGCCGATTGACATTAAAAGTGCTATTTTATTGACAGCTGACAGTCTGAAGTGTCATTTAGTGCCTAGGCAATAAAATTATTTTTAAGCCTAGGCAGAAAGAGAAACAAATTTGTTTTTTCAGAGCTCTACAAACGCGCATATTTTTGATGGTGATACCATCTGTGAAAATATTGATTAGTATTAATTAATATTAAGGTGATCCTCTACCCATGGCAGAAAACAGTCAAAAACATTGATTCTGCACGCTATTCTATAGCGTTTATTGCTTTGTTAAAAACAAAAATATCAAATAATTTATGTTTGAGGGGAAAAATAATTTAAAGACCCATATTTGTAAAAAATCTGTAAAATTTGTAAAGAGGATTTTCGGCGTACAGCTTTTATAAGTAAGTGAATTAACTTCAAATTTTAATATGTTGTCAACAGGCGAAATAACCAATCGAAATTTTTAAGTTCGCTTTAAAATAGAAGATATTTGTGTTCAAAAATAACAAAAATTGTCAAAATTCAAATTCACATATTTCGATTTTAAAACAAAATTCTGCATCTTGCATTTTGTAGATTGTACATTTATGTTCAACAATAACTTTAGAATATTATATTTAACAAAACAATAAACGCTGTGGAGTGGCGCGCGAAATCCATGTTTTAGGTTGTTTTCTGGCGCGGTAGAGAATCGTCTTATTTAATAACAATCAACGAAAAAATGGCAAAAAATACTGATTTACTGCCTAAGCTGGTTCATAACCTCTAGGCCTCTAGCCGCGGCTATTATTTTTGTCTAGCAAATATTGATTTTAAATAGAAAATTATGTAATAAAATAAAATTTCTCAACAGTTTTGAACTATGTTGTACACTTACTTTTATAATACTGCTCCAGTGATACAATTTGTAACAAATTCGATCGTTATTCACCTACGTGTGACTATTTCTAATAGTGTAATAAAATGTGAAAAAATGCTGTAATGAAAAGCGGTTATCTAGGCGTAAAATTCTTCATTCTCTTGTAACATAAATAATAAAATAGTGTCATTATAAAATAAAACTCCTGCCAGTAATTACAAAATACGTTTATAATTAGCTCTTTAACTTATAATTTCATATGTTTTAATAAAAATTTCTCGCCGTAGCTGTTACAAATACACAGCGCTAATGACAAGAGAGGAAAATATATTAATATTTTACGATGAAGAAAATAATTAGCCTTTTTTATCTGAATTGCTACAAAATATTCGTTCGTTATCTGATATTGATACTGTATTTCTAATGTCACGAAACAATTTAAATACTTTCAAGAATAATATTTGCAAGGATAATTAATACTATTATGTCGTACGAATACGTCATGTTAGAATTATTTATTTTTATACACGTCAGTGTTGGTAATAATGCGTAATTTTATAAAAGTAACCTATATTGTTTATACTTTATATGTTTTATAGCTTTTTTATTGCGTATTTTGATTATTTTATTAGCCATTTTGAAAACGAGAAAATTTTATATTACCAGTTTAACTTAATATTCCATATTTAATAAGAATTACATCACTCGTTTACCCAGCTTGGGTGTGGCAGCCTCACATGAGTTATGAGTCATCGGTTTGGATATATTTTACCGTGTGTGCGGTTACCAGCCGACTCATGAGGAAATAAGTTTTGTCTACAATCGTTCTACAATCTGCACATTGTTATTCAATTTTTCGTTAGGATAAATACAAAATTGTCGCACTAGTGCTACAAAATATTGTGAACAATTTGTTTTGTTTAAAAACGTTGTCATAATGTTGATCGATAACCACGATTGAATTGAATTATTATAAGCACGGCAAATAATAATAATTTTAAAATTAGCTATATTGCCGTAACGATTTGTAGACAAAATATTGTGTGTACCTCGTTGGATAGAGCTTGTTTGTTGTCCTTGGCGAGTCGTCAATCTCGGCTTCGCCTCGACTGAACAAATTTCTTGCCGCTTGCAACAAAAAATGCTCTATCCGTACTTGATACACAAATAAATATTAAGTACGTTTGAAATACTTCATAACCTTAATTCTTCAATAATTGACTTTAAAATTAAATAGCATTTTTATAAAATTAACGATTCCCTTGAAAATTTAATACAATCTTCTTCTATACTCAATTAATATTGTGTTAGTTTTTCGTTAAAATCTGTCGTCTGGTTTACGATTTCAAGTCACCTTCCTATGCTTGCAATGTAATGAGGTCAACTTTACAGTTCCATAGTTACCAAACGAAACTGACAATTGTCCTAATAATTTATTTTAAATTGTAGTATTGCCAGATAAATGTCCCATAATTTTTTTATTTATTTTTGTCTTCATCGCTTTTGGTAGGCACAACCTTATTGGACAGAATGGATTACGCACTTAATTATTAATATTAATTGTTATTAATTCTCAGTAAATAATGATCTTAAGGGTATCGACTCCACGTAGCTCAACACCGCGTTTGTCCTATATTAATGCATAGAAACGCTCGCTAAAAATACGGAAAAGCAGTCTAGCAATTTCTACAATGCTCACGAAGTTTTATAGATAAAGCTAAATTTCATAAATTTATTTACAGACGAAGAATGCAACTAGGATTATGCCGAGTTACATTTTCTAATAAATCTCTTAATAATAAGAAAAAGCATGTAAAAAATAGCTTAAAACACACTTTTTCATTAATTTTGTATATGGATTTCAAAGATTTTTCAGAATTCTAACTGGGCATAATCCTAGATTAATTCTTTCACAAAAATCTAGTATCTGTTTTTCCTTCAAATTTTTAATATGCAATGAGTAAAGCAGAAACTGCTACACCTCTAAACACGCAATATTTTGTTACGGAGACGAGACCCTTAATATGCGAAATGGGAAACAATTCATTGCTGTGCGAGGCGGGAACGGTCGAGTGGGACGAGAAAACCTTCCGTCATAAACAACTGTTCATTTCTGTTCTGTTCAGTGTCAATTCTCGTCAAACTTACGAGCACTCTTCTCACTGTTTCTTTAATTACAAATCTCTGTCATGTAGTCCATAACTCTGTTATAAACAAAGATAAGTTATGAATACTCAACAAACACAAACAAATAAAAAACACACAACCACTGTGTCTGAAATAACAGAAAGTAATTTTCTTAATTTATCTCAATGTGTTACTAAACCTTACAAAATACATAAAGTTACACACAAACACACACAGACAACGCAGAAACCGGGCTTGCCTGCCGGAGACCATGCACGTAGGATCGTTTTTCAGGGGGATAAATTAGTTGCGAGCTGACGGCTGGTAAACGCACACACGGTATATTCATTTACCGATTACTCTCAATCATGGAGTATGATATGGACAGGAGTTGACACTAGGGCGGATGAAGTGTGACCTTTCTGTTTGCCTTTTATAAAGACAGAAAATGCGGGCCAGCTTGGAGCATGCATTCTATGACAATAAACAACGGTAGCGATGGTTACGCACAGGGTAAACAACAATGCCACGAATCTACAGTATTGCTAAGATACTCCTGTTTTTATGACTCGGAACCTAATGTTAGATCTAAAATATTGGTAAAAATACAAATTTTATTTTTAAAAAATTATATGTTTTTTTAGTAAATTGAGAAAGAAATTTTGCTGCGACGTCACTATTTTGTATTAGACATAGGTATGGCAACTTTCTACGTCACACCGCATATTAATCAAATTTAATTATTAATTTTTGGGCTTGTTAATAAAATGTTTGTAAAATTAAAAATACTGGTCCCAAGTTTTTATTTTTCCTTTAAAAATATTTAATAAAAAAATCATGCAAGTAGCCTGGGTAAAAGACGTAACAGATGTATTTTTTAAATAACGATAGTTAATATTCTGCCTTGAAAAATTGAATTAAAAATTATACTTTTAAAATATACTATTTTTATAAATGAATTTTAAATAAACTTCATTTTCATTCCAAACTTGAGTCAAATGACTTAATTTATTTATGATTATGTAATTACTTGGTACATTACCATACTTATAATGTTATATTGATTCCAATCACTCGTACCTGGTTCGAACCAGAGACTGTTAATTCTTTAACGATTCTTCCGTGTTTCTGAATTCTTTAAAAAATAATCCTGGTAAGAATTGCCTGTCAAATAACAACACCGTTAAATTGAATCATCAATGAGTCTTGGAAAAGAATTTCTAAGTAATTGATTGCTTCGAAACTCACAAAATGAAAGAATTCTGAAAGAACCCATGTGTGAACAGCAATACTCAAAGATTCTAACGCATAAAGTTATTTTTTTATATTTGATTTATATTTAGACTTGTTATAATGTTTACTGCTATCTTTGAGTCTTAGAGTTTTAAAGGCACATAACCATTGTGGCACTCCTACAGATTTCAATATATTGTTTATCAACAAATCAATATTTTAAATTAAATTTCGTCTGCCTGGTTGGGACGACTATGGCTATAGAGCCAGGCTGCTTGAACGGGTTTATTTATATTTTAATATAATCAATTTATGTACATTCGTATCTCCTTGGACAAAAGCAATATAAATATTAATATTTATTCAGTGATACATGAAATAAATATAGAATAAACTCGACTGTATAAAACGAACACGGATCAGAGTTTCCAATGCATTGCGAATGTTGCATTCAAGATATTGTACAAGACACACGCTTTACAGATATTCACATTCACAGAAAAAGATTTAAAGTTTAAATATAAAAATCTGATGTGGCCAGCACACGACCTCTCGCCTTAACAATGTAATGTATGTGAATTTGGTTTCAGTTAGGCTTTCTTAAATTATAATTTTGCAATAAATTTACAAATTTTTTGAAAATAATTTTATAGTTCTTAGTTCTTTAATTATTAGCTCTTTATAGATAAAAATTTAACTTTCTTATTACATTTCTTTTAAAATGGTACCACAAACATTTCAGAAATTGTGTATACGTCTGTTCATCTGTCACATTGACATATTCATTTTTGTTTTTAATTTTTTTCCTATATTGTGATTCACAAATCGTGGTAGGTAACATTACATATTTTTGAAAAATAATTTTCCGTTATTGGTAAGAGATATAGAAAAGATGTTAAATAAATATTGTAAGAGGTAATTTGTTCTTTCAAATGTCGCATGACAAATTGAAAACTATCGCAGTTTTTCCAATATTTTTTGCAAAAAATGTTAGAATGCTTCAAGAAAATACCATTTCCGGTTGGCAGATTTTTACCAAAATCTTTTCAGCTCTTCATTAACATATATAAATGTATAATGCAAAATATTAGAATTTTATGTTCAGTAGAATTTGAGATAATGAACCGGAACGAAACGCTATAGTAGGCGCACATACAGACTTTCATACATACACACAGACACACACACACACACACACACACACACACACACACACACACACACACACACACACACACACACACACACACACACACACACACACACACACACACACACACACACACACACACACACACACACACACACACACACACACACACACACAGACATCATCGTGAAAATAGTCAAAATAGGTTCTAAAGGTGCTAAAACGTGCTTATTGACAAAAATCTCGACATCGAAATTTTTCACGATCCCTATACCTCTCTAGGCGAGAGGTAAAAATAGTATAGGTACATAATGTACCACAACTTTGAACACGTTAAGGGTATAGTTTGCAGAGTCGTTCACGTAGTCTACGCGACGTAGATTACGTGTAATTTTACGCGTAGACAAACACGTAATCTACGCATGAAATATATGTGTAAATAATAAAATAGTGTAGACAATGTAGACAAAGAACAAATCTCACCAAAAACGAATAAAATTATAGGTTAGATTTTGACAAATTGCATTATTTACATACACAAAGTCTACATTGTCTACATTTTACATAGTTTACGCAAACTTTACGTATAGACGTAGAAAATAATACTTCACGCGTAGATGAACAACCCTGATAGTTTGATATGCTAAGAATGGATCAAAAATAATTTTTCAAAATTTCCAAAACTAAATGTACATTGGACAAAAAACGCACCATTTAAAATGCACAAAATATTTTTAGACCGCCATAACTCGGTTGAATTTGGTCGAAAATAGATGAATCTTCGAGTTCTGACAAGATTGAAGTTTCCTCTTTAAGGTCATGCAAGATAATCTGACGTCAAGTTCATTTCACCTCTGCCACCCTCAGAAATTAAATGTTCTTGATGTCAAAAAATGTCAAACTTTGACAACTTGTACCGAGTGCAAAAAAATCGTGGACTCAATCCACTACCAAGCCGGTAAAGTTCATATTTGCGATAATTTGGCGCGAAGTTATGAATTTAAAAACAAAAATTGTACTTTTTAGACCTTTCACATTTATTGAAATTGTCTACCTTACCTTAAATTGAATGTAATTAATTAATTTACAGACGAAGAACGCAACAAGGTTTATGCCGAGTTACATTTTCTAATACACACTTTTTAATTAATTTTTATATGGATTCCAAAGATTTTTTCGGAACTCTAACTGAACCTAGATTAATTCTTTGACAAACATCTAGTACCTGTTTTCCTTCAAATTTATAATATGCAATGAGTAAAGCAGAAACTGTTACACCTCTAAACACGTAATATTTTGTTACGGAGACTCTTAACGTATGTTCTAAATGACATACAATTTTCTGTTGAATAGAAGTAATATTTTTTGTAGATGAAGAAGGAACAAATTTTATTATAGAAAGTTTTTATCTCCGTGTTATTGGTTATTGGCCTCAGAACGCGTGCTTAAATAGTGATATTCTAAAATTTATTTTAGTAGTCTATTTCGTCTGCAACTTCGTCGTACAGCCGTAGATCATATGTCAATAATTTTATAGTGTCTACTAAACCGTATTTACGGGCAAAACGGCGTGATAATAAATTTGAAACTGCAGTTGAACCGCTAGTATAACAATTTAGCCATTCAAGTAACACATATGCCGTCGTACTAGCACATAAAGTTGCATTATACGAACGTATTATTAACTGACATATGTAATTACTTGAACTTTTCTTCCTTTTCTGCAGATAGCAGGAAGCGGCATCAAAAATTCATAGTCTAAACAAATACGTGTCATCAAGTGAAATTATGCTATCTGTTCCACGCATTATTACGTCATTAATGCACGCGCAGGCGCGGAAACGCTCACTTTCCCGCCAACTACTCAATAACTTAGGATTGTGAATCTGAATCCAGTTCGGTACACATTCAGTTTAACTGCACAAATATCTTCCTAATGGTGTTCTCTCCACTATCAACCACGATTGAATTCACAGATTAATATACAGGGTGAATCATAACTTTGACTAGGTGCTGTCTACCTCCTAAAATCCAGTTTTGTGGCCAGTACAAGAATGCTAAAATTTTATTTCAACAAGGATTATATACTTAAAGGATCAATTATTAACAGTTGTGCCTTTTTAAAATTTTAATACAAAAATTGTATATGATTATATAAAATTTCCAATTTATGCAAACTTTACACGGGTATATTTCATGATAGAAATTTATTTTTAAAATTTTAAATTGGTACATCTGTAGATCCATTCTTTCTCTATTAAATTAAAAACATTACCTTGAAGTCAATAATAAACTAACAGTTTACTCGCAACGAACACACTTTTATAGTATTTTTAAACTTCAAAAAATGACATTGCAAAGCAAGGAGGCGATAAAGTACGAGTTTCGGGCTGGTTTTAGGCAGTCGTAGTAGTGGAAAAAAGACTGGAACAGAAAAAAGTAAAATCGAGAGTATTCTAAGAATTCGGAAAACCGTAGAATATGTGGTACTGCCACAACCAAGATGGCTACAAGAATAAATAGAGATTTTCTAAGCTTCACTCTAATTGTAATAACATCACTAGTAGCGAAAATTCCAGGTAAAACAACCACGCTCTCGCATAATTCCAAATTAAATTACTCGAAATTCATTAATTATTTTATTGAATAAACACGAAACACTATTAACGATATCTTGTTTCTCGCCCTTCGCAGCCGCCTTGTTTTATGAAAACAAAACTACATCGCTCTGCGTTCTCGCGCCCTCGATGCTGTTTTGTTTCGAAACAAAACTAAAGCGTTTGTCGACGGTGGAGGATGTTTTTGAGGTTGCTAGGCGAGAGCCAGCGGAGGTGTTTGCTACTTGTTAATGGCTTGATTTGTGCGCAAGGATTCCAAGGATTCTAACAAGGAATCAGGATAAAATGTAGCACAGCTCTCTGCGCGATGACGTACGAACCCGGAGTTCCGGGGTTCGAATCTTCTTCAGTGTGTGATTGTCGTAAATTGTAAAAACATCGTCTTGCATTAAGAATATCTCCGTTGCCGCTTTGAATTTAAAAGCTCGTCGCACGGATTGAGGTTTTGACTGCACCAAGAGGAATCGGTCAAAGTGGTTGGATTCCACTATAATAAAATCTACCATTCTGTAATTAGGATTAAATCCTTTTGTAAGTTAAAGCCATTGGTAGTTATGAAATAATTTTGTCACATTCCGAAAGCACGTTGCTTGGTAACCGCCCGGGCTGTTAACTTAAAAGCAACGTGCTTGAGGTAGTTTATTGTAAGTCATTTATCAATGGTCGAAATTTTTTTGCAATTGTAATTTAATTATTTATTGAAAGCACGGAAGTCATTTTAAAACAATATTATTAATACATAACCGTCAATAACTCTGTCATATGTCATTTTGTCTTTTTGACAGAAATGCTTGATATCAATAAAAAATGTTCTAAAAGTTTGACATTTATTTTGAACCACTTAGAATAAAGATATCTTTAATCGAAAACTGCATGTAGAACGAACGTTACAAAAAAATTTCCATGCCAAAGACGACCAACAGCTCCTAATTTCGAGCTAATTCAATTTACCTATATGCGCTGCCAAAGTACCCCAAAAATTCTGCCTACTTTAGCATCCTAGAAATAATTTTTTTTTCAGTTGTTCTCCAAGATTTTTTATGCATAATAATCCCACAAGCTCATCGGTACGATGCCTTTATAAAAAGTTGAATATACTAACACATTTTTAAGTTACGCGAAGAAAATTGGTCAAAACCTGCCAAAGTAACCCCGTTACGTTCAGTTTTGTAATAAATAAAAATATTTTTATCTAGATAAAAATAAAGTTAACTTACTTTTGATTTATCTAGATTAAATAATCATTGAAGGAATTATCTAGATAATAGATACAAGATTATCTAAATTATTATTAGATAATACAAAAAATATAAATGACATATTCTAAAGCTATAGCGAGCCGACAGCGTTTCAATCTTGTGCACAGTTTGAATTTGAATTCCATTAAAATTACAATAATTGAAAAAATTAATTCTAATTTTACAAAAATCTAGATGATATTTGAAAAATACATAAGTAAAGGTAATTTGTAATTTTATCCAAGTACATTATGATAATAGATAAATAAGAAAAAAATTACCTAGATAAGATAAAATATATATTTAAATTGGATGCATATCAATTGATTACTTATTAATGTATTCAATGAATTTAACATTTTATTGGTTTTGAGAAACGTCAAAAAATAATCAGCATAATTTATTAAAAGTAAAAGTAAGCGAAAAACAAACAATCCGCCTCTGGATTCTCCATCTTTGTCTAACACATTACTCTTATGAGATACATTGTACTGCTATCTCTGCCATACTGCCAAAACTTGTGATTTTCACTATAGATAATTATTTAGATAAAATTATCTAGATGAAGTTACAACACTGTTACGTTACGGTATTTTCAATACTTCAAACTAGCTCCAATAATAACAATCCTCCAGTATCCACTATAAGTAATATTGGTTTCTACCCCACTATAATAAACTGGCCAGTATTTCCGGAGCTCGGCCGACAACAGTGTAAAACAACAACTGACTTTATAGGAGCGTATTAAACAGTTTTAATACCGCGTGCAACTAAGTTTATATCTCGTGGCGCTCGCTGAATATTAATGCGAAGGGTTTTTTCCTGAATACGATCCTGGCGACGAGGCTACGGCCCTAAACCAGCGAAATGAGATAATATATTATTGTCTCCACAATATGAAGACAATGTAGACACAAGTGTTATGGCGAGCAGTAGATGCGGGCCGTACAATGTGTCGGTGAGAGAATTGTTGCAACCAGGGAATCTCAAACTTTTAAAGGGTTTTTATACCCTTATTTGAGGGATTGGCAGCGTACAGTACTGGAATTGATGATCGAACACCGATGGTTTTTCATTTTACACTCACAATTTTTAAATCTTTTATTTTAATTCATCGTCTTGTCATCATCTCTGTCTGTCTGTCTGTCTACGTACGGCAAAAAAAAAGTCAAAAATGACCCACTTCCCGAGATCCTATCGAGCTTAAATTTTGCAAATAGACTTTTGTCACCTAATGCCCATGTCACACCGGCGTGGCTCGAAGCACGGTGCTCGATGTGGCATTTTGCTTCGTTCAAAGCTGTCAAAAGGGTGTCACACCGGTATAGCAAAATGCCATACGAAAATTTGTATATTGCTATGTTCACATCGTACTTTGAAGGTTTTTGAAATTTTTTTTGACAGCTGAGAATTAAAATTCATAAATTTTTTGTTTTAATTAAATCAATAATTAGTTCATATATTGACAAAAGCTTAAAGTGTTATATTCTTATTATCTAATTACTTACTGTTACTATTTTGACATCAATTATTCACCAAATGTCAAAAATTATATTGACGACTCACTGTGAAATCAGCAACAAATTTCCATATGTCAAAATGCTCGACGGAATAGCGGCGATAAATTTTTACGTTATTCATTTTTTTCCATCGAACACCGTGCTTCGTGCCACGCCGGTGTGACATGGGCATAACAATACACTTTGGCAAACTTTAGCTATCTCAAAATGTACTGCACCGATTGCGGTCAAATTTGGTACAGTAATAGTAATCTAACTTATGATATAGATATATTAAAATGTTAGTCCGCCATCTTAAAACAAAATGGCGGACAGATATCTCAAAATGTACTGTAACTATTGCGTTCAAATTTGGTACAGTAAGTGCTAAGAATCTGTCTGAAACATAGTCCGCCATCTTGAAACAAAAATTTAAATAAAAATCGAGTCTCATATATAAAGGATTTATAATCAAAAACTTAGTTTTTTCGGGGTTCGTTTTTTTCTAACACTAGCTTTATCTGTTTTAAACTAAGCCTTGGCTGAGGCTCATTGCCAGGAGAGGTAATTATAAAAAAATTTGTTTATTTATTTCGATATTATTGGTATCGTCATGGTTACAAATAAAACATAAATTGGTTGAACGTAGATTGAACTAACTAAATACCATTATTTTTAATAACAAATAATTTTAGTAGTAGATAAAATTATGTGTGTATTACGAGCGTAAAGTGTCTTTGTTCCTCTTGCACTATTGCAGCGAGTAACAAAGAGTCACTTTACGCTCTTCATACGCAAATAACTATTGAGGGTAATTTGTAGTAGGTAGTTTTTTGTGGGTACCAAATGCAGTGGTTTGGGTACCGCTGGCGAAGGTGTCTCCCGGCGGGGGGTCCCCTAGAGAAACAAATGATAAACGCACGCAGAGACGTCGTGCTGTTTTTATGAGTTGTAAAAATGAATTGTAAAGCGACCGAGAGTGTACAAATGTCGTTATCTCATTATGTGACAGAAAATTCTCAGTTTTGGTTTAAGTGTTACGAGTTTAAATCGAAACTACGTACCGTAGATTTAGATTATACGCCGGGGTTGTAAATATAATCTCGCATATAATATAACGCTGCTATTAACTACCTTCGGTGGCGGTGAGAGTCGTTATGAGCAGCCTACAAAATACAATGTTACACAAACCACATTCACACCATATTCCGTCATAATGCTGCAATGGACTCTTTCTAATTTCACTGCAAAAAATCTGATGTGACAGCACACGACCTCTCGCCTAATTCTGCTTATTCTACTAATCTAATAAATAGTTTTACTTACATTTTAATAGTTTCATGTTCATGTAATATGTAAACCAAATGCAAACAAAAGATGTCAACTGTACTGCCACTGTCATAATCATTCAAATTTTGTGTAGAAACAAATTTCATTTTATGGATAAAAAGATACTGGAATTTCAAATTTTTTGTTAAATACTACCAGATTCAGCAAATTGTATTTAAAATTATCTGTGCCCATAGATAATTATATTATCTTTTATTTTTAATAGCAAAAATTGTCATAAATAAATAATATACCAATTTATTTAAGGTAAACTATATCAAGCTTCAAAAATTACTACTTCCGGTTTGCGGATTTCTACCAAAATCTCATCCGGTGTTAAAATCCTTGTTAAAACCTTAAATATGAAATTTGGTTATAAACGGTTTGATACTTTTTAAGTTATCGTGGACGAAAAATCGTCACATAATTCATACATCCATACGCACACACACAGATATCATCGTGAAAATAGAAAAATTCGTATTGTAGAGACCCTGAAACGTGCTAATCCACCAAAAACTCATACTCGAAAATTTTGACCCATTACAATACCTCTCTTATGCCTATGGCACACCGGTCGAGGAGCATCGAGGACCATCGAGTAACTCCTCGATGAAACGAAAGAACGCACCCGTCCGCGATGGATTTCTATTTAATCGGTGACAAATACATCAAAGTTTTGCGCGAAATCAAATCCAAAGATACGTCTGAAATGAGATACATTCGTTTCATCGAGGAACAACTCGATTAAAATAGCGGCGCCCCTATTTTTCTTCGAGGACGGGGTGCGTTCTATCGTTTCATCGAGGAGTTACTCGATGGTTCTCGATGCTCCTCGACCGGTGTGCCATAGGCATTATAGAATATGAGGCGAGAGGTAATATAGGTTTTGTGCTGGCCATATCAAATTTGGGTTTGTTTCATCTACAAACAAAAATGTTTAGAATTTAGCAGAAAATCCAGTATCCAGTCAGTTGCAGACAATTGAGTAAATTCGACAGTATATTTTACAGACCATCTTCATCTTAAAATCAAGATCACGTACATTAAACCGCGAATAGTTCTCGTTCCCGTTGTCCTATAAGAAAGAACATTCGTGCTAGTTGAACTTGAACTCACGTCATATAAAACTCTCGTCGTATAATCCGCCTGTTGCAATCCCAGTCTGCTTCCGACACATGCAGTGCTGCCACCACACAGCCGCAGCACCGAATGTCCCTAAACGCCGTGCGAACACTCACCACTCAGATTACATCGGTTTACACGGGTAGCACGGATCGGTTACAAACGCGGTTATGGTGGAGAACAGTTTAGAGCAATGATTGCTACGAAAAGATTTTGTCGCTCAATAAGATCTGCAGTCATCAGTTTAAAGTTTAGTTTACTTGATTCTTAAGATTCTACGGAGATGCAGAATCCTGGAAAAGAATAAGTTTTCTTCTTTCTAGAGATAATTACGTGGTTTTGAAGCAATCCATAATTTATAAATTCTTCTTTTCCAAGACTCATTGAAGATTCAGTTTAGCGACACCGCAATTTAGCAAATAATTTTCACTAGAAAGAAAAAACTGATTTTCCAGGATTCTGAATCTCCATAGAATCTGAATCTCCATAGAATCTCCATAGAATCTTCGTCTACCTATTTTTCGAATTCCTGAAATACTCTCGATATTACTATTTTCTAATTCACTCTCTTCCCCACTACTACGACTGCCTGAACCCAGCCCTAAAATCGTACTTTGCCGCATCCTAGCTATACAATGTCATTTTGAAGTTGAAAAATATTGTAAACATGGCTCCAGTATTCCCATAATTACTTCTGTATTTTTTAAAGAAATTAAATAAAACAACAGGCTTCTTGCTTTTTCAATTTTTCTTTCCATTTATAATGATCGACAAAAATCATATCAAATCGTATCAAATAATGACAAAAAACGTCATTTTTAAATATTTTTTACTTAAAATTCCTAGGCCAAAGACAAAAAATAAAGAACTAAAGGCATTAAGACATCCTTTATTAATGCACTCATATGTAAAAGAATCATAATATATTTCAATTATAACTAAAGTAAACGTGGGAGGCGTACACCTTTGTACCGCTGTAAAATTTTAGGGTAGACGAACACCTTAAGGGTCTCGTCTCCGTAACAAAATATTGCGTGTTTAGAGGTGTAGCAGTTTTTGCTTTACTCATTGCATATTAAAAATTTGAAGGAAGAACAGGTACTAGATGTTTGTGAAAGAATTAATCTAGGATTATGCCGAGTTAGAATTCTGAAAAAATCTTTGGAATACATATAAAAAATTAATGAAAAAGTGTGTTTTCAGTAATTTCTTACAAGCTTTATCTTATGATTAAGAGATTTATTAAAAAATGTAACTCGGCATAATCCTAGTTGCATTCTTCGTCTGTAAATAAATTTTTTAAATTTTCATTTCTCTATAAAACTTCGTGAGTATTTTAGAAATTGCTAGACTGCTTTTACTTATTTTAAGCGAGCGTTTCTATGTATTAACATAGGACAAACGCGGTGTTGAGCTACTTGGAGTCGATACCCTTAATATAAATGTTATAAAAAATCGTACAGTTTAGTTTGCATCCGATATAACAACTAGGCCTAAACCGAAAGAATCAATTCACAATCTCTGCGTCGCTGGTGTTAGTATGGCGTGATCCGATGTGTTAGCTTGTGGGTCGGTCGGTAAATCAGGCGGTTTTTCCAGTGAAGCGTCGAGAGTCTCGAGCCGCTAACAACTTACCCTGGATGCCTGCGGGACGCCGGGATAACCAGTAGCGGTCGCCGCATCTGGGGAACATGTGTCCCGCTCCAGAGAAAGGGAAACTCCGAGCGGAAAGAATGCCAACGGAATTTACACCACTGATTTCCAAATTAGTACAATGAGTCGCCAAAAATTCAGGGACAAATAGGCTGGAACTGGATACCCTAAAGTAGTATTTTGCGACCTCAAATCAGTTAGCAAAGTAAACAAAAATACGTCGTTAAGACGTCTTTATAATGTCCATGTCTGTAAAACGTCTGATCCAAATGTAATCACAAAGACGTCACATACGTGTTATGTCCTCTAGTCTGGATGTTTCAAAGATGATATTTTCTTTCATGCAAATGACATCTATTCAATACCTTTTCGACTGTCAAATGATGTCCTATTTAATAAAATTATGACCAATATACGACTTAATTTTGATCAATATAGGATTCCTGTATGTCATAACCAAGATGAATTTTGAAACAAATATGACTCGTATATATTGTAAGCGGGAGATTTAAAACTGGACAACTGGACAACATAATGACGACTTAAAGACTACCGCATAAGACGTCTAAAATTCGACCAATACTAGTCTCCTTATGACATCTATAAGATGTACGTCTTACAGACGTTAATACGATCGATGTGTTGTATGGGTAGCTTTAATATATTTTATAGAAATAATTAGTTGTCTCGTATGAACGGCATGAGAGCTCCTAGCACTTGTTTTACTTTCAAGAAACTTTTATGGAAAAATTTCCTTATGTTCATGTCACACCGGCGTGGCAAGAAGCACGGTGCTTGATGTGGCATTTTGCTCGATGGAAAGCTGTCGAAGGACTGTCACACCGGTATAGCAAAATGCCATACGAAAATTTGTATATTAATGTTATATTTCAAGAAACTTTTAAGAAAAAATTGCCTTATGCCTATGTCACACCGGCGTGGCATGAAGCACGGTGCTCGATGTGGCATTTTACTCGATGAAAATCTGTCAAAGGGGTGTCACACCGGTATAGCAAAATGCCATACGAAAATTTGTATATTACTACGTTCACTTCGTACCGCTTCGTACTTTGAAGGTTTTTGAAAATTATTTTTGACAGTTGAGAATTAAAATGCATCAATTCTTTGTGTTAATTAAATCAATAATTAGTTCATATATTGACAAAAGCTTAAAATGTTATAGGTACTCTTATTATTTAATTACTTACTGTTATTATTTTGAATTATTCACCAAGTAAGTGTCAAAATTATATTGAGGACTCACTGTGAAATCAGCAACAAATACTCGACGGAATAGCGGCTATACAACTTTTACGTTACTCATTTGTTTTATCGAGCACCGTGCTTCATGCCATGCCGGTGTGACATAGGCATCATTAAAAAAAATATTATTGTATCTGACTGGATCAAATGCACAAAACATTAGAGTTATAAAGTTGTAGCAATTTTGAAGTACTCCACCCAAACTGAATTATTTCTCCATATCTCTTTGAGACCTCCCACGACTTCAGTCTTTCGCTTGTGTCAGAGTGAAACAGCGCGAGACCGGAGGTACAGGTCTAGGAAGACACCGAGTCCATCTGCCGGTCACGTCTCAAAGTGCCGGCTTCCTGTCCCGTTGCTCCAATGTCCACCAAGTACTGACCTCGACAATTCCCCAACATGCAAACCAAACAATTGCGTAATACAGGAAGAGAGTTATGGGGGAGATGATACTCAGATGCATCGAAATGCATGCGTGATCTATCACGCCTTTACCCAACTTGGGTGTAGCTTCAAATATATTTGTAACGGACCGGGTCACTGGATTGGAGTGGTTGGATTCCTCTATAACCAAATTAGCCGGGAATTTATCATTCTGTAGGGGAGGTGTTCTACTTTTTTGTGATGAGTTTTTCGGAAAATGATTGTACATTAAAGAACAACTAACTTTTGTTGATAACTATTATTTTTATTGTGATGATATTTGAAAGAATAATAGTAAAATCTTATATAAAGCCCTGTTCGCACGGCGATCTTTGGAGATTCTACGGAAAGTTAAAATCACGGCAAAATCCTGGCAAAGAAGAAGTTTTTTTCTTTCTAGTGAGAATTATTTGTTAAATTAAAATGAATCTTCAATGAGTCTTGGAAAAGAAGAATTTATAATTTATTGATTGCTTCAAAACCACGTAATTATCACTAGAAAGAAAAAAAACTTCTTCTTTGCCGTGACTTTAACTCTCCGTAGAATCTCCAAAGATGCGGTGTTGTACCTTGGAACAGAGCTGGTTGTACTTCGGGACAAATAAAATGTAAGGAAAAAAGAAAGAATCAAACGAAACAGAAACAATTTGTTTAACTACCTATATAGTAATTTGAAACGAATGTATTTATATAAATTTTTTATGTTACACATATTTATCCAAAGAAATATAATTGAGTTTGGGAAGAGAAATAAAATGATCCCATTTTATACGATTTAAAGTCTATACCCTAGCGCGATACTTAAACTTTTAGTTTAGCATATGTACGCAATTATAATTTCCCTTATCCTTGAAAATTAAATTTGAAGTTTACATATCCTCGAAGACATGTACCTGTGCCTTGGAACCATATCCCAAGGTACAAGAAAATTATTGTCTATTGTAACTGAACAATAACTGCATGAGTCTTGAAACTTGTATCACTTTATTTTCAACAGTGTTGTCAAATTCTACTTGAAATTAGTATATTTAACGCTAGATGTTTCTGCAATTAATTGATGTTGTCCAAAGGTACAACACTCTCTTCTAGTCTAGTAATTGGGAGCTAATCTTGTTGAATAGTGAATGCATGAATTAAAATAGTTCTTTTCCAAGACTCATTGAAGATTAAATTTAGCGGCACCGCTATTTGACATGAATAAGTTATATGAAACAGGGCATAAGTCTGCCTCACTGAAATTAATATACAAATTCAGTTGGGTTCAAATGAAACATAAACGTATCAAACCTACACATGTCATATCATGTGTACTACAAGCAATTCCTCTTTACATTTCTTCTTCGTCGGGCCATCAGGTCCAGTCGTTGTGTATGTACGTACGTATGTCACGATATGTGGACATGTCTACATGCGGACAACGAACATACGGACGTACGACGTAGCGTAGTAGCTGCGGTAGGTAGAACGTGGAACATCGGAACGCGTGCGCACGATTGTCGTATTTATATTCTAAGATACGGTAATAAATAAGAAATATAAATGCAGCCGAAGCTATGGAGACTGGAAAGTTTATACCCAAGATATTGAGAAATAATAATTGTTCTTTATTGACGGATATTTAGATAGACGAATCAACCAATGAGATCCTTAGCATTTTTTTCGATCGAATCTACCTTCAAATCTTAAAGAATATAAATTTATAGAGAGGGCATTGGAACAAACAATGAAGGAATTTTGCTAAAGGTATCCGCCATCTATTTGGAGATAATAAGTTTAGTAAAATGTAAAAAGTAACATTTATGCAATTTTATTGTTTATCTAAAAATTATTCAAATTTTTTCAATTAAAGCTCTCTAGGAAAAAAATCTATTCGAAGAATCAAAACAATTTTTAAACGATGGTTTTTACACATTTTATTCAAATTATGCCGAACTTAAGGAGGTTCCCTAGACATTTTAAAAAATGTTCTAATGCAACCAAACTTTGAATTTATGTTGTCTGTGTCATAAAAATGATACCTGAATTTTTTGGAAATTTTTGACCACGTTTTGAACGAAATTAATTGTTAAATTTTAATATTTTGCATGGACTCTTATGGCTTTCCATTAATTGATTAAATAAAAAGATGTTAGAAATGTTCTATTTAATTAATTTTTGGTATATAAACGTATGCAAGCACGGACATCAATTTCCCAAAATTTGAAGAAGGTTGACCACATAGTTGTAACAATATTGTCGATTGAAAAAAAAATCTTCAAGCATTTTTTGATTAGTGAATTAGAAATTATTGTAAAAATATATCACCGCAACTGAACGAATTGCAATATCGACTAACACCCGTTGACCGAATTTTGTTTTACATTAATAAAAATATTTTTACTAATTAAATGCTGATATCTGAGTACGCCACTGCATGTGTAGGGAACCTCCTTAAATAGTTCGGGAAAAAGATTCTGCTGAATAGCATAAAATTAAAGCATTTACGAAAGCAGGTTATTAAAACTTATAGTGGTAGCCACAGCCGATTTTTGTTGTTGAAATCAAATTTATTTTAGTATTTCAAGGATAAGACAACACATACAAATGTTTTTTTCTATCTGCCCATAGATGGACATATAAATAACTAAAATTATAGGCAAGTTACCGCCCTAATTACAATGTGAAAATGATGAAAAATCCATAATTAAGTTTTGAAACTTGTCATGAAATTGTAGTTTTATCTAACATTAATTTATGTCTTTGAGAAATAATAAAATAATGTTGGCTTATCCTAACAAGCAAAACGTGTCAGTTGACAAGCTGGACAAAGCCCACTACGATATTCGTTGTTTTATGTAAATCGTCCTTAATTGAACGGACGCCGCGTGATTTTCACATCCTTGTTTAATTTCTACTGTAACATGTGTCGAGCGCGAAAATAGCATGTGGATTTAATTATTTTAAATGTTAGTTCGCATTTTCGCCGCGGCGCTGTCAACAGAATTAGCCTACCAAGATGTGCAGTAATTGAAAGCGTAACATAGGAAATTGAAGACCTGTCCCGTTTTTCAAAATTGGCAACGCGATATTTGTTTGCTAAGTTAGAAATGTGCTACAAATTCAAGTTTAGCTGATTAGCTACAGAGCCGTAATATAAAATTAACACTTTCCAGAAATGACTTTTTGTATTAAGGCGCTACACTTGTGTCAAAAATATAGTGAAAAAGGGAGCTTGCTATATTACAAACTGAGCTCTTGTTAGTACACCTACACTGTTCATATTTTATATATAGATAGTTAAAAGATGACTCTAGAGTGCTAAGAAATTATATTTTTGAAATACTTAATGGTATTTTAGTAATAAATTAGTAAAAATAGTCAATTTGGCCGATTTTTTAAAACTTTTTTCCTCAGATGTGTAATTTTTTTTGACAAAAAATATTTTCTTAGCACTCTCACGATCAATGCAAGGAATCGACTATTTAAAGCAAAATTAATAAATATGCAATAATAAGGCCGTAGTTTGTAATATTAAAATGCATAATTTAATTCTTATTTTCTCTAACTGTTGTCGCAACAGTGTATTGTATGAATTTTTCGATCAAATAATGCTTCGTAATTACTTATGGTAAATTTCGGATTTTTATTTTGAGCAATATAGCCAGAATCGTGAATTTTGATTCTATTGCAGCAATATTGCTTTCAACAAGTGTAGAGCCTTAATTCAGTCTTGCCTTCAAGAAAATATTGCAATTCAAACAGGGCGCTAATTTAAATAAGGGTTGTAACATGTACTAAGTGACTTATTTTACTACTTCTGGTACTTCATGTACATAATAAGAAGCATTGAAAGAAATTATTAACTAATTTTGAAAGATTTATGCATAATAGAGAGCTTTAAATTGACACCAAACTCGGTATAATTTGAATAATTTATAAAAATGTTATTTTTATTTTTCTACCAGAATTCTTTTCCCAAGAGCTTTAATTTGATACCACACACAATAGTATTTTAATAAAAATAAAAAGTTCTGTTTATAACGTTGGTACCAATAATTGAATAAAGCTCATTGACGAACTTAAACATAAAATTTCAGTCTAAATTTTTTTGGAAACGCTGGATGTTTAATTTGGCAGGCCTGAATCTAGCTATAGGTAGAGTTAAAAATAATATTAATGTTTTCTTTTTCATTTCAGGTAAGTGTATCAACTTCTTCTTTTCATTATCCTTGACGTAATGCCCGCCATTTTGAGCGGTAAGTACAATATTTATCGTTCTGTAATTATTAACGATTAATGTTATAATTTTAAATGCGATGCGAACCTACAACGAATGTTATTATTGTGTTGTGAATAATTTGCAAACAAACGTCGGGTTTCGAACCCGCGCCGCCTTATATGGCGCTCAACTTCTTGTAAGATTTAATTTAATATGTTGGTAGCGGAAAAGAAACAAAAGAGCTCCCAGGAACGTCTGTCATTTATTATAATGACGTTGCTATTTAGTTTATCTTATTTTAAATGTAAATTTTTATTCAAGATAATTATTGTTTTATAAGAAAGGAAAACATTCAAATGAAAAATAATTAAATATAATTAAGTTTAGATAATATATTAAAATTAAAGTAAAATAACATTGCTTGTTATTCTAGAATTTAAATAAATATAAAATAATTACACAGGAGACGGAGTGAAATGGGTTCCAAGATAATTGATATAATTAAAATTATTTCACAAAACGAAAACCTCAAATATTAAAATATATAACTCGAGATAGAAAATAGTTATTTACTTTATAAGTACCTACGTTAGTTTTTATTTTACAACAAGAGGTTCTATATTAATAAAACCAAGCGATCTACAAATACCTAACGCAAACGACATTATGTTTTTTTTTTGGCCGACGTACCTTTATATTTAATAGTATATTATACAGGTTGGTGGAGTTTAAATGCGAACATAGGGAAATATATGACAATGGAGTTATCATGCTAGGCATCTTGATATACGTGGAATAAGTACTGTCAATGTCAAAGTAGCTGTCATATTATTGAAATTTTTATTGTCATTAAAATATTTTCTTTGCATAAATTCTTATGTGTACGAGCAGAACGAGAAGGTTACATGCACTTTTAGATTTTATTATTATTTCTGTTATTGATTACTCTTTTTGCCACACAAATTCACATTACTTCGTTTTGTGACACTACTACAAAATATATCAAGATACCTGGCATGAAAGTTCGATTGTCATGTATGTTCCCTATGTTCGCATTTCACCTCCACCAACCTGTATATGAAAGGACTAAAGTGCATGATTTAATCCTGAGGGTAAAGTTTATTTACGAGCCGAAGGTGAGGGAACAATCACCTGAGGGACTAAAGGTACTTTAGTTCTGTGGTATATACGCTATTTTTGTACTTCATCCTCAAACGAATACAAAATAGTTTAAAAGAATACACATTTTGCAATTTTGACAGTAAACTTATGACAAATATTTATATTGCTACCACAGATTGTAACAAATAGCACGTATTACTTGACAACGGGATTAATTAATTCAATACCTTGAGAACAGGATTAGAAAAATAATCCTCCGGGATCAAATTAAGAACCCCAGTCCGTAAAAATGAAGACTAAAGAAGAGTTTTAGTCCCGGAAGTGCAAAATAGTATATATATAGTGAAGTTTATTTCCCTCACCTTCGGCTCGGGAAATAATCACCTGAGGGATTAAATGTACTTTAGTCCTGTGTGGTACGCTATTTTTTGCACTTCATCCTCAAACGAATACAAAATAGTTTAAAAGAATACACATTTTGCAATTTTGACAAATATTTATAACAAATATTTATTTTGTTACCACAGATTGTAACAAATAGCACGTATTTACTTGACAACGGGATTAATTAATTCAATTCCTTGGCAACAGGATTAGAAAAATAATCCTTCGGGGTCAAATTAAGAACCTCAGTCCGTAAAAATAAGAACTAAAGGAGAGTTTTAGTCCCGGAAGTGCAAAAAATATTTTGTATGAAGTTGACATTTCGTTTGTCAAGTAGCCTTGAAACAACTGCTCTGAGATGTCGCCTGTAAATGTCACATTTAAAATTAATCTGTTTTATTTATTATTGACACTATTGAACAACAAATTGTGTAAAGTAGCATTTTTATAGGCTCTCTTTTTATTTTAAAGTTACCTTTTTATTTGTCTATTTAAGAAATTTAATTCGGTATAATGCGGAAACAGTTATGACATGTGTAAAATCGCAACTACCATAGACGTCAACGATGTGCGATTGTTATGTTCACATTTATTTATCTTCGATCATTAAATACATTTTAGTTTAGTACTTCTATAAAACAATCATACATTATATTATATTATAATTATTTAATTTTCAGTACTTAGTATAGGTACTAGTAGAAAGTAATTTAAATAAAATGTGGTACGATCTGTGTATGTCGGTATTATTTGTGTGTAAAATAATAATTTGTCGTTATACTAATGCAGTGCTCGTTATATCCGACCGAATTTGCATTTTTATATCTGCAGCGCTGATTATTTTCGCATTTCTAACTGCAGATTGCATCTGCCCCCAAACGCATTTATATCCGGATTACAAATTGATTTATAATTAAAAAATCGTTAAAGAAAACGTGAAAATTTTGTATATAAATTCGTTGTCCCCCTGGTGTGAATATTCCGAAATAATTGTTTAATATGTAAATGAGGTTCATTAAAATTTTGACGTAATATTAATTTGAACATGATTGATGTAGAAAAACTTGCTTGTAATATTTAAATTAACACGATACTCTTATTGATAACGGTGACAAAATGTAATTTTGTTATTACTCTAATTATTTTGATACATATTTTTAGATTAATTTCACGAATACGACACAAAACGATAAAAAAAACTTCACACCTTCGGATTGGAAATTGTCACATAATTTGTCATTTTCTTCAGACCACAATAAATAATACATCCATTATATATTTTTTCTACTCCTGGTATTAAAACATCATTTAACGAACTGGCTTTGGCCGTTTTTGGTCACGGGCTGAACATAGCAACGGGGTGAAGAAGGTTCCTATATTTGACATATAATTTTTGTGAAGAACTGAGGAAAATTTATAATTTCTTTCAATCATTGACAATTTTTTTTCCCCATATAAAAATTAAATACACTTTTGTAGCTATGTGTAATATCTTTATGATTTAACCTAAAATTATTATAAATTAAATTTCACATATTTATGAATTTGTTGTTTAATTTTTAGTCGTAGAAAAAGTATAGTGTGTGACTCCAGATAGGTACTCGTTTTTTATACACTCGCTGCGCTCGTTCCTAAAAAACTCGTGACTAAAAAGACGTTTATAAAACTTGATACATAATATACCTATTAGTTACTTCTCAGAAAATTATAATAAATTATTTAGTTTTTGTATTTTAAACTATTTTCTATTCATAATCAAATATTAATTAATATTAAAATTAAACAGTAAAACAGTGTTATTATAATCATTTTAAATTTATACATACATATTAACATACACATTACATATTTCCCAAATAAGGGTTGTAATGAACCCCACAAAAAATAAAAATACATATTCTAATATATTTAAGCCAGAAATCAAATTATTTTTTCAGAATTTATGTATTTTTTCATTTAAATTTTAAAGCAAGCATCTTTATAATAAAATCTTGGTTTGAACTTGTAGGTATTAGTAAATTGAAGCAGTATTGTCTTAGCTGTCGAAGTGAACGTATATTATTCTGATGCTTCTGTTATATAATATAGTATAATATTGTGTTAATTTAGTGTAAATATATTAATTTAGTGTTGGTTTAGTGTAATAAAAGTAGTGCAATAGTGCATGTGAGTAAAGAGGTCACTGATCATCTCGTAGCTGTATTAGAAATCTACAAAAAATTATCAGGTAGCTTATTTATTATTATAATATTTTTGTCAGCATATTTATGGAGCCATACCTTGTTTGGGTGTAATTTATGATTATATGAGACTCTTTAAAATAATACAATAAATTGTACAAATCAGGGTCACATTAATTTACAGGTATCAAACGAATTTATTTTATAATTCAACAGCAAAAGCTATTACTGTAGTATAGATATTTTGTTAAATTATATTTCAGATTGTTCTGATTAAAGCGATAAAAGTTTCTTGTCAAAAATAACATTTTGCTGTTTAAAAATGTGTTTTAATAAATATATAAAATATAAATTCGCGTTACAGGCAGCAGCATATCGCAAAGTAACTTTTAGATCGTTTCATTTATTTTATAAAAAACATACGCATTGGTATTCGTAAAAATGAATTTTTATGTTTAGCAATTTCGAGTGTTTTATAATTTTATGTAAATACGCGAGCCGTTGCGGCCACCTGAGTCTACGTATTTTTTTATCTTTATTTGAAAAGTTTTCAAATTAATTTACTACCAGGAATTCGTTTTTAAAATCTTAATAAAACAATATTAATTAACATTATTATACGAAAATCCCGGGAAAAAATAAAATCGGTTCTTAAACTTTTTAATAGTGTTAACGAATTTTATGACGGCATTGTAAAGTCGATGCGCCCTGCATAGACGTACCCGCCGAATTCCTAGGAGGGAACACGTTTAACTGTTCACAAATCGATTCTTTGCGGATTCTTTCATGCCTCCAAAAAATTGCTATCGATATAATCTTCTTTTCCAAGACTCATTGAAGATTCAATTTAGCGGCGCTGCGCTTGTTCCTAAAATAACTCGTGACTAAAATAACGTTTATAAAATTTGATACATAATTATACTATTACAGGACAGTCAAATATTTAAATTAAAATTACGCAGTGGTAAAACTATTTCGTACGCCACTGCTCTACGGTAGATCGAAAAGTGCATTCACACTTTTGTTCAGTAAATATAGTCTCTCTCCTTATAGGCGGCGGTGTATACCTACCCGATGCGCAGGTGTTCTCCACAATAAAATATTAATTTTAATTCACTGCCGGCTCTGCCTTTTCCCCCAACCCCCTAGCCCAACCCTGCAAGACACGGGGCATTAAAATGATAATGTTTCGAAAATATTAAGAACTGGCTGTCTACCAAAATTGGTTGTAAAAAAGAATAAAAAATAAGGAGAGATGTTGCTTTGTTAGGAGCAGAATTATTTGTATTGGTTCGGATTTATGACTGTACGGACTTTAGTTTGTTGTTCTGATAACTCAGGTTTGAATTCAGTCTGATACACATTCCAGTTTAACTGTACAAAAATTACACAGGCCGTTGTTAGGGAGTTCACTAGTTGAGTCGTTGCTACGGTTATACAACCATTCATTGGTTCGGTGTTGTTCTACGTCACATATTAAGCGGCCCATCTACGCTTTTTTACGTACACCACTGGATTCCTCCTATCAAACTACATATAAATACATATTTTCTTTAAAAAATTATGTCAGGTACAATTTTAAATGCATTTTGAATAATTTTATAAATGTCGAAAATTTTCGAAATTTTCGATTCGCTCAAAATTTGGTTATAGCCTATTTTGGACCCGAGGAATCCAATGGTGCCACTAAAAAAAAATTTCGGCGATTACTTTTTGAGATAATTTTTGCAGGTGAAAGACGGGAGTAAATATGACTGTAATTTTTTCACCATTGGATTCCTCGCGTCGAATTACATATAAATCCAAATTTTCGCTGAAAAATTCCAACGGGTATAATTTTTACAAATGGTTTTCAAAAATGGCCAAAAAAGAGGGTCTACCCCTTGATAAAATTTTGGCCAAAATAACTTTTTCTCTCAGAATTGGCTGAAAATTTGGTTACATACTAATTCGACCCCGAGGATTTCAAATCTGGAGTCAAAAATTTTTTACGATCAATATTTTTCGACTTAATTTTTTTAAGTCGAAAACTGGTCGAAATGGATAATTTATTTTTTCACCATTGGATTCCTCGGGTCAAATTATGTAGGAATCCAAATTTTCACGAAAAAATTCTAAGGGGTACAATTTTTATTGAGGTATTTCAAAAACGGTACAAAATCGAAGAGATAAAACTTGCTTATTTTCTAGCCTAAAGAATAATATTATGAATTGGCTTCAAATGTGGTTATATACTAATTCGACAACGAGGATTTCAAATCTGTAGTCGAAATTTTTTTTCGAGCAACAGATTTCAATATAATTTTTTTAAGTCGAAAACTAGTCGAAATAAGAAAAATATTTTTGCACCATTCGATTCCTCGGGTCAAATTATATAGGTGTACATAGTTTTAGAAAAAAATTCTATCGAATATCAGATGTACATACAGATTTTATAATCAGGATATGTCGAAATTTTTAAAAATTGTTCATTTGATAAAAATGTTTGAACTGTTACTAAATGAGGGTCAGCACAAGACTTCCCGCCATACTTACTTTATTCTTTTTACTTATTATACAAATATATTAATATATAGGTACCACTACTTACTCACAAATACATTTTAGTCATTTTATTTAAACTGCAGAAGAAGATATAAACGATATTTTACTATTGTAACTGTTACTGTCATGTCATAATCATTTAAATTTTACGTAGTGACAAATGTGGCAGCTTCACATACTATGAGACATCCACATTAAATAATTCTACAAAACGTGTGTGCGGTCAACTGACTCATTCTGAAGAAACCAACCAGTGTTTGGACTTCGTTTACGGGTAGTGTACCTACTCACACCAACGCAGAAACCCGCTATCCTTTTTTACAATTTTATTGTTATTATAACCACATTTATTACAGACACAAAGTTTTATTATTACGCCATATTCGAGGGCATTCATCTTATAATAATAAATGTTAATTATTGAAAGAATATATTGTTCTACAGCCTTGAATCGTCTTTAATGATATGAATTACTATATTGTGTTGGTATGCACCGTACCATATATTTACAACAGAAAGAACGACGCAGAAGAAGAGGTTACATAGATATGTTTACTATTTTGCTAATGAAATGATTATATAGATGCCTTAGAAGAACTTGTATTTTATTATTTAGGATCGGTTTTATTGTACAATAAAAATTTTTGGATTAGTTTATTGCTTAGAGAATAGAAACTTTTTTAATTAACGAAACTCATAGTTAATAAAATACTAAGCATTGTTTTAAAATAGCGTATTGTTTAACCAGTATTTTAGCCATTTACTCGTCTTGGGTGTGGAAGTGGATTATCAACTGTAATTACACAAGAACTTTTTATTTGGCCGGATAAATTTCTGTTTGTGTTGATCTGAAATTTATTCGGAGGAAATAAAATGCTGGAGTGTAATTCAAGAAGATAATTTAACGACACTTTTGGTTCTTCTTCACAAATATTATAAATATGAAGCAAATGACATTTTAGTGTTTTGTTTGATTGCTAAGAAAAAGGTAAATAAGGTTTTATCACTTGCAAAAGTTACCTTTCTTTTTATCCGGTGTCAAAATGATAATATTATCAAGTGTAATTACACAAGAGCTTTTTATTTCGCGAGATAAATTTTTGTTTGTATTGAAACCTTGTTACCTATAGTCTGTCCCAAATAAGAATATAGTATGGAGCAAGATAGAGCTTACGATTTGAGCGTTCTGATTGGTCTAGCCGGAAACCAAGTTTACATCAGCGAAAAATTTGTGATATGCGCGCATCATTTAGCTAGCTGTCGAACGCCGTAGTAGTAACAGCTGGTATTGTTGAAAAAGTGAGTCGTTGATTAGTGTCAGTAGCGCCTGACGCACGGAACATAACACTATTTCAAAAATACCGCGCTACGTTTAAATTTCTATTTAATGTGTGTAAAACGGGCTGGCTCCGCAGCGCTATCTACTATACTCTTATTTGGAACTGGGTATAGTAATTTGAAAATTTGTTTAATAAAATCACGACATCGTAGGTGGAGTGATTTTATTTTAAAACAATTTTTCGAGTCAAATTGCTGCCAGGTGACAAGGTTGAGATGTCAAACAGAAATTTATTCGGAGCAAATAAAATGCTCGAGTGTAATTCAACGACTCCTTTGGTTCTTCTTCGCATTCCCAAAATCTAATAATTTCACTGACAAATATTAGAAATATGAACCAAATGACATTTTAGTGTTTTGTTTAATGTTTGGTTGCTAAGAAAAAGGTAAATAAGGTTTTGTTACTTGCAAAAAGTTACCTTCCTTTTTATCCGCTATCAAAGCGATAAAATTATGTTTTTTGCACTTCCGGGACTAAAACTCTTCTTTAGTCTTTATTTTTAGGGACTAAGGTTCTTAATTTGATCCCAAGTTATTATTTTTCATATTTAATCCCGTTGTCAAGAAATTGAATTAATTATTCCCGTTGTCAAGTAAATACGTGCTATTTGTTACAGAGTATCTATGGTAACAATATAAATATTTGTCATAAAATTTACTGTCAAAATTGCAAAATGTGTATTCTTTTAAACTATTTTGCATTCGTTTGAGGATGAAGTGCAAAAAATAGCGTATATACCACAGGACTAAAGTACCTTTAATCTCTCAATATATAATATACTATTTTGTGTCAAATTGCTGTCAGGTGACAAGGTTGAGATGTCGAACAGAAATTTATTCGGAGCAAATAAAATGCTCGAGTGTAATTCAACGAGATAATTTAACGACTCCTTTGGTTCTTCTTCACATTGCCAAAATCTAATAATTTCACTGACAAATATTAGAAATATGAAGCAAATGACATTTTAGTGTTTTGTTTATTGTTTGGTTGCTAAGAAAAATGTAAATAAGGTTTTATCACTTGCAAAATGTTACCTTCCTTTTTATCCGCTGTCAAAGCGATAAAATTATGTTTTGTTTATGGCTTACTTTATACAGGAGTGGAATTATCAGTATAAAATAGTTATTTGTTTACCAAGGGCAGAAAGTAGCTTTTTCAGAATGAGGCAAACGTTGTAGCACGAGCGCAGCGAGGGATGCAACTATTCGAAGTATTTTTCTACTATTAATTAATTTGTATTAATTTTTCATTTATATCATAATATCTACAAAAGCTAAAATTTGGAATACGGTAAACCTGGCTGTATTATAAAATATGCTTTATCTATTCTAAGTATCTTTAGTAAAATAATTACAAATAATGCTGTTAAAGTGTCAATCTGTCAATGTTGAATATATTTATGATTTCCCGGTTCCAGGGAAACAGAATGGCAAAGGCAAGTCACCTTAATTAATTTATTTTTATCATAGGAAGCGTAGGTATTCCATTTTTCTACCAATTAATAACAGTTTCTAAAAAGCAAATTTAATACATGGTTTCGATTTTACCGTGAGAGCCATAAATTTAATTCTGTTTGTCATAATGAAAATTAAAAATTGTCGGTAATCGATAAGAAATTGATTTATAGCTCGCACAGCGAATGAAAAAATGCTTTCGTTTTGATATTAATCCCACCTTTTTATTAATTTCTATAAGGAAACATTTTCATTGTAATATATTTGCGATTAAGTACATTTCCATTAAATAATTACTTAATTTCTTATAACATTTTCCCACAGTCATAAAAAAAATCGCAAGCACCATAACGCGTACTGTCATTCGAAAATATTTTTTCGTTTCCCTCTCAAGCCTTCTATTCAAATCAAATATCTTAAATTACCTACTTAATACTAGTAAAACAAACATACAAAATTGAATTATTTTTAATGAAACAATAATTACTTCACCCAGTGGTTGTAGCATGAAAATTATTTGACAGGGAAACATGAAAATTAATTTTGCGATTTAAAAAAAAATCTTTTTGATTCGTAATCAGCATATCAAAGTACATATACCCTTAACGTATGTACCTGAAGTTATGAAACACCCTGTATATTTTTTACAGTGACGGTCACAGTTACATAAATGGCTATATTAATGTCACCAATCAAATCGTTACGCACATAAATTTACCAAAATCAATTTAGTGTGCTTTATGACAGTTTAATTTAAATTTTATTATGAAAAAGACGCTAAATTAAAAAATAGTATAAAGAACTCATTTTATAAAACTTTTTTCGCACTTGTTCTTTAGTAAACTCGCCCGAGGAATTTGGTCCGCGAAGAAATCATGTCAAATAAAACTTATTCATTAATATACTTACTATTATTTTGGCTTTTTTGATTTAAGTTTCAAAATAATTCGTTGTACTATTATGCTGATTATGAGGAACCAAAAATAGCTTATCTACATTTATTAAATAGTCCATGACAGTAAAATTTAATTATTAAAAAGACACTAAATAAAAAAATAGTATAATAATAATTTTATAAGACTTTTTTCGCACCCGAGGGTTCGTTTTACTAAATTTGGACGCGTGCAAAAAACAAAACTTGTTCTTTAATATACTGTAGTATATATTTCCCACTTTGCAACTATCCAAGTGTGGTTCTGCCTTCCTCCCTAAGGCTGCTTGCTCGCCGCCCCCTGAATAAAATATCATAGACCCTCCACCCCTTGCCACCTCGCCAGGCACAATGGATTTCAATATAAATAATTTAGCTGCACTCTCTCGAAAAAATATATTTCGCTTTCATATTTTATGATATCGCATAAAAAAATAATGGAATAATATATCAGTTGCGTATGAAGCAGGGCGCTCTGGCCCGACGCTTTATTTGTAGTTACTTATTTATATTTAATCAGTTGGGGCGAAGTGCTAGGGCAGGTGGGCGGAAGGGGCCCAACAGGGACACGAAACGGACTGCAGGACTTTCTCAACTTCGCCGGGAAATTATTACCAAATATAGACAAGTGTTTTGCCAGTTTGTCAATCAGAAAAACTGAAATAATAGTTATTTGTTTGTGTACTTAATGTTAAAAGTAGGCTATATGCCATTTTTTAAAATAAAGTATCACTTTAAGGGGCTCCTCTACCTATTTTTTGAATTCTTACAATACTCTCGATATTACTTTTTTTCTAATTCAGTCTCTTCCCCACTACTACGGCTGCCCGCACCCAGCCCGAAACTCATACTTTGTCGCATCCTAGCTATGCAATGTCATTTTGAAGTTGAAAAATACTGTAAACATGGCTCCAGTATGACCATAACTTCTGAATTTTTTAAAGAAATTAAGTAAAACAAAAATTATTCGAAAAAGTAAGGTTGCTTTTGAAATTTTTCTTTCCATTTATAATGACCGAAAAAAATAATATCAAATCTTATCAAATAATGACCAAAAAACGTAATTTTTAAGTATTTTTTACTTCAAATTCCTAGGCCAAAGATAAAAAATAAAAACTAAAGGCATTAAGACATCCTTTGTTAATTTCTTTCTTTATAACATATGCTATTTCTCTAGATATATCTAGGGAAATAGTGTACAAAATAAAGTATCTGATAAATATATTGGTGAATCTGCTCTACTGAGATGATTATGTGCAATTAAAGTGTTAAATATCTTACAAGTAAAAAGTACTGACACGTTGAGGAGTGTACCATTTATCTTATAATTTAAAAAACCATTAAAAATAATAACCACGTCCATATTTTACCATAAATACTTCGTATATAAAAAGTATTCCGAGGCGACAGCATAAATAAAATATGAATGGAATAAAAATACGAAAACTAAACAAAATTATTTTCTTTGTATAGAAGCCAATCAGTGACAAGGACAGAAAGTGCGGGGCCGTCAACACTGCGATCCATAAATATAAAACTAATATATCTGAAAAAATAAAAAACATACGCACTCACAGCCATAGCACACTACGCTCGCAGTGTCTGTAATAACACATATTTATACTGCAGGACAAGACAAATAGAAGAACTCCGTCTTGACACTCGTGAAGAATGCACGAAAATAAATAAAACTGAACAAATTTATATTTATAATGGTATACAAATAAAAACGAGAAGGCAGTTTTGATACGGCCAGGCCTAGAAGGAAAGTTTGATCATTTCAAACCCAAGAAAAAGAAACTTTAAGCTCTGTTCGCACGGCGATGTTTGGAGATTCTACGGAGATTCAGAATTCTGGAAAAGAAGAAGTTTTTTCTTTCTAGTGATAATTACGTAGTTTTGAAGCAATCAATAAATTATAAATTCTTCCAAGACTCATTGAAGATTCAATTTAGCTACACCGCAATTTAACAAATAATTCTCACTAGAAAAAAAAAAACTTCTTCTTTTCCAGGATTCTGAATCTCCGTAGATGACCGTGCGAACAGGGCTTAAGGTGTTCGTCTACCCTAAAATTTTACAACGTTACAGAGGTGTACGCCTGCCACGTTTACTTTAGTTATAATTAAAATATAAGATGCTTTTACATATGAGTGTATTAACAAAGGATGTCTTAATGCCTCAATTTTTTGTCTTTGTCCTACGAATTTCAAGTAATTTTTTTCAAATAATGTTTTTGTCATTATTGATACGATTTGATATGATTTTTTTCGGTCATTATAAATGAAAAAAAATATTAAAAACCAAGAAGCCTGCAGCTAACCTTCCTTTTTCGAATAATTTTTGTTGTACTTAATTTCTTTAAAAAATACAGATATTATTATGGGAATACTGGAGCCATTTTTACAGTATACTTCAAAATGACATTGCATAGCTAGGATGCGACAAATTTCGGGTTGGTTTCTTAGTAGTGGGGATAAGAGTAAAATCGAGAGTACACAGTTTAAAAAAAGAGCACTTTTTTTACCCTTATTAATGTTTATATAAGACCAAGGCCATATAACGCTCTATGATAAGGGTAAAATAAAAAGGGCACTTAATTCAGTAATATAAATAGGGTAAAACACGAAATAATACTTTTTTGTATAAAAATATAGTAAACTAAAAGAGGTTCTTTAAATTAAACTAATATGGGTAAAATGTAATTCTTTTAATGTAATTATTTTTAATCAATTATAGGTACTTTGTATTCTTAAAAATGTATAAAATTTGCTCTTAATCGAGTAATAAGTTTCTTTATTAAATTACAATTTTGTATTTTTTAAGATTACACTATTATACATGAAAGTTTACTACACAAGAATATCAATATAAGTTGATTATTTAATAACATTACAAAAATATGTACCTTGGGCACTAAATATAAACTTTTGCTTAATAATTTGGCACCGTGTAGTTCAAATGGTTCTCTAACATTTTTTGCAGCATATGAAGTTCAGTGGAAATATTATGATCTTTAACTATTTCAAAGGCGTGCAAATTTTCACAAAAATTATATTTAGTTATATTTAAGACTAAATATCATTCTTCATCAACCAGAAACACAATAACTATTTCACTATCAATATTAGTATGGTTACATACAACGCTGTCTGTATTTAAGTATCTAGGTAGGTCAGTCAGACTAGTTCCAGTTACTTTACTAGACTAGATCTGACCAGGGGAAGAATTGCTTTGCTTACTAAAGGAATTAGTACCCTTTCATGATGTACTACATTGTGCTGTTTTTAGTGTTTCTCATTAAACGTAATACATTTAAAGGGGTACCAATCTACACCAAAAGTGTAACATATGCACTAATTTGGGTAGTTTAATACTTATATTAGTATACAATAACCAAAATTATAATTTAAAGGGTAAAATCAAATACTAAAAAGTATAATAAATACTCAAAAATTAGTACTCAATAAAATTCAATAAAATATGACTCTTGCCCTTTTATAAGAATACATTTTTGAGTAATGTTTCTTTTATAAAGTGTATTATTTTACACTTATAAGAGCAAAAATTAGAACGCTCTTTTAAAAGGGTACCAACAAGTACTCTTATTTTAAACAGTGTATTCAGTAAAACGTAAATGTAAAACGCTTAATGTAAGGAATAACTTACTCTATCGAATATTTGCGAAAATTTGTTTGAGCTGCGATAACAAATTCTGGCTCTGTGTATCCACCGTGTGGATTTTTTGCAATTTCTGCTTTTGTTATCTCCAGCACCCTTCACTCATTTCTGTGCCGTAATCACAAATTTAATTATGTATTTGAAATTAAAAAATTCATGTAGATTTGGCGGCCTGGGAATGTACAGTGTGAAAAAAACTGATAGATATGAAAAACTGCAATCAATAATGTCATTGGTCGTAATTAATTAATTAGTTTAAAAAATACTAGTAATAAATAAATGACTTAGTTAATTAAATATTCCTACTATTGATCCTGTTGGCTAGTTTTTATGAAATAATTTTTGTAATGCATTTTTTATTTTCAAAGGAAAATGCGATACAATTTTTAGGGCCATTACGGGAGCCAATACCTATATTGCACATAAATGCATATATGGTATTTCAATATTACATACCAAGGCACTTTAATTATATAAAAATATTCACCGAAGTTCAAACCCACGTAGACTTTTTTCACAAAACCAACTTCACTTACGTATTTATTTATACAAAAAGTTAATCACATACGATTGTGATAATAATTCTATTCTTTTATTAATTAGTTCGTACTTCGCTATTTTTCCACCTAGAGTAGATTATAATTTATGAAATTTTACGAATATTTGATGTGTTATTATTCGCGTTTCTGGTCTAATTTGTACCGATATTTTAAGACACAATTAAAGAACGGAAACATAAGAATGAATAATAATTATGTACCTATATCAATGCTCAATGCACTTTTATAATTAAATACGAATTGTAGAAAGGAATATATTAATAATTTAAGGGCAATTATTTTGAAACTCTTGTTTTTGGCAATTACATTAATTTTTTGTTTCCGTTCCAAATACTACTTGAATCATACTAAGGACCTTTTATATAAAAAGATATAACTGCGAAACTACATGGTTCAATTGCCATTTTGGTCATTTTTTTGTAATTTATAAAGCTTCTTAATCTTAAATAATATAATCATTAATCCTGAATTAGCACTGAAATTATTTACACAAAGATACTTTTCAATTCTAGTGAGAATTGCCTGTCAAATCTTCAATGTGTCTTTGAAATTTTTAATTCATTAATAGCTTCATATCAGTGATTCTTTTCTAGTGACCTCGCTATATTACAAATTGTACCTACACCTACACTGTTCATATTTTATATATTGTTAATTTAAAGATGACTCTAGATTGCTATGAAGGCTGTATTTTTATTACAAGATCACGTGACCGTTTGAGCCCTTTGGGATCCTGCGAATCGCATGCCTTATAATTTTTAAGACTTGACCATTTGCACCGCTTCCACTTAAATTCGAACTCATGACAGTACCTAATGTAATTTCTACGTCTGACAATTTGATTTTGATTCGATATTGTTCATTTAAGGAAAACTTAAAATTTTAGTGGAAGCGGTGCTACTGGCCATAAAGTTTCTTTTAATAAAAGGGCATGCATTATTAAATCAGAGAAAAACACAAAAATTTTGCGCAAGTGGAAAATGCAATTTGCCATATGACCGGAAAGCGTGCAAGGGTTTAATACCCACTTTTCTTTGTTGTCCAAAAGGCATGCTGTATGAAATCGGAGACCATCACCTGTCATGAGCTCCTAGTCTATAATCATTAATAATAGTTTCGAGCGTTTTGTGAATCCCGAAAACGGTGTAGAACTGCAGTGACATATGTATGCATGATTCCTTGCGCACGCATTTTGGAAGGTTTTTTTCCCTTTGCTTTTTTCCGCGCACAGTCGTGCTTGGAAAATTTATAGTCTATACATGATATGTTCAGTGTTATTTATGGTAAAAAATGTCTGGGATCGGTGAAGTTGTCAATTTTTGTGATGACTCTTCGCTTGCACATCTCCCGTCCTTGTCTGATGGCCGGCCACCAGATAAGGCCGTCTCTTTTTTTCTAGTTTCAAATGTATTAATTTCTTGAAAAAAGTGCCATCGTATAAATCAGCCACAGACAGTTTGAATAGCGCTGTGTTATTAATCTTGCAGTTTATATGACATACAGATATCTGAACGAGATGACTGTTGTTAATATTTATACCACGGAACTACTAGTATATTCTAATCATTTTGACAGGTTTTTATCACGAGTTATCTCGAACGAAAAACACATTACCCATCTTAAATAAAACCGATTGCAAACTGACTCAAGACAGAAATATTTTAACCCTGTTTATTTTTATATGATTTTCCGCGTTTTCATACAGCATGCCGATGAAAAGAATTAATATTTGTGTCATAAAACACCTATAACCAAATTGGCATGCAGTCCTCGTTGGCCCAAGGGTGAAAAATTTCGGAAAAGTTTTGTGCAAGTGGAAATGCAATTTTCCTTATGACCGGAAAGCGTGCAAGGGTTTAATACCCGTTTTTCTATGTTGTCATAGGGTCAATATTCTATCCTCCAAAAGGCATGCTGTACGAAATCACCTGTCATGAGCTCCCGGTCTATTATAATGCCCTATTCGTACGAGGAAAGTTTTTACTAAAAAGTTTCCTGAAAGTAAAAAAAACTGTCAATACCGGTCATACGGGGAAACCGTGGAGGAAACTAATTATTTCTTTAAAATATATTAAAACTAGTGATAAATATATTTAATAAAAATAACTAACTAACTGAAAGAATAGTCTACCTTCGTTTTTCATTGGTATAATAATTTACGAGTATAATTAAACAGAAATATAAAAAATAAATTTCAAATGAAAAAAGAATTAGCACGTTATACTATAATATAATATTTCCTCTGTTTATTATGACTTGTTTGTAATATTGATCCCACCGTAAGATTTTAGATTATAGACATTTAATATTGATATTGTTCTCGTATTTCAGGCGCGTTGTAAATCTTTTGAACAGTATATTTGTGTTAAACTTATTAGATATTTATAAGCTTTTATATTATATATTGTATTTTATGTCAATGAATATATTATTCATAGGTTTACAGTCGTTATTGGAAAATTTATTTCACGCTGATATAAATAACATTTTTATTCTGACTTGATAATCAAGTTGAAATGGAGAGATCTTTATCACGTTGTTCCTTCATTGATTTCATTATTTTTCTAGTATATCGGACACTAGAACCCTGTTGGATTCTTTGGAAATTCTTTAATTTAATCACTGATTTGAAGCTATCAATGCATTAGAAATAGAAGATTCAATTTAGCGGCGCAACTTTTGACAGGCGATTCTCATTAGAATTATTTTTCTCAAACTTCAGAAGCATGAAAGAATCTGCAAAGAATCCTTGTGTGAACAGGACTTAAAGTTGTTGTCTACTAAAATCGATAACGACTTTTTATGATAATAATACATCTTAAAATAAATTATCAAGACAATCGTCATTTTTGTTTCACAATTATGAGGCTGTAAAGTATACATTGCAAGCATAGGAAGGTGACTTGAATTTGTGCGTTATTAGATTAGTGTATCTAAACTAAACAACAGATTTTAATTAAAAACTAGCACAATATTAATTGAATACAGAAGAACATTGTATTAAATTTTCGAGTTATGAAGTATCAAAAAGCCAATGATATTTTAAACGTAAAACTTATTTTTGTCCACTAATACTATAATACAATATTAATGCCAATTTTTTTTACTGTTTTTTATCCTCTTGGCAATAAGCTATACTTATTTAGAACAAAAACTGTTGAAGTTTTGATAACAAATTTATAAATCCAATGAGTAAAGGGAGAAAGGTTATTTTTGTTGTACCTTCGTATTTTATTTTCTCGATATATAATTTAGAAAATGGTATCGAGTTCAGATTCATGCAGGCAACAATAATTCATGGCGATTAATAATAAATTTATAAAATAAGTTATAACACAAAGTTTGGAATCAATACAGACCGAGAATATAATATAAAGTAATGAATAACATATGCGAACATAATTTATGAAACTCGGTGCGGAATGAAATTTGATGATTTTATGCAGCGATATTCGTAATGTAAGTGTTTACTGAGGAATTACACTCATTCACTTTGCATACGGCAAATCGATAGCGGATTATTTAAAATTCAAGAAGGTTTTAATATTTTAGAATATCATTAATATTCTTCTATACAATTTTCACTTGTCAGGCACGAGTTTTATAATAAATTATATATAACTTACTATCCTACGAAGAAATTTGCAAGTAAAAACCATGTATTTTGGCCGACTGCCAAGAATGAGAATTTTCAAACGGAATTTTATATAATACGGTGCAACCATTCCACCTTATTATTTTAAAATTTTATTTCTGTTTGTTCACATTTTATACAACAACGACGTATTGTATCTTTGTTCCACGTTAGAGTGAACTTCAAACTTTTGCCTCACATACTTTTGATAATTTTACCGTGTGTGCAGTTACCAGCCATAAATTTACATGATGGTTATTAGTGGAGAGTGCGTTACAGATATTTTTATACAGTTAAGGGTATCGTCTCCACGTAGCTCAACACCGCGTTTGTCCTATGTGAATGCATAGAAACGCTCGCTAAAAATACGTAAAAGCAGTCTAGCAATTTCTACAATGCTCACGAAGTTTTATAGATAAAGCTAAATTTCATAAATTTATTTACAGACGAAGAATGCAACTAGGATTATGCCGAGTTACATTTTCTAATAAATCTCTTAATAATAAGAAAAAGCATATAAAAAATTGCTTAAAACACACTTTTTCATTAATTTTGTATATGGATTTCAAAGATTTTTTCAGAATTCTAACTGGGCATAATCCTAGATTAATTCTTTCATAAAAATCTAGTACCTGTTTTTCCTTCAAATTTTTAATATACAATGAGTAAAGCAGAAACTGCTACACCTCTAAACACACAATATTTTGTTACGGAGACGAGACCCTTAACATCGGAAAGGTATTGTTAGAAATTCGCAAACCAAAGTTGTAGGTACTTTTGAAGCTTGTTATTATATATAAATAAAAGAAAATATAATTATATATGGGTACAGATAATTTAAAATACAATTTGCTGAGTTTGGTAGTATTAGAGTAGGTATAATCAAAATTATACTTTTTTGAAATTTTAGTATCTTGTTGTCCATGATTATTATTAACATAAAAATTATAAATTTTATAATTATTACTAGGTAACTAACAAAAGAAGAACATTGTTGTTTTCAGAACATCGTAATAATAATAAAAATAAAGTACTTTTAATTATTATTATGAGTCTTGAAAATTTCTTTCAATCTCTGATCCTGATTTATGAATTGTTTACCCCAGTAAGACTTAAACACAGTATAGAGAATTCTTGGTGGCCTGAATCATTACCTAGTTTTAATTTATATCCAATAGTATCCATTAGTAGATAAGTAATAATAATAAAAATAAATACTTCAATATTATTATTAATATTATTATGAGTCCTGAATATTTCTTTCAATCTCTGATCCTGATTTATGAATTGTTTACCCCAGACTGGAACACAGTATAGAGAATTCTTGGTGGCCGGTACTACTACACACACATACACACTACACATACACACACTACACACACACACTACACACACACACACACTAACACATGTGAGATCTCTCTCTGCGTTGCTCTGCAGGACTAAAATGATTAATAGCTCCATAACTCTACCTGCACTCCGCGTCTTATAATACATTCTGTCTGAATTAATTGTTCCACAACATTCATCTCTGCTACGTCACAACACACACACACATACATACACACACACATACACACGGAGCCAAAGACCGGGTTAAGGGTAAAATGGCGGGATCGGACACCAATTTAAACATAAATCGGACTGTACAGCAATCTTGAGATAGATTATAAGGGATATTTCTTAGTTGTCTATCTCGCTTTGTTTTCAGTTTGGTTGTGGCAGCCACACTTACAATCATCAGTCTAAATTATGTTTCATACAATGGGTTACTTGCATGTTATTGAAAATGAATCTTTTTTTATCAGTATGAACCTAATGTTAGGTCTAAAGCATTCCACTCTTTTTCTCACTACTAGGGCTGCCTGAAACCAGCCCGAAACTCGTACTTTGCCGCATCCTAGCTATGCAATGTCATTTTGAAGTTAAAAAATACTGTAAAAGTGTTTTCGTTGCAAGTTAACTGTCACATTATTATTTACTTCAGGATTATGTTTTATAATCATTTAATAGAGAAAGAATGGATCTACAGATGTGCTTTTTAAAAATTAATTTGTATCATGAGATATAACCGTGTAAAGTTTGCATAAAATAGGATTTTTTTTAGAATTTTTCGGAATTTTTATATTCATGTACAGTTTTTTAATCAAAATTTTAAAAAGGCACATCTGTAGATCCATTATTTCTCTATTATATCATTGTTGAAATAAATTTTTACCGTTCTTGTACTGGTCACAAAACACTCTCTACTTTATGCTGGATTTTAGGTAGTAGACGGGCCTCTTAAAGAAAATTATATATTTTTTATTTAATTGCCGTCAATATTTTGTAGTTATTTTGTACAGGAGATATGGCAGCTTTTTACGTCACATCTCATATTATTCAATATTCATTAAATATTTTTGGGCTTGTCGATAACAATTTTGTGACATTAAAATTTTTATCTGTGCTTCAAAAATATTTAATAAAAAAAATCATCGTCCAGATCTAGAAAACTAGTATGTTTCATTAACACAAGGGGGTACACGAATTCGAGGTTGAACTGAACTAAATAAACTACCCAATACCATTCTTGAGTCGCATATACTCGGTTTTAACTATAACTTTTCTAGATTTGCATTTTCCTGTGTTTGCATTTGTGCCGAATATAAAATTCTAGTTTTGAATTTTCTTTTGAATGAATCTTGCAGGTATATGAATTTTCTAGATTGGCATCTTCAGGTGTCGAATTTTCCTGTGAATAAAAATTCTAGAATATAATTTTCTGATGTGGAACTCATTCCCATTTTGGTTTATATTTTCCTGTGTTTAATTGCCGCCACATCTAAATTGGTATATTCAGTGGTGCTTAATAAATAAAATTAACAATCAAATAACCAGTTGTCTGCCTTCTTGACTCTTCGTCTTCGTCTCCATGGTGATGTTTATATGTCTGTCTGTCTGTCGGATCACCGTCCCCCTCAGTCCGCCCCTTATTTTGTTCTTCAGTTCGCCCAGTCGGCAGTGTGGGTATTTATTATTGTAAAACAAAAATAATATAATTGGGATTATTACTTTTTCTGATTTATCGTTTCGTATTAATGCGCAGAGGTTTGGGATCTAGAGACCTCACCTGCTACACTGTTAAGAAAAATGCCTTTTTCAGAGCAAGGCAATTTGTCCGAAGAATTAAATAATGTAGGGTTTTGTTCCAAGAAAAACAATGCGAATTTGATAAGGAACTGTTGTTTTGTAATCTGAAATTGTTATAGTTGGTGATTGTATTATTTATATTAAATTAAATTGAGTCAATTACTTAAATATAATGGATCAATTTACTAAGCTTGTATATGAAACAACTAATTAACAAACAATTGCGACATTTTATGTGTCAATTAATTGCTAAACATGTACAAACTAATATTGCACACATTTTATATTTTATTAGGTACACAAAACTGTTATCATTCATGATCAATAAAAATATAAAGTTCTGGTTTCCGGAATTCGATTCCTTAAGTTTTTATATCATGTTACGAACTGTTAGGAATTTGAGGAAAATATCAACAAGTTAAATGACACGTCTACTTGTATTTACTGATTTTTTTGAATACACAATTATCCAATTTATACGATATTACTTAGTCGTTAGGTAACCTAAATTTCTTATAAACAATACAAAGTAGAATAAAACAATTAGGTTGAATAATTAAATTTGTTAAATAACTATGTTCTAACAATCAATATTTTAGGAAGGACACAAATTTAAAAATCTGATGTGGCCAACACTGACCTCTTGCCATACTCTACTATTTTACTAATAAAAGTGTGTATGAAGGTACTTACAAATATACCATTGTAAGGGAATTCGAGAATTGTAGTTTTTAAAATATTATTAAAGTTTATCATGACCTTATAAATAATAATAAGTGACATTTCATATTTTCAATTACAATTTGTCAGAAATATTTAGTATATGCTCTCCAAATTTGTTTAGTAACTGTAGTGTATTGGATAATGGTTATGGTGCTGTAATGTATTAGATAATTGTATTATTAAACAAATTATTTTAAAGAAGTGTATTTATGTTTAATGAGAAATGATTTGAGTTCGGTTGATGGCAAATTGCTAATCTGTGTAGACGTTCATAAAAAATAAATTTAGTAGTGCAAATACGTGTGCGTGTTCTATTGAATAATCCTGCGACAGCGAACTAAGATAAATATTCGAAATTATTCTAAAATATAACTTTTAGATCCGAAAAACGTAGGCGATGAAACAATGCAAATCAGAGAAAATAACAGCTTTGTCTAGGTTACGTTATTTTAAAGGACTGCATCCCATAAAATATTATTTTACGAACTCAAAACAGTTCGCAAAGTAACGATTTTAGAAAGCATTTTATGAGTTTTTCTATTTTTCTCAAATATTTATTATTCGAATTGAATAAAAATTTAGTAAATTACCTAATTTGAAGAACATAACGACCAATGAATTTTAGTTTTTGACGATATAGTGTCATAGCCATTTATAGGCCATATATTTTGAATCCCCACCTCGTCTGATTCTGGGCCACTACATACATGCTAGCGGTCCAAAGTTTGATCCCTGCGTTCGACTAAAATACCACTGGATCCGAGTGGTTGGATTCCACTGTAATAACCGTTTTGTCATTGGGAATTAATCCTGTTAAATAAAATTAAAAATTCGAACAATACAATATAGAGTAAAATTCAAATAGCTAGAACCCTGCGCGAAGTACGAATTCTCGTCTTAGAGAGAAACATAGATGATAAACAAGAGGAAACTACGCTACTGTCTGTTCTACTAAACATCAGCTTCAATATCTGTTATTCTCATGTTGACATTCGTAGTGTTTTGCTTCGTGTAACCCTGTGAATTTTGTAATTGATTGTGATTGAGTTATATTTTAGTTTTGTTTGAAAATTAAGTGAAGTGCAGCGCAGCATATACTCGCTAGCTCCGCTTTTGTAAAACGGACAGTACATGACAAGCTCTGCCTTCTCGCGCAGTCCAGGGTCCTAGCTATTTGAATTTTACTCTACCAATGATATTTTATTTTTAAAATAGCATCTTCTGATACAAACTTGTATCCTTTGAGGATTCTTTGATTCTTTTAAATCTTAAAGCTATCAATGAAGTAGAAATTCTTTTCCAAGACTCTTTGGCGATTCAATTTAGAAATTTCCTAGTGTGAACAGGGTTTCAGTGTTTTCGTTAACAGTGTAGACATAGCATCATAACAGTCCATTCATTTGCTTCGTTTGAATATAAAAATAAAAGCTAATAAGCTTTATTTTTATAGTCGAAAATATTTTAGCCGTTATTACGATTAATAATATATAATAAAAAAGTGCAGCTAGTTATTTCGTATCAAGTTATATAGCCGAGAACACAGAATTACCGATCGTAACATATATACATAATTATATTGTAATCCGAGACCGAAATATGCCTCCGACTCTCTCGCACTCACACCAGCCCCCCGCCTCCCGTCCGCGTTTTTTGTGGGGTTGCTATAGCAGATGTTTTTCGAGTCGTATTACAGGGTTACTTTGATTATTTTGTTTGTAATTTGGTCTTTATTATTTTAATTTCGATGTAATGACGGTATAACATTTCCAGATGGAATATAATTTGCTTGTAGTTTTTAATTTTATTTTTTATTGTTATATTATTTCTTACATTTGTTTTTTCTTTTCCAGGTAAGTCGACTTTTTGATCTTTCTGCGTACTGCTAAATTTACAATTATTGTAAGTACAATTTTACTTTTTTATTATCGTCAAAATTAATGCCTCAAACCGCGTTTACAAGTAAAGGTTCATTCAAAGCAACGGAAATTAAAATAAGAATCTTAACAAATAGATTCTTATGGAAGTGTTCATAGCTGCCTTAAATAAAAATAAACATAAGTCATAAATACATATGCAAATGTCATATATTTTACACAAGCCTAAACATAAGTTAAAGATATTGGATTTTTTTTTACATTTGTCTCTTTGTAAAATTTACAAAATAATTTTTAAAAAATCAACATTTTCTTATTGTTGTACCCATACTTGACATGAATTGTACATGGGATGTTTAAAAATATCGTATTCTTGTACTTTACGTGATATTACATAAGTCTATCCTAGTCACATCCTGAGGACATACTCAATACAAACATCTCAGAGAATTACATTTTGTAACTGTTGTTTCTTTTGTAACTACTACTACTAGTACCAATGTGTTGTAAACTCTTTAAATTGTAAATTTGTGTACACTTCCATACGTCCTTATGGACCTCAAGGAAATAAATTATTATTATTATTATTACATAGGATACACAATCGGGATATTATTACCAAATTATTAAATTTGGATGTTACATAGATAATGTTACTAAGGGCGGACATTAGCAATCGCTAGGATTTTAATAGGATGTAATGGGCAAAACAGGTAACAAGCCGGGATGTTCACATACTTGAAATTAATGTTCTGGGGATTTTATTTTCTCAAGTGGGTAGATTCTTGGAGAATTATTTTACTGGTTTACTGAATTAGAAATTGTTCTTTTTCTCGGAATGTTTACATTCTTGAAATGTTGTGAGGATTTTATTTTGTCAAGTGGGCCAACTAAATCTAGAGCTAGATGATGATGTCATCCATAATAAAAATTCAATAAACCTGTCCGTACCGAAAACACACAGAAGTGCATTTAAATTCTGCAGCGATGGACAAAATCCGAAACTATTCACGCAAAAAACGTGATTGCGCGCTTTGCTATCGGCGTATGTCATCCGAGAAGTACCGCACACACCCGATAGTCTTGTCCGCGAGCGCAGTCCCTCTGTGGTACTCCCGTCGCCCCAACTAAACAAATAAAGCCTGTATAAATATTAGTACTGTGAGAAAAAACATACGCCGCGTTTAAAATAAGAGAAACACGAATGAGAAAAAAATGTATATAATTGAAATGTGAACGCAAATGTTGTTTGTAATAATAAAAACGAATTTTTACGAGAGACACCGCCGGACGAACGAACATGGGACTCACCAAAACAAAGCTTTTTTACAAATAAAATAAACACAATTTATGCGTTATAAAAATACCAAACAATGCGCGTTATCGATGAGATTCAACGCAGAAAATCACTTCATCCAAAACTGCCATCTTGCCAACACAAGATTAGGTTTCTAAAATTATTTAATTTTTCTATTAGGCGTTCACAAAGTTAACTTTGTGACACGCAACTGAATGTCGCCAAAGTTTACTTTGTGACACGCAACATATTTTTTTAGAAGGTTGGTATTGACAATCAGATGACATTTACTTCAAAAAAATTGTCAAATGACATACCTCAGATCTGACAAATTTCAGTATAACCTCTAAATCTGTTTTGCTTAATTAATTACTTTTTATTCAATACTGAATCTAATACTGGTGGAAGAAAAAAATGAAACACTTGAAATTCGTGAAATTTCGACCATTTTCAAACTCGGCGTATTTTCAATCGATTTCGATGAATCTTTGCGGGCGAAAAACTTTGTGTTTACTTTAAAGTCATGCATGCGAACTTAAGCGCAACCTCTTCCGCCCCCTCTAGCACCCCTGTAAAAAATGTTTTTAATGGAAAAAATTTGACGTGGCCATCACACAACCTTCCGCCATATCTAGACTTTAAACAGAAATGTACAATCCGGTGCCCATTTAAAATATACAAATAAAAATCCAAAATATTGAAACACAGAAATTTGCATCATCTGAACAAAAGATTCATTCACAGGAAAACTCTTCTGTGCTGAAGCCATCCTACGTTCAATTACTACATTTAATATCTTACTTATGACATATAGCACTAGTATGTCAACTTGTCCAAATTTATATAAATTTTGACAATTAATCTTTTCAATCTTCAAAAAATATCACTTCCGGTGAAGATATTTGTACCTAAATCTAATGGGTTCTTCCAATTTATATACAAATGTTAAAAACCAAATATCAAAATTTTTGAGTAATTCGTATTTGAGTTATCCGACTGACAGAAATCCGGCCCTGACCACATAGCTACACACATACACACACACACATACATACAGACATCAGCGTGAAACTATCAAAAATGAATTGTAAGGACCCTAATTCGTGCTCATCCACTAAAAACTCACTACCCGATTTTTAACATGATTCCAATACCTTCCTTTACAGGTAAGCGGAAGGTAAAAATGTCCAACTTTGACGATATGTACGGTTTTGAATTTTTATTTTGACTTGATCCACTAAAAGGGCACTAAAATTTGTTCAATTCCCTGTGCAGGACTCAAAGAACGATGTTCCTACGATGATTTGGCACAAAGTTATGGGTGTTTGAAAAAAGGGGTAAAAAGCCAAAATGCATCTTTTGCCTCATCATCAGAAAAGCTTCGTGTTTTTTGTCTCATAAGTCGGACGTTTTTTGACGAAATGAAATTTCCTTTCAAAATTCTTACCAAGATTATTTTCCTAAAACTCAGAAGCAAGAAAGAGTGAACGGGCCTTAAACATAATTTGAGAAATAGTAGTAGTACCATTGCGAAGCGTTTATAATTATATATAGCACCAATTCAAAAATCAAAAGTCCATCTACACATCCCTCCTATTAAGAGTATAATTTATATAGTCGAACACCTGTATTCGTACCATCCACCACCGCGATAACCAAACCGAACCATAACCACGGGTCATTACTCGCATTCTCCAGATTTATGGTTCTGAGTGGTCAGAGAAGCCACCAATAATTATAATAATAAACCACATTCGACATTAATAAATCTCGCATGATTTATCCGAGGGAATTATCACCACAAAGCATCTTCGCGAGGAGTGAATGTTACTCGGCCCGGCCCTGCAATGACTTATGGGAAACAGCGCGCTGCTAAATGGGAAATCGAGAATTCGAACATTCTTAAGCTTTGTCTGCAAACTGGTTCTCGCTTAAGAAGAGACACTTTATTTGCCTGTTGACTTTAGCTTTACGCAATTAGCGAAATTTCGAATTAAGGCTGTATGCGAAATTGAACGCCACACGACACGTATTTTTAATGTTTTATACGATTATTATACCTTTTGCCAATGCTTGCAAGTATGCGCATAAAGAACGCCTTCAAATTATTCTACATATTTCGATATATTAACAAGCAAATAGGTACGTTGTTGCCTATTTTATAATTTAGATTAAGCGACTCGTCTACGTTTTTACCGAATTCCTAGAATACTCTCGATTTTACTTTTTTTCAACTCCACTCTTTTCCCCACTACTAGGGCTGCCTGAAACCAGCCCGAAACTCGTACTTTGCCGCATCCTAGCTATGCAATATCATTTTGAAGTTGAAAAATACTGTAAAAGTATTTTCGTTGCGAGTAAACTGCCAGATTATTATTGACTTCAGGATAATGTTATTATAAACATTTAATGGAGAAAGAATGGATCTACAGATGTCTTTTAAAAAATTAAAATCTGTCATGAGATATAACCGTGTAAAGTTAAAATAAGACACATTGAATTATATGAGATAGCACACACAGGCAACTATTTAATCAGAGCAACTAAAAAATTAATAATTATTGCACAAAGACTTATAACTTCAATAACATCCATCTTGTACAAGACAAATTGACAACTTACAAGTGCAAGTACAAGTCCACGGCAACTATCTAGTCGATAGTGGAGCTCAAAGCTCTAGTAGCACTTTTTTAGTTGAACAACTTTTAAATTGGTCAACTTTAAAATCGCTAGTGCGCGGTAGGCCTAAGTGTGTATGAAGGTACTTACTCACAAATATACCATTGTAGAAGTGAATTCGGGAATTGCAGTTTTTATAATAAATATTATTAAAGTTTATCATGACCTTATAAATAATAAATGACATTTCATACTTTCCATTTCGATTTGTCAAAAAGTCAAAATTTTATTTGACATTAACACTCAAATATTTTATTTGTTGTTTTCGTTGGTAGGTAGATAAATAAAATTGTAACAAATTTGTAGAATTTTTAACTTCTTGTAATTAGAAAATGGTGCTAAATCATTGTTATTCCAATTAATCCATACATTTTGAGGATATTCCAGCAAAACTCTTCAGATCTTCAAGAAACTACCACTTCCGGTTGCACAGTCAACACCAAAATCTAACCAGATCTAATTAGGTGTCAGAATATTATACACAAAATTTTAAAAAAAATTATTCAGTGGTATTTTAGTTATCGTACCTCCAACATCCATCCATCCACAGACACAAACATACAGACACACAATCACACACAGACATCACCGTAAAAATAATCAACTATACTTCAAATACATTTCTTCTACCTAATATTCATTAGCGTTTATTAGGGGGTCAAAATCACAAGCCTGAGATGCGCCAATACAACCCTGCTAATAAGCTTCGAAAAACTCTTACTCTGCCAGTGGAACACTGGGGGTAAAATATATACTCGGGTTAATAAATATGGCAAATACTGAACTGTTCGACTATATTTCTTATCTGCGGGCTAATCTTAAACTATTGCGGTTTTGGGCATTGTGTGACTGCAATAAGCTTTTAACGACTTTTACGTAGATGTTCTATAATCGTAGTATACCTACTAACTATTAAAAGTGCTTATAGACAAAAATCTCGTCATCGACTTTTCACGATCCCTATACCTCTCTAGGAGGGAGGTAAAGACAATCTTTAGCAGTAATCTAGAAAATAAATGAGTCAAACAAAAATAATAATTCAACTTTGACGTGTTTTAATTTTATGCGCGCGTTCTAATAACTTACTCTGCTTCTATTGTAGAGTACTCTATCTACTCTACTCGGAGTAAGCTGTGCAACAGTGTAGGTAGAACTGCAGTCGGAGTTGCGAAATGTATCATATTTAATGCGGTACTTACGGACATAAAATATATATTATTATTTTGCAATCACTATGCAATGGTTTCTGAATAAAACTTATAATATTTAATGATTCCGGCCATGAACCCGTTTCGACTCGGCTGCAATATTAAAATAATAAAAATAATTACCCGCCATCCGCCGCCAAGACCGCGATTGTCTTTTTGTTTCAAGATGGACGCAGTGGCCACTCGTCAAAGGGGCACCACATCGAAGTCTTTTACCTATTACACAATTTGCATGAATTTATTTATTAAATATTTTTTAAACAGAATTAACACGTATTTTTTATGTTGACAAAAGCTCAAAAATAAATAATGAAAATTGAATATAAATATGTCGAAATATGCCGGACCAATAAGAGGCCGTAAAGCCGTAACAACGGCTCAACTTGTGCGGGAAGCTAAAACAATCAACCACAGGTTACATTCTTAGGAGCAGTATTTACACCCCTTCTTTGACTTCAAAAAGTGTTCATATCTCAGAATTTACATAACATATAAACTTCATTCAAAAACTATTACAAAATTAAAGAATGTATCTATGTCCGTCTAGTGATAGATTTTTACTCATTTTGTCTTAAATCGAAAATAAAAATTGAGAAATCTTTCAAAAAAGTCTGTTTCAACCTTTCAACAGCAATTTTTAATATAATACAATACAAAATTCAAAATTTCAACACTAGACGAACCTAGTTTAAACCTTAAACTAACTGTAAATATGTTTTTAAATATAAAAGTTACTGATAATGGAACTAACATATTTTTTTCTAAATCGTAAATTTAAAACAACCAACCATAAGTTACATACTTAAGAGCAGTATTTATATCCGTTCTATGGCTTCAAAAAGTGTTACAGAAATAAAATTATATCTCAGAATCTACATAACATATAAACTTCATTCAAAAACTATTACCTACAAAATTATAGAATGTATCTATGTTCGTCTAGTGATAGATTTTTGCTCATTTTGTCTTAAATCGAAAAAAAAATTGAGAAATCTTTCAAAAAAGTCTGTTTTCAACAGCAATTTTTAATATAATACCATTCAAAATTCAATATTTCAACACTAGACGAACCTAGTTTCAACCTTAAACTAACTGTAAATATGTTTTTAAATATAAAAGTTACTGATAATGGAACATACATATTTTTTTCTGAATCGTAAATTTATGAAGAGTTTTTGCAAGGGACACATTTTTGGAACCACTTCATTGAAGATTGCACAATAAAAATCTGACTGTGCATGAAATTAAATTTTATTTATTTACAATAATAAGACAGTTAAAAAATTTGAACTTACGATACTGTGTTGATTAAAATACCTTCAAAAATTGCGAATTAAAATAATTGTTTCAGTTTCATATTCATTAAGTTGCGTATTATATGCCATTAAAATGCACAAAGTTGTGAATCACCCTGTATATTTACGTGTGTGCGGTTACCAGTCTACTCACTCATGGTTGTTAGTGGATAAAATGAAATACGAACCGAGTTGTCAAAACCACTTAAGGGGCTATGCTTCTTGAGTGCAATAAGAATGAGAATTCACGATTCTGGCTATATTGCACAAAATAATAATCTGAAATTTTACATTAGTAACGACAAAGCATTATTGAATTGAAAAATTCAAACTAAATATTGTTCCGACAACAATTAGAGATAAAAAGAAATTAAACACTAGAATTTCGTGAGGATCTCATGAATGAACTATAAAAGTTATCATTGAGTTTAAAGATTAAATGAGTAGAACATAGATGTAAAAAGGGCGGAAAAATAATAAAACTATAATTTTATCAATAGAGTTGCCATAAATTATATCTAAACTTGTACAATTTTCGCCGAATTTCGCATAATTATTAAAGCCAAACTAATTACATTAATTAAAGATTTTGAAGATTCCGCACTTTTAGTATTCTTCCTTAATCTACATACAAAAATTCAACATCATACGTATAACAGTATTAGATTGAGATCCTCACAAAAATTACTCGTTTTTCAATGCGTATTATTGCCACGCAATAGGCTCTTAACGCTCGGTTTTGCAGATAAAATATTGGCAGATATGTGGAGGTGTTCCATCCTAATTAATCAATTCTCTTGTGGAAATTTCTTGTCTTTTCGTGTCAATGTGTCAAGTAATTTATTATTAATATTATTCGGTCTCCAAGGCTAGGTTTTAAATAAATTAATGTATATTATAAAATAATATATTAATATTATAGGAGTGGTCTATGTAGGAAGAATAATAGACAATACACGAAACGAATTAATCATTTTATTAATTACTTTCTGTGACTCATGTAGTTACAGCTTGAATAAAATATATTCATGAACTTATAAATGTTGTCTACTTAAAAAATCATTAATATCACGCCACATAACAAAGTATAATATATTTAATTGCAAGTCAATTCGTAGAAACAGTGCATTATATTCTTAACGATAAAAATATTAAAATGATCTGAGCATTCTTTAAAATTATCTTTCAATTACAGAAGAAATGCTGGAGGGTTTTCATTTGCAGATGATTTTGTGAATAAAAAATTAATCCGAAATACCGCGACCCTTCCGCAGGTATAATTTTCCGAATGCAAGTGATAATTATACAAAAAGAAGCAGGCGAATTAAGTTAGAAAAAACACAGAATTAAACCCCAAACGCAGCTACAAAGTAACATAATCATATCCTTATTTCCAACCGGTCGGAGATTATAATTCAGTTTTTTTGGACAAAGCGAACGGGTAAACGAATTAATAAAAATATACAGGCTCCACAGAACTCGGCATTTATTTAAATTTTTATTTTAATGGCGGATTTATATGCGCGACTGGCTATTTACATGAAAAAATTTGGATTAATATTCTCTAGACATTATTAATTTTACATTTTGTTGCATTCGGACTATTGCGAACAGAATAATTACTAAATAGCACTATTTATTCTTAATTACAGCATATTACAAAACTGAGATATTTATTTTGTACAATTTCTCCCATTTATTTTTTTATTTAAGCGGCTCGTCTACGTTTTTGCCGAATTCCTAAAATACTCTCGATGCCACTCTTTGCCCCAATACTAGGGCTTTTTTATAATCATGTACAATTTTTTACTCAAAATTTTAAAAAGGCACATCTGTAGATCCATTCTTTCTCTATGAAATCTTTGTTGAAATAAAATTTTAGCATTTTTGTACTGACCACAAAACACTTGCTACGTTAGTACATTTTATGCTGAATTTTAGGATACTATGAACAATAACTTGACAGTTTCAAATTTACTTTATAAATAAAAATATTTTTGGTGAACAAGAAGAACAAGAGAGGAATTATAATTATTTTCGTGTAATTCGTTAAACTTTCTTTCTACCACTATTTAGTGTTTCGAAATCTATGTTTGTGTGCAATAAATTCAAGTTTATAAGATCCTAGTCGTATGAAAATACATGTGCAAATAATTCTAGTTAGTAGAGTAAGTTTGTTTAGTTAGTATATAAATAATATAAAGCAGTTATTCGCAGCTAAATAGTCTTATATTCACAAGTTAGGAAGTGAGTCGTACTATCGCCACCAAACACAATCTTGCCGGCAATTATAATTAGAAGTAATTCTACTAGTAACTAGTACCACTACTGCAATTTACAGGCTCTGAGCCCTGGTGTAATCAGACATTATTTATAATAATGCTAATTACGCGTTTAAATTTCACAAGTTCGCTCTTACGGTTCCATTAAATTAATATTTTATGTTTTATTCAACGTGGACGCGGGCCTTAACGCTGCCATTATGCGCGTTGTGGCGGTAAAGTAAACATGTGATTAGCTGTTACTGTCACTTCGCCACCTCGTGGAGAAAGAGATGCTATTGGCCGGGGATCGACTTTATGGCCGAATTTGCATCTTCTGACCAGATGTTAACACACGTTATTGACACGAAGTTAAAGGTAGAATTACAAATTGTACAATTTAATGCCTCAATCAAGTTTGTATTTATTTTATCTGGAAAATTAAGCTCCGGATACTGCTGTAACTATTTTTTTCGTAATCTGCAGGTTTGAAATAGGGTTAGTTGATATTTTACTCTAAAAAATTGTAGAAATTTTTGAGCTTTTTTGAGCTTTTTGCTGTACAACTTGTAGCCATGATACAAATGTCCTGAAAATTTGTATACTTATGCAACTTTTTACATAGAATCTAGTGGTGCTATTGCCAGGTCCGTATCAGTAATATTTATTGAGTTATTGACAAAATAAATGAGAATAATGCGAAAACAATTATTTTATTGATTTAATCGTATCATCAACTGTTATTTCCTTATGACATGCAACATTTTTTGATAATTATAAACAACATAATACGTTAGTTACTTATAATACGTTAGATACTTATAATTCATTAGTTACGGACTTAATTCGTTAGATACAATCATAATAACATCAAAACCTTCCATAATATGCAAACTGTCAACTAATTGACAGATAAAATTGTTGATTTGTTTTAACATCGCTGTCGTTGATGATACGATTAAGCATTGAATATAACGCGAAGCCCCCTTGGATGTTCACAGAGACTCGGTTTCACCTCGTCACTTAGCCACATCCTCTGTAATATAAATCGTATAATATTCTTGTTATATTAATAGCTATAAAAAATATTAACAGGACACCAATAATTTTGTTGTTGTAAGTAATATGTTATCTAAAAAAGGTATATTCCGTATTTTTAGCTAAAAAAATATGGAGATTTAAATTTCAAAAAATCTTTTAAAGGAATCTCTCCGTTGTTGAATTAAATTTCAAAGATCGTCGCACGGATTGAGATTAATCGGAAGTGGTTGCATTCCATTATAATAACATTTACTATTATGTAATTGGGAGTAAATCCTGTTGAATGTTTGCCATCAAATAAATAAATAATATTATTAGTAAACTACGTAATTTTTAATTATATTAATATAAAGAAATGATAATTAGTAGTGTCTCAAAGTGAAAATATATAATGTGCGTGATAAAATAATTTCAATTACCAAATGACCGCACGACGAGTCCGATTAAGCACAGTTTAAAATATTTAAATTTTTCGCGATAAATCAGTTGCGCTTTGGTATGTGGGCAGTGTGAAATTAATAAGCGAATCGTAGATGGCAATGAATCGTACATGTCAAACATCTTAAATGTTATGCAGGGAGAACGCGCGTGCGCGTGCGCAGGGCGTGTCACATACCCCTGCGCGTTTTTATTTACGTCGCGCGGATGTGATTTATTTTTGTCATTTGCAATTTTCAGCGATTTTATGCATGATTACCTTTGTTTCATTCAAATGAAACATTGCAAGACGCGGACGATGCGTTTACATACAACATATTTATAATTAATAGTTCGGAATTAATTTCGCTGTGATACATTGCTGGAATTATTTATTTATAGGGATGTTTCTTATGAAATTTACATACATACATCTATAAAAATACTCCTAAAAGGGTCTAAACACATTCAATCATTCTATACGTCAAATACATCAATTTAAAACAAAAATTACGTACGTTCCAACCGCTCAGCTGTTATAATAATTGTTATTGGATCAGTCGTGGATATCAAAATGTTTTCTCAAAAATGTTTCTTGAAAGTAATACAACGCTAGGAGCTGTCATAAAAAATCTGTTGTGGCCAACACACAACCTTCCGCCATATCTAGACTTATAAACATAAATGTATACGTACAATCCGGTGCCCATTTAAAATATACAAATAAAAATCTCAAATATTCAAACACAGAAATTTGCATCACTTGAATAAAAAGATTCATTCACAGAAAAACTCTGCTGTGTTGAAGCCATCCTCCGTTAAATTACTACTATCTTACTTATAACGTATAGCGCTAGTATTCCAACTTGTCACCCGTCTCACCTGTCAATACTTTTTACGGAGAAACAAAAATGAACCGATCATGGATTACAAGATTTCAACGTTTTATTTAATAAATTTATTTTTATTCGATTATGTCAAAAAGTGACGTTTTTTGGTTAAGATATTCGGACGAAAAGCTAACCTTTTAGGTAGAGTATTAATATTTGTGCCGTTGCTAGGTGACCCACTTTTCGTCTTAGGCCGAGAAGTACTTTTCGTACGCAAACGCGTTTTTTAAGCAAACTGACACAGTCGAATAATTTTTTGTTCTTTTTGTTTCATTTGTCTGTTTCGCAGATAACTACAATTAGCAAACTAAACAAAAATTTAGAATAATTTATAATAAAATATTAATATTCTAGTTATTTTAAGTTCTCACTTACAATCGAATAAAAAATAGTGTATGATACACGGACGAAAAAGCTCTCGTATTCCTAAGGTTGCCGAACTCGGCTTTGCCTCGTTCGGCAATTTTCCATAGTCGTACGAGAACTTGCATTTTTCGTCCTTGTAACATAAATAACTATTTTTGAAATTTTACTGCAGTTCTTTAATGCTAACAGACAAAGACAATTTTTTTTATAACATACGTTGCAAATAACTTTTCCTCTTATTCTTATTACAAATAAATACTATTAATCCAAATTTATATACAATTTTGACAATTAACCTTTTCAATCTTAAAAAAGTATCACTTTCGATGAAGATATTTGTACCAAAATCTAATGAGCTCTTCCAATTTATATACAATTGTTAAATACCAAATATCAAATTTTTTGGGTAATTCGTATTTGAGTTATGCGACTAACAGCCTTTGACCACATACACACACAGACATCATCGTGAAACTATCCAAAATGAGTTGTAAGGACCCTAATTCGTGCTCATCCACTAAAAACTCACTACCCGATTTTTTGCATGATTCCAATACCTTCCTTTACAGGTAAGCGGAAGGTAAAAACAGTTAATACCGTTCATACGGCTAATGTAATTACGAGTGTAATAACTTTTATTAAATATATATTGAATCTTCAATGAGTCTTGAAAAAGAAGATTTTCTAATTTATTGATAGCTTCAAATTAGATTTAGAAGCATGATCCCATTTCAAACACATCAAAACACATTTTAAATCACACGATTCACAAGTTTGCTATCAATTTGGTCAATTTCTCAAGGATTTCGATCTTCTTGCACCCTAAGGGAACCTTGCACCTTACAGACTCGCCTCGCATTCGACTGTCAAATGCGATGCTCTCATTGGCTACTCAATGTTTTATTACTCTCAAGATAAATAATAAGAATGTGATCGTTGCGGTGATATACGAGGATTTGCACAGCGATCGAACTTCTGATAAAGCGAGGGTTATTTATGAAGAATTGTAATTATTGTCTGTAAAAATTATACTTTGATTTATGTTGCTACAAATGCCGAATCTTATACGTTATAAATTAATGCAGTATCTCAAATCTCCCATGTAAAAGAGTTTAATATATCGGCGCCTAATTGACTTTGTATTGAACTCAAGTGTTCTTAAGGGTACAATGCAAATGCACTGTCGCATAATTTTAGTGTATTTGTTATTACACCTTTAAAAACTAATTTATTGTATACAATATTTTATGAAGTTGTATTTTCTTGACTGGAACAATTGTAGGAATAGAAAAGAATTTCTTTGGTATCAGTCATTTTATTAAATTGAGAGGTTTAATTTTTTATAAAGTGACTGAATCCAAAGAAATTCTTTTCTATTCTTGAAATATTTTATATTGCACTTTTTAATAATCATATTATATGCTTAATATTGTGTTTGAAAGGTACACTATTTAGACTAAATTATACAAAAACCACATTATTTTAAATGCATTAAAATTACTAAATGAAACAAAAAATATAATTTGTTGTCACACAAAACATTATCTGTTTTACTTTATAATAAATTTTGATTTGCACTTCTAAAATTTAAGGCTGGTTTATGATGGATCTAATTTATAAATTTAGATTTAGAAATATAAAATGTAGGTACCTTCATATCTGGTTTTGCTGGTTCATGAATTAGGATTTACATTTAAAATACGACCATATTTCATATTTCTAATGTAAATTTCAAATCCAACCAATCGCAAGCGAATATTTTACGTCAGCTGTAAGTCAGTTAGTTTCAAATTTGTTTTTTGATTGAAGATTACCATTTTAAAAACCCATGAATTTGAAAAAGAATCTCTTTATCTAAAAGTTATAGTAACGAGTCAATAATTTAGAATCCAACCTAAACCAGACAAAAATTATAAATTTTATATTTAAATTTGTAAATCTAAATTCGTAAATAAATCCGTCATAAACCAGCCCTTATAATTTTTTTAAAGAAATGTTAACCTTTTAAAATTTTAGTATACTTATGTCTATCTAAACAAAATTGTCTTTAACTTAGTAATGTACACAACTATTCAAAAATTTAAAAAAACATTCAGAACAGTAGTATTTTGACAGCTTTAATTTAATATATTTTTTATTAAATTAATTTAATAGTTGTAGATAAAGAATAGTTATTTTGTTGTTTTCATTGAGTAATGTTGGTAATATTTTAGTTTTAGTTCTATTTTGTTCCATGATGATACAATTTTTATGATTTTTACATGAGTAATAATAATAATAATAATAAAAACTGCCCGAACATGTGTCCGTAGCATCAAGCCAAGATTGGATTTTAATAATTTATCAAGTAAATTATTCCTATTTAATATTTAATAGAGCAGCTAATTACTTTTGTAATTTTAATTACAATTATACGTGTTCTAATCGATTTTTAATGTGCTTGGTTTGAATATTAATAATTTATAGTTTTATTGCTTCTAATATATAAATAATTTTCTTAGAATAATTCATTCATTACGCAAATAGAACATGTAATTGTAGGCGTGTTGCAATCGCTATTAGTCGACTGTACAGCGCGGTATCTCTGTTTGAGTTTCTCATAGATAGATATATTATTTCACGAGCCACTTTTTCTTACATGACACTAATGTATACCTTAGTTAAATGTAAATAATAGTTTGTCTCATATGTTATTACGAGCATTAAAAATTACTGTCGCATGCTTATTATAAAAACATACTTCGCCAATTAAAATCGAAAGTTGCAGACTGCTAGAAATAAAAATTGTTGCTAGTAAACCCTGTTCACACGTAGATTCTTTGAAGATTCTTTCATGCTTCTGAACCCTGGAATAAATTCACTGTTTTAAAGACCAAATAATTAACTTTTTTCTCAAAATTTAAAAGCATGAAAGAATAATTCATCTTTATTTTTCTACAAAACCCTACTCAGGTTATTTTTTTTTTGTTAAAAACTGGAATAGGTAAGGATTTCAATAGCAGAAATGGGAATAAAATGAACTTACTGTATACAGGGTGTAACCCAACCTGTGAAACATAATTTAAGGGTGTATAGTATTGGACGCACTGATCATGAATAAAAAGGAATTTTATTGAAATTCGTAAAATTAACAGTAGTTTGCAAAACAATATCATTTCGAGTAGCACTGGTTGTCACATTTAAATACAAAAAAAGTTAAACAATAGTTATGCAGTATTTATTAGCGTGATTACATTAATGTAATAATAATTTTACAAACAGAACAAAATAAATTTGTAGGTACTTACAGAATGTCTCATTTGCTTGGACCTATTTCTTTTTGCGAATTTCAACTAAATTCTTTTTGATTCATGATCAGCGCGTCCAATAATATACACCCTTAAATTTTGTTACACAGTTTGGGTTACACCCTTTATATCTTAAACAAAAATGATATATTATATAGCTACTCAGTTTATTTTTTTTGTTAAATAATGTACTGGTTTTAAAAAATGTTCTAATACCGCTGGGACCGGTATTGATAAGGATCTTAATAGCCGAAGTGGGAATAAAATGAACTTTATACCTGTATATATCTTAAACAATAATGATATATTATATGGCTAATCAGGTTATACAATAAACAAATAATTCCAAGATTCTAACAAAAGTAAAACAAACAATTCTCGCAAGAAATAATCCTTGTGTGAACAGGGCTTTAAGTATCTAGCAAAAAAACAAAAGAATAAATTTTAAAGTTACGATTTTCTTATTTTTTAGCAAGCAGTGAGTTCTGCAAAGTAAATAATAAGAGTGTGATTATAAGTTTTATTTATTTTCGCTGTTACAATAAAACAAATAAAGAAACAGCATATTTTTTGCATCGTGCGGAGTGACTCAGTTGTTTTTAAATCATATGCAACTTGATTTTTATTTATATAATTTAATACGCATTCCTATTAGCCGATTGGTCCGCAGGTCATAAAAACTCTGAGCATATAAATAAACTTTTGTTTTATTCACAAATATGTGGGAACAATATCTGCATTATAATAAATACTATCAATAGGAATTGTTATATTATAAATAAAATAAACGTATTATTCTCTCTCATTAACATATTTAGTGCTTTTTCTCCTACAAATCAAATTTCGCGCGTAAGTGCCTCTAAAACAACTGAACAAACATTTGAAAGGGGCCTATCTCTCTCTGCAGTCTATGGGGACAATTGCAGCAAACCGCAGCGCTCCACAGTGGCACAGATGGAAACTAGAGACAAATGAACCCGAATTGCGCGCGTGATTTTGCTGGCCGGCTGCGCTCACAGACTCAACAATGCAATAACAGAAACAATGCAGAATCTACGCAGCCAATGGCTAATAATAATGTTGTGGGGGGGCCCAAGGGAAAGCCCGCGAAATTCAAATATTTTCAGGGCAGATAATTCACTGCATTAAGGCTTTCACAAATAACAACATGGCTGATTAACGGATGTAAGGTTGTACCATCTAACAATGATAGAAAAAATCTGACGTGGCCACCACAAGACCTCCCGCCATAACAACTTTATTCTTTTTACTTATTATACAAATATATTAATATATAAGTACAACCACTACTGCTACTACTCACAAATATATTTTAGTCATTTTATTTAAACTGCAAAAGAAGATATAAACGATATTTACTATTGTCACTGTCACTGTCATGTCATAAAAATTTAAATTTTAAGTAGTAACAAAAAAATGTTATACGATCATGGACAACAAGATACCGAAATTCTAAATTATAAATATGTACAATAATTATTCTTAAATAATACCAGATACAGAAAAATTTATAAAATACCGATTGTAGGTAATAATCACATAATCTTTCATTTAAAATAAAAAAAATTGTCTAAAATTAATTATTTATCGAAATATTTTTAAAAAGTACTACTTCCGGTTTGTAGATCGAAACCAAAAATATATTGGACTTTTAAGAATCGCATTGAAACCTTAAATACAAAATTTAAAATTTTAATGTTTGATATTTTTTGAGTTATCGTGAACGAAAAAATTGTAACATACAAACGAACACACGAACGTCCACACACACACACACACACGCACACGCATACACACACACACACAGACATAATCTCAAAAATGATAAATTCTTAGTCTAGGGACCCTAAAACGTGCTTATCCACCAAAAACTCACACTCGAAAATTTTGACCCATAACAATACCTCTCTTATAGATTATGAGGCGAGAGGTAAAAAGGAATAGACAACACTAAACAACCCGAAATTTGGTAAAATTTTTCAAACTTTGTGAAGTCTGTTATATGGCAATGTGTACTTGCGTTCACAACACCAAGTTTCAGTGCTGTGAACGCAAGTACATATTACCATATGACAGACTTCACAAATATCACCAAATTTCGGGCTGAGTGCGGATTAACTGGCAAATTTAATCACTCTGTACTAAAAAAGTTATGTTCGTTTACTGTCTGTAAACAATATAACAAGTATTTGACGCGTCGACTAAATTTGATAATAAATATACCATCATACTCTTCAATATTAAGTTTAGCCTAAAGGCTCTGGTCTTGTACTCGCTTATTTAAATATGATTCACAAGTACCAGCATAAAAAATTCCCCGATTAAAATATTAAAACAAACAACTGCACAAGCAATTTTTCGAAACAAGTTTCTTAGAACAAAAACAAAACTATAAACAACAACAAAAAACTCGAAGAAATAATATGTAGTAATCCGTGTTACATTATTCATAATAAAGAAAACGCACGATTATAAATAATTGAAGAGATTAAAATATTATTAATATAAAAGGTATTTGACTTGACGGGTGCGACTCTTAGCCGGTATGTGGGCTGAGTGAGTTAATTTACCGACATGAAACCTGTCTAGATTTAGAGAAACACATTTTGGGCTCTGCCGAAACGCACCTTAACAATATATCCTTTATCTAGAAACTTCAAAGCCATATTTTATATTATAAAATGCCCTTTGGACAAATCAATGCTCCACCTACTAGTACGCGACAAAACAGGTAGCCAGGCTTAGGAATGATAGATTATCAGCAATTTTTTTGGCAGAAACTATCAAGGTTCGAATTAAGCTTGCCCGAATTGAATGTAGTTACAAGTTACTCGTTTTGAGATCTCGAATTCGGGTGCAGTGGGCGTAAGTCGTAACTTACGACACACATCGATTTAATATGTATTAGTTTTCGGTATCATTTGTCTGTTGTTCAACATACACGATTACTTTGATGTTAGATATGTTATGCTATGAATGAATTAAGATACTGTCAATGCACTACACGAAGAAATTAATTTATACTTTTGTTGTTCGATTTCCTAATAATTCCCGAGAAGTGTTTTCATTCTAAAGGAAATTGCATGCGTCGTATTTTGTATACAATTAATTCAATATGTTTATTTTGTAATAAAGTGCAATTACTTCAAGTAAATTGTTAGTTTGTCGTTCTGTGTTTGAAATAAAAGTTCGTATAGAAAGTCTTGGCTGCGAGACAATTTTCTCTGCAGGTTTCATGTCATTATTTTTAATGTTCACACCACACATTGAACATGAAAATTATGATTTACAGAAGAATTCTCTGATTCTTTCATGCTTCTATTCCTGTGTTGAAGCTATCAATGAATTCATCCAAGACTCATTGAAGATTCAATTTAGCGGCGCCGCTATTTGACAGGCAATACTCAGCATGATTCTTTTTCTCAGAATACAAAAGCATGAAAGAATCCTCAAAGAATCCATATGTGAACAGGGCTAAACCCTATTTATTTTATGTTATGTTTTGTTAATGAACCTACTAGTTTTAAAAATAAATTAATACCACTGGAACCGAAATGGGTAAGGATCTTAATGGCCGAAATAGGAATAAATTGTACTTTATATCTGGATATAACTTAATCAATAATGATACATTAAATGGCTAATCAGATTATGTTACAATCAAATAATTACAAGATTCTGGAATTCAATAAAAAATATTCGTTCATATCTATCACTCTTTTTACCCAAATTGGGCACACCAGTCTGTACAGTACGCGAAATAAGTGATGTTCGGATCTCGACCAATCAGATGCAGTATACAGGTTCGTGGAGGTGAAATGCGAACATAGGGAAAATATGACAATTGAGTTATCATTCTAGGCATCTTGATATATGTGGAATTAGTACTGTCAATGTCAAAGTAGCTGTCATATTATTGAAATTTTTATTTTCTTTAAAATACTTTCTTTGCATAATAATGTATGTGTACGAGAAAGTTTACATGCACTTTTAGATTTTATTATTATTTATGTTATTGATTACTCTTTTTGCCACACAAATTCATATTACTTCGTTTTGTGACACTACTACAAAATATATCAAGATACCTGGCATGAAAGTTCGATTGTCATGTATGTTCCCTATGTTCGCATTTCACCTCCACCAACCTGTATAATCATCCTATCTTACCCAACGCTTTTTTCTCACGTGAAATGAGGTATAGTAAAATAAAACTATATTCAGACACACATCATTCATAATTGTTTTTCATAAAGCTAGCTTTGGGCTTTTTACTATAAAAGTAGAATATGACTGATTCCAGTATGGATTACACCGCTTTTCTGTTTCTGAAAAAGGCGGGAAGATGTTCTAAATTAATTCCATTGACTGAAATCCGCCCAACAAAAAACATCTGGCGATCTGGGAATCAAAACATAACCTTCACCTGTTTTTTATTTCCATCTGTCACATCTCCATTAACAAACAAACACGAATCAATAAGTAACAAAAGTTCCACAGCTTACTACGACCGAGCGGATCTCTCGTAGTAGCAGCCAGAGATCGTATCGGAATAAATTCCCGCGGGCGAGAGAGAGACGGCGCGCGAGGAAAGAGAGAGAGAAGCTGGAGTGTGTGTGTGTTGATTATTTATTATATTTTAATCTAATGATAAGAGAGTTATTTTATTTATATATACGACACTTATTACGTATAAATATAACTAAGACCGCTTTGCTTTTCTCGGCTGGCTAAATCTGTTTAACTTATAGAAGCAGTTTGGTATGCTGAGAATTATATTATCACGAGTGTCAGAATGACTGTATTTTAGCCAAAGCTAAGTTTGTTGCTAAATGTGTCTGCCGGATTATACACCTGCTTTATTTATTATTAAGTTATTGCCACTAAGAACCTTTACCTGACATTTATTTCTAACGTAAACCGCAAAGTATTAAGGCGGCAGTATACCTTTACACAGACAGGAGTTCGTAGTTACTAATAATTTTTTTAAATAATTTCAATCGTATCATTAAACTGTTTGTATTTTTTCATGGACTTAATGTTGCCACAAAACCCTACTCAGCTTATATTTATTTTTTTCCAAGTACTACTTACTAGTTTAAAAAAATGTTTTAATACCGCTAGAACCGGAATAAGAAAGGATGTCAATAGCCGAAATGGGATTAAATTGTACTTTATATATGTATATATGCTAATCAATCAAGATATATTATATGGCTAGTCAGATAATTTAATAAACAAAGGTGTTTAAAAAATTGATGTCCAAATAAATTGAGTAAAACTAGATTTAGACCTACTCAGTTATGAGTATAAGTGCTAAATTAACCAACCAGCGCGTCCACAAAATTCCAATTTCAATTATAAGTGCAAACGTTAAGTGCTGGTTAGCCACTTACACTTATCATTGGGTAGGTTTGAATCTAGCTTTAGGTACACTAAATTAATAACGCAGGATTTAAAGTCTATGTAAACGAGGTCAATTTTACAGCTTCATAATTGCCAAACGAAACTGACGATTGTCCTGAAAATGTATTTTAAAGTGTATTATTACCATATAAATGCCCAATAAAATTTTTACTTATTTCTGTCGTCGTCGATTTTGCTAACAAGGATTCTTTTAGGATTCGTTCGTGCTTGAATTTTGAGAAAAATAGTCCAGGAAAATGCCTGCCATATAGCGGAGCCGCTAAATTGAATCTTCAATGAGTCTTGGAAAAGGAGAATTTGCAATTTATTGTAAAACAACAAACAGTGATTTTTATCAGGAAAGAATCCATGTTTGAAAGTGAGGGATTAAAACATGAAACCGTAAAATCCACTTGAGCATCTTGCCGGAAATAAAATATACAAGATTAGTAAAATCGGCTTATCGCGTAATTATAAAAATGTGAAAAATATTGAAGTCCCGGCAGCTAATTGGCAAATCTCCGGTATATTTATTTATATTTAACCGCATGGAGATTTGGCAAAGTCGCTGTAAAAACAAAGCAAATACGATTTCCATTCTTGTAAACACAAATAACAAAACACGGCAATCCTTTTAGCGGAGTTGGCGTGGAACAGTTGAGTGTCGGTAGGTGTCGGTAATGTCGCGGCTGTCGGTCGCTAAAGCCGCCTCTGATCCCTGAAATCATCGCGGCTTTACGCTCAGCAAAACACCTGCGACACTGACTTCCGGTTCCCGCGGGGAGGAGCCAAAACAACGCCAATAGATTACCCAAGATACTGAAAACAATCATTGTTAGTTACAGTTACTCATTTGTTTAAAACAAAAGACTGTGTCTTAAGCCCCATTTACATTATGCACTTATTTTAAAGGTTTACGAGCATTTACACTTCAAACTTCGAAGTGAATGCTCATATTTAATTAGATGTATTCAAACTTCCTTAAACCTAAACCTTAATGCTGAATGCTCATGTGAATGAGGCTTTAAGAACACTAAATGGAAAGTAGGTATTTTACTTAGTGAAAACTGCTCGCTTCGCTCGGCAATAATTGGGTTTAAAATGAGTATGTCCGTGCAGTCAGAGTTGGCCGGAGCGGTAAGGTAAAGAAATGTTCTACATAAAGCTGAGTCACAATTCGCCAACTTACTACTCGCCTGAACGCAACTGAGACAAGAGAAAAACCGAGCTGGACGACTTCTGTATAGAGTAAAATTCAAATAGCTAGGACCCTGGACTGCGCGAGAAGGCAGAGCTTGTCATGTACTGTCCGTTTTACAAAAGCGGAGCTAGCGAGTATATGCTGCGCTGCACTTCACTTAATTTTCAAACAAAACTAAAATATAACTCAATCACAATCAGTTACAAAATTCACAGGGTTACACGAAGCAAAACACTACGAATGTCAACATGAGAATAACAGATATTGAAGCTGATGTTCTGTAGAACAGACAGTAGCGTAGTTTCCTCTTGTTTATCATCTATGCTTCTCTCTCTAAGACGAGAATTCGTACTTCGCGCAGGGTTCTAGCTATTTGAATTTTACTCTACACTATTTCAAGGTAGCGAAGCAGTTTCTGCCACAAAATTTCAGGATAATCTATGTCCGCTCGATTAATATTGTTTACCAATTTAAAATTCCTAAGCTCGGCCATGTCTTATTTCGCGTACTGTACAGGTTGGTGGAGGTGAAATGCGAACATAGGGAACATACATGACAATCGAACTTTCATGCCAGGTATTTTGATATATTTTGTAGTAATGTCACAAAACGAAGTTATGTGAATTTGTGTGGCAAAAAGAGTAATCAATAACAGAAATAATAATAAAATCTAAAAGTGCATGTAAACTTTCTCGTTCTGCTCATACATATACATTATTATGCAAATAAAATATTTTAATGAAAATAAAAATTTCAGTAATATGACAGCTACTTTGACATTGACAGTACTTATTCCACGTCTATCAAGATATCTAGCATGATAACTCCATTGTCATATTTTTCCCTATGTTCGCATTTCACCTCCACCAACCTGTATATCAATAGTAGGTGGAGCTTTGATTTATCCAAAAGGCATTTTATAATATAAAATACGACTTGTAAGTTTCTAGATCCGCCCGATTAATATTGTAAATTCTTTACGTCTGTATACGTTTGACTTTTATACATTAATTACTAACTATTTATATTGTATTAATCTGTTTTGTTAAAAAGAAATAAGTAAATTATTCAATCCTTCCACCACACGGGTCAGTAATGGCGAACATAAACTGCGAAGAAGGCTGCGGTGCATCCATGGCGGCTAATTGAAATTGCTCCAATTAATTAGTAAAACAGATTAGCGGTCATAGATCACTGGTGAAAGAATCTAGTCATAAATAACACGGTATATAATAATATCGATAGTCGGTGGTAATGGATTGCAGAGTGTTCCCTGCCATCAGATGGTGTAATAATAATACAAGAGGGCTAATATATTCGCGTTATAAACACAACAATTTATACAAAACAAACCCCAAATTATATCGCAACAACAGCCGTACAACAACAGCGACAACGGCGCAGCAACAATACAGAATTAGCAATCTGGACGACAACATGCATACATACATGCGCCAGTCAAGAGTGCTACTACATACAGAGCTGAAATTAGATGTATTTATGTAGCGCGGCCACTATTCTATTTCAATATTGTGCGATGTGTGATGGCACAGGTTCGAATCTAGCCAGGTGCAAAATCTAGTTTAGCTGCACAAAAATCTCACCTGGTATACTTTTCAATATAAACTGTTTTAAACTCTTAAAAAAAAAGAAATTACTAGGATTTTTATTTAAATTTTTATATCTGAAATCACCTAAACTGGAATTTATAAGTTATTTAATTATTTTGCATAATACTTCATTGTCTCATTCTTAAGAGTAATTTGTTTAATAATAGTTATTTATTTTACAAGTGGGCAAAGTAAGGAATTAACCACGAGAGAAATCTTAACTCACGAGGCCGTAGGATGAGTGAGATAATGTTCTCGAGTGGGTCATTCCTTTTTGCCCATGTGAAGTATACCATTTTATCCAATATCTCTTAATAACTGCTTAAATATTTTAAAAATATTAAGTTCCAACCAAATACGTCCAACAAGTAAAGTAACAATTTACCCACAAGTGATTAAATATTTTACTTTACTTTTTTAAATCACGATAGTAATGATGTTTTTATAACGAGGTGTTGGATAAAATATCTTTACTCACAATTCGTTAGTAATATGTGCTTGTCCAATCTTCCAGACAGTTGGGAAGCGGGTCATTGTTAACTTCACTTCCCAGCTAGCTGAAAATATTTTTTCCGGCTTGTTAAATAGCATTTTCCAATAAAATTGACAAAATCAATAGAACATATCTCAAGATATTTAGTCATACTTCTCTATTTTCAAGTAGGGTAAATAAATTATAATAAATCTGTCAAAAATATTAATAAAATTAATATTTAAAATGCACGTATTATTAATCTATTGGATTGTGAGTGAAATAGTATACAAACATCGCGAAAAAGCGTATTCTAGACTCGTACTTATAGCTTACATCGGTGCTGTGCACCTTAGCGCTCGACTGTAATGCCTCATTTCCCTACTCGCTATGTAACATAATTAATATAAAAAGTTATGTTGGTCTCACAGAAATATTTTTAATACATTGCTGCAACTTATAATACTTTCACAAAATAGCGCTATTATACAGTACAGTAGTTCTATTTCAAATACCGTTTCTAAACTGCAGTATGATAGTCCCGTAGCATTAGCGTGCTTAGGCTAGTCAGTGTTGCCAGACGTCAAAATTAAAAAATCTTCCATGCGCAACAAAAAATTCTTCACAATTCTTCAAAATGAAAATATCTCAATATTCTTCACAATTCTTCAAAATAAGTACATTTTTTTTCAATTTATTGATCTTATTGAACAAAAAATAATCAAATATTATGTACAATAATAAAACTGGTATGCAGTGACAGTCAAACAAGTAGTGACACAGTACAGAATTGAGGATATATTGAAGGTATTTAGTAAAAAAAACAAATTTACATTTACAGTGTACTCTCGCGGCGCAATAGAAAAACAAATTTTGGGCGTTCGTTGTTCAAATTTTGTAAAAATAAATTTCTTCTCGAATTTCTTCACAATTTGGACCCGCAATGTTAAAAATCTTCTTTTCTTCAAAGTGTAATTTTTACCTTTAAAATTCTTCACAATGAAGAAAATTCTTCAAATCTGGCAACACTGAGGCTAGTGCATTGCATCCTCGCTAGTCACCCTAGTTAGTCTCCGTGCTATCTGGCGCTCGGGAGCCATCGGCCACGTCCGTTACCGTTCGGCGGCCGCCTAATCAGACAATATGGCGACAGCATCCGCCATTACTGAGAGCTCATCCGCATACAAACGCAATCAGAAATCGGAACAATGGTCATCAATTTATGATGAAATTTACGTAGTGCATTCAATTCATTACGATAAACAATTGACGGCTGTGCGAGCCGGCTGACCTACCTGCCAGCCCGCGGGAGGGGAGGGGAGGGGGTGAATTACTGCGGTAAGAGCTTCCCCTCTCCTAGACATATATCACTGAATTACCAGATTCATTTCACAATCAATTGTTGGACTATAAAACTTATATCGACGTGCCCATACATTATCCAGGGTGGAACATTTTGTTTTGCACCATTTTACACTAATTAATACTTTTTCTATACTTGGTTTAAAAACTAGGAAGAGCAATCTGAAGTTGGACTGCTTTTATTGGTTGATGTCACACCAGTTTTACACCAAACAAACTTTGTATAGAGTAAACAAACGAGTCTCGTCAGTTGTTGTCATTGTTAGTGACTGTTTCGTTTCATTGTTGTAATCCATGATCGGTTGATTTTTGTTTTTGCGTTAAAAGTATTGACAGGTGAGACGGGTGACACGTTGGCATACTAACGCCATATAAGTCATAAGTAAGATATTAAATGTAATAATTGAACGGAGGATGGCTTCAACACAGAACAGTTTTCCTGTGAATGAATCTTTTGATTTTTGGTAATAAATTAATTTGTATTATTAACATAATATTTGTTGTTAATTAACAGACAATAGCTATAATATTAAAGTAAAGATGGTCTGAAGTGTCAAATTTTGCCGCAAAAAATCTAATGATATTTTTGTCCTGTTTACACAGTGTAAATATGGCTCAGCGAAAGAACTTCATATCGCTCTTCCTAGTTTTTAAATCAAGTATAATAATGATTCACAATATGTGAGGCTATAACCAATTAAAATTGTAACACTAAATTTTGACCTGTATATTTATAATTTTAGATCTGAAGATGGTCCTAACCGAAATGTTGTCATAATTTAACTTTTAACGAAACCAATGCCATGTTATCCGATAAATCTGAATTATCCTATTTTTGTAAGCTACATTTCTTATTGGATATAAATTGCTTTAAGTTTCATGATTGTGTTAGGTAGCTAAAGCCTCATTTCCACCAACTGTTTTAATGCTTAAGAACTATGTTTAATGCATAAGTACTAAGAGCAACGCATAAGAACAAAACTTTGCAAACTCCAAACATAAGGCGTAATGCACAAGCATAATGATTGACATGTGTCAAATTTATTATTTGTTTTGAGTTTTCTATTTCTGTCTGTTTCTAAATATGGATTTGAATACCTTACTTACGAAATTAACAGTTCTTCCATTCCTTAATATCGCAAAAATGCCGGTAATGATTAAATTACAAAACTTCGACAACAAATGTCATCTCTGTCGAAAATATGTTTAAATGGTTATTTAATAAATAATCATTATGCATTACGCCTTACGCACAAATCATTATGCATTAAGCACTAAAACAGTCGGAGGAAATGAGGCTTAACACTGTTTCATTTTGTTGTTAATGTCAAAGATGATCTCAATAGAATAAATTCTGGAAATTATTGTGCAAATTGGAGTGACTTCCTCATCTTGTTCTTGTTCCCCGGCGGTGATTTTCGGTGTCGCCGCCACTGCAGCCGCGCTGCGAAGATTTACATATTTAATCACATTCTGTTTCATGAAATATAGAAATCGCAATTTTTTGTCAACCCCGCTTCTCGTCCGTCGTCGAAATAACAAAACACGGAAAAAATAAAAAAATGAGCGCTGAAAAAATAAATGAAAAAGCGAAAAAACTGAATAATAAAAAAAACAATAGCAATCCACCACGGATATAAATATGTGATGGCGTTCTGGACTATGTAACTGGACGTATGTACCGTCGGCATAGGCGGAGAGGGGGGGCCATCAGGAGGAAACAATTGATAAACATTTTCACATGTTTCTACTTTTACTACGAGTAGATACCTTAAAATCGTTTGTTTATTACATTACCTGATTAGCCATACAGTAAATGATGATTGATCAAGATATATGCATATATAAAGTATAATTTGTTCCTATTTCGGCTATTGAGATCCTTCTCTGTTACGGTTCCAGCGGTATTAAAACGATTTAAAAAATATTTTTCCACAAAGACTGACTAAATCTTGTGACAGCATTAAGTCCTGTTTACACATTCTGAATCTTGAGACAAGTAATTCTGGTGAGAAATACCTGTCAAATAGCGGCGCCGGTATTTATTTCTGCTACGAGTAGATACCTCGAAATCGTTTGTGTATTACAAAACCTGATTAGCCATTCAATATATCATGATTGATCCAGATATGTAAATGTATAAAGTACAATTTGTTCCCATTTCGGCTATTGAGATCCTTTTCTGTTCCGGTTCCAGCGGTATTAAAACAATATAAAGAAAGGTTTTTCGACAAAAATTAATTATAAGCTGAGTAAATTTTGTAGCATCATTTAGCCCTGTTTACACATAGATTCTGAATCTTGAGAAAGTAAATCTGGTGAGAATTCCTGTCAAATAGCGCCGCCGGTAAATTGAATCTTCATTGAGTCTTAGAAACGAAGAATTTCTAATTCATTGATAGATTCTTTAATTCGTTAAATATATTTTGGACTATTTCTATCATGTTTGTGAGTTTGTATGTGTGTTTGTCTTCCAATTAAAAATATTTTTTGCGAGTTGCTGCCACAAAAATGCATGTCCTACATTCTTAACAAAGCAACACAATTTTTTCCTATCACTTGAGCGCAGGTCTGGCAACAAATTAACTAAAACAATAAAACAAAAAACCCCACTTACCGTGCCCCCTCTTGTCGTTGTTGACGAGCGCCCATGCATGGACACGATATTTTATTCCCTTTTTTAAAATGAAATATCGCGTAGGGGAGGGGGTAGGGGGGCGGGGGGTCAGCCCACTTCGATATATGAAACGTAAAAATAATTAAACATTTTTCAACCAGCACATGTGGGGAGCTTGACTGACAAATAAAAATAACCATTTGAAATATGAGAGTCGAGAGGGTAGGGAACGTCCCCCTCGCCCTGCGCACGGGCGCCACTGGGGCCGCGAGAATATTTTAATTATTTTTGTATATGCATTTTTAACCGACTGGCGATGGGCTGATGGCTCCTAGTGGTTTACCGCCCCTAGACGAGAGTAGTTGGCTATGAAGGGTTGAACAACTGCCACTATATGTGATAGTGTATTGACTTATAAGGGATGAATTTATTACTGGTTAACTAGCTGCATTCAGATAGAACAATAGAAGGATACAGCAAGTGCTACACTTTTATTATCTGACTGATTTCTTATCCAGAAACTGCGCGAAGCACACTTTGAATAATTTTTAGGTCATGTCTTTCTGGAAATTAAAACATTGTTCACACATGGACACATAGAAGACACATATACACGCAACAGTAAAAAATACTGTGTGTGTGTTGCTTGTGAAATAGAGGCGCCGCTATTTTGTGGCTTCTATGTAAATAAAGAAAAATCAATTTTGACACATTCCTCATTTTGAAGTGTGTGTGTGTCTTCTGTGTGTCCATGTGTGAGCAGGGCTTTAGTTGTTCTGTCTTAGTTTTTCTACACTGGCAAAAATTTAAATAATAGGAACCTATTTTATTTTATTTTTCAATGTCAGTTATTTTATTTGGACAACAACTGACATAAAACTAGCAGGTACATTTCTACTTCAGTTTAGAATTACTGTTTTGAAAGTCTAGATACCTTTTGTAAAATTGTTAAACTATGTAAATACAGTGATTTTAATTCAGTTCAGTTACAGTTCACATAACATTGTTTTGCTTATTTATTAGATTTTTTGAATTTGAACTGATTTATCTACGTCAAAAATAGATCTTTTCAGTATGGAATTATTCAGTAAGGTAATTTGATGCACAGAAAACTGAGTAAGGTATATTTTAAAACTGATCCATGTGAATATTATTTTCTTCATTTAATTATTATTGTTTTGCTAAAAAAGCAAAACATTATTGCTCAAATCCTGATCCTTTAATTAATAAAGCAACACAAATTAGTATTTATTACGTATAAAATTTTGTATTAATATAATATTTAAGTTTGATTTATCTTAAATTCAACCCAAAGTAACCCATTATCACAAAAGAAAATAATCATGACAGCTTTTACATATCCTAACCAAAACATGCAATACATAATATTTTTATTTATCCTTAGATGTTAGATAAACTATCAAATAAAACAAAATAAGCTTTCTACAAAATTTATTTTTAAGCCTCATTCACAAATAAGTTTTTGTTTTAATAACCTTGCAAACATGTAATCATATTCAACTATACACAGATCAGTTTTAGTCTTGGTTGTGAATGCTTTCATAAGATAACATGTTTGCAAGGTTATTAAAACAAAACCGTAATCTAAAACTGATGTGTGAACGAGGCTTTATTCAAAATTTTCTTAACCCCTACAATATTAACAATCCAAGTCTCACCGAATTTACAGTGCACTTCCCCATCGATAATGACGCTTGGTGAGCCCATATGGGGGTTGGTACAGTGTATAGGGGTAGCAGGGTGATCACTAAAGGGGTGGCTACACTTCCACACTAGATGGTGGTGGTGCTGGTACTATATATAGTGGTGACATGAGTGTAACCGCCGTTAAACTGACTAGGGGTGGGGGAGGGTGCAACAGAGGGATGAAGATACACTATAAAGCTTGTAGTAGACAATCATATTTTACTGGTAACCGTTCAACAGGGTTTATTCCCAATTACTGAATGGTAGTGGAATCCAACCACTTCGATCGATTCAACTTAAGCCCTGAAGATTAAGAATCCTGAAAAAAAAATAAATTCATGGTTTTGAAAAATTCTTCTTTTCCAAGACTCATTGAAGATTCAATTTAGCGGCACCGCAATTTAATAGGTAATTCTCACTAGAAAGAAGAAACTTCTTCTTTTCCAGGATTTAGAATCTTGGTAGAATCTTCAAAGAATCGTGCAAACAGGGCTTTAGTGCAGTTATAATCTCAATCCGTGCGACGATCTTTGAAATCAAAAGGCAACGGAGAGATTCATTTTGTAACTAGGACTACGTTCAAGGCGATCAAGTTGTCAGCTTGAAGCATCCGAGTGCGATTTAATTGTAATTTGAAATAAATGGCAATATTAATATTTTGGTAGTTTAATTTAAATTTTAGTATTAAAAAGACACCAAATAGAAAAAATAGTATTTATAAAATTTTTTTCGCAATTGTCTTAAAAGACAAAAACGGGCCCTCGGGCGAGTTTACTAAAGTAAACTCGCCCGAGGGCCCGTTTTACTAAATTTGGACGCGTGCGAAAAAAACTTGTTCTTACTACTGTTTATTAAAATTTAATTCTGAAAGGTTTTTTTCTACAAAGACTAAATAAACTCATTTAGGTTAAGATTCTCGTATGAGTGTCTCTGTATTTCTGTACTAAACCGTCTATTATCACTACTACGGTGTGCTATTAAGGGTTGTCAATACTTGGCAGGGTGCTCCGCCCCCTTGCATGATATTCTGCCCCGTGTCTCGTGAGTTAGTTTGAAAAGTTGCAGAAAACTGTGAATAACACACTTCAAGCGTCGCCACATTGTTCTATATCGTGTTGTACACGAGTTAGTATTATTGAAAATAAAATAAAAACAGACAAAGCGACAGCTAGCATGACAAAATAGAAGTTAGAATATAAATTCAGAGATAAAAATTATTTCTTGTTGTTCTATATGATTTTATACCAAGCGTCTTTTTAATAAAATCGGGGTTTAAACGTGCAAACGATTGTTCGCATTAGCAAATTTGGTCAGTCATATCTCAGCTGTTGCGATGTACGTATCACTGTTATTGAGTTATTTTGTGGTATTTTTTGTTGTAAATTTAGTGTAAATATCTCGATTCAGTGTTGGTTTAGTGCAACAAAAGTAGTGTTACAGTGTAAATGAACAAAGTGATTGCTGTCCAACTTGAAGCTGTATCAGAAGTACCTACACAAAATAATTTTTATAAGGTAGATCATACTTTGTTAAATATAAAACCATGTACTTAATGAGTGTGAATTTTTGAAGAAGATATAATGCTGTACTAAAGCTATAATGAATGTAATCGGTTACTTCTGTATTCTGTAAGATGTGTAATGTGAATGAGAAGTGTGTGGTTCATAATCATTGCAGTAATCTGCTAACTTGACGACATAACCTTTCTTATAACTGTCAGAAATAGATCCGTTTGTTCATAGTTACATAGTTGGATCTGCAATATTGTAGCGAAATATAAAATACTCATCATAATGTAAACAAAGATCAACAAAGAACAAATAGGACTTGCTTGCTATTTGTTGGGAATGAGTGAAGTATGTATGAGTATGGCTGACTTCAGTAAAATTGTATTTGAATAAATAATATGTTTGGTAATACATGAAGAGTTTAAAAGTTAGATACTGAATTAATTTTTGGATGTCATATTGTTACAGTTTAATTAATTCTACATTTTTTTAGAGTGTTAAACCATGGCTACTTGTTTGCAATATAGCGCCTATAGCCACACTCTTTATATTATGTGATACTCTAGGAGGTTTTCTTAAAAGTTGGCGAACTTTACTGTTACTGTATAGGTAAATGTCAAATCCTCAAATCCAGTGTCATTATGAACCGTAACCAATAGCTTATGTTAACAGAACACAGAAGAAGTCACCAGTTACATCCATTATAAAAACAACCTTAAGGGTCTCGTCTCCGTAACAAAATATTGCGTGTTTAGAGGTGTAGCAGTTTCTTCTTTGCTCATTGCATATTAAAAATTTAAAGCAAAAGCAAGGTACTAAATGTTTGTGAAAGAATTAATCTAGGTTTATGCCTAGTTAGAATTCTGAAAAAATCTTTGGAATCCCTACAAAAAATAATGAAAAAGTGTGTACATGCTTTATCTTATGATTAAAAGATTTATTAGAAAATGTAACTCGGCATAAACCTAGTTGCATTCTTCGTCTGTAAATAAATTTACGAAATTTAGCTTTATCTATAAAACTTCGTGAGCATTTTAGAAATTGCTAGACTGCTTTTACGTATTTTTAGCGAGCGTTTCTATGCATTAACATAGGACAAACGCGGTGTTGAGCTACGTGGAGTCGATACCCTTAAGACTAAGATGGGTAGAAAACCTGTAGTACATAACGTGTGTAGTAGAACTCAACTGAATTTATGTGTAATGTTTTACAGAAAAATCCGTGTGTATTTTGACTGGTCCAATACTTGAAGGGGTTAAAATGCGTGTAAAAACGGTGCATTTTTGCGAGAGCTGTACATATGGATCGGCGCATTTTTTTGTTGTATTGTGATGTCAGCAGTACGTTATTTTTTCGAATATTCTGATAAAAATCGCTAAATATATCAGATTTTTGGATTTTTTGCCTGGCCTCGCGCTGGGTATTATTTATATTTATGTGCGTCTGGGTCCGAAATTGATATCCAGCTAGAAATAATTTAAATCAAAATGACAAAAATTACGAATTCCCTAAACAAGCAGGGAAAAAATCACATAAAAAGTTTCATTAAACCGTGATTCAGAATGAAATATATATGTAATACACGTATGAAAATATGACTGGATCAATATAGGGGGCTGTAGAATATAAAAACAACCCTTCTGTGACTCTCTGCGACCGGGTGGAGGGAGGGGGTTCAAGAGCCACAGGCTAAACCCGCGTCTCTTAACGTCGCGACGCCAATACGTCACAGCACGGGGCGTCGCTATCACTTTTCACTCATTTGCAACACTCCGCAAAAGTATGCTTTATTATTTGTTTCTTCTACTGTAGTCTACATTATATTTAGTTGTTATAAGTCAATTTGACTCAAGTTAAATTGATCAGTTTTATTTCAATTGAATCCTGAGTCATGTTTACGCAAGGATTCTTGCATACTTTTGAATCTAGAAAACTAATTAAGAGCATTCTGTACAGGAAGAATGTACACGATAAAGCATTTTACACTCATACACCTCATCGACACATGATTACACATTTTAACAAAAACAAACTTTTATATGGTAGATAAGGGATAAAACTTCGTTCTATTAGTGCAATTTTTTATTTTTCAGCACGTTCAACGGTCAAAATTACTTACTTTCAACCGCTTGCAGGCGTTTAGAAGCACCTACAGATTTTTCTTTATATTTCGCAGAACATGATATTTTAAACTTGAATCATGTAGTTTAAAGTTTAATCTACGTTGGGGTAGTATTATTTTTTGGAAAAAACTTTGTGATTTCGAGAAAATTAGAGGTAAAAAAATGTGAATTTTTGTAGTTTTCTTTATTTTATAAACTAAAACTTCGGTACAAAATAGAAAAAATGGCACTAATAGAACGAAGTTTTATCCCTTATCTACCATATAAAAATTTGTTTTTGTTAAAATGTGCAACCATGTGTCGATGAGGTGTATGAGTGTAAAGTGCTTTTTACGTGTATATTCTTCCTGTACAGAATGCTCTTAATTAAAAATGCTTCGTCTCGAAGACTTGGTGATGATTCAATTTAGTGGCGCCGCTATTTGCCAGGTTATTCTCGGCTTATATAAAAGGATCATGAATGAATCCTCAAAGAATCATTGTGCGAACAAAATATAAAATACAATATGAACAAATTGTGCAAGTAATGTAAAATTACAATAATTTATTTTTTACCGGTTTTATTTCCATATAGAATTCTGAGTAATTTGCAAAATTTGAATTACCTACAGAGTAATTTAAAAATATAAATTATTGAAAAATATTTTAATTTACCGGAAATTATTACCAATATAGTAAATGCCGACAATACTTAAACGTTTAGAACCATGTAACATGTATCGAATACCAAATAATTAGAAAAAAATCTGATGTGGCCAGCACACAACCTCCCGCCACATCTAGACTTATAAACATAAATGTATACTTACAATCCGATGCCCATTAAAAATATACAAATCTAATATATTCAAACACAGAATCAAAGATTCATTCACAGGAAAACTCTTCTGTGTTGAAGCCATCCTCCGTTCAATTACTACATTAATATCTTACTATACTTATATGGCGTTAGTGCCAACATGTCACTCGTGTCACCTGTCAATATTTTTTGCAACAAAAATCAACCGATCATGGATTTCAAGATTTAAGTAAACAGATTTTGAGTACCGCAGTCCAATATAATGATCGGAGTGGTCCAGTTAAGATAAGCAAACACAATTGGCAATGTTTCAAACTCCAAACCAGTGGCTCCCAATGTGGTCCAAATCCTGGGCCCAGCGGTTTGGAACCTCTTGGTATCTTATTGCACTTGTCTTTTTCTTATTTTAAATCTCAACAGAAATATAGAATGACGCTTCGAGATCAAGTTACTGAAGAAGTTTTAATAAATTGTAATTTTTCGGAATGTGGTTTTTATTGATATTGTTTAGAGGTGTTTTGTTACTGCAGATTTTTGACTTTTTATTGTTGGGTTTATTGTCTGTAAATACCTGGAATTCGGATTTTATTTCGCGTTTATAGCTGGTTGACTTTTAACAACGAATTAAGATATAGGGGGTTTAATTATTTTTGAGTTTGTTTTATTACTCTTTATTTTATTTTACAAAATCTACCATCCAATAAAATATAAAAACGTTTTTATTCTTTATATTGTGTTGTCTCCGGCTACCTTTAATGCATTTAAAGTAGCAGTTATTAAATAAAATTGCAGCATATGTCATTTCTTTAATTAGACTGAATTATTGTACATAAGATGACGGTAAATTTGTTCGTATATCATTGTGTAATTAAACAAACAACTGCAATTGAAAATTAGAGCATCTGCTTCGTAATGCAGTCATTGTTAATTACTAATTACAAGAAAAATTCAATTTGTACTTACGAGTTTTATAAAGCAAGTAATTACAAATATCATACTACACTACTAGACTTAATTGTAGAGCTATAGAAAAAGAGATTGTTGTCTTTATTATACAGGCGGGATATTACTGTTGGAAAAATGACAACTTAATGAATAAAATAAAAATTTTAAACAAAATTTAATTTTGTGTCTGTCTTCCTGTCTGCTTGTCATTTAATCTGACATACCTACTGCTTGTACCTACTCCCTTTGTTAGTTAGATACTATACACACCTTAAGCGGCCTGTCTAGGTTTTTTCCGAATTCCTAGAATACTCTAGATTTTAGTTTTTTTCTATTCCACTCTTTTCTCCAGTACTACGGCTGCCTGAAACCAGCCCGAAAGTCGTACTTTGCCGCATCCTAGCTATGTAATGTCATTTTGAAGTTGAAAAATAATTCGTTACTAGATTATTATTGACTTCAGGATGTTTTTATAAACAGTTAAAAGAGAAAGAATGGATCTATAGATGTGCCTTTTTAATCTTTAAAAATTAATTTCTATCATGAGATATAACCGGGTAAAGTTTGCACAAATTGGGATTTTTTAATTTTTCGGAATTGTACAATTCACATCCGTAGAACCATTATTTCTCTATTGAATCCTTGTTGGAATGGAATTTTACCATTCTTCTACTGGCCACAAAACACTCGCTACGTTAGTACATTTTATGCTGGATTTTAGGAGACAGACGGGTCTCTTAAGAACAAAAAACTTTTAAAATTTTTGTCTGTTTTTTATTTATTGACCGTTCAGTCTATTATTATTTAATCGAATAAGACATGTACAGATTTTTGTCTACTTATAATTTTTCGACTGTTATATATTTGTGATGTGAATCAAACAAATTGTAAGTTTTTGTCTGTTTTGTTCTGTTGAAAATTTTGCTTGTCTGTATTTTGATCGAATATTTTGTCTCTTCACTGTTTATCGCTCAATCCTTGTGTCGAACATTTCGTTCAAAATTAAAATAATCGATCTGAACTAAGTATCGAAAATACTATCGTTATGACTTGATAGTCATTTTGTATGAGGATTGTCAAAAAAATCCAATCCAATTTTTGACATTAAATTTTAATGATATTTTCATGTAAATTACACAAATTTAAATTTCTCAGTTCCTTAGGATGACGTATATGACGTCGAAACTACTCGATTGAGAAATATATATTTTATTGTTGACTGCATCCTAGTAATTTTTCTCCAATCGTCATTTATCTACCACCAGTTAAGGTAGAAAATCCGTCGGTCATAAGCGTGCGTGATTTCGGTGTGAGGTGAGGCCGAAACAGTCAAATAATCAGAAATAAATCATTAAAAATCGTAGATTTGGATGTAAATTACAAATCATAGGTATCCAATTAAATAAAAAATATAATTGAAATTTAAGTTTACACTGAAATGCAGTAGTAGTACGTCAAAAACATAATTTTTCTTGAGACTGGAACCTTTTGCATGCGATTTCTCAACCATTATTGCGGTGACTCATATTTTTTATTTTTCTAATAAATATCTCAAATATCAAAGAATAACATATTCGTTTTCCAAATATGTGTTGGGTTGTTATGATATAAAATTTTCTAATCGTTTAGTAAATCTACTAGTAACTTCCATATACGCAATGTATTTTAGCGCGTTTTTGTGTCAACTTTAAATTCAATTATCTTCGTTATTTCAACGGTTACCTATACATTTTAATTTTTATTCAAATTCTACGACTTGTAATGAATGCTGTATATTAATTTAAGTCATATTTTGGGTTGTCTCTACCCATGGATTTCAGTAAAATTGTCACTAAAATATTTATCACAAATTTAGGAATACAATAGGGTATGCGGCATTAAAGCCCCATTTAAGAGGATCAACGAATAGACACTTTAAAAACCAACAGTTTAAGGCTGACAGTTTCGCCGGAACATTTTTCCAGCCACTGTTCACTGCTGCAGGCCACCGAACCACACACACTCACACACTAACACACAGCACAGCAGTGACACAGAGTGCATGCGAGCGAGACAACTTATCTGCTTTCCTTCTCTTACCACAGCACACTAGACTCTCTCGCATTTGAATGGCCGTGGGTGTACGTACGTGAGGTATATTAGCACCATCTCTTGATATTAACAAGTATTGTGACGATGCATTTGAATGCACATTCATCAGGGTGGCTGCGACGCAATGTTTTACTTGCGTTGATGTTTTAGATATTTTGTATAGGGGAGGCGGGGGCCACTTGGGCTTATTTTCAGTTGAGTGATTAAAATGTTTATTATTTTAAGTGGCAAAAAACTGACTCTTAAGCTTGTTTCCTAACTTGGATGTGGCAACCTCACAGTATTATCAGTTTTGTAGAAACCGCTTCGCTACCTTGAAATAGTGTATTAAGAAGTCGTCCAGCTCGGTTTTTCTCTTGACTCAGTTGCGTTCAGGCAAGTAATAAGTTAATAATAATAATTCTTTCTCTCCCATACCGCTCCGGCCAACTCTGGCTGCACGCACAGTACTGTATAACCATGTGTGCGGTTATCAGTCATTAACTCACTCGTGGTTAGTAAAGTTATGTGCGGTTATACTGATGTGTACCTGATTGGAGTCGAACCTGAGTTTTTAGAACCTTCATCGGTTGCATTACACGCTTGGTTTATAATGGATGTAACCGGTAACTTGTTCTGTATTCTGTTAAGTTGAACTATACGGGTTTATATGTTACGGTTTATAATGACATGAGCCGAAACCTTCAAATCTTTTGTTCAAATGTACAGAAAACAGAATAAGTATAAACGGTAACATCCATTATAAACCAGCCTTATTTTATAAATAGTTACCTACAATATTGACAGATTTTCACTACTGTATATTTTTTCTTAGGTTACGAGAATTATATTAAGATTGTTCCAAGATTTTGAATCTTGAAAAAAATAATTCTAGTGTTGAGAATTACCTGTTAAATTGCGGTGCCGCTAAATTGAATCTTCAATGAGTCTTATTGGAAAAGAAGAATTTATAATTTATTAATTGCTTCTAAACTGTGATTCAGAATCTAAAAATTCTGTTTACACATGGATTCTTTAATGATTCATTCATGCTTTCGAATCCTGAAAGAAAGAAATTCACTGTTTTCAAACAATCAATGAATTAATACAAATTCTTTTCCTGAGAATTTAGCAGCGCCGCTATTTGAAAGGCAGTAGTCACCAGGATTCTTTTTCTCAAGATTCAGAGCATGAAAGAATCCTCAAAGAATCAATTTCTGAAAAGGGCTTAAGTTGTCAGAACCACTCGTAAAAATAATGTTTTTAGCGCGCATGTATAATTTCTGTTTTATTCCATGCTGAGAGTTTCTTTTGATGAAACAATGGTTTTATTATTAAAATAATCTCTACGCTGTATAATATTTAAATGAAGTTAGTAGTGTATTATTTGAAGTACAAATTACAATGAAGAAAATAACAATTAGCGTGGTTGCTGAGCGAACTAATCAGAGCTCCTTTTTGGGTGAAAAAACCCAACGGTGCCGCCCATGAACACATTATTTCTTAATCGTATTCAGACTCCTACGGTGTATGCGTCATTCTATTAATTATATTATTTTACACAGTATTCTAATAATTATTTTCGACGTATTTGTTTTTAATTATTCATTATTCTTGTAGACTCATCAGTTGTTTTTATTATATTCTTTAATTATTCTAAAATATATATTAATTATAAAATCATGTCGTACGTATCTTATAATAATAAATAAATACAGCGAGAACAACTTGAGATATGTCAGATTTTTCATTAGATTTAATTTCATTTATTAATTATTATTGTACAGTACAGTTATTGTATTGAATTTGTGAAAAAAATCAAAATCACGTCAACTGTGCAGCTGCCACATCCAAACTGACTTTGTATCTAAAGGCGTAATATATTGTCATGAGAGATTGTGAAAAAAGGTATTCGTTCAGTTCAAGCAACCAAGACTGAACGAATATTTAGTTCAGTTTAATCAGAGTTTGTACCAAAACGAGTATTCAAGACTCAAGAAGGGTATTGGATTTTTTATTTAATTTAGTGCAATCAGAGTGTCCACCAAAACCGAATCTGTGAGGTTCAAGTTAAGTGGGTTGTTTATTTAGTTCAGTTCAGAGTTTCTAGCTTAAACCTCGGAATTTGGTAATAAAATAATATGACAATATATGCCGAGTCATTTAGAAAGAGACTAGGTGTTTTCGTGTTTTATAAAACGACTGATTTTATGACTAGCCTGCGACATATTAATGAATTATTTATTTAGTTCTCAATTGTAATTGTTCATTTATTTAAATAGTCAAATAAAATAATATAGTTTATTAAACTTTTGTCGTTTTGCCGCATCAAACTGTTAATGTTTTCTTGTTAAGGGGCTTTTATCACAGTAAAAAAGTATTTAACAAATTACTCCCAACCTATTAATCCTATAAATCTAAAAAAAATACCATATAAAGATAAAGGCAGTAAAAATCTAGCTACGTTGTCGAATTTTTAAAATTGTTATTATTATTATTTATAAACAATTAAATAACAATAATTCTGAGAAAAACTCTTCGTAAGTTTGATTGCATTGTAAATTTAAATGTTTATATCACATTATTATATAAAATTTTCAAATAGTAGTCGAGTAATTTGTTAAATAAATTTAAAAATTGTATGCGCGCTAGCCAATCAAATTGAGTATTTTCTAAACAAAATGGAGCGAAACATAGCAATTAGATAAATAGAGACAACATGTGCTCATAAAACATAGGCTGTCAGCGCGGATACCTGAAATAACAAGGATTTGTGATTTAGCAGCGCTGAGCGATAAAACCCCTTAAGGCGGAACTTCAAGGGTCTAGAAATAGTGGTATCATTTATTCGGAATTCTGGGCTTATTTTTAAAGATATTTTAAAATGTTTTGAAGTACTGTAAATATAAAGGATGGTTCTAAACCCGTGTTAAAGTTTTAATAAAAATATCAATTGTTTATATATGTACAGTTTGTTGAAAATGGCCTATTTCCAACCATCAAATTTGAATATTTGTATTATTTTGTTCGATTTATAAATTTACGACTGCTTTAGAACAATTCCTTAACTTTGTAAAAATTATTAAAACTTATTAATAAAATCAGCCAATATTTCGTAATAACGAATAAATGACACATATATTTTGACGAAAATCTGCCATCTGTTGTTCAATACAAGACATACTTTCCTTCTACTCCGATTACCCAGGCTAAGAAATTTTGTAGTGAACTGCGTTGATGCGTAGAACATAATATGGTATAGGTTTCGAATGCGGAAAAATTTGATGTTCCGCCTTAAATTATTGTCGAACTATGCTTATGTCTGCGTTGATAAAAAGATTAATTATACGAATTTCAAGGAAATAAATTTATTTGTAGAGTACGATCCTGTCCTTCGAATACAAACAAAACAATTTCTACGTTTCCTATAAAAACAAACATCATTAAAACTTCTTCATTTTAATAAAATAAACAAAATAAAAACACCACACCATCGCTTATCGTCAATATTCAATATAAAAAAAATAATATACTCAAAGACTAACATAAACATACATTACATCGCATTTAATAACAATAATATTAATTGCTTTAACAATTAATACAAAATGTAGCGCTGGCCACAGCAAAAAATTTCTTTGATAAGCCGTCTAGATAAGGAGGATATTATATTACACTAAATTAAATCCCTGTGTATACATTATGCGATTTCATTTATTTACACTATATTTAAAGACACTTGTAAAGATAAATATGTTGTTAATAAAATAAATAACATTTAGGAGTTTAATATTGTTGTTAATCTAAAATGTTTTTTGTTATCTATCTCAAACATACATATAAAATAACAAACTTTGAGTATGAGTATTCTCATTTAATATATTAATTTAATTAAATTTTGTGAGTATGTTATAGTTATTAATATTAGTTACTTAATTTAATCAAGCACATGATATTAATTTTTGTTTCTTTTTACAGGTAAGACAATCAGTTACTTCCGAATATAACCTAAAAGTACAAAAGTAGTAAGTCTGTTTTTTTTATTGTTTATTCTAATATAATATCCAATAGACTGTTTCACAACATCGTGCTCAACTCACTTGTAACGGAACTGTAAGAATTTTGACAAAATTCCGTAGTTTCCAGATTTTTTTCAAACAGTTTTGGGTTACTGTTAAGAAAGTAATTTCATAAATTTACTATTCTTTGCTATTGCACCATTAATTACAATTTAATTTTATTTAGAGTTGCAACGAATATTCGGTAGGTTTTTCATTATTCGGCCGCACACCGAATATTAGTTTACTATTCGACCGAATACCAAATAGTCTGACGTCTCATATAACCGATTGCCTTTAACGGTCTGCTGAAAGTGCTTTATTTAGATATTTCATTGTCAAACAAAAAATATATGTTTATTCTTGAGTTTTTTAAAATTATTATTACTAAAAAAGAAAAATAATGTCAAAAACATTATTTTGTAATTTTTATTAAAAAAAAAGATAAACTGTTCGTTACAAAAATTTAAAAGCGGCAAATTATGGAGCATAAAAATAAGTTTCCCTGCATTCAAAGCAGTCTCATCAAATCTTGTAAGATTATCATTTGGCACCAAAAGGGTGCAGAATATTTACGAATATTCGGTTATTCGGCAGAAAGTCCTGCATAATATTCGGTATTCGACACATTTGCTATTCGTTGTATCTCAAATTTCAGATCAGATATCAATCCAGTAGTTTCAAAATTTTTCCATGATCAGTAAGTTGAGTACTAATGCCATTCAAATATATGCGCGAAGTTGTGAATCACCCTGTATATCAAAGATCCAACTCACATATTGTGAGTCACCGTGTGTGCGGTTACCAGCCGTCAACTCACTCGTAGTTGTTAGTGGAAAGTACATCACAAGAGTGCAGTAGTATCATGCCCATCTAAAGTGGGGAGTCCCATTCTAACTTAGCAATTCAGATGTGTAAATTATTATTTGTACTGACTGGATTAGAACATGAGTTCTCTAAATGACGCAACTACAAAAAAATATCGTCGAATTTCTAAATTTCTTCCCTCCATTTTGTTCATCCCCTGCGTCGGTGCGGGGGCGGGAAAGAAGGGATCTTTTCCTCCTCTCTCGCTTGCGGAGTCTAGAAGTCGTCCTGTAGCACTTTATATAAAATTATCGCCATTAAAACGCGCATTAAATACCCTGGCGCGCTTCGCAACGCCTCTAGCGGCAACTTATGTATTTACGTATGCACTCATTAAAAAACAAAACTGGGTTTATATTATAAATGTTATAGATTCGCGCTACGATGGTGTATGTTATACTTTGTAATGGCGAGAGAGCTGGCCATGACTCCGAAAGCCAATTGTCATAACGAAAGAGATAGTGAATTCAGCTTTACTATTATAAGATACTCTACCGCACCAGAAAACAGACAAAAACATGGATTTCGCGCGCCACTTCACAGCGTTTATTGGTTTGTTAAATATAATAATCTAAAGATATTGTTCAAGATAAAAGTACAATCTACAAAATGCTTTGCTTTAAAATCGAAATATGTTTATTTGAATTTTAACAATATTTGTTATTTTTTTAACACAAATATCTTCTATTTTAAAACGAATTTCAAAAATTCGATCGGTTATTTCGCAGATCCAAGCTTTGTTGACAACATATTAAAATTTGAAGTTAATTCACTTATAAATAAAAGCTGTACAGTGGCGCGCGAAAACTCTCTTACAAATATTGCAGTTTTTTACAAATATGTGTTTTAAAATTATTTTTTCCCTTCAAACATAAATTATTTGTTATTTTTATGTCTAACAAAACAATAAACGGTCTAAAATAGCGTACGGAATCAATGTTTTTAACTGTTTTCTGCCATGGGTAGAGGCTCACCTTAAGGACGAGATATACTACTAATTTTGGTCTTAAAGAAAGATGTATAGATGAAAGAAAGAGTACTCTCTATCTCAGAAACATCACTCAGGAATTTTCTCATACTGATGCTTGCATCCCTTAGTGAATAATTTGATTTTATAGTTGTACTATGTTATGATGTGAAATGCAATACAATCCAAATTGTGTAATATGTGTAGTACACAATAATTAGTTCCACTGTTCGCTCACCGGCTAGTGGTTGTAACAAGGCTTACGCAAAAGTGTAGTAAACAAGCGTTTAGCAATTCAAACCTCAAGAGAGTATTATATTATAATTTATCTACGAATAAAATAATTATTTCCTAATCTATTTCATACTTTTTGTTTAAATTTTTTATTTGAATATTCTTTTGATTCTCTTCGCTCCTCCCGGCTATGTGTGTACGTACAAAGTAAAAATATCTTTCGGTTATAAAGTTTAATGTATTTTTAACAAAGTTTGTAAGATTTTACCAAAGTTACAACACTTTAAAAGCGGAAATAACAAACAAAAATGTTAAATTTTATGATAACAACTAGCACTTGAAGACTGGCAGAATTGCTTCGCTGATGGCATGAAAATTATATTAAGAACGAGTGTAAGTTATTCTTAAACCTTGGAAGAGAACAGAATATCATCCCTGTGGTGTATTCTTTGTCCTGCGAGCGTGGAAAAATAGTTTAGTTGTCGTTTGAATCACATCTCAAAAATAAAAAGACATTCATTACAAAATTACAATGGAGGCAATTATAACCTATTAGACTTGGATGTGGCAGCCTCACTTACTGTGAGACGTCGATACTGAAATATATTTTACCGTGTGTGTACCAGCTAATGGTTAATTATTCAATATAATTGTAGATAGTATTCCACTTCAGTTTGACAATAATGACAAAAAAATGTATATAATGAAAAACGAAAGAGAAATATCGTACGAGTGTTAAGTTTGACGAACGAGGTGCAACCGAGTGAGGCAACACACGAGAAATACGATATTTACTTTTTAGACGACCACAAAGTCAATGATTTTTCACTTTTTAATACACACAACATTTAAATGACATTTCTACTGTCATTTTAAACAATCAATAAACAAAGCAAAAGCTGCCTTTCTATGTTGATTTGGCCTCATAATTATGATTAGGGATGGCAAAAATATCGATATATCGATAAATATCGAAATTAACATCAGTTGCTATCACTATTGGTATCGATGACTCGATATTTGTTGATATGTGTCGATAATTATCGGAAAATACTGATAATATCGAGTTATCGATACATCCATACCAAACTAAAAGTAATATTGATTGATGTTCACATCGATATTTATCGATATATCGATATTTTCCCATCCCTAATTACGATATAACCATACCGTGCTAGCACGATAGTCATATCATGCTAGTTATGATATTTTTAGCTTTCTTTAGTAGGCTGCTATCGCGATATCTATTATTTTTTGTAGGAGTCGTCTAAAACATATTCTAGTCTAGTTTAAAATTATTTTAAACTCGGTTCACACATGGATTCTTTGAGAATTCTTATGGATCTTGAGAAAAATAAATAATAGCCCCGATAAATTGATTCTTCAATGAGTCTCGGAACAGATGCATTCATTGATAGCTTCAAAAACAATTTTTCCAAGTATTCAGAAGAAAGAATCTTCAAAGAATCGTAACCTATTACGAAATTTATCCCACTTGGCTGTACGTATTAATGAAATAATAATTCAAACATAATTATTGTAGAAAGTAGGTATTCTAAATGAGTTTGTATAATAAATGAATAGTGCTCCTAATAAAACTAATGATTCACCTCGAAAACGGCAAGTCCGAAACTTTTATGACATTCTCATTCGGACAGTCGTCGTCTTTCTCGCGCGTCTCGAGCATATCGCGTCTACAAGGACAACTGTTATGATCATAGTTACGGTTATTATTATGATTATTTTTATTATATGTAATTCAAAGTTCTAACGATTATTGTTATTATTATTATACGTCGGCCGGATCTACTTTATTATACTGTTATTATTACTATTTTATATTTTATAAATAACATCCACGGCTCAGAGAAAACATTCCGGTTGAAGATCTTAGAAGTTTAAATCAGTTGTTGCAATTGCGACGTTTTATTACTTGGGAGGGGTTTGGTTTTGTCATTTATAACGAGAACTGGTTACTAGAAAGTTTTATACGCTTTTTATAACATTTTCTAGAGTTTGTTCTCGGTTTTTTTGATAGGATTTTAAATTATTGCAGTTCTGGTTATTTGCAATATTTAACTATAATAAATATTGCTTAAAGCTACATTCAGACCTACCCAATTATAAGTATAAGTGGATAATTTAACCAATCAGCGCTCAATTGAAATTGATATTTTATGGAAGCGCTGGTTGGTTAATTTAGCACTTATACTTATAATTGGATAGGTCTGAATGTAGCTTTACTAAATATATTTGGACATACATTTTTTAAACAACTTTGTTTATTAAATTATCTGACTAACCATATACGTAATATATCTTGATTGATTAGCATATATACATTTATAAAGTACAATTTAATCCCATTTCGGCTATTGAGATCCTTCTTTATTCCGGTTCTAGCGGTATTAAAACAATTTTTAAAAAACTTAGTACTTGGACAAAAAATAAATATAAGCTGAGTAGGATTTTGTGACAGCATTAAGTGTTGATTCTTTGAGAATTCTTTCATGATTTTGAATATTACGTTGGGAGGGGTTTTGTTTGTCATTTATAACTAAAACTGGTTACTTTTTATAAGATTTTCTAAAGATTGTTGTAGGTTTTGTGATAGGAATTTAAATTATTGCCAATTCTAAACTAAATAAATATTACTTTACACAATGGGCCGAATTCAGCACTCCTCTAAATTAAAGAATGTTATCTAAAATAGCAAAATACTACTACTTTCAAATAAAATGGTATCGTTAGCTCAAAAATGAGTGATGAATTTTTTTGGATATCAATTTTTCGATTACCTTTGTTTATTAAATTATCTGACTAGCCATATAATGTATCATTAATGATTAAGGTATATACATATATAAAGTATAATTTAATCCCATTTCGGCTATTGAGATCCTTCCTCATTCCGATGCTAGCTGTATTAAAACAATAAAAAAGCTGACTATGGTTTTGCGTTGTAGCAACATGGATTATTTGAGAATTCATTTAAATACATCTCGAGATATCATCAATGTGTCTTGGACTAGAATAATTTCTAATTCAATGTCACTATCTTTAGATCAAAGCATGAAAGAATCTTCAAAGAATCCAACTTTTTTCGAAGATTCTATTTGCAGTTGTGAGAAAATTTTACTAACAGTAGTGTTGAGTAACTGGTAGTTATCTCTGGAAGTGCGTGGATGCGTCATAGCTTCATGGGCGTAGAATTAGGGTATCGGTGATGTGGGGCAACTCACCGCCCCCCTAACCTAATAAACGTGCGATACGTCATGCTTCCCCCATCATATTTTCGATATAACGAACATGTGTATGTCCATAAAAATACGAGGGATAATTTTAAATTTGAGGGTGGCGGCAGGTGGTGCACTGGGGTGGAGGGGTCATTGCCCCTAGTGCGCCACTGCCATTTTAATTCATTGTTAAACTTCGTAAATTGTGTTTTTTGTTATTTTAGAACGGTTGCCTCAAGCCGATTTTTATTAAAGAATAATTTTTATTCCTCGCGGATGACATCGCCGCGCTGTCTGTGTTATGACAAAGATATTAATCTCTTGAATATACATAAAGAAAATGAATTCGTTATTTATTTAATTTCATTAAATAGAATTCATTTTAATTTGGTGGCGCGTCCTTGTCTGGCTCGGTTGGTCTCTCTTTCTCTCCCGCCCGCCATGTTTTTAGATCTTATCCGAACTTGAGGAAAAGAAGTAATTTAATAGAAAATTTATGTGCGATGCGGCGGGACGATGTTTTTGGGAAAGTTTGTATTTGACGCTGTTTACTTTTTTAATGAATTAAAACTGAAAGGGTGCAAAACATTCAGCAGACTATTCTTGTAATTTAGTCCTTCATTCTTTTCAGTTTTGATGTATCTAGACTGAATTGTAGTTTTATTTATAACCATTTAATTCATAGTCGGTAATAAAAATAAATCAAATTCCAATAGATCACATATATTATAAGTACTGAAACAAATTATTAATGTATCAAAAAATCTTAAATATTTTTATTCAATTTTGATGTTTTAAACTACTATTATTAACTCAATAGCAACAACTTTAAACAACTGTTAATTCGCAAGTGAACTAATTTTTGTTTAAATCACTCAACATATTTTTAAATCATTCTGACGTCAAAAATTCATAAAAACAATGACAACTTTCCACTGCCGACAATTTTGATTAGTATTTTTTGTTATGTCAAAATAAATTCATAATTATTCATATATTTGAAATAATTTCGTCAAAATTGTGACATACGAATACGAATGTTTATTGAGTCGAAGAAATTATCCCACTCGCCCTTCGGGCTCGCGGGCTAAACTTTTTTCTCTTGAATAAACATGTATCTCACTTGGTGTATAAATAATCGTATTATAAACTGCTATTACCTTTTAGTATGAAAGATTAATTTATAATTATAAACAACATAATACCTTAGTTACTAATAGGTAATATAATTGTTACAATAATAAACCAATTATAAATTAATTGTGTAACATTATTCATTATTTACGAACTTAATACGTTAGATATAACCATACCACCATCAAAACCTTTCATAATATGTAAATTGTCAATTAATTGACAGATAAAATTGTTCATTTGTTTTAATAGCTGTCGTTGATGATACGATTAAGCTTTGAATAACGCGAATTTAATTTAAAGAGACTCGGTTGCACCTTGTCGCTTAGCAACATCTTCGATATTATAAATCTTGTTATAATAATGCTGAGTTATGTCTGGTTTTGTTCTGGTTTTTGTTGGCAGACGAAATAAAAATATTTTAATAATAAATGAGGTTTTTTCAAACTCATGTGTTAATAAATAATGTACAAAAATTATATATTATCGTCAGGCTGTCTGACAAATGCAATCATCCACAGCATAAATAATAAATACACAAAAAACCAGCAAAATAAAAAACCAAGCACCCGAACATATGTCAATAAAATCCGCCAAAAAAATTTTAAAATAAAAGCAGTGAACCACAATTAAATCGCGGACAATTTGAACAAAAATCGCGCGTTAAAGAGACACTTAACTTGACAAAAACGCCATGACACGTGACTAGTGACGTCGCGATCACGCATTTAAAATTTCCGATTAAAAACCCATTCGACTAGGATTTCCTGCCAATCACCGTTCTACTCAACGTTAACGACATTACGGACGGGGTGGGGGGCAAGGGGGGGAGGGGAGTCAGTCACTCATCCCCCACCCACTACCCTGCAAAATGGCTGACAGTCCTGATGCTGATAATGGAAGATGAGGTGATTGTAAATCTGAAATATTTTGAAGCTGGTCGACACAATATAAATGTATAAGGGGTCACTTCAAAGTTAGCTACTAAGGGATGAAACGAAATTTTCATTTATGAATCGTCCAGGGGACGTACTTTAAGTGATATTACGTCTAACCACATCCTGAGTATGTTCACAAACATCTCAGAGAATTACATGTGATATTATTACATGTTACATAGGAAAATTTTAGGTTAACTAAATATCCAATGAAATTCTATCATTTCTGTTCACGTGTACGAAATTGACCAATGAATACAACATTTAACTGACAGCAACCCATGGGACATTATCACTTATGTCAAATATGTTGCTAGGTTACAATTATTTATGTTCATTTTTATGTTTATAATAATAATTGAATAAAAATGTCATTTGCACGTTTTGGTAATGAAAGTGATACTTCAATTAATAAAATGTTCTGTCCGAATAACCCTCGACCATTGATAAATACTTATAATTTTGTGACAGCTACCTCAAGCACGTTGCTTTTAGGTTGACAGCCCTCGGGCGGTTACCAAGCAACGTGCTTTCGGAATGTCACAAAATTATTTCGTAATTATCAATGTCCTTGGGTTATTATAACTGATAATGTTACTAAGGGCGGACATTAACAATCGCTAGGATATTAATAGGATGTTGATGGGCAAATTATAGCAAGTAACAAACCGGGATGTTCACATTCTTGAAATGTTCTGGGGATTTTATTTTGTCAAGTGGGTATAAAAGGTTTCGGGCAGCTGTTAGTAGTGGGGAGGAAATGAAATAAAAAAAGTAAAATTGAGAATATTCAAGGAATTCGGGTAGACGGCTAATTTTCCTTCCATTTGTAAGAGTTATTATTTTCTATTTTTGCAACTTGGAACTATACAAAATTGGACTTAAATGTATTTTGCTTTAGCTAAGATAAGAATGATTAATAATTGCAGTAGTAATTATTAATATAATCAGCTTCAGCATTGGAAAATGTACAACAAAATTGTGGAAGACACAAGCGTATAAAATAAAATCACACAAATAACGTCTCATAATCCTTTAATTCCTGAAACATTCAAGCTGTCCAAATAAAACACATCAACAATCCTGTGTCATGTCCTTGGTCCTGCGTGAGTCCTGCACACACACACAAACTCTTTCATATTCATCGCGCACAGCTCACATGATGAATTGTAATGTTTTGAACCGTATATGCGGGGGTAAGTAGCACGTCATTAATAAAATTCATTCGTAATAAATTCCATTTAAGAACTTTCCGTTAAATATTTAAGCCGAACAGCGGTGTGAGCCCCGCTCGCCCCACTCCCCCCGCCACAGTAGACGCGAGCGAGCGACGGAGCGACGGACGGACACAACACATAAATAGTGAAATATTACATTCTAGAAATCATGATTTATTCACGAACAGTTTGAATTTTTACCAGCATACCGTGATATGGACGGGGAGAAGACTTTCTGAACGGGGCACCACAATAAACACAATTTTAAGAACTAGAACAACTTTTCGGTGATTCAGTCAAAAGAAAATTACAGCTGAGTCATCAACAGATGCACAAATCGAATACAATATTGATATATAAGAATAATTTTAAACAACTTTTTAGTACAAAAGCAGAACACGCCTGGAAAAGTTGTTCTAGTTAGGTATTACTGTTCCAGTGGATCACCTCTCATCACACAATTTTAAGAACCATTCCTATTCTTCAAGAATTTTATTAAGTTCCTTCACACTTGGATTATTTGAAGATTCTTTCAAACTTCTCAATCCTGGCTACTGTTGTAAATGAAAATATTGCTTGTAGAAAAATAATTGCATTAATTCTTAATAATATTTTGTTTATAAACATAGACAGATACCAGCCATTATTACTTAAGAAGGCCCGTCTACTACTTAAAATACGGCATAAAATGTACTAACGTAGCGAGTGTTTCGTGACCAGTACAAGAATGGTAAAAATTTATTTCAACAAGGATTTAATATCGAAAGAATGGATCTACAGATGTGCCTTTTTAAAATTTTGATTACAAAATTGTACATGAATATAAAAATTCCGAAAAATTCGAAAAAATTTCCTATTTTATGCAAACTTTACACGGTTATATCTCATGATACAAATTAATTTTTAAAATTTTAAAAAGGCACATCTGTAAATCCATTCTTCCTTTATTAAATGTTTATAAAAACATTATCATGAAGTCAATAATAATCTGACAGTTTACTCGCAAGGAAAACACTTTTACAGTATTTTTCAACTTCAAAATGACATTGCATAGCTAAGATGCGGCAAAGTACGAGTTTCGGGCTAGTTTCAGGCAACTCTAGTAGTGACGAAAAGAGTGGAATGGAAAAAAAAGTAAAATCGAGAGAATTCTAGGAATTCGGTAAAAACATAGACGAGCCGCTTAAGAGGCCCGTCTACCTCCTAAAATCCAGCATAAAATGTACTAACGTAGCGAGTGTTTCAATTTATGCAAACTTTACACGAGTATATCTCATAATAGAAATTAATTTTAAAAAGGCACATCTGTAGATCCATTATTTCTCTATTAAATGTTTATATAAACACTATCCTGAAGTCAATAATAATCTGACAGTTTACTCGCAACAAAAACACTTTAACAATATTTTTCAACTTAAATTTGTATAGCTAGGATGCGGCAAAGTACGATTTTCGGGCTGGTTTAAGGGAAAAAGAGAATAGAAAAAAAATCGAGAGTATTCTAGGAATTCGGAACTTATTGAAGATTGAATTTTTTATTCGTAATTCTATCATAATTTTTTCCCAGGGCTCAGTAGAACGAAAGAATCGTCAAAGAATCCATGTGTAAACACAGCTTTAAAGATAAGTCTGTTTCTAAATTAAATAAGAAATCTTGGACAATCCTGACTGCTGCCATTTCATATTAAATTTATAATTTAATGTAGTCTTAGATTTGTTAACAAACTTTACGTGTCATGAGTAATTTTCATAGTTTAACTCGTAGATTATATTAAACTATCTATAAGATTATTTATTATTTTACTTTCTACCATTTCATATACAACATCTAACAGATAGTAAACTGATATTTTATTTGAAGGAAGAAAATATATTTCAAAATAATTTTGAAGAACTCCAGTATTAAAATATTCTTCTTTTCTGTCATCCGAATCTGAGAGCATGAAATATGTTTCTTCGATTCCTGTCGCTACTAATAAATAAAAACCTGAGCCCTCCCACGTCGTACGCCACTGGGGCAATGATTTCCCCGCGCCACACACACAGACACACACACTTTATAGCTGACCACGGTGTATTTTTATAATAAGTCAGTAATTATATTAATGTATTTTATTTATACGGAATAATTACAAACTACGGTGTTTAATATTCACAAGGCCTGACCGTATGACACGATAATGGGCGGGGTCTATGTACGGGGGGTGGGGGCGCGACCCCCTGATTAAAATATTACCCGGCCAGAAAAATACGCCGAGTAAATAATGCATCAAATTGTGATGAATAGTATAATAAAATAGAATTTATTATAATGTGTGCTGGGTTTTTTAACTTAAGTTTTAAGCAGGATATATGCGCAATGCGCCGCGGCAAAAAGAGTAAGTCATATTTATGAATAATTATACCGGTATGCACTTACTTCCACCCGCCACTGATGGGGGTGGCAATTATTTTTTACAGCTGGGAGAGGCACCTTTCAGGCCATGTAGTTCACTTCAATCAATACTGTAAGATGTAATTATATTTTTATATTACTACCTATTGGCTATTGAACTGCTACTTAAATTGTACCTTAAGAGCCTTCACTTGCAGTCAAACCGTTTTTATGTCATATTTTACTTCACTTATCCATATGCGACTATCAAATTATGCAATATTTTTTTGTTTGAAGTTAGGATTTAAACGTATAATACATTATTTGCAAAGTCACAGTTACAATAGAAAATATGCTAAAATACATTGAGAGGTACTTACAAAATTTAGAATTACATAGGACAATAATTAAATGTTATAATACATACCTACAATCTATCACGCATTATGGCAACCTTTTAAGCTAACTGTGAGTCAACAGTATAGATATATACAGGGTGATTCACAACTCCCTGCATAATATTTTTTGACATAATAGTGATTATCTTACTTATCACGGAACTGAAAGAATTTTTTACAATTTGTAATTTTAGTTTCCTGATTTTTTAATCAAATAGTTATGGGTCACTGTTTTTAAATGGAATTCATAAAAAATGTTTGTATCACATTATTATATAAAATTTTGAAATAGTAGTCGAGTAATTTGTTAAATAACTTTAAAAATTGCATGCGCGCTAGACAATCAAATTGAGTATTTTCTTAACAAGAATGGAGCGAAACAAAGCAATTAGATAAATAGAGACAACATGTGCTCATAAAACATAGGCTGTCAGCGCGGGTACCTGAAATAACGGGGATTTGTGATCTAGCAGCGCTGAGCGATAAAACCCCTTTAAGGCGCAAAAAATATAGTGAAAAAGGGAGCTTGCTATATTACAAACTGGAAACTGAGCTCTTGTTAGTACACCTACACTGTTCATATTTTATGTATAGACAGTTAAAAGATGACTCTCGAGTGTTAAGAAATTATATTTTTGAAATACTTAATGATATTTTAGTAATAAAATAATAAAAAAAGTCAATGTGGCCAATGTGGCATTTTCCTGTGTATTATTCTAGAATTTTGTTTTCTGGTATTGAACCCATTACCATTTTATTCGATATTATTTAAATATTATTTTATCGAAAGATGCGTCTTGAACGGAGTAAATAGATTTTTTAGTATATCCAGGGAGAAAAGTACAGAGTTTCCACCCTGATGAAGTATTATAGTAGATAGGTAATTTTATTTGTGGCATTAATTATTTTCATGTTACAAAATTAAAAGAATCCTTATTTGACAGCTTTGCCAGATAAATTTATTTCAACTTGGAGTCTAATTCATCCCTCAACATGTGTGTTAACCAACCACTGCGCATTAAAATAAAGTACATGAGTCAATTAAGAAAGCATTCCTGAGGGTAACCACCCCAAAATAAAAATAAAAAACCATAAGTTAACCAGGCATCCAAAATCTTAATCGGATTAGGCTTGTACCGACAGAGCAGAGCTCTATCTTACCCACACGCACACACCACCCGCGCAAACGCACGCACACTTGGACATAAACTCGGGATTTCAATTAAAACTAATTACGACGACCCGGCACACCAATCAATTGATTAATCATTTAATTAATCAACTAATTAACGGAGCGACGTAACTAATGCCCCTGCACAACCGTCATGTATTAAACTAATTAAATTTAAATATACGTTTTACGTGCACTAACGTTATCTGAACACAAACACACACATATCCGCGCGTTCCTGGTGACATATGTACGTACGCGAAGAGAGTGCCTGCGCATGCGCAGTGATGTATCGTCGCTGGTAATGCCTGTTTTATTTACGATATGTTAAATGTTAAATAAATGAACAAATGCAGTTTATATTATATTCATTTGTTACCAGAGCCAGTGCTGGATAATAGAATTTACTGTAACGGTGCCATCTGTCGGACAAATTTAGAATTAAACACTGCTGGACTCGCACCTTAACATTGCAGATTATTTTACAGGTGTGTTTGCACATGAATTCTTTGAGAATTCTTTCATGCTTCTGCACTGTTTTGAAGCTGTCTGAATAAGAAATATTTTTCCAAGACTCATTGAAGATTTAATTTAGAGGCACCGCTATTTAACAAGCAATTCTCACAGAGATAATTTTTTTCAGGATATGAAAGAATCCTTGTGTGAACAGGGCTTTAAGAAATATTATACATTGACCGTTTTGTAGATTGTACTTTTATCTTGAACAATATCTTTAGATTATTATATTTAACAAAACAATAAACGCTGTGGAGTGGCGCGCGAAAAACATGTTTTTAGTTGTTATCTGGCGCGGTAGAGGATCGTCTTATATCATTGAAATATATGCACGATGTTGTGACTCAACCTGTATTCTGATGATTCTTTATAGCATTTTTATATTCTAGTAATTATTTTATATTATTAATACACCAAAGGTAAGTGCAAAATAGCTGAAAAAACTTGCGTGCTTGCACCTAGTAGAATTTTCTATTAATCGATGCTTATCTGCAGCTAAATGTTCTTATTTTTTGTGCTGGTTTTTGTAACTCTTTTTATAGTAAATTTAATAGTGAAATAACTAAGTAGTTTTTCTTTTCCCGCTCGGCAAAAAATCTAATTATCGTGTTATCGAGCAATTAAAATTTTCTTGTTTTTGATTTTAAAATTAATTTGCTATATCTTCATAGAAGAAATGTTTTTGTTTCTATTGAATGGCTATGAGTAATTATTATTAATTATAACAATTGCGAAATTAATTTTCAGAAATAATTTTTTAAAAGTTCGAATTCTACGAAAGAAATACCTAGTATAATTTTTTAGCACATTTAATAAAATAAGTTGGTTTTACTTAAAAAACAATTTCGTGGTGTAATACCTAATATATTATGTGAGATTTAAATGTTTAACATATTTAAAAAATCTAGGATTGTACAAAAATTCAATCAGTTTCTATTCAGAATAGTACCAGAAATCAAATACAATTATTATTTTTCGTTTGCACCATTTTTTAAATACCTCAATAAAAATTGTACCACTTAGAATTTTTTCGTGAAAATTTGGATTCCTACATAATTTGACCCGGGGAATCCAATGGTGATAAAATAAATTTTCCATTTCGACCAGTTTTCGACTTAAAAAAATTATATCGGAAAATATTAATAAAAAAAAAAATTTGACTGCAGATTTGAAATCCTCGGGGTCGAGTTAGTATATAACCAAATTTTGAGCTAATTCGGAGAGAAAAAGTTATTTTGGCCAAAATTTCATCAAGGGGTAGAGACCCACTTTTTTGGCCATTTTCGAGAATCCTTCATAAAAATTGTACCTGTTGGAATTTTTTCGCGAATATTTGTATTTATATGTAATTCGACGCGAGGAATCCAATGGTGAAAAAAATAAGGTCATAGCTACTCCCGTCTTTGACCTGCAAAATTATCTCGAAAGTTATTAACCGAAAAAAATTTTTAGTGGCACCATTGGATTCCTCGAGTTCAAAATAGGGTGTAACCAAATTTTTTGCGACTCGAAAATTTCGAAACTTTTCGATATTTTAAATTTTTTTAAAGTGCATTTAAAATTGTACCGACAGAATTTTTTAAAGAAAATAAGTATTTATATGTAGTTTGATACGAGGAATCCAAAAAAATATACAAAAATAATTGTATCTTGACTTGGGTATGGCGGTAGGTCTTGTACTGGCCATATCAGATTATTTATTATCATGGCCTGTTTCAGTAACAAAATATGTGTTTCTGGGTTTAATCACATACTAAAAAGATTGCTAATTACAAAAAGAGTATTGAAAACTGCCTTCATCAATATATTATAGAATCGTCAATTAGCCATTCATCTCGTCAAATTAAAAGTCATATAATACTTCGTTAGCTAAACTCTACCCTGATATTATCAGCTTGTAGCTATTACAATAACAAGAAATTTTTCCATATTGATAGCGGGTAGTTGGTACCAGTGCCACACAGTCGTACCACACGCAAACATATAAATAATTAATTGATTAGTAGGAGTATCGTATCTCGAATTCGGGATCTAATAACACTGGCTACTAGCTAATCAGCTAAAACAAACAGATAGTGCGCTGCCATAATTCAGCATCAGTGCGGGGGTGGGGTTGTCCAGAGAGGAGAGGCAGAGGCTCTGTGAAGAGGGCTCGCCTCGGTTAGCACGCTAAGCCCTCATGATCAATACGTATTGAATGCACTATGCAAATACACATAACTCGCTGCTGGTTTCTCTATGTGTGTGTGAGTGTGTGTGCATATGAGGAACTGCTGAAGGGTGAGGAGCACACGAACTATGCCTACCACACAACAGGGATGGACTAGACTAGACTCAGTTGCCATCATTTCATTTTAAAACGATGAATTACTAAAATAACTAGTCCATATTTTAAGTTACATTAAGGCCGGAATGTAGCTGTCCACGATTTCGTCGAGAAAAAGGAGAGATATATATATATACAGATTGAGTGTGTCGAACTAAGACAGCAATAGCGAACGCGCTCTAAAAGTGGCATCGTATTTGTATGATATTGTATTTATAAGACAAAATAAATAATCAAAAGCGTTATTTTTATACTGTATAACATGTTACCTACAGTGCGACGCATGAATTTTAATAGATTTTGTATTTTAAATGCCCTAAATTAAACATGTAAAAGTAGTATTTTTCTCTTTATTCGGCATTTTTTTAAAACTATACTATGAAAAAATTTGGAAAAATCGATGCGCCGCACTGTAGAATGAATATTAAATATTGTCGTAAAAAAATTTCAATGATCTTATGTTAGTATTAGTTTCAATATTATACAAACCGTAGAGCACTGTTTTACCTCTTTCTCATACAGCTACATTCCCGCCTTAAGAATAAACTACCATCTCAGTTTGATAAAAATTGGTCAAGTATTTCTTGTGTTATATTGGAACAAACATATTATACAGAATGTTCCACAACTTAGGAAAAAAATTAAACTGTACGACGTGCTTATCTTTAAACAAAAATATTTTTTTTTAAATTCGCAAAGTTAAGGGTAGTTTACTTGACGTGTGTACATTTTAAGTATCACTGTTTGATGGTATATTTGATAATTTGACATTTATTATTAGATAAGTAAACAATTACTTTAATTGTAGAAGATTTTAAAAAAATTATTAAAAATAACTACCGACCAGTGTCAAAAAAATGTTTGCTTGAAATACGATGCAATTTTCTTGCGAATTTAAAAAAAATTCTTTTTGTTTCATGATCAGCACGTCGTACAGTACGCTTCTGTTTCTGTTCACACTTGGATTCTTTGAGGATTCTTTCATATTTCTGAATCCTGAAAAATGTATTGGTTTGAAGCTAGCAATGAAGTAAAAATTCTTCGTTTCTAATACCTGTTTTACACGATTCAATTTATTGATCGATTGAATTTATTGTTGTGTGTAATAAGAAAAATATTTTCTTGGTTAATAGATGAATCAATTTATTTACAAAATATAACGTGTTCTATTTTTTACAATTTTCTAGGAAGTTCTAGGGATTTTTCTTAGAGATTTTTGTGCATTTCAACTGGAATGTGTATTTGACTGGTTTGAATTTTGAACCTGAGTTGTTATAGTTTAATAATCTGTCGTAAAAATATTCAAATGCGGAAACAACAACATCCTTTTGTAATACAGTTCTGGTTAGAATAAATTTTACTTCTTCCAGGAAATGCAATCAATCTAAACCTAAACACAATATTCCATGAAGGCAATATTTACAAACTGAGCTTGTTTAGAATTAGGATATAAATATATTGGATGTTGGGTTATTACCCTCTTTGAAACTTTGGATTTATCTCCTTATGAAACACTACCGAATAAAAAATAATTGCAAGACGAATCAGTCGATTATTTGTTGACATTACTAATCAATATGATACATAAGTAGTTATATTTTTCCTAAGAGCAATTTATCTTTATCTTTATCTTTCTGTACAAATGTATTTATTCTTATCGTGTCATGCTACCTTCAAGAAGGAAACCTTTATTAGAGACAATGTACAAAAATCAACAAAAATAGTTTCGAAACAAGATTCCTAAACATTATTTCTTACTACTTCATTTGTCTTAAGGAGACAGTAACTGTAATACTGTTCATACATTTTGTCATTTTGTAGGTGTATAATGAACAATAATTTTACTCAAAACGATAATTTGTATATGGTATGTGAATTTGTTTTACAATTATTGGCCAACTATAGAGAAACAAAGTAAAAAGTGCTGTCTTCTTAAAATATAATAGTTATTTATGTATTAAGAGTGCAAGGAAGCTTTTATTGCTTGAAACGTGATTTTGAGCCCGAGCGTCAGCCGAGGGCTAAAAACATGTCAAGAGCCATAAAAGCAAGTTACGCCCGTGGTACATACCCAACTTTATGCACGGTTGAATATTTTCTAACAAATTAATTAATTTAATTACCAAAAATTACTAAATTCTTGGACTATTGCAACTATTTTACGTCTTGTTCCCCTCCTGTGCGGGCATACCCCACCCTCTACCGTGACGTACGTCACTGGCCCAGCAAGCACGGACGCCCATGATTGCATACAATTATTAGTACAGGTGCATAGTCAGACGTAGTGTGCATACATACAGATGTACGGACATAGAGGAGAAATGCATCTCTGGATTTGGTGCATTACTGTCATATCTATACCATTGTGTGGGGTGGGGTGGGGGAGGGAGAGGGGATAATTAAGGGTGGAGGCTGGAATTACGAAGCAGGAATAGATTAACAATGAATGGAATAAAACTAAATTTTATTTATTTGTGCAATGTTAAGAACAGTTTTACAATGCAATCATAGTTACGAGAGTTTTTCTCAGAATTATTATTTATTATTTATAAATGCTAATAATAACACTTAAAAAATTTGCTATTGTCTTTACACGGTATTTTTTTTAGATTTATAGGATTCATAGGTTGGGAGTAATATGTTAAATTTTTTTCAATATAATAAAAGCTCCTTAATGCAGATATTTTATTACGTATAAATGCATTTTCCTGCGTGAATGTTCTACAATTATATTTTCTATTGTTGAATGTCCGAATAAAATGATCTCTGACTTAGTAACTTCTCTAGAGGCGTGGCTACCACAACCACCGCACGGCAATCTTGATTTATCGAGACCAATACCCCAGCTATATGTTATTTAAATAATTAAAGCCGGTATAGGCAGCGGGACCGCCCGAGAAGCCGTACAACATATCGGCTGATTTCCCTCCACTGTATTTATTATAACTAATGTGTCTCTAAACCGGCTGAGATGTCTCTGGTCGCGGTAGGCCGTGCCCAGTATCGAGATCTCTGCTGATGTAATGAATGAAGATTATATTGGACTTGTCTTGGATGAATTATTTTATTGATGGGCATTTTTGTAATGTCGGGTCGGAGCTGGTTTGAATAACTCGATCGGGTTTTTTATTTATTTATTGTTATTGAACGCCATTTATTCTTCTAGCTTCATGATAAATCATAAGTAATTATTGTACATTATTTTTCTACATTACTATTACTTTAGTTTTTTGTTATTTTGAATTGGAACTTTGTTTGGTTTGGTATCTAAATTGGATGGGATTATTTTTATTTACTGACCAGTAATCGAAAACAGATTTCCAATGGGCTACTTGCATGGTGCCTACTAAAAATGAGGTTTTATCACAACCAACTTGATAAAAAAATCTCCATAACATTTTAATAATGTGAATATTCTGGCCTGTTACTTGCTATATTTACCCATTAAGACGATCCTCTACCGTGCCAGAAAACAGTCAAAAACATGGATTTCGCGCGCCACTCCACAGCGTTTATTGTTTTGTTAAATATAATAATCTAAAGATATTGTTGAAGATAAAAGTACAATCTACAAAATGGTCGATGCAGAATTTTAAAATTTTTCTTTAAAATCGAAATATGATAATTTGAATTTTGACAATTTTTGTTATTTTTTGAACACAAATATCTTCTATTATAAAACGAATTTAAAAAATTTGATCGGTTGTTTCGCAGATCCAAGCTTTGTTAACAACATATTATAATTTGAAGTTAATTCACTTATAAATAAAAGCTGTACAGTGGCGCGCGAAAACCTCCTTTTTTTAAATATTGCAGTTTTTTTTACAAATATGGGTCTCTAAATTATTTTTCCCCTCAAACATAAATTACTTGTTATTATTATATTTAACAAAACAATAAACGCTATAGAATAGCGTGCGGAATCAATGTTTTTGACTGTTTACTGCCATAGGTAGAGGATCACCTTAACATCCTATTAATATCCTAACGATTGTTAATGTCCTCCCTTAGTAACATTATCTATGTAACATCCCAATGTTGTAAATGTAAATTGGTAATAATATCCTAATTAAGCATCCTATGTAATTCTCTGAGATGTACAAGAATAAAATATTTTTAAACATCCCATAGACGATTCATGTCAAGTGGGAATGTACCCAATTTTACCAAATTTACTTAAAAAACATTATATTTTTTAGTAAATTAAGAAAGAAATTTTTCTGTGGCTTCATTATTTTGTATAGTACATAAATAACAGCTTTCTACGTCACATCAAATATACCGTGAGTTTTATTTAACGTGAAATATGGGATCTTTCATATCCATAGTTACGAATTTGACAGCAATGTATAAGAGCGATTCATTTAAAATAGAACATAGGCTATCATTATCAAGTAAATATTACCTGTCAATTAGGGTTGTGTTGTTGAAAATAAGGTATACAAAAGGTGCAAATGATACGTTGGTATAATGCAGATGTTAGCCTCAGACAAGTACATATCTGATTTATTTCGTGTACTTGAGAATTTGTTATAAATTGTATTCTGAAAAAATATCTATTAAATGTTTATATTTCTTGCAACTTTTTTCATATCTAAAAGGATTAGAAATACATACATATTTCATTTGCTATATTCTATTTTACATGAAACGCTCTAATACATTGCTGTCAAATTCGTAACCATGGATATGAAAGATTCCATGTTTCAAGTTAAATAAAACTCACGGTATTTAATTTTCATTTATAATTTTTGGTCTTTAAAAAAAAATACGGGTTGCAAGTTTTTATTTCTTCTTCAACAATATTTAATTTTAAAAAATCATGCAAAGGGCATTATAAAGATATTATTACAATATAATCTAAATAGTCTTGTCAATTTTAAAGAAAAATACTAACAAGTATTTTTTCTCTGCAAGTCAGATGTGAAATCCTACCCATAATGCATTTCAGCGATCCCTGGCTAAATGCAACACACCGAAGTCTACTCATTCGTTTTATATTACTTTAATAAACAACTGAACAACGTTTGTAATTGAAAAAGAATATTTTATTAGGTGTAATTAATCGTATACGATTATTTTAATAAAACTTTGATGTTCTTTTATTCGTTTTGCTTTTGTTGAGACTATGCGCTATGGTAACGCGATAGGAGAAAAAGAAGAACAGCAGAAAAAGTTGCTTTATTTTTATACACCAAAGCTGCGGTAAAACTAAATGGGATATCATTCAACGAACTTTTACACACAGAGCCACAGGCGAGAGACTCTATCATTGTCCACGACTGTTGAAGCGTTCATTATATAGGTAATTGTTTGGAGTGAATAATTTGCCCCATTACTATCTATGTTGAGGCCATTTTCAAGCAAGTTACATTTTAGGTTACAAGAGTATAAATTTCTTTAGGGGCTCGTCTGGTGGTCAAATTTATAGTAAAACAGAGGTGTGCGCGTCACATGATCAGTTCACATTTAGAGGTTTTTTCTTTAGTTACAACATATGATGTTAGAAGGTCTCTCTGTTTTTAATTTTCTTCTTTAATTCATGATTTTGAAAAAACTGATCATTTTTCTAGATTTTTATAATTTTTTTCTGGTGAACAAACAGCAATTTTTAATTTCTGAAAACAGAGAGACATATAAATTTAACCTATGTTAACAAGAAGTATTTTTTTAAGTCGTCTGTGTCATTAATTAAATGGGACAACGATGCTATGTTTTCGCTGTTGAACTTGTAACTTCGCTAGTTAGACATTACATTCTATGCTCAGTTTTCTTTACCTACATTTTTTGTTCGATTGACTGCAAAAAGAAAAGCTTAACGTAACTTGAACCCACCACACTTTGGAAATGACGATTGACGTTCAGGAGTTCGGTATTTTCTGAACGCACCTCTTAAATTTAAAACATAATATTAGGTGTCAAATCTGAGTCCAGAAATCCAACAAAAAAATGATTTTTTTTTCATTAATCTATAGTACAACTTCGGCGTAAATAAAATGTACTCAATATATTATAATATTTTGTAGTGTGTGAAACTAATAATTTTTTTTTGTTGCAGGTAAGTCCACTGTCAAACTCCCCTCAAAGTGGCTGTCAAACGTAAGTTGTCTAATTACCCCTTCGTGCGCCCATAATGCATTTCGCTTATTGCCAACCTTCAGGCATCAAACTGCACCGGAAACAAGTCCCGGAAGCAGATCACATGCTTTAATTACCGCTAATTCACTGAAACTTGTATGTCCACGTTTACGTTTTCTAATTGTCTTCTGACGTTTCATTAGCCGAACGGCAAGGAGAACAGAATGGTACAGAACACACGTGTCTGTCCGTATGTCCGCAGTTGACAGCAGGTATAGGAAAATGGGAAAAGCGTGAAAGCGAGCCGTGGACGAAAAGTAGATAAATACGCTATTAGTATACTCTAATTAAAAACTAAGCGGACAAATCTGAAGTTGGAATGCTAAAACGGATTTCACACAATTTGCTGTATGATACTATAGTTGATTTCTTAACTAAACGGAGCAATCTGAAGTTGGATGCTGAAACTGATTGTTTTTGATTGGCTGATGTAACACCAGTTTTACACCACACAAACTTTGTAATGTAATCAAACGAATGTTGTCCATCTTGTCTCGTCAGCTGTTGTCAGTCACTGTATCGGGTTTTCCCGCTGATAGGTCAAATTTTGTCGCAAAAAAATCTAGTGATATTTTTCTCGTATTACAATGAAAATATGGCTCAGCGAGACAACTTCAGATTGCTCCGTTTAGTTAAGAAATCAACTATAGGAGTTTCTAAGTTACTTGTGTGTTTTAATGATAATTCCACTCCTGTATAAAGTAAGCCATAAACAAAACACAATTTTATCGCTTTGACACCGTATAACATGGACAGGTAACTTTTTTGCAAGTGATAAAACCTTATTTACCTTTTTCTTAGCAACCAAACAATAAACAAATCACTAAAATGTCATTTGTTTCATATTTCTAATATTTGTCAGTTAAGTGATTAAATTTTGGGAATATATGTGACGAAGAACCAAAGGAGTTGTTAAATTATCTCGTTGAATTACACTCGAGTATTTTAATTCCTCCGAATAAATTTCTGTTAGACATCTCAACCTTATCACCTGACAACAATTTGACCCGAAAAATTGTTTTAAAATAAAATCACTCCACCTACGGTGTCGTGATTTTATTAAACAATTTTTCTTTTGAAATTGCTAGGCAACAAGGTTTCAATACAAACAGAAATTTATCCGGCGAAATAAAAAGCTCTTGTGTAATAATTACAGTTGATAAATCAACATTTTAAACCTCAAAAATGGAACTAAGTTTATGCCACATTATATCTTATAAATATAAGATAATTTGCACTTATAGTCTTCCAGTACGCGATATGACAAAAATTGTTTGTTAAATGCTTTTTTCGCCATTGAATAAAAAAGCAACATAAGTAAATTTCTCTATATGTAAATATAAACCTCCATGAATATTTCAGTGGTGTATTGATTGTGAATTGTTTGACTAAAAGTTGATTAGTGTTACTTAAGGTTTATTATTTACAATTTATATCAATTCAAGTTGAAAATAAATATCCTTGTCTGTCATCCGTTTCTAAAATAAAACAAAAGCTACACGGGACTTTCAATGCAACACAAAACAAAGTAATCGAAAACAATTGCTGCAATAATAGCAGGCATTAATAATATTGTAGTACAGGCTCAATTACAGGAGAATAATTCTACGAGGAGGCAGTTATATTTCCAACGCAATATTTAGAAACTATAACTATTATACATTCAAACTTGTATACGTACTCTTTCAAACAACAACTAAAATAAATACGTCTATACAATAATACATTTATTAATTTTTTGTTTGCCACAGTTTCTATTAATAATCATGTTCACGCATGGATTCTTTGAAGATTCGTTCACTCTTCTGTACTTTGACAAAAATGAATTAGAATTAGAAATTCCTTTTTCCAAGACTCATTGAAGATTCAATTTAGCGGCGCCGCTATTGGACAGGCGATTCTCACCATGATTCTTATCCTCAGGATTCGAAGAATCGTGAAAGAATCCTCAAAGCACTGGATTTAGCGACCTGAACGAGTTACAGTTCGTGAAAGTTGACAGGTTTTCTGTAAAATCCCCATTTTCGATAATGTCTTAATCTGCGGTCTATCTTGTATCCATTGTTGTTGAAGCATGCATGGATTCTTTGAAGATTCTTTCATGTTTCTGAACACTGACAAAAGTCACTGTTTGGAAGCTATTAGCAATGAATTAGAAATTCCTTTTTCCAAGACTCATTGAAGATTCAATTTTGCGCTCTCGCTATTTGACAGGCGATTCTTAAAAGGATTATTATCCCCAGGATTCGAAGAATCATGAAAGAATCCTCAAAGAACTGGATTTAGCGACCTGAACGAGTTTCAAACGAAAGTTGACTGGTGTTCTGTAAAATCCTCATTTTCGATAATGTCTTAATCGGGGCCTATCTTGTATCCAGTATTGTTGAAGCATGCATGGATTCTTTGAAGATTCTTTCATGATTCTGAACACTGACAAAAGTCATTTGGAAGCTATTATTAGAAATTCCTTTTTACAAGTCTCATTGAAGATTGAATTTAGCGGTACCGCTATTTGACAGTCGATTCTTAGCAGGATTCTTATCCTTAGGATTCAAAGAATCATGAAAGAATTTTAGCGACCTGAACGAGTTAAAGTTGACTGGTGTTCTGTAAAATCCTCGTTTTCGATAATGTGTTAATCCGTGGTCTATTTTGTACCCAGTGTTGTTGAAGCACGCGGGGTCATAGCAGTTAATTTCTAATCAGAGCATCTACAACTTTATAAGGTTTTAGTTTTCATTTATCCGCACAGAGACTGGCATGTAATTATAAGCTCACGCGATGCGTTGTTTGTAGCGTCTATAGAAGCAGATGACTTCTCCACTGTAATGTTAACGTTAGTTAGTGAGTTGTGGCTTCAGTTAGAGTGCTAGAACTAAACCAACTTAAACGATTATAATTTACCAAATTTCACAACACTACATACACGCTACGGGAGACATAATTAGAAGACGTTAATCGAATAAGCTCATCAACTTATAAAAATTGGTATAACAATTTAAAACGATCCTCTACCGCGCCAGAAAACAGCCAAAAACATGGATTTCGCGCGCCACTCCACAGCGTTTATTGTTTTGTTAAATATAATAATCTAAAGATATTGTTCAAGATAAAAGTACAATCTACAAAATGCTTTGCTGTAAAATCGAAAACACAAATATCTTTTATTTTAAAATGAATTTTAAAAATTCGATCGGTTATTTCGCAGGTCCAAGCTTTTTTGACAACATGTAAAAATTTGAAGTACCTACATTCACTTATAAATAAAAGCTCTACAGTGGCGCACACGAAAACTCTCTTTTTTACAAATATTGCATTTTTTTACAAATATGGATACCAAAATAATTTTTTCGTCAAACGTCAGAAAAACATAATATTTCATATCTCCATAAAAACAGGTTTCGACGTCTGAAGAAAAAATAGCATATTTTATGCGGAGCTAAGTGACTTTTTATGGCTCATCTGTAGTTGCCGGGTTCGCTGCGCTCGTCCGGCAAACGCCTACAGATTCGCCACAAAAAGTTCCACTTTAGCTCCTTATTAAATAATATGCTATTTTTTACGTCAAACATAAATTATTTGTTCTTTTTATGTTTGACAAAACAAAATAATAAACGTTATAAAATATAGTGTGGACTGTTTTCTGCAATAAATAAATAATAAATAAGGCAGTCCAAATTAAAATAAAAAGAGAGAAATTGTATTAAAATTAATGTATTCGTAAAGTTGCAGCACATAGTTTTATTTTTGTAACAAAATTGTAGCAAACTTTCGCAACTTTATAATTAAATAATCATCCAGCCAAAAATTTTAATATTTTTATGGTTATGGCTACAAATGCACATTAAACAATTAAAACAAAATTATCCAGCAAGTAATATAAATTTCACAGTTCGTTATAGAATTAATAATGAAACTCATTTCATTAGTTGCTCTATTAAAATGCGCAAAAGAAAAAAAGGAAGCCGCATGTGTGAAACAATTTAACGAGGCGAGCAAAAGTTACGCAAACTATCTTCAAACGGCGACTAGATTCCGTGGTTTGCCGCTGCAAACACGAGCTAAAAACATCCGCGCATCGAGAGAGGTGGTGCGATGTTGTTTTGTTTTGCCACCGCCGCCCCGACCTCCGTGTGAAATTTCACGTTCCCTTTCATTTGTTTAACAAAACGAACGAAACTGCAGCACGACGAACATCGAGAGGATAAAGAGACAGAGAGAAGAGAAAGAGAGAGAGTTGTTGAAACAATTGTGAGCGCGGTTAGGGAATCTTCGTGTTTTTTGTGGGATTAATGGGGAATTTGTATCTGTTGATGTGCCTAGCCTGAGGTGTGAAGCTTTAGACTAAATGACAAGATTAAGTTTTTGTTTCGTTTTGCTTGTTTTGTTTTATTTGACGCCGCCTGCTTTGCTTGTTTAACGGCTGTTTATACCGCGTTATAATGCCATTTAGATTAACCGGATTTCAATACTAATTTTTATTATTATTCATTATCATTATTTCTGCGTTAGTGCCCTACTAAAGACGCAATAATTACCCGAGAGATTTTCATACACTCTTTTTGCATTTATCAATATTAAAGGACATTATTTTCCACTCATTGGGTGGTTTACGGGGAAAATTGCATGACACAAATAATAGCCAATGAAAGAATTGATTACAGTAATAGTAACCATGGTTATATAAAAATTTGGCGGACATTTTTACTAGTAGCTTGAGGAACTTAACTGAAATTAATAAGCGGAAACTTTACCGTCATAATGTCAGTTTGACATTACTCTAGAAATTGGATAAATTGTCAATTTGAATATAAATAAGCAATTAATAAGGTAAATAATTTGTAATATAGCAAGATCCCTTTTTCAATAATTATATTTTAGCGCCTTAAGAAAATTTTTGACAGAACATGTGTGTGAATGACAGAATTTGGTAATAATTTTTTAATTTTTATTTTGATTTACAAATGAGTAACAAATAAAATGTTGTACAATACAGGCAGGGTAACTGTTTTACCTTGCTTATAATATACTATTCTCGTACGTTGTATGGAATGAAATTGTTGTATCGTTCGGTATTAGTTTTATTTGAAATATTGGTGGCAGTGCATTTATCGATAGAGAGATAAAGGTAAACCCCGGGTATTAAACGATGAAAAACGTGCACAGTGCATGACATTAAGCACTTATTAAAATTTATCCGCCATATTTCCAGATTTCCAGATTTTGATGATCTGCCAGTTGATGGATAAACAATTTTTCTCATTCGCAAAAACGCACCGAAAAAAATGAAATTAGTCTATCGCAATCGCAATCCCGGTCAGCGGTGAATTTGGATCACAGGCGGCCTAAAATAATCGAAATAATTATATCAGCGAATAAAAATCAAATCAAATTAAATCGGAATCAGGGTGGCGGCGCTGGATCGAATAACAAATGCCGCGTATCACAAAACAGTGTATCGGCGTCAGCCCGTAATACGAAAATCATCCGCAGATTGACATTCGCAACGATACGGAATTATGGATATTAAACAGCCGACACTGCGGTCGCAATGGTTAACCAAATACGAGCGCAGACTACAGTTTTCACAAGGGGCACAATCATTTCTAACGGGGCTGATTTCTTCTTTTCATCTATCGTTTATATAAAATTGTGAGGAAAGTGAGTTTTCCCTCTCTAGAGAGGAAAGTAAGCAGTGTTACAAACAGTGTTATTTTACGATGAAACATTTCAAAAATTGTACGTAAATGTATTATTTATTGAAAATTCTGTTTATTAACAATTATTACATTTTATACTTTCTTTTTCTACAATTTCACGATTTTACAACTTGAATTTAATTGGCATATTGGCTGCAGTGACACATTTCGTTGTTTTTAAACATCATTCTGACAGATGGCAGTTATAACTTTTATAGTTTATGTTTCTTCTACATTTAGGTACAATGTTTTTAAATATGCCGTGAAAAAAATGTTGTGTCTAACACGAGAGGAAAGCTTTTTTCCACTCTCGCTCGATTGCCTCGCTCGCTTCGCTCGTGTGGAAAAAAGAAGAGCTTTCCTCTCTAGTTGGACAAATAACTATTTTTCTACTCCTGGTATTAAAACATAATTTAACGAACTGGTAAATAACATTTTAAACACACCTCGACAAGCCGTGGATTTGGCCGTTTTTAGTCACGGGCTGAACATAGCAACTGACACGGGGTGAAGTTGGCTCATATTATTTGACATTTAATTTTTGAGAAAAACTAAGGGAAATTAAACATTGTAAATTTTTTCCCATATAAAAATTAAATACACTTGCCTAAGTAGAATTTTGTAGCAATATGTAATATCTTTTAACTTAAAATTATTATAAATGAAATTTTACATATTTATGAATTTATGTTGTTTAATTTGTGGTCGTAGAAAAAGTATAGTATGTGACTCGTTTATAAACTCTCTAGATACTCGATTTTCATACTCTCTCTTCGCTCGTTCCTAAAAATCCGTTTATTAAACTTGATATCTACATAATATACTATTATGATAAGATTAGATACAGATTGCTATATTTTGTATAACCGCTTTCAAACTTCTCATCATTTACCTACTTCAATTTTTTTAAAGATGGAAATTAATTTAAAATTTGTTACAAGAGCCGAAGACAAATATTGTGATTATTTCATTGAGTCATTGTCATGTAAACTCAAATAGAATACTGTACGACTATGTTAGTTTTTTTTTTAATTTTATAAGGTATAGGACATGCTATATGACCAGTCCACACGACGAAATTTTTTTCTAGAAAATTTTCTTTAAGAAAAGCAATTACTGATAGCTGCCATAAAATCCTTAAACTAATTATTTACGTAGCGAGCATAGTAAATTCATCTTTACTGGTGAGCTGGAAAGTTTGGGGGCGAGCGACTCCTTAATCCAGTGAGCGAATAAAGCAATTTAAAAATATGTACTCAATTGAACATACATTATCATGAATTTATTGTTTAAAAGTCAAAGAATTTTACTGTAAATTTGTTTTCTGCAATAATTTTAAATGTCTTCCCTTCGGGTGATCTCTCATTCCCCTGATTTCGACTGCACTGGTGCAAATAATTTCAGGTTTTCATTATCATATAAATATGTAATTTATGTCCGTGTCGCGCCCGATCGCACCGATACACCCATCGGTTTAATCTGCCCGATGTTGGCCGAAGAGGCGGTCGGGTGAATTCGAGAATAATCCTATAGTGAGAGAGCCCTTCACCCACCGCCACAAGCCACCCCCAACCCCTAACACTCGGCCAATTTATATTGAAGCCCGAATTTAGTGAAATAGGATTTCGGGTGATCACTGATAGAAATGATTGGGATGGGGCAGTTTGACTGTGGACTCAAATACTTAAAGTTCTGTTCGCACGCGGATCTTTGGCGATTCTACGGAGATTCAGAATCCTGGAAAAGAAGAAGTTTTTTACTTTCGAAGGATAATTACGTGGTTTTGAAGCAGTCAATAAATTATAAATTCTTCTTTTCCAAGACTCATTGAAGATTCAATTTAGCGACACCGCAATAATTTAACAATTCCCATTAGAAAAAAAACTTCTTCTTTTCCAGGATTCTGCATCTCCATAGAATCTCTAAAGATCCCCGTGTGAACTGGGCTTTAAAAAAAGACAATTATACATACAAATAATCAAAATTCTTGGGGCGTTGTTAAGATACTAAAAAAAATCTAAATGTCAAAGTTGTTCTTACAGATATTGTTATTGCAGATAATTTATGTTAAATTTAAGTACCTAAATATAATATTATTTGTATCAAAAATTGTACAGATAAGTAAGGAGGTTCCCTACACATGCAGTGGCGTACTCAGATATCAGCCTTTAATTAATAAAAATATTTTTATTAATGTAAAGCAAAATTCGGTCAACGGGTGTTAGTTGATATTGCAATTCGTTCAGTTGCGGTGATATATTTTTACAATAATTTCTAATTCACTAATCAAAAAATTCTTGAAGATTTTTTTACAACAACAACAATATTGTTACAACTATGTGGTCAACCTTCTTCAAATTTTGGGAAATTGATGTCCGTGCTTGCATACGTTTATATACCAAAAATTAAGTAAATAGAACATTTCTAAAATCTTTTTATTTAATCAATTAATGGAAAGCCATAAGAGCCCATGTAAAATATTAAAATTTAACAATTAATTTCGTTCAAACTACGTGGTCAAAAATTTCCAATAAATTCAGGTATCATTTTTATGACACAGACAACATAAATTCAAAGTTTGGTTGCATTAGAACATTTTTTAAAATGTCTAGGGAACCTCCTTAATTTGACGTTTCTTTATGGCGCACTGCCCTATAAAGTGGTTCGTGGGTTATAAAGTGACGTTTATGTCAAAGAGATTCTTGTATAAGTGTCAAATTATGATATGACCGTGCACAAAAAAAATTATTTATTCAATACAGTCGTTTACAGAAATTGTATTGCTTATTTAAATGCGGTTCCTATAATTCGTTTTCATTGCATTGAATACTATTTTATTAAAATGAAATAATGTAGATTTTTTGCAATAAACAGTAAAACAGTATTGTATTTTTTAGTACAGTGTGGTTAGTTCCATTAAAAAATGGTGATTACCGAACTCCCGAAGGAATCCAGAATATATTCCCCCAAAATGTGCGGAATTCAAATACAAAAATTATGTACCTCTTGTATAATTCAAACCATTTTTAATTTCTCCGGAAATAATTCCATAAATTTTTATTCGCCTCTGAAAAAACAATTCGTATTATTCCCAATCAATTACAGTAGACAGATACTCGCGCATTGGGAATCCCGTCTCATGGGAAGTGGGAAGAGGTGGGCATGCAGGGCCGGCTCAAATGGAGTGAAAAATCTTCTCCCGGAAGTTCGGCCCGCGCCGGAAACCGCCGGAATTTATAGCGCTCGACACGATGTTTGATTTAAACCGCTTGTATTGTTTTTGCAGAAAGATTTAAACTTGAAATTATGGGAGCGTGGAACAACGATTGTAAATATTTTTTGGAACAAAAGACGCGATTTATGATTTTGCGGAAAAAATATTAATTGTTGTGTGCAATAGTTTAATACTTCTTTTCAAACCTGCGCGATAAATTTGGAATATATTGTATTCGCGCCCGAACTTATATTTATTATGTTTTGCGCATCGCTTTATAGCTATTGAATTTTATGTTACTACAAATTTTAAACACTCAAAACAAACAATCTCAATAATCATGAGCACCCGGAAGCTGACGGCTGGTAGTAGTAACCGCACACATATCTTTACCTACCGACGAAATTTTTAATGGAAAACAAACATTTAAGGACATATGACTCAAATTAATTACAAGTCGTAGAATGTGGATAAAAATTAAAATTTATAGGTAACAATTGATATAACGAAGATAATTGAATTTAAAGTTAACATTAAAACGCGATAAAATGCATTGCGTATATGGTGGTTAGCAGTAGATTTACTAAACGATTAGAAAATATTGTACGATATCATAACAACCCAACACATGTTTGGAAAACGAATACCTATGCTATTCTTTGATATTTGAGATATTAATTTAAAAAATAAAATTATGAGTCCCCGCAATAATTGTTAAGAAATCGAACGTAATGGTTCCAATCTCAAGAAAAATTATATTTTTGACGTCATACTACTGCATTTCAGTGTAAACATAAATTTCAATTATCTTTTTTATTTCAATGGATAAATCTACGATTTTTAATGATTTATTTCTCATTATTTGACTGCTTTGGCCTTACCTCACACCGAAATCACGCACGCTTATGACCGACAGATTTTCTAACTTAAAGAGGTTGGGGACGCCTGCAGTGGCGTATTAGTCTTAGAGGGAGGATATGAAAATAAAAATATTTTTGATAATGTAAAACAAAATTAGCTCAACGCCTCAACGCACGTTGGCTGATGTCATTGCATTGCTGTGATATTTATTTTTACAATAATTACTAATTCCCTAATAAAAAATGCTTGACATGCTTACATTTTTTTTTAAATAACTTGCAAATGGTTTAGACAAAGTACACAAAATCTTCAAGAACTTATTTTTAAAGGTTTATTGGAAATATTAATACAAGTTCTGTGAATTTTTCATCATTTTATCATATAGTTTAAACACAAATTTAGTGAATTGCCATAAGAGTCCATGTAAAACGAGCGAATTTCAACATTTAATTACTCAAAAACCGGATAGACGAAAATTTTAAAAAAATAATTTTAGAATCTAAATAGTGAAATGAAGGCACTGTATAAATTTCAGCCTCTCATCATCATTTTAATAAACGGTCACCAACCTCCTTAAGGCGGTACACTTGTCGCGGTAATAGCATCAGAATTTCAGCAATTCTGGATATATTGTTTAAAATAAAATTATGAAATTAAACTGAGTAAAAAAAAATCTGCTGTGGCCAGTACACGACCTCTCGCCTAATTCTGCTTATTCTACTAACCTCGAGACTAATCTAATAAATAGTTTTACTTACATTTTAATAGTTTCATGTTCGTGTAATATGTAAACGATAATGTAAACCAAGATGCAAGCAAAAGATGTCAACTGTACTGTCACTGTCATAATCATTCAAATTTTATGTAGAAACAAATTTCATTTCATGGACAACAAGATAGAATATTAATTGTACTTTATTTTATTGTTAAATACTACCAGATTCAGCAAATTGTATTTATAAGTAATTGTACCCATAGATAATTATATTTTCTTTTATTTTTAATTGCAAAAATTGTCATAAATAAATAATGTAACAATATATTAAAGGAAAAGTTTATCAAGCTTCAAAAAGTACTACTTCCGGTTTTCGGATTTCTACCAAAATGTTATCCGGTGTTAAGATCCTTATTAAAACCTTAAATATGAAATTTGGTTATTAAAGGTTTGATACTTTTTCAGTTATCGTGGACGAAAAATCGTCAGTCCATACATTCATACAAACACACACACACACACATACACACACACAGACATCATCGTGAAAATAGTAAATTCGTATTATAGAGACCCTGAAACGTGCTTATCCACCAAAAACTCATACTCGAAAATTTTGACCCATTACAATACCTCTCTTATAGGATATAAGGCGAGAGGTAATTAGTTAATTTTTGCATTTACATATTCAAGATTCTTACTTTATTAATGCGTAAAAATAAATTTGGTTTGACATAATCGATTAACTGTTGTCTTCCCTAATATTAAAAGATAAATAAATAAATAAATCTAGCGGGCTTTCTTTTCTGTGTTTTAAAATGTCTTGCATCAGGTTGTCCCCTCTCTGGCTCTCTTGCACTCTCTCCTCTCCCGATCCGACGCTAAGCGTCTGGCGTCGTTTTCTCTCTCGCCGATCGTAAATCTTTGCAGGTGTGTAAAACGCGGCGGAGAACACGCGACAATCTCAACAGCGGCACATCGCTCGTCATTGCCGACTATGATGTGCCGCACGCCATGTTACATGCCACTCAACTCATTATCTCAAAACATTGTCATTTGTCACTAGAGAAGAAATTAGAAAAAAGAGATTGAATAAATAATTAATTGGTCTTGGATTTTTAGTTCGCGCCAAATTTTGAACTAATAAAATGTGTGAGCGTAAAACGGACTGCAATAGCAGTGCCATCTGCTTTTATCTTACACGAAATGAGGTATATTTATTTATCTACAGGATTAGTACAAGAAAATACGGACCAGCACTTCATGACTTAAACACATAATAATCAATCTTATTATCACTATTATTATTTTTGATGAGAAGATGTACAAATCTTCTGCCCTGTCCAGACGAGGAAAGTTTTGAAAGTAAAACAAGTACTAGGAGCTGTCATATAGGCGGTTTGCACATGAGTAGTCAGCGCCGCCCTGGGCCCTGGCGGGAAAAAATGCATTAATATTAGGGTAAACCCTTTGACAGTTCGACAGTAGTTGTAGGTACTGTTTCAATTCAACCAGTTCTGTTCTAAGGTTCTATAATAAGATGGTATGAGGACGAGATATGTAAAATTTGGATTCACAGAGTAAAACGAATTTCGTAAGTAGATACCTACATAACTGTAAATATATTTTATCACGTTTTATAATCTATTTATTAATTGTATTTTGAGAATTGACGAAAAGCGCTGGGTACCAGTGCTCATTTTATTTAATTAAACATTCAAACGTGTTGTATACCTAATACTTTTGCCGAATCTCCCACTAGAGGCGCTCATGCTCGATATGTGCAAACCGCCTATATAATAATCTGTCAATAGCGGTCATATGAGGAAACTAATTATTTTTTAAAAATATTTTATAGTTAGTAATCTTAAATATATTTTATAAAAATAATTAAGGTACATTCCCCATATGAACGGCATTGACAGTTTTTATTTATGACAGCTCTTAGCACTTGTTTTACTTTCAAGAAACTTTTTAGTGAACACTCGTGTGAGTATTCCAGTGACAATGTAATATTTTTGCTACGGTACTGGACACGCACTACAATATAGGTGGCATGAGAGTAGAGTGATGTTTTTCATGGCTTGTAAAAGATCCATCAGCAATAGAACCGCTGTGCCTGTAAATGGCTGAAATAGTCCGGCCGGCCTCATTGCGTTACTGTGACGTCGTGCTACGTTACGTCCAGGGACGGACACCCCGGGGATTGCTTCGTTGATTTGTGTTTAAAAAACTAATGAAAACGGGGCCCGGTTATTCAATTATAGATGTGAATTGCTTGCCGGTGCTACGCCGCTTATGACGTCGTCGCGTTTTTTTGATTAAAAAATCCTAATAATTGTGTTTTTGTTTGTTGACGACAGATGGGGTTAGGGGTGGGCGGATGGGGGATGCGCACACAAACACACAAACCCTGGACATCAAAATGCAAACCTGACATTTTTAATACACAGTATTAAAGATAAAAACTGTATTTTATAAAAACATCCGAGTAAATTGTTATATAACCATGGTTACTATTATTGTAATCAATTAATCCATTGGCTGGTATTTGTGTTAATTAATTAATTTAATAAGCGGAATCTTTAACATCATCTGTCACTTTGACATTAAATTAAAATTAAAATGGCTTTTTTGAGTATAAATATGTAATTAATAAGGTTAATAATACATATTTATTATTGTTAAATACAAATTTAGTAAATATTTCAAGTTTCTATTAAAAAGAATTCAAAAACTGCGGTGTCATTGCGATTTTCTTACCGAATACGCACTCGTACATTCATTCATGTAGGTACAGAATTTTTTTTTATCGTGCATTCCAACTACGTAATTAGCTCTCGTGTATCACTCGAGCTAATAAAGACGTTGTTGGAAAGCACACAAAAAAATTTCCGCAAAGAATTAATGCACATGTGATATTATAAGTCAGAATCCACAATACGCTACAAAATTGGCGCCCAACGTGGGGCACTAAATACATAATTATTTCATGACGTTTTCAAAATAATTTGTTGGAAGGCTGTGATCTTTTCGTTACATTATTATTATATATTAAATCTGTGTTTATAATAGGAAATTCTATAATCTGAATGCAAAAATGTTTGCAGATGTTTATTTGCGTAAAATTAGTTTCAAATTATTTGAATTGAATTCTTCAAATTTCTAGGCCAAAGACAAAAATTTAAAATATAGAAGCATTAAGACATTCATTGTTAATACACTCATATGTAAAAGGTTCATATATTTCAATTATAATTAAAGTAAACGTGGGAGGCGTACACCTCTGTAACGCTGTAAAATTTTATGGTAGACGTACACCTTAAGTTACTGACTGTTTTAGTAGTTGAATTCATTCGGATGTATTATTATATTTTAAATATGAATATGGAAGTTGAGTGTGTGTGTTGATCGCTCGGCATTCCGGAGACTTGGTCGGGGGCTTGAGTGGGGTGGGCGGTTGTTCTGTTCGCGGCACAAGGCCCTAATGGACTGCCGCTTCAGAAACGAAGTAATCACATTAGCGGCCATAATTGCGAACCCCTTTGACTACGGAAATGCATCCATATCCGGTGACTGCGCAAGCGCAGACCGATGAAAAATCCCACGCCAACGTCTCGTACTCCGTCCCGTGTTTAATGTATGTAATTCGATTAATTTATTGTCAAATTGCCTTAATGCGGTTGTTTTACGGCAAATGGCGGCCGAGCGAGATTTACCCCCTCCCCACCCTCGCGCCGCTTCTTCTTTGTTTTGCCCTCTGTCGATTTACTTTTGTTTTTTATAACGTTTTTCTCTCTGAAAGTTGATTTTACGTTTGTGTTTTGTTGCCAGGATGCTGCGGTTGTTTTTGTGCGCTAACTTTGTCATTATAATAGAGTTTTCACACACTTTCAACGATCAATCTACCAATTACAGAAACGAGGACTGCTAATCTTTGATTGTGCCTTTCAATTAGCTGCGGCAAATACACTTCGTTTACTAATTCCCTGTATTACATGCATCAATGATACAATTTTTTAGAAAACTGTTCAATACTTCACCTAAAGAAAATTATCGTATGACTATTAAATCATATAACACATTTTTTTCATCTTTAGAAAGGATTAAAAAAATAATATTAATGGAAAATGAAAAAAAAAACGAAATTTCCTAAATTTTTTAAATTTTCGTGTTCCACAAAACTGATTAGGCACCATCTATATCTCAAAAATTATCGAGGGCTGGACTTGATTTTATCATTATTGCATTCCTCGCGTCGAATTACATGGTTATACTAATATTCATCTCAAAATTCATATGGATACAATTTTTATTCAATATTTTCAAAAATTGACTCTTTACTTTACTGTTGACAATTTCTCAGATTTAAAATATTCCTTATAAAAAATTTAACCATCGTAAAATTTGTATACCTATAGTATTTGAGATGAAAAAGGCCAAAAAAGATCACCATGAAACAGTACAAAGTAAGATTAAGTAGTTTAGTAGATTAGTAACTAATAATCTTATAATAATTGAACTTGCGTTACAATAACAGCAACGCTTTGCTATGCATCTTGTAACTTACTCGAAACAAAATGAACATTTGAAAGACAAAAGTGTTCAATCCATACTATTAGACAATACAAGTACGACAAAGATAAATATATACCTATGCCGTTTGTTTATTAGTTCATGATACATTTTTCAGGCTTCTTTCATCTCAAATACTATATACCTATGTAATAATTTGTAACAAAATCAAGTCATATCTATTGCCATCTTTAGATTTAGAGGGAAGTTAATTTTCGAGAACAAAAAAATTTCAAACCGCATTTTGATATCGTAAATGGGAAAATAGGAAAAAAATTACAGAGCTTATTCAAAAATATTCTTGTGTCGTCTCGCCTCCACCATATTGGTTCTTCGTATCGAAGACCCCTCGATCTTTGGTTGCGGTTAGTTACCAGTCGCGAATCACCGCTTGTCGTGTAATCACCTCGACGTGATTAGCGCCCTCACCTGGCGCCTGGAGGGCGTCTGAGGACCCCGCGGGAACACAGGGACGCCGGATGCGGCGCCGCGACGCTGGGATGTCGGGGCGTCGACACGGAGGAGATTGGCGAAGGAAGCAAGATGTCACAAAATGGTTTACTGTCTGTACAATTCCACGTAAAAACTTAGCAAGAACCCTTAAATACTAATAGAAATATTGAATATTATTTACTATGGAACATTTAGTTTTGGTTTAAGTAAATATCAATATTTGTTATCGATCTTCATCATGATAACGTTTATAAATAAAACAAAAAATTTCAAACAAAATGTTCACAATCGTAGTTTGAAGCTAATTTGACGCATTTAATAGTTTCATTTTCATGTTTTTATACTTTTAACAAATAATAATAAAGATGTCTACATAATAAAGGGTTCCTAAGACCTTCCTACACCTACTAAAATTATATTGGACCCTTCAATTTATCTCTCTCATTAAGGCTCTACACTTGTTGAAAGCAATATTGCTGCAATAGAATCAAAATTCACGATTCTGGCTATATTGCTCAAAATAAAAATCTAAAATTTACCATAAGTAATTACGAAGCATTATTTGATCGAAAAATCCATACAATACGTTGTTGCGACAACAATTAGAGAAAATAAGAATTAAATTATGCATTTTAATATTACAAACTACGGCCTTATTATTGCATATTTATTAATTTTTTTTAAATAGTCGATTCCTTGCATTGTTCGTGAGAGTGCTAAGAAAATATTTTTTGTCAAAAAAATTACACATCTGAGGAAAAAAATAGTAAAAAATCATTATAATATAATATGAATATTAAGTATTTCAAAAATATAATTTCTTAGCACTCTAGAGTCATCTTTGAACTATCTATATATAAAATATGAACAGTGTAGGTGTACTAACAAGAGCTCAGTTTGTAATATAGCAAGCTCTCTTTTTCACTATATTTTTGACACTAGTGTAGCGCCTTAATAGTTTCATGTTTTTGTCGTACTAGTGCCACAATTTTGTTCATATCCTAACTAAAAATTAAATAAAAATGTACAACGATTTAGACAAAATATTTCAAATAATATCTGTAGTTAACTTATTGGTGTAAACCTTGTTTTAAGATCCCAATAATAAAAACAAGTGTATTAGATTACGTTTTCTAATGTGAATACTTTCTTCCTCGTCTAGTTTGAATTTTCCAATAACGACTAGCGCATTACAGTATTGCAACTCCAATAAGGAATTGAAGCCTCGGGCTAAGGCAATTGATTTCTGATCTGTCTGTATCAGTAGTTCCTTTTGTGTTGTATATCAAGTGAATAAGACATCAAAACCTCATGTTGCATTTAACCGACAATATCCACAATGCGCCGCGTAATACGTAATCATATTGCTTCCCTAGTATTGAGATTCTATTAGATTACGCAATTTTGATATTGCTTAGAGGAAGAAATAGAATACAACATTCGCGAGCAAGAAAAGATTGTTTGAAATAATAGTCTTTAACAGACCTGGACAAAGTACCACAAAAAAGTACTTGAAGTACAAGTACTTTTCTTCATAGTTTCTCTGACTAAGTATCAAGTACTTGAAAAATGTACTTGGAAAATGAAGTAAAAGTACTTTACAAAGTACTTGGAAAGCTGCAAAACTGGAAAGCTGTAAAAATTAATATAGTGAAGTATTAAGTACCAAGTAAAAGTATTTTACAAGTACAAGTACATTACTTCCAAATATTATATATGTAATAGTCAGGATACATAAATTAACTTCCTAATTTTATATTATTTACTGCTTATATCAAAAAGAAGTAGGTAAGCATACGAATTACGAAAGCACAAGCAACCTACGAATGACTGGCGAAGTTAATTCAAATACTTTAAGTTCTACAAAAATACTTTAAGTACTAAATTTATTTTAGCAAGTACTAAGTAAATTGTTCAAATACTTTAATTCAAATACTTCAAATATTAAAATTACTTGAAGTAAATATTTTTTACTTCAAGTAGGTACTCATAAAGTACTTGAAGTACGAATATATTTAAACAAGTATCAAGTAAATTGTTGAAGAAGTATAAGTACCAAGTGCAAGTACCAAATTTAAAAAGTACTTTACTTGAAGACCAATACTTGCAATATCAGTACTTAAAGTAATTTTACTGGAAGTAATGTCCAGGTCTTCAAGTTATTAATCAGGTTAGAATCCAGTCAAATCTGTAGTCATTTTTCATATTATTAATATTAAGTTTATTGTCAATCTATAAAAATTGAAATTAATTTAAACTTTCTTAAACGAAAACATAAATGTAAATCTAAAAACTAAATCCTTATGTAAGGAGAGTCCTTGAAAGTATGAAATAAAATTCGAATATGTGTCTCTTAATAACTTCAGATCTTGTCTGTTCCACGTCTCATATCCAACTAATTTCTACAACTTTGTTTTTCTATTAAAATCAACACATTATTCATTACTTAATAGATTCATTTATAATTATCCAAATAAATTCCAATAAAATAAACTAATAATTATTACAATAATTATCTTTAATAAACCCAATCATGTTATCGTCTTTGCCTGTGTTTTTTTTATATAAGACGTTTACTACAAATCTTATTTTCCAGATGTGAGACTGTATGATAGTGGCACAATTGTCCGGCGATAATTCAAACAAAACGTTTTTCAGCGGTGACAAATTTGTTGATTTGTGGCAACTTGATCAAAAAGCGAAAAACAATGATTGAAACCCTAGCGTTAAAGCGCGTATCAATTGCTCTAACCACCGTCCATGTCATGATAGACTAGGCCCGAATCAAACAGCCAATCACTTCACACAATACACACACACACGGGCACAGCGCGCAAAACATTCAATAATTACAACAATAAATTAACGCGATTATTTATTTTAATGACGGTGAAATCCGAAAACGTTAAAATTCAATGAGGACGAAAAATAATGGCGCTGGTTTCGCCGCGCGCCGTGTAAAACAAATTGAATCATATTTCCATTTGAAATGGAACATATTTTAAATAAAATTTAACATTAACAACGTAAATTACACTAAACTGCAGTTAATTTCGCCGTGTCAGTGTATGCGGCGCGGCGGCGGCGGCGGGAACTATGTTGACAGCATTTATTATTCATAACGCCGGTCGGCCGGTAAAACAGACCGCGTGGTGACCGGCCGTGCGCGAGATGTCCTGGCGAGGAATTTGTCCGTAAGAACGTGACGCTTTAATTAAAATATTACGCCTGTAGAAGCTTCTTTTATTTTTTATTTAATTGCTGAGTAATCGCTCATAGAAAATTAATTATTAGCACAGCTAGTTAATTTCTTCCGACACCTCTTATCCTGGAACAGGACTAAACCAATTACGACAATTATTTATTTATTGGCTGGTGATTAATTCCACCGTAAGGCGCCTCACACGAAAACGAATTATTTTTTAGCTAGTAGTTAAAAGACAAAACTAAGTTTATCTAGTATTACCTACGTGCTTTTTTGGTAGTTTTCACTTAAACAAATAAAGTTAAATTCAATCGACTTGAATTTGGAAAATTAGTTAAATATCAAAATCACAAAAAGCTCAGTTCACACGAAAAAGATTTTTCTTAAAGTTTCTTGAAAGTAAAACAAGAAAACTGTCACTGCCGTTCATACAGGGAAATTAAAATGACCTATTTCTATAAAATATATTAAGGATCACGAACGTTACCATATTTTAAAACAATAATTAGTTTTCCCGATGAACGGTATGGACAGTTTTTTTATGACAGCACTACTTGTTTTACTTTCAAGAAACTTTTAGGGAAAAACTTTCCTCGTGTGAACTGGGCACAAAATACTACAAGCTGTATATTTCTTGTTGACTAACTGCACGTGAAATCGGTCAATAAAACCGGTGTTACACTGCGGCACATAAAAAGTATTCCAACAAATTGATGTACAGATGTACAAAATAAGTGTAATAGTACATAATTAGTGAGGAAAGTGAATGTTGACGCACGAGGCTTGTCGAACATTCGATAGACACTTTACTATGAGTTGTGTACACGACCATAATTATTAAACATTTTATGTATGAATATTTTGAAGTCAACTATCACTGTCATAATTTTAATTTTACGTAGAAACAAAAACATATGATACCAAATTTTTCAATAACAAAAATATAAAAAACTAATTGTGGTTTGACCGTTATTCTTTTCTATGAGACGTGAAAAAAAAATTATTATATTTTAACCTATCTACACATGTATCTATAGGTAGATTTATTTCATTATTGTGTAACATTATATTGTAAAACTGATTTACAATTTCATCTAACTACTAATTTACCCTGATGAAGACAAAGGTAGTGTCGATACATCGGTCTTTTTGTAATAAGAAATTGTTCATGACTGCATTTCCGAATATTTTCTTCCTTCATTAAACCAGCCAGTCGACTTTAAATGTCGTGTTTGTCCATTTTAATGGAATAATACAATTTATCGCGAAATGACAATGATAAGAAAAAATTATAAAATGATAGAAAGACAATGAGACCTGTTCGATAACATATCGAACTGGTTGAACGGATGTGTGATATTGTTCATTTTCGTAGCTAACAACTGTTGTAACTGTTGGTTTCGTATTGGTTGTGGGAAAAATAATTTTCACTCTTCTACTGAGTGTAGGATGTTTGTTTTAGTATAAATATGTAAAGATATAATCGGGAGATGATTTACAGCTGAGGGCGAGAAAGCAGCTGAAAACAGCTGCAATTATCAGCAATTAGTTGATTGGAAGCACATCGCACACTGGCCACATGTGCTGTGTTCAAACTTCGCGACCAGAACAGGGCTAATGAAATTAACTAGAAATATTGCAAGCTTTTTCAATCAAATTTACTTCCTCTACACAGTACACACTCACTCTAAAATTATATATAAATACAAAGTTTTCCCTCGTGTTTTTCAACGTGTTGTTGATGTGAGTTGTAAAGTCATGTATTATTAACATAAAAAGTTGCTATCAATTATACGATCTCATTTAAGCTGAATTAATAATTAAATTACAAGAAAACACAACAAAAAATGTATTAAAATTAATTACAAAATAATTAATCATACATTTTTTACGATATAAAATAATAAAAAAGGTCAAGATCCCAGATACGGGGCAATGCATCAAAACCAGAACAAATGTGCTTTTTATAAGCGTGTTACATCATTCACGCTTAATTTAAATATAATTTCTCTGTTGTTCCAGCCAGTGCAATTGGCCATAAACGTCGCGAAATATATCAGTGGCTGCCGCACCCTAAACTGGGTGAACTATTTTAAAATCAATTAGATTATGGCGTGATTTCTTTTCCTTTAAGTTATAACCCGCGCCCAGAGAAACGAAGTGGTTTATTAATCTGTTACATCAGCCGAACAAATAGTTCTGTAGAACGCTAGACACGATTTTATATTGCAGCAAAACGTATTTCTTCAAATTGCATATTACGAGAGAGTAGGATTATCTAAGCCTTGTACTAGTTCGCTTACAGTAAACGTAAATTATTTGAAATATTTTAAAAACCTTCCTCAGGATTTGTAACATCTTATATCATATTTTATCTACGACAATAGAACAATGTATTCATTATACAGGTTGGTAGAGGTGAAATGCGAACATAGGGAACATACATGACAATCGAACTTTCATGCCAGATATCTTGATATATTTTTTAGTAATGCACAAAACGAAGTAATGTGAATTTGTGTGGCAAAAAGAGTAATCAATAAAAGAAATAATATTAAAATCTAAAAGTGCATGTAAACTTTGTCGTTCTGCTCGTACACATAAATTATTATGCAAAGAAAATATTTTAATGAAAATAAAAATTTCAATAATATACAGGTACTTTGACATTGACAGTACTTATTCCACGTATATCAAGATGCCTAGCATGATAACTCCATTGTCATATATTCCCCTATGTTCGCATTTCACCTCCACCAACATGTATACGTGAAAGTAGTATGATAAACCCCACCATAAGGACACATTATGAAATAATGAATTCATTATTTAACACTGTTAAATAATGAGTACTTTATTCTTCCGAACTGTCAAACTGCCATCACATCTGTACAATTAGTATTACATTAAGTTATAATTTTATGACGTTCTAAGCAGAAACAGTAAAAATAATTAAATTAATAAAAACTTGTAAAACGCTGTATATGACTAGCCCATAATAGTTCTAAATTACTCGGATGAATTGTCAGTTGTCATCACACCCAAGTTTGAGGTTAGTTAATATGAATACAAATTTGTAAATATTGTAAAGTCGTAGATAAAACGTCGTATTTGACTCGCAAATAATATATTATTATCTAGGACCGTTGAATAATAGATTAATTATTTAGGTATCTTTAGTAAGATAAACCCCTCCATAAGACACACTATTGTATTATGAATTCATTATTAAACACTATTGTATTATGAGTCTATTATTCAATAGAACTGTTTGAAGAAAGTTTGGTAAAAGGAGATTATTATATTCTTCACGATTTTCGATTCACTATCACTACCTACTTGTATAAGTTGTTCGTTCTTGATTGAAATGAGCGCGAGCGTCGTTGCAGGAGTAGGGTGAATAACTCGTCGGGACGCTAAGCGTCGGAATCCGCGTCTCGCCGACTATTTCCTGCCTCGGCTGACCGCGTTGACCTGCCACGTCCCACAGGTTTTCCCTTTTCGTTTCTCTTTCCCTCCTGCCGCCCTATATTCAAGATTCACTTGTACTAGCAGCAATATCACACGGGGTAGACTCCCTGACGGTAAATTCCTTGACTTTAAAAACATAAAATTGGCGAATATTGGTTATTGAGGTTTAATTGATTGTTTCTCTCGGCTCATTTGCGTTTGAATACCTACAATATTTAAAAACTTAAAAGTCGTATTTTATATTATAAAATGCCCTTTGGACAAAACAATGCTCCACCTACTATTGATAGACATGGCCAAGCTTAGGAATTTTAAATTGGTAAACAATATTAATCGAGCGGACTTAAATTGTTCTGAAATTTTTTGGCAGAAACCGCTTCGCTACCTTGAAATAGTGTATACAGAAGCCGTCCAGCTTGTCATGTTATGTGACGTTTAATTTTTTTGACATCCAATTTTCGCACTTCGAATCAGTTTGAAGCATGTACGACCGGTAAACTTTTCTGGCGTGGTGCTTAATAATATCTTTAAATGGCCCTTATTATGTACCTCAAGTACCAGAAGTAGTAAAATAAGTCACTTAGTACAAGTTAAAACACTGTTTGAAATTTTCTTGAATTAATAAAAAAAGTCATTTCTGGCAAGGGGTAAAATCAGACACGATTTTGTATTACGTCTCTCTAACATTTGTCCGCGTTGTAGTGACCGGTACGTCCTTAGTTACTGAACTAATAATAAACAGGCATTATCAAGAATTGCCTATCAAATAGCGGCGCCGCAAATTAAATCTGCAATGAGTCTTGTAAAAGAAGAATACATTGACAGTTTCAAAACAGCTCATTTTTACCTCTCGCCTCATATTCTATAAGAGAGGTATTGTAATGGGTCAAAATTTTCGAGTATGAGTTTTTGGAGGATAAGCACGTTTTAGGGTCTCTAGAATACGAATTTAATATTTTCACGATGATGTCTGTGTGTGTGTGTGTGTGCGTATGTATGTGACGATTTTTCGTGCACGTTAACTTAAAAAGTATCAAGCCTTTAATAATCAAAGTAACTTAGCACCGGATAAGATTTTGGTAGAAATCCGCAAACCGGAAGTAGTACTTTTTGAAGCTTTATATAGTTTTCCTTAAATATTATTGGTACATTTTTGCAATTAAAAATAAAAGATAATATAGTTATCTATGGGTACAGTTAATTTTAAATACAATTTGCTAAATCTGGTAGTATTTAACAATAAAATAAAGTACAATTAATATACTACTTTTTTGAAATATCAATATCCTGTTGTCCATGATCATATGAAATTTGTTTCTACTCAAAAATTGAATGACTATGACAGTGACAGTACAGTTGACAGCTTTTGCTTGCATCTTGGTTTACGTTATCGTATACATATAACATGGCCGTGAAACGATTAAATTGTAAGTAAAACTATTTATTAGATTAGTAGAATATGCAGAATTAGGCGAGCGGTCGTGTACTGGCCACAGCAGATTTTTTTATCCAGGATTCAGAATCACGAAAGGCTTAACTCTACAATCCCCTGTGGAGGTGTAGCGATAGCGAATGAATGTCACACAATTGATCAGCGCGCATCACGAGTACTCGTACATGCGTCGGTTGCGTCTGAGCTGAGGAATAATGGGCCTTGCACTAGTGTTATACACCCCCCCCCCCCCTGACACGTGCATACATCACCCGCACGCGATGCTAACACGGCTTGATGGATAATATTAATTACTGTGAACATGATATCGACGAGTCGGTTGTGAACCCGCCATAGAGACAGAGCAGGGTGAGAAACCAGTTGCTGACTTCGTGGTGCCGATAAGGGGCGGATGAGCAGGAAAATAAAAGCTTGAGAGACCCGTCTACCTCCTAAAATGTCTTGTGACCAGTACAAAAATGGTCAAATTTTATTTCAACATCGATTTAATGAAGAAAGAATGAATCTACAAATGTACATGATTGAAAAAAATTTCCAATTTATGCAATATATTTCATGATAGAAATTAATTTTAAATATCTGTAGATCTATTCTTTCTCTATTAAATGTTTATTTATTATCCTGAAGTCAATAATAATCTGACAGTTTACTCGCAACGAAAACACTTTTACAGTATTTTTCAATTTCAAAATGGCATTGCATAGCTAAGATGCGGCAAAATACGAGTTTCGGGCTGGTTTCAGGCACCCGTAGTAGTGGGAAAATGAGTAGAACAGAAAGTAAAATCGAGAATATTCTAGAAATTCGGAAAAAACGTTTAGGTAAGTCAAGATGTATTATTATTATACAGGATTTCCTAAAAGTTTTGAACGAGTGAAGAAAAAATTTGAAAGTTTGGGATCACTAAAGCGTTTGGGTCATTGCGAGACCGAAGGAGGTCGACAATTTGAACATTTGTTATAAAAATCGTAATAAAAGGGCACATAACATTAACATTAATTATTGAAAGAATTAAAATGTCGGGTTTTGGTTTATGGGTATGTGTTTCTTTTTTCATTATCTTTAAAATAAGGTGAAACTCGCCAGGGGTTGCTATTTAAAAATGTTGGGGTGGTCATCCCTTAAAAAACTCCTCGTTGCATGGAAGTTCTAAACTATCTAAGAATGTATTTTTTATGATTCTTTAGTGATCTCCAAATTTTCAATTTTTTTCTTCACTCATTCATAACTTATAGCTCCATCCCGGAACTTTTGGGAAACCCTATATATGCATCTATACACTAGGCAAAAAAATCGATCAATTATTGAACGCTGTTAAAACCGCAACTAACTGATTTATAGAAAATATTTTGGCACTATGTAATGACAAAAATAGTAAATTTATAAAATTCCAAAACTGTTTGAGAAACTAAAATTGCGAATTTCCGAAAAATTCATTCAGTTCCGTGGTAAGTGATTTACAATATGTGAGTCTGCCACACCCAAGTTGAGTAAAAGGCGTGCTGCGTAAAACGAAATGAATGTGTAAATAAAAATACAAATAAATCATTGAAATCACAACTCTGCTGAAAGTACAGAGTTCGGATATTAACGACTGAGGGCCTGGCCGAGGGTTAGGGTTGGGGGTGTAATGCTGGACTCTCCTGTTAGCAGCTGCTAAAAAATAAATAATTGTTGTAAAAAATGTGAGGGTGGACCTCCCCCGATGCGGCGGCCATTGTCATCGGTCGTCAAAATTTCGGAGGGACTGAGAAACAAAAAATCCTAACAAAATACAATTGGCCAATCATGAGCGAAACAAAACACGGACGTATATTCAGCCAACAAAATTTCAATTGTTTTCGATGTATTCTTTTTCCGTTAAAAAAATCATAAAAAATCACACGGCATAACAGCAAAAACAAAAGACATACTCAGCCAGGATAATTAAAAATGTTGCGAATTGTATGAGCCTAAATCACTATTATTAGAACCCATATTTCCACTGGTAACAAATTTTGTTTGTAATGTCTTGTTCACACAAGGATTCTTTTATGATTCTTTCATACTTTTAAATTTTTAGAAAAATTATCCTGGTGAGAATTGCCAGCCAAATACCGACGTAGCTAAATTCACTGATTTTTAGAAAAAATTAATTTCTGTTTCATTTTTGCTTCAACACAGTCCTTTTTTCCAGGACTCAGCAGCACGAAAGAATCCTAAAAGAATCCATATGTGAACCGGGCATTACATTTATGATTTAATTTTTTTAATGCGTAATGTGCCGATTGTTATAAATTAAAACTACTCAACTTGCTTTTTAAAAAGTTAAGAAACGTAAAATGCAAAATTTTGAATAACTTGTAAAAAAGACGATATATCGAAATTTGGTTTGCGCCATGAAATTTCTCAGGACTTAGTTGATAATCCTTAAGGTACTGACAACCCACTGGACACAAATCGTCCATGGGATGTTTAAAATTGTACTTCAAGCGATATTGTGTAAGTATATCCTAGCCACATCCTGAGTACGATCAAAAATTACATACTCAATCAATACAGACATCTCAGAGAATTACATGGTTTGTACAATTGGGATATTATTACTAAATTACTAACATTGGGATGTTACTAAGGGCGGACATTAAAAATCGCAGGATGTTAATGGGCAAAGCAAGTAATAAGCAGGGATGTTTACATTCTTGAAATGTTATTCGTCATGTGGCAACTCTATGCCGGGTGAAGTTGGCACCCCATGTTGGAATTTCAAAACGAAAACTATTGCATAATTTTGCCCAAGTTATGCCCAGTTTTGCCCAATAGTCATTTCGTTTTGCCCAGCCACCGTTAACCCATGAATCAATAATCGAATTTCTATGGTGTGGCACCCCCATCTGTTTGTTAGCATAGATTAGTTTATGTCAAAAAAACGGAGTTCTGTTGGACTCAAGAAGGGTTTTGTTAGCATATATTAGTTTATGTCAAAAAAACGGAGTTCTGTTGGACTCAAGAAGGGTTTTGTTAGCATAGATTAGTTTATGTCAAAACTACTGGGCAAAACTGGGTATAACTTGGGCAAAACTTTGGCATATGTCATTGTTTCGAAGTCGCATATGGGGGTGCCACACCATAGAAATTCGATTATTGACTCATGGGTTAACGGTGGCCGGGCAAAACGAAATGACTATTGGGCAAAACTGGGCATAACGTGGGCAAAATTATGCAAGTTTTCATTTGGAAATTCCAACATGAAGGTGCCAACTTCACACGGGTGCAACTCTAGTATAAAAATTTGCTATTTTTATGAACAAATCCTTGAATAAATTTTTCGTTTGTCATTTTCTACTTCATAATTTGAATGTTTTCATGTTTTCTAATGTGTGTATGACAAGCTGTCAACAAATTATTATATATTGTCAACATGTAAACGTACACGTCTTCGCTTTCTAATCACTCACTGTATATTTTTTTATAATAATAAATTAAAACAAGGTCTTCCTAGAAATTGCAAATAATATGGTAAATAAATGCATTTAGGTATTGTTTTCGAAACCGTTCAGTTTTATTGTGCAAAGGTTGGCATTAATCATAGAATATTTATTGCAGTATGCAGATATTTTCTCTTTTCATTCAGTTTAATTATTATCTTTTCTAACTCATAACATGGTGTAATTAGATAGTTTATAAGTTGAAACATATCCTTTATTTCGAATAACAAGTAAATGTTCGAATAAATTGTTACACATTTTTGCCACTGTTCAGAAAATGTTATAGACATTTACAAGTTTGTTTTTATGCCTGTTCACAAGAGGAAAGTTTTGCCTAAAAAGTTTCTTGAAAGTAAAATAAGAGATGTCATATAAAAATCTGTCAATACAGTGAGAGAAACAAATTATGTCTTTAAAATATATTAAGTTAGTGATCTTAAATATATTAAATAAAACTTATTACATTTTTTGTATGAACGGTATTAACAGTTTTTATTTATGACAGCTCCTATCACTTGTTTTACTTTCAAGAAACTTTTTAGTGAAAATTTTCTCGTGTGAACAGGGAATTATATTCGGTACAGGCTACTTGCATGATTTTTTGGTAAATATTTTTGAAGCGTTTATTGTTTTGTTAAACATAAAAATAACTAATTATTTATGTTTGAGGGCGAAAAATAATTTTGGCCCCCATATTGGTAAAAACACTGCAATATGTTTTTGCGTGCCACTGTACAGCTTTTATTTATAAGCTTCGAGCATATACTGACTAGAGAAGTAATTCCCTATACCAATGCATAGCTTGTTGTGATCGGAAGATATGCAGTAGGGGGGACTTGTGGGGCTGGAAGTCATGGTGTATTGCGGGCAGCGTTTTGCTGTTATTCTTTGTTACTTCTTATCACACATGTCATTTTACTATAACCCTAAGTTCTGCGTTTACTTTGTCACAAGTTTTATGAGGATTTGTGAGTATTATTTTACTTTGTGGAATAATACTAAGAAATTACGCATTCCTCAATACATCACGGCTTCCGACCCCGCAAATCTCCCCTACCGCATATCTTCCGATTACAACAAACGCCGTAAGGCGGCCTCTAGTTAGTATATGCTCGAAGTTTATAAGTGAATTAACTTCAAATTTTAATATGTTGTCAACAAAGCTTGGATCGAAGAAGATATTTATGTTCAAAAAATAACAAAAATTGTCAAAATTCAAATTAACATAATTTCGATTTGACAGCAAAATTTTAAAATTCTGCATCTTGCATTTTGTAGATTGTACTTTTATCTTGAACAATATCTTTAGATTATTATATTGAACAAAACAATAAACGCTGTGGAGTGGCGCGCGAAATCCATGTTTCTGGCTGTTTTCTGGCGCGGTAGAGGATCGTCTTCATATCTCAGAATCTACATAACATAGAAACTTCATTCAAAAACTATGATAAAGTTAAAGAATGTATCTATGTTCGTTTAGTAATAGTTTTTTGTTTATTATGTCTTAAATCGAAGAAAAAAATTGAGAAATCTTTAATAAAAGCCTGTTTTCAACAGCAATTATTAATATAATACAATTAAAAATTGAAAATTTCATAGACGAACCTGGTTTAAACCTTAAACTAACAATAAATATGTTTTTAATTATAAAAATGTGTAAATTACAAGAAAATCTGTACTTAGAACGAAACCTCAGTAACACTGTATTTCAAGCAGAAACGCATGTAAACAGATGGGGGGCTCTTCTTTGCGAGCACAAAGTGTAAATACAACTCTTAACTTCAAGAACGTCTTGGGTGAAATATCTCGAGTGCGGTCCTGGCGTCCGCGGGCCAATGGCGGGCAGGCGAGTCACAGCGTCCCGCGAACGGCGTAAAATATAAAACTATCAAATAAAATTGTGTGCAAAACGTAATTTAGTCGCTGCTGCAACTTTTATATTCATCCCGCAATAAAAAAGGCGTTATTGGCGTCGTTACGGCTACAAAGTAACGCGAAGTATAATAAATTCAACGCGAGCGTAGCATTCGGGGGGGCTGGGGGGCTCGAACCCCCCCACGCCAGCGCGGCGACGTGCATGCAAAAAACGAATTAAAAATGTAATTACTGCCGACACATTCGCAAGAAACAAATAGTTGACAGGGAACCCAAGCGCGAATCTATACAGTTTGAGCAATTTTTACAACGATCGCCTGTAGATTCTTCATTGGTTTCCTTAATTATTATTTGTAATATTATACAGGTTGGTGAAGGTGAAATGCGAACATAGGGAAATATATGACAATGGAGTTATCATGCTAGGCATCTTGATATACGTGGAATAAGTACTGTCAATGTCAAAGTACCTGTCATATTATTGAAATTTTTATTTTCATTAAAATATTTTCTTTGCATAATAATGTATGTGTACGAGCAGAACGAGAAAGTTTACATGCACTTTTAGATTTTATTATTATTTCTGTTATTGATTACTCTTTTTGCCACACGAATTCACATTACTTCGTTTTGTGACACTACTACAAAATATATCAAGATACCTGGCATGAAAGTTCGATTGTCATGTATGTTCCCTATGTTCGCATTTCATCTCCACCAACCTGTATACAGAGTGATTATAAATGAGCGTGCCGTGAGACGAGACGCGACGAGAATCAGTCAATTCTCGTCTCGTCCAAATTTTTGTGACGAGAAATTTAAGTGTTCTTGTCTCGGTCATTTCTTGACTGTACAATTCTCGTCTCAAATTTTTGAAAAAATATTTATGACATTTATTTGAAAAGCTGTAACTTGCATGACTATTTTAACTAAATATTTTTAAAGAAGAGTTTCAAACATGGAACGCGTGTTTTTATTTTGACATAATTATTACCAGCAGGCTCAAAAAAAAATCTGATGTGGCCCGCACAACACCTCCCGCCATACTCTTTTTACTACTATACAAATCAAGATACAAATATTATTTTAAGTACACCACTGGATTCCTCGTATCAAACTACATATAAATACATATTCTGTCGGATACGATTTTAAAGGCACGTTGAAAATGTTTAAAAATGTCGAAAATATTCGAAATTTTAGATTCGCTAAAAATTTGGTTATACCCTATTTTGGACCCGAGGATTCCAATGGTGCCACTAAAAAAAAATTTCGGCTAATACTTTTCGAGATAATTTTTGCAGGTAAAATACGGGAGTAGCTATGACCGTAATTTTTTCACCATTGGATTCCTCGCGTCGAATTACATATAAATCCGAATTTTCGCGAGAAAATTCCAACGGGTACAATTATTATGAAGGGTTTTCGAAAATGGCCAAAAATGTGGGTGAAATTTTGGCCAAAATAACTTTTTCTCTCAGAATAGGCTGAAAATTTAGTTATATACTAATTCGACCCCAAGGATTTCAAATTTTCAGTCGAAATTTTTTTTCGACCAATATTTTTTGACATAATTTTTTTAAGTCGAAAACTGGGCAAAATGGAAAATTTATTTTTTCACCATTGGATTCCTCGGGTCAAATTATGTAGGAATCTAAATTTTCACGAAAAATTTATAAGGGGTACAATTTTTATTGAGGTATTTAACAAAATCGAAGAGATAAAACTTGCTTATTTTCTAGCCTAAAGAATAATAATGGGAATTGGCTTAAAATGTGGTTATATGCTAATTCGACCACGAGGAGCTAATTCGCACAGTTTTCGAAATAAAAATAATATTTTTACACCATGCGATTCCTCGGGTCAAATTATATAGGTTTACATAGTTTAAGACTATTTGACTTCTTATTTTATATCAAATTTCTTGAGTTGTATTTCTACTTTTAAGTTCGAATATGCCTGCATTTAGTTTGTTACATTATAATCGAACTGTCGAAATTAATGCTTATTAAATGTCCTTTTTATGTGAAACCTCCCATTAGCATTCCACTAGTAATACACTTTCGAAACATTAACGGCGCGTTATAAATTCAAAGTTTTAAACCAGTTTCGGACATTTATGAAACCACATATTTTAATATCTTATCGTCGTTGTTCGGCTATTATCGTGTCCTGTCGGTATCACGCGTCCTGCCTGACACCTCGTGGCCACTTATGAAGTTATTCACACCTTGTCCGCGACGATAGCATCTCCACGCTTGGTATAGTCACGGCTGACCAGTGGCGTACGTTGCCGCGGGCATAATAACTTCATCGATTACTATTCAATTTTATAACCTACTTTTGAGAGCATGTAGGATCTTTAAATAAGATGTAGGATTCTTACTTAATGTTTAGAATAATAATAAGTGCATTTACATCAACTGGCGGAATTCTAGCGAAGTGGGCGGCGGTAATTGAAATTATGATTTTAAACTAAAGTAGGCGAAAAATAGACAGAAGTATGCGGTGATAAATATACGTTACACTTCTAAGTAGGCTTGTATTTAATTAGAATAACCGAAATTAACACTAAGGTTAAAATAATATATTTTTTGCGTATGCAAACCGTGACTATGTAGTTTAACTTATTAATGAATAGAATAAAAATAGAACGATCCATTAATTGCAATTATTAGACTGGAAGAAATAAATTATGTGACCGACGGTAGTTCTGACAACTCAGGTTCGAATATTCTAAAGCCGGGTTTACATTGGTCGTATTAGTTACTAGTTAGCTCGCCAGACCGCTACTCATCCAATGTAGCCAACAGAAGCTAGTACCAGTACTAGTACTAGTACAAGTAATTGGGGTAGTGAAGTAACTAACTTCCCGGGTTAGCTACTCACCTACTAGCACATACATTCTGCACTATCCACTACACTCATCTCTGCCCTATACCAATGTAAACAGTCACTAGTGATTAGGGATATACTAGTGTGTTTTGACGTCTCATTTTAAAGATAATTGTTTCATAGTTAAATTCGGTATTTTTACTTTATTAAAATGAAAAAGTGGTTTTAAACGGAGACAATAAAGTTTGTAGAACTATATCGTAATCATGAGTGTTTGTGGGATGTCACTAAATTTTGTTATCTTTACTTTATTTCGTTTAATAATAGATTTTGTAAGAGATGATATACAACCACGAAAAGAATTCGTTTTGTCACCTACAGAACAACTTGTACTGGTACTAGAACTATAGCTAGTCGTCTAAATTGTATTTCTGGTGTAAACACCTACTAGCCTAGCGCTTAGTTGAGTATACTAGTATAGCCCGCTACTTGTACCAGTAACTGTCTCAGTTACTCCTCCAATGTAAACGCGCCCTAACAACCATGAGTGAGTTAGATGATCATTTGTCTCTACTAACTTATACTATTTTCTAATATATCGAAGTATACTTGTATGAGTTCTAGGCTACATGTAATTAATAATATGTATTGAAAACAACAATTTTGTCGGAAGGCAATACCAATCGGTGAGAAATTACGAGCGCGCATATTTCACGAAAGTATGCAACAGTGGCGTGCCGGTGCGCGTTTAGGCGGTGGCTTGTCCAGTTATTCGACCGGTAAACTATGGTTTAATTGCCTGACATACAACCCGTTATAACTAAATGTAATAGTCCACGGGAGTGGCAAGCAAAAATAATTTGCAGGAGAGAAAGTCGGTAAGGCAAAGAAGAATCATATTTTATATTCATCATTTGACTAAGTAATTGTCATATTCACACAAGGATTCTTCACGCTTGTGCATTTTGGAAAAATAATCCTAGTGAGGATTGCCTATCAGCAGCATAAAGAATCTTCAAAGAATCCAGGTGTGAGCAGGACTTTATGGAATCCTTGATTATATATTTTTCCGAACCCTGAGAAAAAGAATCATGTGATAATTTCTGTCAAATAGCGTCGCCGCTCACTAGGAATATTTTCCTCTGGATTCAGCAACATAAAAGAATCCTCAAAGAATCCAAGTGTGAACAAGACTTTATTGATACCTTGATGATTCTTTCATTCTTCTGAATCCTGAAAAAAGAATCATGCTTCTGTCAAATAGCGGTGCTTAAAATGAATCTGCAATGAGTCTTGGAAAAGAAGAATTTCGAATTCATTAATAGCTTCAAAATGAATTTAGTTTTTCCAGGAATCAGAATCATGTGTGCTTTAAGCTTTAAGGGTATCGTCTCCACGTAGCTCAACACCGCGTTTGTCCTATGTTAATGCATAGAAACGCTCGCTAAAAATACGGAAAAGCAGTCTAGCAATTTCTACAATGCTCACGAAGTTTTATAGATAAAGCTAAGTTTCATAAATTTATTTACAGACGAAGAATGCAACTAGGATTATGCCGAATTACATTTTCTAATAAATCTCTTAATAATAAGAAAAAGCATGTAAAAAATTGCTTAAAACACACTTTTTCATTAGTTTTGTATATTGATTTCAAAGATTTTTTCAGAATTCTAACTAGGCATAATCCTTTTACAAAAATCTAGTTCGTGTTTTTCCTTCAAATTTTTAATATGCAATGAGTAAAGCAGAAACTGCTACACCTCTAAACACGCAATATTTTGTTACAGAGACGAGACCCTTAAGCATCAATATAATACTTTAATTATTATATGTTCACTTCACACTTCATAATAATTAATTGTAGTATTTGGTTAATTTAAATTTTAAATTGATTTATTCCTCATGATATAATCGAGCAATGTATTTTTACTGAATTGTGAATTACATTGTCAAGTATCATAACTATAATTTCCACTTCCGGTAAGATGGTGTAATTCACATTCGTTTGTTATTGATCAAGAAAAGAATAAAGCGCAGTTAGCGTTGCCAGGCAACGGTTCGCGCACCTGAGTTGAGGAGATGACGCGTACACCAAGTTGAAAACAAATGGCAATAAATATCACTTAAGAAAGAAAAATGTGCTACACGGTGACATCACAATTAAGTGGTGGCCGCAGAGCGCTGAGCGTAGAGCTGCTGGCACCGCCGCTGTACACGCGGCTGTACGGACACAGTTTTTTCAGCAGTTTTTGCAGAAGCTTCTCAGCCGTGAAATTCGCCTATTGACGAATCAACAAAATTGAAAAAACGAAATATATTCTTGAGAATGCTGGCATTTTACACAAATTTGGTGTGACAGCCTCACATACTGTCAGTCATCGGTGTAGATATATTTTACAGTATGCCTTTGCTCACTCATGTTTAACTTAAGAGGCCCGTCTACCTCCTAAAATCCAGCATAAAATGTACTAACGTATCGAGTGTTTTGTGGTCAGTACAAGAATGCTATAATTTTGATTCAACAAGGATTTATTAGAGAAATAATGGATCTACAGATGTGCCTTTTTAAAATTTTGATTAAAAATTGTACATGATTATAAAAATGCCGAAACTTTTCGCGGTTATATCTCATCTCATCTCTAAAGACACATCTATAGATCCATTCTGTCTCTATTAAATGTTTATAAAAACATTATCCTGAAGTCAATAATAATTTGACAGTTTATTCGCAACGAAAACACTTTTACGGATGCGGCAAAGTACAAGTTTCGGGCTGGTTATAGCTAGTCGTAGTAGTGCGGAAAAGAGTGGAATAAAAAAAAGTACAATCAAGAGTATTCTAGGAATTCGGAATGTTTTTTTCTCATGTATCGTAATCACGAAATATCATAAGACAGGAGATGATACTCTGTTGATTTTGTATGTGTTTCCATGTCACACAATTTTACTCCGAAACAATCGAATTGGGTGGGGGGAGGAGGCCGCAGTGAAGTTAGTGGCGAGTTGTCAGTTTAAAATTTAAATAGATATTACCTCAATTATCTCTATTATCAACAGTTTGACATATCAATTTAGTTTTTGCTTTATTGGGAACAAAGCAGTTATGTTTGGAACAAGATATCGTTAAAATGTCCACCACGGCTTTGTTGACACTGATCACAAGATCGCTCCAATTTGGTTCATCCGCAACACTGCCCGCTACAGCTGTGATATTCTCCTCGCTTCGAACATTTCGTTGTCTTCTTGGTGGCTTATTGTCTTAGTAATGTTAACTCAAACTGTATCACAGTACGTCTTATAGCCTGCGTAGAGTAACAGTGACGGCGACCCAATTCTGGGGTGAATAAACGTTGAGCACCCACAACTGAGCTCGAACTTTGGTAATATATTTTTATTATTTCCAATCGGTCTAGAGGCTGCATCATGAAACTGCACACTATACAAAATAATTTGACACCTGGAGTAAATAAAATACATATATCAGAAACAGAAAAATCTTTATTGAAAAAACTATCACTCCTATTGAAAGACCCTATAGTAGGCTGGAACACTTTTGTTGTTGGTTGTAATCTACTGATCTGTGGACAATGTTGTGCACAAGCTCCTGGTCGACGATGTACGTATCCTCAGCGTACAAAAATCAAATTGATTTGGCTAAATTATGGTTATGACAAACGGTGCCAGCGCCGTATATCAACGGGTAAATGGCCATAGTTGTAGCCAATAACTACAATTACCGTAGTGACAACGCGAGATACATGGCGGCCGCCCCAGCCGCCCCAGCCGCCCAGCCGCCCCGGTGCCATTCGTTATCGTCCAAGTTGCAAATTAACATTCGCAATATCGATATTGGTATTGCTATTGCTATGTGTTGTGTATCGTACGCAGTGAGGAAGAGGTAGACTGTGACGTCAACCCCGTAACTACCACCATACATACCACCTCCATATCTAGACTTATAGACATAAATGTATACGCACAATCCGGTGAACGTTTCAAATATACAAATATAAATCTAAAATATTCAAACACGTGAATCAAAAGATTCATTCACAGGAAAACTCTTCTGTGTTGAAGCTCCGGTCAATTGCTACATTTAATATCTTACTTACGACTTATATGGCGTTAGTGCCAACGTGTCACCTGTCTGACCAGTCAATATTTTTTACGCAGAAACAAAAATCAACCGATCATGGATTACAAGATTTCATCGTTTGATTTGATAAATTTATTTTTAAATTTTACTACATTTCTTTAATGCTACCAAAAAAAGACAATTTTTTTATAACGTAAGTTGCAAGTAACATTTCCTCTTATTCTTATTACAAATAAATACTATATTAATCCAAATTTATATAAATTTTTGACAATTAATCTTTTCAATCTTCAAAAAATATCACTTCCGGTGAAGATATTTGTACTAAAATCTATTGAGCTCTTCCAATTTACTTACAAATGTAAAATACCAAATATCAACATTTTTGGGTATTTCGTATTTGAGTAATGCCCTGACAACACACATACATACAGGCATCATCGTGTAAATATAAAAACTGAGTTGTAAGGACCCTAATTCGTGCTCATCCACTAAAAACTCACAATCCGATTTTTTTGCATGATTCCAATACCTCTCTTACGGATATGCGGGAGGTAAAAAATAATTCTGTTGTTGGTCTTCTTAGATGGTGCTGAATTCTGAAAAAGTTTGAAGCTATCAATGAATTTCTCATTCGATGAGGCCATTTAGCCGGCGATTTGCACCAGTCACCATGATATCTTTTCCCAGAGGCTTCAGAAGCATGAAAGAATCTTCAAAGAATCCATGTGTGTACAGGACTATTTTCACTCTCACAATCTTTCCTCTCTCGTGGTGGTCTATCTAGAATTCTGAAAAAGTTTGAAGTTATCAATAAAGTTCTCACTCGGCGAGGCCATTTGGCCTGCGATTTGCACCAGCCACCATGATTTCTTTTCCCAGAGGCTTCAGAAGCATGAAAGAATCCTGAAAGAATCCATGTGGGTACAGGACTATTTTCACTCTCACAATCTTTCCTCTCTCGCGTTGGTCTGCCAGTGTGGAAGATTTGAGATTTCCTGACGCTAGTCTATCTAGAATTCTGAAAAAGTTTGAAGCTATTTCTCATTCGACGAGGCCATTTCCGAAGCATGAAAGAATCCTGAAAGAATCCATGCGTGTACATGACTATTTTCACTCCCACAATCTTTCCTCTCTCGCGTTGGTCTGCCAGTGTGGAAGATTTGAGATTTCCTGACGCTAGTCTTTCTATAATTCTGAAAAAGTTTCAAGCTATTTCTCATTCGACGAGGCCATTTCAGAAGCATGAAAGAATCCTGAAAGAATCCATGCGTATACAGGACTATTTTCACTCTCACAATCTTTCCTCTCTGGTGTTGGGCGGTCGGTGTGGAAGATTTGAGATTTCCTGACGCTAGTCTATCTAGCATCGGAGCAGCACTCCGCTGGTCGTTAATTGGCAAATTGTCAAAACACATGACGGTCGCGCGGAACCCAAGGCCGACATATTCAAATTGCAATTTAAATACATAATGAACAGGCGGCGGCGGCGGATCGGGCGGGGGACAGAGGATGAGGCACGCGGCTGGTGGTCAAATGTGTGTGCGTGTGAGTGTGTGTGTGAGATGAATGAAGATCAGGGATACTGTTTGAAAGAAACTTAAATAAAAAATTACTGTACTTCATCCACCACATGTTTTAATCCTGTTCTTTCATGGATTCTTTGAAGATTCTTACATGCTCCTGAATCCTCCAAAAAAGAATCGCCTGACAACCGACGTAGCTTGAATCTTTTAATTCGTTTGAAAGCTTCAGAGAATTTCTTTCTTTCCAGTGATACTGTTCAGGACAAAAATCGAGAACAAAATATGCTATTTTACTTTCTTCCAATAAGTTTTTTATTCTTTCATGCTCCGGAATACTGAAAAAAATCTGATGTGGCCACAAGACCTCCCGCCATACTTACATTATTCTTTTTACTTATTATACAAATATATTAATATATAAGTACTACTACTCACAAATATATTTTAGTCATTTTATTTAAACTGCAGAAGAAGATATAAACGATATTTTACGATTGTCACTGTCACTGTCATGTCATAATCATTTCAATTTTACGTAGTAACAAATGTTAAACGATTATGGACTACAAGATACCGAAATAATTAAAGTATAAGTATATACTTTAATTATTTTTAAATGGTACCAATTGTAGATAATAATCACATAATCTTTCATTTAAAATAAAAAAAATTGTCTTACATTATTTGTTTATCGAAATTTAAAAAAAAGTACTACTTCCAGTTGGTAGATTGAAACCAAAATTTTATGGGTTATTAAGATGCGTATTAAAACCTAAAATACAAAATTTGAAATTTTAATGTTTGATATTTTTTGAGTTATCGTGAACGAAAGATCTTTTATAAAAGATGTTTGACGAGAAATAGTCCAGTGGTTTCAAAAATGTTCATGTTGAGAATACTGTCCTTACTCTTGTGCCATGATCAGTAAATTGACTAAGATATGCTATTAAAATATATGGACGAAATTGTGAATCATCCTATATTATAAAGAAATTTAACAAAGGTGTGATAGTGATATATTGCACCATTTGTAAATAAATATCTAATGCGTTGTGTTGAATATTGCATTTTTAGTGTAACACTTGCATATACGGCGGTTCACACATTAATATTTAATGTAAACAGTCAATACATGAAGCGTACTACCTAAGAAATGTATTTTATAATAAAAGGTGGCGTAGGAAAAAATATTTTCCGTAGAAAATTAACAATAAAATCGTTTGAATATCGCGCAGCACAAAACAAAACACTAAAATTAACAGTTGGGAAACAAACGAAAACAAAACAAAGCTCGGAAAAAAGAAAATAATAAAAGAAATGTACAATTTGTTGTACAAAAGTTATGATGTTTACATCGTTGAACATAAATATGCGTTTCTTTCTTTTTGTCACAACAATTTATTACTAGAATTTTTACTGCTGTAATTACACTGTTGTTTGTTCGTGTTTCATTATTTTTTCTGTCTCTTATCCTTTGTATCTTTAATAAATAAATCATTTGGCGGACAGCAGATTGCAGCGGCGAATTCGCACTTGCAGGATCAGGATTCCACCGCTTGCTTGATTTTATCAGGAGGGCTGTGCAAGGCTCACTTCATTGAGGATTCGTTTTATAATTGATTTATTACAGTTATTTATTGCTTCGGACTATAATTGCCATGAATTATAATTATGGTTTGATTTCACATAATACATGATGATCTTAGAGTTCTATAATGTAATTTAAACTTTAAAAATCTGCTGTGGCCAGCACACGACCTCCCGCCCAATTCTGCTTATTCTACTAATAAATAGTTTTACTCACATTTTAATAGTTTCATGTTCATGTAATATGTTAACTAAGATGCAAGCAAAAGATGTCAACTGTACTGTCACTATCATATTAATTCAAATTTTAGAAACAAATTTCATATCATGGACAACAATATACTGGTACTTCAAATAAGTAGAATATTAGTTGCACTTTATTTTATTGCTAAATACTACCAGATTCAGCAAATTGTATTTAAAATTAACTGTACCCATAGATAATTATATTATCTTTTATTTTTAATTGCAAAAATTGTCATAAATAAATAATGTACCAATTTATTTAAGGAAAACTATTTCAAGTTTCAAAAAGTACTATTTCCGGTTTGCGAATTTCTACCAAAATGTTATCCGGTGTTAAGAACCTTATTAAAACCTTAAATATGAAATTTGGTTATTAAAGGTTTGATACTTTTTAAGTTATCGTGGACGAAAAATTGTCACATACGTCCATACGCACACACACACACACACAGACATCATCGTGAAAATATCAAATTCGTATTCTAGAGACCCTAAAACGTGCTTATTCACCAAAAACTCATACTCGAAAATTTTGACCCATTACAATACCTACCTCTCTTATAGAATATGAGGCGAGAGGTAAAAACATTATATATTCGAAATTTATTATAAATATTTGTTACGCCTTTTACTCATCTTGAATATGACAGCCTCACATATTATGTGTCATCAGTATAGATATAAATATAAATTCTTGTTTCTAAGACTCATTGAAGATTCAATTGTGTCACTATTGTGAACGTCTGAATTAGCTCTCGTGTTACACTCGAGCTAAATACGTTGTTGGAATGCACGATACAAATTTCCTGGACATGAATGAATGCACGAGTGCATATTCGGTAAGAAAATTGCAATAACAACGCCGCTCTATTTTTGAATTCTTTTTACAATACAAACTTGAAATATTTACTAAATAAATAAATATGTATTATTTACCTTATTAATTGCTTAGTTACACTGAATATGACAATTTAACAAATTTTTAATTTAATGTCAAACTGACAAATGACGGTAAAGTTTCTGCTTATTAATTACAGTTAAGTTCCTCAAGCTACTAGTACAAAATATTCGCAAAAATTTTATACAACCATGGTTACAATAATTGTTCTTCTTAAGGCGGTTGCGCAGTCAAATTATAGGTTTTGCTGAACGCTCTGTATTACTTTAATAAACAAAGATTTAAATTATATATCTGAATAAATAAATTGAACACTTTTTGAATTTTGTATTCCAGAAAATTAAATTTAAAATGGATCAACACCAAGCCGTTAAAATAGCGAAAAACAACATGCAGTTTTCCCCATAAAATTGATTTAAACAATAAGATTTTTTAAACAAATAAGCCGTTTTCGAAAAGCTTGAAGTTGCCCTCTTTTTGCTCTAATGCCACTTTTTTGAATTTTTATGTAGGATTGTATTAAAATACACATGAAATATTCACAAAATTGGACATGTTTAGTCATGCACATAAAAAAATTGAAGAAAAAATTTAAAAATCTGGCATTAGAGCAAAGAGGGAGCATCCTTAAACTTTTCAAAAATATCTTAGTTAATTCGAAAATTTCTATTCTTACTTCAATTTTAATGGGAAAACTAAACATACTTTTCACCATTTTAACGGCTAGAAGCCAACCACCTTAAAGATTTTAAATCTTGGAAAAAATTAATTCACTTAGATCACATTTAAAATTCAAGGCGTAAAAATTATATTTTAATTTTTTTCGGTACAAAATATTGCAATTTTGTATAATCTTGTGTGCGAATTGAAGTGAAATATTTGTGTTAAATGTGGCGATCTGCTTTAAACGCTGATCTCAAAAGCGAATAATAATATGACGCCATAAGTTATTATATTAACAAGGCGTTAATTAAAGAATAAATTGATAATCAAGGTCTTTATGAAATGAAATAAATGTTTCAAACATGCATTGCGCGCAGAATCTACGTCATTTTACTAACTATGATATATGTTATGCTAGCTTAGTAGAGCGCTAGCAAGTATTACTTATATAAATACCAGCGCTCGAAATTAAAGCAAATGAATATGGCTTTTATTCGACCTAAAATTATTACTATAAAAATAACACGCTCTCGAGTTTTAAATTTAAGACTGCCGTGAGTTTATTTTATTCTGAATGTTTATTTTTAATTTCAAGAAGTAAATGGATTCTAAAATTTAATTAAATTTTGTCTTGAATTAATATTATAAAAAAATAATCACAAAATAAATATAAAAGTATCTTCGTACAATTTGCAAAGACAGCAAAAGAAAAATTACTTTTCACGAAAACTAATTCAAGTCTTTGTTTTAATTATTAACAAATAAATTTCCTAATTAATTTCATATATCTCCACGATTGCAATTAAACCTAATTTGTTATGTTTAAAAATATTTCATGCCCAATAAAATTAATTAAGCAACGAAATTTAAAGCACATTCCGTTTTAATAGGCATCTTCATTAACAAATACATTAAAACAACACAAACGATGTTTCGTGACGTCATCGTGCCAAATAAATAAAGACAGTGCAATTATATCTCCCCAATTTGCACAACGCAAACAATAAAATCATCAGAAATTACAACACGGGCGATAATTGAACACACGGCATTCGAAGGGGTAGAGAAGACAAACAAAATAAGAATTTAATTTATATAACGTTCCATCCAAAATACCAAATTATAACCCACTATGCTGTGTAAAATTGATTGTATAATGTTTTTTTTTGTTTTAGGTAAGTCCATCGCCTACTTATACTAGCCAGTTCCTTGTTACATTTGTAAGTAAAACAAATATTTTTTTAAACACTGAATTACTTTTTTTCGGCATTTTTCTGAGTCAAAACTTTTAAAGGTTGGTCAAACTGACTGCTCATTAACCTTAGTATGCGTAGATAAATCTAGTACGAATCTCTAATAAAAAGAATAGAGAAAAAAGTGTGGAAATCGAACGGAACTCTGATGGAAATTTCTGATTTATATTACACTAGACATGGCTAGGATGAATCTCGAGTTAGAATCTAGACAAAAAAATATAACGTAATTCAGCCTAAAAATCCTGATTACCTACTAAAATCCAGTATAAAATGTACTAACGTACCGAGTTTTTTGTGGCCAGTACAAGAATGGTCAAATTTTATTCCAACAAGGATTATATACTTAAAGGATCAATTAACAGTTGTGCCTTTTTAAAATTGTTACAAAAAAGTTGTACATGATTATAAAAATTCTTAAAACTTTACACGGTTATATCTACTGATAAAAATTTATTTTTAAAATTTTAAGAAGGCACATCTGTACATCCATTCTTTCTTTATTAAATTTTTATAAAAACATTATCTTGAAGTCAATAATAATCTTGAAGATCAATAATTCTTGTCTTGTCTTGAATTTCAAGTCAAGAAATAAAAAGTTTGTTGTTTTGACCATTTCTTGAGCGACTATTTCTTGTCTTGAATCAAGATTTCTTGAAATTTCTTGGATATTTACCTTTTCCACAACAGCAACATTCCAGTTTAAAGAAAAACTAATAAAAAGACTAAATCCTTAATCAGTTATAAGTTTTTTTGTCTAAAAAGCAGCATGTGCCAAACAAAATGTAAAAATACAATTGGTAACTAGATTTATAGGTACTATTTCGATTATTCTTTATTAAATAATAAATGCAGAATTTTTTGTAATTGCTTGCGTTTATAAACACTTAATTTTATTACAAAATATATTTTTTTAAGCAAAATCATTTTAAAAATATACAAATTTTGAAGAAGTTTGAACTTCTTCAAGAAATATTGATCTTGATACTCATGTTCTTGTCTTGTCTCGAAGTAAAAATGTACAATCTTGTCTTGTCTTGACGTCAAGAAATGTCAAGATTTTTCTTGATTTTTGTAAAACACTAAACTTTACGGAGTACATAACTCGTGTTAAATTTAAAAAAGATTTAAAAGAGTGAACATTCTGAATCTTATTAGTAAAATGTCTTGCCCACACATCCTTGCGCTATAAAATATAAAATCCAGCAAGCCGTAACCATATGTTGTTAATTTGTAAAAACAGAAGACTAACGCTATAATTGCGCGTTGACGATTGACGCGCGCGCTCTGTAACGAACTTCAAATTAGTTTTGCAAGATGTGGAGATTTTATTACTAAATAAATATTTACGCTGGAATATTCTCGGAAATTTAGAGATGAATTTTATATTTGTTGTGAATGTGTAAATGATTTGGCGGGTGGGGTGGGGTCGGGGGCGGTGATTGGCTGCGCATGTGACTATGTATCATTGTGTGGTGTTTATTTTCACGTTTCCGGGCCAGTCAGGCGGGAAATGCGTGGAAATCATCGAATTTATTAACTGGAAAGGGCAACACAATGTCGTGTTGTTCAATTTAATAACAGCACTGATTCGTTTTCACTTCTAAAACGCTGTTTTCCTCGACATGTAAGATCAATTTGAAGCGATGGTTTTAGCTCAAGCAATTCTTTGAGCAATTTCGTACCACTGGTACTGTTGACTCCACTTTCTCCATTCTTCGGCCATATTTTTGTCGTTGCTAATTTCTAGCGGTTTGGGTGGTTTTAAACCCATTACACTGTCTTCTGGCATTTTTCTCAGTTGGTTTCGGCACCATGTAACGTACTACGTTAATTAATTACACAACTAGTGTATTATTTATACTTATATTTCAATTAAATAGTATTACAATCTGAATATAATTTTACATTAGACATCTATCAAAAATACCTCTTCTTCTTCTACTCTCATAGTTGCCAACCTAACAACTTTACATCTTCACTACCTTACAATTCTTCTAAATACAAAAAAAAAATCACTGGTTTGAAATATCAATGAATTATAAATTCTTATTTTTCAAGACTCATTGAAGATTCAATTTAGCAGTATAAGATCAATTTGAAGCGATGGTTTTAGCTAAAGCTTTGAGGATTCTTTCATTCTTCTGAATACGAAAAAAGAAATTCACTGCTAGAAGCTATCAATGAATTATAAATTCTTATTTTTCAAGACTCATTGAAGATTCAATTTAGCAGTATAAGATCAATTTGAAGCGATGGTTTTAGCTAAAGCTTTGAGGATTCTTTCATTCTTCTGAATACGAAAAAAGAAATTCACTGCTAGAAGCTATCAATGAATTATAAATTCTTATTTTTCAAGACTCATTGAAGATTCAATTTAGCAGTATAAGATCAATTTGAAGCGATGGTTTTAGCTAAAGCTTTGAGGATTATTTCATTCTTCTGAATACGAAAAAAGAAATTCACTGCTAGAAGCTATCAATGAATTATAAATTCTTCTTTTCCAAGACTCATTGAAGATTCAATTTAGCAGTACCGCTATTGGACAAGCAGGATTATTTTTTCAGGATTTAGAACTCATGAAAGAATCCCCGAAGAATCTGTGTGTAACTGGGATGTTTTCGCATCTGTCGTAGTAATAATTTATGTGAGCATTCTCAAAAAATATATAAATACAGTACCTGCTAAATGTTTATAAACTTGTGTTTTTAGAGGAAAAAAATTAGTTTACAGATGGGGAATGTTATATGTTTCTTATAAATATGTGTAGGTACCTGAAAGAATTTTTAAAATTTTGATTACAAAAAATATCCACTCCAATCCAATTTTTTAAGAAACATCCATCACACTCTCGAAAAAAAATCACTTTTTCTACTCCCATACTTATTTATTAAGTATGGATTGTCTGTACTTAAATGACGTTCATTTCGATACAGATTTTCATTATGATTCACCCAAGTAATTTTCATAGAAATGAATAGTTTTTTTAATGAACCATGATTATAAAAAATAGTGTATGCAACTCGTGTATAATGGCTATTAATACATTCGTATGAATTACGATACGAGCCATGGCATTGCATACTCGCGTATTAATAGATATCAGTGGTGGATTTAGGAGGGGGAGAACCCGAAATAAATCTAAATGAGTATTTTTCTTTTGACTCAGTAAAAACCTAGCGTAATCTTAGCTTTAAAATCATGAACAAGTAAAACAAAAACAATTTTCTATTATTCTGTATACTAAAGTGAATAACTTTCAATTACAAGGCATTTGACCTTGGATGAATTTTTTAAATTAAAAGTACAAGCACAGTTTGATTTTTTTTAAATCTTTGGGCTCCTGCCGTCAAAAAATCCTAGATCTGCCGCTGATAGCTATCACTATAAACTTATTGACCATCAAAAATTGAACAAATAATAAACAAAAACAGCTTTAAAACGTCACGACAACATAAGAACCTGAATTCGCACATATCACAAAAATTCTTTACCACACAACCGCCCCCATTCCCCTCCCCCTCTTCCCGCGTACCGCACAACGCTTGTAAAACACTATCAGTGTGATGTTTTCATTGTGAACCGCACCCCCCTGCCCCCCGCCCCCGCGGCGGTTTTTACTCGGACACGTGTGTCGAGCGCGTATGTCCGTACAGCGAGTGCATGTGCAATGCATCGTTCATCGCAGGTGGTTGTGGAAGGGGAGGCAACTGGGACAGTTGTTTTGGTGATTTGATGATTTTACACTCTGTAGGGAAAAACTGGGGGGGGGGAGTCATTCAGTCATCAGTGGTAATGATTTGGTGGCGTGTGTTTTCAGGTGAAGCAGGTTATGTGGTAAAAGGATTATTATAACTACGTTTTAAGCCAATTCCCAATATTATTATTGTTTAGGCTAGATAGTAAGCAAGTTTTATCTCTTGGATTTTGTATTTTTTTTAATACCTCAATAAAAATTGTACCCCTTAGAATTTTGTCGTGAAAATTTGGATTCCTACATAATTTGACCCGAGGAATCCAATGGTGAAAAAGTAAATTTTCCATTTCGACCAGTTTTCGACTTTAAAAAAAATATGTCGAAAAATATTGGTCGAAAAAAATTTCAACTGCATATTTGAAATCCTCGTGGTTGAATTAGTATATATCCAAATTTTCTGCCAATTCTGAGAGAAAAAGTTATTTTGGCAAAAATTTCATCAAGGGGTAGACCCACATTTTTGGCCATTTTCGGAAACCCTTCATAAAAGTTGTACCCGTTGGAATTTCTTCGCGAAAACTTGGATTTATATGTAATTCGACGCGAGGAATCCAATAGTGACAAAATTACAGTCATAGCTACTCCCGTTGTTCACCTGTAAAAATTATCTCGAAAAGTATAAGACGAATTTTTTTTTTACTGGCATCATTGGATTTCTCGGGTCCAAAATAGGGTATAAACAAATTTTGAGCGAATCGAAAATTATCGACATTTTTAAAAACTTTCAAAGTGTGTTTGAAATTGTACGCGGCAGAATTTTTTAAAGATAATATGAATTTATATGTAGTTTGATACGAGGAATCCAGTGGTGTACTTAAAAATATATTCAAAAATATTTGTATCTTGATTTGTATAGTAGTAAAAAGAATAGAATACCTATACTGCCCTCCATAGGAAAAATGTCCTATCTGCAAATTTTGAGATTTTTGTAATCTGCAAAAATTATTACAAATATACCAAAATAGAATGTCCAGCTGCCCTAAGAAAAGGTAGAATTTATTATTCATGGTTATTATATTTATATAAAGCAATTTTAATAGTAAAAATCCGCATAGATGTTGCCACAAAAAATTTTATATAAAATAATAGCTAAAACAAAATTTTTGCAGATAGGACATTTTTCCTAAGGACGGCAGTATAGCGGCAGGTCTTGCGCTGGCCACATCAGATTTTTTAAATATTTGTGCCGTGATACAAATTTGTACTTTAATATTTCGCTAGGTTTATTTTAACATTGATATTTCTCAGAATTTGACATATAAAAACATAATACTCGTACGTCGTCAAATTTGATTTGAACGTAGTATAAAGTATGTTTTATTTGAAATATAAGGTCAGTAATAACATTTTCTGCATTCTGTTCCTTCAGTTTCAGTGGTATATTTACAATTTATAAAACTTTTTTAAATAAATATTAATATATCTGCCATATTTGTATGCTCTAGTAGCACACCCCTTTCCGTCTCATGGCTTCAATCCTTCACCCAAAAATCAGAGTATGCTACCTCTATAATTTTCTATACCTATTCTAAGCGTTTACCGCACTCAAGTCCGGTAAAATATGTTTTTTTATTCGTTGTACTCGAATTGCAAGACTAAAGCTACATTCAGACCAACCCAGTTATAAGTATAAGTGTCTAATTTAACCAACCAGCGCTCAATGTTCGCATTTCTAATTGAAATTAAAATATTTTAAAAAAGCTGGTTGGTTAATTTATCACTTATACTTATAATTGGGTAAGTGTGAATCAAGCTTAAAGTTTGCTGCAACATTGAGTGCACATCTAAGGACAACTTCACAGTGTAACATAACAAAGCATCATACTCTACTATATAAAACTTTGGCCATCCCTGTTCTCTCACACACACTGTTCGTATGTGTGTCGTGTTTGTATGTACATTAACACCATTAATCAATTTATAATAGCCGCACCATTAGGCCGGCCTGACCGCTACCGCCCCCGCCGCCGCCCCGCGCCGGATAGTTTCACCACCAGCCGATAGAGGCGCCGCCGCTCGCTGTACAGACAGACCATGAGATAAAAGGGCTTGTTACAGACGTAATTGACGAGTAAGTCAATTATAAGGGTGGGGGTAGTTTCTTTAGCTTCCAAACGGAAAGGAACAGTTGATGTTTTTATCAACAAACTTATACAGTATCAAATGTAGGGGAGAGTGTTCCACAATGAGACAAAAAATAGTTTTGTTATTAAAATTTCAAAGTATAAACATAAACTTTATTATAGTTTTCATAAATTATAGAAAAGAAAGATACAAACTTAAAAAAAAGTTAAGTACCTACTGGTTCCATAATGAGAAAAATTTTAATATTTATTTTAAACTTTAATTGAAACTTAAAAACTAAAAATAACAGTTAAAGATTTAGCGAATATCACGAGTGTCAAAATCTACTTCGAAACTACACAAATTTGTTGTCTTTTAGTTTCTTGAGTGACAGATTTGGTAAAATTTGGAAATAGTGAGGAAAGTAGGTTTTCCCTGTTTAGAGAGGAAAGTAAGCAGTGTTACCACCAGTTACGATGAAATATTTTAAAAATTGTAAGTAAATTTATTATTTTATTGAAAATTCCGATTTTATAGTGATATACTGTAAACTATTATTTTACAAGTATTATGTTTTATACTTTCTTTTTCTACTAATTCACGATTTTACAACTTAAATTTAATTTGGCATATTGGCTGCATTTCGTTGTTTTCAAATGTCATTCTGACAGATGGCAGTTATAACCTAACTTCTAGTTATGTGTTTCTTCTACATTTACAATGTTTTTAAATATGTCGTGAAAAAAATATTGTGTCTAACACGAGAGGAAAGCTCTTTTACCACTCTTGCTCGATTGCCTCACTCGCTTCGCTCGTGATACAAACTTCGAGCTCGAGTGGGGAAAAAAGCGCTTTCCTCTCTAGTTGGACAAATAACTATTTATATCTTTACCGATGTAAAAAAAAAATATCTATCTAACTTGGGTATCTCATCTCAAAAAAACTTGCATTAATTCAGTAGGTATCTAACTTTTGAACTCTTTTCATATATTTCCAAACATTTTATTCAACTACAATTTTATTAAAGGCAGCCATACTCAGTATAAAGCCACACTATTACATACTTCACTCTTCACTCTTTTCCCAACAAATATCAAGCAAGTTCTGTTTGTTCTTTGTTGCTCTTTGTTTACATTTGATACGTATTTTATATTTCGCTACAATATTGTCATAAACATTACAGATCCAACTATGTAACTTCAACAAACGGATCCATTTCTGACAGTTATAAGAAAGGTTATGCCGTTAAGTTAGCAGATTATTGAAATGATTCGCAATTCTTACATCTTACAGAACAAGTAACCGATTACATCCATTGTAAACAGCTTCATTCTCAAATAGATCCCTTCTTTCAATTTCAATCCCATATCTCGTTCATTCTGTGTTTCGCAGCAGTCTTGTTTGTCAGCTGACCGCCTCTTTCTCTTTTCCAACCCCTTCGCCGCCCCCGCCGCCCCTTTCCAGCTCGCCGCCCCCACGTGTTAACCTCTCATGACCGTTAAAACGTGCCACGATTTTGGAAAATCGGGACTTGTTGCGCTGAACAAAATACGAACGAACAAAACACTGTGTCACTACCGTCGAGGGGGTGGGGGTTAGTCGGAAGGTGGGGGTGAAATGTAGGGGAGGGAATAGGGTATTTCGGTTATATGTTATTCTGCATAAAATAGTTATTTATTAAGGGATAGAAGTAACAAATTCTGTTATCTATTCCGTGTATAATACAATATTTTTTCATAACCACTAAAATATTTGTAAAATTAAGAAAAATGAGCAAAGCGTGATGTATTTTTCAAATAAATTTAAGAATAGTAGGTCGTTACTTCCCACTTGACAAAATAAAATCCCCAGAACATTTCAAGAATGTGAACATCCCGGCTTGTTACTTGCTTTGCCCATTAACATCCTAATAATATCTTTGCGATTGCTAATGTCCGCCCTTGGTAACATTATCTATGTTACATCCCAATGTTGTAATTTGGTAATAATATCACAATTATGCATCCCATGTAATTCTGAGATGTTTGTATTGAGTATGTAATTTTTGATCGTACTCAGAATGTGGCTAGGATAGACTTACGTAATATCACTTAAAGTACAAGAATAAGTTATTTTGAAACATTCCACAGACGATTCATGTCAAGTGGGTTGTTATTCTAATGTTATAAAATTTTGTCAAGCGTTTATTGGTTACCAAAGTGACAAAACGATACCTATTATTTTCTTATTTTAAATACGTATTTTTTTGTTTTACGATACAATGATCCGCTTAGCTAAAAAAATATTTAAAGTTGAATTGCATGGCCTGATGACGTATGCAAGGTCACGAAGTTTTAGAAAAATGTGTGGTTAATCAGTGTTTTGACATTTGACAGACAGTAGTTAATATTTTCATTTTGTACATTTAAAATGATTAATATTAACCTTCAAACAAAAAACTAGAATTAAAAACATTGTTTTATTTATTATCTTATAGTATTTTTGTATTTATCACTTAATTATAAAAATATATTATGCCCAGTGCACACGGAGAAACATTTTGACAAGTTTCCTGAAAAAAGTTTCCAGAAAATGGAGATTTTCTTTGAAAAACTATAAATATGTTTATGATCACATGTCAAATTTGAGGATTTGACAAATAAGAAGTTAGTTGCACTTCACAATGTTTCCTGAAAACGCCTCATTTTTATAGGCGCCGTTAAAACTTTGAAGTTTCCGAAAACTTTTTTCAGGAAACATGTCAAAAAGTTTCTCCGTGTGCACTAGGCATTATCTATCTGAAAATATCAATATCTTTCTGTCAAATGTTTGACAAGTTTACTGCTGTTTCCATCTGGTGGCGTTACCATGAACTAGTTAGTCTGTACACGTCATCAATCGACGAAAAATCACTTTAAATATTTTTTTTAGCCAAATGGAGCATTGTATCGTAAAACAAAAAATACGTGTTTATTTATTTTTATGCCGAATGCCTATTAAAAAATCAAAAATTGCCGAAATACCCTATTGGAATAAGGAAAAACATTATGAAGATTATGTTGATGGTGATATTAATGTTGCATTTGACAATTTGGTCGCGTTGTTAATTTAAGCAGTACCTACCTAGCCTATCTACTTAAATTTTAAGTGAAAGCAATGCAACGGACCATAAATGACCTATGTGATATAGTGTAGTTTAAATAATGGAACACGTACTGATTCAAGTCAATTATGGATCACATTAATATGAACCAAGTCAGATAGATCTGTCTGTAGTAATTAAGGAAAATGGAATAATGTAATAAGTGAACTGATTCAAATAATTGGCAGATTGTAGCTTATTCATTGGATATAATACATAACATACATACATATCCAAAGTTAAAAGTAGATTTTTTTGATACTCGTTTGTAAACGTCATTTGAAAATGAATCTTTACAGAAGTTAACAAATTTTAAATTATATAATATGTACCAACCTAAAAAAAATTTTCTTGCAGGTACACCGTACCGGTTATATGTTTTTTACCGGTACGGAGTACCGGACAGTACCAGCTTACTCTCACCACTGTACATATCTCTTAAAAATCTAACCTTTTTAAGATCGTAGATCATATTCATTTGATATAAATCCAGATCAAGATCGTAAACAATAAATTGATCTGATCAGTCAAACTGTTACATTCTTACCTCTCGCCACTCATATCTGTAAGAGAGGTATTGTAATCATGCTAAAATTTCGATAGTGAATTTTCAATGGATAAGCACGTTTTGAGGTCCCTAGAACACGATTTTGATAATTTCGCGATGATGTCTGTGTGTGTGTGTGTGTGTGTGTGTGTGTGTGTGTGTGTGTGTGTGTGTGTGTGTGTGTGTGTGTGTGTGTGTGTGTGTGTGTGTGTGTGTGTGTGTGTGTGTGTGTGTGTGTGTGTGTGTGTGTGTGTGTGTGTGTGTGTGTGTGTGTGTGTGTGTGTGTGTGTGTGTGTGTGTGTGTGTGTCTGTGTGTGTGTGTCAGGATGGATGTTGGAGGTACGATAACTCAAATACCACTGAATAAACAAGTTTGAAATTTGGTATACAATATTCTGACACCCTAGTTAGATCTGATTAGATTTTGGTGTTGATCGTGTAACCGGAAGTGGTAGTTTCTTGAAGATCTGAAGAGTTTTTCTGGAATATTCTCAAAATTTATGAATTAATAGGAATTTTTTTAATAACATTGTATACTAAATGTTACTATCTACAATATGTATTCAAAACGTTGTTTCTAGCACCATTTTCCAATTACAAAAAGTTAAAAATTCTACAAATTTGTTACAATTTTGATTTATCTGCCTACCTATGGAAACAAAAAATAAAATATTTGAGTGTTAATGTCATATGAATTTTTGACTTTTTGGCAAATTGAAACGGAAAATATGAAATGTCATTTAGTATTTATAAGGTCATAATAAACTTTAATAACATTATAAAAACTACAATTCCCGAATTCCCTTCTAGTACAATGGTATATTTGTGAGTAAGTACTTTCATACACACTTAGTAAAATAGTAGAGTATATGTCGAGAGGTCATGTGTTGGCCACATCGGATTTTTTAAAATGCAGTGACAGTCCGCGAATATGTTGTGTTGGCAACATAATCCATTAAAAAACCTGTGAAAAAAACAAAACAAAGTAGGCCTATCCTGAAACAAAACACAACATCAGACAAACCATCGGGGCTGTCAACCACACTGATCGAATTCAGATATACAGAATCGTAGCTGGCGCTGTAGTGAGCCTGTCACACAAAAAATCATCGCCTCTCGCCACTTTTGATATTAACAAAACGCGCGATTAATCAGCGTTCGACAGAGCGAGACGGCAACACTGCACGTAAAAATAATTGAAACGGCGTGACGCCGACTGAAGCAGACACCATTATTTATATTTTCAATAATACAGACGAAGAGAACAAGACAGAGACTGGTGTTGGTGGGAGAGGGATGGACGATACTACAGAGTGCTCGCTCACACACCGTCTGAATATATATTTATAGTATATGTATGCGAAAAGTAATTTTCAATTTAAAATACACGGAGTGATATAAATCTTCGCGCACTCGAGATGCGCGAATGCTTGCAAACAGTCCCTCATACACCAACTACACCCGGAGTAAAAGTGCTACACTTATTCGCAAATCATCAACACTTTTTTAGCTAGATAAAAATAAGAATCTAACTAATCGATTTTTATGGAGTGTTCACAGCAGCCTTAAATAAAGATAAACTTAAGGGGCTATACTTCTTGAGTGCAATAAGAATCAGAATTCACGATTCTGGCTATATTGCTCAAAGTGAAAATCTGAAATTTTACATTAGTAACGACAAAGCATTGTTGAATTGAAAAATTCAAACTATAGAGATAAAAAGAAATTAAACACTAGAATTTCGTGAGGATCTCATGAATAAACTATAAAAGTTATCATTGAGTTTAAAGACAAAATGAGTAGAACATAGATGTAAAAAGAGGTGCGTGAACTTGGCAGAACAACATGAAGCACAAATTCTGAAACTAATGTAAATATTTTGTGCCCAATTTGTTCCTATTTGTGCCTTATAAATTTTTGAAAAATTCCTGCACGTTCAGGAGTTATTACAGTATGAATGACTTTTTTGCCAAGTTCACACCAACAGAAGAAAAATTGAAAATGTTAATTTTTATTTTACAAATAATTTGTGCCTAATTTGTGCCCATTTGTGCCCATAAAATTACTAACTTATTATGAATGGTTTAAAAGTTATAAGGCTTTAAATTGGTTTTCTGCCAAGTTCACACCAGCAGAAAAAAAATTGAAAATGTTAATTTTTATTACATAGATAATTTGTGCTTAATTTGTGCCTATTTGTGCCTTATAAACGAATTTAAAATCTCTACAGGTTTTTGATTTATTAACAATTACTTTTTGGAAAGTGTGAAGTTGGCAGAAAAGTTTTTTCATTTTCAAAAAATTTATATACCATTATAATCGTCATAATTTGTGCCCATTTGTGCCCCATAAATAAATTAAATATCTCCATAGGTTCTTTATTAATAAGCAATTAAATGTGTGCACGAGTTAGTGCGCACCCGGTACGAGGCTGATGCCGGCCAGCGAGGGTACATGTCCCGACAAATGTTACACACAGCGAGACGGACTATCGACTAATCTATGCCAACATCATAACTAGCTAAATTATTTGATTTTTCATTTTTAAAATATTTATATACCTACCCTTAAAAATGTCATTTCTTTCTTATTTCTATTATGCCGTATTATAGAGTTTGATAGTTATTAGAGGTTGGTATATAAATCTGATATTCTATTATCGAATAAATATTAGGTATACAATTTTTACGTAAATAAATAAAGTATTTCTAAATTGAACAAAAAAATTAAAAAATAATTTAAAAGTTCTCGTTCTAGGTATGCAATTTTTACGTAAATAATAATATTTTATATAGTTAGATAAGATTTAATATAATGAATATTATACTCATTTCATATCCAATGTAAAGTAATTGGCACTATACCTTTGTAATATTTGAAGAGGGCGTTATTCAAAGGGATTAATATTATTGTTCTTAGTTGGTAGGTACTAACTCGAAAATTGTAGCAGGTAATTAGGCAGATCACTTACAGTACCAGAAAATTTACAATGGGGGGCAAATTATTTGTATTCATTGGAAATACAAGTAGAAAAACAGTAAAATTGTGAATAAGCTCAAATATTATTATCCAATGAGATTTATCGTTTTTTACCTCTCGCCACTCAGTCCTAATAAGAGAGGTATTGTAATGATGATAAAATTTCGATAGTGAGTTTTCTATTATATTGATAAGCACGTTTAGAGGTCCCTAGAACACGATTTTGATAGTTTCGCGATGATGTTTATGTATGTGTGTCGATAGATGTTGTAGTTACCGCACTGAATAAAAAAATTGAAATTTTGCATATAATATTTTGACACCCTACATTAGATCTGATTAGATTTTGTTGTTAATAATTGTGCAACCGGAAGTGGAAGTTTCATTTATTATTTATATGGTTATGAAGTTATGATAAACTTTAATAATATTATAAAAACTACAAATCCCGAATTCCCTTCTATAAAATGATGATATGACCTACAATATATACCTACCTACTTATATTACGTAGTAAAATAAAAATAGTAGAGTATAGCGAGAGGTCATGTGTTGGCCACATCAGATTTTTCTATTGTATTATTATATTCTTTAGAACAACCGACAGGCTCCAGTAGGGAGTTAATTTACAGTTAAAATAGGATTACGGATTATAACTTTCCAGCCGAAAGCCGAATTCGCAGTAAAATAGTTTATCCAAAATTTTCAAATCTAATCCTATTACCTATTTCTATGAACAGTTGAAAATATAACACTTGTAAAGTAAGTATATTATAATAATTATTTAGGTAAAAATTGCATACCTAATATTTATTCATTTATAAAATATCAGATTTATATACCAACCTCTAATAAATATCAAACTTGATAATACGGCATAAATAATATATACAAAATTTAAAAAATAATAATAATGGCTGTTCACTGTTTGTATATTATGATTCCTATTACCCATATTTAGTCCGTCTCGCAGTGTGTAACGTTTGTCGGGACATGTACCCTCGCTGGCCGGCATCAGCCTCGTACCGGGCCCGCACTAACTCGTGCGCACATTTAATTGCTTATTAATAAAGAACCTATGGAGATATTTAATTTATTTATGGGGCACAAATGGGCACAAATTATGACGATTGTAATGGTATAAAAATTTTTCGAAAATGAAAAAACTTTTCTGCCAACTTCACACTTTCCAAAAAGTAATTGTTCATAAATCAAAAACTTGTAAAGATTTTAAATTCGTTTATAAGGCACAAATAGGCACAAATTAAGCACAAATTATCTATGTAATAAAAATTAACATTTTCAATCTTTTTTCTGCTGGTGTGAACTTGGCAGAAAATCAATTTAAAGCCTTATAACTTTTTAACCATTCATAATAAGTTAGTAATTTTATGGGCACAAATGGGCACAAATTAGGCACAAATTATTTGTAAAATAAAAATTAACATTTTCAATTTTTCTTCTGTTGGTGTGAACTTGGCAAAAAAGTCATTCATACTGTAATAACTCCTGAACGTGCAGGAATTTTTCAATAATTTATAAGGCACAAATAGGAACAAATTGGGCACAAAATATTTACATAAGTTTCAGAATTTGTGCTTCATGTTGTTCTGCCAAGTTCACGCACCTTGTAAAAAGGGCGGAAAAACAATAAAACTATAATTTTATCAACAGAATGGCACTAAATTATCTAAACTTGTACAATTTTCGCCGAATTTCGCATAATTATTAAAGCCAAACTAATTACATTAATTAAAGATTTTGAAGATTCCGCACTTTTAGTATGCTTCCTTAATCTACATACAAAAATTACATTACATTACATATTACATACGTATAACAGTATTAGATTGAGATCCTCACAAAAATTACTCGTTTTTCAATGCGTATTATTGCCATGCAATAGGCTCTTAAGTCATAAACACAGCGATATGCCATATTTTACACAAGTATAAATATAAACATAAGTATTTGTCAATCGCAGAGATTGTCTCTTAGTGAAATTATCAGAACATCAAATATCGTAAAATGTGTATAAATGTAGAAATAGTTTAAAAAAAGTAGTTTTAAGGAGAAGGATTGTATAATCATGGTACAATACATGTTTTAAGCTGTGAACACGAGTCATATAAGACTTATTTAAAATTTTATTTATAATTCTTACTTTCATTGCTGTGCTCAAAGATCACTCATTATATCTTAAGGGTATCGACTCCACGTAGCTCAACACCGCGTTTGTCCTATGTTAATGCATAGAAACGCTCGCTAAAAATACGGAAAAGCAGTCTAGCAATTTCTACAATGCTCACGAAGTTTTATAGATAAAGCTAAATTTCATAAATTTATTTACAGACGAAGAATGCAACTAGGATTATGCCGAGTTACATTTTCTAATAAATCTCTTAATAATAAGAAAAAGCATGTAAAAAATTGCTTAAAACACACTTTTTCATTAATTTTGTATATGGATTTCAAAGATTTTTTTCAGAATTCTAACTGGGAATAATCCTAGATTAATTTTTTTACAAAAATTTAGTACATGTTTTTACTTGAAATTTTTAATATGCAATGAGTAAAGCAGAAACTGCTACACCTCTAAACACGCAATATTTTGTTACGGAGACGAGACCTTTAAAATTAAAATCAAAATTTAACGAAGTAACTTGCTGCCTTTAAGACTATTGTTTTTACTTATCCTAGTGTCCTAGTTTTAAACCAGATTATAGTATATATATGGTGTCATCGAAATGCCCGTCTTTGAAATCTTCCTTGTCGTTAGAATTTATTCGTTTACTCAAGGAGCATAACGTAAATAATTATTTTCTCATTGTTGAGGCTTGGCGAGAAGAGCCTATACATTTTTATATATTTTGATTTGTATTTTATTCACCTATACGAACATATGAATTTTGTTTTAGTTTTCCGCGGCATTTTCAAGTTATTCAATTTTTTTCTAAAAAAGGCCGAATATACGCATTTCTTTATAAAGGTGTACTAAAGTTATTTTAACAGTAAAAATTAAGAATTTTTTTTCTGCTCAACTGTAACTATACTTTATGTTCTAACATAATTTTTTTTGATGTAGGTACACATAGTATACAGGGTGTTCAATAAAGCGAATCAAATTTACTCAATGTCAAATGATTATAACTCGTCTTATATTTTATTATTCTGTTGTGAGTTTTTTCGTGTAGATAACGACAAGGGCGATATCGAAGACTCACCCTGTATAATATGTTTTCTGGTTCGCGTACAGAGTTGCAACTAATAGAAATTCATCAATAGCTTTTTTCCCGTGCCTCACAATACATAATACATCCACGTTACTCTACAACGTATTTAGCTACTATAACAATTATTTAAAACTCCTTCTCTCCGCGTCTCTGCATTCAAGTTAAAAGGAAGTCGCAACATAGCCGGAGTTTTTACAATAACAAATATGAATAGCTCACGCGCATACATCCCGCTCCTTGTCGCACTCGCGCGCCCGCGTATCTTCGCTCTCCGTCCGCCGTAGTGCACGTTGCTGCTGCATGTGTTTTGTTTCCTGAAACATCTGAAATCACGCGAACAAATGCACGCGCTGGGCGGGCGCCATGTTCCATGGCTGCCTCAGACGTAATTTGAGCGGCGAAATTAGCGTCGCCCGTAGGGGAGGCAGGGGGAGTGTGCACTATTATCCTGCCAAGGAATTGTACTTATGTGGACTATTGTGTCACATGTGGATTTTTTTTAAAGGTTGTAATGTATGGTTGCATTCAGCTGTTTGAATTTTATACGCTGAAAAATTGCTACTCGCTGATATTTCTGTTATTTTTCATTTTTTCATATTCTTAAATATTCGAATCCTGAAACTAAATTCAGTTTTTTGAAGCTACCAATGAATTATTCTATTCCAGGACTCATTGAAAATTGAATTAATTCAGCGTCGTCGGTGTATGATTCTTTATCTCAGGATTGAAAAGCATGAAAGGATCCTCAAAGAATCCTTGTGTTAACAGGGCTTAAGACGATCCTTTACCGCGCCAGAAAACAGCTAAAAACATGGATTTCGCGCGCCAAGCCACAGCGTTTATTGTTTTGTTAAATATAATAATCTAAAGATATTGCTGAAGATAAAAGTACAATCTACAAAATGCAAGATGCAGAATTTTAAAATTTTGCTTTAAAATATGTTAATTTGAATTTTGACAATTTTTGTTATTTTTGAACACTAATATCTTCTATTTTAAAATGAATTTCAAAAATTCGATCGGTTATTTCGCAGATCCAAGCTTTGTTGACAACATATTAAAATTTGAAGTTAATTCACTTATAAATAAAAGCTGTACAGTGCCGCGCGAAAACCTTTTTTTTTATAAATTGTAGTTTTTTTACAAATATGGGTGCCAAAATTATTTTCTTCCTCAAACATAAATTATTTGTTATTTTTATGTTGAACAAAACAATAAACACGATAGAATCAATGTTTTAAATTTTTTTGCCATGGTAGAGGATCACCTTAAGTGATATTTTCCTCTCTTATCTTACTTTTCGGACAAATCGCTCGCTTTATCACCCTTGCCTTCCTTTTCCCTTTTCTAATAGTTTCCTTGATCCGTATCTGGTTTTCGCTCCCTACAGTTCTGGCGACACTAGCGCCACTTCCGGCGTGTTGTTATGACATAGTGCTGGCTTCCGGTAGCATTTTAACACCTCGCCAACATAGAATATTCCAAATACTTATGTAAATAACTCTGTGATGGATGTGGACTCAAAGATGTTATCGGGAAGAGATCAAATTAATTCTGGTGGCGAGAATATTGAAAAGATTAATTGTCAAAAATTTATATAAATTTGGATAAATATAGTATTTATTTGTAATAAGAATAAGAGGCAAAGTCAATTGCAACTTACGATATAAAAAATTGTCTTTATCTGGTAGCATTAAAGAACTGCAGTAAAATTTAAAAATAAATTTATCAGATAAAACGTTGAAATCTTGTAATCCATGTTCGGTTGATTTTTCTTTCTCCGTAAAAAATATTGACAGGTGAGACGGGTGACAAGGTACTACTTATACTAGCGCCATATAAGTCATAAGTAAGATATTATATGTAGTAATTGAACGGGCTTCAACACAGAAGAGTTTTCCTGTGAATGAATCTTTTGATTCAGGTGATGCAAATTTCTGTGTTTGAATATTTAGATTTTTATTTGTATATTTTAAAAATGGACACCGAATTGTACGTATACATTTATGTTTATAAGTCTAGATATAGCGGGAGGTCTTGTGCCACATCAGATTTTTTATGTTGGTGTCCTGTAGTGTATTTCGCTAGTCCTAGACTTCAATTTACTTCCAAAAGATAAAAACAATACACCCCATCCTCCGGTATATTATAAAAAGTAAAAAGTCTACATTTTCGCATCTTTTCATGTTTTCTCTGAGTTGCATATGAACATATTGTCAGCGGCGGCATCACAGAGGCTTTCAGCGCCGCCTAAGCGATTTTTTAATCTTTGTAATTAAAATGTGTTCCTTCCTCGCCGAGTACAGGCGTCGCGTCACGTCGACGCCGACGCCAAAGCCGACGCGCGACGCTCAAAGAGGATACATGCAAGTATACATGCATCAACAACTTGCAAGAGGGATTTTTATAATTATTACTACACCTGCGACAGTATTCTCACTATAGTTTAGTAAAAATGTTCACAACTCAGGACCTCTTTTTGTAACTAGAATTCCGCAAAAAATCTGATGTGGACAGCACATGACCTCCGCCAATTCTGCTCATTCTATAATCAAATAAATATATACTCACATTTTAATCGTTCCACGTTCATGTAAAGATGTCAACTGTACTGTCACTGTCATAATAATTAAAATTTTGTGTTGAAACAATTTTCATATGATCATGGACATCAAGATGCTGGAATTTCAAAAAGTAGAATATTATTTTATTGTGAAATAGTACCAGATTCAGCAAATTGTATTTAAAATTGTCAGTACCCATGTCTGTACCTATAGATAATTATATTTTTTCACGACATGCGGAGAAAACACAATTTTCTTCTCGCGAAATAGTGAGGAAAGTAGATTTTCCCTCTCCAGAGAGGAAAGTAAGCAGTGTTACCACCAGTGTTATTTTACGATGAAATATTTTAAAAATTGTAAGTAATTTTATTATTTTAATTGAAAATTCTGATTTTATAAATTTAATTTGGCATATTGGCTGCATTTTGTTTTTTCAAACGTCATTCTGACAGATGGCAGTTATAACCTAACTTCTAGTTATGTGTTTCTTCTACATTTACAATGTTTTTAAATATGTCGTGAAAAAAATGTTGTGTCTAACACGAGAGGAAAGCTCTTTTTCCACTCTTGCTCGATTGCCTCACTCGCTTCGCTCGTGACACAGACTTCGAGCTCGAGTGGGAAAAAGAAGCGCTTTCCTCTCTAGTTGGACAAATAACTATTTCTTTTATATTTAATTGCAAAAATTGTTATAAATAAATAATGTACCAATGAATTTAAGGAAAACTATATCAAGCTTCAGAAGTACTCTTCCGGTTTGCGGATTTCTACCAAAAACTTATCCGATGTTAAGATCCTTAATCGTTAATACACATTTTTGTTAAACCCTGTTCGCAGGAGGATTCTTTGAAGATTCTACTTACATTCTGAATCCTGGAAAAGAAGTAGTTTTCTTCTTTCTAGTGATAATTACATGGTTTTGAAGCAATCAATAAATTATATATTCTTCTTTTCCTTCTTGAAATCATTAATACACTTTTTTGTTAAGCTCTGTTCGCACGAGGATTCTTTGAAGATTCTACCAAGATTCTGAATCCTGGATAAGAAAAAGTTTTCTTCTTTCTAGTGATAATTACCTGGTTTTGAAGCAACCAATAAATAATAAATTCTTCTTTTCCAAGTCTCATTGAAGGTTCAATTTAGCGGCCCCCCAATTTAACAAAAAAAGAAAACTTCTTTTTCAAGATTCAGAATCTTAGTAGAATCTTTGTAGAATTCTCGTGCTTACAAGTTTTGATACATATTTCGCTATGTTCTTATCTGACCATCTGAAGTATTCCTATTTACATACACAAGTAATAAGAGCTGAGTTACTTCTGTGTTACAATAAATCGACTTCACGTACTCATACCTTGTGCAGTTGTATATCAAGGCTGTACTTTACCCACAGCGTTCACACCTTCTCCCAGCGCTCGGACACATGTAGCAGCTAATTACAAGCGATATATCGGCCCGCTAAGTACCGGCCAAGAAGTGCCGCTCGCCGCTCAAAAATATATTAGTTCCTGTTCATTTGCATTCCCGCCCCCAGATAGCTAAAGGTTTCGACTCGAGAACACTCGTCCGAAACGGAGATAAGTCTTTCGGATTTAGTTTCAATAACCTACAAACAATTATTTTATAAGAATGGTACTCAAACTGATCTGAATGCTTAAAAAGACAACAATATTTCATTTTTCTGAATTACTAGAATACTTTTTGTTTTCTATTCCACTCTACGACTGCCTAAAACCAGCCCGAAACTCGTACTTTACCGGATCCAGCAATGCAATACCATTTTGAAGTTGAAAAATACTGTAAAAGTGTTTTCGTTGCGAGTAAACTGTCAGATTATTATTGACTTCAAGATAATGTTTTATAAAGATTAAATAGAGAAAGAATGGATTTACAGATATTTAAAATTAATTTCTATCATGAGATACAACCGTCTAAAGTTTGCATAAATTGGAAATTTTTATAATCATGTACAAGTTTTACCTCTTGCCTCATATTCTATAAGAGAGGTATTGTGATGGGTCTAAATTTGTGTGAGTGTGAGTTTTAGGCAGATAAGCACGTTTTAAGGTTTCTAGAAACGAATTACACATTTTTGAGATGATGTATATTGTGTGTTCGTTCGTTCGTTCGTTCGTTTGTATGTTACAATTTTTCGGAAACTCTAAAAATATAACATTTAAATACCAAATTTTATATCAAAGGTTTTTTCAATAGACCAATTGTATTTTGGTACCAATTCATAAACCTGAAGTAAGATATAGAGAGTAATATGATTTTTCTTAAATTATCTCGATAAATAAAGCATTTATGATAATATATGTTTCATTAAATATAGGTAACAGAAATTTTTTTAAAAAAAGTTTCTGTATCATTTATAAACTAGGACAAATTAAATCTACTTTTTTGAAATTCCAGTATCTTGTTGTCCATGATATGAAATTTGTTTCTACACAAAATTTTAATGATTATGACAGTGACAGTACAGCTGACATATTTTACTTGCATTTTGGTTTACATTATGCCCAGTGCACACGGAGAAACATTTTGAAAAGTTTCCAGAAAATGGATATTTTTTTTGAAAAACAATAAATATGTTTATGATCACATGTCACATTTGACAATTTGACAAATAAGAAGTTAGTTGTACTTCACAACGTTTCCTGAAAACGCCTCATTTTATAGGCACCGTTAAAACTTTGAAGTTTCCGGAAACTTTTCTCAGGAAACATGTCAAAATGTTTCTCCGTGTGCACTAGTCATCAGGTTTACATATTAAATGAACATGAAACTATTAAAATGTAAGTAAAACTATATAGTATTAGATTAGTAGAATAAGCAGAATTAGGCGAGAGGGCATGTGCTGGCCACAGCAGATTTTTTTATTAAAATTTTATAAAAACAACTATTAATTAATCCTTTAAGTATATAATCCTTGTTGAAACCATTCTTGTACTGGCCACTACACTCACTACGTTAGTACATTTTGTGCAGGATTTTAGGAGGACTAAAGAAAAAAAATCAGCTATAGTATGTCTGTAGTCGGTAAGAATTAAAAGTGAGTGTAATAATGAACGTCTTCTGGAAGTGTTAAAACACGCAGCCGGCTAGATCTTGATAGCGATCTCATAGCGATCTCATATCAGTCCCAGTAGGAGTTTCCTTTGTTTGATTTGTGAAGAAAGTGTTCATAAATAAGGCCATTTTTCCTCGACCACTTATTACATGCGCCATTTTTATCTCGCTGATAAAATTAATTTATTAGATATGTAGATACCCCATGCCTTGTCTCGTATTAATATATTCGATACGGAATTAACATACGCAATAATCTAAACAGAATGTAATTATACATTACTCAAATTTACATTCTTGATTAATTGCATTGCAATCGATATATCATAGTGCGCTATGGACGGCGGCTGGCAGCCACTTCTTAAAACAATTGATGCGCGAGGGGGGCGGGGGTTACAAGGGGGTGGGGGTTACAAGGGGGTGCATTGAAGAGGGAGGCAGAGTATTGACGTTGCATGCATTATGGAAATTCCGCGCGGGGGTTATACGCTACTAGCTTGTTACTAGCGGAAAGGGATGCGTTACTATTGCGTTATGTACTTCAATCTAGTATATGAATAGTCACTAATTGAATACAATGCCAAAATCAAAAAATCTGACGTGGCCATCACACAACCTTCCGCCATATCTAGACTTTAAACAGAAATGTATACGTGCAATCCGGTGCCCATTTAAAATATACAAATAAAAATCTCAAATATTCAAACACAGAAATTTGCATCACCTGAATAAAAAGATTCATTCACAGGAAAACTCTGCTGTGTTGAAGCCATCCTCCGTTCAATTACTACATTTAATATCTTACTTAGGACTTATATAGCGCTAGTATGCCAACTTGTCACCCGTCTCACCTGTCAATATTTTTTACGCAGAAACAAAAATCAACCGATCATGGATTACAAGATATCAACATTTTATTTGATAAATTTATTTTTCAAATTTTACTGCAGTTCTTTAATGCTACCAGATAAAGACAATTTTTTTATAACGTAAGTTGCAAATAACTTTTCCTCTTATTCTCATTACAAATAAATACTATATTTTTCCAAATTTATATACAATTTTGACAATTAACCTTTTCAATCTTCAAAAAATATCACTTCCGATGAAGATATTTGTACCAAAATCTAAGGAGCTCTTCCAATTTATATACAAATGTTAAATACCAAATATCAAAATTTTCGGGTAATTCGTATTTGAGTTATGCGACTAACAACCCTTGACCACACACACACACACACACACACACACATACACACAGACATCATCGTGAAACTATCAAAAATGAGTTGTAAGGACCCTAATTCGTGCTCATCCACTAAAAATTCACCACCCGATTTTTTGCATGATTCCAATACCTTCCTTTACAGGTAAGCGGAAGGTAAAAATCAATCAAATACTCTTGATTTTACTTTTTTTCTATTCCACTCTTTTCCCCACTACTACGACTGCCTGAAACCAGACCGAAACTCGTACTTTGCCGTATCATAGCTATGCAATGTCATTTTGAAGTTGAAAAATACTGTAAAAGTGTTTTCGTTGCGAATAAACTGTGGGATTATTATTATTATTATTACCTAGGTACTGGTATTCCACTCTTTTCTCCACAACTACGGCCGCCTGAAACCAGCCCGAAACTAGTACTTTGCCGCATCCTAGCTATGCAATGTCATTTTGAAGTTTTAAAATACTGTAAAAGTGTTTTCGTTGCGAATAAACTGTGGGATTATTATTGACTTCAGGATAATGTTTTTATAAACACACAAAACACACGTTACGTTAATATATTTTATGTTAGATTTTAGGAGGTAGACGGTCCTCTTAATATAAGGCTTGACTATTCCATTTCTTAATTTAATTTATTAATTTCATATAAACCAAGCATTTTTTGCAAAAATATAAGAAATACTGCGATAGTTACAATTTGTCATACAACATTTGAAAGAACAAATTACCTCTTACAATATTTATTTAACATCGTTTCTATATCTCTTTTACCAATAAAGGAAAATTATTATTTAAAAATATGTAATTTTACCTACCACGATTTGTAAATCGTATTATATGAAAAAAAAATTTAAAACAAAAATCTGACGTGGCCATCACACAACCTTCCGCCATATCTAGACTTTAAACAGAAATGTATACGTGCAATCCGGTGCCCATTTAAAATATACAAATAAAAATCTCAAATATTCAAACACAGAAATTTGCATCACCTGAATAAAAAGATTCATTCACAGGAAAACTCTGCTGTGTTGAAGCCATCCTCCGTTCAATTACTACATTTAATATCTTACTTAGGACTTATATAGCGCTAGTATGCCAACTTGTCACCCGTCTCACCTGTCAATATTTTTTACGCAGAAACAAAAATCAACCGATCATGGATTACAAGATATCAACATTTTATTTGATAAATTTATTTTTCAAATTTTACTGCAGTTCTTTAATGCTACCAGATAAAGACAATTTTTTTATAACGTAAGTTGCAAATAACTTTTCCTCTTATTCTCATTACAAATAAATACTATATTTTTCCAAATTTATATACAATTTTGACAATTAACCTTTTCAATCTTCAAAAAATATCACTTCCGATGAAGATATTTGTACCAAAATCTAAGGAGCTCTTCCAATTTATATACAAATGTTAAATACCAAATATCAAAATTTTCGGGTAATTCGTATTTGAGTTATGCGACTAACAACCCTTGACCACACACACACACACACACACACACACATACACACAGACATCATCGTGAAACTATCAAAAATGAGTTGTAAGGACCCTAATTCGTGCTCATCCACTAAAAATTCACCACCCGATTTTTTGCATGATTCCAATACCTTCCTTTACAGGTAAGCGGAAGGTAAAAATCAATCAAATACTCTTGATTTTACTTTTTTTCTATTCCACTCTTTTCCCCACTACTACGACTGCCTGAAACCAGACCGAAACTCGTACTTTGCCGTATCATAGCTATGCAATGTCATTTTGAAGTTGAAAAATACTGTAAAAGTGTTTTCGTTGCGAATAAACTGTGGGATTATTATTATTATTATTACCTAGGTACTGGTATTCCACTCTTTTCTCCACAACTACGGCCGCCTGAAACCAGCCCGAAACTAGTACTTTGCCGCATCCTAGCTATGCAATGTCATTTTGAAGTTTTAAAATACTGTAAAAGTGTTTTCGTTGCGAATAAACTGTGGGATTATTATTGACTTCAGGATAATGTTTTTATAAACACACAAAACACACGTTACGTTAATATATTTTATGTTAGATTTTAGGAGGTAGACGGTCCTCTTAATATAAGGCTTGACTATTCCATTTCTTAATTTAATTTATTAATTTCATATAAACCAAGCATTTTTTGCAAAAATATAAGAAATACTGCGATAGTTACAATTTGTCATACAACATTTGAAAGAACAAATTACCTCTTACAATATTTATTTAACATCGTTTCTATATCTCTTTTACCAATAAAGGAAAATTATTATTTAAAAATATGTAATTTTACCTACCACGATTTGTAAATCGTATTATATGAAAAAAAAATTTAAAACAAAAATCTGACGTGGCCATCACACAACCTTCCGCCATATCTAGACTTTAAACAGAAATGTATACGTGCAATCCGGTGCCCATTTAAAATATACAAATAAAAATCTCAAATATTCAAACACAGAAATTTGCATCACCTGAATAAAAAGATTCATTCACAGGAAAACTCTGCTGTGTTGAAGCCATCCTCCGTTCAATTACTACATTTAATATCTTACTTAGGACTTATATAGCGCTAGTATGCCAACTTGTCACCCGTCTCACCTGTCAATATTTTTTACGCAGAAACAAAAATCAACCGATCATGGATTACAAGATATCAACATTTTATTTGATAAATTTATTTTTCAAATTTTACTGCAGTTCTTTAATGCTACCAGATAAAGACAATTTTTTTATAACGTAAGTTGCAAATAACTTTTCCTCTTATTCTCATTACAAATAAATACTATATTTTTCCAAATTTATATACAATTTTGACAATTAACCTTTTCAATCTTCAAAAAATATCACTTCCGATGAAGATATTTGTACCAAAATCTAAGGAGCTCTTCCAATTTATATACAAATGTTAAATACCAAATATCAAAATTTTCGGGTAATTCGTATTTGAGTTATGCGACTAACAACCCTTGACCACACACACACACACACACACACACACACACACACACACATACACACAGACATCATCGTGAAACTATCAAAAATGAGTTGTAAGGACCCTAATTCGTGCTCATCCACTAAAAATTCACCACCCGATTTTTTGCATGATTCCAATACCTTCCTTTACAGGTAAGCGGAAGGTAAAAATGAAAATGTCAATGTGACAGATGAACAGACGTATACACAGTTTCTGAAATGTGGCACCATTTTAAAAAATGTATAAATATATTATTAACTGGTTTTGAAACTTAGTACCTAGGAGCCGAAATTTAATAACTATTTTTTTTTATCCTTCCATTAAACCTATCCAGTCAAGAAGCATTATCAATTCATAATTAACTGCGTACAATGTTATAAGGTAATAATAATGTAAAAATTTTATCTACAAAGACCTAATTTGATTTTAATGCCAATTAAAATCGGTATTTTGCTTGAAGAACGATAAAAAATTTGCAAAAAGTAGCCTAACTAAACCAAATTCATATATTACAATGTCAAGGTGGAAGGTTACATGCTGGCCACATCAGATTTTTTTACTGTAGCTCTTTATTTTACAAATTTAAAAAAGTTCGTTTTGTTTTATAGTCTCTAAGAAGCTACGAATCATACCAAGACCGTTTTATAACGAAATATTGATTACAATACCATATCAAACACTTTCTACTTACTGAAAGTCCCATAGCAGTATCTCTTCCAAATGTGGCAACCATTTCCACACATCTTTATCAAAAATATTCTTGGGTTTCATGAAACGATTTCGCTCTTCATGATTTCCCTCTGTGGGGGGGGGGGGGCGTTCAGTCAGGTAATTTGCATTGGTGGTGCGGCGCTAATGGCCCGAGCAAGCGCCAACTTCGATTCTTTGTGCGGTGGGAACTTTGATCACAGCGAGCGCTGATTCGAAAGTCGAACTCGCAAAAGAGATAAGTAAATGAGGGGCCGATAAATGCACCCCCCCCCCCCCCCCCCCCAGGAGGTTTTATGCTGATGTGAAGATGAAATACACAGACGATACGCACTCGTAAAAGTTTACTGGTCTGATAACTGCAGTCGAAAATATTCTTATCTTTTAGTTATGATTGCTGCTATTTAACATCGATCAGTGATTGCCCATACTCAATAAAAATCATTTCGTTTCATTTACTGGTCCATAATTGGGAGCAAAAGCTTGTTGAATGCTCAGATAAAATTAAAGTAAAGAATCTTTGGGTATCATTTCATTGGTCCCACTATACATCGGTACCTCATGACAGATGATGGTCTCCAATTTATGTCAAAATATAAAAGAATTATGTCAGAACATAGAGTATAGTTACAGTTGTACAGAAAAACAAATTCTATATTTTTACTATTAAAATACCTTGTGGTACTATAACGGGAGCTTATGACAGGTGATGGTCTCCGATTTCATACAGCATATGCCTTTTGGAGGATAGCATATTGACCCTATGACAACAAAAAAAGCACGTTTTCCGGTCATATGGAAAATTGCATTTCTACTTGCACAAAACTTTCCACACTTGGGCTAACGAGGACTGCATGCCAATTTGGTTATAGGTGTTTTATGACACAAATATTAATTATTTTCATCAGCATGCTGTATGAAACCGCGGAAAATCATATTTTTTTACAAGATCACGTAACTATTTGAGCCCTTTGGGATCCTGCGAATTGCATGCCTATAATTTTTAAGTCTTTTAGGCCCGGTTGTTTAATTCGAATTTAGTGATAGCTTAAACATAAACTCAAGCTTAGTTTTCCCAGCCAATCTCTAGCGGGAGAGTAAAACAGTTAACCAATGAGATGCCACAATACAACAGGAAAACTTAGTAACCATGGTTTTGACTTAAACGTAGTATAAGCTGAGATTGAAAAACCGGTCCTAATTGTTTTAAGTTTCTTTTGATAAAATTATAATGCATTATTAAATCAGAGAAAAGCACAAATTTTTGTGCAAGTGGAAAAATGCAATTTTCTTACTTTTCTTAGTTATCATAGGGTCAATATTCTATCCTCCAAAAGGCATGCTGTATGAAATCTGAGACCATCACCTGTCATGAGCTCCCGGTCTAGTACCAAACTGTTCAAAACAAGATCTGGCAAAGATAATGATTTAAAAGAATGGTTTCAAAAAAATACATAAAAGTAGTGCTCCATTTAAAATAAATTGCACGGTTCTAATAATGACTAGGGTTTAAACTGTCAGTTGTATAACCTACCACTTGAAAACTATATATCAAATAAATATAAATCATTACGTGTAAGATTCAACCCCCTTATTTCCATCCCCGCTCCGCGAAGCCGGTATCACAATGCACATATTTCATTTCAATAATTGTCCCTCCGACCAGCTACCGCTGCAGCCCCGCCAAACTATATTATAATTACTGTTTTAATTATAGCTTACATCGCCCAACATGAAAATATTCAGACATGAAACCTTTTTGTAATAAATTTCAAAGCGTATAATTATCTGAAGTTCAGACATCTCCACACTACGGTTGTTAATATTAAATATAGTGTCCGAGTTTTGTTACATTTTATACTCACTGGGACTCAGACGCCACGGCAGTGATGTTTAAATAATAATAATTGTGTTATGAGTGATGGCTTTTTTATGCCATTAGCTTTGGCGACGCTCAAATTTACTCTTTTATTTCTAGTTTATTTTATTCGCGGTGTTTTATAATTAAAACGGCAGCAGTTTACTCCGAGAGACACTAGATATTTTTATTCTTTTACCGAGTTCATTTTCACATTTAACATAAGATTAACATGGTGTATTTATTTAGGGGAAAAAATTATAATACTACCTACATGACGTTCTAGGCACGGAACAGGATAATTTTTTCGGAAATTCTCGTCTCAAAGAACTCGATTCTCGTCGAAAAATATTTGCTGTCAAAGCTAGAAGTAATAGTATATTATATATTGAGGGACTAAAGTGCATGATTTAATCCTGAGGGTGAAGTTTATTTCACGAGCCGAAGGTGAGGGAAATAATCACCTGAGGGATTAAAGATACTTTAGTCCTGTGGTATATACGCTATTTTTTGCACTTCATCCTCAAATGAATGCAAAATAGTTTAAAATAATACACATTTTGCAATTTTGACGGTAAATTTTATGACAAATATTTATATTGTTACCATAGATACTCTGTAACAAATAGCACGTATTTACTTGACAACGGTATTAATTAATTCAATTTCTTGACAACGAGATGAAATATGAAATATAATCCCTTGGGATCAAATTAAGAATCTTATTCCCTAAAAATAAAGACTAAAGAAGAGTTTTAGTCCCGGAAGTGCAAAAATTTCTATTTTTGCACTCAATTCTTGTTTTAACAATAAAAATATTATAAAAATGCTACGAACCAGTAAAATAATTGAGATTTTCGAAAAGAAAAACATTTAAAAAGTTTTAGTTTTGAAAATTCTCGATTTTTCGAGAACTATTTCTCGTCTCGTATTGAATTCTCGTCTCATATTGAAAATCCAAGACGAAAAATTTATTGGTTCTCGTCTCGTAATTTCGAGATGAAACGAGAATGAGACGAGAAATTTCTCGTCTTGGTGGCATCACTAGGTTATTAATTATAATTTTACCTTTGGATTGCCATATTTTACGTGAAAATGGTCAGGAATCTGCATAAATGTGAAATGCAATGCTAATCGTCTATGTACACAACATGTATGGTGAACTGAAACGATCAAAATACTGTATAGTTTGTGTAAAACTGAAAGAAATTGGCACAAATCTTATGAATCGCTCACCCTAGAAGTTCTCGAACTTGTACAATTAGTCACAAGTATGATTCGATAACCTGGCTCGTTACAGTAAACCTTGATTAAGTTGAATGTGTCTGCGCTTGAACCCCCAACCCCCACCCCCACCCCCGGTACAAACAAAGCTAAGCTGCAACTGGGCACATTAATATAATAGTACGTCTAACATGGCGAAGTAGAACTACCACCGCCACCCCCAAGTCCAAACTTTCAAGACATATTAATAGTTATTAGTCAAGTGGGGGGGGGGGGATCTAGCAGCGGAGATAGTCAAACTGTTGAGAGAGTATCCTCAAAGATAACTATTTACTGATCTTGATCCTTTGAGAATTCTTTCATGATTGTGGATCACTGTTTTGCAGCTAAAAATGAATTAGAAATTATTCTTTTTCAATCTAGCGGCGCAGTTATTTTAATTTGATTCAAGTGAACTAATTAGGGACTATACTTCATTTCACGTAAGATAAAAGCAGATGACACTGCGAATGTAGTCTGTTCTATGTTACATACTCATACATTTTTTGACACGTACAGAAAAAGGTATGCTTTGTGAATAAAGATGTCATCTATAGAATAATGTAACTATGAAATTCAAAATAAGAAGATATAATAAATAAAGCATTTATGTTTCATTAAATATAACAGAAAATTTTGTTATATAATTTTCTGTACCATTTATAAACTTTGAAATTCCAGTATTTTGTTGTCCATGATATGAAATTTGTTTCTACATAAAATTTAAATGATTATGACAGTGACAGTACAGTAGACATTTTTTGCTTGCATCTTGGTTTACATAATGTCCAGTGCACACGGAGAAACATTTTGACAAGTTTCCTGAAAAAAGTTTCCAGAAAATGGAGATTTTTTTTGAAAAACAATAAATATGTTTATGATCTCATGTCACATTTGACGATTTGACAAATAAGAAGATAGTTGCACTTCACAACGTTTCCTGCAAACGCCTCATTTTTATAGGCGCCGTTAGAACTTTGAAGTTTCCGGAAACTTTTTTCAGGAAACATGTCAAATTGTTTCTCCGTGTGCACTAGGCATTACATTACTATTAAAATGTAAGTAAAACTATTTATTATATTAGTAGAATAAGCAGAATTAGGCGAGAGGTCGTGTGCTGGCCACAGCAGATTTTTTTTTAAAGATTCCATTTAAGAAATGTTGTGGTTGATTGTTGGTTATTTAAGAAGGAAGTTTAAATTAGATGAAATTTGCTTCAATATCGTTTTTAGACAATCAAATTATCCAATTTAAGATTTTGACATTCAAATAATTAATACCTGAAACAGATTTAATTTTGACAGTAACTATTGGTAGTCAATAAGTGTTACCTATAAACTAGCAATGTGTGTGGTAGATGAGATTGTCAACTTAGCCTTTGAAGTGCGTTGCATCTTGTGTCACAGTTTGGGAAGCAGTGTTTACCTCCAGTGCCATATCGATTATGGCAAGGCCCGGTAGGGGTGTACGAAATCACAACCGACACTAGTGTAATTATTCGTGGTGCTCTGGCTTTAGATGCAATGCAGCCAGAGCTGTGAGCTCAACGCTGAACCCCCCTTTGAGAGCCGGCGTCGCCCCCCTCGCCCCCCAACACACCGCTCCAGACACACACCCCCACAAACATTCAACATAGACAAGAGCACAAAAAAGTGCGTTTACACAAGATTACATCACTTATAAGTTGTTCCGGTTACTTATTCTGTTATGTCTCATTATGAACCGTAACGTAGAAATGCTACAGTTCAACTTGACAGAATACAGAATAACACTGGTTACATCCATAAGCTCATTTTAAATTTTAAGGGGCTATACTTCTTGAATGCAATAGAATCAGAATTCGCGATTCTGACTGTATTGCTCAAAATAAAAATCTGAATTTTACATTAATACTGACAAAGCATTGGTGAATTGAAAAATTCAAACTATATATTGTTCCGACAACAATTAGAGATAAAAAGAAATTAAACACTAGACTTTAGTAAGGATCTCATGAATAAACTATAAAAGTTATCATTGAGTTTAAAGACAAAATGAGTAGAACATAGATGTAAAAAGGGCGGAAAAACAATAAAACCATAATTTTATCAACAGAATTGCCATAAATTCTATCTAAACTTATACAATTTTCGCCGATTTTTGCATAGATTAAAGCCAAACTAATTACATTGATTAAAGATTTTGAAGATTCCGCACTTTTAGTATGCCTCCATAATCTACATACAAAAATTCAACATCATACGTATAACAGTATTAGATTGAGATCATCACAAAAATTACTCGTTTTTCATTGCGTATTATTGCCATGCAATAGGCTCTTAAGAGTTTCTGTTCAAGTTCTTGCACAAGTACTTGTTCAAGAGTAAGTTTTCGTCATAGTTTCAAATAAGGAACATGTCATATTTTTCATCACAGATTACATCCTAGTTATTGTTGTTATAAACATGAAATGACCTAATTTATCCATCTTGATGTGTTACATATAATTCTACATTTAAATGTTTTTTTGTCTTTTATACTATAATTAATTTATGTCAATACTTCAGTGAAGATAGGTTGGGACATACTTGGGCTGAATTTAAAATTACCTAATATTGTTCTTTAAATTTAGAATTTAGAACAAAATTATCAGTCACCTCTGGTGTGAGACGAGACGAGAAATTTCTCGCCTCATTCTCGTCTCGTCTCGAAATTACGAGATAAATAAATAAATTTCTCGTCTCGGATTTTCGACAGAGACTTGCAACATTATTGTGAATTTGTTTGATGATTTGTATTGCAATGCAAGGTAAAGTTAATTTGTGAAAATTGTGACATGAGGGCCAAATGGTGTATAATATTAATATAATTATAGATAAGCATTGTGTAAATAATATATTAATTCCACAATTAAATAATCCGAACGATCAAGTATTTATCCCGCTGCCAATTTCTGTTAATCCCTCTAAACATAGCAAAGCTTGGCGTGTCATTTCCGACCACCCTGTATAATATCATTAAACGCATCAGGCTTGCCACTGACATGATGAATAAATATCCCTGTAAATAATTACTCAATATTTACAGCGGTGGTGGCGGATGGCGTTCGGTTTGGCTGACACTGAAATCATTTATATTATCGTTCAATCACAAACATAGTTGTGTTGTTTTTCCTCCCCGGCCTACTGTTCTGTTCAGTGTGCCGCACACGTTTTTAGAGTTGTTAACACGTCATTTTCACATTACCTGCTCATGTTATTGCTGATTCTATTAGCTTTATTAACGGCCCGCTTGTAGCACAGAATTACAAATTATTCAACGCTGCACATCACTTTCCAAGATCCATTTATTTAAATCATTCACATTTGACAGCACAGAGATTTTTATTTCTCATATTCCTTACTCATCATTTTTAGTTTAATTTTAGTCAGCAGACACTTAGGGCCGGTTTATAATGGATGTAACCGGTTACTTCTTCTGTATTCTGTAAGATGTGTGATGCGAATGAGAAGTGTGTGGTTCATAATCATTTCACTTGAGGATATAACCTTTCTTATAAGGGCTGGTTTAAGTACGAGGCATATCCAGAAAGTAAGGTGACAAGTGCTCTGAAGGGTGCAGGGATTTTTTTTTCAAAAGTTGGCATACCTGCGTGTAGGGGGCTTCGTAACGGTCAAACCGAGCCCTGGTTCAATTCAATCCGTAGAGAAATGTCGTCACAGGAGGAGCTTTCGTCAACCTCCGCAGAGGCCGTTCGCTCTACCTCCTCGGTCATCAATTTCCTCACTTTGCGTCAAGAATCAGCGGCCGAAATCCATCGTCAACTTGTGGAAACCTATGAGCCTGAGGTAATGTCATGTCAGCACGTTTACAAGTGGGTTAGGTTGTTTAAAGAAGGTCCCACTAAAACTCATGACGAAGAAATGAGTGAGACCGTCGCCCGCGGACTTTTGACGCGAAGTGAGGAACCTCGGCCGGCGGCCTCACTCGTTTCTTCGTCATGAGTTATTTTTTGTACATACATTGCGGCCGACTGACCAGCTCTATCCCCACATTTAGTTGACTGACTGTCATAACTTTCATTTATATGCAATATACTATTTGTATAACAAATTTCAGCCTTAGTAAATTCATTTTGTTACCTCGCAGGAACGACAACTTCGACAGCGTACCTGAGACGCCTGTTCTACGTTTCGCTTGACTGACCGCAGTATGTTTGTGTACACAACCACTGTAATAAACTATTAAAAAACTAGGCTTAGTAAATTCAGAGACTTTTTTAGGCTCTGGCTCTTGGACTATAATAATTTATATCCATGATGTATTAAACATTATAATTTGAGTCTAAACTATCCGATTTTTAAAAGCATTCTTTTAAAATTGTCCATGTTCCCGCAAATCTGGGAATTCCACTGCTACCAACCACCTCGCGCGTGTCACATCAGACATCGCCATCAGGTGTACCAACTTAACACGAACAAACACATGTCTCGGTCATATAATATTAAAACGTCTGTTCCACTCCAATATGCTTTCCTCCTCTTTCTCACACACACACATGCACTAACACACTCACTCTCACATGAGTGAGCGAGAAGAACTTTAACCTCGGAGAGAAAACAGATGAGTGCTGGAAATTTAAGGGAGGGTTTTTTCACGGGGTTAATTTATGTTATCAAAAGCAATCTAACAAAATGTTGTAAATTGGGGGTATTTGTATATTTGTTTCGGGACAAACGAAGATAATATGTATTTTACTTGATTGGGTATTGTAAATAAACAACTTTTGGAAACGTTCACACAATTATTTTTGAAAATAATAAAATATGCATGGCTATCACATGATTTGTCAACTAAATATTCAATCAGATATATAATAAAATAAATTAGTTCTTCAAACTCCTACTACACACGGTAAAATACAGGTTGTTCCACAATTTAAATTAAAGTTTATGTACTGTACTACGTGCTGATCATGAAACTAAAAGAATTTTTTTTTAATTCGCAAAGTTAAGGGTAGTTTACTTGACGTGTGTACATTTTAAGGATCACTGTTTTGATGGTATATTTAATAATTTGACATTTATTAATATTAGATATTATGTAATCAATTACTTTCATTGTAGAAGATTTGAAAAAATTATTAAAAATAACTACCTACCGACCAGTGACAAAAAATTGTTTGCTTGAAATACGATGCAATTTTTAGCGAATTTAAAAAAAATTCTTTTTGTTTTATGATAGCACGTCGTACAGTATATACCCCTTAATTTTTACTTCCTTGTACAGAGTAAAAAGGAAGTATTGTAATCGCGAAAAATTTCGGTTCTCAGATTTTGACGGAAATATCCGTTTTGACCTTTTCTGAATCCATTATGACTAGTTTCGTCGTGACGTCTGTACGTACGTACGTACGTACGTACGTATGTGTGTCGCATAACTCAAATACGGTTAGACGTAGAATGTTGAAATTTTGTAATTAGGACTATTATAGCATCTAGTTGTGCACCTCCTATTTTTGATTTCAATCTACAAACCGGAAGTAGTACGTTTTTCAAATATTTCGATAAATGCTTCTATATTTAAGACAATTTTATTTTATTTTAAATGAAAGATTATGTGATTATTACCTACAATCGGTATTTTATAAATATTTTTGTATCTGGTATCATTTAGGAATAATTAAAGTATATATTTATAATTTAGTATTTCGGTATCTTGTAGTCCATGATCGATTAACATTTGTTACTATCTAAAATTTAAATGATTATGACATGACAGTAACAATAGTAAAATATGCTTTATATCTTCTTCTGCAGTTTAAATAAAATGACTAAAATATATTTGTGAGTATAGTAGCAGTAGTAGTAGTACTAGTATAATAAGTTAAAAGAATTTTTTATATTATTCTACATTTTAGTTATTAAGAAAAGTATGAACACACAAGGCGTACAAGGAAGTCATGTGGTGTCCACGTCAGATTTTTTGTCTTACGTTGTCCTGTATATTGGTCATCACTCAATTTTTGAATAAATGCGTTTATTAGATACACGTGTTCGTTTTTGTAAGCGAAGCAAACACAATTTCTCATGTTAAATAAACCAAAACTAATTAAATTTGCTGTGTCAATATTTATTCCTGGGTTCTAATAACAACAATTAACAATTTTAGTAAAAATAATTTAGTCTTTTCGATCTAAATTACACTGCTACAAAAATATTCCTAGTTTTTCATCATCATTACCGCCAAGATGCAAATAATAATAATAATAATAATGGCAATAATACCTTCTGAGAATTTCAATTCTATGTGAAAATCTGAGAACTGAACGTAACGTTGTGACTGCGACGAGGCGTCACTGTCGTTCATGTCATCTCGGCGGTAATAAAACGACAACGACAGTGAAATGAAAAGCGACAAATATACACAGAAAGAGACAACAACTACATGACAACTTATTCATATGTTATTAAATAAACGACGTTCGAAGTGTATTTTTAAATAATAAAGTATGAAATTGCTTCTGGAAACTAAAACATGCCACATGTGGAATTAGACGGTTGTTAAGTGGATAGTGGATGTCTCTGCACAAATCGTAATATTGATATAAATACCGTCGCATGGGTGGAGACATATTTTTCCTCAAAAGGGCATCTTAATCTTCAGTAAGATTTAGACTGCACATCTACAGTTATAAATCCTGTAGAATGGGTACCATCAAAATAAAATTATTTGTTTAATAATGTAACTAATTTTAAATACAATTTGTTGAATCTGGTAGTATTTAACAATACAATAAAGTACAATTAATATTCTACTTTTTGAAATTCCAATATCTTGTTGTCCATGATCATATGCAATTTGTTTCTATACGACTGTTATAGAATGTTATCCATTCTTACATCATTTTCAATTATAGAATGGTTACATCACTTGTTACGGAATGGATTCATTCCGTCACTACCGATGGGATGAAATGTGGCGAGGTATAATAATTTAACTTTATTCAATGTTTTTGGTTGGTGGGTACCTTTAAAATACGTTTAGATTTATTAATTTTATGTAGAATTTTATTTTCTAAATACATTATATTTTAATTTTAATAGTTTGAGGTTATGTTTTTAATGCAATTAAATTTATATTCGTAGAGAAAGTATAGTCTGCAACACGTTTGGAATGGCTATTCCGATCTCGTGGAACCGTGAGACTCGCCTACGGCTCGTCTCACAAACTTTCCACTCGAGTTGAATATGCTTCATTCCACACTTGTTGCAGAATATACTACACAAAATTTGAATGATTATGACAGTGACAGTATAGTTGACATCTTTTGCTTACATCTTGGTTTACATATCACATGAACATGAAACTATTAAAATGTAAGTAAAACTGTTTATTAGATTAGTACAATAAGCAGAATTAGGCGAGAGGTGGTGTGCTGGCCACATCAGATTTTTTCTATGATTACAGTTTACAATAATTATTATATCTTTTGCTTGTATCTTGGTTTACATTATCGTTTACATATTACATGAACATGAAACTATTAAAATGTAAGTAAAACTATTTATTAGATTAGTGGAATAAGCAGAATGAGACGAGAGGTGGTGTGCTGTCCACAGCAGATTTTTGGTCTTCTCCCTTGTTTCGGCGCCTATGGCGCGATTGTCTCCGTCTCTGTTTCATAATCTCCGTCTCTTTCTCTTTCATTAAAGTTTTACTTACCATCTCAAGTTGTGTATTTATAATGATATATTTAGTTTCAGAAACTTTACGTATATTTAATTCAAACCCCGCCCCCCTGCAGCCGCCCCTGCGCTGACTTCCGTGATGTAATTGTCTGTATCCAGGGCCGGGATTAGTACGGATTTAATTAAAATTTAAACGGGTTCAAACAATTTTCGAAGTGATTATTTTCCAAGAACAAACTTTATAATTTAAATTGTAAGCTCACACGGATCTTGTAAAAATTTGAGAATTACTTTTGGATTGATTCGCGCCCTGTCCAAGTTCGCGTTAATGGCAGGGGGTTGTTTATTTTACAGGGGTGGTGTTATTGATTTTGGTAAATTACGTAAGTAAATTACGCGTTTTATGACATGCTATTTGGGCCCGTTATTGAATTTAGGAAAACAATTAATAGATATGAAATCCGTAATTTATATAGCTACTAATAATATGTATATGAATAATTAGTTATAAATTATATGACTTTGTATTTAAATTAATAATTAAATTTTGTATGCATTTAAAATCAAATTGTAGAGGGAATTAGTTATATCGCATATTGTTTATTTACTCTCCTCGCTCAATATTTGATAATCAATCTCTTTACAATATAAACAAAGCGTATTTTCTTTTCAAACTAGCGACCGATCGATAATCCAATTAAACATAGATACTTTTCATACTTTCAATTAAAATTATATCACTTTTTCTTCCAGATCTTTTCTGTCAAAGACCAAAAAAGATTGCTTCCATTTTATTAAAATAACTCAAACGTTTTTTATTCTTTTTACATGAAATCGATAAATCATACCGCAAAGACACATGAAATAATAATAGTAATATTATTATTTTATAATATCTAAAGTTTTTTTTACTACTCTACCATTTAGGGGAGACCGGGGTTGGTTGTGACATTTAAAAAAAATCTGACGTGGACACCACATGACTTCCTTGTACGCCTTGTTTGTTCATACTTTTCTTAATAACTAAAATGTAGAATAATATAAAAAATTATTTTAACTTATTATACTAGTATACTCACATATATATTTTAGTCATTTTATTTAAACTGCAGAAGAAGATATAAAGCATATTTTACTATTGTCACTGTCATGTCATAATCATTTAAATTTTACGTAGTAACAAATGTTAATCGATCATGGACTACAAGATACCGAAATATTAAATTATACATATATACTTTAATTATTTTTAAATGATAGCAAATACAAAAATATTTATAAAATACCGATTGTAGGTAATAATCACATAATCTTTCATTTAAAATAAAAAAAATTGTCTTAAATTAAATATTTTACGAAATATTTTAAAAAAGTACTACTTCCGGTTTGTAGACTGAGACCAAAAATAGGAGGTGCACAACTAGATGCTATAACAGTCCTAAATACAAAATTTCAACTTTCTACGTCTAACCGTATTTGAGTTATGCGACACACATACGTCCGTCCGTCCGTACGTACGTACGTACGTACGTACAGACGTCACGTCGAAACTAGTCATAATGGATTCAGAAAAGGTCAAAACGGATATTTCCGTCAAAATCTGAGAACCGAAATTTTTCGCGATTACAATACTTCCTTACTTCGTACAAGGAAGTAAAAAGTGATTGAGCAAAACGATTAAAATGAAATTGATGTCTTCAAATTATTACATTGGATCAACATTTCAAGAAACTCAGTAAAATTAATCGAAGATAATATTTATAAACAACAATAATTATGGAATGGTTTTCTTGTCGACTGGTGGAAGGATGATATAAAAAAATTAGACAGGAATGCAGTTAAGATGTTTGTTTATCTATTAAGCCAACGTTTCGGCAACACTTATGCCTTCATCAGGGCGAATAGAAATAACTTAAGCCCATATTACATTATGCAACAATTGCATGCGCAATTGCATCTTGCTACTAATAGCGACAATAAATTTCAAATGCAAGTTTTTTTGCTTTACATTACATTAGAAGCAACTTCAATATATTTTTGCTGTCACTAAAAGCATTACCAACCAAATATATTTATTTACGAGAATCACAACTATCATAACGTTGATAGGTAATGACATGTTTCACAAAAGCTTGAATTAATATAAAATTGGAATTATATATTGTTTTAAGATTGAATATGTATAGGAAGAAAGCGATCCTTATGTCAATGATAGCTGTCGGTGGTATGATTTCATACTGACAGCGATATTTAAGTTGGCAGCATAGTGAGAAAATAAATATTACTAAATTGCCAATGCAATTGTTGCTCCAAATTAGAACGTGGGCTCTGATTGCGGCAACAAATAGCACCAGCAATTTTCATATTACCTTACGCTATATTGCCGCTATTTGTAGCAAGTTGCAATTGCACATGCAATTGTTGCTTAATGTAATACGGGCTTTAGATAACAAAATACAGTTGTCATAAATTTTAAAAATCATATTCTGGAAAATGTATTTTGTTACCAAGTTATTTCTAATCGCCCTGATGAAGGCATAAGTGTTGCCGAAACGTTGGCTAAATAAATAAACATCTTGACTGCATTTCTATCTAATTTTCTTATATCAACAATATTCGTATAAAATCTTATGCGGTAACATAATGCGATGTTAATACGTATTCTTGCAAAGTTTATGTAACAATTTTATTTCGCATAATGTTTTACGTTGTAACTTTTTCTATAAACATAAAATTTATCCGAAATTAATTCTCGTTCAAGTATGCGTGTAAACTTCATGGCAACTTTCGTGTATAAAACGCAGAATTAATCATTAAAATAATATAATTTATTGTGCAAGTAGGCAGTAAAAAGATCCAAACTCTCGCTACAAACTTCGCGACGTAAAATAAATCAGCCCCCTATAAAAAATAAATTCAACTTTTTCCTACGCCTGCCTGATATGTTTATTCATTGGCTGAACTAATACAGTAAAATGTTTATGCCCTGAAAGGGATGGGGAATAATATTCACGTAGATATGATCTTCTTCAAACATTGAAGATGGATTAAAAAAATTAAATTTGCATAAAACAACACTAAAAATGTCGTGTAGGGTATCATTGCCTTGAGGTGGACATTTATTATTAACGGCTTTTAAATCAAATTAGGAAAAATGGCGAGAGGGGGCCAATAATTCATTTAATGTTTGGTTAGGTTCGATGTTTCCATTTTCAAATTAAAATTTTCATGAGTTTTTTATACTGATTAATATTTGTTTTTAAAAATAATTTCGCTGTTGATGACGCAGTCGTTGTGCCACTCGCACACGGAATAAGTCTGACTTAAGGGTCTCGTCTCCGTAACAAAATATTGCGTGTTTAGAGGTGCAGCAGTTTCTGCTTTAGTCATTGCATTATTACAAATTTGAAAGAAAAACAGGTACTAGATTTTTGTGAATTAATCTAGGATTATGCCCACTTAGAATTCAGAAAAAATCTTTGAAATCCATATACAAAATTAATTAAGTGTGTTTTAAGCAATTTTTTACATGCTTTTTCTTATTATTAAGAGATTTATTAGAAAATGTAACTCGGCATAATCCTAGTTGCATTCTTCGTCCGTAAATAAATTTATGAAATTTAGCTTTATATCTATAAAACTTCGTGAGCATTGTAGAAATTGCTAGACTGCTTTTCCGTATGTTGAGCTACGTGAAGTCGATACTCTTAAGAGTGTCGTTTACCTAAGTGACCAAAACATGCTTCACACAAGTTTGTGATTTATTTAACAACAACAAATGTAATAATCAAAAATTCGCGATGTAAATTTCATTCTTTCATGTCTGATTTATCGAAGACTTTGCTTTGTGAAACAAGATAATTCAAAACTATTGGTCATTCACCAGTTTTGATATAGAACCTCGCATTGTAAAATTAACCCTACCGCACTTATAGTTATAATACACAATCTCAAATAAAATCAACAGTCGAAACTTTATGGAACCGAAGAAAAATAAATCATCATATGCAAGGATAATCAAAGAATTGTGACACAGACTGTAGAATATTATATTTTTTCTTCAGAAAAGTATGTTTAGGACTTGTAGATACTATGCCACAACGAATTGAAACAGTTGTAAAAATTAAGGTGTAGTTACACAGGGGTAAAGTCGTTTATAGTAATTAAAGCAAACAATAAAAATATTTGCCAGCTGTATACTTACTTTATTATCTAAGTTATATTTAAAGTTACATGAACTTTAAATATATCTTTAATATTTATTTAAGTAAATCAAACTACTACAACCCAATTGGTGTGAAAGATAAAGATATGCATATAATTATTTCTAAATGTATCCTAAAAAGTATCATCCTTTTTTCCGATCCCAATTGCTATTCATAGCACGATTATTTTATTCCTCGCGAGCAAACAGTAGAAAAACGTTAAAAATCCGCAACATTAGAGCAATGAAACAACATCGTAGTTGGCTGCTGCGACCACATCCGCACATCCGGTATCGGTGACGTGGCGTTTTTGCGCACAAGAAGCAATTACCAATCATCGCCGCCGTGGATCCCGGCTGCGCAACAAAGGAACAAACGAACGAAACACGTGCTAGAGAAAACAAAACAAAACGCGGCGCGGGAAATACGAAAAACACAATCGGAAAAACGGTAATTTACACAAAAATCCATTAATTTTTTACGATCGGAATTGCAGCGGCGGTGTAAGGGGGTAATTACTAATTAATTGATTTTACAAGACAATGTTTTGATAGACATTATAATCTAATAGTTAGTTATGTAGTATTAAGGTTGGTGCCCATCGAAAATAGCGACATCAGACGGTAGAAAAAGTAAACAAATTTCGCATGTATGTATTATAGTATTAGTGAGGAAATAAGTTTTGTGTTTGAAATACCTGGTAAATAGAAATATCGTTGCCTTTTTGATACTTCATATCTTCAATTCTTCTATAAATTGATTTTAAAATTAAATATCAATTTTATAAAACTTACGATTGCCTCAAAAATTTAATTCAATCTTCTTCTATATTCATTCAATATTGTGTTAATTTTTCGTTAAAATTTGTCGTCTGGTTTAGATCTAATTTAATAACGCACGATTTCAAGTCACCTTTCCACTTGACAAAATAAAATCCCCAGAACATTTCAAGTATGTGAACATCCCGATTTGTTACTTGCTATATTTGCCTATAAACATCCTATAAATGTCCTAGCGATTGCTAATGTTCGCTCTTAGTAACATCACAATGTTAGTAATTTGGTAATAATATCCCAATTATGCTTCCCATGTAATTCTCTGAGATGTTTGTATTGAGTATGTAATACTCAGGATGTGGCTAGACGTAATATCACTTAAAGTACAAGAATAAGGTATTTTTTAAACATCCCATGGACGATTCATGTGAAGTGGGCTCATATGCTTGCAATGTAAAAGAGGTCAACTTTACACCTCCATAAATATCAAACGAAACTTACGATTGTCCTAATAATTTATTTTAAATTGTATTATTATCAGATATATTATGTCCTTTAAAATTTTTGTTATTTTCTGTCGTCATCGATTACGTCAAAATTGTCATTATTTAATTAAACATTTACAATTTATGTTAAATGTAAGTACAAAACCTGTACAACTATAATTACAGAAAATGGTTATTTATAGGATTATTAGTAGTTAGTATGAAAATAATTATTTGCATTTATTTGACATTTCATTATGGTGCACTGCGCTATAAAGTAGCCCGAAGGCTATAAAGTGACGTTTATGTCAAGAAATTCGTAATAATTATCAAATTATGATTTTATGTAAAAAAAATCTAGGGGATTAAAAACTTCAACACCATGTACTAGTGCGACAACATCTCCAGCAGGTGTCGACACGAGCGCCTCTGGTGGCCAAAGCGGCAAGAGATTACAAGACGATATCGGGGGCGGTTATTAGTTATCAACATCGCCGCGATTGTGTGAGAGCGCCACTCACAACGACATTATGAATATTAAAAAACTTTTAGCGTTGAAAATTTCAACGTCATTTGCATATTTGATGAATGCTTTGTATTTTAATTACAGCGTAATATTTAATTCAAATTTTCTGTACAATTAAACACACGTAAAAACCGACGGATTGGACGAGCTGTTGCTTGAGACGGCGCATAGGCTGCGCGCAGGAGTTTTCTTAAGAGGGGCAACAAACTTTTATTCATCATTGCGCATTAAAAAATTCTTTCGTTTTATTATGATTGTAACTTAACAATGACGCCATTACTAGTGATATGTAGGTATCTGTTTAAATATGCAACCATTACCAGCAATCAATAATTTTCGCCAAACATGCCCAAGCCTAATGTGCTACTTGCTTTTTTAAAATTAAATATTATTAAAACTTGGTACCCGTATTTTTTATTTTCACAAAAATTTTATCAACAAGCTCAAAAATAATTAATAAAAATTAAATAACATTTGATGTGACGTAGAATTCTACCATATCTCCTATACAAAGTAATGACGATAGAGCCAAATTTCTTTCTTCATTTACTTAACATAATTTTTTTTAAACAAAATTTGTATATTTACCAATATTTTAGGCCTAATTAGGTTCATAGTGATGAAAGTCTCATTTTCAGTATCATGCAAGTTGGTAGTCCAATCTTAAAAAATAAAATAATTACCTGAAGGATTAAAGGTACTTTAGTCCTTGGTATATACGCTATTTTTTGCACTTCACTCTCATGCGATTGCATAATAGTTTAAAAGAATACACATTCTATAATTTTGACAGTAAATTTTATGACAAATATTTATATCGTTAACAAATTACCACGTATTTACTTGACAAAGGGATTAATAAATTCAATTCCTTGACAACGGTATTAAATATGAAAAATAATTCATTGAGATCAAATTAAGAACCTTAGTCCCTAAAAATAAAGACCAAAGAAGAGTTTTATTCCCGGAAATGCAACAAAAAAATTTAATTCACTTGAGAATAAATAGTTATGCTATGGAGTTAAAAGGTCAAAATTGAATAAAATTAATTATTTGTAATTATCATACATCACATCTTTTATCAAACTTGGATGTGGCAGCCTCACATACTGTGACTATAAAAAATATGTATATAATTGGAACATGCGAGTATTTTGACTACACCTCAATAAGTTACGAATATTCATGGTTATCAATTGAAATTTTTGTGCTGTTAATAATAGTACATACGTAATTGTCATTATGATAAAATTACGACACTAATAAATTATTTATTTACTTTGTAACGTAAATTTGAAAGACAACAGTTAGGCTACGATTGCTTTTATAATTGTCTCGGTTTTATAATATACTATTTTGAGATTTATATACTTTGCAACAAATTATTATGTTGTTTTTATATGCACAGCAGTACAGAAGTTCCATTGAGTAGAACATTATTAAAATAATATTTTTATTTTAAATAAGTTTCTTTAAATTAAAATTATTCTCGCGCCTTGTAGTTGTAATGGAGTAAACGCATCGTCAGCTGTAGCTTGTCCCTTCCGGCTAGCAAGTCAACTCTAGTCAGATCTCAGGAGCTCAGTTTTGTGTTGATATTGACAAAGTTAGACGTAAAGCAGTGTATTTGTGAGTGTTGCCAGTGATTTTTGCTGCAGAAATAGCTGAAATATTGTATAAAATTAGGTAAAACCATAATCCATATTGTAGCATTTTGTATTCTTTCCTGTTATACGTTTTAATCAACTTGCTAGGCTAGCTAACAACCGATTTCTGTGTATAATTCTGTAAGATCAGTTCAGTAATAATATCATTGCATTTTGTTGAGGTTAAGATAAACAAATGTCATTAGATTAATATAAGTGTGGGTATTTAAATTGTGTTGTAGGTAAAAAAATAGTTTTAAAATAGGTATGTTCATGTTACGTTTATATTTTTGTACACATGTGATGTTATTATCTGATCTAAAATGTGAAGTGATTTATGTGGAAGGCAAAATAGTTCATTTGGAACAGGATCAGAATAAGTCTTGTCATCTAGTCAAACAAAAAATGTTGGTAAATAAGTGTAGAGAAAAATAATTGCAACGTATCTGAAACGTATACATACTTTTGTGGATGTTAATTTTAAATAAGACAATTGTTATTAAATAAAATAACCGTCATTTACGTAGTGTTGTGCAATAAATTAATTTAATTGTAAAAAAATTAAATAATAGATTTATTAAATAGTCGAATGTGAGCGACTCGACTAACAACCATAAGAGAGTTGACGGCTGGTAAAATATACAGGGTGATTCATAATTTTAATGTCATAGTACTAAACTTTTTGATCATGGAACAAAAAGATTTTTTAAATTCATAAATTTAAGTTGTTTTAAATAAAATTAAATTTTAATCAATTGTGCAAAGGCAAAGAATAGTAAATTTATGAAATTCCATTTGAAAACAGTGATCCAAAACTGATTAAAAAACCTGGAAACTAAATTTGGAAATTTTGAAGAAATTCTTTCAGTTCCATAACGAGTAAATTGAGCACTATGTCATTAAAATAGCACGAAGTTGTGAATCCTCCTGTATATCTATTCCGATGACTGTCAAACCCAAGTTGGATACAAATAAATTAATAGTTATTATATTACAAGTGGATGGGTGACCATCGAGAAAAAAGTAATACCCACTGCGGCTCGGTGTGCCCGGCCCCCTTACACCGAAAGGTATAAAAAGGGGTTACTGACTATATATATATATATATATATATATATATATATATATATATATATATATATATATATATATATATATATACATTAGTCGGCAGTACGGCAGTGTGGTAACGTGACAGCGTTGTGATTGATATAGTCAAGCACGCTTCACAGCTGTTAATACTTGGATGGGTGACCATCGAGACAATAGTAATACCCACTGCGGCTCGGTGTGCCCGGCCCCCTTACACCGAAAGGTATAAAAAGGGGTTACTGACTATATATATATATATATATATATATATATATATATATATATATATATATATATATATATATATATATATATATATATATATATATATATATATATATATATATATATATATATATATATATATATTACAAGTGGGATAAAAGCATTATTACAGCAGTTGAATGTGAAGAATTACACGACGAGGTCATAGACCGAGTCGTGTAATCACATGAGTGCTGTAATATGCTTTAGCCCACATGTGATATACAAAATTTTATCCACTACTGCTCAAAATGATTAAAATATTGATATTTTTGTTTAAACGTCAGATTTGAAATATTAAAAATTATATATTTTGACGATTGATAGAGTAAGTTTCTATAATTTTGATTTAAAATCAAAGCAACATGGAACATACAATTTGTTTGAAAGTATGACGTCCTGTCAGTGTTTTTAATTTGTAAGTTTATACGTGATATTTATTTATTATTCGTTTATTATTTATTTATTATTATGGGACAGTAATTCAAAATTAATTTATTTCAAGAATATTTAAAGAATAAATAGGTAGACAAGTATATAGGTACCTTAACACTGCTGTCAAATATTGACAAAAATCTTATTTTTATTAGTAGTATCCATGGCTACGACCGAGTGAAATACAGCAAATGCTAGAGGTAATAGACTTCACTAGTGAGGTAATATTACTAATTACCTCACTCAAATGATGAAAATAATATGACTATTATATCACTGGCGTAGATAAAATATTTGTATGTGTGGAAGTAATAATTTCGTGTCTCCTCGTAGAAATAAAGCATAGTAAAAACAAAACAATTAATCCGATACAATCACGAGCGTATTTTATATTAATAATCCCTCTCTTTCCAGGTAAGTCGTCTCTTTCTGTTCTTGGGTGGGCCAGGCCGAGTCGTGCAGTAAGTGTATTAATTTCTTCTGGTGCCCCTCCCCCACGGGCGCCACTGCCGCGTCTTGAGGTCGGGAGGGACTCGCATGCTAATATACTAGTGTCAATAGAGCTGAATAATTTATTATTTAATTAACGTATTCGAATAACTAATTATTCGTATTGATTTTCTGCGTTGCGTGCGTGTTACAAAATTAATTTATTAAAAATGTAAGACACGCCATACGCAATTAAACTATACATAAAAATAGATTACACAACGGGATGAAATTTATTAAGTTGTTTTTCATATCTGACATTTATTATATTACGAATTCGGAAGCATTTTTCAAAACTTTAACCACCATAACTAGTCATGAGTTAAGACCACGAAGTACACAGGAGGAAAATAAAAAGGCACCACTTGAAAATGCACTAAAATGGCAAAATTTCAATCTCGGCTGCATTTCGACGAAATTGAATGAATCTTCGAGTCCTGAAAACGTTGAAGTCTTATCTTTAATGTGATGATAGCCAATGTTACAAAAAAATCCACTCCACCCTCTCCCACCCCCCTAAGAAAAACGAATGTATCTGATGTCCAAAAAGGTCCAACTTTGGCAACTCATACGGAGTGACAAAAAAATCGTGGACCTTCTTGGGCAACAGGGTAATAAAGATCAGACTTTTTCTTCAAGTACCTACGATGATTTGGCGCGAAGTTATGAATTTTTGAAAAAAAAGTGCGTTTTTATTTTCCTCCAGTGTATAATAAGACAGGAGATGACACTCTGTTGATTTTGTATGTGTTTCCATGTCACACGATTTTACTCCGAAACAATCAATTGGGTGGGAGAGGAGGCCACAGTGAAGTTAGTGGCGAGTTGTCAGTTTAAAATTTAAATAGATATTACCTCAATTATCTCTATTATCATAGGTATTTATTAGGTACGTTGTTGGTATTTAATTTTGACAAAATAATAACATGTTATGAATTTATTTTTGCGAGTCTGAAACGTCACAATCATTTTAAAACTATCTAGTATAGTACAAGTAGAGAACATCTACCAAATAATTGTAAAATGCTTATTGCAGTCACACAATGCCCAAAACCGCAATCGTTTAAGATTAACCCGCAGATAAGAAATATAGTCGAACAGTTCAGTATTTGCCATATTTATTAACCCGAGTATATATTTTACCCCCAGTGTTCCACTAGTAGAGTAAAAGTTTTTCGAAGCTTATTAATAGGGTTGTATTGTATGCTCTGGCGCATCTCAGGCTTGTGGTTTTGACCATTGTGTGACTGCAATAACCCCCTAATAAACGCTAATGATTATTAGGTAGATGAAATGTATTTGTACCATACCTAGTAGTTCCCTAGTATATCAAAATCCGCTTTCTGTAACATTTAATTAACAAATTGAAATATCCGTAGATCTTTCAGGAAAATTTGTCGTTTACGCGATAAACTTTCTTTTTCATCTTTCAGCAAATGATTAAAATATGATTTGTACTTAGTTAGCGTGCGGCCACAACCCTGTTTGTTAGTTCTATGTTCTCCGCTAGAGCGCTGCCTACAAACGTGTCACGACGCTTAGATAAGAATTAATTGTTTCTAATTTTATTAGCACTTTGCGTGTTATGTTAACCGGAACCGGACGCTATGGGAAGAAGGAGGATGGGAATTTGGTGGCGGGATAATTATTTTTGGAATTTATGGCACTTTTTGGTGACCAAGTCGTAAAAGAGGAAAATACGACGCAACAATATTCAAGATTGTGACTGTTTTTGAAATCTATGAACTCATATTTGCATGTCAGTTTATAAAAAGTGTCTCTAGGGTGCCACATGACAATATTCTTGAAATACCTAAAGCCCTGTTCGCACGGCGATCTTTGGAGATTCTACGGAGAGTCGAAATCCAGGCAAAGAAGAAGTTTTTTTCTTTCTAGTGATAATTACGTGGTTTTGAAGCAATCAATAAATTATAAATTCTTCTTTTCCAATACTCATTGAAGATTCAATTTAGCGACACCCTCAGCGACACCGCAATTTAACAAATAATTCTCAAAGAAAAAGACTTCTTCTTTGCCAGGATTTTGACTCTCCGTAGAATCTCCAAAGATCGCCGTGCGAACAGAGCTTAAAGCATTGTTCGCACGAGGATTCTTTGAAGATTCTACCAAGATTCTGAATCCTGGAAACGAAGAAATTTCAAGATTCTTAATCTAGAAAAAAATGCATGGTTTTGAAGAATCAATAAATTATAAATTTGCCTTTTCCAAGACTCATTGAAGATTCAATTTAGCGGCACCGTAATTTAACAGGTAATTCTGACTAGAACGAAGAAAATTTCTTCTCTTTAAAGAATCCTCGTGCGAACAGGGCTTAATAGTCTGCTGATAATTAATTTGTGAAAACAATTTCGTTAATTTTCAAATATTTTTTAAATTGCTGTATGATGTTTTTTCTAAAAAAAAACTTCTTGTTGCAGTCTTCAGAACCGCATATATCAAACAAAATTTATTTGTTTGTATTAATAAAGTAAGAATCTTGAATATTATAAATTCAAAAATTATTTTAAATAATATGACCAGAATTGACGAAATTTTGATGCTATTGCCGACATATATATTAAAAGAATAATTACTGTTGAGTGATTTTTAACTTTTATTCTGTTATCGTCACTATTTAAGTCCGCAGTTTTCCGCGTCTCATTTCGAGAGCAATCGAATATAGGGGGTGGGTAGGTATGTGTGACTAAGGGATGAAAATAATCCACCCCGTTGACGATGCGCCTTTGTCTTGCGGCGGTGTTTGGCCATGTGATCAAGTAGTAATACGCTGCAGCGGAGCTTAACGTCTGTCGGTGTATTTTAGGTCTTAGTGATTTCCAGTTGGTAACACTGCGCGTCTATATTAGTGATGCATGTTCGTAAAAATCTGTCTTACTCGATGACTTATGAAATGATAACACGCCCATAAATTCTCACCTAAGAATAAGAATATTCCTGAATTGAATTGAAGATGCATGCACGACAACAAATATAACTAACGCGCACCTGACGAAAAATTGCATTGTCGAGAGCTGCCATCTATAATTCAGTTCTTGCACTTTGCAGATAAACAAATTTATCTTCTGGAAAACTTGTAAGAGGTGTACAACATAACAACCACGGAAACGAATGGAGGAAAGTTTGGAAAAATATCCCAACTTTTAATGCAGGAGCATCTAAAAATTGGCTAGCTCTTAGGGACATAAACTCGACTATTAATTTGTTTCAACACACCAGAAAATGAAGCTAGGTTTCGACCTCTTAGCATAAACCACTGTTTTAGTTTTAAGACATAACTTTAAGCGGCCCATCTACGTTTTTTCCGAATTCCTAGAATACTCTTGATTATACTTTTTTTTTATTCCACTCGTTTCCCCACTACAGTTGCCTGAAACCAGCCCGAAACTTGCACTTTGCCGCAACCTAGCAATATGTCATTTTGAAGTTGAAAATACTGTTAAAGTGTTGTCGTTGCGAGTAAACTGTCACATTATTATTGATTTCAGGATAATGTTTTTATAAACATTTATAATAAAGAATCGATCTACAGATGCGTCTTTTTTAAATTTAAAAAATAAAAAATTACTGTCAAGAGATATAACGATATAACCATGTAAAGTTTGCATTAATTGTAAATTTTTATGAATTTTTCGTAATTTTTATAAACATGTATAATTATTTTAATTACAATTTTAGGCACAAATGTTAATTGATCCTTTAAGTATATAATCCTTGTTGAAACACAATTTGACCATTCTTATTACTGGCCACAAAACACTCGTTACGTTGGTACGTTTTGTTTTTCAGGAGGTAGACGGACCTCTACGACAAAACATGTTTAAACAGTAGATGGAAACGATCAGCCGCATTTACGCATGTCAACCTTCTTAAGGTTATGTCTTAAAACTAAAACAGTGTTTATGTTAAGACTAAGAGGATGAAATGTAGCTTAATTCATTTACAGTTATTGTTCAAATAAGCCATTGCCTTATTATGCCTATTCACACAAGGATTCTTTAAATTTTGAGAAAAATAATCCTGGTTAAAATTACCTGTCAAATAACGGCGTCGCTACATTCAAACTTTAATACTTCAATGACCAATGAGAAAAAAGAATTTCGAATTCTTTGATTGCTTCAAAATTTCTCCCAAGATTCAGAAGCAAGAAAGAATCCACAAAGAATCCTTGTGTGAACAGGACTTTAAACCAGAATAAAATTTCTTCCACGTCTTTATAAATAATTTGGAATGCAGTTGTCAGGTTTGGATTGCTATTACCTAATCGATTATATATTTTATTTTGAACAGCAGCCGTTTATGTTTTGATTTTTGGTTTGTACAAAAAATCTACTAGCCGTACCATAAACTACAAACAGTTATGTGTCAATAATTTATTTATTATTGAATTTAAAAATATAATGGATGTATTATTTGATGTTCGTAATAAAAAAAACTGTTTGACATTGTGGTCAAATTATAAAAATAATGCTATATAATTTGTTTGCAAAATGTTGTGTCGGCCATATGTCAAGAATGAATAATAATTTATAATTTCCTCCCGCGTCGGCCATTTTGAGAATTTATTCGTTCCGAGCACAAACCAGTCATTCTTAGCCATTCGTTTGTTTCAACAGACCATTCGATCATTATTTTACGCCGTGTGTATAATTACAGCCGCTCTTCAAATTTTTATTTACAATCAGTTAATTACTCTTGATATATTTTTGTTGGGTTTGGGTCGTTACCCGTGGGTTTTTTACAAATATAAATCTTGGTTTTGTTGTTCCTTTGCTGGAGAACATCTGCTGTTTTATTGTTTTAAGACAGAAGTTGTGAGAGCATCTGAACATGAGTATTAGTTACGAAGAATTTGATTGGTTCGTGAACTATATAATTTAATCAGGTGGTGCGGTGTTAGAGACTCCTTCCCCCTTGAGACGGGACTGTAATTCCAATGCAGTGACCCTCAACCTTTTCACGGGATCACAACACACTTTTCCAACAAATAATTTTACAATATTTCATATTAAGTCGTGGCTTCCTATCTTAGGTAATATAGAAATAAAAATTTGAGATAAGGCTTCTATCACTATGCACGATGTACTTAATTTTAGGTGGTAAATAAATTTAAATTAATAATTTAATAAATTGAGAACAAATTTTTCCAGACTTTCAATAACAAGAATATAAATTCTATTTAACTTCTTAAATATCGTGTTTGTCCATTTTTAATGGAATAATGCAATTTATCATGAAATAGTAAATAACAGGAAAAAATTATCAAATGTCAGAAAAACAACTCACGCCTATTAAAAGGTGAAATAAAATTTTAAACTGTTCGATATGACCTGTTCAATAACATATCGAACGAGTTGAAAGGATGTGTGTTATTGTATATTTTCGTAACTAGGTATAGAAATAGTTATGGCCATTTGCACCGCTTCTACTTAAATTTTAAGTGTCACTTAAATGAAAAATAGCGAATCGAACTCATTACAGCAATGTTATTTCGACGATTGACAATTTGGTTTTGATTTGATATTGTTCAGAAAAACTTAAAATTTAAGTGGATGCGGTGCAACTGGCCATTAGTGTCTCATTATGGTCGTATTTTTGGGCTTGTTAATAAAATGTTTGTCAAAATAAGAAATACGTGTCAAAAGTTTTTAGCTCTTCAAAAATATTTTATAAAAAAAATTCATGCAAGTTGCTTATTGCCCATTAGGCGAAATTATGAAATCTGTAACATCCTTTTATAAAATTTTGTGCTTTGTTCATTTAGTTGAACATAATTGTTTGTCTGTGTGAGATTTTGGGAAGCACTGGTCGCCCTAACCACCATAATCAAGTGTTGGAATCATCTATATATCAATTAGAATAAATCGTGTACACATGTATATTTTTAATGGTACGCATATAACCAGTCAACTGAGTCCAAGTCCAGCTACAATCTGTAATATGCAATTACGCAAAGGCGGCGTTGAAATTATGTGATCTCCTTGCCCCCTCCCCACCAGCGGCGTCTCAGCGGCGCGGGGAAGAGGGCGCCCTGCCCGGATTTAACGCAGCCGTGTAATTTGGACGTTTTAATTCATAATTCATATTTTTTCGTAGCCTGGTGCGGTTTTATATTCCCCCTCCCCTGGCTGCGTGACGTCATCTCTGTTCCGGTGCTCGTTTTTTTATTATCTTTCTCTTATTCTGTAGTGTGCGGTGCTCCTAAGTAACTTGCGTTTGTTAATTTCTTATTCATGGGAATTTGTACTGTGGAATTTATGTTTTTATTCTTTGTTCTCCTCGCTATAAAAATTACATTTGGCTTTTCCGCTTTGTTTTGTTTTAAATAAATAATAGTTCCGAGTGTTTTAGGCCGTAAATACTAAGGGTTGACGCGGGTTTATGTATTTATACGCCAGTAAAAAATAACAATCATGGCCAACGCGGAATGGACGCATTTTTAACTTTACTGAATACACAGATACGCAATTCCACTTTTCTTCTTTTTGCTTTATACATTGTATAATTGTACCACTACACGAATTTTTATTTCGCGCAATTTATTACTTCCGAAATAATATCATACAAATTTGCTTCTCATAAATGATAAATACGTCTACCACCATTTACATTTATTTTTTAATTGCCACACAAATTTTATAAACACTACTATATTTATAACATTAAAAATAAAATTATTTCAATTCATACTTATACCTTTTCCTACAAAATTTAAATTCGGTCATAAATGGTAGTGCAGAGTAACCACGACGGAGATTTTTGTGCAATTTAACAAAAATGTACGTATTTCTTACAAGTACCTATATTCATTTTTATTAAGTACCTACCTACAGGATATAAGTACTCAACTTACCGATCATAAAATACTGAAATTTATCAGTTTTTTTTAAATAACGTTAATAAAATAGTTATTTATGTATCAAGGGCATCATGATGATGTTTATGCTCATCAGATGGCGACATGTTTACAAGCCCAAGGGCCTCTGGCCCGAGGGTCTGTAAATCGCCCGAGGGCTATAAACATCAATGGTGGTGCATACAATATTTTATATCTTACTATTTTATTTAAAATATTGCGCGCGTGACATTTCGCTTTGACGTTTCAGATTTTGTTTTTTGTTAATATTTTTGGTATCCTAGTAACAGACAGAAAATAGATTAATTTCAGAAGAAAAACATTAGTGATGTCTCAATATTACCATGGCAATTTCTTATGCCCTAGGGTATAATGTAGTATATAACATACCTCGTATCCATGACATAATTAAACAATTACATACTAGGAAGACATAAATGTTATTATCTTATTATTATTGACGTTATTAAATAGAACCTGATAATTTTTTTTATTTTGATGTTAGCAATTATAAAAAAAATTCAATAAATTTGAGATGATAGCGCCGTCAGAAGTTTCCAGTGAAAATCGACGTATTTGAAGCTTTTCGGTAAACACTTTCTGACGGTGCTACGATTTCAAATTTATTGAAATATAAAAAATTATGTTAGCAATTAATAAAAAACAATTCGAGTAACAATTAAAATAAATTTGAAGCTCTCCGGAGCGCTCTTAATTTAAGGGCAGTTTTTGCAAGAAGCACATTTTTGAAGCCACTGGATTGTTGATTGTATAATGGATTCAGTCTTTCAGTTCTGTGATAAATAAGTTGAACACTATATAAGCAATTACAAGTTGTGAATCACCCTGTATATGTTTTTATACTAATATATTTAATAATCAGGGTTGGTGTAAATGTGAGAATCCCTCCCTGTAGGAGCAGGGCGGCCCTCCCTCCGTCAATTTCCTCCGTAAACTTAATGGCGTCCTAAAACGAAAATATAATTAAAAACGGCTCGAAATCTAATTTATAACCCCCTCCCCCTGGCGCCGGCCCATCTATACACAGCATATTATATACGTTACAAGACGCTTTTAATTTAATTTAAAAATATTTTTATCATAGACTATAAATCAACTTTAATTAAGTTAATTAAAAATAATTTCTGCTCAGAACTTCTTTATCGCATTAAACGGGAGAACAAGAAAAAAATGAGTGTCAATTTAAAACATGGCCGCCTTCTGCGAAATACTACCAGAGGGGGTCTCTCTCCCTCGCATTGTCCTCGCGTCTGCCCCTCTCTCTCTAGATCGCCGGCGTGTATTCAATATTAATAATATTTTTTGCGACGACTGGGAGCGCTATATCACGAAAATGGTGAAATTTATTTCGGAAAAAATCCGCGGCCGTGGAGAACCGATTCGCTGGGGGGGGGGGGGGGTCGGTGGGGTAGGGCACCCTTCTATCGACGCTTGAGCGCAGCGGAATAAGGTGTGTCGTTGCCAGTTTATTTTTTCATTGTCGGAATTTGTATGATGCATTGCAACATGAAAGCTAAAGCGAGTTTATTATTTCTTTCGCTTACGACGCGAAATAGTGAGGAAAGTAAGTTTTCCCTCTCTAGCGAGGAAAGTAAGCAGTGTTACCACCAGTTAAGTTAATTTATTATTTAGTCGAAAATTCTTATTATAGTGATATACGGTAAACTATTATTTTACAATTATTGTGTTTTATACTTTCTTTTTCTACAATTTCACGTTTTTACAACTAAAATTTAATTTGGCATATTGGTCGCAGTGAAATATTTCGTTGTTTTTAAACGTCATTCTGACAGATGGCAGTTATAACCTAACTTCTATGTGTTTCTTCTACATTTACAATGTTTTTAAATATGTGATGAAAAAAAATGTTGTGTCTAACACGAGAGGAAAGCTCTTTTTCCACTCTTGCTCGATTGCCTCACTCGCTTCGCTCGTGACACAAACTTCGAGCTCGAGTGGAAAAAAGAAGCGCTTTCCTCTCTAGTTGGACAAATAACTATTTTTCACGGCATGCGACGCGAATTAGTGAGGAAAGTAAGTTTTCCCTCTCTAGCGAGGAAAGTAAGCAGTGTTACCACCAGTGTTGTTTTACGATGAAATATTTTAAAAATTGTAAGTTAATTTATTATTTTGTTGAAAATTCTTATTATTAGTGATATGCGGTAAACTATTAATTTACAATTATTATGTTATATACTTTATTTTTCTACAATTTTACAACTTAAATTTAATTTGGCATACCTATTGGCTGCAGTGAAACATTTCGTTGTTTTTAAACGTCATTCTGACAAATGGCAGTTATAACTTAACTTCTAGTTATGTGTTTCTTCTACATTTACAATGTGTCGCTCGATTCCCTCACTCGCTTCGCTCGTGACACAAACTGTAATTCTATTGGTTGCTACGTTCTGTTGTCAAGACCGATTTCCACAAACACATAATTCAATTAAAATGTGACAAATACAATACCAAAACAAATTATTAGAATTTTCCTTTCCTAACTGTTTTAACAAAATTTTGGTATACTTTAAATGTGGCTAATTTTAAAGCGAATTACTTATTCAAATGCAGATTAAATTTCTAGTACTTATGTACAAAATGAGGTTCGTTTTATATTTTCCAGGTTAATTATTTGCCAATTCTTATACCAACCTTCATGTGTTTATTTATGGACGAATTTTCCGGTTGCAATGAAATGTTTTGTTAGTTTTAGCAGATTAAATCTAAATTTTCTTCGTTCGTTGGTTCTGCAATTATTTGCTTTTGTACATGCAATTCGTGTAGTAAAATTAGCTGAAACTATGTAAGATATTAATATTGTAAGGCCAGCAGATCAATAATTTTCACGTAGTAGCGCATTATTATATTTGGCATTCGGGTTGCAAAGTAATAATTCTAGAAATTTACAACATTACGCGTTATTCACACAGTGATTCTTTGACGATTGAGGATTCTTTCATGCTTCTAAATCCTGGAAAAGAATTAATTCGCTGTTTTGAAGCTATCAATGAATTATAAATTCTTCTTTTTCAAGACTCATTGAAGATTCAATTTAGCGGCGCCGCTATGTGACAGGCTATTCATACCAGGATTTTTTTTAGAGGAATTTGACAACAAATTACATAATTCTGTCAAAACAAAAATATACAGGATGATTCATAACTTCGTGCATAAAGGTATTTCACAACTTTGGACAAAAAATTAAAGGGTAACTGTACTGATCATGAAACAAAAATGTTTTTTACTTCCTTGTACGTAGTAAAGAAAGTATTGTAATCGCGAAAAATTTCGGTTTTCAGATTTTGATGGAAATATCCGTTTTGACCTTTTCTGAATCCATTATGACTAGTTTCGTCGTGACGTCTGTACGTACGGACGTACGTACGTATGTGTCGCATAACTCAAATACGGTTAGACGTAGAAAGTTGAAATTTTGTATTTAGGACTGTTATAGCATCTAGTTGTGCACCTTCTATTTTTGGTTTCAATCTATAAACCGGAAGTAGTACTTTTTTCAAATATTTCAATAAATATTTAATTTAAGACAAATTTTTTTATTTTAAATGAAAGATTATGTGATTATTACCTACAATGGGTATTTTATAAATATTTTTTTATCTGGTATCATTTAAGAATAATTAAAGTATATATTTATAATTTAGTATTTCGGTATCTTGTAGTCCATGATCGATTAACATTTGTTACTACGTAAAATTTAAATGATTATGACATGACAGTGACAATAGTAAAATATGCTTTATATCTTCTTCTACAGTTTAAATAAAATGACTCTAATATATTTGTGAGTATAGTAGCAGTAGTAGTAGTACTTATATAATAATATATTTGTATAATAAGTTAAAATAATAAAGTAGGTATGGCGGGAGGTCTTGTGGGGGCCACGTCAGATTTTTTAAATATTATTCTACATTTTAGTTATTAAAAAAAAGTATGAACAGTTTAATAAGCGTACAAGGAAGTCATGTGGTGTCCACGTCAGATTTTTTTAAATAATAAGCCAAACATCTTCTTGAATTTCTCTGTTGCAGTTTGCATATTTATAAATAAAATGAAACACAGTGTGTTACAAACTGATATACCAGTTCATTTGATTTTTTAATAAGCCAACATTTCTTTACAAAATTCTCCTACTGAATAATCAAATTTTACAGTTTTATTTTTCTAAACCTTCAGAATTCTTGGCATGATAGCTCTAGTATTTTATTCTCCTGAAGGGTGGCTTTCCAGGGTCTAAGCGTTAATTGCACCCCTAATTCGTGCGTCTATTCGTGTATCACTACCCCTAGAATGGGGTACGAATGTGCCAAAGTCGTTTGCAGGATATCTCTATCTTTGTTGTTGTTGACAGTGTAGGGTGGCGCGCCCTTTCTTAGGACTGAGGGTGGGAAGGGGTGAAATGGAATGAGATGTCGGAATTTGTGGGTGTCATTGAGGTTTGGGGTTGTGTTTGGGGTTGGAGTAATCGTTAGAACGAGTGGATATATGGAATAAGTTAAAATTATATTCAACCCTGATCAGTTATCAGTTGCCTATATGCGTTTTACAGGTCTTGTGAATAAGCTGGGGTTTTTTTATTCCAAACTGTAGAAAACAGGATAATAAGTTTTCAACCGGTTAAATTTTTGTCTGATTCGCGTTCCAGTTGTTTAAAACCTTTGCTAAAGATTTGAATCAGTTTAATTCAATTTGAAACACCGATGAAACACTTTTAGTCATCTGATCCTGTTTATATGTCCGCATTTTTAAGTAATTTTGTGTTAAAATCTTTGCAAAATTTAGACGTTTATAAATTAAATAATTCAATACATTTAGATGACTTTATATGTTAAATTTTTAATACTGATCTTATTTATATGATATAAATTTGTGAAGTAATGAAATTATGCCTTTGAACAAAATTTAGACGTACCTACTCGTATGTATGAATTTTGTAAAGCAATTTTTATTAATTTTATTTTATTTTACGACTGGATTCAAACCTGAGTTATCTATCAGAACTACAGTCAAGGTGGGTTTATGCTCACAAAATTTAAGAATAAGTACTAAGACTAAGAGTAGTTTTAAAGTTAAAACAGTTATAACATATGAGTCGGTTTATGCTGCAGAAGTAATAGTAAGGAATAAGAATTAAGAATTATTTCTGCAGTATACACCGACTCATATGGAATAACTATTTTAACTTAATTCTTATTCTTAAATATTTGAGCATAAACCCACCCTCAGACACACTGAATATTGAATAAGTATGAAAAATTTTGGAACTGTTTTTTCCTTTATTTTCTGATTTAACTCCTGAAACTTAAAAGTGTACCTGGCTGCATTAAAATATGTCAGAACAACACCCACTTGACATGAATCATCCATGGGATGTTTAAAACTATCTTACTCTTGTACTTTAAGAGATATTACGTCTAGCCACATCCTAAGTATTACATACTCAATACAAACATCTCAATGAATTACATGGGATACAACACGAAATTGGGATATTATTATTACTAAGGGCGGACATTAGCAATCGCTAGAATATCAATAGCTTGTTAATGAGCAAATACAGTACCATTCTTGAAACATTCTGGGGATTTTATTTTGTCAAGTGACACTGCTACTACTAAGGGCGGACATTTGCAATCGCCAGGCTATCAATAGCTTGTTAACAAGCAAATACAGTCCCATTCTTGAACATTCTGGGCATTTTATTTTGACACTGTCACTGATATTCCGTGATTCGACTGTCTCTGTCCCCGTCTATCCCTCTAGTGTGAGTTCAGAGCACGTGGATCTCTTCCTCGTCTTGATCTTCGCTTCATCAGACAGTTGTGTGGATCGGTTGAGTCCTGGAGCTCCGATAACTCGCATGTGGCCATTGTAACCTAATAAACGACGGCCGCGAAAGGAGGGGGGGGGGGGTAGCAAGGGCCGCTCCCAACTCGAGAACTGGGGATGTCAAACTGTGGAGAAATTAACAGCGGAGAGATTTATACTTCTTGTGCAGTTGGCACGATCAAATTGTTTATATCTGAGTGTTATTTTAGTTACTGATATCCTACTTCAAAATAAAACCCGTTCATTTTGCGATTCCAGCGAATAAATTACACTAACTTATTTTTTTCGGCTAGAAACTTTGCCAAGTTTCATACTAGATTTTAGAATGCAAAATATGATAATGTTTCATACTAGAAACGTTCTTTTTCGACTTAAAAAATAGCTCCGGTCCTATTTCATACTAGACTTGCGCAGTAAACGCGCATTTTGCATTGCCAACCTTCTGTACATATATTGACATCAAAAATCAACAACCAGAAGCGATTTCGGGTTCTTGACGTCTTCGTATTGCATCTAATTTCATCATGTTCAATTAATTTTTGTTATTTTAACATTTTCCATCATAATTACGGTTTAAAATTTGGTGTTGGTAACATTGGTTACCGGCTGATCAAGAAACTAATACAAAACTTGGATGTGATTCTAGACAAATAAGTCAAAAAAGTTTCTAGAATCTAGTTCCAGTTTCTAGTTGAATTACATTATACTTGTTCGTCTAGATTCTAGTTCGAGATTCATCCGAGAAGCCATTTCTAGTATAACGTAAACAAGAAATTCCCATCCGAGTTCCGTTTGATTTCCAGACTTTTTTTAGTGTAGAAATATACGCCTGGATCTATTTTTCTATTCGAGATTCGTACTAGATTTGTTTGTAAAATTCAGTGTGCAGTCAGTTTGACCAACCATTAAAAGTTTTGACTCGGAAATCGAACTAGAAATCTAGACGACAAAAGTATAATGTATAGCCTTTTAGATGTTAGATTTCTCGTTTGATTTCCATCCGAAATTCGTTCGAGTTTCTTACTTTATTTCCAAACTATTCGTATACAATCAGAATTCTTCGATTTTTTCCGAAGGTCCAAGTTAGGGAACTTCAAAATAATAAATAACATTCTTACTTATTCTGACAAATGACAACATAAGATTTGGGGTTAGAATTTATAATTAACACACTTGAATAACACGTACAAGTGCAAAACTCATAAACGTCAACATGGACAAATCAAAAAAAATATCAAAACTTTTAAAGGTTGGTCAAACTGACTCCAGATTGAACTGCGCATGCTTAGACAAATCTAGTATGAATCTCGAATTGAAAAATAGAGCCGGACGTATACCAGAAAAAAGTATGGAAATCGAACGGAACTCTGATGAGAATTTCTGATTTACATTATACCAGAAATGGCTACGAACTTCTCGGATGAATCTCGAACTAGAATTTAGACGAAAAAAGTATAAAGTAAAACAGGCTTAAACAGCCTTTATTGAATAATTATATTATTTTTTATGATCCCGCGTTTACAACAGCTTATTTTAAAGTGTGCTTATTTTAATAAGTAAGCGTTTGGCAATAAACAATTTCAAGTGTTTCTTTTCCCATTGAGATAACGCAGTGTATGCAATTCGATCCGCACGTTAAAGTCAGCTTAGAATTTTAATAACCATGAAATATGAAATTGTAAAGGCAATTTGTTCGTAAATTTTATAGTTTCATTATTAGATTATGTAAAAAAGTTTAAATTTATCGAAGCAATTTTAGCAAAGTGGGGAAGTTTCCTAATGACTCATATTTTGATTCATAAATTAATTAATTAATAATTAAATGCCCAGTCACGCCTTTTTCCTAATTATGGGAGTGGAGCCGGGATATTGATTCGTATTTATTTCATTTCTAAATGAACTCCGCGATATCTTCTACAGATATGTTCAATTAAACTTGCACGCTCACTTTGATATTATTCTTTGAATTTAATTTCAACATTCCCAAAAACGTCGCACAATTAGCACGAAACAATAGCAGTACGCCAAATAAGGCAACAGCAAATTTTTTGGCAGAAACCGCTTCGCTACCTTGAAACAGTGTATATAGAAGTCGTCCAGATCGGTTTTTCTCTTGACTCAGTTGCGTTCAGGCGAGTAATAAGTTTGAATTGTAACCCAGCTCTGTGTAGAATATAAGCACGTTCTTTCTCTCCCTTACCACTCCAGCCAGATCGGGCTGTATTTAAAATTTTTTAAGGGTATCGACTCCACTTAGCTCAACACCGCGTTTGTCCTATGTTAATGCAAAGAAACGGTCGCTAAAAATACGGAAAAGCAGTCTAGCAATTTCTACAATGCTCACGAAGTTTTATAGATGAAGCTAAATTTCATAAATTTATTTACAGACGAAGAATGCAACTAGGATTATGCCGAGTTACATTTTCTAATAAATCTCTTAATAATAAGAAAAATCTGACGTGGCCATCACACAACCTTCCGCCATATCTAGACTTTAAACAGAAATGTATACGTACAATCCGGTGTCCATTTAAAATATACAAATAAAAATCTAAAATATTCAAACACAGAAATTAGTATCACCTGAATCAAAAGATTCATTCACACGAAAAATCTTCTGTGTTGAAGCAATCCTCCGTTCAGTTACTACATTTAATAGCTTAATTATGACTTATATAGCGCTAGTATGCCAACTTGTCACCCGTCTCATCTGTCAATATTTTTTATGCAGAAACAAAAATCAACCGATCATGGATTACAAGATTTCAACGTTTTATTTGATAAATTTATTTTTTAAATTTTACTGCAGTTCTTTAATGCTACCAGATAAAGACAATTTTTTTATAACGTAAATTGCAAATAACTTTTCCTCTTATTCTTATTACAAATAAATACTATATTTATCCAAATTTATAGAAATTTTTGACACTTAATCTTTTCAATCTTCAAAAAATATCACTTCCGGTGAAGATATTTGTACCAAAATCTAATGAGCTCTTCCTATTCGTATACAATTGTAAAATACCAAATATAAATTTTTTTGGGTAATTCGTATTTGAGTTATCCGATAGACGGCATCGGCCCGGACCACACACATACACACACACACGCACACACATACATACAGACATCATCGGGAAATTATCAAAAATGAGTTGTAAGGACCCTAATTCGTGCTCATCCACTAAAAACTCACTACCCGATTTTTTGCATGATTCCAATACCTTCCTTTACAGGTAAGCGGAAGATAAAAAGCATGTAAAAAATTGCTTAAAACACACTTTTTCATTAATTTTGTATATGGATTTTTTCAGAATTCTAACTGGGCATTCTTTCACAAAAATCTAGTACCTGTTTTTCCCTCAAATTTTTAATATGTAATGAGCAAAGCAGAAACTGCTACACCTCTAAATACGCAATATTTTATTACGGAGACGAGACCCTTAAGATGATCTTGTGGTACCCTAGGTCTTTAATTATTTATTGCCCTTTACCCACCTTGAGTGTGGCAACTACACATACTGTTGAACATCAGTATAAACTTGTCAACACAATTCCCCTAATTGAAATGAAATGAAATTTCACCCATTTTCAAATTGTCATAACTTCAAATTGGACGATTCTTTCGAGAAAAAACCATTTTGGCTCTATTTTAAAGGGGTTAAGATTCTGAATCCTGGAAAAGAAGAAGTTTTTTATTTCTAATGTTAAAAGCGGTGCCACTAAATTGAATTTTCAATGAGTCTTGGAAAAGAAGAATTTATAATTTATTGATTGCTTCAAAACGCAATTCTCACTAGTATGAAGAAAACTTTTTCTTTTCCAGGATTCAGAATCTTGGTAGAATCTTCAAAGAATCATCGTGCGCAGGTTGACCTTTTTTTTGAATTCCTAGAATACTCTCGATATTACGTTTTTTTCTATTTCACTCTCTTTCGCACTGCTACGGCTGTCCGGAACAGCCCGAAACTCGTACTAGCTATGCAATGACATTTTGAAGTTGAACAATACTGTAAACATGGCTCCAGTATTTCCATAATAACTTATGTATTTTTAAAAGAAATTAAGTAAACAAAATTATTCGAAAAGCGAAGCTTAACTCCATGCTTTTTAAATTTTTCTTGTCATTTATAATGACCGAATAAAATAATGACAACGGGAAAAAATAAAAATATAGAAGCATTAAGACATCCTTTGTTAATACACTTATATGTACAAGCATCAAATATTTGAATTATAATGAAAGTAAACGTGAAAGGCATACACCTCTCATTTGAGGGTACACCTTAAGAGGCTCGTCTACCTTTTTTTCGAATTCCTAGACTACTCTCGATATTACTTTTTTTTTCTGTTTCACTCTCTTTCCCACTACTGCGGCTGTCCGAAACCAGCCTGAAACTCGTACTTCGTACTAGCTATGCAATGTCATTTTGAAGTTGAAATAATATTCTGTAAACATGGCTCCAGTATTCCATAATAACTTCTGTAGGTATTTTTTAAAGAAATTAAGTAAACATAAATAATTCGAAAAAGGAAGCTTAGCTGCAGGCTTCTTGCTTTTTATATTTCTCTTGTCATTTATAGTGACCGAAAACGAAATCAAATAATGACAAAAAACCGCAATAACGTCATTTTAATTTTTTGTACCTCAAATTCCTAGGCCAAAGACAAAAAATAAAAACATAGAAGCATTAAGACATGCTTTGTTAATACCCTCATATGTACAAGCATCATATATTTGAATTATAACGAAAGTAAACGTGTAAGGCGTACCTCACATTTTCGGGTAGACCTTAAGACGATCTTGTGCGTCTTGTGGTTCCACCCCCGCGGGTCGCTATTTAGTACCACTGTTCGAATCGATAGCCCGACGGGGTTGTTCGCCGCCCCCGCCGCCGCCTCCGCTTCTGCAACCTGATTGCTAATTTAATAATGCACCGACTGTGTTCCCTGTTTAATAATATAGAATTTAATTTAGACAAAGTTCTCGAGCCGTAGAGTACTGGAGGCGGCACGGAGGCGGCGGCGGTGGCGGCGGCAGACAGAGGTGCTGGACTCATCATCGGTGGTGGCGGAGATTATGGAAGAACGGTGGCAGTCTTAATATATGGTGGGGTGGTGGACGATTTTCTGGAGAAGTTTTTTCCGAATGACTAGAATACTCTCGGTTTTTACTTTTTTTATTCCAGTCTTTTCCCACTACGTAGTAGCCTGAAACCAGCCCGAAACTTGTACTTTGCCGCAACCTAGCTACGCAATGTCATTGTGAAGTTGAAAAATACTATAAAAGTGTTTTCGTTGCGAGTAAACTGAATTCAAGTATAGTATTATTTAAAATTTAGGATTTCTACAAAAATTTAATAGTGTTCTTTTCATTCATACTTATTACTTATTAGTTATCGTGACTAAAGTTTTTAAATACAAAAATAAACAACATTTATTATGGAATGCAAAAAGAAGGAAGCGCTTTATTTGACGAAACTTTTTTACAGTCCAACTGTCATTTGACCGAATTTTTTTCTTATAACCTGTTATTTCACCATACGAACTTTATCTTATACGGGTATTTGGACTAACTGTTATTTGACCAAACTGGTATTTTACCACTCTGTTATTTAATGAAACTATGTTATACCAAAACGTTATTTGACCAAATCGTCATTTAACCAAATTGCCAAAGCGACAGACGCTAGTTACATCTTTAGGACACTAGATGTGGCTGTATCGTAGTATAGTCAATCCGTCATTTGACCAAACTGTTTTATTTTGAACGAAGTAGCGTTGAAGTTTTATATTTTCAGAGTGCAGACGTAGACTTATAAAGAAAACTTTTATTTAAATTGAAAGGATTAAAAATGAAATGGTAAATGAAAATATATTTCCTAAAGATATAACTAGCGTCTGTCGCTTTGGCAATTTGGTCAAATGACGATTTGGTTAAACAACGTTTTGGTTTAACAGCGTTTCATTAAATAAGAGATTGGTAAAATACCACTTTGGTCAAATAACAGTTTGGTCAAATGTCCGAGTAAGATAAACTTCGTTTGGAGAAATGACAGGTTATAAAAATGAAAATTCGGTCAAATGACCGTTTGACTGTAAAACAGTCAGGAGACCAATGGCATTCAAAACATTGACATTCTACAATCAAATGAAAAACTAGTCGTCTGAAAAAACGCATGATGTCCCTTCCTATGATGTGTTTCCCTTAAATATTCTTCCGTACGTGTTTGTATCATATGTGTAAATATATCGTGCCAGTGCGCTATTACAATCTCGGGCTCTCGGGCCATCTTCAGTAAAAATAATCAAGTAATGTGGGTAAATAATGTGTTTTGTTTTCTCCTCGGCCGGCAAAGGCAAGGCAAGGCAGTCTTGATCTACACACACACGAAAGTCGGAGCGTATTTGCATATTATCTGTTCGCAATGTATAAAACTGCCTATCCTATATACTTAGTTAAATTAATGGATATACGGAGCAGATAATGCATAGGAGGAGATGGAGGGATCTGATCGAAACGAAATGTAAATTACTGTTTCTACAGTAGCAGTAGCATGCACAAAGAACATGGCATATTCACTATTTATTTTTATAATTATTATTTTTTTAAATAATTAAATGGTTATCGAATATGTGCGCCCAATTTCAGTTAATTGCACACAAAAAATATTGCCAAGCTTGAGTACCTATTAACAGCTGGTAACCGCACACACTATAAAATATATTTTCTATACAAGATGACTCACTATACAGGCTGTAACCCAACCTGTGTAACAAAATTTAAAAATGTATAGTATTGGACGCACTGATCATGAATCAATAAGAATTTTGTTGAAGTTTGCAAAACAATATCATTTTGGGTACCACTGGTTGTCACATTTAAATACAAAAAGTTAAACAATACCTAGTTATGCAGTATTTATTAGCGTAATTGCACTAATGTACATTAATGAAAAAATGAAATTTGTTGGTACAGAATGTCTCATTTGCTTGGACCCATTTTTACTTCCTTGTACGGAGTAATAAGGAAGTATTGTAATCGCGAAAAATTTTGGTTTTCAGATTTTGATGGAAATATCCGTTTTGACCTTTTCTGAATCCATTATGACTAGTTTCGTCGTGACATCTGTACGTATGTACGTATGTATGTACGGACGTATGTGTGTCGCATAACTCAAATACGGTTAGACATAGAAAGTTGAAATTTTGTATTTAGGACTGTTATACCATCTAGTTGTGCACCTCCTATTTTTTGTTTCAATCTATAAACCGGAAGTAGTACTTTTGAAAAATATTTTGATAAATAATTAATTTTAGACAATTTTTTTTATTTTAAATGAAAGATTATGTTATTATTATCTACAATCGGTATTTTATAAATTTTTCTGTATCTTCTCTCATTTAAGAATAATTAAAGTATATACTTATAATTTAGTATTTCGGTATCTTGTACTCCATGATCGTTTAACATTTGTTACTACGTAAAATTTAAATGATTATGACATGACAGTGACAATAGTAAAATATGTTTTATATCTTCTTCTGCAGTTTAAATAAAATGACTATGTGAGTATACTAGTATAATAAGTTAAAATAATTTTTTATATTATTCTATATTTTAGTTATTAAGAAAAGTATGAACACACAAGGCGTACAAGGAAGTCATGTGGTGCCCACGTCAGATTTTTACTTCCTTGTACGAAGTAAGGAAGTATTGTAATCGCGAAAAATTTCGGTTCTCAGATTTTGACGGAAATATCCGTTTTGACCTTTTCTGAATCCATTATGACTAGTTTCGACGTGACGTCTGTACGTACGTACGTACGTACGTACGTACGTACGGACGGACGGACGTATGTGTGTCGCATAACTCAAATACGGTTAGACGTAGAAAGTTGAAATTTTGTATTTAGGACTGTTACAGCATCTAGTTGTGCACCTCCTATTTTTGGTTTCAATCTATAAACCGGAAGTAGTACTTTTTAAAAATATTTCGATAAATATTTAATTTAACACAAATTTTTTTATTTTAAATGAAAGATTATGTGATTATTACCTAAAATCGGTATTTTATAAATATTTTTGTATCTGGTATCATTTAGGAATAATTAAAGTATATATTTTTACTTCCTTGTACGGAGTAATAAGGAAGTATTGTAATCGCGAAAAATTTCGGTTTTCAGATTTTGATGGAAATATCCGTTTTGACCTTTTCTGAATCCATTATGACTAGTTTCGTCGTGACGTCTGTACGTACGTGCGTACGTGCGTACGTGCGTACGTGCGTACGGACGTATGTGTGTCGCATAACTCAAATACGGTTAGACGTAGAAAGTTGAAATTTTGTATTTAGGACTGTTATAGCATCTAGTTGTGCACCTCCTATTTTTGGTTTCAATCTACAAACCGGAAGTAGTAAATTTAAAAAAAATTTCGATAAATATTTAATTTAAGACAAATTTTTTGATTTTAAATGAAAGATTATGTGATTATTACCTACAATCGGTATTTTATAAATATTTTTGTATCTGGTATCATTTAGGAATAATTAAAGTATATATTTTTAATTTAGTATTTCTTTATCTTGTAGTCCATGATCGATTAACATTTGTTACTACGTAAAATTTAAATGTTTATGACATGACAGTGACAATAGTAAAATATGCTTTATATCTTCTTCTGCAGTTTAAATAAAATGACTAAAATATATTTGTGAGTATACTAGTATAATAAGTTAAAAGAATTTTTAATATTATTCTACATTTTAGTTATTAAGAAAAGTATGAACACACAAGGCGTACAAGGAAGTCATGTGGTGTCCACGTCAGATTTTTTATTTAGTATTTCTTTATCTTGTAGTCCATGATCGATTAACATTTGTTACTACGTAAAATTTAAATGATTATGACATGACAGTGACAATAGTAAAATATGCTTTATATCTTCTTCTGCAGTTTAAATAAAATGACTAAAATATATTTGTGAGTATACTAGTATAATATGTTAAAAGAATTTTTTATATTATTCTACATTTTAGTTATTAAGAAAAGTATGAACACACAAGGCGTACAAGGAAGTCATGTGGTGTCCACGTCAGATTTTTTTATATGCGAATTACAACGAAATCCTTTTTGATTCATGATCAGTGCGTCCAATACTATACACGCTTCAATTTGTTACACAAGTTGGGTTACAGCCTGTATAATACAATATGTATTTAGTGCGCGATTACTCATGGTTGATAGTGGTGAGAATTTTATGTTAGGTATCTTATTATCTTAAAGCATAAACATTCAATTATTGTGCCCTCAATATTGAAATAAAATTTTGTTGACAATTTTTAATGTCAATTGATATGGATATGTTTATTGGTCTTCTTTTAAAATATATTTTTATCCTTTATTGGACCTTGTAACCATGGTTACATCGAATTAGACGAGGTGGGGATTCAAAGAAATGATCTATAAATGGCTATGACATCATCATAAAAAAATCTGCTGTGGCCACCAAACGACCTCTCGCCTAATTCTGCTTATTCTAATAAAAAGTTTTACTTACATTTTAATAATGTTCATGTAATATGTAAATGATAATGTAAACCAATATGCAAGCAAAAGATGTCAACTGTACTGTCACTGTCATAATAATTCAAATTTTATGTAGAAACAAATTTCATATCATGGACAACAAGATACTGAAATTTCAAAAAAATATAATATTAATTGTACTTTATTTTATTGTTAAATACTTCTTGATTCAGCAATTTGTATTTATAATTAACTGTACACATAGATAATCACAATTTCTTTTATTTTTAATTGCAAAAATTGTCATAAATAAATAATGTACCAATATATTTAAGGAAAACTTTTCCAAACTTCTAAAAGTACTACTTCCGGTTTGCGGATTTCTACCAAAATCTTATCCGGTGTTAAGATACTTATTAAAACCTTAAATATGAAATTTGGTTATAAACGGTTTGATACTTTTTAAGTTATCGTGGACGAAATATCGTCGGTTCATACAAACGCACACACACACACACACACGCACGCACACACACACAGACATCATCGTGAAAATAGTAAATTCGTATTCTAGAGACCCTGAAACGTGCTTATCCACCAAAAACTCATACTCGAAAATTTTGACCCATTACAATACCTCTCTTATAGAATATGAGGCGAGAGGTAAAAACATTTATAAGTCATAGTATTTCGTATTTCTTTTGAATCCCCACCTCGTCTGATTCGATGCCACTATACCATTAAAACTTTTAACTTCCAACTAGTCACAATTTCATTTGAAGTGGTTTGTTTTGTATAAGTCATAAACACCTTGACCAATAACGGTTACAAAAATCAACATAACCATTGATAGCAAGAACAAATAAAGGGTTTAAACCTTTATTGTTTCGTTATGAAACAAACAAATCGATTCAAAATTGCTCTGATCTGTGCAACAATGTAATAACAAAAAGGTCAATTTGGATTTTTAAGTTTGCATTTCCTACCGTGAGAAAATCGACGGTTCTTCGATTAAATCTTCGATCTCTGATAGCAGTTGCTGAGGTATGGTAACTTGCTTTGCTACCTAATTTCAACTTTGTAATGGTGGGTGCCGGTAGCTACAATGGGTTGAACCCGGGTTAAGGCATGACTGGACCAGCCCCATGAACATACACACACATACACAGTCAAGAAGTATGTACTTAAATTATCATATGTAATAGGGCGGTAGGGTATGGGTAAATTTATGAAGCGTTATTGAAAACGAACGAAATTGTATGCAGTTCGAAATCACAAAATGCTGCTAATCTTTTTGTAATCTTTTATTATTAAAAATAGCAGATCGGCTCGAGTTTGTTTGACGTGAAGTGTTCTATTTTCTTAAGCAGTTCGTCTATGTTTTTTCCAATTTTAGTTTTTTTCTATTCCACTCTACGGCTGCCTAAAACCAGCTCGAAACTCGTACTTTGCCGCATCCTAGCTATGCAACATCATTTTGAAGTTGAAAATACTGTAAAAGTGTTTTCGTTGCGAGTAAACTGTTAGTTTATTATTGACTTCCAGGTTTTTATAAACATTTAATAGAGAAAGAATGGATCTACAGATGTAGGAGATATAAAATTAGAAATTTTATGAATTTTTTGGAATTTTTATAAACATATACAATTTTTTTATTAAAATTTTAAAAAGGCACAACTATGAATTGATCCTTTAAGTATATAATCCTTGTTGAAATACAATTGTAATGGCCACAAAACACTCGCTACGTTAGTACGTTTTGTGCTAGATTTTAGGAGGTAGGCGGTCCACTTAAATAGACTATAGTTTGTTCGGTTTTAAAACTGTTTTCCATTAGTTTCTTGGTATAATATTAAATCGATATCGGAAAAACCATACGTATGTATCATGCAGCTTACTCAATTTAGGTATGGTATCCTGACATACTAAGTACCATTGGTATATAGGTACAGTACGCGAAATAAGAGATGGCCAGATATGGGAAACAATATTAATCGAGCGGACATAGATTATAAGCAAATTTTTGGCTACTTTAAAAAATAGTGTATAAAGAAGTCGTCCAGTTCGGTTTTTCTCTTGACTCAGTTGCGTTCAGACGAGTAATACATTGTCCAACTTTGACTTTTTCTCTTCCTTACAAACTCTCGACAATACATATTATATTTTACCGTGTTCGGTTATCAAAATGAAATAGTTTGAAGAAATTTCTAGTTAGAAATCACAGGCTCTGCATGTGCATCTGTTGACGGCGTACGTCACTGCCCGTTAACAGCCCTTGTGTGCCCCGTATGCGCCGCCACTGTCGCCGCCCCTCCCCGCCCAGTTATGATTAATGAAAGCAGAGAATAATGAAATTTCTCGATATGGGATCGCGATAACTGTGATCACGTGATCACGCTGGTGGGGCGGGGGCGGGGGTGGGGGTTGGCTGGGGGTGTCAGATCACCCCGCATTCTCTTTCTATTTAATTACAGAAACAAAACGATAATTACCGTTAGCGCGAACCGGTAAAGTCAACCAGAGGAATACTGCAAGTGTTTGTGATTTTTGACTCTGGAATAATTACGAACGGCACGCAATTTAACTAATAATTAGCTCTATTCTTGTCTGACCTAATTCATCGCGCGGATATCCTCTTTGTATGTGCGGAATTCATGTCTCTCGAGTTCTTAACCAATCGAAAGCGCCGCCATTTTGAATGTCATGTTAGGTGCCCCTTGCCCCCGCGCCGCTACTTAAACAAACAACTGTAATTATCATATAATTGTCGCAGTTTAACGCAACCTTATGAGCGCGAGGCCCAATCTTAGAGAGGTGATTATGACAAGCTAGAGGAATGCACTTCCTTGACAAATACGGAATTTCATTTTTAAGAGAAAAATTTATAGCTAGATTTGTCTCGTCACATAAATTAACAATTTTCAAATTTTCGGAAACTACACAAAAAAAGTGTCTCACTTACTCACTCATTACATACCAAACGGTTTACATTTAAGAGGCTGTCTACCTTTTTTCGAATTCCTAAAATACTCTCGATATTACTTTTTTTTCACTCTCTTTCCCACTACTACGGCTGCCCGAAACCAGCCCGAAACTCGTACTTTGCCGCATCCTAGCTATGCAATGTCATTTTGAAGTATACTGTAAACATGGCTCCAGTATTTCCATAAAAACTTCTGTATTTTTTAAATAAATTAAGTAAAACAAAAATTAATCGAAAAAGGCAGGTTAGCTGCAGGCTTCTTGCTTTTTAAATTTTTCTTTCCATTTATAATGACCGAAAAAAACCATCAAATAATGACAAAAAACGTCATTTTTAAATATTTTTACTTCAAATTCTTATAGGCTAAAGACAAAAAATAAAAAATACAGGCATTAAGACATCCTTTGTTAATACACTCATATGTAAAAGCATCATATATTTCAATTATAAATAAAGTAAACGTGGAAGACATAATACATTTTTCGGTTTGAATCTTTGTGCATACAGTTCATGCAGCCAGAGTTGGCCGGAACAGTAAGGGAGAGAAGGAATGTGCCTATGTTTTACACAGACCTGAGTCACAATTCGCCAACCTATTACTAGCCTGAACGCAACTGAGTCAAGAGAAAAATTGGACGGCTTCTATATGCACTATTTCAAGGTAGCGAAGCAGTTTCTGCCAAAAAATTTCATGATAATCTGGCCGCCAATTTGAAAATCTTTAGTTTACCATCTCTCATTTCATACTAACTTAATTATTTTACCCTTACTAAATATAAATCTCAAGATGCGTGCTTGGCACGTTGATCTGTATTATTTGTGCGTAATAAAGGGTAAGCACCATCCCGAATAAATTGAAAATTCTGCAAATCCTGAACAAATCAATTGAGACACCATGAAAAGCTGCATCTGCGTTCAAAAACATCCAGCATGCAATTATGAAGAAACTACTTAAAAACCGAACCCGGCCGGTACGTCAGATCACGCAATTACCAACCGAGAAGAAGGATAAGAAGAAGAGAAGAAGAATCCATTGGAAGCTACTCAATTTATTTTAATTCCTACGGAACGGCGGAGAAAAATTATATTTGTAAGCATGAGAACAGGAAATATTATATATTTCACGAGATGCGTCGAGAGCGCTCGCCCGCCTTTGATTTAATTTAATCTGGGGAGAAATATTAGTTCCACGCGGGGTTGAGGGGTGGAGGTGGAAGGGTGGGGGTTAATAGCGTAACAGCGACGCTGGCGGACTCTACCGGCGCTATTTATGACTGCACTAAAGGCGCACACCTTAATATATTTATATTGTTATTTATAGACAGCTTTTTCGATAATTTCGCAACGTATATTGGAGTTGTTGCTCCCTGGACCAGAAAAAGATTTAGAGAAATCTGCTGCTTTATGATTTATAAGAAAACAATATTTTTTCATTTAAAATTTTTTTATTGTACCTTTAGTTTAAGAATTGTTTTTATAGTAGCTTTTTACACAACGAAACTCGATTTTTTAAGATTTAGGTTTCATTCAAGGTACAATTTGATATTTATAAAAAAATTTAGATAAATCGAAATGTTGTAGGATGTAAATGGAATTAAAATAACAAGAAAAGTGACACGAACACCAAGATAATTACGGTAACATTGCAAAGATATTAGAGAAAATTTTAGCGACAAAAATAACTTATGTATTTTAAATAAGAATTATTATCAACTGTAATTACACGAGAGCTTTTTATTTCGCCTGATAAATTTCTGTCTGTATTGAAACCTTGTTGCCTAGCAATTTGAAAACAAAAATTGTTTAATAAAATTACGACACCGTAGGTGGAGTGATTTTATTTAAAAACAATTTTTCGAGTCAAATTGCTGTCAGGTGGGTTGAGATGTCAAACAGAAATTTATTCCAAGGAAATAAAATGCTCGAGTGTAATTCAACGAGATAATTTAACGACTCCTTTGGTTCTTCTTCACAAATATTCCCAAAATCTAATCATTTCACTAACCAATATTAGAAATATGAAGCAAATGACATTTTAGTGTTTTGATTATTGTTTGGTTGCTAAGAAAAAGGTAAACAAGGTTTTATAAGGCATGTGCACCTACGTCACAACATCAACTGTTTGATAGGCAAGCATGATAGAAAAATGCAAAATCAAAGTATTGACTTACGATTTATGCTGTTAAATGAGTTATACCATCATTTTATTTAATATTTTCATAAAAATCAATAAAAAAATTGAAAATAAAGTCTTGTTTACAAAAATCACCTCCCTGTCCTGCTTGGCTATCAAACTATTGTTGTTTGAGATTGTGACGTAAGCTGCATATGCCTTATTACTTGAAAAAAGTTACCTTCCTTTTTATCCGCTGTCAAAGCGATAAAATTGTGTATTGTTTATGGCTTACTTAATTGGAGTATAATTGGAGTACATATACGTATATTAAATTAAAATAAAAATTAAAATCTTAGTTTTAAATATATAATTCCTAATATACATTTTTCTCAGTGAAGGGTATGACTAAGATCGTTTTCTTATGAACCTGAAAGACAGACGCCCGGGCGTCGACGTCGCACGTGCCCTTTACACGTGCTCGACGCCAGCGTCGGTGATCGTCGTAATCCGCGCTTGGCAAATCAAGATTAATGTTGCATCCACCCCACATCCCCGGCCCCTGCCACGCCACTGGGTATAAATATAAACGTGTTATGTCGATATTTATTATTTCTTTGTATATTTGCGAGATAGAGGATTTTTTACAGCGAACGCAAATTCGAATTTATTACCGGATACGTAATTATATTTATCTTTATTTATATTTTTGATCAATAAAGTTTCTTGTGATGTGCCTATTGGCTAACAGAACTCTCTGTACTATAGCATAATGTATTTATTTTATAAAATTAACTAATTAATTTCACCAATAAACTCTCGTTGAAAAATGTGACATGGGAATTAAAAAGGACGAAATGCAAACTTTATTGCATGCAGTAATTTGTAAGAAGGTGTAAATGCAAGTAAAGAAATAAAAATTACTTATTCAAGCTACTTAATATTAATATTACACAAGTATATTTATGTTTATAGCTCAGAAAGTTATTTTATCACTTGACATATATCAAATTAAGTGGCAGTGGCACATACAGAACGAAAAATAAATAAAGAATTTGTGACATTTGTGCGACGTATACCGTCACACTTCAGTTATAAAATACGTTATAAATAATCACCAAGCGTTTGAAACTTTCATACGAAACTTGACAATATGAAAAAATTATCTACCTCAAGTTAAAAATTGCGATAACTCAAAACTGAATATGAAACGCGGATAGGCATTGAATATTGTATTAAGACGATCCTCTACCGCGCCAGAAAACAGACAAAACATGGATTTCGCGCGCCACTCCACATCGTTAAATATAATAATTTACAGATATTGTTAAAGATAAAAGCACAATCTACAAAATGCAAGATGCAGAGTTTTAAAATTTTGCTTTAAAATCGAAATATGTTAACTTGAATTTTGACAATTTATATTATTTTATTTTAAAACGAATTAAAAAAATTCTATCGATTATTTCGCAGATCCAAGCTTTGTTGACAACATATTAAAATTTGAAGTTAATTCACTTATAAATAAAAGCTGTACAGTGGCGCGCGAAAACCTTGTTTTTACCTCTCGCCTCATATTCTATAAGAGAGGTATTGTAATGGGTCAAAATTTTCGAGTATGAGTTTTTGGTAGATAAGCACGTTTCAGGGTCTCTAGAATACAAATTTAATATTTTCACGATGATGTCTGTGTGTGTGTATGTATGGACGTATGTATGTATGAATTATGTGACGATTTTTCGTCCACGATAACTTAAAAAGTATCAAACCTTTAATAACCAAATTTCATATTTAAGGTTTTAATAAGGATCTTAACACCGGATAAGAATTTGGTAGAAATTCGCAAACCGGAAGTAGTACTTTTTGAAGTTTGAAAAAGATTTCCTTAAATATATTGGTACATTATTAATTTATGACAATTTTTAATTAAAAATAAAAGATAATATAATTATCTATGGGTACAGTTAATTTTAAATACAATTTGCTGAATCTGGTAGTATTTAGCAATAAAATAAAGTGCAACTAAGTACCAGTATCTTGTTGTCCATGATATGAAATTTGTTTCTACTCAAAATTTGAATGATTATGACAGTGACAGTACAGTTGACATCTTTTGCTTGCATCTTGGTTAACATTATCGTTTACATAGTACATGAACATGAAACTATTAAAATGTAAGTAAAACTATTTATTAGATTAGTCTCGAGATTAGTAGAATAAGCAGTATTAGGCGAGAGGTCGTGTGCTGGCCACAGCAGATTTTTTTACAAATATTGCAGTTTTTTACAAATATGGCTGCCAAAAGTATTTTTCCCCTCAAACATATTTAAGGAGGTACACTCGACACTTGAAATAATGAGAGAGTTTAATGAAACTTTGCAAAATTAATCAAAACATTGTAAAAATGTTACCTGAATTTTTTCATAATTTTTCACCACGTAGATTATCCAAAAATAAATATTAAAAAACTTCATTTTACATGGCCTCTTATGGGACTACTTTTAAATCAACGTAAAAAGCATTACAGAAATGACAGAAAATTCCAATTGCTATTTTAAAACGTACATTATTATCTCATATACCGAATAAAAGTAATACAAGCATCATTTACCACGTAATTTACAAGAATTTTTAATCGAAAGACTGACGTTTATGCCTACTGGAGAATATTGGCGAGAACATAATATAGAAGCGGCAACGTTGAAAAGCGCAAAATTAGAATTTAATCAGAAAAAAACAACATTATCTATCTATAATCAAAAGTTTTTCACAAGAATGAAAGGTAATATGCACAAATGATAAATAATTCATACCCAACGATTTAAATGAAATTTGAAGTGCAGAATTCTCTTCACCTTCAATTTTTACTATCTGTCAGATTGACATAAGACCGTGAAAAATGACATGTACAGCACAGCGTTGCCGTAGTTTACACTGGTATTTAGCCGAATGAAATCTTATAAAATAAACAATTTTTACATAACAAAAATAAATAATATTCTTAATTAAGATATTTAAATCTCATTTTATTAGCAAAAATTCAAATAGACTGCGTTTACATACAATAAAAAAAAATTATTTTTATTTTTTATAAGTTGAAACCCTGACATGAAATACATTGTGAGTATAGGAGATGCCCCTAACCCCCCACCACTCGAGTGTACCTCCTTAATAAAACAATAAACGCTGTAGAATAACATGCCGAATCAATGTTTTCGACTGTTTTCTGCCACCTTAATATATTATTTTAGTCACTGAATATAACAAAAACGTTTTTCAGACACATGTATTTACAATAATGAATATTCTTGATATTCTTGCAGTGTTGCAATTTTCCGTCTTCCTATCTCGGCAAGCGGCGAAGTTGACAACATGTTCGTATATTACGATATGTCTGTTTGAGAATTTTACATGTGCATATCTTGCGAGCAAAGTTGCATATAAATACGAACGGAGATGGTAATAAAACTATTGTAAAATGACAAGAATTGTCTGTGAGACTATGCTGCAAGGTTTCTTATAGTCCTGTCAATACGAATAGTTATGTTAGAAGTACTTGAAATCTATGTCTCCAGATGGAAATGGAAGATGATGTTTATGTGCGTTCACAATGAATTAAAGTGCGAGGAATTCACCTTCCATGTTTATTGTTTTGTTGATTTTGTTTCTTTATCTATGATTGTTAACTCATTTGATAAGGTAAATTTAAAATATCAATACCTATATAAATGGTCCGTCTACCTCCTAAAATCCAGCATAAAATGTTTTTACGTAGCGAGTGTTTTGTGGCCAGTACAAGAATAGTAAAATTTTATTTCTACAAGAATTATATACTTAAAGGATCAATTAACAGTTGTGCCTCTTCAAAATTTTCATAAAAAAATTGTACATGATTATAATAATTCTGAAAAATTCATCTCATGATAGAGATTTATTGTTAAAATTTTAAAAATGCACCATCTGTAGATTCATTATTTCTCTATTAAATGTTTAAATAAGCATTATCTTAAGAGACTCGTCTACCTTTTTTTCGAATTCCTAGAATACTCTCGATATTACTTTTTTTCTATTTCACTCTCTTCCCCACTACTACGGCTGCCCGAGACTCGTACTTTACCGCATCCTAGCTATGCAATGTCATTTTGAAGTTGAAAAATACTGTAAACATGGCCTCAGTATTCCCATAATAACTTCTGAACTTTTTAAAGAAATTAAGTAAAACAAAAATTATTCGAAAAAGGATGCTTAGATGCATGCTCCTTGCTTTTTAAATTTTTCTTGCCATTTATAGTGACCGAAAAAAAAAATCAAATAATTACAAAACGTCATTTTAAAATTTTGTTTACTTCAAATTCCTAGGCCAAGGACAAAAAATAAAAATATAGAAGCATTAAGACATCCATTGTTAATACACTCATAAGTAAAAGCATGATATATTTCAATTATAATTAAAGTAAACGTGGGAGGCGTACACCTCTGTAACGCTGTAAAATTTTAGGATAGACCTTAACTAAATAATTATAAACTGACAATTTACTCGGAACGAAAACACTTTTATAGTATTTATCAACTTCAAAATGACATTGCATTGCTAAAATGAATTTCGGGCTGGTTTTAGGCAGTCGTAGTAGTGGGGAAAAGAGTGGAATAGAAAAAACCTAAAATCAGCAGTATCTAGGAATTCGGGAAAAACTTAGACGGGCTCGCTTTGCTAATAATCTATGTCCGCTTGGTTAATATTGTTTTCCACTGCACAATCATTATACATTTATTATTTCGTTATAATATAAATAGTGATGTAAAATGTTGTCTTGCGTGTGACGGTGTGACAGTGTTGTGTTGATGGCTGCAGTGAAGTAGGACGTAGGTCTGTGCTTTATCCGCTCGTTGTTGGCCTATACATTTTTATGCCCTCCTTCAGAAAGAAAAAGAAAAAACCGGGACGCAGAACAGCGAAAACAAAACACGAATTTACATATTTAAAGTATGTAGATTATACATAGAGGAAATGTATAAAATATATATGGGGGGCCTCTTCCTTTATACCGCGACGTAACTCCCCCCCTGCTCCCCCCCTGCGCCTCACGGTAATACATCACAATAAAGCAGCGGCTTTGCAGGGCCGGGTTTTACATAATTTATAAATAAACATTCATAATGCACACTTTAAACAGAAACACTAATGCCATGCAAATCGTTACGTTCCTGCCGGAGTAGACTGAGTACTGAGTAGAGATGGAGACGCCCGCCTGCCCAACTACAAACATCAACATTGCGTCTTACATGCGCAGGCGCAATGGTAGTGCAAACTAGGCTTAAACCAACCCCGCTGATGTAAATCACACCGAGCGAGAAAGAATTTGTACGAAGTACTAAAAAACACAACAGTTTTAAAAAAATCGTGAAACATTTTATATACTAGTGAAATAATTCTTGACTGATTTTGGAATTTGAAGTAGAAAAATAATGGGTGCACAAGTCACTGTGATTTCTATTATGCTTTTTTATTCATAAAGTCGACTTTTCGGTCTTAAATTGAGACCTTCCTCAGGACAAATGAATTTCACATAATATTGCCATACAATAAATTTCAATCGTTCTTGTATGTAATAAATCTTCGGTACCACAGGGCTAGTAAAATCTTACAAACATTTAATTAACAAAGTTGTATACCTACATAATTAAATTATACATACGTGCAGGCCTCGAAATGGAAACTTTTACGAAAAGGAACAAAAAAGGAATAAATAGTTTTATTCAATTTTAACATTTTAAACAGTAATTATTAATAACTTTAAATAAAAGTTTATTCACTTGTGAAATTAGACTGTTATTTTTTTCACACAAATTTATAAAAACAATGACAACTTGCCACTGACAACTGCTTAGATTAGTTTTTTTTGTTATGTATATCAAAATAAATTTTTAATTCATCTATTTGAAATAATTTCGGTAAAATTAAACCACGTGAGATACGAATGTTTATTCACTTGAAGAAATTATTTTGAATAAACATTCATGTATCTCACTTGGTGTATAAATATCTATTACCCCACACTTCTTAATAAAAGCATCATAACTATGGTGATTTTAAACAAGCAAAGGCCACTAGTAGCTTTGATCAAAATTAAACCCACTTGTGGGTACATTGTTACTTTGCTTATATATAGCATAGTAACGATGTTTTAATATTTTTAAATATTTAAGCAGTTGTTACATAAAACGTTATACTTTACACGTGGGCAAAAAGAAATGACCCACTCGAGAAAATTATCTCATTCAGCCTTCGACCTCGTGAGGTAATCCTTACTTTTCCCACTTTCCCAGCAGTCTTGAAGATGTTCTGATACGAGTAGCACGTGCCCGGGAATTGCCATCTTTCCTTGCCGTCAGTTTGTAGATCACGTTTAACTGGTCCATGACATGAGTGGTGAATGTGTGATTTATTTGGTGTTTCGATTAGTTAACTATTCCAATAATTGCGCCTTTTAGTAGTTTTATTGTTCACGTAACTGATCATCTATTGTCCGCTCCGCTCGTATTCCGACAAATATAACATGTAAAACTATATATTTAAAAAAAATTATCCGCAAATTCTTTATTTTACGAGAGGAAACGACCAAGTTGGACGGAATGGTATGTTAGCTAATTTCACGAACCGGAACAGCGTTCCGGTCCGCTCCAATCCATTTCAAACTTTGCATACATGCATACATACAGTCAATTTTAAATGTTTTTTTACCAATGGTTTACAAAATCTTATAATTCTTGACGAAGGTTTCAGTGATACTAAAACTTCGACTTAGTAAAAGAAAGTATAAAAGTCATTTTAAAATTATTTTAATTATTTTAAAGTCTGATCGCATTTAAAAATAAATTGATCAACTTGTGTTTCTTTCAACCCAGTTTGGAGTCTTTCCACTGTTGCAAAGTACTCGAGCAAAAAAACGTAGTATTCGATGTAAAAGCGATTCAGCATGTAATTCTCAGATGTAGATTACACGAGCTTCATTGTCCCCTAGAAGCTCCGGCATTCCTGTGTGTATGTGTCCGCAAGCTCCCCCGCCCCTAATTGCATCCATTCAGCGCCGGAGCGAGCCGGAAACGCCCGACCGCGCCGGAAAGAGCCGAGGCTCCCCGAGCGCGGGACATTTAAACGAAAGCGCAAATTACAGGATATATTATACTTCATATTGTTTGCAGCCGCGCTTTAATATCGAAAGTATTTGAGGTTTTGTTCTCCACGTCGATGGCCTTTTGTTCAATCGCGAATCATGGCCAATCGCGATTTGTATGGGCGTAATGAGCGGTGACGTCACTGACTACGACTCACAATTGATCAGGTTTAATCTTTTAATACGAGTGCTCTAATTGACCAATTGTACCTCTAAGGTGCATTGCAATTCTCCTCGATACAATGAATTCGTTACGCCACTTAAGTCTTACATGGCCTACACACAATCAGGACGAATACAAATTTAAAACAGAGAAATATTTTTAGTTTCCTGTTAATTTCTGTAGCCGTTTGCCCTATAATAGTAGAAATTCAAAAGGTACTCTTCTTTAAGGTTACCTAGCGTAAAGTGTACTAACGTAGCGAATGTTTTGTACCCAGTACAAGGATGCTAAATTTTTATTCAAAGGATGAATAAACAATAAAATAAAAATTGTAGCAAATTATCTACGCAAACTTTACTCGGTTATATCTCATGATAGAAATTTACTGTAAAATTTTTAAAAAGGCACATCTGTAGATTCATCTTTGTCTATTAAAAATAGCGTCTTTAAGTCAATAATAAACTGACAGTTTACTCGGAACGCAAACACTATTAAAAAATTGTACTTGATTATAAAAATTCCAAAGAATTCATAAAAATTACCAATTTATGCAAGTTTCTACGGTTATATCTAATGAAAATTTTAAAAAGGCACATCTATAGATCCATTCTTTCACTACTAAATTTTTATAAAAACATTATCTTGAAGTCAATAAAAAATTAACAGTTTACTCGCAACAAAAACACTTTTACAGTATTTTTCAACTTCAAAATGATATTGCATAGCTAGAATGTGGTAAAGTAAAATAAAAAATGTTCTAAAACGAAAACTTATATTTGTAGGTATTCATATTTAATTTCCTTGCTATATTTAATTATGTTCCTTACCTGGTTGTTATTATGTACCCTTCAGAACATACTGTCCGTGCGCCAGAGTTGGCCGGAGCAGTAAGGAAGAGAAAAAATGTGTCTTAAGTATGTTCTACACAGAGCTGAGTCAACTTATTACTCGCCTGAAAGCAATGAGTCAAGAGAAAAACCAAACTGGACGGCTTCAAGGTAGCGAAGCAGTTTCTGCCAAATAATCTATGTCCGCTCGATTAATATAGTTGACCATCTCTTATTTCGCGTAGTCCTTTGACTGTACCAATAACCACCACAGAACTGTAGACCGTCCCATCCAAGCCTCACCTCTCAGATTCCCCCATCTTCACTCTCTCTCTCCTCTCTCGGGTTCACGAGGTCGCCCCCTCCTCCCGCTCTCCCCCTCTCTCCGCGCTGTGAAGCGTCTCGACGCTAGCGCCACCACCGCCCTCAACCAGACACTTGTTGGCAACTTGTAAGCCGCACTCTAGATCCTGCTGCAACCTCCGAGACAAGCAGAGAGGAGTGGGGGGAGAGGGAGAGAGCTTTCGGTTTCTTATGCATCTTGGCAGTCGCTTTCACTCCTAGTTGAGCATGGGAGGATAGATGGACCAGCATGGTTGGAATGTATGGTCTAGGATTTTACTTTGTGCATTTTAAGGTGGCAGAAAACCGTTAAAAACATTGATTCTGCATTTTAAGCTAGAAAATAAGCAAGTTTTTTCTCTTCGATTTTGCCCAATTTTTGAAATACCTCAATTAAAATTATACCCCTTAGAATTCTTTCGTGAAAATTTATATTCCTACATAATTTGACCCGAGGAATCCAACGGTGAAAAAATAAATTTTCCATTTCGACTAGTTTTCGACTAAAAAAAAATTATGTCGAAAAATATTGGTCGAAAAAAATTTTCGAATGCAGATTTGCAATCCTCGGAGTCGAATTAGTATATAACCATATTTTCAGCCAATTCTGAGATAAAAAGTTATTTTGGTCAAAATTTCATCAAGGGGTAGACCCTCGTTTTTGGCCATTTTCGAAAACCCTTCATAAAAATTGTACCCGTTGGAATTTTTTCGCGAAATTTTGGATTTATATGTAATTCGACGCGAGGAATCCAATGGTGAAAAAATTACGGCCATAACTACTCCCGTCTTTTACCTGAAAAAAATATCTCGAAAAGTATTAGCCGAAATTTTTTTTTAGTGGTACCATTGGATTCCTCGGGTCCAAAATAGGGTATAACCAAATTTTGAGCGAATCAAAAATTTCGAATATTTTCGACATTTTTAAAAATGTTCAAAGTGCATTTTAAAAATTGTACCCGACAGAATTTTTTAAAGAAAATATGTTTTTATATGTAGTTTGATACGAGGAATCCAGTGGTGTACTTAAAAAAATATTTTTATCTTGATTTGTATAGTAGTAAAAAGAGTAGAGTATAGCGGGAGATCTTGTGCTTGCCACATCAGATTTTTTATATCTGTTCAAGTTAAACCTGCCATTTTATAAATAATTAAAATATTAAAATTGTATTACTTTCAAATATGTAATGTCAATTTAGGAATAAATAAAAAACATTGCATCAGATTTGTACTTACTATAATTTTTATTCAAAATCGTTCAAAATTTTGTGTTTCATTAATAAATAATATAGACAATAATCACAGAAGATAACTTAGATTCGGTGTAAAATGTATTGTAATAAAATTACAGCATGCTATTAAAAAAATATGTATATAAGTTAATGAATGTAAAGATGAATAATGTTTTTGTCGGTAAACATTTTGATTAACCTGATAGGTTAAATACAACCGGAAGCGGAAGAAATTGAACCAGCACTTAACCTTAATTACAATCGAACTCTTTACATCTAATTCACTCTTTGAAGCTCAACAAAGTCCTCTTGCTATAATTACAGAACTCGTGAATAAAATTCTCACAGCATTCCTTCTTTCCAGCACTAAATACCTATCAAAACGGTGCATTCATTCGAAAATTTATTGAAGAAAATAAAAGAAATTACTCCGAATCGAGCGCTTGAAATATTGTTATAAATTCCAATTTTTATTGTTATCATAAAAGCCTCTAATCTTGAATTTACGGTCGGTGGTATTAAATTATTCTGTCCGGACAAATAAATAAATAAAACGCTGTAAAACTGTCCGGCCGGGACGTAAGGGAATATAATGTATTGTGTTGGATAGTGAATGATCTCGGATGATCCATCTTCCACAAAGTATAAAAATGCTGCTATTAAAGATACAAGTTTATAATCTTATACTTTATACATTTTATGTTGCTTTCTAATAGCTCTAAGCGAGGCTAGGGTGCGGGCGAACCCACACGGGGGACAGGCCCGCACTAAGGGCTGAAAAAATTGTAAAATGGCATCAGAATGCTTCTAGCAGTAGCACAAAAATATATAATCACTATAAGAAACAGCAAATAGGTATTATCTTAATTTTAAAACATAGTTTATTGTTTAAACAGTAAAGCCGTAGTCAGACATGGATTTTTGAAGGTTCTTTAATTTTACTAAATCTGTTAAAGGAGAATCTCTTATTTATTGATAACTTCTTTGAATTTTATATCAAAATATGCGCCTTATGTGGCCGTCTAAGTTTTTTCTGATTTCTTAATATACTCTTTTCTATTCCACTCTTTTCCCCACTACTATGGCTGCCTGAAACCAGCCCGTACTTTGCCGCATCCTAGCAATGCAATGTCATTTTGAAGTTGAAAAATACTAGTAAAAGTGTTTTCGTTGCGAATAAACTGTTAGTTTAATATTAACTTCAAGATAATGTTTTCATAAAAATTTAATAGTGAAAGAATGTATCTTTAACCGTAAAGTTTGTATAAATTGGAAACTTTTCGAAATTTTTATGATCAAGTACAATTTTTTTATCCAAATTTCAAAAAAGCACAACAGTTAAGTATAATAATCCTTGCTGAAATACAATTTTACCATTCTTGTACTGGCCACAAAACACTCGCTACGTTAGTACATTTTATACTGGATTTTAGGAAGTAGACGGGCCTCTTAACTTAGATTCAAAATAATCAACTAAATATTGAATACGCTTCCAAATTGTTGCCATATCAGGTCTTGTCCACACATGGATTCTTTGAAGATTCTTTCATGCAACTGAATCCTGAGAAAAAGAATTGCTTGTCAAATAAATTTTTAAATGAGTCCAATCATTGATATCATAAAAACAATGAATTAATTTTTTCAGGCTTCAGAAGCATGAAAGAATTCTCAAAGAATCCTTGTCTGAACAGAGCTTAATAGTCAATATTTTTATATTAATTAAACTGAAAATGTCAAATGCAATTTAACTATTGATTTCTTTTCTCAGGCCTTATATGGTAGGGGTTGTTTTTCTTGTAAATTTCTTCTTACGGTCCTGGAGGACTGGGGCGTGCGTCCGCATGGTGTGGTGGTATTATTGCGGCATCTGAGAAGTTTTTTTATTGCTCGAATTTTGCTAATATCAAATCAATAAAAGTAGCGTAGCCGCCATATTTATTCATGCAGAAACGAAACCGGCCGACATTATATTAAAAACTCAAGTGATGCACGGAGCTAGGGACGCAGGGGCGGCCCAAGGGGTGGATGTGGATGGTAGACGAGTTTATGTAAATTCGCATTTCTGCAAGAGACCGGCTCATTCGATTTTTTCTGGAATTTCTTTGAGGAGATAGGAAAAATGATGTTAATATTTTATGCATCATTTTCGACGTAGAATTCTTGCCAAAGAAAACGCATTACTCTACTATTGTTTTTTAAACTTCCGCCATGCATTCTTGTAAAATAAAATATCGAAATTATTTTAAGTAAATTTTTCCGGTTTGTCAAATGATTCTTTGAAGATTCTTTCATACCTCTTAATTTTGGAGTAATAATCCTGGTGAGAATGCCTGTCAAATAGCGGCGCCGCTAAATTGAAACTTCAATGAATCTTGGGAACGAAGAATTTCTAATTCATTGATAGCTTCAAAAGAATGAATTTCTTTTTTGCTAGGTTTTAGAAACATGATAGAATTCTCAACGAATCCATGTGTACCAGGTACAACATAATATCATAATGAAATAAAAATATATCAATATCATAATGAAATGACTTATTCAAACTTATTCTTTTAAATTTTTTTTTTCATTGCTGATGTAAAAGTTCTAATTTATCCACTATTTCAGTCTATAAAGTAACACTTTTACTACATAAAGTAACATTAGAGTAGATAAAGTAAAATTTGAGTAAATAGAACAAAATTAGAGTTTTTTACATTTTTTTTTAATCAGTTGTGAAAAGGTAGGATGATGAAAAACATTACAAACAAACTCCGCAATTGCGTTTTGATAATAATTTAATTTTAAATTGGTTTCCTTAAATTTGTTCTTTAACATCAGCCGCTATACAAAAATAGAATTTTATACACGACAATAAAATTGTATTACCGACTCGAGAAAAATAATTCACTCGCTTGTTCGTCGCTTATAATAGTTATTTATTGTATAAGTGTTTTAGATGGCGTTTTATCCACGAAAAAATGTTTAAATGCGAGAACGAAGTTCGAGCGTTTAATTTTTTGAGTGGATAATGCGCAACTAAAACACGAATACAATATAACGTTTTATCCACAATAAAAACATTTATTCAAAATTAATTCGTTTTACAAAATGTCATTTTATAATTTATCAAATTCTAGATCAAGATTGTAAGAAATAAATGCATTGCTGTGAAATAGTGGAATAAAGTTACTTTATTCCACTATTGCTGTGAAATAGTGGAATAAAGTTACTTTATTCCACTAGTAGATAATAAGTCACATTATATAGTTGCAATGAGCACAAATAAATGCTAATTATGAGATGATTGTGGATAAAATATAATTTTATCGTCTTATAAAAATATCTATTTTTTGCTAACCCTCTCGCTCATAATATGTGTAATCTAGTAAATGTACTAATTTTTGTTTCTTTTTTTACAGGTAAGTCCCGATTTCCAAATACTACAAGATGTTATTTTAGTCTGTTGGTACAAATTCACATAATAGTAAGTTATACAATTATATACTTAATAGTAAATAATTAAGATACGCTAACAAAACTCGACTCACCAACATATTATAAATATTTTTCTCCGCCCCATTCCACTTATTATTACGGTCTCTTCTTGTCGGTAAAGTTTCCCACTTCTAATCTGCGTTTCCCTGGTGCACGATCCACGGTATTAGTGTTCTAAGGTCTGGAACGCAGCTTAAAGCGGATGTTCGCCTGTCATCTTCACTTCTTCCGGAATGCGGGGGCGGGGAGGCGGCGGTGGGGTGGCAATGTCTACATGCATCACACTTACTTCCTAGCTACAGACTGGGCTGAGTACGTGCCTCGCACAGGGGGGGATTGACGTGAAATGTAGCTAGATGGAACTGAAACTTGAACCTGTTAAAGTAATATTTTTATTAAATCAATACAGTGTCATCTAAATATTTAAAATAATGAGCGTACCTACTGTCAAACACAGAGATGGAGTAAGATGAATAAATATATGAAAGTCTGTTCTTATATTTGAAACCTCAAGTAAACTTAGATTAGATTTATTTGCAATCGGGAAAAATCCCATACAAAAGATTGACAACAATTAGTGTACATTGTAGACATATTACATAAAACATTCATTAGCATAATTTATAAATTAACGAAAATAATAATTAATATTTTATCAACAGCAATAACCCATACACATAAACTTCTTAATAATAACAATATCTATTAACTAAATAAATTGGAAACCTTAAACCAGATATAATATAATAATACGTGATTTATACATTGCAAACAACATAAAAAACCCTAAATGTATGAATCCTATGAAGGAAATGTGAAAACAATTAGATACTTTAACCCTTTTACTACCAACTCTATAGTTAGCCATAAATTAGCATTATCAATTAACTTTGTTTTTGTATCGTTATTTTTCTAATTAAGATCACGAGACCTCCACTGGCTCTACCCATACATTTTTCTTGAATTGCTGCACTGCAACAAAAAACATTATATTCATACATAAAATTAGGTAAATAAGCTAAATTATATTTCAACCATGTCTCACACAAACATATCACATCTCCTTCTAGTATTTTAGCTTTTGCGTCTTCATCTAGGTTATATAAATTATTTATATCATTAATGTTCCAAAATACTAGAGTGAGACGCGTTGTTTTCTTTTTAATAGCTCGTGGTATTAATCTGGCTTGCTTTGCATCATTACAAGAGGGCCCTGCTGCTAGTGATGGGCCTTCTGGAGCTAGTCAAGAAGACTTTGAACTGTCGCCATCTTCCTTGCTGTTTTGATTATTGGATTGGAGCGCATTTTGTTTAACCATTTTCTCCGGTTGTTTCGTTTTATCAGGAGTGTCTTCTGATGGTTCACGTCCCCTCTTACTATGCGTGTAAAGTTTGTTTCGGTAAATTGAAACTTTAAGACCTTCTGCTTGGAGCTTCCTTTTCTCATCGCGAAGCGATTTTTGAAGAAGCTGCTCGTTTTTTGTCAAATATAAGCTAAGAAACAAGCTTGTATCCTTTAATAAATATTTCTTCTGAAATACTTGATCTCGGGTTCTTACGGCGGCAAATTGGATAAGTACAGGTCTACAATTACTGCTCTTCTTCCCAAGTCTAAAAGCGTTGTTTATATCGATTATTGTTAATACTATTTCCAGCTTATCATTTAAAGTTTGGATGAGTATATTAATAAGGTCAGAGTTGCTAATTTCATCTTCTACGAGGCCAGAGAGAATCAGTTTGTTTTTATTTATAGTTTTTTCCAGGCTATCTATGCGAAGCTGGTATTCTTCTAACTTAGATTCCATAGCCACAATCTTATCCGAATTGATCCTTATTGTATCGGAAAATACTGTGAAATCTGAGTTTAATTTTTCTACTTTATTCTCAATAACATCTAAAGCCTGTAGTTTTGCTAGTATTTGATCCAGTTTGCCATCCATTGTAATAATCACGTTGATACTGAGAGGTTATGTTATCCAGAATTGTACTTTAGATAGAGTACAACAACAACAAAAATTTGTGGGGCCTTTATTAAATAGTTATTGAAAATCTAATGCTATTTGCACAGGTAATTTTTAGCTTTTTATGAACTTTTTACTGAACATGAAAATGTAGTTGTTTATCTGTCAAAAACAATGTTGCCAATCATCACCTCAAGTAAACTTACAGTATGCGAAGTAAGAGATGGCCGAATTAACGAATTTCAAAATAAATCGAGTGGACAAAGATTATCATGAAATATTTTGACAAAAACCGCTTCACTACCTTGAAATTGTGTATAAAGAAGTCGTCCAGCTTGGTTTTTCTCTTGGCTCAGTTGCGTTCAGGCGAGTAATAAGTTGGCGAACTTTGACTCAGCTTTGTGTAGAATATAAATACATTCTTTTTCTCTTTTTCCGTTCCGGCCAACTCTGGCTACACGGACAGTACGTTGGTTAAATGGTGTTATACACTATGTAAGCTAAATATTTATATACAGGCAATTTTGATTGATTTTGAAAGAGTGCGCAAATTTAAAACTATTGACAGTAAAGTTTTAGGAATGTAGTGTTTTAAAAAATCTGGTTTACACTCTTAAAAAATTCAGATAATTAATAAGATTTATTTGTTGTTATATCTCGAATGACCTAAACTGTCAAAATGACAAAAAACGATCTTACACGAATAAATCTACTCATGGTTTGGTTTCAATATTGTCTACGTCACACATGACGCATTTAATGCACGTTTCAAAAGAGTTACATTTTCATTTCGATAAAAAGGTAATCAAAATTATAATTATTATAACTTATATTTGCTGAAAATTTATATCCAATAAGTATTTCTTAAAAAACCGTAGGCTTGTAAACCCCCATTCACAAGTTATTTAGTTACTCTGATATCAAATTAGAAGAACACATTTTAAATAGTATCTAGTAGAATCAATTTCTAAATGACATTTTGACAGTAAACCTAAACATGACACTTCAATCTGACATTTGAACGGGTTCAGCCAATCGCAAACATAGAAATCGAAATGATTCTAGAACTTTCTTTAACTTTTCCTAGTTTAAAAACAGGCTGAAACAGTTTACAATTCTATAATAAATATTAAATAAAATCTGTTAGTAACTGAAAGTTGCTGTCCTATCGTCAATAAATAGTTAATAGAAAACGCGGTGCATATTCAATATTCACAATTACAGAAACAGAAAACAGAGTCCACGTTATGCGTTAGAATATTTTCTTCTGTCCTCCATTCTGAATACGTAACGATGAAATAACAGACCTTAGAATAAAAACTACTTTTATCCTGATATAAATTTTAAATTATTAAATTCTTTTAGCATAACAAATGAGGCCAACAGCCCAGTTTAAAAGTCAAATACACATGCATTATTACCATATAATTTTCATTGACGAATAAAAAGAAAACGCAGTAGGCTGATAAATAATGCAGAAAATTCTCTTGTAAGTCGGCGGCGATAGGGAGGGGGGAGAAAGTTAGGGGAGACAACAAGGGAAGATCTTAGAGTGCGGTGGTGGACCAAGACTGAAACGCACTAATTATACAGGGTGTCACAGACAGCTTGACGAGTTAGGAAATCTTTTACAATGCCGAACAAGGGTGGAAAATCATTTTATAAGACTGACTGTGGTTCGAAACCAGTCCACAGTTAACTTGCGCAAATTTTTTACTATAAATAAGTTGATAGTTGATTACCGCACGGCACATACAGGGTGTAGCATAACCTCGGGTATTTTATAATTTATTCGCTAATTATGTACAGATCTTGAGAGAAATTATTTGTGCTACTGGGTTTATATAGTATATTATATATTGAGGGACTAAAGTGCATGATTTAATCCTGAGGGCGAAGTTTATTTCACGACCCGAAGGTGAGGGAAATAATCACGTGAGTGATTAAAGGTACTTTAGTCCTGTGGTATATACGCTATTTTTTGCACTTAATCCTCAAACGAATGCAATATAGTTTAAAAGAATACACATTTTGTAATTTTGACAGTAAATTTTATGACAAATATTTATATTGTTACTATAGATACTCTGTAACAAATAGCACGTATTTACTTGACAACGGGATTAATTAAGAACCTTAGTCCCTAAAAATAAAGACTAAAGAACAGTTTTAGTCCCGGAAGTGCAAAAATATTATTTTTAACATATTTTTGTCAATTTAATTAAAGTTGTTATAGTGAGAAAATTAATTGCCATTTATTTAGATGTTCATTAAATTTATTTTTAGTTGTTAATTATGTGATCCTAGTGTAGTGATGCCGCGAGACGAGACAAGACGAGACGAGAAATTTATTTATTCTTGTCTCGGTCATTTCTCGTCTATTCAATTATCGACTCAAGGAACTCGATACTCGTGTCGTCTCAATTTATCGACAAAAAATGTATGTATTGAAAACCTAGAAGTGAATTTATAGATATTATTTTGTATATACATTTCTGTTAAATTCTTGTTTTAAAAATATAAATATTTATAACAATACAAAAAAATTCGAAGACAATATAATATTTTTTTTAGTGTTTCGAGAATTCTCGATTTCTCGGGAACTTCTCATCTCGAAAATCCGAGACGAGAAATTTATTGGTTCTCGCCTCGACAAGAATGAGACGAGAAATTTCTCGTCTCGACGGCATCATTACTAATTTTTGAAAAATTGTTTTTGATCTGTAATCCACATATCAAAGATCAAACTGTACATAACCTTATCGTATTAGGATTATTTTTGGCCTGTGTAAGAAAAACTGTCCATTTTTTTTCAAAATGGTAGCCAAACTGAGCATCTTTTTCATCAAGAATCGTCTACTTTTTTATTATTTACTGAACTATAAATGTATCTAGTGGGAAGTACTTATTAATGAAAAGAATTTCGGTACTAAAACATTTCGTGCTAGAAATGGGCCATTCGAAGTAAAATGTCTCGGGCAGTATTTAATTATTATGATCGTGAATGTGTAATAACGTGAACGTGTAGCGTATAATATACAAGTTCGTCAGCAACACAATATACAATACGATACAAATTCATAATCATAAAACGTCCAACATATCCAGGTATACCAACATACAAACATACACACTCCACCATGGAAGTAAAGATAATTACAATAAACATAGTTGCATAACGTGTCGGCAATGTAACCGGACATTAAACAGTTTTAGTGCCGCTGAAATGGCGGCTGGCGCTACAATGTTGCGTGCCCCGACCCCTGCGCCGGCCCTGCCATATGCAGGGCCGGAACGAGGCCGTAAAACCCCCCCTAACTGCCCTGTTTCCAATACACAAGCCCATAAAAACTTTTTATATTAACAAACAAAATATTAGCTATATATTCCGAGCCATGCGTCATGGCTGCGTCTCTAAAGAAGGGATGTTATTGCTTTTTTAAATCAACTTTGTTTTGTTACTACATTTTTTAAACACTTCATCAGTGTTATAATAAATAGAACCACTTGAATCATTAATAAATAAAATATTAGTTATACATACATACAGAGTGTAACAAAATTGAAGGATGTATAATATTCGAGGCACTGAACATGAATCAAAAATAATTTTGTTGAAATTCGCAAATTAAAAAATCTGACGTGGCCATCACACAACCTTCCGCCATATCTAGACTTTAAACAGAAATGTATACGTACAATCTGGGTGCCTATTTAAAATATACAAATAAAAATCTAAAATATTCAAACACAGAAATTAGTATCACCTGAATCAAAAGATTCATTCACACGAAAACTCTTCTGTGTTGAAGCAATTTTACGTTCAGTTAGGAACTACATTTAATAGCTTAATTATGACTTATATAGCGCTAGTATGCCAACTTGTCACCCGTCTCATCTGTCAATATTTTTTATGCAAAAACAAAAATCAACCGAACATGGATTACAAGATTTCAATGTTTTATTTGATAAATTTATTTTTTAAATTTTACTGCAGTTCTTTAATGCTACCAGATAAAGACAATTTTTTTATAACGTGGATTGCAAATAACTTTTCCTCTTATTCTTATTACAAATAAATACTATATTTATCAAAATTTACAGAAATTTTTTACACTTAATCTTTTCAATCTACAAAAAATATCACTTCCGGTGAAGATATTTGTACCAAAATCTAATGAGCTCTTCCTATTCGTATACAATTGTAAAATACCAAATATCAAAATTTTTGGGTAATTCGTATTTGAGTTATCCAACAGACGGCATCGGCCCGGACCACACACATACACACACACACGCACACACACACATACATACAGACATCATCGGGAAACTATCAAAAATGAGTTGTAAGGACCCTAATTCGTGCGCATCCACTAAAAACTCACTACCCGATTTTTTTGCATGATTCCAATACCTTCCTTTACAGGTAAGCGGAAGGTAAAAATGGGTTCAAGCAAATGAGACATTCTGTAAGTACCTATAAATTACATTTTTCCTGTTTGTAAAATTATTATTACATTAATGTAATTACGCTAATAAATACTACATAACTATTGTTTAACTTTTTTGTATTTAAATGTGACAACCAGTGATACCCAAAATGATATTGTTTTGCAAACTACTGTTAATTTTACGAGTTTCAACAAAATTCTATTTCATTCATGATCAGTACGTCCAATACTATACACCCTTAAATTTTATTACACCCTGTATTTTAATGGCATCTTATACTCAACTTACTGATCATGAAAAAAAATGAATTTTTCAAAAATTCGTTAATTTCAGAGCAGTTTTTTCAAGCCATTGGATTGTTGATTGTATAATGGATATCTGATTAACTAGGAATGACTAAAATTTAATTTTAATTAATTATGCAGTGACAAGACGGTGGGAAAACTATCGTATAAGAAACTATCGATAGTACTATCGATAAGCATAATTACTGGATACTAATCGATAATTTGAGTTAAACGATAGTTTTTGTTAAACGATAAATGTTTCTTATCCGATAGTTTTTGTTTGTCGATAGTTATTATCAGACTATTATTGACATCATTGACAAATAAAAAATTCGAAAAGTGTTTATAATATAAATTATATTAGGTATCCTTTTGTAACGATAAACTGTATAGTTTACATGTAAATAAAATATTGTTTAAAACATCGATAAATTATCGTTAAACTATTGTTGAGCTATCGACAAACCATCGTTTAATTATCGATAAACTCTCCTTTAAGGAACTATCGATATCTATAGTTACATCGCAAATATCGATATATCGATAGTATTTTTTGTAGTTAGATCGATTGTACTAAGGATAGGTGGCACACCTGTAGGTATAGCAAGAATAGCTAATTTATGAAATTCCATTTGAAAACAGTGACCCAAAACTTTTGATTAAAAAACTGGAAACGAAAATTGCAAATTTAAACAAAATTCTTTCATTTCCATGATAACATGATAAGAGCACTTTGTCATTAAAATACTTTTTTGTCAAGAAAATTACACATCTGACGAAAAAATAGTTAAAAATCAGCCAAATTGACTATTTTTACTAATTTATTACTAAAATACCATTAAGTATTTCAATAATATAATTCCTTAGCACTCTAGAGTCATCTTTTAACTATCTATATATAAAATATGAACAGCGTAGATGTACTAGCAAGAGCTCAGATTGTAATATAGTAAGGTCTCTTTTTACCTCTCGCCTCATATTCTATAAGAGAGGTATTGTAATGGGTCAAAATTTTCGAGTATGAGTTTTTGGTGGATAAGCACGTTTCAGGGTCTCTACAATACGAATTTACTATTTTCACAATGATGTCTGTGTGTGTGTATGTGTGTGTGTGTGTTTGTATGAATGTATGGACTGACGATTTTTCGTCCACGATAACTGAAAAAGTATCAAACCTTTAATAACCAAATTTCATATTTAAGGTTTTAATAAGTATCTTAACACCGGATAACATTTTGGAAGAAATCCGCAAACCGGAAGTAGTACTTTTTGAAGCTTGATTAAGTTTTCTTTAAATATATTGGTACATTATTTATTTATGACAATATTTGCAATTAAAAATAAAAGAAAATATAATTATCTATGGGTACAGTTAATTATAAATACAATTTGCTGAATCTGGTAGTATTTAACAATAAAATAAAGTACAATTAATATTATATCTTGTTGTCCATGATATGAAATTTGTTTCTACATAAAATTTGAATTATTCTGACAGTGACAGTACAGTTGACATCTTTTGCTTGCATCTTGGTTTACATTATCGTTTACATCTTACATGAACATAAAACTATTAAAATGTAAGTAAAACTATTTATTAGATTAGTCTCGAGATTAGTAGAATAAGCAGAATTAGGCGAGAGGTCGTGTACTGGCCACAGCAGATTTTTCAGTATATTTTTGGAGGTTGGATAATTAAATTTATCTGAAGATGAGTTCGCAAAAACTGATCCTAACCTGAACAGATCTGAGTAAAGGGAAAAGATTTCTATTTCTATTTATATAAAAGCGCAGGGAATAATCTTCCAGGTTGCAGTAGTTTATGTGTTTCATTTTTCAAATATTAAAATAATAAAACATGTCTGTGTGGCTGATATAAATACCATAATGTATCTTCTAAAGCAACTCGTACTGCTAGCGATAAATCTTCTACATATAAACCTTCTCTTTTAAGTATCCATTTTGTAATAATGCCCTGCGCATTAAACCGTTTTCTTATTCGTTATACAGAGAGACGGGAATACGAACGAACGTACATACACATTGTAATGTAAACACTAGTATAAAGTTATAGCCCTACCGACAATGCAATCATTGTGCTGTTTTATTCATTGTAAAGAGAAAATACCTATAACTGGGATACTCAAGTGTTACTATTTATTAAATTATACACTGATTAGGTGTTGACAAAAATATTACAAAAACAAAACTTATTTCAAAATGCAATGACAGATATAGTAAACCACGGCATTTACATTCACATTTAAGAATAAGGAATAAGAATAAGAATAATTTTAAGAAAATTTTTAATCTAACCGAAGTGAAACGTGATTATATTTGTTTTTTTATATTTGATTATATTTATGTTTTTTATATGAATAAATGTATCCATACCCGCAAAATCGACAAGATTTGAGGCTATTTTAGTTTAAGTCATGCAAAAAATTGTGATATGTCTGTCAGAAATAAGGAATAAGGCGTAAATTTTTTGAGCCCACCTTAAAATATTTTCTTAGCACTCTCACGAACAATGCAAGGAATCGACTATTTAAAACAAAATTAATAAATTCTATTGCAGCAATATTGCGTTCAACAAGAGCCTTAAAATGATGTCTTCTAACGATTTAAAGTAGCGGTTCGTGGTAAGACAGTAACGTGTTTCCGACATTAAAATGCCGACCACGGCTGAAGAATCTTAACTGCGGCTTTTAACTCTGATGAGTCGATAATATAGTCAGCGACTTTGCCACGCGACACCTGTCACACAGGTACACACGTGGACGTAATACGTGTGAGGAAAAGTGAAAACATTCGAGGAATTCTACCAAAACAAGATTTTATTTCTTTCAGAACTAGTTGAGTAAGAAAGGCTAATCTTTTTTGTGAAAAAATGATAACCAGGAATATTTTCTTCGCTTATTTTCTATTTTGATGAGATGAGCTAAAAAATAGGTGACTATTGAGCATGTTACATGTACTTTGATATCTAAAGTTCCTTATTTTCACATTCAAAGACTGTAAACACTACAGACAGTGATGTAGGTATCACTTTTTTCTTTTCTTTCTCTTCATTTGCATGCAGGAAGCAATGAAACACTTTTCTCCCGAGTTGTGATTAGGTACAAATTTTATTTTGTGTAAAAAAATTAAACTGGAGCTGAATAATGTTTAAACTTGTTATATTTAAAGACAGCAAAGTATCTTTTCCTTCTTTATTTGCATGGAGGAAGAAATGAAACTCTTTTCTCCCGAATTGTGATTAAAAATATAAATTTAGTAAAGAAGGTGTGATAGTATTTTACTCGACTTTTAAACTATGGAGCGAATGGTGTCTAAACTTGTTATATTTAGAGACAGTAAAGTATAACTTTTTTCTTCATTTGCAGGAAGAAACGAATCACTTTTGTCCCGCGTTTCTGCTACAAATTTTATTCCAAATTCTCCATCGTTGCATCTTCTGTGAAACGGAAAGTTTCGTGTAAAGATTTTTATTGAGTTTTTGTATTACGTTGGAAGCGGCGCTAAGTTCTTGTGTAAATATTTCCGGCCAACGCCCTCGCGGCTCTGCCCCCCCTGCCCCCCACCAAGCCACCTCCCCCCCCCATCGGGCGTCTTATTGTCGCACTCCATTACGATAAAAATAATGAAATTAATCTAATTTATGCACTCGATTTTTTTTTATTTCGCCTTACTTCGGCCGGTTCCATATTCATGAAATTCATAATGGCGCCGGGGCCTCGCTCTCTTTGATTCTCTTTTTTCTTGTGCCTCGTCTCTGTTTGTTCCTCGTGCTGTTTCTTTTTAGTTACGCGACAATATAAACTTGAGCGGGCGTCCGTAATTAATGCAGATACACTGAATTAAATTATGAAACACTGAAAATGGTTTTTCTCCAATTGTTGCTAATGCTAATATTTTGTCGTGTTTTTGCGGCGCTCTCTTCAGAGGTACATTATGTCCGGGCTGTATTTATAGTCTTCTGGGTTTTATGTATACGCATATAAATTGTTTTTATATTTCAAAATTCTGCGTACAAACTTTTACAATGACGTCATAAATTTACATATTATGGTCTTGGTCGCGGTCCTATACTTGCGGTAGTATTACTTTCCCCGACTATATAATATACAGCGGACCCTTTATACTTTATATTATATTTTTGCTTTGCTTAATGTATTTCGTACACATTTCTTTTTATTGTTGCGCGTCGGTCGGGCTGGATGGAATATTTTATTCAGCTTTTTTTAAATATAATCTGAATTTTTTATTCTGACGGCTTAGGAAATAATTTATTGACGCGATACGGGATCTTTGTTCATTTATTTATTTATTCTTCTTTGCTACATTTGCATTCAAAAACACATTCCGTCCAGATTATAATAAACTTCAAACAGAGGCGTCCAAATTTTTTCACCACTAGTTCTTTTCTATAGCGTATTGTATTGTAATGTGTAATTTCTCTATTGAGTTAACAATCCTGGGAATAAATTGCAGCAGTAACTTAGCATTCAATTCTTCTTTCAGTAATCACTAATCGATCAGGAACTAAAAGTATTATTAAGAAATACAATTAAAGCCATTGTTTCTGTATCAACTACATACCAGACCTCATTATAAAACTTATTCCTTCTTAAAGTGTTTACTAACATTAATATTATTAATTAAATCCCATAATAGAGTAACTACTTCATTAGACTGCGTTCAATTCGCATTTTTTAAAAGTTCAATTATATAACATTTATTTATTGAAGAAGGAATCATAATGGGTATACCAGTTACTGTAGTTACAATTATGCGTTATTATTCATAATATTATGAATTCTTTTCCATCTTCAAATTACAAATTCAGTCAAGGTTTTCTTCATTGTTATATTGTAATTTTGTAATGGAAAGAAAATAGAAAATTTATGAAATTCCATTTGAAACAATGACCCAAAACTGTTTTATTGAGAAACTTGCTAGTTTAAAAATCTGACGTGGCCATCACACAACCTTCCGCCATATCTAGACTTTAAACAGAAATGTATACGTGCAATCCGGTGCCCATTTAAAATATACAAATAAAAATCTCAAATATTCAAACACAGAAATTTGCATCACCTGAATAAAAAGATTCATTCACAGGAAAACTCTGCTGTGTTGAAGCCATCCTCCGTTCAATTACTACATTTAATATCTTACTTAGGACTTCTATAGCGCTAGTATGACAACTTGTCACCCGTCTCACCTGTCAATATTTTTTACGCAGAAACAAAAATCAACCGATCATGGATTACAAGATATCAACGTTTTATTTGATAAATTTATTTTTTAAATTTTACTGCAGTTCTTTAATGCTACCAGATAAAGACAATTTTTTTATAACGTAAGTTGCAAATAACTTTTCCTCTTATTCTCATTACAAATAAATACTATATTTTTCCAAATTTATATACAATTTTGACAATTAACCTTTTCAATCTTCAAAAAATATCACTTCCGATGAAGATATTTGTACCAAAATCTAGGGAGCTCTTCTAATTTATATACAAATGTTAAATACCAAATATCAAAATTTTCGGGTAATTCGTATTTGAGTTATGCGACTAACAACCCTTGACCACACACACACACACACACACACATACACACACACATACACACAGACATCATCGTGAAACTATCAAAAATGAGTTGTAAGGACCCTAATTCGTGCTCATCCACTAAAAATTCACCACCCGATTTTTTGCATGATTCCAATACCTTCCTTTACAGGTAAGCGGAAGGTAAAAAAATCTTTCTGTTCCTCGATAAGAGTGAGTTGCCATTAAAATATATATACGAAATTGTAAATCACTCTGTATAATATTATACCGTGTGTTCAAGCATCATGGCTGGTAGTGGACCAAGGTAGATTTTTTTTGCAGTTTAACTGAAATTGGTAATAGACCGGGAGCTCATGACAGGTGATGGTCTCCGATTTCATACAGCATGCCTTTTGGAGGATACCATATTGACCCTATGACAACATAGAAAAACGAGTATTAAACCCTTGCACGCTTTCCGATCATATGGAAAAAACTTTTCCGAAATTTTCCACCCTTGGACCAACGATGACTGCATGCCAATTTGGTTATAGGTGTTTTATCACACGAATGTCGGCATGCTGTATAAAAACGCGCAAAATCATATTTTTTATTACAAGATCATGTGAACGTTTGAGCCCTTTGGGATCCTGCGAATCGCATGCCTATAATTTTTAAGACTTTAAATGTGTTTAAGTTTCTTTTTCTAAAAGGGCATGCATTATTAAATCAGAGAAAAACACAAAATTTTTGTGCAAGTGGAAAAATGCAATTTTCCTTATGACCGGAAAGCGCTTTTCTTTGTTATCATAGGGTCAATATACTATCTTCCAAAAGGCATGTTGTATGAAATCGGAGACCATCACCTGTCATGAGCTCCCGGTCTATAAGGAAATTCAACGATTTTGCATAAAAATATATTTATTATTCAAAACTTTTGATCACTTGATACGATTTCTACAATTTAACTGGAATGCGTCCTGACTGGATTCGAACTAGAGCGCATTTATTTTAAATATAAAAATTTTACAATTGCCTTGACGAACCTAGGACTTATCGTACTGATCAGATCATGACCACAGTAAAAATAATCACGTTCTAAATTTCGCATTAGTACTTTTCCAAATCCCGCTAAACCCCCCTTTCCCAGTGGAATCCCCGCTTTCGAATTTCGATTCCCCGTGATACCAATATGAATTACGCGGCTAATTCGATTCTTAGTCTTCGGGTGTAAAATTGCAATCGGAAGTGATGCGTTGGGACTGCGTGCATTCACACGAAGATTGGACCCGGCGGTGCCGCGTTCGAGCCCGGTCACCGGTCACTTGATGATCGGATGACGGTAATAATTATCAACGCCAGCGTTGATCAGTTTGTGACTGAGGGACAGGTGTACATTACAGGGTTGTTGAACAGTTTTCGAATTGCGTGGGAATTCGGCAGTGCCAGGAAGGGACTATTTAGTATTTTGTCAGATTTCAGCCTCGTTCACAATACGAAATTAGTAGTAGTCAGTAGTTATAGTTAATCAGATAGTTCTTACTACTGTCGTTCACAATTACAAAATTAATGTTGTAGGGTGTTTTTTTTAGACGTGTGGTTTTCAAGAAGAAATAAAACGCATATAATTTAATGTTATGGCCAAGAATTTAGCTTTATTATAAAGATAAGGGTTTGCCATTATGTTTTAAAAATGATTTCGGGCAAGTGGCCGCCGCGGCTGGTTCGAATAAATTCCAGTCGAGAGGCCCAATTTCCGACCACTTTTGTAGCAATTGGGGCCGTATGTCAGCAATAACGCGCCGAATATTCTCTTCCAAGGCGTCAATCGTTTCGGGCTTATCTGCGTAGACAAGCGACTTCACATAACCCCACAAGAAATAGGCCAGCGGTGTTAAATTTAAATTAAATTTAAAAAAATTAAATTTTCTTGTGAAAATCGGGATCGGTGGCCATCTCGTTTTGGGCCCATTCACGGACGTGCAACGCGCTTGATGGTCGTTTGGCTTCAATTTTTGCACGAGTTGGATTTTGTAAGCCCGAAAACCAAGATCCTTCCGCAAAATCTTCCATAAAGTGGATGGGCACAGCTCCAATTGTTGCGCGCGATGGCGGATGGACTCATTCAGGTCTTCTTCGATACTCTGCTCCACAGCAGCAATAGCGTCTTCGGTGCGCACTGTACGGCGTCTCTGAGGATGCGCATTATCCACTAGAGTAAACGTGGTGCGAAACCGATCCATGATTGTTCGAATTACCGACTCTGCTGGGCGATTATGTCGACCGAATATTAAACCCAGCGCGCGATGCGTCGCGCGAACCGAACCATTATTTTGGTAATAAATTTGCACGATTTGCAAACGTTTTTCAGGAGTAAGTCTATTCATTATGAAATGGCAAACCAAACTGAGCATAAATCAAGTGACAGCTGTCAAAAAGATCATCTCCGAAAAAAGTAGTGTCAACTTGAAAACCACATGTCTAAAAAAAACACCCATTAGTTAGCCTAGTAAAAGAAACTAGTTTTGAATTTAGCGTCAGAATTTGGAAATGTTAGTTTGTTCGCTTATAAGTATATTTTATGTTTGGTTTACTTAGTTGCCTTTCGTAATAATCCTTTTATATAAATGGCTAACGAAGCATTTATAAATATGATATTATAAATGTCTCTATGACAAAGGTGACCTCGAATATTAATTTTTTCTTAGACACCAAACGTCAAAATAAATTCTCGTTCTAGATTCTGATTGGTAGTTTATATAAATCATTACTACATGTTTGGCGTTTGCAAATCTGTGCTAACTGTAATTACGTGGAGCTAATTTCGTTATTGTGAACGCTACAAGTGAAATGCTTATGTCAAATCACTAACATTAACTATACCAACTGACTATAACTACTAATTTTGTTTTGTGATTGAGGACTGGCTGACTGGATATTCCATCTTCAGCAGATATGCAAGGCCCAAGCACTTTAATTTCACGACTAATAAAATGTCCACTAATTCGACCGCTAGCTCTTGGACTATTATTTTATGAATTATAAAAGTACACTTTTCGACTGCGCTCCAGCCAGTGACCTCTATATACATAATGGACGTGCGTCTTGGGTAATATATGTGTCTCCACCGAAAACGCAACCCGCATAACTGGTGGACTGGGGTTTTCTGTCAAATTTTTGTGTATTGATAGTCCAAGCAATGTTGTCCATTTTTTGTTCACATATTTTATGCAAAAATAAATATTACAAAATTTTTGAAGATAAATACATTAAATACTGGTTTGACACTTACAGAGTAAAATAATTCAATAAAACATAAAGTTACAAATATTGTCTTAGCCCTCTTGGCTGTGTCTAACTATATTCAGTTGACGCGATGCGCAGGCGCACTTTTCACTTTTAGAAAGAGAGGTCCAGTCCACCATGACAGATAACTGGAGACAGTCCCTTACATTGTATAGATATAGGAGACGCAGGTCCATTATGTATATAGAGGTCACTGGCTCCAGCCATCCCCTGTATTGGTATCTTCTATATCTGGATGCGCCGCTAAGCTAGCTAACTCCGTCTCACTCTTGTCGTCTGTCGTGGCCTCTATGGGAGAAATTTGTATATTTATTCGGATTTAAAAGTATATAACTTGTTCAATAATAATCAAATCAAAACAAACTAAACTTTATACAAAAGTATGCACATTTCTACCTTGGAATATAAAGTTTAAATTTTTTACCTTCCGCTTACCTGTAAAGGAAGGTATTGGAATCATGCAAAAAATCGGGTTGTAAGTTTTAAGTGGATGAGTACGAATTAGGGTCATTACAACTCATTTTTGATAGTTTCTCGATGATGTATGTGTGTATGTGTGTATGTGTGTGTGCGTGTGCGTGTGTGTGTGTGTGTGTGTGTGTGTGTGTGTGTGTGTGTGTGTGTGTGTGTGTGTGTGTGTGTATGTGTGTGTGTGTGTATGTGTGTGGTCCGGGCCGATGCCGGATGTCGCATAACTCAAATACGAATTTCCCAAAAAAATTGATATTTGGTATTTTACAATTGTATACGAATAGGAAGAGCACATCAGATTTTGGTACAAATATCTTCACTGGAAGTGATATTTTTTGAAGATTGAACAAGATAATTGTCAAAAATTTATATAAATTTTGATAAATATAACATTTATTTGTAATAAGAATAAGAGGCAAAGTTATTTGCAACTTACATTATAAAAAAATTGTCTTTATCTGGTAGCATTAAAGAACTGCAGTAAAATTTAAAAAATAAATTTATCAGATAAAACGTTGAAATCTTGTGATCCATGTTCGGTTGATTTTTGTTTCTGCGTAAAAAATATTGACAGGTGAGACGGGTGACAAGTTGACATACTAGCGCCATATAATTCATAAGTAAGATATTAAATGTAGTAATTGAACGGAGGATGGCTTCAACACAGAAGAGTTTCTATGTTTGAATATTTTAGATTTTTATTTGTATATTTTAGGGACACTGGATTGTATACGTATACATTTACGTTTATAAGTCTAGATTTGGCGGAAGGTTGTGTGCAGGCCATTTCAGATTTTTAATGTATGCTGTGCAGAAACAACAACAATTAACAGCAAAAATGAGCTTTACCCAGTCGTGGTTGTTAGTAGAGGAAAAACTGACTCTCTTCGAATCGCGCTCAGCTCTGAAAATTTCCCGGTACGGTTGTGAGTTTTCGTTTTCCGCTTTTGACGGTTTGACCCTCAGTGCAAACAAATCAGGTGTACCGCTGTTCACCGATGATTTCAGCCGCAAATCGTTCCGATAATCCGCGAGCGATAGCCCCCGCCGCCGCCGCCCCGCCCCGCCACGTTAATTATGAAATAGTGTGTGAGCGTGACGCACCGCGCGCGTGAACGTGGTGACAGCTCACGCTGCCCGGCCCACTATGCCCATGCAACAGCGACAGCGTTCCTGTCGGTCTAATTGTTTTGTAGCGCATGTTATTTAATGTAGTGCCTACTCAATTTTTGCTTTCAGTGCCTGTAATATTGGATGTAACCGGATACTTATTCTGTAAATTTGTAACCTTGAAATCCTTTGTTCAACTTTACAGATTTATCTAATTTTGATAACAGTCTTCTACAAAAAATCTACGAATATAATGGCCGTTTTGCACTACGCTAAATATTGAACAAGAAATTGCGCAACAAATTGAACAATATCTTGAGCAATAAATTGCTTTGTTACCTCTCGCCTCATATTCTATAAGAGAGGTATTGTAATGGGTCAAAATTTTCGAGTATGAGTTTTTGGTGGATAAGCACGTTTCAGGGTCTCTAGAATACGAATTTACTATTTTCACGATGATGTCTGTGTGTGTGTGTGTGTGTGTGTTTGTGTGTTTGTTTGTTTGTGTGTTTGTATGAACCGAGGATTTTTCGTCCACGATAACTTAAAAAGTATCAAACCGTTTATAACCAAATTTCTTATTTAAGGTTTTGATAAGTATCTTAACACCGGATAACATTTTGGTAGAAATCTGCAAACCGGAAGTAGTACTTTTAGTAGTTTGGAAAAGTTTTCCTTAAATATATTGGTACATTATTTATTTATGACAATTTTTGCAATTAAAAATAAAAGAAATTGTGATTATCTATGTGTACAGTTAATTATAAATACAAATTGCTGAATCTGGAAGTATTTAACAATAAAATAAAGTACAATTAATATTCTATCTTGTTGTCCATGATATGAAATTTGTTTCTACATAAAATTTGAATTATTATGACAGTGACAGTACAGTTGACATCTTTTGCTTGCATATTGGTTTACATTATCGTTTACATATTACATGAAGATGAAACTATTAAAATGTAAGTAAAACTATTTATTAGATTAGTGGAATAAGCAGAATTAGGCGAGAGGTCGTGTGGTGGCCACAGCAGATTTTTTTTAATGAACTCTGTTTTATACTGGGACAATTTTATATTTCTACATACAATATTTAGTTTGTGATTCTGCTCAATTCGCATATAATAATAATTTGACAGCCGCGCTTATCTATTTTTTCAGACAATTTACGAAGCAATGCATATTTCACACAATTTGCTGTATGATACTACACAATTTAGATTGTTTCAAAAATTGAACGAGCTTAAGTATCTTATATCTTGATTTTTGGTGACTTAAGCCTGTTTCACATAGACCGGGAGCTCATGACAGGTGATGGTCTCCGATTTCATACAGCATGCCTTTTGGAGAATAGCATGTTGACCCTTGACAACATAGAAAAACGGGTATTAAACCCTTGCACGCTTTCCAGTCATATGGAAAATTGCATTTCTTCTTGCACAAAACTTTTCCGAAATTTTCCAGCCTTGGGTCAACGAGGACTGCATGCCAATTTGGATATAGGTGTTTTATGACACAAATATTCTTTTCATCGGCATGCTGTATATTCAAACCCCTAAAATCATTTTTATTACAAGATCACGTGACCGTTTGAGCCCTTTGGGATTCTGCAAACTGTATGTCATAATTTTTAAGATTTTAAATGTGTTTAAATCAAAGAAAAACACAAACATTTTGTGCAAATGGAAAAATGCAATTTTCCATATGACCGGAAAGCGTGCAAGGGTTTAATACCCGATTTTCTTTGTTGTCATAGGGTCAATATTCTATCCTCCAAAAGGCGTTTGTATGAAAAGTGTTATTCTAGGACTACATTGAATTAATAATATTTTATTAAGAGGATATTATTCCTACCGAATTTTCATTTTGACAAATTCAGTTTACCCCACCCCCTCCTACCAAAACGATCAGAAATTTACGTCAGAGATAAACACAAGTTAAAACCCCGGCCCTTTTGTGACACTATCATGAGTTACGCCGTAAAATAGGCAAAATTTGTTCAAAAGTGATCATTTTCTGGAACAAAATACAGCCGCAAAAACAAACTTACAAGCTTGAAATTTTGTATACTTCTAAATAAAGGTTGTGTACAGTCCGCTATCTCAGTAATATATCAATATTTAGGTTTTTTATATACTTAATATATTGTCAAAAATTGGTGTATTTTATTAAATTAATTAAACATTTTGCCAACATTGAAAAATGAATAATTTGGAGTTAGCGCACTATTTTCATCTCTTATGCATAGAATAGTAAAAAAATTAATACTATATGTTGTACCATGCAATCAGGATTTGTTCCAGAAAAATAGTCTTTTTTTCGGGTGGAATTATGTCCTCTTAAGGTGCGATAGCTCTTATATTCTGTTTTATTGTTAAACACCGAATATCTTAATTCTGTTTTCGGGCCAATTAGGTATAATATGAATAAGACATCTTTAGATAGCGTTAATTAAAGATATAAATAACTCTAGGGCCATCAATTCACACCATTCCTCCCCACCTCCGGCATTATATCGGATGCACATTAATTACAAACTTGCGTAAAACGTAATATTACATTCCCGCCGTCATCCGAATGTTAAATTACATCAAAAGTTTCCTGCCTCCGCGCGGTGTTTGTTTCTGTCGCTTGGTTACACGCCGCCCCCGCCGCCGCCACCGCCCCAGCCGCCCGGATTATATTATAATGGAAATTAAGTTTTAATTGACAGTGCGGATAATTTCTAGAATTGCATTTCGCGGTCGGAGCGAGAATGTCAGTGGGGGAGGGGGGGATGCGTGAGGGGGGCACACATTCAAATGTAAGGTGTATGTACAGCAAATTTTTCTTAAAACCTCTTCGCTACCTTGAAATAGTGTATAAAGAAGCCGTTCGGCGCAGTTTTTCTCTTGGGTCAGTTGCGATTAAGAGCATTCTGCACAGCAAGAATATACACGTAAAAAGCACTTTACACGCATACACCTCATCGACACATGGTTGCACATTTTAACAAAAACAAATTTTTATATGGTAGATAAGGGATAAAACTTCGTTCTATTAGTGCCATTTTTTCTGTTTTGTACCGAAGTTTTAGTTTATAAAATAAAGAAAACTACATTTTTTACCTCTAATTTTCTCGAAATCAAAAAGTTTTTTCTAAAAAATAACACTACCCCAACGTAGATTAAACTTTAAACTACATGATTCAAGTTTAAAATATCATGTTCTGCGAAATATAAAGAAAAATCTGTAGGTGCTTCTAAACGCCTGCAAGCAGTTGAAAGTAAGTAATTTCGACCGTTGAAAGTGCACTAATAGAACGAAGCTTTATCCCTTATCTACCATATAAAAATTTGTTTTTGTTAAAATGTGCAACCATGTGTCGATGAAGTGTATAAGTGTAAAATGCTTTAACGTGTATATTCTTCCTGTACTGAATGCTCTTAAGCGAGTAATAAGTTGGCGAATTTACACTCAGCTCTGTGTAGAACATAGGCACATTCTTTCTCTCCATTTCCGTTCCGACCAACTCTGGCTGCACGGACAGTACATCAAGCTTCAGATAAGTCACATGTATTTCTAACCAGTTTTAAAATATGGCATAAAAATTGGGATTATACAAAGTGATCATAAATGATTGATCTAAAAAAGTATAAGGGAGAAGCCATTAAATTTTTAAAAAACTGCTAGTTATCGTTTCTAAAAAAATTGTAACATACAAACGAACGAACGAACTAACACATAATCTCAAAAATGTGTAATTCGTATTCTAGAGACCCTAAAACGTGCTTATCTGCCAAAAACACACTGGAAAATTTAGACCCATCACAATATCACTCTTATAGAATATGAGGCGAGAAGTAATAAATGTTGATATTATATTTATAAATCACCACAATATTCATAAGAACAGTTTGGGTATCACTGATTTACTACACTTAAATAATATTTTGAGCACAACGTTATTGTAGAGGAATACACTAAACCTGTTGAAACCTAGCTTGCGCTGAATTAGAAACCGAAATTTGCAGGTTCAGTTCACAACTGAATGTCGTAGTGCATTTATCAATGTTTATAAGATAAAATAAATAATTTTGTGTATATATTTTGATGTGTTTAAGTGTAGAAACGTCTATAAATTTCGTGTAATTGAACTACTAATGCGTAAAATAGTATAAAATTAATAACGACTATTTTAAATTGACAGTGTAGTGCCATAAACAATTTAAAGACTTTCTGGTACACCTCATCATCGTCAGAGTAAAACAAAGGTTAGCATTGTATTTATATTATAAAATATTGACGCATCTTAAGCCCTGTTCACACATAGACACATAGAAGACACACATACACAACAGTAAGAAATACTGTGTGCTGTGTGTGTGTGTTGCTTGTTAAATAGAGGCGCCGCTATTTTGTGGCTTCTATGTAAGTAAAGAAAAATCAGTCACACATTCTTTCTTTTGATTTTGTTGCCTGTGTGTCTTCTATGTGTCCATGTGTGAACCCATTGGACAGAATAACTTCAAACTATATAGAAATTTAAAAGATATTTATTTAAATAATCATGGGTGTTGCCAATTTTTCGAATGGCAAAAAAGTTTACAAAATGGCTTCTTGGATCCCCTGCGTTCTGTATTAAAAATAAAATATAGTAAAAAGTTTGCAAGTTGGAGTAGCAAAATATGTTTATTATAAAATGTGGCTCATATTTTTTCCTAAGTGTTTTTAAATTAAATATAACATTATTATAGTAAAAACTTGGTTGAAATATACTTGAAACTTCAGTAAAGTTTCCAAGGCGGTCGATATTTCAATATGAAAGTTTCAAACACTTGCACAAGTATCCGAATCAATTACTCGAGCCGTATATAGAGGTCTTAAGAGCTTAAAGAAATATCATTATATTCATTTCTTATTCATAATATAAATATACCAATAAAATTAACTGGCTCGCTGCGTTTACTCAATAAAAAACTAAACTTTCTTATAATTCCAGGAAAACTACTGTTGTTGAGTAAACATTATCATTATGGACTTCGGTAATATAAATATACTTATTCATTTAAATAAAACGTTCGATAAAGTACATGTTGTGTGCTTAAGTAAATGTGACTATATTTAATATGAATTATTTATAGTTTCTTTTATTTTATTATGTATTTATTGTGGTTAAGATAATCATACTTCTTTTCACATTAATAAGTCCATGTGATAAAATGTTTTAATATATCAATTCTTACATGATAATGATAAATATTTTACAAAAATGCTGCCCACGATTTTGTATTTATTTTTATTTTGTAACCGACTATAACTTAGGTTCGAATCAAGTCAGGCAGTACACATTTCAGTTTAAAGCCCTGTTCAACAAGGATTCTTTGACGATTCTTTCATGCTTCTGAGCCTCTGAAAAAAATCTGCTGTGGCCAGCACACGACCTCTCGCCTAATTCTGCTTATTCTACTAATCTAATAAATAGTTTTACTTACATTTTAATAGTTTCATGTTCATGTAATATTTAAACGATAATGTAAACCAATATGCAAGCAAAAGATGTCAACTGTACTGTCACTGTCATAATCATTCAAATTTTATGTACAAACAAATTTCATATCATGGACAACAAGATACTGGAATTTCAAAAAAATAGAATATTAATTGTACTTTATTTTATTGTTAAATACTTCCAGTTTCAGCAATTTGTATTTATAATTAACTGTACACATAGATAATTACAATTTCTTTTATTTTTAATTGCAAAAATTGTCATAAATAAATAATATACCAATATATTTAAGGAATACTTTTTCAAACTTCAAAAAGTACTACTTCCGGTTTGCGGATTTCTACCAAAATCTTATTCGGTGTTAAGATACTTATTAAAACATTAAATATGAAATTTGGTTATAAACAGTTTGATACTTTTTAAGTTATCGTGGACGAAAAATCGTCAGTCCATACAAACATACACACAAACACACATACAGACATCATCGTGAAAATAGTAAATTCGTGTTCTAGAGACCCTAAAACGTGCTTATAAAACTCATACTCGAAAATTTTGACCCATTACAATACCTCTCTTATAGAATATGAGGCGAGAGGTAAAAATCACTATTTTGAAGCTATCAATGAGTTAGAAATAATGCTTCTTACTTGACAGACAATTATGTTTCTCAAAAATCAGAAACACGAAAGAATCTTCAAAGAATCCTTGTGTAAACAATGTGCATTAAGTCATAGATAACGCATATTCTTAAATATTATTACATCATTAATATAAATGAATAAAACATTAATTTACAAACTGATAAGTAAAATAGTATATTATTTAACGAGCACATAATGTAGGCTATAATTCAAGAGAATATAAGTTGTGTTGAATAATGGACTCATTATACATTAGTGTAGAATTATAAATTATAAACCTTCTACCTTATTATTATAGTTTCTTTTGGAAAAGTGCATCTTAAATGACAAACAAATAAATAAAATAAATTACAACAGATACGATCGAAGGAGCTAATTTCAATTAAAATGTACCTAGTGATTAGTTTAGAAATACCGTGATGAAAAAGCCTATTACAGTGTCTATTTCCTGTGACAAATATCAGCAATAGATTGCTCATAAAATCGTCGCGCAATTCAAATCAGTAAATTCGTATTTGCAAAATTGTCGGGGATTACACCGTCGAATAATCGAAAATTAATTCAAAAATCGTGTGTATTACCCTCGGCCAGTAGATTACATTCGCTCCGGGCGAGCACCGTGTTAGGCGTCGGGACGATTAGTGGCGCCGCTGACCGCCGCCGCGACGCTCTGTCAACCGGAAGACATAGCATGACAGCGAAGCGCGGGAAATTCGATTCTGGGGGGAAATATTCACAGGCTTTACTGGATCTTTTAGACTTGGAAATTAATAAAATAAACAATAGTTATTATATACAGGTTCATTATGATTATATAGGGTCTTTCATTAAGAGTGATAGGATTTTAATTTTAAATAAAACGTCAACGGTTTGACATATCAATTTAGTTTTTGCTTTATTTGGAAGCTTAGACAATGCAGTTATGTTTGGAACAAGATATCGTTCAAATGTCCACCACGGCTTTGTTGACACTGATCACAAGATCGCTCCAATTTGGCAGAATTTGGCCATTTACAACACTGGCCGCTACAGCTGTGATTTTCTCCTCACTTCTTGGTGGCTTATTGTCTTATGTTAACTCAAACTTTATCACAGTGCGTAGAGTAATGGTGAGGGCGACCCAATTCTGGGGTGAATAAATGTTGAGCACCCACAACTGAGCTCGAACTTTGGTAATATTTTTTTATTATTTCCAACCGGCCTAGATGCGTCAAACGCTGCATCATAAAACTGCACATTATACTAAATAATTTGACACCTAGAAGTAAATAAAATATATATCAGAAACCGAGAAATCTTTATTGAAAAAACTATCACTCCTATTGAAAGACCCTATACTTCAGGAAAAATATTATGGGCATATATTTCATAACGTAAAATTCGAAAAAATTAAGATAACTTATGTAAAATTCCACTTATAATAATTTTAGGTTAAATCATAATGATATTATTCATAGCTACAAAAATTCTACTTAGACAAGTGTATTTAGTTTTTATATGGAAAAAAATTGACTATGTTTGAAAGAAATCATTAATTTCCCTCAGTAATTCTCAAAAATTAAATGTCAAACATAGGAGCCAACTTCACCCCGTGCTTAATATGTCAGTTGCTATGTTCAGCCCGTGACTAAAAACGGCCAAAGCCACGGCTTGTCGAGGTGTGTTTAAAATGTTACTTTGCGCCACGGAAACCAGTTCGTTAAATGATGTTTTTGCACTTCCGGGACTAAAACTCTTCTTTAGTCTTTATTTTTAGGTTCTTAATTTGATCCCAAGGGATTCTTTTTCATATTTAATCCCGTTGTCAAGAAATTGAATTAATTATTCCCGTTGTCAAGTAAATACGTGCTATTTGTTACAGAGTATCTATGGTAACAATATAAATATTTGTCATAAAATTTACTGTCAAAATTGCAAAATGTGTATTCTTTTAAACTATTTTGCATTCATTTGAGGATGAAGTGCAAAAAATAGCATATATACCACAGGACTAAAGTATCTTTAATCCCTCAGGTGATTATTTCCCTCACCTACGGCTCGTGAAATAAACTTCACCCTCAGGATTAAATCATGTACTTTAGTCCCTAAATATATAATATACTATTTAATACCAGGAGTAGAAAAAACAATTTAATATTTATTTTGTTGGACCCCACTACAAATTTCATCATATTATTATTTTTAGTAATCCTTCATATCTGAGAAAACTAACTCATGAAACTCATGCTTACTAAAAGTAAATTATATTTCGTTATCGAGTACCTCTGTCTAGGAATATAATCCACGCTCCACGTGTACAGAAAATGATGTATTTCCACGGCCTCCCATGATGGATGGTGGGGCAAATTTGATTTTAAAACTGTCGTCCTATCTGTCTGTATATTGCTTAATATAGGATGCAATTCTGCGTTGTTATTACATGGAGGCGGCTATGGATGGGCGGGGAGGGGGCAGGGCACGTGCAGTGGCGGCGCACTAGGGAATTGGCGGGTGATTGGTTATCGATGTAATTTGTATTGCAATGTAAACTTTTTTAAATACATCTAGTCTGAATTATTAGTTTGCATTTTGCATGAAAGTTTTTACAACGAATGTAATCAAACTACGAGAAATGTAAATAAATGTGAAATACATTAAAATTAGCCGTATTTCTGACTTTGCAGCTGGTTTCGTTCGCGTGGTATAAGCGAAGCTTCGAAGCCACAGGTGTTACTAGTGTCCAAATATTTTAAAACGTTCATTATTTCAATCACTGCGACCGGCATACGCGAAATGCACATCCGCAAATTTCACGCAAACCATTCACAGCTTTTCTAAAGCGCCGTTCACACGAGGATTCTTCCATACTCTGAATTTTAAAGAAGTAATCCTGATTATTCACATCATCTGTCTTCTGTCAAAAAAAGACCAATAAAAATGCAGAATATTGAATTTCACAGCTATTCAAAATGAGTGGACTTGATTATTTTGTACTAGTAAGGTTGTGTGTCGACTATTCACTACTAGTATTTTTAGGTGACTATTTAACAAATGAACATTTTTATTATAATCTAGATTTCCCATTTTTATTGCACCATTTCTGTCTCTGGGTTTTCTTCAAAGGTCTAGAACATTTTTCACTTGAAATTCACTATTATTATTTTGACTCTTCTTGCTAAATAATCAGGTAACATTGTGCTCAGCTGTTTCAAACGTTAGTAACCTAACATATTTGTTATGGACAAAAATTAGATTTTCTCCAAATTAGAAAGGTAATGATCAACGGAAAAATATTGTAACTAACTCATGTGTTAATATGCGATTAATAATCTCGACAATTAACGTGTTAGCTTCTCTCACGCGTTAATATGTCTCAATTATTAATCGCCCTTATTAACACACTAGATAGTTAAATAACTATTTCATAATATTGCTCGTATTATGTCTGTACTAATAATAAATAAAATCTCGATTTTTAAACGCGTCACTCAATGATTGCTGTCACTGTGACATTGATAGATGCCGCTTTGTCATTGACAACTGTCACTTTGACACCGCCTACCTTAAGATTATGGTCGGGGAAGTACTGTAGTGGCCACAGCAGATTTTTTTAAATAGTTTTTGGTCAGTAGAACATACTGAAATATACAGGGTGAGTCAGCTAAGTGTTCCCTATTTCATTTGTTTGTAAAGTCTCAAGTTTTTGTGTAAAGTCCGCCAAATTTTTGCTGTAAATACAGTAGCCACTTGAGTTTTTGTTCGCAAAGTTTTATCATTATTGCTCTATTGCTTCCTAATTGGTGACTGAAATAATGATTAATTAATTAATGATTAGTCAAACGACTATTTGTAGGATTTTAAAGGACCTTAAGTGGCATCCTTATAAGATTCAAATTCTGCAGGCAATTTCTGAAGAGGATAAAGCAAACCGATTGGAATTTGCAGAAGACGAAATTGAACGAATGAATGAAAACCCTAGTCATCTGAATAACATCATGTTTTCTGATGAGGCACATTTTCATCTTGATGGTGAATTTAATAGACACAATCATCGGTATTGGTCAGATGAAAATCCCCACTGGATTGCTGAACAATCCTTGCACTCTCTTAGAACGACTGTTTGGGCTGCAATTGGAGATTTTGGATTAATTGGTCCAATTTTCACATTGAAGTGAACCACTCGTGAAGTTTTTGTCTGATCGATTTGAAATTTCGGCAGTAAAAATTCCTTTAGATAGTTCATGTTTTGCAAAAATTTTGTCACTTTCTGATAAAAATTGCCTAAGTTATAAAAAATCCAAATAGGGAATAGTTAGCTGACTCACCCTGTAGATTCAAATTTAAAGGCAATATTGATAAGCAGTATTTTGATATCAAAATGCTTGATTGAATGACATTTTAGTAACAACATTAGAAAATAAACTAGATTACTGGCTATGGCAGTAGTATGTAAAAATAATTAGGCTTGTTTCCAACCGGATAAAAAATTCAAAATACAGGAAAACTTTTTTACGCGGACGTTAATTATTTACCCCTGCGAAAAAATTAAAAAATTGTTTGTTGTAGCTGAGAATATTCATGGCACACTGAGTCGGTACAAAGGCGTTATTTATTCACGATATCATGATGATTAATTATTGAATTAGTTGGCTGTGCTGCTACAAGTAATTCATGTAATTCGTGCTGCGTGAATTTTCACCCACTTAAGGCAGCCAATACCAAATTCACTTACCGTTCCCATAAAAATAACCGCATTCAATATTCATCGCATCCGTCCTATGAATTATATAATTTTAATAACAAAGTCATTTATTTATTTAGCTTTGTAAGTTATACTCTCACGCTAAGTAGAATCATTAATTATGAAAAATCGAATTTTGTAAAAGCTGCTGCATTAATTAGTCAGTACTATACTTTATCTTCGAATATATTTTACTTATATACATAACCATCATACCTTTTTTCTCAATTTGAGTGGAATCATACTTTTAGAAACTAACTTTGGAATTATATTTTTCGTACCACTGGTTTGACAGGTTACAGTAATGAACAAATAATTATTTATGTAACACGTACGCAAAATAGAGTTTTAGAGGACGAATCTAGTTACGGGCGAGGCGTAAGCCGAGTCTTTAAATCTGGTGAGTCTTCTAAAATTCAGTTTGTCTACGTGTTACATACAATTTTTTTCCAAATATATTTAGCAACTATTCGAAATTATTCTAAAATATAATTTTAAAATAAAATTTTAAAAATTTCATTTTCTAGGTTGCGTTATTTAAAAGACTGGATCCCCTAAAATATAATTTTGCGACCTCAAATCAGTTCGCAAAGTATCGATTTTAGGGAGAATGTAATAAAATAATATATTACATTACTAGCAAGGTAAAACAGTTTTTATTGCTGAAAGAATGAAATGACCAGCGAGCCTAAGAAACATATTTTAATTTTATTTAAATAAAATTTGTATTTTGCCAATGTTCTACACCTAACATTAGGTTCATAGTTACAAAAGTGTCATTTTCAGTCCATTTTTGACATACCTACCTATATTTTTTATTTAACACAACTGAACTAATTTTTAATTTTAACAAATGGAATATACAGGTTGGTGGAGGTGAAATGCGAACATAGGGAAATATATGACAAGTTATCATGCCAGGCATCTTGATATACGTGGAATAAGTACTGTCAATGTCAAAGTAGCTGTCATATTATTGAAATTTTGATTTTCATTAAAATATTTTCTTTGCATAATAATGTATGTGTACGAACACAACGAGAAAGTTTACATGCACTTTTAGATTTTATTATTATTTCTGTTATTGATTACTCTTTTTTCCACACAAATTCACATTACTTCGTTTTGTGACACTACTACAAAATATATCAAGATATCTGGCATGAAAGTTCGGTTGTCATGTATGTTCCCTATGTTCGCATTACACCTCTACCAACCTGTATATAAAATAACTGATTAATTACAAACTAACCTACAAATTTTAAGTTCTATCAATCTTTAAAAAAATTCAGTATATTAGGTACTACTTTTGTTAGTGACACTTTCAATTAATATAATAATAATATTTTATTTATTCTCTTAGAAAAGATTACATTTTATGGGAGGCGTCACAAAAAGTCTTAATATTAACTAACAATAAGTACAAATTTAAAGACAGTATTAAAACTAATAATAATGAAAGTATTTGCTGCCACTCCTGAATAAAAAATCAAGACCAGCAAAGTGTAGAAATACAGCAAAACTGTATTTATTTATTAGTTAACATTTTACATTTTACCCCAGAAAGTACAGATTAATTGAGAAATTCACTTATTTTGTAAACTATAAAAAAAGATTTAAGCCTCGTTTGAAAGAAGCAGTCTTAGATCTTGAACTCGTTAAAAATATAACCAAACAGTCGTAGACAGATAACCATCTATGTGCCCCCCATATAACCCCTCTCCGCCGCTGCCTTACCTCTACGCACCGACACCCGTCTCCATCCATATGCATGGAAACATTGATTGGCAATTTACAGCTCTAACATATTACAGCGTGATTGAGTTTTCCTAAAACTCGAATAATGCTGACATGCATTCGTGTAGCTCTGTTCGTAGTTCGCGTGTGTGCATTGGCAACACTGATTTCCCTACGTGCGCCTACGTGCAAGGAAACGCACAAATCGGCAAGATTACTGCGCCAGAGATTACGAAGTTCGGTAAAGACGTGGAAGTGTGTTTGCGAAAGACGGTAATTCGAGATGGAATTCTTGCATATGATTGAATTGCTACTGCTAGATGGAACTGTTAATCGCGATATTACTTGCTATTCTTTGCACCGCTTCCACTTGATGTTTTGCTTAACTGAACAGTGTAAATAGAAATCTAAGTGTCAAACGTAGATATAATATTGCTGTCATGAGTTCCAAAATATGAGTCAATTCATGTACCTATATTTTACTTTAAATTTCATAACTAATAAATATAGGCTTTAATTTTAGTACAAAATGTTCTCCTATAGGATGATAAAAACGGGTAAAGAGGGTATATACATGTTGATGTCCTGATTCTCAATAAAAATATTCGATTCTTCAAAAAGTGTCTGAGTTTAGTGCCACTTATCACTTATAATACCATAAGTAGTCGCAGTTATGTCGATTATTTTTCTGGTAGTATTAGGAATGTTCCTTGTGCTTGGATATATAATATTCGCAAGCACAAGGTACATGAGTGTATAAAGCCCTGTTCGCACGGCGATCTTTGGAGAAAAAGAAGATTTTTTTTCTTTCTAGTGAGAATTATTTGTTAAATTATCAATGAGTCTTGGAACAGAAGAATTTATAATTTATTGATTGCTTCAAAACCACGTAATTATCACTAGAAAGAAAAAAACTTCTTCTTTGCTCCGTAGAATCTCCAAAGATCGCCGTGCGAACAGGGCTTTATATACTACCAGAAAAATAATCTACTTATCTATGACTACAAATGGTATTCAAGAGATTATTCATTGAATCAGATCCAGTTTTAAATTAAAATGGTAAAAATGCAGTTATCCATGATTTCAGAAAATAAATATTTTATAAAATTTAGACGTAACGTCAAATGTGTTTTATGTGTTTTTGGTGTTTCTTTACAAATAAAATAGTGAATTTCAAGTGAAACATGTTCTAGATCTTTGAAGAAAACCCAGAGACAGAAATGGTACAATAAAAATAATTAAATAGTCACCTAAATGTAGGTACTAGTAGTGAATAGTCTACACACAAATTTACTATACTTGATTTAATAACTAAACGGACAAACTTGAAGTTGTCTCGCTGAGCCATGTTTACACTGTGGAAATACGAGATAAATATCAATAGTTTTTTTTTTGCGGTAAAATTTAATTTCACACATCAGCGGGAAAACTCGATACAGTCACTGACAACAGCTGACGAGACAAGATGGAGAACATTCGTTTGTTTACATTACAAAGTTTGTGTGGTGTAAAACTGGTGTTACATCGGCCAAACAAAACGATCAGTTTTAGCATTCCAACTTCAGATTTGTCCGATTAGTTTTTAAATAGAGTATAGTACAAAATAATCAAGTCTACTGATTTTGATGTGAAATTCAATATTCTGCATTTTTATTGGTCTTTTTTGACAGATGACAGAAGATTTGAATAATCAATTATAATACATTAATATAAAGAATAATTATAGAGTATTATTTAATTTCGTAATCATTCAAAAATATTAAAAATAATTTATTTGTTGCCGGCCACGATGGCCGCGCGGACTAACGTGCTGAAATACTGTGGTCCGATCGGCTGGCGAGGTCGTGGGTTCGAATCCCACTGAAGAGCATGGACGTTGTGATTGTCTAAACATTTGATATATAATATGTATAATAATCGAATTCACAATGTTACTGGCTGATAGTCACTGAAACTAAAGCCATAGGGGTTTCCCCTTAAAAAAAAAAATATTTGTTATAGAACTTCAGTTACGTGATTGACTAATACTTTTTCAGTCGAAGCTGAATATTTGTCAAGTGTGCATAATTGAAGTAATGAATTATCGAATATAAAATGCAGGATCCATTTGCAACATGAATCATGTCATCCACCTTGATCGATTGGTGGCCAGTCTTGCGATTGTCAACAACAATTGTCGACATAAGCCCTCAGATTACCGGCGTCTTGTCCCGCGCGCCACTTCCGGTGCGCGCGCGCAGGGGCTGCGCCCCACGGTAATGTAACCCCTTCGGAATTATTCAGTTCGCAATCATAAAAAATGCAGACGTATCGATGCGTCGCATGAATAGATATTATACAGTCGGAAAGCGCGCATGAAATATGCAAGTGCTGCGCCATGCCCGGCCGCAATACATCTTAATGTCAAACACACTGTAGAGGCTGTACACTCAGACGTGCAACTTTCATGGAGTACACTCAACGACAAAACTAATATCACAAGAATCTTAATCATTATTATTATTAACGCCTTAAAGCTGGTTTATGCATCTCTTCATAACGGATAAGAATAAGACTTAGTGATACTACTTGCTACGCATGCGCTCAACACCGCGTTTGTCCTATGTTAATGCATAGAAACGTTCGCTAAAAATACGGAAAAGCAGTCTAGCAATTTATACAATGCTCACGAAGTTTTATAGATAAAGCTAAATTTCATAAATTTATTTACAGACGAAGAATGCAACTAGGATTATGCCGAGTTACATTTTCTAATAAATCTCTTAATAATAAGAAAAAGCATGTAAAAAGTTGCTTAAAACACACTTTTTCATTAATTTTGTATATAGATTTCAAAGATTTTTTCAGAATTCTAACTGGTCATAATCCTAGATTAATTCTGTCACAAAAATCTAGTACCTGTTTTTCCTTCAAATTTTTAATATGCCATGAGTAAAGCAGAAACTGCTACACCTCTAAACACGCAATATTTTGTTACGGAGACGAGACCCTTAATGTCAAACACACTGTAGAGGCTGTACAGTCAGACGTGCAACTTTCATGGAGTACACTCAACGACGAAACTAATACCACAATCTTAACCATTATTATTATTAGAAATGTGTTTGTTGTTTAGATGTTTGTTATACTTACTGACAACTACGCGAAAATCTTGCTGATCTTTAAAGTTAGTACCCACTTGACATGAATCGTCCATGGGATGTTTAAAAATATCTTATTCTTGTATTTTAGATGATATTACGTCTAGCTACATCCTGAGTATTACATACTCAATACAAACAATACTCAAATTACATGGGATGCATATTTGGGATATTATTACTAAATTACGTACATTATTGGGATGATACTAAGGGCGGACATTAGCAATCACTAGGGTATTAATAGGATGGTAATGGACAAATATAGCAAATAACAAACTGGGATGTTCACATTTTTGAATATTCTATAAGAGAGGTATTGTAATGGGTCAAAATTTTCGAGTATGAGTTTTTGGTGGATAAGCACGTTTTAGGATCTCTAGAATACGAATTTAATATTTTCACGATGATGTCTGTGTGTGTGTGTGTGTGCGTATGGACGTATGGACGTATGTGATGATTTTTCGTCCACGATAACTGAAAAAGTATCAAACCTTTAATAACCAAATTTCATATTTAAGGTTTTAATAAGTATCTTAAGAACGGATAACATTTTGATAGAAATCCGCAAACCGGAAGTAGTACTTTTTGAAACTTGATAAAGTTTTCCTTAAATATATTGGTACATTATTTATTTATGACAATTTTTGCAATTAAAAATAAAAGAAAATATAATTATCTATGGGTACAGATAATTATAAATACAATTTGCTGAATCTGGTAGTATTTAACAATAAAATAAAGTACAATTAATATTCTATTTTTTGAAATTCCAGTATCTTGTTGTCCATGATATGAAATTTGTTTCTACATAAAATTTGAATGATTATGACAGTGACAGTACAGTTGACATCTTTTGCTTGTATCTTGGTTTACATTATCGTTTACATATTACTTACATAAATATGAAACTATTAAAATGTAAGTAAAACTATTTATTAGATTAGTAGAATACGCAGAGTTAGGCGAGAGGTCGTGTGGTGGACACAGCAGATTTTTTTTTGGTCAAGTGGGTAGCTATAAACAACGTACAAGCTAACCATTCGAACTTGGTTATACGGAAAAAGAATCAAAATTGAAGTAGGTAGTTGATGTATAAATTTTTGAGGGATTATTCCAGTAAAAAACACCATAGTTCATCATCTCTATGACTTCGTCATTTACTTATTCATATTCATATTACAGCCTCCTTTCAAATATCTTAAAAATAAAAGCCAGCACTCAGTTCATCAGCCCTTAAGGCAGAACTCCCCACCACCCTCTCCACCATGTTTACATGGGGGCCTCCCGGCGCATCTATAATACATAGCGCTATCTGCGTACTGTTTCAACATGCATGAGTGTAAACCGACTAGTTGCATTATTAACAAGAACGTGTGCGCAGGCGCATGCTAGGGCCTTACATGAACCCACGCCCTCGCAGGCTTGCCAACCCTAGGGCAAAGAAAGCGCAAGAAAGGGTACAAGATTCTGATGAATTAGTTACGAAGGGTAAATGGAATGGGGTGATATTTTTTGTGAATTGTTCTCTTGTTTATAAGAAAAGTTATTTATTTATACAGCAGGCTTTGATTTTGCAGGAGCCTGAAAAAAGATAGTATTATAAAATAAGAAATTACGTTTTTTAATATATCGTACTAGGAGGTTGCAGGAGCCTGAAAATCTCAAGATAGTATTATAAAATAAGAAATTACGTTTTTTAATATATCGTACTAGGAGATTAGGGAAAAATATCAGTTATGAAACATGCTCCTCTAAAAAGTGAATATAATCGTTGCTTCAAAATAAGCACAAAATATATATATATATATATATATATATATATATATATATATATATATATATATATATATATATATACATGCTCAAATCTAATTTAAAACAGTGTTTGAAAGTGGAAAATGTGAATTAAGTTAAATAAATTTATACTTTCGTAATCGTAACATAATTATAAACTTTAAAACTAAATTCTTATGTGAATGAGGTTTTAGCTAGATTCAGACCTACCCAGTTATAAGTATAAGTGCTAAATTAGCCAACCAGGGCTTCAGCTTCCAATTTTAATTATAAGTGCGAACGTTGAGCGCTGGTTTGTTAAATTAGTAACTTACACTTATAATTAGGTAGGTCTGAATCAAGCTTTACTGTTTATGAATCAGGTAAAATACTATCTATCGTTAATCTGCAGCATTTCTTCGTGTCTGACTGATCGTTTCCGTAAGTCGGTATTTACTTCCGGTTGATATAGATATCCACGGGAAACGATTCTATAGTAGGTATTGTGGCATTGTTTTGTATTTTTTGATCAGAGACAGCCACACATCGTTGATGTTCTATTGTTTCTTAACGCCAGACAGATAGACCAGTGCCAATATAAATTACACTGGCATTTCCTCAGAAGATTTCTTAACCAACTGAGAAAAGAATTGTAGCAGAAATTTTAAAAAAATGATTTAAAGATTTTAAGCCTCAATCATAAAATATAAGCATCTAGATTTCAGGTTTACATTTATGTTTACGTTTAAGAAAGTTTAAATTCATATAGTACATTCACACGTCCCTCTTGAAATGCTCGTATTTAGTTAGATGTGGAGCTTTAGTTTCATTAAAAAATTATCTAACTGTATGATAATAAGAAACAAGTATTTCTTTCTTATTAGAATAAAATATTAGCATACGCTGCCACTCCCGGCAATAACTTGTTAAAGTAACGACAATTTTATGTCCATGTTAACTAAGCAGTGCGTTAGCCACTTCATTTAACCGAATGCAGAGTCTTCCACTAACGCGATAATCAGCAGCTAGTTAGAGTAACAAGCAGAAAGACACTCGTAAACTTCCTCGACGCGAATGTGAGTTACATTTGTCAATTTTGATTTACGACGCTGTAAAGTTCTTTACGTGTTGTAAATTGTAAACCAGTAAAAACCTGCACGTGTGTGAGTGCCCCCGCCCCCCAGAAGTCACGTGACGCGAGCGTGTTTTATTTTAAGAGGAAAGGTCTGTTAGAATATTGCTTTATTTACCGGGATAAGCAGTTAGTAAACAACATAAAATATATTTATTTCCTTTGGACACCGGATATTGCGCGTTCTATATTTGGGGATAAATTGGTTTCGTTAATCGTCTACACACATCAGATTTATTTTACTTAAATTGTTTTCATGACTCATAAGAAATAAACTACTTTATATAGGGTGGGCCAAATACAAGTTTTTTTTGAAAATGCAATAAAATGAACAAAATTAATTTTTTTCCATGTATTATGGCTTCATTAGTAAGAGCAAACATTCCCATTTATTATGGAACACAGCTTCGTTCAAGTGGTTGCCTCGGCTGGCTTCGCAGTAGCGCATTCTGTCACCCAATTTTCCAAGACCTGGTTGATTGTTTCGGGCTGTAGCTCACGGATTGCTTGGATGATATTGGCCTGAATCGTTTCTGGATTGTTAGCATAACATCGGTCCTTCACGGTTCCCCACAAAAAAGGGGTCATATCGCAGGTCCGACGCAGCCAATTGACATCGCCAAGACGGATGATAACATGATTTGGGAATTTGGTACTGAAAAGATCGATTGTGGCATGGGCTGTATGGCATGGCGCGCCATCCTGCATGAATCAGAGGTAGTCCAAATCCATGTCTTCAATTTCAGTTTTAAAAAAATCGGATACCCTGGCTCTGTAAAAATCTTCTTTTCAACAAACGCACTGTTTGGGCTACACAGCACTCACTTTGGAAATAAATTTGCAATATTTCCCAACGTTGCTCAAGCGTAAAGCGACTCATTTCGTACCGCGGAGGTATGATACTTACTTTTTATCAAGATTTCGAGTGGGAAAAAGCTGTCAGTGTCAAAATAACCTATGATTTAAAAAGAAACCACTAGTTGGTCCACTCTATATAAAGACAATTGAAAATTTGCATTAATTTGATGTTTTATATGGCATTCAGTATTAAAAAGATTTCAATATTGGTCTTAAAAGATTCCGCAAGTCCTAGAGTCCAATTCCCGTATCTCTTGATTTACCCCGTCCACTGCCACCACCCCAGCGCCACAACGGCGTTGGTGGCGATGTTTACAACCACAGCTATTCACCCGAAATTGCTGATATTTTACGAGCGGCCAGAGCGGGAAACAATAGAACGTCGTTGCCACCACAACGAACAATTGACTATCACCAGGCACTGCCGCCTCTGCCGCCCCTAAACCGGTACCGGAACTTACACTGTAAATACCAACTTTCACAGCGGTTAACGGGGAAGGGGGGATAGTGATATGAATATCGTGGGGAGGAGAAGTTTCAAAGGAATTTTGTCGTTAGCTTATATTATCCTGTGGAATTGTCCCTCACAGGTATTGTGATACGAATGTTTGTTGTATATCTTTGTAATATATTTTATTATGTCCGATGGTGGTCAATTCGAATCAAAATAAATTAAGGTAATACAATTCAAAAATACATAAATCCTGAGTAACTTTTCCGAATTCTTAGAATATTCTCGATTTTACTTTTTTCTATTCCACTCTTTCCCCCATTACTACGGCTGCCAGAAAACAGCCCGAAACTCGTACTTTGCCGCATCCTAGCTGTACAATGTCATTTTGAAGTTGAAAAATACTGTAAAAGTGTTTTCGTTGCGAATAATCTGATTTTTATTGACTTCAGAATAATGTTTTTATAAGCATTTAATAGAGAAAGAATGGATCTACAGATATGCCTTTTTAAAATTTTAAAAATTTTTATCTAGAGATATATCCGTATAAAGTTTATATAAATAGAAAATTTGTGTTGAATTTTTCGGCATTTTTATAATCATGTACAATTTTTTCATCAAAATTACATCTGTAGATCCATTCTTTCTCTATTAAATGCTTGTTGAAATAAAATTTTACCATTCTTGTACTGGCCACAAAACACTCGCGACGTTAGTACATTTTATGCTGGATTTTAGGAGGTAGACAGTTAAATAAAAAATAAGTCAATGTTTTAGTTTTCTATTGTAAAAAGAATTCAAAAATAAAGTGGTGGTGTCGTTACGATTTTCTTACCGAATATGCACTCGTGCATAAATTCATTTCTACGATTTTTTAAATCCTGCCTACCAACAACGTAAGCTTGCGTGTACCACTCGAACTAATTAAGACGTTGATAGAAAGCACTAAAAAAATCCGGAAAGAATTTTCCTGGATTGTGTAGCAGACTGAATATCAAATCCTGACGCTTTTTATCTGCTATTAAAATAATGTTGTACTTGAATGATTCTGTGAAAAGCATGTGGTGAATGTAAGTTTTGATTTGTGTAGTGTTCTTGGAAGCATTGTCACGGTGGCGGTGGGTGGTTAACCTCGCCTGCGTATTTTTGTTGCAAAATTCATAAACAAATACAGAGCGAAAAGTACAAAGTGGCATATGTGCCATATCAAGTTTCGCATAAAAACAAACACACACTCAGTCATTCCGAAATCTTTCACCATCGGCGAACAAAAACCCGCACGAATGAACATATGACGATAAATTTCCTTCGCTATTATAAATAAAGGTAATAGCCTCCACCGCCGCGCCACGCAAAGCCTATTAAAAGCATCAAAAGCAGTCAGAAAAAATTGTATATAATTTGTTTAAAAGCGTAACAAACGAGCTACGAATGGGGGTGGGGGCAAAACAAACATCAAGAGTAAAACAAAACACACGCACTGTAATGGCGAAAAAACATTGAAGCATCGATAATGCGCGCGAGCATTACAAGGAGCTGAAACTCAAAATGAGAGCCACAATCATTCACTCGAAGATCTCACTATTTATTATTTTATTACCAACGGACGGCATCTATACATGAAGTACTGTTGAGAGAAAGAATTATCTATGTTCACAGAGTCAAAGTTCGCCTGAACGCAACTGAGTCAAGAGAAAAACCGAGCTGGACGACTTCTTTATACACTATTTCAAGAGAGCGAAGCGGTTTCTGCCAAAAAATTTGTTTACAAATTAAAATTCTAGATCCTATCATTTCGCGTACTTTAAACAGGTAGTAGTTGCGCGGGTTTAAGCACAGCTCTCTGCTGTGATGACGTACGAACCCGGAGTTCCGTGGTTCAAGTCTCTCGACCGTTGAATTGTTAAACATCTTGCAATCAAACCGCTTGATCGTTTCAAATGTTACATAAGAATTTGAACGAATTAAAATTCTGACTGCATCAAATCGAATCGAACATGGTTTGAAGTAAACCCACTTGACAAAATAGAATCCCCAGAATATTTCAAGAGTGTGAAGCTTGTTACTTGCTAGCTATTAACATCCTATTAATATCCTAGCCATTGCTAATGTCCGCCCTTAGAAACATCCCAATAATGTTAGTTGTAATGTAATTCTCTGAGATGTTTGTATTGGGTATTTAATTTTTGGTCATACTCAGGATGTGGCTAGGATAGACTAACGTAATATCAATTGAAGTACAATAATAAGATATTTTAAACATCCCATGGACCAACAAATAAAGTATAGACACCCCCGATCTCCGTGACTGTATCCTGTGTGGTTCTATTTCTGTGTTGACGTCTGCGAGTGCCGAAACTCGTGTTTACAAAAACTCGTTGTGGTGTTCGTGTCGAGCGTCGCGACCTGCCTCACGGCGTCGCGGCGCGCCTAGCGCCTTTGATCTCGTGCCGACGTCGCCCCCCCCCCCACTTCCCCTCCAGCCCCCCAAGCGTACGTCAATTATACCACACTACACAGAATCACGAGGGGATATTTTCATTCGGAGACAAAAAAAATACAAAGGATGTTGTACCAACTCTCAGAATAACCGTGAGTTGGGATGGAAACATTTAGGGATTCGAATAAATAAAGAATTTACTTTTAATAGCAAATAAATGATTCTAACCGTTTGCTAGATCATCTAACTACAAATTTTAAATTTGATTTCAATTTAATATTCATTAGAATCTATGACGACTTTTACCCATCAATGGTGTGGCAGCCTCACATTTTGAGTCATCGGCACAGACACTGTCCGTGCACCCAGAGTTGGCCGGAGCGGTAAACGAAAGAAAAAATGTGCCTATGTTCTACACAGACTTATTACTTGCCTCAACACAACTGACTCAAGAGAAAAACCGAGCTGGACGACTTTTTTATACACTCAAAGTAGCGAAGCGGTTTCTGCCAAAAAATTTGCTGAGAGCCGTAACATAAAATTGTGCCTGTTTTACCACTTGTCAGAAATGTCTTGTCTTCAAGAACAGGGCGCTATTTTAAAGAAGTATTTTAATATGTAGGTACTTATTTTACTACTTCTGGTACTTGATGTAAATAATAAGGGACATTCAAAGAAATTATTAAACACCACGCCAAAAAATTGACTGGTCGTGAAACGTCATGTAATGTTTAATTTTTTTGACACAATGTAATCAAGACGTTCCTCAATTTGTGCACTTCGAAGCACTTTGAAGCATGTACTATTGGTAATTTTTTCGGGTGTGGTGCTTAAGAGGAATCCCCACCCCAACAAAATTAAGCAAAAATATGTTCTCGTTGGGCACATGAAATTGACTTTAATTTTGGTCCGATTTATTTGCTCTTTATCTAGGTCTGTCTAGTGCCATTTTTTTTTAATTTAAATTTTTACATGTATTTTTTAAGCTCCAAAGTTAGTAAAATTTTTAGAACTTTGAAGATAAAATATTAAAAAACTAAAGTAAAAATTAAAAAAGTGACACTAAGCGGACATAGCGTAGACTTTAATCTTTCATTTAAAAAAAATTGTTTAAAAATATTTAAAATTAGTGGTAATTTCATGTGCCCAACGAAACCCCCTTTGTAGTAGAAAGTGCTATATACGGTTCATTCATCGAATCAACCGATGTCGTCACAATGGGTAACAATGGTTTGTGACGGCATCGCTTCATTCGTTAAATGGATCTTCAAAACTAGTGGGGATTCCTCTTAATGATTTCTTTGAATGCTCCTTATTATGTACATCAAGTACCAGTAGTAGTAAAATAAGTCACTTAGTACATGATAAAACATTTATTTAAAATAGCGTTCTGTTTGAAATACTTCGGATACAACATTTTCTTGAAGGCAAGACTTGAATTAATACAAAAAGTCATTTCTAGCAAGTGGTAAAATCAGACTCTCGATAAATATTGTTGACCAATTTGAAATTCCTCCTTATTTCGCGTAATCCTGGACTGTATTCTAGTGAATAAAATGAGACATTCTTCAAAAGTAAAAGTCCTCTGCTCATAAAGTCCCCGCAAAATCAGTGCAGCAGCCAATGCAACAAAACTAACAAAGCATCTCGTTCTCATCGCGCTGCAGCAGTTCCCAACAGTTTTACGAGCGTGTTCGTCCCGTAACGAGACGATAACAGCGCCGTAAAGCGGCGTGCTACAGCGCTCTGCATTACCGACCGACGCCAGCGCCGCCAGCGCCGTGAGATTGCATTAAGTTAATGCGGCGCGGCGAGGGGAACTCGTTAAGACCATTAGTTTGTCGGTTTTATTTTCACTTTCGATGCCGGATATTTAGTTAAGCGGTTACACGGATCAGAGGAAAGTGACACTGGATTCCACTATAAAACCACCACGACACTTTCGGTTTTGTTTCTTCACTGAAACTTCGCTTACCAACGTCAAACTTCGCATTCGTATTTTGGTGCGCTTCTATTGCCTTCCCACATTAATTTATCTGTTATTCTTTATTATTTTGTAAGCTGAGTGGTACTAAATTTTGCAAAGCTAGATTTAGACCTACCCAATTATAAGTGTAAGTGGCTAATTTAACCAACTAAAGCTAGATTCAGACCTACCCAATTATAAGTGTAAGTGGCTAATTTAACCAACTAAAGCTAGATTCAGACCTACCCAATTATAAGTGTAAGTGCCTAATTTAACCAATCAGCGCTCAATGTTTGTACTCATAATTGAAATTGGAATTTTATGGAAGCGCTGGTTGGTTAATTTAGCACTTATACTTATAATTGGGTAGGTCTCAATCTAGCTTAATGCTCAACGATTGCACTTATAATTGAAATTGAAATTTTGTGGAAGCGCTGGTTTGTTAATTTAATACTTAAACTTATAATTGGGTAGGCCTGAATCTAGCTTAATGCTTCATTCAGACCTACTGACTTACAATTATAAGTATAAATTAAATGGACCGTACAGACATACCAAATTAGTGGATGAACAGTTTATGAACTTATAAAAATATTAAAATTAAAAAAATTAAGATTATATCATATACATAATTGTATACATATTAAGGTAGTAAATCCATGGGTAGTGACAACCCAAAATATGAGTTAAATTAATATACAGCATTCATTACAAGTCGTAGAATTTGAATAAAAATTAAAATTTATAGGTAACCGTTGAAATAACGAAGATAATTGAATTTAAAGTTGACACAAAAACGCGCTAAAATACATTGCGTATATGGAGGTTAGCAGTAGATTTACTAAACGATTAGAAAATTTTATATCATAACAACCCAACACATATTTGGAAAACGAATATGTTATTCTTTGATATTTGAGGTATTTATTAGAAAAATAAAAAATATGGGTCACCGCAATAAAGGTTCCAGTCTCAAGAAAAATTATGTTTTTGACGTACTACTACTGCATTTCAGTGTAAACTTAAATTTCAATTATATTTTTTATTTAATTGGATACCTATGATTTGTAATTTACATCCAAATCTACGATTTTTAATGATTTATTTCTGATTATTTGACTGTTTCGGCCTCAGCTCACACCGAAATCACGCACGCTTATGACCGACGGATTTTCTACCTTAAGTACGATTTGTTGTATGATTTTTTAAATTTGCATATAATAGTTATTTACTTTACAAGTGGGCAAAGTAAGGGAAATCTTAACACGAGGTCGAAGGCTGAGTGAGATAATTTTCTCGAGTCGTCATTCCTTTTTGCCCACGTGTGAAGTTTAACGTTTTATCCAACACCTCTTAATAACTGCTTAAATATTTTAAAAATATTAAGTTTCAACCTAAAACATCGTTTCTATGGTGACTTCCAAAAAGCAAAGTAACAATTTACCTACAAATGGGTATAATTTTGATCAAAGTCACTAGTGGGCAATCTTTTACTTTGCTTGTTTAAAATCACCATAGTTATGATGCTTTTATTAAGAGCTGTTGGATAAAAATATATTTTCATCTTATAATATTGATTATTCACATCATCTGCCATCAAAAAAGAGTAGATTCGATTATTTTGTACTAATATATTGATCACATCCAAGTTGAACAATGAAGAGGCTCTGTTATAAAAAATATCTCAAATGCTGAATTGTGTATTCGTCCCATAACTAGCTGCATTTTTCCTCCCCTTATCCGAAGCCACCATTATGCGCACATAATGCCCTCCCCTACATGTCCTTCAGCTTCTCCACACACTAAAGTACACCCTCCCCACTTCCCCTCTTCTTGAAACTTGTCATGTATAATTAAACAGATGCAACGTAGGATCTCTTTATCGAAATGAAAAAAAAGAGAAAATGTCAAGAGTACTCCCCTCCCCCCGCTAACCGCACCACGCCAGAGCTACAAGTCGTGGTGACGGTTTTATCCTCTGAGCGCTCTCTGTTTTATCGACTAGGTGCATGAAGATTAGCCCTTCAAGGGCGGAGGGAAAGATTTATTTTTTAAGAGTGACAACTTGTAAACAGCTGCTATATTTTAATTATTTTTTTCCTAATTTGAAGCCTCAATTTTTATATCCAGTAGGTATAAGAGCTACGAAACTTACCATTATTATAACAGTTCTGGTAATAGAATTAGAGAAATTATATTTATGTTTGAACTATTTAAATTATGTTTTATAAACGTACTACCTAGTACTACGTTTCATAGTTTTATTCAATTTTGACGTTTTAATCTGCTATTATTAAGTCCATAGCAACAAATTTTAACAACTGTTTATTCGCAAGTTAATTAATTTTTGTTTAAATCAATCAACAATATATTTAAATTTTAAGATCATTAGCTGTAATATATTTTAAAGTAATAATTAGTTTCCCCCACGGTTTCCCCGTCTTTCGCCTAGGAATTTGAAGTAAAAAATATTTAAAAATGACGTTTTTTGTCATTATTTGATACGATTTTTGTTTGGTCATTATAAATGGAAAGAAAAATTTACAAAGCAAGAAGCCTGCAGCCTGCAGCTATCCTTTTTCGAATGAAGTAGCATTCACAATCAGAAATTAAGTGGCAGTGGTAGAATTAGTAGTAACGGTAATGGCAGAGGTAAAAGTTTGACACTGTGTTTGTAATAGGAACCATTCATATTAAAAATTCTAAAAATTAGTGGTGAAGTAGCGGTATCGGTAACGTAGTGGTAATGGTACCTACAAGTTTGCAAGCTCCAAACTTTTACCACTGCTTCGCCACTAATTCTACCATACCATGAGTGACAGAAACCGAAAGATGTTTATGTTATGTTTGACTGCATGTGCAATATATAAATCTTTATTGAAACTAGAAAGTATATCTTTGTCTATAATCTTCGAACGTATACAAGAACAGTTCAGAATGACAGCTAGTATAGGCAACTTTAGAATTTCACACCAGATTGATTGAAATATCCCTATTTATTACCATACACTAATTTTTTCTATGCTGAACGGCGAGTAGTGCTAGATTTTAATTTTATAATTTTGTTACCACAACCACTGCCACTAATTCTACCGTTGCCACTAATTTTGTTGTTGTGAATGGGCCTTAATATTTGTTTTACTTAATTTCTTTAAAAAATACAGAAGTTATTATGGGAATACTGGAGCCATGTTTACAGTATTTTCAAAATGACATTGCATATCTAGGATGCGGCAAAGTACGAGTTTCGTGCTGAGTTCGGGCATTCGTAGTAGTGGGGAAGAGAGTGAATTAGAAAAAAAAGTAATATCGAGAGTACCTATTTTAGGAATTCGAAAAAAGGTAGACGAGCTACTTAACTGAATTATTTTTAAACCGTATAAGATATTTGGGCAGCTGTAATAGTTCCAAAGAACGGTTTCAACTTAAACTTTAAATAATTATTCTAAGTATATTGTATTTCCAGGTAGCAGCACTGTGACATCAATTAACAAATTAAAATGTATTCATTTACATCATTTTATAAAGAACGGTATATATTAATAAGAATGAACGATCTTTTTTAAACTTTTTTTTCTCTCTTCTCCGCCACTGGTGTCGGTGTAGGGTGGTGTGAGGCCTGCAGGGTAAACTCTTGAAAACTCTTGCATTTTTACGTGAAATATGCCTTCCGCTTGAATATATTCTAATCCGGGAATATGAAAGTCTGAGTGTGCGCGCGCGCACCTTGAGACGTGTGTGTGTGTGTGTGTGTGCACGGTGCGTGAGTCTAAGGTTCCTCCAGGGAAAGAGCCTATTTGAGTTTCTATGCCACGAGGAGGGTGCAAGGGTTGTTTTGTTACGATTTAAATAGCTGATTTTCATGAAAATATTTGTGCGCCTTTGCATCTAAAAATGTTACAGTAGGTATTGACTATTTTTTCTTCAGTGACTATTAGGTATGTGAGAAATATATTAATGCAATAAGCCAATATGTTTTGTACTCTCTTAAGTAGGTACTTAACTTACTGATCACGAAACTGAAAGAATTTTATCAAAATTTGTTATTGTATTATTCAGGTTTATGCCACTATTTCCGTGTTGAATTTTATAAATTTACTTTACTTCCATTTGTACTTTGCAATAAGACAATAAAATTTTATTTTATCGACGAGAAAATGGTGTTAACTCACAGTCGACGAAGAAACGAGTTAATTATTTTTCTCGAGTCGATTATATAATTTTTTTGTTAAAAAAATTTAAGGAAACCAAGTTTAAATTAAATTATTATTATTAATTATTGCAACACAATTTAAGTTTGTAATGCCCTGTTCGCATGAAGAAAGTATTTCCTAAAAAATTTATTGAAAGTTAAACAAGTGCTAGGTGCTGTCAAAAAAACTGTCAATACCATCCGTACAGGGCGATATGGGGAATGTAATTATTTATATTAAATATATTTAAGATCGCTAGCTTTAATATATTTTATAAAATTAATTAGTTTTTCCCCGGTTTCCCCGTATGACCGGTATTGACAGTTTTTTAAGACAGCTCCTAGCACTTTTTTTACTTTCAAGAAACTTTTTAGGAAAGCTTTCCTCGTGTGAACAGGCCATTAAGTTTTTCATCCTACTTTTTTACAAAGTGTGAAAACGAATTTGAAGACAAATATATAAAAATTGAAGTACTGTACCTAGCCTTGCTGTTAAAGTGTTACTTTATCGACTCAAAATAGTAGCATTATAACATCAGCTAGGTATGGAAACAAATTAATGGGTGGATTCTGTTCAAATATGTAAATGCTACAGATTTGTAAATCTTTAAATAATGAACAAAATCACATCAATGTTTAAGTATAAAAATGTTCATATGATTATAGATTTCATTGCGATTTTGTTTCATATTTATAATTTTACACATCTGTAGCACTTACAGATTTGAACAGAATCGACCCATTAATTTTATTCCCGAAGTAAAAAACACCATGTATTTTGGTCCAATTATGACTTAGATGCATGGAAAATTAATTAATAATTTTTTTCTCCAGTTAATGTTAAGTTAACTAAAATGTCTTACTGCTACTTAGATGCAAAATGTTTTTATTTTCTAGTACATAAATATTGAACAGCCATAATTACCTTGTTTACATCTAATAGACCAATTACATGACATTTTTTCTTTCCTGCGAAGTCGTACATAATTCATGTGCATGTGCGAATAAAAAACTGCAATTATTCTCTCCCCTAAATAATAAGAAATGCTTGGTACAAGGAACTTGCTCCATGTAGTGTGGCATTCCTGGAACGATAGCCACGTCCTGTCGGGTTTACTTTTATTCTAAACGTCAAACATAAACACAGCTGAGCCGAGCGGAAAGTGACCAAATTCGCAGAATATATGCATCGGCTCCTCCACTTTTACATTATGTTGCATTCTCTACAAGTTGTAGTTGCACTTGTCAATCATGTTGTAATTCAGCGAAGAACTTGCAAAATACTCCTACTGGCTTTTTTATAATACAGATTGTCCCAGATTTAAACTGCTTAACTTATTTTAGTTATTTTATAACACCTAAATGTAAGGTGACAAGTTCATTTGAGCAAATGTCTGTATGAGCTTTATTCCAGAGATATTCATGTTTTTCTTATAAGGCTGTCTCAAAAAAATGTACTCACACTTTCGTGATGTTTGCGAATCTCTTAGTACTCGTTATCAGCGTTGTCTGAACAATAACGGTCATCAATTTGAACATTTACGAACATGATTCTTCAATTACATTTGCCTTCTGTATTCAAATATATTTCATTTCAATTTATGCTAATAAATAATGTTTTTCTCGTCATCCGAAGTGTGAGTAATTTTTTTTACGTCACTCGGGGGAGGAAAGCAGTGTTTTCCTCTTGCTAATGGAGGGAGGGAAGCGAGTTTTCCCTCCCGCTCGGAAGGACCGTACTTGTTTTCCTCCCGAGCGGGAGGAAAACACTGTTTTCTTCCCGGTACTGGCGGGAGGAAAACATTGCAAGAAAGGTGATTTCGAGGCCCTCGTGACGTAAAATATTGTGTGTCCCACGGGAGGGAAGGCTATTACTCCCGCGGGCGAAGCCGGCGCCCTCGCTCGGGCCGCCGCCTGGCCCGCGGGAGTAATAGCAATTACTCCCTTGGGCGAAGACGGCGCCCTCTCTCGGACTCGCCTTCGGCTCGGGACTCCGCTTCGCCCGCGGGAGTAATAGCTATTACACCCTTGAGCGAAGCCGGCGCCCTCGCTCGAACCGCCGCTTCGCCCGCGGGAGTAATAGCACGCTTCCCTCCCTAGGTGCACAAAATACTATTGAGATATCCTGTAGAGTAACGCTACTTTAAAAAATCTGACGTGGCCATCACACAACCTTCCGCCATATCTCCACTTTAAACAGAAATGTATACGTACAATCCGGTGCCCATTTAAAATATAGAAATAAAAATCTAAAATATTCAAACACAGAAATTAGTACCACCTGAATCAAAAGATTCATTCACACGAAAACTCTTCTGTGTTGAAGCCATCCTCCGTTCAATTACTACATTTAATATCTGACTTATGACTTATATGGCGCTAGTATGTCAACTTGTCACTCGTCTCACCTGTCAATATTTTTTACACAGAAACAAAAATCAACCGAACATGGATTACAAGATTTCAACGTTTTATCTGATAAATTTATTTTTTAAATTTTACTGCAGTTCTTTAATGCTACCAGATAAAGACAATTTTTTTATAACGTGAGTTGCAAATAACTTTGCTTCTTATTCTTATTACAAATAAATACTATATTTATTCAAATTTATATAAATTTTTGACAATTATCTTTTTCAATCTTCAAAAAATATCACTTCCGGTGAAAATATTTGTACCAAAATCTAATGAGCTCTTCCTATTCGTATACAATTGTAAAATACCAAAAATAAAAATTTTTGGGTAATTCGTATTTGAGTTATGCGACATCCGGCATCGGCCCGAACCACACACATACACACACACGCACACACACACACACACACACACACACACACACACACACACACACACACACACACACACACACACACACACACACACACACACACACACACACACACACACACACACACACACATACATACAGACATCATCGGGAAACTATCAAAAATGAGTTGAAAGGACCCTAATTCGTGCTCATTCACTAAAAACTCACTACCTGATTTTTTGCATGATTCCAATACCTTCCTTTACAGGTAAGCGGAAGGTAAAAAGTAATTTTCCCTTATATTTATTTGTAGGTGTCATTCTGGTCAGCAGTAAAAATTTGTATCGCGGCACTAATATTTAAACACTTCGATAATACATAACTGCGTTCAAATGTGCAAATGACGGATAACTTTGTCCAAAGTTGCATCATTGTTTTGTTCTATAAACTTGTATCCTCTAAGATATCAATGAAACAACGTGGAATATTCTTATTCTTTTTCAGGATATAACAGAAGCAGTATCTCTTTTCGTATTTTATTTTAGCTAATATTACCAGTATTATTATTATTTCGGTATTGGAGATAAATTTAGTCGGACGAGAAGTGAGTATAGCAGGGAAAAGGTCATAAAACATGGGAACGATTCTGCGTTGGAAACTTTAATTAATTAATTATATTTATTCACGCAACTTGTCGTTTTTATTAAAAACACATGTTAATTATCCACCGTTTAAAGTACAAACACCGCACACAGACGTACACACACACGGTGCAGCATGCAGTGAGTGCAACACGCGATCCCCCCCCCCCCCCCACCGCGTTGTTTTTAACGCGCGCGTGACGCGTGGAGCGTGAATTAGCGTGACTAATCCGCACGCCGCCGCGTGATTATATTCACGACGCATCCCCGCCAAATCGACTGCAAATTAAATCGGCGGACATCAATTTTCCGAGCGGTAATTACCGGTTCGCGAGGTGTCTGCCCAGAAGAGAGGGATTTGTTGTCCGTTAACACTGCGAACCGGGAAATGGAAAGGGAAGGTGGAAAAGTCAAAGAGACGCACCAACGTTTCACAAAGAGCTGGCGAGAATTTATCAGTAACATTGAACTGATTTTGTTAAATACTTTTCTGTAACTATAATCGTATACCTATAATTGAGTTTAAGAAAAATAGCATAGCTTTATAAAGCTATAAAGAAAGTGGTAAACTTAAACCTTAAGATTGGAGTTTTTTAGTGCTTGAATTTAAACATGCTTAAACGTAAACATAAATATAAACCTTAAAACTAAATTCTTATATGCGAATGAGGCTAAATTCACAATGAGGATTCTTACGAAAATGCTTCTAACAAATTTGTATTACTTTTCTAGAAAATGAAATTCTAGAATGCAAGTACAGGAAGATTTATATTTAGAAAATATATGCGTAGGTAATAAAGTATCTAGGTACATCAAAAGATTCATATACAGAGAGATTCAAATCTAGAATTTTAGAATCAGCATAAATGCAAACATAGGAAGATGCAAATCTAGACAAGTTAAAACCAAAAGCGAGTATTTGAGATTTAAGTATAGTATTTGGTTCTTCATTTAGTTCAGTTCAACCTAATTGATCTCCTTGTGTTGAAGTTGACAGAGACAAACTAGTTTTCTGGATCCTATAAATTAGAAATTATTCTTTTCTAATGGCAGTTTTACAATACGCTAAATATTGAACAAGAAATTGCGTAACAAATTGAACAATATCTTGAGCAATAAATTGCTTTGTTTTTAATGAACTCTGTTTTATACTGAGACAATTTTATACACCTACCTTCAATATTTAGTTTATGATTCTGCGCTGCATATAATAATAATAATTTGACAGCCGCAATTATCTATTTTTTCAGACTATTTACGAAGCAATGCATATTTCACACAATTTCCCGTATAATACTACACAATTTAGATTGTTTCAAAAATTTAACAAGATCTTGTTCAAGATTTAGTGCACTATAAAACGAGCTTAAGTATCTTATATCTTGATTTTTGGTGATTGTTTCAAGATTAGAGTAATGTAAAACGGGCTTCAGACTCATTGAAGATCCAATTTAGTGACATGCAGTTGTCATTAGGATGATGCAGCCTGAAAGAATCGGCAAAGAATCCATATAGCCTCTTTTTAATCCAATCAAACTTTGGGGCAGGTCATATAAATCTATCATAACTTGAGTGTGGCAGGCTTGTAGACCACTGTGAGCGTTCACATCACCTGTGGTTGTAAATACCCCACAGGGCGTATCACTGTATAATTTAGCTTGGTAATGACAGAATGATTGAACTGCTCGCCGTGTACAGTGGCGTGCTAGGGGGCAGGCGTGTGTTTATAAACGCATAAATTCGTTAGCAGCTGTCGAGAGTGTGTTGGGGTGTAAAATGACGCGTGGTTCCATCTAGCGGTCAAGTCAGCCGTGCTGCTCGCCAACCAACCGGACAACCGCCTCCGGACTGCGCCGCCAAGTGAACAAAGCCCCCGGGGGCGAATTGGAAATTTGCTCACTGATGACTTCTACACCTACATCATCATTTCATATTTTTTGTTGATATGGACACTATTGAAAAATTATACAAAATTGATAATGATGAATAACTTATGTGTAGTGACTATACCTCATTTCACGTGAGAAAAATCTGATGTGGCCAACACACAACCTCCCGCCATATCTTATAAACATAAATGTATACGTACAATCCAGTGCCCATTTAAAATATACAAACCCATACAACACATTGATCGTATTAACGTCTGTAAGACGTACATCTTGCAACTGTCGTCTGGACGTCATAAGGAGACTAGTATTGGTCGAATTTTAAACGTCTTATGCGGTAGTCTTTAAGTCGTCATTACGTTGTCCAGTTTTAAATCTCCCGCTTACAATATAATTATAGGAGTCCTATATTTGTCTCAAAATTCATCTTGGTTAAGACATACAAGAAACTTACTCGTATATTAATCAAAATTAAGTCGTATATTGGTCATAATTTGACTGTCGAAAAAATATTAAATTAAATAGACGTCATTTGCATGGAAAAAATAACATCTTTTAAACATCCAGAATGGAGGACATAAGACACGTATGTGACGTCTTTGTGATTACATTTGGATCAGACGTTTTAGAGACATGAACATTATAAAGACGTCTTAACGACGTATTTGTGTTGTATGGGAAATAAAAATCTAAAATAGTCAGACACAGAAATTTGCATCACCTAAATCAAAAGATTCATTCGCAGGAATACTCTTCTGCGTTGAAGCCATCCTCCGTCAATTAATATCTTACTTATGACTTATGGCGTTAGTGTCAACGTGTCACCCGTCTCATCTGTCATATTTTTTACACAAAAACAAAAATCAACCGTTATCTGATGTGGCCGGCATATTATGATCTTTCGCCTAATTCTGCTGTCCCTACTATTCTAATAAACAAAATGCTTACATAATATCATATCAATTTTACTCGTTTCATTTAGATAAAAATGTAAACTATGTCAACTATCACTGTCATTGGCCACATCTAAACTAAAATTGCAAATCTTGAAAAATTCTTTCAGTTCCGTGATAAGTGAATATGCCATTAAAATACCTTTGTAACAAATTTTAAGGATGTGTAGTATGGGACGCACTGATCATGAATCAAAAATAATTTTGTTGAAATTCGTAAAATTAACAGTAGGTTGCAAAACAATACTATAATAGTTATGCAGTTTTTAGTAGCGTAATTACATTAATGTAATGCTGGGTCCACACTTGAACATTTTAGTCCGAACGAACCGAACAAGCAGTACGCGCAAGCCGAATTCGCCAAGTGTGGACGTCTCTCCGAGCCGAACCGAACGAGCCAAATGTTTTCCGTTGCTTGTCGGTAAATCGGACTTGCTCAAAGAAAACAATTGTTCGCCGAATTATTCAGTTGACGGGAATTCGCACCGTTCGTGCTGATCGCCTTGATCGCAGCATTCGTTGTATAAACATAGGAAACATAGACAGCTGTATCGTGTGTATTTGAAGGTTATTATAAATTATTGTGTGTTGAAAATGGAATGGGACAGGGAAAAGTGTAATTAATAGACATTTATGAGCAACACCATGTCTTATGGAACCCTAAGTATGGGTTTTATTACAATAAGTTAAAAGAAACATGACGCTTGGATGAGAATAGGTGAAATAATAAAGTGCCCTATTACCCATTTCTGGATATATAAATAAAATGCTGACCCAAAAAAATGCTGAACTTGTGTATTCTTAGTTAAATTTGTGGTCAGTGTAGGTCAGCTTAAATTTTTAGCGGTCAGCTAAATTGAATTACTTGGTTTATATATAAAACACTTTAAATTTTTATAATTATGCCAAATATCAGAATATTGATAGAAAATAAACATGTTCTGCAATGGTCAGCATGTCATTTAAAGTTTTTAGCAGTCAGCAAAATTGGCATACATATAAAACGCCTTATGTTTACGCCAGAAGCCACAAATTTAACTAAGAATACACAAGGTCAGCAATGGTGAGCATTTTATTCTTACCCCATATTTCTTCGCCTTTTCTTATTTTTTTCTAGCTTACAAATAATTAAAAAAACACCAAAATGCTACCGTCAAATAATTGAAATCCATTATTGACATTCACTGCGAATGCTTCAAGCATGTTGGAAAACCAATAATTCGGCGAATCTGCCGAACGCAACGAGCTTTTGTTCAGACTATTCTGCTCTGCGCGTTCAGTTCGTTCTGTTCGTTCGGATTAAAATGTTCAAGTGTGGACCCAGCATAATAATAATTTTACAAACAGGAAAAAATTAAATTTGTGGGTTTTGGACCCATTATTTAATTTGCGATTTTCAACATAATTCTTTTTGATTCATGATCAATGCGCCCAATACTATACACCCTTAAATTTGGTTACACAGGTTGGGTTACACCCTGTATATGCACGAAGTTGTGAATCAAGCTGGATTTATAACACGCACAGCGCATAGAAAATAATTTAGCATAACATAGCATATGAATTGGTCATATGGAAATTAGTACATCCATTTATAAGGCGCACAGCGCATTGAAAATAATTTAGCATAGCACACGAATTGACCAATGTTCATTTTCCTATGCACTGTGCTGTGCAGTTCTGTGCTTCGGGTTTATTCGTTGCTTTCGTGACAGTTCGTTTTAGTTAACTTCTTACACGCACGCGCATTCGTTGTTCATTATATTAATAATTTTTGTAAAATAGTCAAAACATAATAACAAAATCACAAAGTCAAATAATACCAAATCAAATCTAGCTTAACCAACAAAACAGCTGTCATAACGTCATAAGACAACACTGTAAGACAAGGACTTCTTCTTTTACTTCCTATAGCAATCTGTGTTTGTGTGCGGCTTATAAAACCTCCGTAACTAAAATGCTATGCGCTGTGCTGTGCTATGTTGTGCTAAATTATTTTCTATGCGCTGTGCGTGTTATAAATCCAGCTTCACTCTTTACACTGATGACTCAGTATTCCATACCCAAGTTGGGTAAAAGACGTGATAGATATACATGTATCTATTGTAATTATTATATAGGTATATATCACGATCTCGATTATATTTCTTATTTAGTGAGACCGTAAAAATTTATATACGTGCCCAAACTATTGCATTATGTAGTTGTTTATTTGTAAGAATAAAAGATGTCAATTCCCGCGACTTATAACCTGCCCGCCCTGTTAAAATTGGGGTAAACAATTTTACCGAAAACTTCAGCAGACATTAGTAGCATCCGAGTTAAAGTTTTTGCTTGCAAATGAACAATTCGTGCATTTGGCATGGGTTACTTGATTCTGACATGAAATATTTATTTATCCACTTAGCGCTTGTGGGCCCCTCCTTCGGCCGGCCCTGGCCCACCCCTGCACGCGAGCCAAGCCAGCTACGATCCTTAATCAATTTCCTGTTTTTCACCAACAACATCACTTATTCATTCGCTAATACATCATATTTTAAATTATTTAAAATGGAGAAACAGAAACTCGACTGTGCAACTTGAACTATAAATATACGTAAATAAATAAATGTATAGTGGGGGACTAGTTCTGGGAATGACAGCTCTGCAAGAAATGCGCCATCAAGACTGAGCCACGAGAAATACTTTCTATCATCAATAATGAACATACACTTCCTAAATAATACAATCATTACATGTTTGTTTTCAGTCTAGTTTCATAAATGATTCATAAAAAATATTTAAAAAAATTCCTATACTTTAACACCTGTTCACACATGGATTCTTTGATGATTCTTTCATGCTTCTGAACCCTGTAAAAAATCACCAGGCTTATTTTTTTTAAAGTTCACAGGCATGAAAATATCTAAAGCCCTGTTCGCACGGCGATCTTTGGAGATTCTACGGAGAGTCAAACTCCCGGCAAAGTCAAAGTCTAGTGAGAATTATGTGTTAAATTATCAATGAATCTTGGAAAAGAAGAATTTATAATTTATTGATTGCTTCAAAACCATGTAATTATCACTAGAAAGAAAAAAAACTTCTTTTTTGCTGTGACTTTGCCGGAAGTTTGACTCTCCGTAGAATCTCCAAAGATCGCCGTGCAAACAGGCCTTAAGGCGCTACACTTGTAAAACTGAGCTCTTGTTAGTACACCTACACTGTTTGTATTTTATATATAGATAGTTAAAAGATGACTCTAGAGTGCCAAGAAATTATACTTTTGAAATACTTAACGGTATTTTAGTAATAAATTAGTAAATATAGTCAATTTGGCCGATATTTTTACTATTTTTTTCGTCAGATGTGTAATTTTCTTTACAAAAAATATTTTCTTAACACTTTCACGAACAATGCAAGGAATCTGCTGGCGTAAAAGTAATAGAATATTCTGCAACAAGTGTGGAAAATTTGTGAGACAAGCCGTAAGCGAGTTTCACGGTTCCACGAGAGTGGAAAACTAAAAAAATAAAAATATATGTACTTATAAAAAAAATTTCTACATACAATTAATAAATTAATAAATCTAAATGTATTTTAAAGCTACCGGCCAACCAAAAACATTGAATAAAGTTAAATTATTATAGCACCAAATTTCATTCCATCACTTGTGACAGAATGAATCAATTCCGTAACAAGTGATAGAATATAACTATTCCATAATTAAGAATGATGTAAGATTGATAACATTCTATAACAGTCGTATAGAAAATAAATTAATTGGTATTGAACAAAAATTTAAATCTAAAAAATAAAGTATGCTATTTTTAGTAATGAGTTGTTTGTTATTTGATGATACTAAGTACCATACTTGATTTATTGAATGCTATTAAGCCCTGTTCGCACGAGAATTTTACCAAGTTTCTGAATACTGGAAAAGAAATTTCAAAATTCTGAATCTTGAAAAAAAATTATAAATTCTTCTTTTCCAAGATTAATTTAAGATTTAACTTAGCGCCACCGCAGTTTAACAGAAAGAATTAAATTTTTTCTTTTTCAGGATTCAGAATTTTGGTAGAATCCTCGTGCGAACAGGGCTTTCTGGTCCTCAAATTGTCATTAGGACACGGCATCAGATAAAGATTTTATCTGTGAAGCGATGACAATAATAATAATAGGATTTGCAGATAAAATGGCGGTGCACAGTCTCCCCGGAGGTACAGAGAAAGCAGCAAGTTTCCGTGGGGTTAATCAATTTCTTGTCGCACTTTTATTGTCGCCGTTAATGGCCGAACGAAACTATAGAAATTACAAATTCAATTAAAAACTCGTCATATTTAATTTTGCTCTAATGTATTTTGATAACCGCGCACGATAAAGCGTTTGGGAAAGCAATTAAGACGGGACGCGAGTGCAGCACGGCAAGAACGAGTACTGGAGTCGGGATATTGTTTAATATTTCATTTCTGGTCGGTAAAGTGGGTCTCTGCGCAACGAACGCTCGCGAACATTATATTTACTTTATGGCCAATTTAAAAGCACGTAAAAATTTATATTAAATCTTATATTTATTATAAAAGTGTGACATTTTTATTGCAATATACATTGTTTTTTATTGCGTCTGAGAGCGGCCATCATGAAGAAAACGTTGCAATATTATCGAGACTGCAACTTACACTCTTGTCTGCCTTCATCGACCGAACGTTTCTTATCCCAAATGAGAACAGACACCAGTTTCACCTTTACATCATAAAACCTCATTCACATGAGCATTTAGTTTTAAAGATCATTTCCACTGCTTATCATAGTCATAGTTTTTGTTCTAAGTTTGTTCTCAATCATAAACATCCCATCGGAATATAAATTATTTTTATGACAATGTCTTCAGAGCTGGACATTACTTAAGTATTTAGGTACTTAAGTACCTACCAATTTTTAATAATACTTGTACTTTAGTATAAATATTTTTTTGATACTTATTACTTTAAAATTTTAAGTACTAAGATAGAAACTTGTACTTATTTTCATTTCGTCGCGCGAAAAATCTCGAAATGCACTTTTTTTCAAACACTTCTAACTTTGTGTAAAATCAACGTAGGAACTTCGTTCTTTGAGTCCTGCACAGGAAATTGAACAAATTTTAGTGCCCTTTTGGTGAATCGAGTCGAAAAAAATGTTCAACTCCGTATACATCGTTAATGTTGGACATTTTTTCGATTTAAAAGCTTTTTTTCAAAAGGGTGCTGCAGGGAGCGGAAGGGGTTACGCTAAAATTCGCATACATGACTTTAAAATAGACACTTCAAAGTTTTTCGCCCTCGAAGATTCATCGAAATCGACTGAAAATACGCCGAGTTATGACGATTTGAAAATGGGTGAAATTTCACCTAGTGTTTAAAAAAAATACTAGTACTTGAAAAAGACTTATTTTTGAGTAGTTTTGACAAAAAACTTTACTTGAAAATGTATTTGGTAACAAGTACTGACTATAGGTCATGACAGTTAATTCAATATGCCTGTAAATATATTTTATTTACAATTTATAGTTTGAACTCAGTTTAAACCTATTTTTAAGCTTGTTAAATTATCTACTTATACTTATAATTGGGTAGGTCTGAATCTAGCTTAAGACTATGACAACTAACAAAAATTTTGACTATGATACTCGTATAGTTAAGTTTAAGAAACATATCATAAACTTAAAATAGCTTTAGTAAGTGGTAAACATAAACCTTAACAAGTTTGGAGTTTTTTTAGTGCTTGAAAGTGACAAGTGCGAATACTCATATAGTTATATGAATTTAAATATTCTTAAACGTAAACGTAAAAACATAAATGTAAACCTTAAAACTAAATTCTTACGTGAATGAGGCTAAATTCACAATGAGTAGGTATTATTGTTATTTAGTTCAGGCACAACAATTTATTAAAACTTAAACCATTAAATTATTAGTTAATTAATCTTTATATTTTTATGTTCAAGATTGTTCCCGTATTATTAAATTTTTAATATACCTAATCTACGAATATAATGGGTTTACAATTTTCTGCTATTTTCAATATTTTTCGAAACATTAATTTTTCGGAAAAAATATAAACATTATTTCTTTTCATCCGAATGAAATTGCGTGGCGTATGAATTTCTCTTTCTGTTCGGTTATGATTTATTTATGAAATTTAAAGCAATGTGGAAAGTTTGGTTATAAAATGTAGCAATATATCTAAAATGATGGCTGCAATGCATAAACAAGTGCATATAATTCCGTATAATATGAGTAAAATGAGGATATTTTGCAATTCTGCTTATCGTAAAACTTTGGCGAAACAATTACAATTTCCATCCGTTAGGGTAGCGCACAGTGGCGCCACCGCCGCGCAAAACATTTGAATAAACGCTCGCCGCCCTCCAGCGGTCCTCAAAGAACAAAAACCCAAGAGAATTTCATTCATTTCTATTTATTTCTGTTTTATTTCCACATTTTTACCTTCCGCTTACCTGTAAAGGAAGGTATTGGAATCATGCAAAAAATCGGGTGGTGAATTTTTAGTGAATGAGCACGAATTAGGGTCCTTACAACTCATTTTTGATAGTTTCACGATGATGTCTGTGTGTATGTGTGTGTGTATGTGTGTGTGTGTGTGTGTGTGTGTGTGTGTGTGTGTGTGTGTGTGTGTGTGTGTGTGTGTGTGTGTGTGTGTGTGTGTGTGTGTGTGTGTGTGTGGTCAAGGGGTGTTAGTCGCATAACTCAAATACGAATTACCCGAAAATTTTGATATTTGGTATTTAACATTTGTATATAAATTGGAAGAGCTCCGTAGATTTTGGTACAAATATCTTCATCGGAAGTGATATTTTTTGAAGATTGAAAAGGTTAATTGTCAAAATTGTATATAAATTTGGAAAAATATAGTATTTATTTGTAATAAGAATAAGAGGAAAAGTTATTTGCAACTTACGTTATAAAAAAATTGTCTTTATCTGGTAGCATTAAAGAACTGCAGTAAAATTTAAAAAATAAATTTATCAAATAAAACGTTGATATCTTGTAATCCATGATCGGTTGATTTTTGTTTCTGCGTAAAAAATATTGACAGGTGAGACGGGTGACAAGTTGGCATACTAGCGCTATATAAGTCCTAAGTAAGATATTAAATGTAGTAATTGAACGGAGGATGGCTTCAACACAGCAAAGTTTTCCTGTGAATGAATATTTTTATTCAGGTGATGCAAATTTCTGTGTTTGAATATTTTAGATTTTTATTTGTATATTTTAAATGGGCACCGGATTGTACGTATACATTTCTGTTTAAAGTCTAGATAAGGCGGAAGGTTGTGTGATGGCCACGTCAGATTTTTCTTACTAAATGTTACATTTATTATAATAATTGTTTTAGTGTATTATTTACTAGTAAAGTATAAATTTTACTTGCTTTTTGAAATGTAATATACCTATTATAATAATTAATTTAAGTGTACTAGTATACTAGTAGGAATTTTACTGACATTATTTAACTTGCGTTTTGAAAAATAAACATTCTTGTTTAATGGTTATTAGTCAACAAAACTTTCTGTACTGTAGTAAGTTATCCAAAGATAATAATCTGTTACGAAATGTTCATAAATGTTTAAAATGAAATAAGAATTTGTTGCAATCGTGACGGTCGTAACCTGATAATCAAGTTTACTTTATAAAGTGTACGTGTAAATCTTTTATTCCATAAAGTTATATATAAAGTATAATATTCAACAACAGGATTAAATTTATTTATCTATACTGGATGTGTGGTACATACGTTAAGGGTATAAGTTTGATATGCAAGGTTACGAATTAAAATTATAAATAATGTTTTTCAGAAATTTCAAATGTTAGGTGTATTTAATGTTTTCTTAAGCTAGATTCAGACCTACCCAATTATAAGTGTAAGTGGCTAATGTAACCAACCAGCGCTCAACGTTCGCACTTATAATTGAAATTGGAATTTTGTGGAAGCGCTGGTTGGTTAACTTAGCATTTATACTTATAATTGGATAGGTCTGAATCTAGCTTTACACAGACACTAATTGTAATTTAAAATAAATAGAATAACATTCGTTAAATAAGAATTATTAGGATTTATGTTAAATTAATTATCAATCCTCTGGATAAAAATGTTAACTTAAGAGGCCCGTCTACCTCCTAAAAACCAGCACAAAACGTACTAACGTAGCGAGTGTTTTGTGGCCAGTACAAGAATGGTTTCAACAAGGATTATATACTTAAAGGATCAATTAACCGTTATACCTTTTTACCAATTTTATTAAAAAATTGTACATGATTATCATAATTCCGAAAAATACATAATTTATGCATACTGCACGGTTATATCTCATGATAAAAATTCTACATCTACATCTGTAGATCCAGTCTTTCTCTATTAAATGTTTATAAAAACATTATCCTGAAGTCAATAATGATCTGACAGTTTACTCGCAACGAAAACACTTTACAGTATTTTTCAACTACAAAATAACATTGCATAGCTAGGATGCGGCAAAGTACGAGTTTGGGGCTGGATTCAGGTAGCTGCAGTAGTGGACAAAAGATTGGAATAGAAAAAAATAAAATCGAGAGTATTCTATGAATTCGGAAAAAATCTAGAGGTGAAAGAAGATTCTATCTCTCCTTGGTGCAGGTTTTGCGGAGTTTGGGAGGCACTGGCTTTGGCATAGCCCACTCGATCCGTTTGCGTTTATTACTTTACATGCGCGATATCGAAAGACATAAATATTTATCGTGTCCGTTTTCAGAATTGGCATTATTTATTTTTATTTGTTATCAAATTTGCTTCATGCACTATGCATTCGCCGTGGCTTATCACAGATTCATGTATTCAATTATTTAAATTGGCGGCAGCGGGCGAACGTACGCTACTGAGGTACGGCCCAGTGGCGTAGAAGGGGGCAAGAACCCCCCCCCCCCCAACCCCCCAATCGATACGCCGATCGCCTGGTTTTTTCTTTGTATTTTTCATTGTTGATGTATTGCAGTTTTTATGATACGCGGTGAATGTAAATTTTTTGGTAATGATGTTAATTTAACCAAGTTTGGATGTATATTTTATTTACTTTAAATTAAACTCAAAAAGAAATAAAAATTTTGTTCGTTAGCCAACGACAATCCAAACAAAAGAGTTCTTCTTCGACCAAAATTTAACCAATCATATTTTAGTTTTTCACTGGGGAATATTATTTAAATTCTGTATATACATAAACTGCGAGAATAGATTGCTCAATAAATTTTACAAGTTTCATAACTTCAAGAAATCGTTTTTCATTTTGCTGCTTTTTGGCAACATGTCAATATTTTATCCATATTAGTTCACTTGATATTTTGTGCCCTTAGATACTTTTAAACCCTGTTTACACACGGATTCTTTGAGGATTCTTTCATGCTTCTAAATCTAAGAAAAACAGAATTTCACTGTTTGAAGCTATGATTTAAAAAAATTGGCTTTAGGTATATTATACTTCATCTATAACTATATTCAAGTTTAAAACACCTAGACCAACTGACTTCGAAATTCCTATTCAACAACTTATATATAGTAGTTTAATTAAATGTCTGGTTATCTAATCTGTTTGTTATTTTGTTCAATTAAGTGACAAATCACTGTATATTTTCGTCATAAAAAGACACAATTTTGAATTTTTCGATTTTTCAGCTAATCTTTTGGGGTTTCTAATTTTTTTTTTAAACAGCCCTGTATTAGAGCGAACAAAACAAAAAAAGAAATATTCAAATCGGTCAAGTTCTCAAGTTATGGCGTAACCTGAAAAACAGGCATTCATTTTTATATATTCAGATATTTAAGATCACTAGCTTTAATATATTTTAAACAGATAATTAGTTTCCTCCACGGTTTCTTGACAGTAATTTTTATGACAGCTCCTAGCACTTGATTTCTTTTTAAAAACTTTTTAGTAAAGACTTTTCTCGTGTAGGTAGGTAGATACGGCAATATTATGTAATGATTTCGTATTAATTTTAGTGCAGTACTAAAGTTGAATTTCTGATGTACCAAAGTCTAGAATCTTATGTGATGTCTTGTGGTTATATTTGGGAATACCGTAATTTGAGTATCTTAAAAAGATTGGTTTCGTATAAAAGTAGTGTTTAAAATAATGTACAATTATTAAGCCCGAGTAAATTTGCATGGGGATATATAATATAATTAAATACACTTCACATCTTATAAAAAACTGTTTTCCAGCTAGTATAATATCAAAATAATTTCGTTAAATATAGACAAAACTGGCCACAAAAAATGTTAAGTATATAATATAAGGATCCTTCCAATTTACAGTATCTAATTTTCAATAAAAATTACTGAAATTATTATCGGGCCTAATTTCACTGAAACGCATTTAAATTTCGGGGGAATCGCTCATAATGGCAGACAATTTCAACTGTTAATAGTTTATATATTTTGTTTTTATTTTTTTCCGATAAAATCCACTGTGTGATCGTATCGGCATAGGTCATTTGATTACTAGATTGTATTATTTATTAACATGTGTACAAAATTACTATAATGGAGTTGGGGCCAAGCTAGAGATTCTAATAACATATTTATGTGGTAGTAATTATTATACGATGGCCAGGGATGCACAAAGTTTGGATACTTAAATCTTTAAAATTCTTTTTCTACTCCTGGTATTAAAACATCATTTAACGAAGTGGTTTCCATGGCGCTAAATAACATTTTAAACACACCTCGACAAGCCGTGGCTTTGGCCGTTTTTAGTCACGGGCTGAACATAGCAACTGACATATTAAGCACGGGGTGACATATTTGACATTAAGGGCCGGTTGTTCAATCTCAGCTTAAACTACGTTTATGTCAAAACCATGGTTACCAAGTTTTTCTATTGTATTATTGCATCTCATTGGTTAACTGTTTTATTTTAACGCTGGAGATTGGCTGGGAAAACTCGGTTTAACTAAGCTTGAGTTTATGTTTAAGCTAACACTAAACTCGAATTGTACAACCGGGCCTTAATTTTTGTGATAACTGAGTGAAATTAATTATTTCTTTCAATCTTTGTCAATTTTTTTTCAATAAAACAATTAAATACACTTGCTTAAGTAGAATTTTGTAACTATGTATAGGTAATATCATTATGATTCAAATTATTTTGAAACTTTACATACCTATTTATGTTGTTTGTGGTCGTAGAAAAAGTATGTGACTTGTTTATAAACTCTCTAGATACTCGTTTTTATACACTCGCTGCGCTCGTTCCTAAAAAACTCGTCGCTAAAATGACGTTTATAAAACTTGAAACATATTTACAAAATGTAAGTCATCGATAATGATATACAGGGTCTTCCACAACTTAGGACAAAAAATTAAAGGGTATATACTGTACGACGTGCTGATCATAAAACATAAAGAATTTTTTTTAAATTCACAAAAAAATGCATCGTATTTCAAGAAAAAAAAATTTTGCCACTGGTCGGTAGTTATTTTTAATATTTTTTTCAAATCCTCTACAATGAAAGTAATTGTTTACATAATATCTAATACTAATAAATGTCAAATTATCAAATATACCATCAAAACAGTGATACTTAAAATGTACACACTTCAAGTAAACTACCCTTAACTTTTCGAATTTAAAAAAATTATTTTTGTTTCATGATCAGCACGTCACGTCGTACAGTTTATACCCTTTAATTTTTGTCCTAAGTTGTTGAACACCCTGTATAGTTTACCGTGTGTGCGGTTACCTATCGGACACATAATGTTTTTCGTTATCCGTCTCATTATTTATATATTAGCTTCAAAGACAAAATCTGTTAGGCAATTAACATATTTATTACGGTAGTCTGCCAATTGTCAGATAATATTCCAGTTAATTTATTTGTTAGATAACTACAGTTTGTTATAAAGTTACAATACAAGTTCTGTTGTCATTTAGTGATTGATTTTGTTTCGTGCGGTGTAGGTAAAATTCCGTCTTATACAGTTTTGTGCACCCCTGTTCTATAATGTGGTACACAATATAATCGAGTCAACGGTTATTATTTTAATCGGCAGTCAAATATTTTCATTCCATTAACGTACGTTATTTTCCATTTATTTTAATTTTTATAAATACTGTTTTCTAAAATGGATGCATGGTACATTTTTAGGTTAGAAAATTAATAGTATAGCATCAAATAAAAACGGTTTTGTTGATATTTCGTAACTGAAAACCTCGCTGAAAACATAGAAATCCTTTTGTTCAACTTCAAAGAATACGGCATAAGTAACTGGTTACATCCATCTAATTATAAATTGCAAGTAGTAGGTACATTTGTGACAAAATTAAGACGTCAATAAGTGTAGAATTTTAAGCAAATATTTACTATTTAAGGTAGTAAATCCATGGGTAGTGACAACCCAAAATATGACTTAAATTAATATACAGCATTCATTACAAGTCGTAGAATTTGAATAAAAATTAAAATTTATAGGTAACCGTTGAAATAACGAAGATAATTGAATTTAAAGTTGACACAAAAACGCGCTAAAATACATTGCGTATATGGAGGTTAGCAGTAGATTTACTAAACGATTAGAAAATTTTATATCATAACAACCCAACACATATTTGGAAAACGAATATGTTATTCTTTGATATTTGAGGTATTTATTAGAAAAATAAAAAATATGAGTCACCGCAATAATGGTTGAGAAATCGCATGCAAAAGGTTCCAGTCTCAAGAAAAATTATGTTTTTGACGTGCTACTACTGCATTTCAGTGTAAACTTAAATTTCAATTATATTTTTTATTTAATTGGATACCTATAATTTGTAATTTACATCAAAATCTACGATTTTTAATGATTTATTTCTGATTAATTGACTGCTTCGGCCTCACCTCACACCGAAATCACGCACACTTATGACCGACGGATTTTCTACCTTCATATCTCTTCAGCATCTCTGTTAAGTACAGCTGTTACGAGGCTTTCTGTTACCCCATATAAATGGAATGCGACTGGATTATAGTTCACATAAATGTAACTACTCTACTTATTAAAAATATCTATTATACCACCATGAACAAAATATACGTCGCGCATAATTTCAATACGGGTTGCGTGTTTGAAATATATTAATGTAATATATCAAATTTGATTTGAATTTAATTACATTAAGTCATAAATCAACTGAATATCGGGCTTTAATGATTTTTATTATTGTTTATTATTTAATAAAAGCTTCACATTTGTACGTACAGGCTAAACAATTATGTCCCCATAGAGCATTTTAATAAACAAGATGTTTTTCACTAGAAATTCTTCGTTGGAAATTAGAATTAAAAGGACTAGGTAGTACCTATATGAAAATAATTTATTGTAGTCGCTTGCGCATTAATATTGTTTATCAAGGGGCAGTTTAGACCAACAGTTATGCAAGAGCGGCAAGTACAGATTACCGCTTTAAAATAACTTACATAATCTTATTGTTCTACTTTTAATTTATTTGTGAATACGTATCCTAAAGATCTATTACCGTATCATAATTTCATGTTTACGGCAGTGATTTTAGTTCGATAAATGAGTCATTATGGTACCATATTATACTATAATGTTTATTACGGTATTGCATTGATACAGATTACCGCTTTAAAATAACTTACATAATCTTATTGTTCTACTTTTAATTTATTTGTGAATACGTATCCTAAAGATCTATTACCGTATCATAATTCCATGTTTACGGCAGTGATTTCAGTTCAATAAATGAGTCATTATGGTACCACATTATATTATAATGTTTATTACGGAATTGTATTGATATTCCATAAGGATTCTTTGAGTTTTCTTTAAGGATTTGTTCATGCTTCTCAATCTTATGGAAAAAATAAATTAACTGATTTGAATCTATCAATGATTAAGAAATTCTTCTTTTCCAAGACTCATTGAAGATTCAGTTTAGCGGCGCCGCTATTTGACAGGCAATTCTCACCAGGATATTTTATCTTAGAAGCATGAAAGAATCCTCAAAGAATACTTATTTATTAACAACGAAAATGGAAAATAGTTATCCATCATACATCTGTTTATGATTCTTTACCCTGTTCACGCATAGATTATTTGTGGATTCTTGCATGCTTCTTTAATATCTTTAATAATAATAATAATAATATAACAATTCTCACCAAATCACAAGATTCTTTATCTCAAAGAATCTATGTGTAAACTTGTGTAACTTGACAAAATAAAATCCCCAGAATATTTTAAGAATGTGAACATCCCGGCTTGTTACTATGTCTATTAATATTCTAGCGATTGCTAATGTCCGCCCTTAGTAACAACCCAATGTCAGTAATTTGGTAATAATATCCCAATTATGCATCCCATGAAATTCTCAGAGATGTTTGTATTGAGTATGTAATACTCAGGATGTGGCTAGACGTAATATCACTTAAAGTACAAGAATATTTTTAAACATCCCATGGACGATACATGTCAATATAACAGGAATGATGAACATTAGAAAAATATCTTCCATCCAAAAAGCAATAACAATAATGAAACAATATGTCCGTTGTCCATATGTCGCGCTACCTGTTTAAACAAACATGGCGGCCGACCCTAACCTCACATAGACTATCGCGGGTGCACATGGGACAAATAAGCTATAGCACTGCGTTGCTATGGCCTGGGCTAGTGCTGGCTATAACAGTAACGATGAGGGCACTAATTCCATATGTAAATGTCGACGGGTCGATATGAATCTGCCTTTATAATTATTTATATAATATATGATGCAATCGAACGGCGAATGTTTGCATTATTCATCGCAAACCAGGAAATCACAAGTCTTTATATGGTAATATGCCCGCGTGTGTGTGTGTATGATTGAATATTCGATTGTGGTATTAAAGTAATTTTGATACACGCGCATTTTAGCTATTTAATTTTGTAATTTTCATTCATTAATTTGTTATTTTATACCGATCTTTCCAGTATTGGTTTTACATATTTTTAATGCTGTTTGTTTTGATTTTAATTGACTCCAATAAATGTGAATTGTTGCGCTTTAACCGATATGCAAATCTCATTAAATTATTTAATTAAACGTAATGCATTTCTCCAGATTATTACGCGCAAAATGCAACATTTTACGTTTTATTTATTGTTGCGATTACATTTTCTCCCACGAGATAACACAGTGGTTCTGGTTACAGAGGTCTTGGGTTCGAATCGGGTGTGATATTTTCATGACTGGTCCTTAAGAGTGTCGTTTACCTAAATAACCAAAACATTGTGATTTATTTAACAACAAACAAATGTAATATTAAAAAAATCGCGATGTATATTCCATTCTTTCATGTCTGATTTATAGAAGACTATGCTTTGTGAAACAAAATGTGTTTATTAAAACAAGATAATTCAAAACTAGTGAATGGCCATTGGAAAGAATGGAATGTACATCGCGAATATTTGATTATTACATTTGTTTGTTGTTAAATAAATCACAAACTTGTGTGAAGCATGTTTTGGTTAGATAAACGACACTCTTAAGTGTTCTTTAAGGATGACTTTAACCATCTGTAAGCGGATTGTCTACGTTTTTTCCAAATTCCTAGATTACTTTCGATTTTAATTTTTTTCTTTTCCACTACTACGAGTGTCTGATACTAGTCCGAAACTCGTACTTTACCGCATCCTAGTTATGCAATTTTGAATTTAAAAATGATAATGTTTTCATAAACATTTAGTAGAGAAATAATGGATCTACAGATGTGCCTATTTAAATTTTTTTTAAACCTTGTGAAATAAAATTTTAGCATTCTTGTACTAGCCACACAACATTGGCTACGTTAGTACATTTTATGCTGGATTTTAGGAGGTAGACGGGCCTCTTAAATGTTCCTTAAAGATGAGTTTAACCGTCTTTAAGCTTAAAAATCTTAAAACTTAGGGTCCCGTCTTCGTAACAAAATATTGCATGTTTAGAAGTGTAGCAGTTTTTGCTTTACTCATTGCATATCAAAAATTTGAAGAAAAAACACTTACTAGATGTTTGTGAAAGAATTAATCTAGGTTTATGCCCAGTTAGAATTCTGAAAAAAATCTTTGGAATCCATATACAAAATTAATGAAAAGCATTTTTTTACATGCTTTATCTTATGATTCAGATATATATATATATATATATATATATATATATATATATATATATATATATATATATATATATATATTATAAACTTAGTTCCATTCTTCGTGTAGAACTTTCTACAAATAAACTACAGGTTGTTTCAGTAATTCAGGAACAAATTTTGTTCTTAAAATTTCTTGTAGTATTGAAGCACCTGTATAATCGTATCGAACTAAGTTTCAGGTCATGTAACCAAATATCCAAAAATGTAACTAACAAATGACGTAAACTAAAAGTTTCGTCACAAATCTAAATAGGTTTTAGATTATTTTATTAAAATTTATTCACTTGTAAATATCTATCCAACCAAGATTCGTTTGGCAGGTCGTGATAGATACACTTTTATTTTTCATTTTATTTATTGTTTTCTTGTTTTGTAGGACCGAATGTCGGATCGGTAGTTTGGAGATGTCGATCTTCAAAATTATCTAAAAGTCGACATCGGTGGTTCAAATCCGTCAAAATTTTAAGTCAAGGGCTGAATTCGTCGGGTCAAAATTATCGGCTTGAATTATTTTTTCAACTAACACCGTAGTCTACAAGTAGAACTAACATTTTTCAACATCGAGATACTCATTTTTGGTTGTAGTTCTTTCAGGAAAAAACGGTAAGTGAACAATTTTATATATTTCTTATTTATCTATACTTCAGTTGCACTGTCCCTTATATTTTAAGTGTTTCTTGAATTACAAAAAATATTGAAATAATAAAAGTTTATAACAATTTCTCCTTAAATTTTTATTTTGTTTTATGGGGTTCATGCCTTGAGCTCTTTTAAAAGATGTCAGAAGTTTTTTTTTTCAAAGAATCAAAAGCATGCTTCAAATATATTTAAAAATTAACAGATTTGTTAATAATTTATTGGATGATTATTTCATATTTAATTAAATTCATCTTGTGGCATTCTAAAACAACTTTTGAAGCATTTTTTTGTGAAAAATACATCTATATCGTGGTTTTTACCCAACTTGGGTTTGGCAGTCTCACATATTGTGACTTATTGAATTAAAAAACAAGAAATTATACTTATAGATCAAACATGATTTAAAATTTTTATGATGTGCCTTAAAATTGAGGGACAGTTGTAACTTAAAAATATTTTTGTGGTTTATTTTCAATCAAATCTTATAAAACAATCTCAACGAAAAGCAACAGTAACTATATTTCTATGTACTATTCTTCTTGATTTCTTCCTCTCTCTCCCCGGATAAAATGGCCGTGTACAAGCTCCAACGTTGCCATTAATGACATGTTTAATTATACACATCCCTGTAGTGTGGTCCAGTGGGCTAGGGGCTGCGACATGGCAACACTGTGGACGGTATCATGTAATTTTCACCTGGCCCTGATTACGCGGGTTATCAATTAGAATGGCAACACCGCCCTTGCTGCTAATTGTGGCTAAGCGGATCGTAGACTAGGGAGGGGGAAGTGACCGAATAGGGGGATTAAAGACAATAGAGGGCTGGGAAGATATATCAAACGCTATGATTCAAAACTAAAATTGTTGCTATCTTTTGATCTACATATTTGCTTATTATCGCGTCTTTTACCCAGTTTGGGTGTGGCAGCCTCACATAGTGAGTCATTTGTTAGATGATATGTTATACCGTGTGTGCGGTTACCAGCCGCCAATTCACGAATATATTATATTACATAAGAGTCTTAGACATGAAGCTGAAATATAAGTTTCTGCCGTTTAAAAATTTATTTTATTAGGTTTAAAAGCTGTACTTAAGTTTGAGTTACTTAGTTTAATTTTGCTTACAGTTTTATTTTACATTGGGCCCAAATATACAGGGTGATTCATAAGTACGTGTATACATTTTAATAGCATAGTGCTCAACTTACTTTTCAGGGAACTGAATGAATTTTTTCAAAGTTTCCAGGTTTTTTAATCAAACAGTTTTGGGTCACGGTTTTTCGAATTGAATTTCATACATTTACTGTTCTTGCCATTGCCCAAATAATTAAAATATAATTTTATTCCATTCACACATACTCAGATATTCATTATACAATCAACAATCCAGTGGTTTCAAAAATGTGCTTCTTGTAAAAACTGCCTTTAAGGCGGGAATGTAGCTGTATATAAAGAGGAAAAATACGGCTCTACGGTTTGTAAAATATTGAATCTAATACTAACGTAAGAACATTGGAAATTTTTTACGGCAATATCTAATATTCATTCTACAGTGCGACGCATGGATATTACCAAATTTTGCCATAGTATTGTTTTAAAAAAATGCCGAATAAAGAGAAAAATACTACTTTTGTTTAATTTACGGCAAGTTAAATACAAAATGTATTAAAATTCATGGGTCGTACTGTAGGTTACATGTTATACAGTATATAAATAATGCGTTTGATTATTTCTTTTGTCTTATAAATACAATATAATACAAATACGATGCCAGATTTAGAGCGCGTTCGCTATTGCTGCCTTTGTTCGACACACTAAATCTGTATATATCTCTGCTTTTTCTCGAAATCGTGGACAGCTACATTCCGGCCTTAAGTAACGAATTTTTTTTAAAATTTTGTTCCGTGCTTAATAATATGCCATTAAAATATATGCACGAAATTGTGAATCACCCTGTAGATATATTTTCTAATTTATTACAAGTCCAATTATAAATATAAAGTGTGCAATATACAAGGAATAAAGACGATCTTCTTGAAATTTTCGTTTCAAAAGAGAGACGAATAAATTGATTCAAAAAGGAAGCGTGCAAAATTGTTGTGTTTTAGAGTTTCTTTCTTTTAAAGTTCAATTAAGTGTATGTCGGGTTGAAATGTCAAATACTCATAACTCTTGCCTGGCTACCCCACACATAGTCCTCGAGCCACACACCACGTTTACATTGGCTTGAAATTCCAGGCGGCTTGAACAAGTCACATGCTTATAATTTCTAGTCGATATGTAATATAAACATCGTGTCAAAATAAAAACACACATAAAGTATGATTTATGGCTATAACATTATATCAAATAGATTGTATTAAAATTACGTTGTTTGTTTATTGACGTCATTTCTTTAGTGGCCGCCAGGGTGGTATTCAGGGGGAAATGAGCTGTTAAAATTTAAGATTTTTCTATTTTTCTTTGTTGTCTTTAATATCTCAATAAGTGTCCCTCATTCTAATTTCCCCTCACGTTCATTAGCGAGGGTAAACAATCCTCCCTGTTAAGTGTCCCGCCCCCAATGTGACTCACGAGCTGGCTTTACCTCACTGAGTAAATACTCACTTGTCATTGCGTACCCACTTATAAATTTCTAATGCTTAAACATCTGTATTGATTATAGTTTCATACAAGATTCCCGCCGGAAAAATCATTAACTTTATGCAGTTAATTTTTTTTAATTTTGTCCCTAAAAATTAGTAAGAGGTTAACCTTACATTTTTTTCGATTTTGGAACTAAACTTTGAGAGCTCATATCTCGAAAACTAAAAGACTTATCAAAGCGCGGTTGCGGCATTGGATTCCTCGTAATTTACTTAGTATAATCCGCTACTATTTAGAGAAATTTTAATTTTGACCCAAAAAAGAACTAAGTGGTTAACCTTTGTTTTTTTTCGATTTTGGATCTAAACTTTCAGAGCTCATATCTCGAAAACTAAAAGACTTATCAAAGCGCGGTTTGCGGCATTGGATTCCTCGTAATTTACTTAGTATAATCCGCTACTTTTTAGAGAAATTTTAATTTTGATCAAAAAAGAACTAAGTGGTTAACCTTTGTTTTTTTTCGATTTTGGATTCAGTCTAAATTCGGTCTATATTCGGTACTTAGTATATTCACCATAACGAAATATTTGTAAAAAGCTATTTCATGTAGATAATGATTTCCTAGAAATTACTTTTAACTTCGTCGGTAGATAATCTTCTGTAAAGATACAAATCTTGATCACTCTTTTCCCGAAACAGTCGAACACCGAAACAATAGACAATCACACAATCTTAGTTACAGCTTCATCCTCTCTAATAAAACAATTGCCGTACACAAAGTAAGACTTCTCACAAATTACCGCAATTTTAGCGATAAAATCTCCGATCTCTGATCGAGAAATCAAGCAGTCTGCGACGGACAGTCAACTGTTCCCAAACAAAACAAAAAGCAAAGCCAGTGCGATGTGTATCGAGTGGCGGACCGTGTCTTTAGCATAAATTAAAACAACATGTCTTTTAATTTATTATAAACGGTACCGGAAGTGCTAAAGCCTCTTAATGGCACGTAGCGTTCACGTGTTGAAGTAATTACATGGCTTGCTTTGATTAGAACAATGGGAAACGTCTGCGGAGCGTTTTTCTGGACGGTTGACTTAGCTGCAGCATTTTGTTCTTTCATTATATGGAAATATATATTTATTGTTGCTGATATCTTGCCTTTGTTTGCTTCTAATTTATTCTACTGTTGTCATTTTTATTATGACAGGATGTTATATTATATACACCGCTGGTTCTAGTATCTGTTGCTTTAAATACTTGGAATACTTACCTTTTTACTTACTGTTTAAACTTACTCACAGTAACACATCGTATTTTAGTTTATTATTTAATGTTTTATTGTTTATTACACTTAAATCACTTAAAAACCACAAAGATATTATTATATTATGTTTATTTCACTTAATAATGTATTAATTTGTTTATTTGTTTGTTTGTAATAGATTATATCACCATAGGATTCAACTTTTTACTTGGATGACACGTCTCAACCCACTGAAGAACTTGAATATTTCTCCAAAACATTCTTCATAAGAACACCATCTTTAACCTTTATCCCTACATCACCAGTGACTTAAAAATCTACCCCTTAATGTGTTAAACATTTAAGATTGTTTTATTATTAGTTTATATTTTCTTGTTTTAATATAAATCTATCATAAAAGTTTATATTATTGTTTAAATAATTGTTATTATGTTCCATCTTATTTATTTTTACTTTAAATATTAAGATACTGTCTTATAAATAATGTAATTGTTGCAAAATTGTATTAAAATAATTAGAATTTTATATATTTTTGTATGAAAACACAGTGAATTTTGCATAATTGTTGTATTTAAATAAGGTATGTTACATGGTTTCTTAGTCTATAAATAATGTAAATCTTTGTATATTTATATTTATCAAAAATCAAAAAATAATCTTTACATTTCATTATATATTATTTGTATAACATAAATAAATGTATAATCAATGTACCTATAATATATTGTATCCCATAGTATATTTATGTTGGTTAAATATAATAAAATATATACATAAACATCATTAGTATTGTCTAAATTATTTAAAATCAATGTATATTCTCCTTAAGAAATAAATAAAACTCATTTAAAACCATAAAAAGACTTTATTATTTCTTGATATAGCTCTCAGTATTCTCCAGTAAAGTTAACACAAATCTAAAGAAAACAAGGTTAAAATATTATAATAACCCAAGTTAGGTTTCATGTGGTTCAATCAAAAATCTTAAGATAAGTATCAGGAGAACATAACTTGTGGGAGATCAAAACGATCAATTAAAAATCGATGTTAACCTAGGTTAGATTCCTTGGTATCGGACCAGGAACACATGACTTGTTAGAGATCAAAAAATTCTGACTAAATTCGACTAAAAACGGAGCAGATTTTCAGCCAGAATTCTCTCAAAAATCATCAGTTTGGTACCAGGATAACATAACTTGTGGGAGATCAAAAAAATCAATTAAAAATCCATGCTAAACCTAACTTAGTTTCACTTGATATCGGCGATTTAGTACCAGGAACACATGACTTGTTGGAGATCAAAAAATTAATTAAAAATTACTTTAAAATAAGCGAGAATAATTGTCTACAAGCTCGTTTTTTCAACCCAACGGATGAAAACTCGACGGATTTGACCAATAGATGGCAGCACATAGCTCGTTTTGGCATATTTTACCACTTTGATTTTAAAATGCTTTTAGCGGTAAATTAGGCCTTTATAAAATTAAACTGATAAATAAGGGGTGTTTTTAAAGTATAATAAAACAAATTAATAAGTTTAACATATGAATTATTTATTTATTCGTAAGAAAATACATTATATTTAATAGGAAAGGTGTGAATATATGAATTCTAGCAAATTTATTAAATGTACAGGGGGTGTAAACTATTAAAATAATTAATTTTACATGAAATACAATAAATAAACTATTAAATCTAACAATAAAATACAACAAATTAATGCTATAAACAATACTATTATTAATTTTACATAGATATCGATATTTTGCATGAAGTATTTCATTTTAAGGGTAGGTACACATGAAATTTTATTAAAATAAATGTAAAAAACAATTTTAAATTGTGTTTTACATATTTAATTACTAAATTAGAATAAAATATGCAAAAATTGTTTAAATATAAATTAAACAATAACATTTTATTACTACCCTACATGGCTACATGTATTAAAGGTTTAAAAAAACTGAGGAACTGTGTTAAGATTCTTGCGAAGTGCAGGAAGTCTTCTTAACAGCTGCAGAAGCCTTCCTCAGATGCGCAGATGTTGAATGAAGTCAGCAACAGTTCTTGGAAGACACCAGAAGTTGTTTAAAAGGTCTTCAAACGCACCGAAAGCTGCTCTAGATGGCCGAGACATCTGCAAAAAATAAAACAAATTATTAGACACTCAAATCACGTAATATATTATATAACATGCGTGTATGAAGACGTGTAATAACCATTACACACATCCACACAAGTAATATTTTTGTAAATGTTTCTTTATATAAATTATCTATGTAAATGAAGTATTTATATTTATACTGATACTATTCATTAGCAATTATGAGTACCCGTGAGTTGACGGCTGGTAACCGCACACACGGTTAAATATTATATTAACCGATGACTCAAATATGTGAGGCTACCATTTACCCAAGTTGGGTAAAAGGCGTGACAAATATATATTACTTAGAGACAAAGTACAACAATTTTTTATTGTTTAAAGTTCGTGTGTAATACGTTATAAGGGAGTAATGACTAGCAAAATAATTAATCTTGTCTTACTTACGTTTTAAAATATCTGGATGTAAAACAGCAGTAAAAGTACTCAAATTCTCATCAGATTTTGGACGAAGCGTTGTCTATATGTTGATGAACCTCACTGCAAAATCTGCAACATAAAAAAATTCATATTAGCACTAGTAAATACATTAATATGCTTATAAAGTTTCTATAATAATCATGGAAACTCATAAACCTACATAAAAATGCATAAATAGAAAATTCAAATCTAGAATCCGTCGCATGTGAAGGAATATTCAAATCTAGAAAATAGTGTTGGAATCATTCAAGCGATTGTGTGACTACCACGAGGGGGGCGACTGAAAGGGAGGAACTATACTCGTGTTGGAACGATTTTTAACTGACACTCGAGCAGTACGCGTGAGAATCTGAAATACCTATGCGTAATAAAGTCGGATAATATTTTTCCAGATTTGAATATTCTTTTACATGAATTTTCTACTTCCACTGTCCTTGATATTAATTTTCTCTTCATGTTTACTTTTGTGTTGCATGAAGTTCCACTCGATTTATGATTCTTTGTAAGAATTCTTTATTGAATTTTCTAGTAAAAGATTCTAGTGTTGGAGATGTTCCCGTAAAGGGTTAGCAAAATAATTAGTAATAATCTCACTTACGTTTAGAAAGGGATAAAAAACAGCAGCAGAAGATGTCCTCCAATTCTTCGATAATGCGGATAACATGCGTAATATTGACGGACTTGGCTGCCAAAATCTGTAACAAAAAGAAATATATGAGTCCTGGTTCATTCTAACAAATTTCTTTAATAATAATTAGATTAATATTATCAAAGAAGTAATAAATTGCGAAAGAAACTCGTCTCAGTATCCACTCTTTTTTATTTACTAGCTACCAGTACCAGTTTTGACAATTTCTATAAATCCTAAATCTAAATTTTAAACCTTGTTTTACATTATACCTACTTATAACCTTGTAAAGTTTGCATAAATTGGATATTTTACGAATTTTTCGAAATATTTATAATCATGTACAATTTTTTATTAAAATTTTAAAAAGGCACAACTGCTAAAAATTAATCCTTTAAGTATATAATCCTGGTTAAAACCGTTCTTGTACTGGCCACAAAACACTCGCTACGTTAGTATGTTTTGTGCTGGACTTTAGGAGGTAGACGGGCCTCTTAAGTTGTTCGTTTACCCTAAAATTTTGCAGCGTTACAGAGGTGTACGCCTCCCACGTTTACTTTAGTTATAATAATTGAAATATATGATGCTTTTACATATGAGTGTATTAACAAAGGATGTCTTAATACTTCTAGTTTTTTATTTTTTGTCTTTGGCCTAGGAATTTGAAGTAAAAAATATTTAAAATAGACGTTTTTTGTCATTATTTTATACGATTTGATATGATTTTCTCGGTCATTATAAATGGAAAGAAAAATTAAAAAAAACAAGAAGCCTGCAGCTAACCTTCCTTTTTCGAATAATTTTTGTTTTACTTAATTTCTTTAAAAAATACAGAAGTTATTATAGGAATACTGGAGCCATGTTTACAATATTTTTCAACTTCAAAATGACATTGAATAACTAGGATGCGGAAAAGTACGAGTCGGGCAGCCGTAGTAATGAGAAAGAGACTGAATTAGAAAAAAAGAAATATCGAGAGTATTTTAGGAATTCGAAAAATAGGTAGACGAGTTTCTTTCTCTTATTTTTTCCTTCTTGGACAATATGAACTTCTCATCTTCGCTGATAATAATTAGATATTAATTTCAATCTGAAATGATTTTATTCTAATCCAAATTCACAACCCCCCTTGTCAAATTCTCGGAATCTTGACCGCCCAGGGCCGGTGTCAATACGTCCATATGTCAACAGTGCGACGGCGGCGCCGCCGCCGCGACGGCTGTTTGAATTACACACTCGCGCACGAACCCAGCATTAATCATACAATATTGACGTTAATTAGCTAGCCTTGTGGCAACACGATCTATATGTATTTATTTAATTATTATATTGTATTGGTGGCACCGGCTACGTAGCTGGGGGGCGGGGAGGGGGGGGGCAGAGCAAACATCGCATTATCCCATAATAATTTCATTAGGGCTGCCCAGCCTCCCACCCCTGGGGATGGGCGATGACAACCAAGAGAGAGGAATCGAAATTTAAACGAGTTTTCACTTTAAATCTTTATTTAACGGCTATTAAGCATTTAGTTTTAAAGGGCTCGTCTACCTATTTTTCGAATTCCTAAAATACTCTCGATATTTCTTTTTTTCTAATTCAATCTCTTCCCCACTACTACGGCCGCCCGAAACACGTACTTTGGCGCATCCTAGCTATGCAATGTCATTTTGAAGTTGAAAAATACTGTAAACATGGCTCCAGTATTCCCATAATAACTTCTGTATTTTTTTTAAAGAAATTAAGTAAAAAGGAAGCTTAGCTACATGCTTCTTGCTTTTTACTTTTCTTGCCATTATATCAAATAATGACAAAAAACCGCAAAAAACGTCATTTTAAAATTATTTTTACTTCAAATTCCTAGACCAAAGACAAAAAATATAGAAGCATTAAGACATCCTTTGTTAATACACTCATATGTAAAAGCATCATATATTTTAATTATAATTAAAGTAAACTCTGTAACGCTGTCATATTTTAGGGTAGACGTACACCTTAAGGTTTACATTTATGTTTGCGCTTAAAAAAGTCTAAATACGTATAACTAAATACGAGTATTCAGACGTTCCACCGTCAAGCACTGTGAATGCTCGTATTTAGTAAGATGTATTCAAACTTTCTTCGAGGATGAGAGTATAACGACGGTTATTACTCACGAAAATCCAAGATGAGTGTCGTAATCGAGTGAGTAATGACAAAGTTAATTTCGAGTAGAATACTATAACGATTAATTATTTTTATGCGATAAACAATGAAAGCTGTCAGAAATATTTTATTACTAAATTGTGTTTTATTTTTAAATACGCATAGGTACTTATAAAAACTCCTAGTCCGTTCGTATGTTTTTAGAACTATTTTATTAATTTTACATATTACCATGAACGAATCATCTAAGAAATAAGAATCCCAGCAATTTAATCTCACAAGTTAAACCCTTAACTTTTATCCCCCCTTTAAATAGTGTCACCCTAATTACTTTAGTTCCAAACTCATAACCCTTAAAGCAACGAGCAAGCCTCCGTTCTACGTATAAAAAAGTGTGAACATTCTCCCTCCGTACTTCAAGATAAAAATATATTAAAACAAAAAGAATAATAATAACAATAATAATATAAACGCGAACATCTCGCCGTGGCTGGAACAAGTACTATAAAAGAAATCGCCGCAATAACAGTTACCATTGAAGGGAGGGTAACAAGAGGGTAAAAGAGGGTAAGAAGAGGAAGATTAGTACGAAACTGTCGCTAGAGGCGCGGCCGTCGCGGTGTGAGATAGTTGCTAAAGTTTTTTCCAAGGTTTTTTACACAGATCCTTGGTTAACAAAAAGAATATTATCACAGGAAAATATTACTGACAATCGGCAATAGTATTCTCAATTCTGGCATAACATAACATAACCTATTGGTTGGTCAATTAAAGTATTTGTTTGCAGTTTCTTGTCTATTATGTCTGTATTATAAATTGTGAAATTAAATTGATTGTTATGTACCTAAGTGTAGAATATTTGAGTCCTCATTTGTGCCCTCCTGACCGACTGGCATTCTATCTTTGTCACTCAAGTGATATTGTTTGTTAGTTGTGTTTATAATAATATAATTGATAAACAACAGTGACTTAATTTGAATTGATTAAATTAGGGATAGGGACGTTATGAATTGCGGATGTATTTTGCTGGTACAGAATGTTTATCATGTAATTGTGATGAGAGGTATTATTTATCAGGACGCTAAGAAATTAAAAAAGGAAGCAGAAAATTGATGTAATAAATTCGTATTTTGTTGTATATACAAGTGTTCTATACTCAAAATAAAATACATACATATCTATCACACTTTGTACGTAACTTGGGTGTGGCTACTTCATATACTGTGCCACTGTGACCTGTGACCACTGTCATGGATACAAAATTACAAAATAGGTAACAGTTAAGACGATCCTCTACCGCGACAGAAAACAGCCAAAAACATGGAATCACGCGCCACTCCACAGCATTTATTGTTTTGTTAAATATAATAATCTAAAAATATTGTTGAAGATAAAAGTACAATCTACAAAATGCAAGATGCAGACTTTTAAAATTTTGCTTTAAAATCTAAATATGTTAATTTGAATTTTGATAATTTTTTTTATTTTTTGAACACAAATATCTTCTATTTTACAACGAATTTTAAAAATTCGATCGGTTATTTTGCAGATCCAAGCTTTGTTGACAACATATTAAAATCTGAAGTTAATTCACTTATAAATAAAAGCTGTACAGTGTACAGTGGCGCGCGAAAATCCTCTTTTATACAAATATTGCAGTTTTTTTTACAAATATGGGTGCCAAAATTATTTTTCCCCTCAAACATAAACAATTTGTTATTTTTATGTTCAACAAAACAATAAACGCTATAGAATAGCGTGTGAAATCAGTGTTTTTATTAGTTACTATAAATAATTTCATTCTATAAAAATCTTTTGCTACGATTCCTGCATCTTTCGTTATAAAAAAATCTCCGTGCATATATGCTACTTATGCAGAAGAGTCGCCGCCATCTTGATTCCATACTTGACCCAATTAACCTCGAATACGAAAGTTACGCCGTCCGTAAGTTCGCATCTACGAGATAGGGCACAAGTCGGCCCCAACCCCCGGGGGGGCGGTGGGGGTGTCACCGCCACCAGACGCGACGCTGTAGTCAAGGGTTCTCGACTTCGTGCCAACAAGGGTGCTTAAAAAATTAGCTGTTATTTTAAAAAGTTATATTGGAAGTTTTTTACCATTGCGTGGTGCACGTTTCTCGATGTCGAGAGGTGGCATTGTCAGGGAATTAGCATTCGAGAAAAAAAGAGTTGTTTTATTTTTGGTACAGTCGCGGTAATTATATTTGCACTTGTACATTGTAAGAAATTATTATTCATAATCACCCAAGAAGAAGGAACAAAATATTGTTTATCTGATGCCATAAGCCTCAATTTGAGGACCATATTATATTTATTATATGCCAAAAACCATAATGACTCCAGTATGGTACTAGTACCATAATGATTGATGTTACGATCCTTATAACATAAAAATATTATGTAGACTTGACATGAATCGTCCATGAAATGTTCAAAAATATCTTATTCTTCTACTTTAAGTGATATTATGCCCTGTTCACATGGGCACATAGAAGACACGCACACGCAACATTAAAAATACTGTATGTGTTGCTTGTGAAATAGAGGCGCCGCTATTTTGTGGCTTCTATGTAAGTAAAGAAAAAAACAATTTTGAGGCCACAAACGTTCCACACGTTCTTCATTTTTCTATTGTATAAGAGTAAATAATCTGTAATACTGCTCAAATTCAGTGCTGGATTTCCGCCTAGGCCCGTGAGGCCCGGGCCTAGGGCGCCAAAATTTGAGGGGCACCATAATTTTTGAAACGCTAAAATTTTAGAGGTGAAAAATAGTAGGTAAAGACAACCCATTTTAAAAATTGTTTTTATAAAAAAAAATTCATAACACATTATTATAATTCAATTTTTACCTTCCGCTTACCTGTAAAGGAAGGTATTGGAATCATGCAAAAAATCGGGTTGTGAGTTTTAAGTGGATGAGCACGAATTAGGGTCCTTACAACTCATTTTTGATAGTTTCTCGATGATGTCTGTATGTATGTGTGTGTGTGCGTGTGTGTGTGTGTGTGTATGTGTGTGGTCCGGGCCGATGCCGTCTGTTGGATAACTCAAATAGGAATTACCCAAAAATTTTGATATTTGGTATTTTACAATTGTATACGAATAGGAAGAGCTCATTAGATTTTGGTACAAATATCTTCACCGGAAGTGATATTTTTGGAAGATTGAAAAGATTAAGTGTCAAAAATTTCTATAAATTTGAATAAATATAATATTTATTTGTAATAAGATTAAGAGGAAAAGTTATTTGCAATTTACGTTATAAAAAAATTGTCTTTACCTGGTAGCATTAAAGAACTGCAGTAAAATTTAAAAAAATAAATTTATCAAATAAAACGTTGAAATCTTGTAATCCATGTTCGGTTGATTTTTGTTTCTGCATAAAAAATATTGACAGGTGAGACGGGTGACAACTTAGGTGACAAGTTGGCATACTAGCGCTATATAAGTCATAAGTAAGCTATTAAATGTAGTAACTGAATGGAGGATTGCTTCAACACAGAAGAGTTTTCGTGTGAATGAATATTTTGATTCAGGTGGTACTAATTTCTGTGATTGAATATTTTAGATTTTTATTTCTAGGTATATTTTCAATGGGCACCGGATTGTACGTATACATTTCTGTTTAAAGTCTAGATATGGCGGAAGGTTGTGTGATGGCCACGTCAAATTTTTTAATTTACTTTTCAACCTGTGGGTAAAATGTAAATTTTTTGATAGATTGATTATAGTCTTTATTGAGTAATGTTTTTTATTTTTTATATCTTTACTTTTTATTTCTTAAGTGAAATCTTACGTTACGTATGTAAAACATTTTGAAATTACTAAATAACTTCTCAATTTGTTTTCAATGTGAAATAATAGTACAATAGATAGAAGATGTGATGTACGCTCTGCACAAAAAAAATGGAATGTATTGCATTCACGGAGTTTTAGAGATGTTTACCCAAATGTGGACATTGCTCTACGTATGTTTTTGAGTATTCCGGCTTCAAATTGTTCAGGAGAAAGATCTTTTTCCACTTTGAAAAGGGTAAAAACCTATTTACGCGCAAGTATGGGCCAAGATAGACTTAATGCTCTAGCATTACTATCTATTGAAGCTCAACTAGTGCAAGAAATTGATTATGACGATATAATCGACGTTTTTGCGCGGACCTAAGCCAGGAAAAAGAAATTTTCAAATTAATTAATACTTATTAAAAAAAAGTTTATTATTTTCTTTTTTTTCTTATTTTTCTGTAATGCTTATTTGTTATATTTAAAAATTATATTTCAATAAAATAAAGTTATATTAAAATAATTATATAGGATGAAAATTATTGAAATTCAAAAGGGCGGCGTATCAAACCGGGCCTAGGGCGGCAGCAAGCCTAAATCCGCCACTGCTCAAATTATAAATTACAGTTTGAATCGCTTATGTACATATTTTTCTTTTGGTTAATAAAATGTAATTCAGTTAACAGTTAAATATTATTTTACTAATATCAGTTACTGATCATTATTATGATGTAAAACAGAACCTTAATCCCTGACCTGATCAAAAAGATTCAATCGTAAAAATTAATCATATTACACATAAAGATCTTGATCCTTTTTAAAATGATCCATCACCGACAACCGACACATTATATGTCATTTAAAAATATGGACAAAGTTTTGTATCACCTGTATTTACACCGGAATAAGGTTGCTGGTAATTTAACTCTTCAGTAAACTGTCAAATAGGTTTCTGCAATAAATAAATAAATAAATTTAAAATGACAGGTGACGTGACGTATAATTTAACTGGAGCATGTTTTCAGAAACCAAAACAATTTTAACCTTACAATAAATGTAACGGGCAGTTAGCTAACTATCAGTTAAATATTATTTCAGAAACCGACAAATTAAAATGTTATGATTTTTCGTTTTCTTCCCGTGTGTCCAGCGGCATGCGGCGCCTATGGCACCGGTTCGCAACTAGTTCACTTGCTTACATTACTCCCAGAAATAATATTTCACTTTAATTACGCGCGGCATGGCGGCGTGTACATAACTGTATAATATTTATGCAGAGGTTGTTTATGGAGCTCGAGACGCCCGGCGCCGTCTAGCGGGCGACGCTGTAGTGTAGCAGAGGTCAAAATACCAATACATCGAGAACCTAAGACTTAACATTCAAAGAGGAGGCGTCCATTAAGGGCTGGAAATTAGAATTTATTTATCTTTCTGTACGGTTAGAACTAAGATTTTCATTCAATTATTTTGTTTTACCATCGATAGCCAAAGAATCTAACATTCAGAAGTGTTAGCACTTCCATAAGGGTTAAGAAATTAGATTTAGTTTATCTTTCTTTGAGTTTAGGCATTAGTTTAGATGGTTTAAAACCCAATCAAATGATGTATGAGTCATTTTATTTTGCCATCGAAATCTAAAGACCTGTTCGTACGAGGATTCTTTGAAGATTCTGAATCCTGGAAAGAAGTTTTCTTCTTTCTAGGGAGAATTACCTGTTAAATTGCGGTGCTGCTAAATTGAATCTTCAATGAATCTTAGAAATGAAGAATTTATAATTTAACATTCAGAAGGAATAATAGACCATATTAATTATTATAGCGCCTCTACCGACTGATTTATGAAATAACAAAAAGCGTGCCAGGATGCCAACTGTTTCTTATTTTTGTAAATAAGTTGGCAATGATCAACCCCTTCAGTGTTGAAAATTTTAATTTTTATATTCTAAAACATTATTTGAAACACAATATTTGTAACTAAGTATATTGATTAAAATTATATGACACTACATCAACAGAAAAACACACTTTTAAGTTATCTGTCACTCAAGCTGTCGGGATCCCGCTAAAAAAAATTCAAATTTTCATAATTATTTTCACATAATAAACTAATGATCATTTATATTAAACACGGGCAGAATTCGATACTTCGTTATTAAATATAGCTTATATTAAAAAACGGCCATGTGATTCTGTCTGCATGAATTACTATTTTACTTTAAAAATTCACTTTTTCCCATAAGGTAACATTAGTTCCATTTCGGTAGTACTCCCTGCTTTGTGATTGGTGATTTCTGAGCATGCGTATTGAATAATTAATATGGTCTATACCGAGTGAACATCATTTAAAAAGATAATAAGGATTATGAAAGTATACCTATACATTTCAGTTTAACTGCACAAAAATCTTTCTTGTGGTGTTCTCAAACTAACAACCATTAGTGATTTGCTAACTGGTTACTGCACATACCGACATATATACAGGGTGATTCAATAGCATATAGTAGCCGAAAAAATTATTCATTAAAATTCGTAAATTTAAGGGCAGCTTTCGCAGGAAGTACATTGATGCCACTGGATTGATGATTGCAAAATTGAATAATTTACTAATTTTATAATTCAGTTGCTGCATGAACCCACTATAAACTGTCATAGATAATACAGTGTTCTATTTACGATATTTATTTCAGTAGTATTTTGTGTGTCTTGTTTAAATAATTTTTGTTGTAAATTTGAAGGTTTAATCTGTGCGCAATGTGAATATTGACTAGGTAATCTTTGATGACGAATATCACTTCTGGCGTTAACGTTCCAACCTTCCACCTCACTCTTCCTGATAAAAGAGCATCGCGGACGCGCGGTTCAGATGTTTGTTTACTCAGGCTGTTTGATCTGCAATCATATTGAAATTTAATGGACACAGAAGCCTTTCATTACTTTCATATCGTCGACGTCCTGTGCTTCGTTTTTCAATATACAAAACCTTTTATATTGATATCGGTATTGGTCTTTTCACATTATCGAGAAATGATATATGGAAATTTAAATTTTCTTACAAGTAGAAACAATTTTCATACAGTCCTAAAAACGAGTTCCGTGATAGATGATAGACTAATTGTTAGGCGTAAGTTAAAAAGACTATGAAGATTTGTTTTTTTAAAAGCCTTCTTTACTTTAAATGTTTATACTCGTATTTTTCCTGATTCCTCAAATTGAACACTTTATTATATTTATGACTGTACCTATTTAGTGATTGGTATTTAGGTAATTGGTTTATAAAATAAATTTTAAATGACAACAGTAAAGGTGGATTTATAACACGCACAGCGCATAGAAAATAATTTAGCACAGCATAGCATATGAATTGGTCATATGGAAATTAGTGCATCCATTTATAAGACGCACAGCGCATAGAAAATAATTTATCACAGCACACGAATTATTTATTTACCATTTATTCATTTATTATTTATGTCAAAGTCTCCTGTCAAGGTTATTTTTTGGTCAAACACGGTTTTATATTATCTTGTTGTCCATTATTTTAAAGAAATATTTGTAAAACGCAATAAAAATACACAAAGCCTCCAAATTAAATGTCAGAATAGCTGTGATAACCCGTCAATAAATCTGTGTTTCTGTGTGATTTATAAAACCCCCGTGAAGAAAATTCTGTGCGCTGTGCTGTGCTAAATTATGTTCTGTGCGCTGTGCGCAGTTATAAATCCACCTTAAAGGTGGATTTGTAACACGCACAGCGCATTGAAAATTATTTAGTACAACATAGCATAGGAATTGGTCATATAGAAATTTATATTATATAAAGCCTCTAAATCAAATGTCAAACAGCTGTCAACAATCTGTATTTCTGTGCGATTTATAAAACCCCGTGACGAAAATGTGCTGTGCTATGTTGTGCTAAATTATTTTCTGTACGCTGTGCATTTTATTTTTATGTTATACTTAACAGATTGTAATGTTTGATATGTATTAAAAACCATAATATAAGAAAATGATTCTCATTTGATGATGAACTTCTGCATCTGTTTAAATGGATCTATTTATTTACCCAGTTTAATTTCAAAGTAACAAACCTAAGCTAAATATAAATCTAATTTAGCCGTCATATAGTCTTCTAAATGATATTTCGCCCATGTAGAATTTTAGTACACAACTTGCGCTTGCGTAATTTTCATTAAAATGTCATTTAAATGTAATATATGTAAATAATTCAACCCATCCTTACCAACAACAATTTCTACATGTAGTTTCACTGACAAACACCAACAGACTAAAATAACTCTTCAATAACTTGTAGTAATCAAATTAAATATTAATTTGGAGATTCATTAAATATACTAATTGTTTATTTCTTTTGTTCCAGGTGAGTTATCGCAAAGTTCAACCAGAGGTAGTCAAACTGTTGCACCCGTCAAAGCCGTAAGTGCATACAAAAGGCAATTTAGCAATTTGAAAACAAAAGACGACATGTGTCACTCGCACATATCCTTTTCAAGGAAGAGATGACATCTTGCACATGCAACTTATATTACAGGGCCGGTTTCACAATTTTTACAAAGTTACTTCAAGCTAGATTTCTTTCTAGTTCAATTTACATCCCAATTCGTCCGAGTCTCATACTCATAGACTCATAGATTTTTTGCGAGCCAAAATTTTTAAAGGTTAAGGTTGAATGCATACTGAACTGAGCATGCGTAGACAAATCTAGTACTAATCTCGAATAGAAAAATAGAGCCATGCGAAAAAGTTTACAATATTTTTACATTAGTTTAGAAGAGATAACATAAATTAAAAATATTTAATAATGCCTTACATAATACTGGGAATCAAATATAAATTTATACTTAATTGAAGCAAGAGAAATGTTTATGAATATGAATAGCGAATAGGTATAGCTTTATTGCTGGTAAATATTGTATTTTTGAATAGATATAAATGTATTAGCTCCTGCAATCTTTATCTATGCATACATATTTGATATCATATTCTTAACTGGGTACTGTTTTTCTACGAAATTAATTTCAGGAGGAATTAGGTTCAATTCCTTCAGCAGTGAAAAAAAAATTTTATTATAAAAGTGTAGCCCACTTTCATTTTTACTGCTCAACCCTTGGCCCACCTAAAAACAATGCTAGTTATGTCCCTGGCAGGCGTATATTTATATACTAGAAAAAAATATGGAAAGCAAACGGAACTCGGATGGGAATTTCTGATTTACATAATACCAGAAATGGCTACGAACTTCTCGGATGAATCTCGAACTAAAATTTAGACGAAAAATAATGTAATTCAGCCTTAAGAGGCCCGTCTACCTCTTAAAATGTATCATCTGTAGATCCATTCTTTCTCTATTAAATTTTTATAAAAACATTATCCTGAAGTTAATAATAATCTGACAGTTTACTCGCAACGAAAACACTTTTACAGTAATTTTCAACTTCAAAATGACATTGCATAGCTAGGAGGCTGCAAAGTACGAGTTTCGGGCTGGTTTCTGGCAGCCGTAGAATGGAATAGAAAAAAGTAAAATCGAGAGTATTCTAGGAATTCGGAAAAAACTTAAACGGGCCGCTTAATAAAAGTATGAAAATAGAAACAAAATTATATTACATTTAAACACTCTCCTCTGCGCCCGCCGGTAACTAAGGCAACCACTATCTTCGTCTGTCAAGAAAACAATAGACCATCAATCGGTGGGATCAAACTTCTGTTGTATTCAGTTGTCTGATCCACGGCATTCCACATATTTAACTATACAACTATCCGTGGACTTCGTAATAAACAACTCAAGTTCTTCTAACAAGACGTAGATGTGGAATAGAGAACAATGCACCAGGCCCGGGCTCAGGAGGACGACGAAAATTTAAAATGGAGCATTGAGAAATATTGAATTGATCTGTCTTGCAATATTTGTATTTATAAATATGAACTATTCTTACATAAATAGGTATATTACGTCTATATTACATACCTACAGTACGTGAAATAAGGTACCAATGCAATGTTAATCGAGCGGACATAGATTATCAGCAATTTTTTGGCAGAAACCGCTTCGCTACCTTAAATAGTGTATAAAGAAGTCGTCCAGCTCGGTTTTTCTCTTGGCTCAGTTGCGTTCAGGCGGGTAATAAGCTCTGTGTAGATCATAGGCACATACTTTCTCTCCCTTACTATTCAGCCAACTTTAACTGCATTATTATTTGAAAAAAATCTGATGTGGCCAGCACACAAAACTGACTTATAAACATGTATACCAACGTAGAATCCAGGGTATTAATCTTTGGATATGCTTTTGATGCAGGTTTTCATTAATTATTAATTTTGTAGATTTGCGTTTTCTACTGCACTTACTACCCGATTTTTAGCATGATTCCAATACCGTCCTTTACAGGTATGGCGGAAGATAAAAAAACACCTTATAAATGTAATGCGCTGTTCACTGGAAAAAATTGTTTTACTGTTTCGAAGTTATCAATGAATTATTATAAATTCTTCTTTTTCAAGACTCATTTGAAGATTTAATTTAGCGGCGCCGCTATTTGACAAGCAACTCTCACCAGATTTTTTTTTCAAATTTAAGAAGCATGAAAGAATCTTTGTGTGAACAGGGCATAAACATGATTCAAAATTAGATACCAATTTATAAATACTCTACAATCTACAATAAGTAGTTCAAATAGAGACATCAAGAAGTCAAAACTACTCTTTGACTAATATCTAGTAATTATAGGTACCTACTTTTCAAAACCCTAATTCAAAACAACTGAAGCTCGGATAATGATTCCCTATATCGTCTGTTGAAGCGCGTGATTCGTGGTAACCCCGTCAAATTTCCTATAGTTAGTCAAATGGTCGAGTGTGGTTTAGTGAATACTATGGCATTATGGGTGGACAAGCTCATAAAGAATGACACTGCAGTCGTTAGGAAAAAATCGTGCGCGACCAAAACCGGCCCACCGTTTAGCAAATAGAAAAAAATACATATCTGGATGGATGGTTACTAAAAAAGTAACTATAGGAAATGGAAATACAATATTAAAAGTTTTATTTCGCGGTTTATTAATTTTATAGTAGGTAGGTATATAATACAACGACGCTATAATGGATACTTTTATTCCCGAAGATGAAGTTTCAACAAGAGCGAGCAAAGCGAGCGAGGGTTTTAATCATTCGAAGGAAAAATAGCTATTATAGCGAGTTGTATACTGTACTTTATCTACGACTAATTTAGGTATTATGTACAAGGTTTTTTATAAAAAAAAATTGACATTTCCAAATGTAAATTTCTAAAAATAATTTGCACGCAGAAATTAATTTAGGCAAAGTAATTTTTTGATTGGTCCAGAGGAGGGAATACTGACTATTATTCTCTGTGGGATTAATATATGGCATTATGTAGCAAACATCACACATTTAATGTTCAAGTTATACATTAGTCGATAGTCGTAGATAAAAGTATTTATATTTCTGAAATGTTCCACTTGACAAAATAAAATCCACAAAATTATGTTCTGATATGCTACAAAACCATTATAAAAACATTTTTTTCTATTTGGCGTTCACAAAGTTAATTTTGTGAAACGCTACTGAATGTGACACGCAACATATTTTTTTTAGAAGGTTGATATAGGCAGTATCAGATGATATTTATTACTTCAATTGTCAAACCTGAGAACGAACAAATTTCAGTATAACCTCCAAATCTGTTTTGCTTAATTAAATTAGTTTTTATTCAATAAATTAATGAATATAGTAATGAAAAATATATACGTTCAATATTTTCTACAATGTCTTCACGTATCACCCAGAATAGTTCAGTAATTATATACTTTGACAGTGACAGTGACAGTTCCATAAGCGGCAATGTCACCAACCAAAACGTTACACACATAAATTTCCCCAGATTAACTTATATTATGACAGTTTAATTTGAATTTTAATATTAAAAAGATTCCAAATAGAAAACTTTTTTCGCAATTTGTCCTTTAGTAAACTCGCCAGAAAACTGGTTTTACTAAATTTGGATGCGTGCGAAAAAATCTTGTCTTAGAAAACTTGTTCTTTAATATACTATTTTGACATTAAGTTAGTAATTGTAAAAAGTAACTCAGAGTATAGTTAGCACTCAAAATTTAATCTAATAATCTATGTCATCAAATTTCGTTTGAAATATATTAACATATTTTATGGGTCAAAACTGCTTTATAATAACAAAGTTTAAAATAATCGGAATTAAAGTAGTACATCGACCTGCATGCAATTACGTTGGACAGCATTTAACATTTTTACGTTGAACTACTTTCCTGAAATTACGAGACGTTAGTAAATAAAATAATAGCAATACACAATGTATAAGAAAGAAAATAATAAATGAAGGAGTGAGACCGCGTGTGCAACGGTTATTTTTTCATGGAAATGGCATTCCGGATGAGCCCAATTTCTCCAGATAATACCATTTTTTGCGCTTGAAATGCATATAGACTGCATACGCATAATAACATGTTGTCCATCGAATTATATTGTCGCATGAGTCGACTCTATTATAGAAAAAAGAAATATTATATACAGGACACGCATGCACGCGGCCTGCGCCATTACTGTGACGTCACGATGTCGCCACAGGGTTATTGTCAAGTAGCAGATATGGCGGTTGTCACCCACCATACGGGGGAGGCTTTCCTGTAATGCTATCGATTTCAAAACGTTTAATTTTTTTACAGCCAATGGTTTCTGCAACGATCTACGTTGCTCTGGAATGCAGCGGTTCTCAACATTTTTCTGAATAATTGCATACAATATTATAATGACAATTCCACTCATAGTTTTTCAGTCAATCAAAACACAGTATTTTGCTGAATTGAACCAATCACAGACGAATTATACTGACAATTTTCACTAGTGAAAATTACACTGACAATTTTCACTCCACGAAGCGTTGCTATAGATATTATGTCAGTTGACTTTATTTTGACATTTCAGTAATAATTTATAAACTAATATTTCTGGAAGAAAAGGTACTAAATACCAATTCGAGAAATTGTCAAGCCGAATACCATACGTGACTATGATTTTTTGGTAATTTTTGCCGTCTGGTCACTCCTGCTTGATGCTTTAGAAAATAAACACTCGTGCTACACACTCGTGTTTATTTTCGACGCAACAAGCAGTCGTGACCAGGCGGCAAAAATTGCCGGCAAAATCATAGTCACTAATGGTATTATATATGATAATTCCACTCCTGTGTAAGCCATAAACAAAACACAATTTTATCGCTTTGACAGCGGATAAAAAGAAAGGTAACTTTTTGCAAGTGATTTTTTCTTAGCAACCAAACAATATACAAAACACTAAACTGTTTCTAATATTTATCAGTGAAATGATTATATTTTGGGAATATTTTTGAAGAAGAACCGAAGGAATCGTTAAATTATCTCGTTGAATTACACTCGAGCATTTTATTTCCTCCGAATAAATTTCTGTTTGACATCTCAATCTTGTCACCTGACAGCAATTTGACTCGAAAAATTGTTTTAAAATAAAATCACTCCACCTACGGTGTCGCGATTTTATTAAACAATTTTTCTTTTCAAATTGCTAGGCAACAAGATTTCAATACAAACAGATCCGGCGAAATAAAAAGCTCTTGTGTAATTATTACAGTTGATAAATTTGTATTTCAATTGTTTATTATACTCCGTGCCTAGATAGTAGTTTCTAAAATAATTACGGCCAGTGAACAATATTAATCGAGCTGACATAGATTATTAGCAATTTTTTTCAGAAACCGCTTCGCTACCTTGAAATAGTGTATAAAGAAGTCGTCCAGCTCGGTTTTTCTCTTGACTCAGTTGCGTTCAGGCGAGTAATAAGTTTGTAAACTTTGACTCAGCACTGTATTCTTTCTCTCGCTTAACCCCGGCCAACTCTAACTGCACGGTCAGTAGTTCGATCCCAGTATCCGATAATAATACCACTCAGTCCGATCCGAGTGATTGGATTCCACTATAATAACATCAACCGTTATTGGGAGTTAATCCTGTTGATTGGTTACCATCAAAAATAAAATAATAAAAAATTGCTTAAATTAAAAGTGTCCTTCAAACGAGTACAATTTTGTTTTGTTGTGTAATTATTTGATATTGTGTTCCAAAAAAATGTTGAAGGCGTAAATATATATTTTAATTGGAGCTAATAAAAATAATATCATTTAATGATTGTAAATGACAACAAGATTACCGTTAATTATAAATTAGATACAGTTAATATTTTTACACATTACATATGAGTGGGTGAAAGACATGACAAATTACATTTAGTTAATTACGACAACGCGTGGAAAAAATTTAACGGACATTTACGAATAAATTTGATTAGAGAACGAATAATAAAATTGTGAATTATTTTTACACGTAAAAAAACTGTTCGTTTACTCAAAAAAAAAATTATAGGTGTCACAAATAAGCGAATAATTTGCTGAAATACGTATAATAAAAATAAATTACATTGCTCGGGGGTTCGAACCTGGCACCCGAGCGCTGCTATTACCGAAATTGCGGTTACTTAGCACAGGAAGACACATATTTCATATCGGAAGTCGCCGCCGCAAGTTGTTTTGTTCTGTTTCTTCTAAAAATAATTTAAAGTAAAACAAATAATTGAAAATATCGATTTCTCTGCCTCTAACTGCAGAACTTGTGGAAAATAAATAGCAGATATTTTCGAACTATACAACTTTTATGTCGGGAGGTTTTCTCTTTTTCTTGTCAAATAAAATATTTAATTTATAAAAAGTTGAAAGATGCTACGGGACGCTGGAATAGATACGGGAGGAAAGTAAATGAAATTTTTGTTTCAATATATAAAATATCGAAAGTCAATACAAAATTTTATTTTTCATAACATGGCTTCTTCCGTAACACGGCCGTACATCCAGAATAAAAAGATATCTTGAAATATTTCTGTAAATTATATAAATTTTATTATAAGTTTATATTTTTATCTAAAATATATTTTGGTCCTAGTATAAACGGACCAACACCAAGAGTGATTTTGTTTTATATTGCTGTCAGGTGACAAGAATGAGATGTGAAACAGTAATTTAACGACTCTTTTGGTTCTTCTTCACAAACATTCCCAAAATCTAATCATTTCACTGACAAATATTAGAAATATGAAGCAAATGACATTTTAGTGTTTTGTTTATTGTTTGGTAGCTAAGAAAAAAGTAAATAAGGTTTCATCACTAGCAAAAAGTTACCTTCCTTTTTATCCGCTGTCAAAGCGATAAAATTGTTTTTTGTTTATGGCTTACTTTATACAGGAGTAGAATTATCAGTACAAAATATAAATAGAAAATGCCTTATTGTAAGACGGTTTACTAATTATTGAAATTAATCTCCACGGGATGTTGTGTGTGAAAAGTATTTTGACAGATATTTCGAATTAAAAATATAGAAGTCTTGAACCGAGTTCCGGTAAGGAGAGACATCTAGCGGTCAAATATCTGAACTAGACCACTTAAGACGTCAACTTCGCTCAATGGTTTTATATACGGTCGTGGCATCGCCTATATTTATAAAGATTATTCTGAAGCAGGAAAGAATCAGCAAAGTATTTTATGTATTAAATAATTGGCACAAATGTGATACTCCAATAGTACAATAATTATATAAAATAAAGGATGGCACACTACTATTATAGATCACATAGTTCTGCTTCCATTCATCCACTTGAAAACAAGCCTCAAATGCTCTCGCCCGCTATCACCCCCCCCCCCCCCCCCCGCTGTTGTCCCTCTTTTAGTGGCACTATTCACAATTTCACACATGTGAGTGAAGCATGAAAACTACAAGCGCGGCGCATCAACGACATGAAAGTTTAAACGAGGCGCCAGTCGCATGTCGGTAAAACAAATCGCAGTTTTACCGGCCGAACCTCAAAACAGAGTTCTCCATTACCGGCTAGCCGGAGAGTGTCACGTGCGGCGAATGACACGTGCCAGGCCCGGCAGCAGGGGGCAGGAAATTTGGGAATTGGAGGAAATAGAGTTTGATGTTCCTGTTTGTAATTTTTTTATAAACGTATAAAAAGGTAGACAATAATTTTACAGTGAGGATGATGCTACTCGTGGTATAGTTTATATACTAAGTTATTTTAATTTATAATAAAATTCATAAGCCCAGTTTACACGAACAAATTTTCAACAAGCGATCTTAAATATATTTTATAGAAATAATACAGGTAATGGTCTCCGATTTCATACAGCATGCCTTTTGGAGGATAGCATATTGGCCCTATGACAACATAGAAAAACGGGTATTAAACCCTTGCACGCTTTCTGGTCATATGGAAAATTGCATTTCCACTTGCACAAAACTTTTCCGAAATTTTTCAGCCTTGGGCCAACCAGGACTGCATGCCAATTTGGTTATAGGTGTTTTATGACACAAATATTAATTCTTTTCATCGGCATGCTGTATGAAAACGCGGAAAATCATATTTTGTTATTAGAAGATCACGTGACCGTTTGAGCCCTTTGGCATCCTGCGAATCGCATGCCTATAACTTTTAAGACTTTAAATGTGTTTAAGTTTCTTTTGATAAAAGGGCGTGCATTATTAAATCAGAGAAAAACACATTTTTGGCAAGTAGAAAAATGCAATTTTCCATATGATCGGAAAGCGTGCAAGGGTTTAATACCCGTTTTTCTATGTTGTCATAGGGTCAATATTCTAACCTCCAAAAGGCATGCTGTATGAAATCGGAGACCATCACCTGTCATGAGCTCCCGGTCTATACGTTCAACGAATAGATTTAGCACTATTTAATACCAATAGATATCGCAACAGATATTAGTCTCATTTTGTACAATCTGCTTACCATTAGCAATATTGAATTAAAAACATCGTAACGTATAACACTGTGGTCAAAAATTTGTAATATAAAAATAACGGTGTATTTTTTCCAGTTGACAAAACCAAAACATCCCGTGATTCACACATGAAATAACTGGCATTATTCCCAGCATAACCCATTTCCAGAGCAATCTGTATAAAAAGCAAACCAAAACAAACTCCCCCAAATCAACATCGACGAGTCGCCACAATTATTCCACACCGATACCTCGCCGCCCTCTGCCCCGCAAATAACCCCCCTCGCCCACAAAGCAATTTGAAAATGATCGGTTGATGACTCCCCTGAGTTGGCCCGCAGTCATCGCGATGACCGGTGACCGGGTTGTTATGTTGTAAGCGGCGTATGAAATAACCAACACGCGAAGTGACGAGAGACAACCAAATACACGTGCAACAGAACCGTGACTCGTGGAGAGGGAATCTAGTGTACACCGAAATTGGGTGTACATTATTATTTTTGTAGTCATCACCTAGCAAATGACATATTAAGCAAGCAACTGACAATCGGAAATGTCAATTTCCTAGTGTAGTCAATCAGGAAAAATGCAAAGAACACTGACTTTCTTGAGCATTCTACAATAAAATCATCTTCAAAATAACAAAATTTATTAATGAATGTTACTTCCCACGATTTTCATGTATTAAAACTAAAAGCCATATCATCGATATATACGGTCGGTAGTAGTAAGCAGAAAAAACATCGTAACCTCAAATTCAATGATCAGACTACAACTACAACTTGAATGTATTTGATTAGTTTTATTCGTTACAAAAAATATTGTACAAACCTCTTGCGGGAAGACACCATCCCAGCATTCGCGTAAATAAAACCGCTCATGTGGGATAAAAATCTTCCCGCATTTGGTTCGTAAGTAACTATTTCGTATCCATGAATGGAATTGACAGATTGTTTAATGTTTACCAACCTTATTTGAGGTTAACAATTGCGGGTAAATATGAAACGCGGGACGTAATGAATATTGGCGGGTTTTTATCGTTCATGCGTACGAAGCGACATCTACCGATAGAATTAGAATCAAAATAATTTGGCTTTTTGACTAATTAGACAATTTATATAAGTGATTAATTTGTGTTATTATAATATTAAGTTGAAATAATATGAATATAACTTCAAATAGTTTAAAATAAATTTTAAAAAATGGTTTTTAACACGAATGTTGTACACTTGAAATTAGACAATTTGAGGTTATGTATCAAATGTCAAAAAGATACGTACACAGTGCGTACATATAGTTATAATTGTGCAATCGTATGGAATGATGTTTATAACAGCACTGTATTGTTGCCAATTAATTTATTGAACAAATAAACATGATAATTATCCATTTTTTATCCATACTGTAAGTACTCATTTATAGAAAGAACTCGGTTTTCGTAGGAACTCTCATGACATTTCAATGCATCATGCATCTACCGTTTATCACGAAATAAACTATCAAATCCCTAACTGCGGAGCTCGAAAATCGATCCTTTTGCCTATTTAGGCTGATCTTACTTTGCTACTTTCTTGAAGATTCTTCCATACTTTTGAATCCTGAAAAAAAGAAATCCACTGATTTGAAGCTATCAATGAATTAGAAATTCTTCTTTTCCAGGGCTCATTGAAGATTCATTTTAGCGGCGCCGCTATTTGACAGTCAATTTTAATTATGATTACTTTTCTCAGAATACATAAGCATGAAAGAATTATCAAAGAATCATGTGTGAACAGGGCACAGGGCTTCTTCATATAATTTTATTACATGCATCAAGTATTGATGACACTACTTAACAAGTATCGTCATGAAAATATGCACCTACAAATTTTGATCCCAGTTTGATGCACTGATTGTATCAGTCCTACGGCGACAACCGCATCCTCTTTGAAAGGCTTGTTCACCACTAAATCATCTCGTGTAACACGGTGTTCAGATCGCTTATCTGCTACTTTGTTACCAGTTACCACATCAATAACAATGCTTGTCGGTATCTCAGTAAACGTGTAACTTATAACACGGTGACTAATTGCTAGATGACCAGATGCTTGTTGTTTAATAAGGGCAAGGAAACGAGCGACGATTTCTTGGACAGATGGAAGAATAGTTGATAGTAATTGAGTTTTTAATTTTAATAAAAAGTTTTGAGTTATAGTTATACAGATTATACAGAATGCCAGATTTAAACAGCATAACCTATTTTTTCAACTTTTGGTATTTATTGAAACTCCATTTAACGAACTGGTTTCCATGGCGCTAAATAACATTTTAAACACACCTCGACAAGTCGTGGTTTTAGCCATTTTTGGTCACGGGCTGAACATAGCAACAAACATATTAAGAGGTTCGTCTATCTTTTTTCTGAATTCCTAGCATACTCTCGATATTACTTATTTTCTAATTAACTGTCTTCCCCACTATTACGGCTGCCCCAAACAAGCCCGAAACTCGTACTTTGCCGCATCCTATTTATGCAATGTCATTTTGAAGTTGAAAAATACTGTAAACATGGCTCCAGATTCCCATAATAACTACTGTATTTAAAAAAAATTAAGCAAAACAAAAAATATTCGAAAAAGGAAGCTTAGCTGCATGCTTCTTGCTTTTTTAAGGTGACAAGTTCATTTGAGCAAATGTCCGTAAGAGCTTTATTCCAAAGATATTAATGTTTTTTTTATTGACGGTGACTACTTTAAAAAATCAACTTCATAACGAAATATCCAGTATTATCTTATAAAGGTATGACATAATAATTAAATTAAAAATAAATTGTTTATTATCTAATTTCAATACAAAATTTAATTTAGTTTGCTTGCACTGATGTCTGGAAAAAATGATGAACTATCAACGAATTCAAAGAAATTGATTGTTTAAAATAATAATAAAACTTCATAAACTATTTTTCCATTAAAAATACGAAGTATTTGACGAATTGTAACAGCGTAAATATTTTAAAATATGATATAAGCGGTCAGAATAATTGAACTTTAAAAGGAATACATCATGTATAAAGAAGTTATGTAGTGTTGACGTGGTAATGTAATTTAAGACACGACAAAATGCTCATCATCGTAAAGTGAGCATAAAATTTACAAAATCCCGTATCACGTTCGCGTACGTGGAGCTTATTTGTGCCCTTAGGGCTCTGTGCACACACACGGACACACACACACACAGATCGCGCGCGCTCACCGCACGTAAATTACCGACAATTATTTTGTTCACACTTTCGTCGACGCTAATACTATTAAATCCATAAATATTTAATCAGTTAGTTTAATACTACATGTGTTTTAAATTCGTATTACAATAAACTGATGAAGTCGTGCACACTGGTAAGGGTTTAATTACAATTACTTTATCGATTATGTTCCCTCTAAACGAAGACCAAGTCACGCACGTTTTATTTATATGTGAGATCGGAGATACTGAATAATTTAATATCTTGTACGTACAATGTTTATGTTTTATTAAATTTTATTTATTTATGAGCTCATCAAATCGATTATGTGCGTTTATATACAAATTACTTTTTTATTATTATGTAAAGAAAATTATATTTGCTATAATATTTTCTCATTATAAAAAACATTCCCTGATAGACAGATTATACTGGTCTATACTTTCGTATTGAAATACTTTTTTTGCTTATATTTTAAAATGATTGTTAACGTGAATCATTAAATAATTGGCAAGCATTGTCTTGTAAAAAAATTAACTCAAAAATATTTAGCAATATTTAATAATAAGCCTAAAGACGAATAGTTTGATCTGAACAAGACTATATTTGAAAAAATTGTCAACTTCATTCGGAATTGATTAAGCTAATAGAGCATTGTTCAAACATAGATTCTTTGAGGATTCTTTCATGCATCTGTATTTTGAGAAAAAGAATCTTGGTAAGAATGGGCTGCATGGTATTAAAATGAGATTTCTATTACTATGTAGGTATCTACCTAATTTTAGGTCGAAAACATATTATGTAAAAAATAAATTTTATATTAAAAAAATTATTATGCTTTTTAAGAAAATTTTCTGGGGCGTTATTATTTTGAACAAGCAGGACGTTCACTAGTTGAGTCGTTGCTATGGCTTACGGCCAATCATTGGTTCCAGCTTGTTCTACGTCACTTTGTTTTGGGTTTGTTAAAAAAATTTTGACAAAATAAAAAATACGTGTCCCAAATTTTAATCTCTTCTTTAAAAGTATTTAATAAAAAAAATCATGCAAGTAGCTCAATACTTGATGCATGCAATTCTATGAAGAAGGGAAGAAGCCCTGTTCACACATGATTCTTTGAGGATTCTTTCATGCTTATGTATTCTGAGAAAAATAATCATAATTAGAATTGACTGTCAAATTGCGGCGCCGCTAAATTGAATCTTCAATGAGTCTTGGAAAAATAGATAGCTTCAAATCAATGTGTTTATTTTTGTCCAGGATGTAGAAGCATGAAAGAACTATCAAAGAATCCTCGTGTGATGATGGATAGAGTCTGCATCTTATGGTGTATTGGCAATTTAGCGTAGAAAATATGAAAAGAAAGCAAATAATGATCCGATGTTTGGTTAGAATCATAAAGAATAAAAGTAGTTAAAATAGTAATAGGGCAATAAAGCTTCCACGGCAATGTATCAAGCATCCGAGTGATTACTTTGTTTCCAACTTGCTCTAATATCATTTTACCCGCTAGCGATGTATTTTTAACCTGTGGACTCGAATAAAATTGTCTGTAATTCTTTACGTTCGCAGGTACACAGTAATAACAGAACATATCCCGGACAGCGAGGGCTTTTATTATGCGGGTTTGCAATAAATTCCTGACTTTACTGCCATCTTTGGGTAATTTTCGACACTATGTATGAATTATGGAGCGCGTTAAGACGTCGGAACTGTTTTCCTAGTTGAGGAATCGAAAGCAAACAGCGAGAGGAATCAAATCGTAAAGAGACTAACTGGATAAATGTTTCATTCGTAAACCTTAATTGCTAGCCATGCAAGTTTAATCGTGGGCCCTAATTGAATACATTTATTAACAGGTACTTCTTCGTTCTGTCCAGTTTAGACTCAAAAATGTTTGATGTAAACATGACTTTATAAAGGCTTGTTCGCACGACGATCTTTGCAGATTCTATGAAGATTCAGAATCTTGGAAAAGAAAGGTTTTTTTTCTTTCTAGTGATAATTACGTGGTTTAGAAGCAATCAATGAATTATAAATTCTTCTTTTCCAAGACTCATTGAAGATTCAATTTAGCGACACCGCAATTTAACACAAATTCTCACTAGAAAGAAAAACACTTCTTCTTTTCCAGGATTCTGAATCTCCGTAGAATCTCCAAAGAGCGCCGTGCGAACAGGGCCTAACACGCAGTCATAAATAAATTGAACAATTTAAAAAAAATTACATATGTTTCGGACCTAACATTAGGTACATACCTATAGTAATAGAAGTATCAAATTCAATACCATGCAAGTAGTGACTTATTCATGGTCACTGTTGTTGTACTGTCTGGAATATTACTGATCTTAATAATTCGGTTCATTTTGATTATTGATATAAATCAATACGTTCATGTTCAGTATCAATAATTTGATTCAGTCTGTATGTCACCTGTCATGTATTGAGTATTGCATTTTAATCACCTGAACTGCTATGAATGTAGTTACAGCGTGATGAACATTAGAATAATAATAATTTAATAAGAATTAGAACTATTCTAGTACAAATTTATTTTGTTATTTAAATTTTAATGTCAATCTTTATAAAATTTATTTTTTAAATCAGGCCTTATCTACATTAAAGGCTGTAAAGTTGAACAAAAGCATAGTTTAATTTTACAGAATGCAGAATAAGTTACCGGTCACAGCCATTCTTTATAATTATAGGAATTTAGTAAATAAATGTTATACCAAATGGAACATGGCTTATATAAAAAATCTTTTGGCGTATTTGGGATTTTTATAACTTCTGTAAATGTTCTGGCAATTCAGACTAATAAAATGATTCCCAGTTCTATGGAGTGTAGAATTTACAACTTGGTGGCGCTGTGTAAACAACAGTTTCCGGCCGTGTCCGAAACAAAGGCGATCGACGATCGCACACGTGCGAATCAATTATAATAAAAACAATCGTGCATTTAATTTAGATCTATTTCCGAACGGCCGACGGTGAACAGTAGCAGTCGAACGACAATATACTATAAATACGCGGGAATCATAACCGCAGTTTGATGAAGAAAAACAAATTACCACTTTAAATATTCAACACATTTGAAGAAATCAAAAATTAATGAATAAAATAGTTATTTACGAACCAGCGATGCGAGGGTTTCATTTACGCGAATGCTGGGATGGTGTCTTCCCGCAAGAGATTTGTACAATGTTTTTTGTACTCATCACCTAGGAAATGACATAAAACACGCAATTGACAATCGGAAATGTCAATTTCCCAGTGTAGTCAATCAGGAAAAATGCAAAGAACACTGGCTTTTCTAGACATTTTAAAGTAAAATCATCTTCAAAATATTAAAATTTAGTTTATAGTGTTACTTCCCGGAATTATAATTAGTGAATACCACCGAAAACCGGCAATATTTAAAAATAAAACTTGTGTGCTGCGCTCCATCTGTCGGTAGTAGTGAGTAGAAAAATATCGTAACCTCAAATTTAATGATGATGAATAACTAGTTTTATTCGTTACAAAAACAAAAAACATTGTACAAACCTCTTGCCGGAAGACACCATACCAGCATTCGTGTAAATGAAACTGCTCATGTGGGATCAAAATCTTCTCGCATTTGGTTCGTAAATAACTATTTTGTAACAAATAAAACTATAATCAAATACATTCAAGTCAAGTTGTAGTCGGATCATTAAATTTGAGGTTACAATGATTTTTTCTACTCACTACTATCGACAGATAGTTTTATTTTTAAATATTGGCGGTTTTTGGTGATCTTTGCATTTTTCCAGATTGACTACACTGGAAAATTGACATTTCCGATTGTCAATTTCGTGCTTAATATGTCATTTCCTAGGTGATGAGTACAAAAACACATTTTCCCATGCATCAAAACCCTTTTCTTTCTATTTCTGTTGTAGGTAATTAAGGAACAAAATTAAGTCTAACCGTTCGAAGTTCTTACTTTTCTTCTTGGTTCTGATTGGGCGAAACGCCTCCTATTATCTTGAGTTATGTAGTGTACTCACACGAGTAAACATTGTTAACTGCAGTTTAAATCAACTTATAGGTAAAAATTATTTGTTTGACATGCGACTAAGCGGCGGCTCGCGTCGAACGCTCGGCAAATGACCGAAGTACGTTTCTTTGGATTATTATACAACAATTTGCTTTCAAACACGGGGGGATTTTACCCACCGCGTAGACTGGGCAAAAACGCGACGGAGTTAATACTTTGTACTTGACATTAATGTTTCAAAATATCTTATTCTTGTACTTTAAGTGATATTACGTTAGTCTATCCTAGCCACATCTGAAAACGATCAATACATCTCAGAGAATTACATGGGATGCATTATTTGGATATTATTACCAAATTACTAACATTGGGATGTTACATAGATAATGTTACTAAGGGCGGACATTAGCAATCGCTAGGATATTTATAGGATGTTAATGGTCAAAGCAAGTAACAAGTCGGGATGTTCACATTCTTGAAATGTTTTTGTCAAGTGGAAATGCTAGCTCGAAAATATGTAAGAATATAAATTAGTTTATTTCATAATTTTTTTAAGAAAATTTGGAACAGGAGAAAGGGAAGCATATTAAGAATTTTTTAGAAATTTTACTAAGAATGAACCTAGTATCTGTGTCTCAAATTAATAATACAGAAACTGCTACACCTCTAAGCACATTATTTTTATACGGAGACGGCACCCTTAAGCTAGATTAAGATTCAGACCTATCCAATTATAAGTATAAGTGCTTAATTGAACCAACCAGTGCTCAACGTCCGCACTTATAACTGAAATTGGAATTTTGTGGACGCGACGGTTGGTTAATTTAACACTTATACTTATAATTGGGTAGAACTGAATCTAGCATTATAGAGTTCACTAGTGCAGTCGTTGCTATGATTTTACGATCATTCATTGCTTCGATGTAATTCTACGTCACATTTGAAGGCATCTTAATAAAAATACGTGTCTCAATTTATTATTATTGCAATATTTTTATGCATTATGTAAAATAATTACAATTACAAAGTGCTAATAAGTACGTATTTTATCTGCAGGATAATGAGGGTGCATATCGTTCATCTTATAAATTTCTAAAGAAATTATACTTTCCTTTATTTCATGTCATTAAAGAGTATTAATTAAGGTCTGTAAATGATGCAAAAATGCAAAAGAAGTATAATTTTCTTTATTACCGCCTATAAAGTACGAATGCTGTTTTCAAATTAAGAAAATTTATTCATCTTGTCCCATTATATCGCGGAATAAAAATAACAATATTTTGAATAGTCGATTATCACAGTATGGGCAACCGAAACACCCAAACAAAAACTTCCCAATTACAAACCAACAATGGCGGCTCGGTTGTGGTTATAGTTATTATAATAATGATGGTTGTGCAAGGTATAAAATAATAAATTTCGCTTATGGTTGCAATTATGACAGTGGCAGTTTGAACTGCTTCGTTTCCTTATTAAAGTTATATCCTGCGCGGCCAAATTACGCCATAAATGATGCACTTGTGGTTCGCGCGCCCGCCGCAGCTCTACTGGCGCTGCGAGCGCCGATGTTGCAGTGCATCACTAACGTCTTTACAAGTCACGCTGTAATGCAATCGCACGACTAGTTCACTTCATTTATAACGAAATCAGGAAATTAATTGTTGGTCCCAGCACTTAGAATCCTCTACCTTCCAAGTTTGATTCATTTTATTATCAAGATTCTAAACAGATCTTAATAAATTACATTAATAACATGCATGTCTTTTGAGAGTGGAGGCCACATACTGTCTGTTTTTTGAACTAAAAATCTGATGTGGCCAGCTCACAACCTGCCGCCATATCTAGACTTATATACATAAATGTACGTACAATCCGGTGCCAATAAAAATCTAAAATATTCAAACACAGATGCATCACCTGAATCAAAAGATTCATTCACAGGAAAACTCTTCTGTGTTGAAGCCATCCTCCGTTCAATTACTACATTTAATAGCTTACTTATGACTTATATGACGTTAGTGCCAACGAATCACTTGTCAATATTTTTTACGCAGTTTCAAATAACTTTTCCTCTTATTCTCATTACAATTAAATACTATATTTATCAAAATGTACTGAAATTTTTACAATTAAACTTTTTACTCTTCAAAAAATATCACTTTCGGTGAACATATTTGTACCAAAATCTAAGGAGCTCTTGCAATTTGTATACAAATCAGTGGCGGCCGGTGACTTTTTAAAGGTAAGGGCTGCAATTTAAATGAAAGTGCGCTGCAGGCCAAATTTTTTTTGTTCAAGGTTAAATACCTTTATATTTAAAGTTAATTTTTATTAGGGAAGAGAAACTTCACAGTTTATCCCAGTTTTTGTACAAAACTAAATACAAATTTAATTATAAACATAATTATATCAAATAGCACAATCAATTTTAATAAAATAACAATATAACTTTAAAAATATACAGTTGTACGCTTTATAATTTCAACGCAAACTATTTTGTACCTTTAAACTACACGCATTTATGTACACCGTAACCGACAGCGCTGCGTCCGAAGCAGCCCCGTTGCTCACTGTGTAACCCATACATTGGCTATCATTCCCCTCACCGCACACACTTACTTCTGCCTAAGTTCGAGGGCTGTTCGGACAACAGCCCATAGCACGAAAATGGGTATAGCGGTGACTCACGCCGCGTCAAAGTAACATCAATAGTAAGCCTACAGGCGCAAATTTTTAAATTACAAGATATATTTGATAGATAGATAGATAATGTTGTTTATTGATATTATTTTAATAATGTATCAGAACAGTTTCATTTCCTACTAGGGGCTGCAGCCCTGCAGCCCTTACCAACGAGCCGCCACTGATACAAATCTAAAATAAGTTGTAAGGACCCTAATTCGTGCTCATTCCTAAATTCACTTCTAGCTTTTCAATAGATGTTCGAGAAATTGAGATGAGACGAGAATTGAACAGCCGAGAAATGACCAAGACAACAATACTTAAAACTTTCGTCTCGAGAAATTTGAGACGAGACAAGAATTTACTATTATTATTTACTATACACTTTTGATGGTAACCTTTCAACAGAATTTAATCCCAATTACAGAATGGTAGAATAACCAAATAATCACCGTAAAACAAGTAAAATAATATGTTTAATTTATTTAATTAAATAATCAAATAAATTGCCCGAAAGCAGCTTCGATTTAATTTTTATAATTTGTTCCGTAAAAAATGTGAAGTACAAAAGTCGTGTTGTTTTTTCAAAATTAATCCATTGTTTGTAATAATTCGAAAATCTCTCTTCCAACTTTACATGAATTCTGTTTCAGACAAATCGTGTTATACTTTTTCTGTTGTAGAGTTTATTTATTTTTTTGGGCTTAGTACAAATTTTTTAACCGATTTGAAATGAAAAATACGTAATACATTAAAGTAAATTGGAACACTTTGAAGTATAATAAACATTTATCATCATTGATACCGTAAGTATTATTTCACGCTATAATATTTTTATGTCACCGTGAAATTGTATTACAGTTTTATTTGCCGATTATATTCGATTAAAACAATCAATAATTTATTAAATAAAATATCATTAAAAATTTTAATTAAATATTACGTGGTTTATCAGCATTCGTACAATAAATCAAAGTTTAAACGATTTTTATAGACAACTTTTAATTAAAACTAAGGCGAGTTTTGTTTCTTACAAGTTTGCTGATTCAATTTTCTGATATAATTATAATACGTTATTACGTAAGACCGGCGGCAGGCGGCAGCACTGGCCATAGGCGGCGCCTCACTTTACAACGAGCGAATTTCACACTAACGTCGCTGCCTCAAAACATTACATCTAAACTCTCAATCACATAAGAATTTAGTTTTAAGGAGTTATACTTCTTGAGTGCAATATTGCTGCAATAGAATCAGAATTCATGATTCTGGCTATATTGCTCAAAATAAAAATCTGAAATATTACATTAGTAATGACAAAGCATTGTTGAATTGAAAAATTCAAACTATATATTGTTCCGACAACAATTAGAGATAAAAGGGAATTAAAAACTAGAATTTCGTGAGGATCTCATGAATAAATTATAAAAGTTATCAATGAGTTTAAAGACAAAATGAGTAGAATATAGATGTAAAAAGTGCGGAAAAACAATAAAACTATAATAATTTTATCAACAGAATTGCCATAAATTCTATCCAAACTTGTACAATTTTCGCCGATTTTCGCATAATTATTAAAGCCAAACTAATTACATTAATTGAAGATTTTGAAAATTCCGCACTTTTAGTATGCTTCCTTAATCTCCATAAAAAAATTCAACATCATACGTATAACAGTATTAGATTGAGATCATCACAAAAATTACTCGTTTTTCAATGCCATGCAATAGGCCCTTAAGAGGTTCGTCTACCTATTTTTCGAATTCCTAAAATACTCTCGATATTACTTTTTTTCTAATTCACTCTTCCCACTACTACGGCTGCCCGAACCCAGCCCGAAACTCGTACTTGCCCGCATCCTAGCTATGCAATGTCATTTTGAAGTTGAAAAATACTGTAAACATGGCTCCAGATTCCCATAATAACTACTGTATTTTTAAAGAAATTAAGTAAAACAAAAATTATTCAAAAAAGGAAGGTTAGCTGCAGGCTTCTTGCTTTTTAAATTTTCCTTTCCATTTATAAAAAAAAATCATATCAAATCGTATCAAATAATGACAAAAACGTCATTTTTAAATATTTTTTACTTTAAATACCTAGGACAAAGAATAGCCTGTCAAATAGCGACGCCGCTAAATTGAGCCGTCAATGATTCTCGGAAAGGAATAATTTCTAATTCATTGATAGCTTCAGGGAACTGATTTAAATTATCCCCTATTCGGCGCCTATGGTATATGCCGTCTAAACTAAGGTGACGTACTATAATAAAGATTGAATTTTATAAAATAAAACGCGTGGACAAACATGAACGTTACACAAGATAACGATATCCGTATAAACATGATTTCATAGGTTGCATTCACATTGTTTTATTTTTATTTGTACACTGTAATATATCTTATTTATATATTGAATTATTTATTTCACTTGATATACTCTAGTTATATCTTAATTCAGTTGTAAATACATTGATATGATTGATGGTTTCTTGCGGGGAAATGAAAAAGAATAAAACGGAGACTGATCGAAAGAATATTATTTTTCGTGCTTCTAATACTGAGTAAAAGAATCATGGTGACAATTACCTGTCAAATAGCGACGCCACTAAAGAATTTATAATTCATTGACAGCTTCAAAGCGGTCAAGCATAAAAGAATCCACAAAGAATCAGTGTCTGGACTGGGCTTTACGTAGTTTGCGAAGGGCAGTTTTAAGGGTCTCGTCTCCATGAAGCAATGTTCGAACGAGGATTCTTTGAAGATTCTACCAAGATTCTGAATACTGGAAAAGAAGATTTTTTCTTTCTAGTGATAATTACCTGTTAAATTGCGGTGCCGCTAAATTAGATCTTCGATGAGTTTTGGAAAAGAAGAATTTTAATTTATTGATTTTATTTCAAGATTCAGAATCTTGAAATTTCGTTTCCAGGATTCAGAATTTTGATAAAATCCTCGTGCGAACAGGGCTTAACAAAATATTACGTGTTTAGAGGTGTAGCATGCTACACCTCTAAACACGTAAGAAACTGCAGTTTCTGCTTTACTCATTGCATATTATAAATTTGAAGGAAATGCAGGTACTTTATGTTTGTAAAAGAATTAATATAGGTTTATGCCCAGATAGAATTCTGAAAAAATCTTTGGAATCCATATAAAAAATTAATGCAAAAGTGTGGTTTAAGAAATTAGAGATAAAAATACCAAATAATTTATGTTGAGGAGGAAAAATCATTTGTAAAAGAAACTGCAATATTTGTAAAAATAGAGGGTTTTCGCGCGCCATTGTACAGTATTTATTTATAAGTGAATTAACTTTAAATTTTAATGTTGTCAACAAAGCTTGGATCTAGGTAATAACCGATCGAATTTTTGAAATTCGTTTTAAAATATTTGTGTTAAAAAAATAACAAAAATTCTCAAACATATTTCGATTTTAAAGCATATTGCATTTTGTAGATTGTTCTTTTATCTTCATCAATATCTTTAGATTATTATATTTAACAAAACAATAAACGCTGTGGAGTGGCGCGCGAAATCCACGTTTTGGCTGTTTTCCGGCGCGATACAGGATCGTCTTAAGTAAAAAAACTAAACGGCAGTCGTCTAATTATAATAAGAGCAAAGTGTAGCGCCTGGCAGGTAAAGAGGTAAAAATATATAAAATGAGAACAACATTATAGTGTAGAATTTGTATGTTATCACTATCAGTGTAGTAATTAAGATTAGTGGCGATAAGAAGTCTCGGAGTACATGGGAGTGCGGCGAGCAAACCCCGCCTTGAAATGCTAATTGGCTGTTAAATTTCTTGTTATTAATACGAAACGTTGAAAATTCGCGATTGGTAGCCTTGCGGTACAAACTCAACATGCGATAGGATTGAAAGCAAACAATGAGTGGAAAATCATGAAAATGTTCAATGCATAATGAAGTCATTTTTCAATTCTTTCAATTTTTTGCTATTAAGTGAGATTACGCGCTTGTTTGACTTTGAACAAGACGTAATAAAATCTTGAAATAAAATTAAATCTGTTGATAAAACAGCTTTATCTCAAATACAAATCTGTGTGAAGTACTGTGAGCCGGGAGTACGGTTGTACGGTTGATACTCGGAGTATGGTTACGGTTACACGGTTGCTGGCGGTTGCGGCGGTGTTGGTGGCTCCACGCAGTGCAGCCAATCCACCAAAAATCCCCCAGAGCTACAACATTCCCCTGCTACAAGCACCCGGACTCAAGCACGTCGCGGCGCGAGAACCTCAAAATGTTTACCACTCGGTTTACAAATCCACAACACAGTTCGTTTCAATCATTTTATGATTATATATTAAGCATTTGTATTATTAAGTATTACAATAATAATCTTATATTGCAAACCGCGATATTTGGCTTAGTTTCCCAATTTTCTTTAAAACTTTGAAAACGCATCGCACATCTAAAAAATAAGTGGAAACTAGAATAATTGTGAAAAATTGGAAAAACTCGGCAAATAAGCGAGATAAAGAATTAGTTTACGGCAGTTTTCTTTGAACAAAATTATTATGATTTTAAATAATTTGGAAGAATTACCACCATTCAAATCTGTAAATTTAACAGTCAAACACTCTTCTCTAATTTAATGAAGCTTCTATATTAAAAAAGAGGTTTTCATAATATAAGAAGCTTCATTAGCTCAAAAAAAGTGATGAATTTGACCAATTGGGCTGAATTCAGTACTCTTCTCTAATTTAAAGAAGCTTCTCTAAAAATACCAGACACGCGCATGTTCAATCTGTAAATAGAAAATCGGATGTGGCCAGCACACAACCTCCCGCCATATCTAGACTTTATGAACATAAATGTATACGTACAATCCGATGTCCATTACAAATAAAAATCTAAAATATTCAATCATACAAATTAGTACCACCTGAATGAAAAGATTCATTCACAGGAAAACTCTTCTGTGTTGAAGCCATCCTCCGTTCAATTACTACATTTAATATCTTACTTATGACTTATATGGCGTTAGTGCCCACGTGTCACCCGTCTCACCTGTCAATATTTTTTACGCTGAAAAAAATCAACCGATCATGGATTGTAAGGACACTATTTCGTGCTCATCCACTAAAAACTCACTACCCGATTTTTAGCATGATTCCAATACCTTCCTTTACAGGTAAGCGGAAGGTAAAAAAGATAAAAGAAGTTTTCATGGTAATAAGAGAAGATTCATCTAAAGATAAGTAACTCAAAAAATATTCTACTCCACCTCCACAGTTTGACAACCACTCCTGCATTCATCCCCCCTGCCTAGTGCAGTTGTATAGCACGGTATACACTATACACTATACAGTGTGCGTTATTGGCACTTGACTCGCGATCTCGACTCTCCACTCTGGCGGCTGGAACGCGAACTGCGCCCCCCCCCGCACCCCCGAGGGGGCACACACCCCAGTCGCTTACCCCCCGGGAAAAAGAGAAATCCACAAGAGCACGGAAGCTATAGAAATAGAATTGCATATGTTGACAGCCAGGGAACTGGGTTTTGAGAGAAAAATCTTTAAAATTTTTTGTGGAAAATTGTCATCGAATTCTAAAAAACTATTTGCGCTCAGTATCGGTTTGAATTTCTAAGATCGTCGCCCGGATGGGCTACTTGCATGATTTTTTTATTGAATATTTTTGAAGAAGAGATAAAAACTTGGGACCCGTATTTTTTATATTTACAAAAAAATTTATTAACAAGCCCAAAAATAATAATTAATGAAAATGTAGTGTGACGTAGAAAGTTGCCATATGTTCAATGCAAAATAATGACGTCACAGTAAAAATTCTTTCTCAATTTACTAAGAAACATATAATTTTTAAAAATAAAATTTGTATACTAATCTAATAAATAGTTTTACTTACATTTTAATAGTTTCATGTTCATGTAATATGTAAACCAAGATGCAAGCAAAAGATGTCAACTGTACTGTCACTATCATAATCATTCAAATTTTGTGTAGAAACAAATTACATATCATGAACAACAAGATTTATTGTTAAATACTACCAGATTCAACAAATTGTATTTAAAATTAACTGTACCAACCCATAGATAATTACATTTTCTTTTATTTTTAATTGCAAAAATTGTCACAAATAAATAATGTACCAATTTATTTAAGGAAAACTATATCAAGTCTCAAAAAGTACTACTTCCGATTTGCGGATTTCTACCAAAATCTTATCCGGTGTTAAGATCCTTATTAAAACCTTAAATATGAAATTTGGTTATTAAAGGTTTGATACTTTTTAAGTTATCGTGAACGAAAAATCGTCACATACGCATACACACACAGACAGACAAATTCGTAAGAGACCCTGAAACGTGCTTATCCACCAAAAACTCATACTCGAAAATTTTGACCCATTACAATACCTCTCTTATAGAATATGAGGCGAGAGGTAAAAATCAGAGTATGTTACCTCCATAATTTTTTAAGCAAAGTAAATAAATATGATTGATAGATTTTAAAAACTATTGTAATTCTAATCCTCTCTAATAGCGCTAACAAATCTCCAGACAGCAATCTACTAACATGAACATATCTACACCGAGTTGGCGGTGGTACACATGTAGTAGACACCCCCACCCCCGCCCCACCCACCCCCAGTGGCAGGAGAGAACACAACACTGCACACTCCTGCTCACCATGGCCCTCTGAGATCGATAGTACATTGTTAATTATGTAGATATCGAACGGTTAGAGACGCATCGCTGCCGCCCTTGCAGCCGCCGCCCCCAAGCCCCCCTCACCGGGGGTAATGGAATTAAGCAGGGGTGATCACGTGGTCAGGGATGCTGGTGTGATTCTTCATAAGGGAACCTTTCAAGGTGAAACGACAGGGGTTGATTTTTAGAAATGTTAGCTATCTAAGAATGTAGTTTTTATGACTCTTTAGTGATCTATAAATTTTCAATTTTTTTTGTCACTCGTTAAATTTTTGGGAAATCCGATAGATAATAGTCGCTAACATTCATTTTTACCTCCCGCTTACCTGTAAGGGAGGTATTGGAATTATGCAAAAAATCGGGTAGTGAGTTTTTAGTGGATGAGCACGAATTAGGGTCCTTACAACTAATTTTTGATAGTTTCACGATGATGTCTATGTGTATGTATGTGGTAAAGGCCGGATTACTCAAATACGAATTACCCAAAAATTTTGATATTTGGTATTTTACATTTGTATACTAATTGGAAGAGATGCTACGATTTTGGTACAAATACCTTGACCGGAAGTGGTGTTTTCTTTAAGAATTCTATCATTTTTTGCAAAAAAATATGGGAAATTCTGCGGTAGTTACAATTTGTCATACATCATTTGAAAGAACAAATTACTTCTTACAATATTTATTTAACATTTTTTCTATATCTCTAATTAATAAAGGAAAACTATTTTTCAAAATTATGTAATTTTACCTACCACGATTTGTAAATCACAATGTAGGGAAAAAAATTTAAAATAAAAATGAAAATGTTAATGTAACAAACAGGTGATCAGACACACTTTCTGAAATGTTTGTGGCACCATTTTTAAAGAGCACAATTTTTATTTAGCTAATTAAAGAAACAAAAACTATTAAAAAAATTGCAAAAAGTTTGTAACTAAAACCAAATTCGCATATTACAGTGTCAGACCGGGAGGTTATATGCTGACCACATCAGATTTTTATTTTTTGACATAATAGCACAATTTATTTGAAGTATACTCGTACATACATTAGAACTTTTACCCGACTAAAGCAGTCTTACATATTGTGTCAATTCCAGAAATCATAAGAATTTTTTTCAATATTGGACAGTTTTTTGATCGGTGAACCAAAGCATCCATCAAAATATCTTACAGTTATTATAATGACAACACAACTATTATTACAACTAAGAACCTTAAGAATTAAAAATGAATGTAACAGAATGTAAATTCTTGCTGTAAAAGTAGAAGTAATAAATAGCGCCCAACTAGTATGTACAGTATCACAAATCACTTGTATTGTGATGACGTCACGTGTAGGCGCCCCCTTGCCGCTGACAGGCGCCCCGACGCCCGAGTCGACGGCGACGCCGGTGTGGAAATTTTAAATTAAACCCGCGCTTGCAACATATTATAAAATTAATAAAGAGATATTTATGGTGGCAATTTTTGGCGGCGGCGCAGCCCGGAGACCGTTTATTTTAGATTAAAACAGTTTATTTTAGATATTTATAATGGGCGCGCGCTGAGCGGCTTACAATGCAGATCAGTATTGTCTGCAACTGAAAATAATAATAAAAAAAACACGAAATGTGACGGCGCGGCGGAATTTATTGTTTTAATAATGGTAAATAAAGCAGAACTCGCGCGCCCGCTCCGATTCGGAGATTACGCATGCGCCAGAAACAATGGAAATTGGATTTTTATGCGAGATGAAATAAATTACTTTATTCGGCTACACAGCACTACTACATTTACCAACAAGAACAACAACCCAAGCCAAACTTTACACTTTACAAAACATGCGCCGTTATTTCAACACCACATTGACTGCTGAGATCAACTTTAAGAATCACATTTACAATCAAAGATGTACTCGTCTACCTATTTTTCTAATTCCTAAAATACTCTCGATATTACTTTTTTTCTAATTCACTCTCTTCCCCACTACTACGGCTGCCCGAATCTAGCCCGAAACTCGTACTTTGCCGCATCCTAGCTATGCAATGTCACTTTGAAGTTGAAAAATACTGTAAACATGGCTCCAGTATTCCCATAATAACTTCTGTATTTTTTAAAAGAAATTATTAATCTCGACATTACTTTTTTTTCTAATTCACTCTCTTCTCCACTACTACGGCTGCCCTAACCCAGTCCGAAACTCGTACTTTGCCGCATCCTAGCTATGCAATGTCATTTTGAAGTTGAAAAATATTGTAAACATGGTTCCAGTATTCCCATAATAACTTCTGTATTTTTTAAAGAAAGTAAAACAAAAATTATTTGAAAAAGGAAGGTTAGCTGCCAGGCTTCTTGCTTTTTACATTTTTCTTTCCATTTATAATGACCGAAAAAAATCATACTACATCGTATCAAATAATGACAAAAAACGTCATTTTTAAATATTTTTTACTTCAAATTCCTAGGCCAAAGACAAAAAATAAAAAAAAAACTAGAAGCAGTAAGACATCCTTTGTTAATACACTCATATCATATAATAACTTATTTAACTCGGCAACTGACATTCTTACGTACACAAAACGTCGTGCACTTTATACAAAATATAATAAAAGTAAAAACAGCTGTCATATTGAATTTAACTAATAAAAATAAAAGTAAAATACACTCGCCTACAGCTCGTCTATTATTATGAGTGGCTCCCTGTTCCTAACGTAAAACTTACGTTGAAAAATATATTTATTTACTTCTGCCATAAAATAATATAACCGAACAATGTTTTAATCTCAAAGAATGTTAATAATTATAACAATTCATTGATAGAGATACCTATAACAATAATAAATTGAACAGTCAGCAGAGTTCGGCACAATCTAAATTCCCTGGGAATATCAGCGCTTCCCAATTCAGCTCAGCAACAATAACATCTTACTTAGCGATAGATTATTAGCGGTAGAGAGCGCTTATCTGTTAATAGGACTAACACACACACACACTGTGTGCGAGATGCACCTATGTGCGTGTCTGCGGTAATTACAGAGGTCAAAGGTGACCCCTGGGTCAGGGGTCAGCACTGACGTACCCCGACACAAGTAACAAGTTACAAGTGTAATTGTGCAGATATAGATCTGCAGCAAATGAAAATTAGCAAAGTACTGGGTTACTGACTGGCTAATCATAGTGTGCCACGGATTTTTAAATAGGAAAATCACTTGCTTGTTGGTCGTTGGTATGGAAATAGAAATGGGAAAACAAATATACACATCGTGGATGGCTGTAATTATTAAATGCGTACCTCGGTAGAAAAACTCAAGTTCAAGGCGCACCATTTTTGTAAATGAAGGAAGTTACGTTTCGACCTCTTGACATAAACACTGTTTTACATTTAAGACATAACCTTAATATGTTTTTTAACACGTCACAGTTTTTGTCAAAGGTGGAAACAATTACGTATGTCTAACATCTAAAACAGTGTTTCAGTAGGGCACAAGATATTTTTTGTACTCATCACCTAGGAAGTGACATATGAAACACGCAATTGACAATCGGAAATGTCAATTTCCCAGTGCAGTCAATCAGGAAAAATGCAAATAACACTGGCCTTTCTAGACATTTCAGAGTAAAATCATCTTAAAAATAATAAAATTTAGTTCATAAAGTGTTATTTCCGGGAATTAAAATTAGTTGAGACCACCGAAAACCGCCAATATTTAAAAATAAAACTTGTGTGTAGCGCGCCATCTGTTGGTAGTAGTGAGTACAAAAAACATCGTAACCTCAAATTTAATGACCAGACTACAACTACAACTTGAATATATTTGATTATAGTTTATTATATTATATTGTACAAACCTCTTGCGGGAAGACACCATCCCAGCATTCGCGTAAATAAAACCCTCGCTCCGCTCGTGTTTAAAAAAATCTGCTCATGTGGGATCCAAATCTTCCCGCATTTGGTTCGTAAATAACTATTTCCGTATCCATGGTTGTAATTGACAGATTGTTTACCTTATTTGAGGTTAACAATTGCGGGTAAATATGAAACGCAGGACGTAATGATAATTGGCGGGTTTTTACAGTTCACGCGTACGACGCGACATCTATCGATAGCATTGGAATCAACATAACTTGACTTTTTGACTATTTAGAAAACTTCAATAAGTATATAAGTGATTAATATGTGTTATTATAGTATTAAGTTGAAGTAAATACGAATTAATTTAAAATGAATTCAATATAAAAATTATTTTTATCACGAAAATTAGACACTTGAAATTTGACAATTTGAGGTTACGTGTCACAGTTTTATTGTGTAATCCTTTGGAACAGCACTTTATTGTTGCCAATTAATTTAATGAACAAATCAATATTACAAAAGAAGTATTTTTTATCCATACTGTAAGTTACCAAAACATTTATTAAAAAATGTATTACTGTCAGAACTTTTTATTATTTTTTTAAGGTAAATGTTGGTTTTGATTTCTGAGTTGTGAACAGAAAAGTGACACAGTTTCAAAGGATTGTATTCTACATTACAAAATTAACTATTTTTATCTAATACATGCTTCTCATGGATGCGGAAAAATATCTAATCTAATTTTGAAAAACCAAAAATTAGGTTGCTTCTGTTTTATTGGCAATAATACAATCATATAAAATATAAAATGAAATAGGTGGAGTGTTACGAGTAACTAAGTAAATATAGAATTTAATTAAACTTTTTGCAAATTACCATACCTCCCACATTAACATGTTTTAATGCTTTGAACGTACTAAAACTGCCTCCATACGCACAAACATACACACACACGTATTTCCGTAGCATTATAAGAAATCAACTTGCAACGACACTTATTATTTTTGGATCGCATAAATTTCATAAATTTAATTGCAGCGCATGTAGTAGGCCGTGAGTCACAATCCATGGCTCCCTTGATCCGAGCTTCCAAATATAATTCCCGCCGTATTTATAGTGTGTAATTACAGCGTGATTTTTACAAACCGCGCGACGAAAAAATCATTTTGTCGTCCATAAGTCATAAACGGATTTTAATGTCCGCCATTATGAATATTTTTAGTTGGTGATAAATTACAAGGCGGCCGTGGAAGAGAAAGCATTGTTTGGAGTGGGGGCACGGGGTGGAAGGGCCAGTCCCACCCTGGATGCTAAATTAAAACGCGTAATCTGCGGAAAATTTGTTGCTCAACGCTAACGCAAAAATGAATTTTTTCTTTTTTTCTAGGGTTGAATTCAAATTGGTAAGTTGTAAATACAATAGTATAATTAATATCTTAATGTTATAAGTGTTTTTAAATAATGACAACTAAAAAAAAATCTGATGTGGCCAACACAAGACTTCCCTACTCAAGATACCCTACTCTTTTAATTGCAGTTTAATAGTATTATATCTATTACTTAAATTATATTTCAAAAAGTGTAGATGAATCTCTTCGTACAAGTTTTGATGTTCCGTTTTTCCATGAAATTGTGAAAAACCCTGTATATTATAATTCGTTGTCATCGACAAAACGACAAAGTAAAAGAAGCGTTTTTAGAATAATAAATAATGAACAATGATGACTTGATGAATATAATAGTTAGTATCCATCAATCTCTGATTGAATAGTATTTGCGTGAGGGGCTGTATCTCGCTTTATACAGACAAGCCCACCCCCTGGTCCGCCCCTGACACTACCTGCATAGACAGATAGATGGGAAGTACGTGTATGTAGATACGTATGTGTTAATATGTGAACATGTGTTTGCTACAAACTAATATTAGATGCATTTGGGATACGTAATATATAGCCAATATTAATACGTATAAAGGCTGCTTTATAAATTAAACATTAGTCTATATCAATGGCGACAAGAATTTAATATCAGTCAATTAATTGTGACTGTACCTTTTGGTAAAGATTGGCCACGCTTGTTTTCAAAATCGAAATTAGCCAATGAAGTCACAGAGTGGGATAATTAATAGATATTTACCTTATAAGTGCGATAGGGTTAATTTTACAATGCGTGGTTCTATATTAAAGTGCTTTAATAAAACCGAGCGTTGTATAGGGTGTCTCAGCAAGAAGTTGAATTTTGAATCGCGCGCCAATTAACCTATGCTGTCAGAAGGAGTGGGTACGATAGATACAAAGTAACTATGTTGAGTGAGACAGCAAGCTGGTGCGCAGTACGCTGTGCGCATGCTTGTGGAAAAAGGAAGTGACGTCAATAGACCAATCGCGCGCGTATTTTGACAGATTTGTACAAATTTCGAAAGTTAATTTCAAATTTTCTTACAATTTAAAATTTGTTTCATTCCTGTTGCGTATTAAATTGTTCAAAATCGCAATGTCTTTAAATTGAATTAAACTTTTCCCCTACATTTAAAAATGGAATGTCAAATTTAAATTAACCGCACTTTCCATTGGCACACACGAACACGAAGTCTGTAATGGTAATGTTTTTAACTCGATAATTGACAAAATCTTATTATAAGTTATAAAATTATGTTATTTTTTCTGTAACTACTAGTGCGACGTCAGCAACACTTTAAAACTTTTACATGGCTCATTTTGCTCGGCTTTCTGCATAAATTTCGGATAAACGATGTAACCTACAATGAAAATTATGCTACACAATGAAAATATATACATTCCTAATTGCCTCATTCTAAAAATTATGTCTGTAATAATAGTTCATTTTGCATAAAATTCATTTTGATGAATTTTGACCTCTCTTCTTTCACTTCTACTGCAAATATATTTATTTTCAAATCTTCTTATTTAGCATAAGGCAATCTAGAAACTCGAATGATTCTATTGATATATTGTTCCTGTTTGCAGAAATTTAAGCTGCATTCACATAAGTATTTAGTTTTAAGGTTTACATTTATGTTTACGTTTAAGAAAGCTTGAATACATCTAACTAAATACGAGCATTCACACTTTCCACTTCAAGCACTGTGAATTTTTATTTAGTTTATATTTAGTTAAATATATTCAAACTTTCTTAAACGTAAACATAAATGTAATCCTTAAAACTAAATGCTTATGTGAATGAGGCTTTATGCAGATAAAGTGCATAAAAATGACTGTCTGAAAACGGTTTCGAGCACGACCTTTACAAATAGATAATGGTATAAATGATGAATAAAACTAGTACATAGTACTTGGGAGTAATTGGTAGTACCGCTACCATCTCTGCTGTTTACCTAATATAACACAGCTCGCTTACACACCCTGTGTACATATATCAGCAATATCTGAGTGTCCGTGTGTGTGTGCATTTGATTAGCATTGTCAGTTGCATATAACGTCCGAATATTAATTAGATTCGACGTTGGCGTCGGACGTCGCTATAGAAGTGCAGAGGGGGTAAGCACCACTAGTCGATCAAGTTGGCTGTGTGTAATTGCGTTAAACATGGCGACAACTGTCACTCAATCATACCGTACCTAACATCAGCAATCTGATCACGGCGTCAGGACAACCTAAGCTGTTTAGCGGATAGGAGAGAACTTAAATATAGTCCTGCAGGTCTTAGTCACATTAGAATGTAATCTTGCGTTTTAAAATAACTGTCTACAGTACATTTTTTAAAGTGTACCCTATGTGTTTTAGCTTTGTTAACTCTCGCCTCATATATTCTTTAAGAGAGGTATTGTAATGGGTCAAAATTTCCGAGTCTGAGTTTTTGGTGGATAAGCACGTTTCAGGGTCTCTACAATACGAATTTATTATTTTCACGATGATGTCTGTGTATCGATGTATGGACTGACGATTTTTCGTCCACGATAACTTAAAAAGTATCAAACCGTTTATAACTAAGTTTCATATTTAAGGTTTTAATAAGGAACTTAACACCGGATAAGATTTTGGTAGAAATCCGCAAACCGGAAGTAGTACTTTTTGAAACTTGATATAGTTTTCCTTAAACAATTTTTGCAATTAAAAATAAAAGAAAATATAATTATCTATGGGTACAGATAATTTTAAATACAATTTAATGAATCTGGTAGTATTTAACAATAAAATAAAGTGCAACTAATATTCTACTTTTTTGAAATTCCAGTATCTTTTGTCCATGATATGAAATTTGTTTCTAGACAAAATTTGAATTGTGACAGTAATACTGCCCTCTTTAGGAAGAATGTCCTATCTGCAAATTTTCAGATTTTTGTAAGCTACATAAATTATTACAAATATACCAAAATTGAATGTCCAACCGCCCTAAGAAAAGGTAGAATTTATTATTCATTGTTATTATATTTATATAAAGCAATTTTAATAGTAAAAATCCGCATAGATGTTTCCACAAAAATTTTTATATAAAATAATAGCAAAAATAAAATTTTTGCAGATAGGACCTTTTTCCTAAGGACGGTAGAATAGTACAGTTGACATCTTTTGCTTGCATCTTGGTTTACATATTACATGAAACTATTAAAATGTAAGTAAAACTATTTATTAGGTTAGTAGAATAAGCAGAATTAGGCGCGAGGTCGTGTGCTGGCCACATCAGATTTTTTTGGATTGGTTCAGATATTCTGTAAGTTTATTTTTTATACTCGTTCTTTTATTAATCACTCAAATAAAATATGTCACTTAAAATAATTCATTTTAAAATTATTTTCAAGTTTAATTTAAAATGATTTACTTTTTGTTAAATCTGTATTTTAAAATATTCATAATCATTAATTTTTACTACCTATTACTTATAAGATTATACAAAAGTACACTACTAGATAAATAAGCTAGGTATTTGCATGGTTTTGAAAATTAGATTTCTATTACTATGTAACTAATGTTAGATCAAAAACATGTGTTTGATTAAAAATCTTAACGAACAAACCTTGATAATTTTATTCCAAAGCACACTCTAGAAATGTTACTAATCAAAGAATGCTCTATCCAACAATTTTAAATACTCTATGGTTAATTATAATCTTTTACCACGTGGGTGAGAACATCACAGTTAACAAATTCTGTTTATCTTACCTTTACAATATGAATTCCATTGCATTTTCCTCACAATATATCGTTCCAAAGCATAGTTTTTCGTATAGACACATTGTTGACACCTACTCTGTATTTATTCCTACACTTTACACATGAAGTTCACTATTCATTTGATGTTTGCGTGAAGTATTGAAAGTAGTCAGACGATTCGACAGGTAAACAAAATTTATTAAGCGGTAGTAATGCGAATGCAACGCGGGATTTATTGAATATTGCTGCAAAACAATCACGAGGATTTTCACTTCGTAAATAAACACATAAACCAAACACGGGAAGATTTTGACAACGAAATATGAGATGAAACGCCTGCAGTTGTTGTTCTTCTATACTAAACCACGCTGAACAGAACTGAGTTTTAATAATTGGTACCGACTTGCTTAGATTTGCACCGGGCACTCGAAAAGGTGATGATCCAACCAACTAACAAGCAAATTATGAAGACAGAATATTTATTTATTAAAATGTTTTGATAGTAACCTTGATAAATAACTAACTGTTTATTTGTTACGTTGTTATTAAAATTATTTATTAAATCATATTGGCTAGACTTTATTATTTAATTGATTTGATATTTTAGGAATATTAATTTATTGTAAGAGGTGGATAGCCGAGTGCGTTACGTGGCTACTGTGGTTCTGACAACTCAGGTTCGAATATAGTCAAATACACATTTCCAGCTGGCTGGAAAATATTTTTTCCTATGACACTGCTTAAATCCTTATGTACGACTAGCTGGACATACAGTTTGTCAGCAAAAAATTACTTTGAGCTAAATTTATATTTTAATTCAGTTTGAATCTGATTTTTGTAGTGGTGCTAGTTAATATGAAACTTATCAAAGTTGTTGGAAAATATTTGTTGTATTACAATTTATTTTTATAATGATTTAGCATACTTTACGGGTTATTTTTGTCTATTTTAGAAGACCTGATTATTTTTTTAAACATTTAAACTCTCAACGAAGAAAATACAAAGTCGCGAATTTAGTAAATTATGACTGCACATGAATTATTTTAAAAATTAAATTCGAAAAATTAGTTGAGCAAACTAAAAAGAAAAAAAATCCTGGGACCGAAGAAGATAAAGGGAGGTTCCTTTCATGCTCCTGAATTTTGAAAAAAAAATCCTGGTAGAATTGCTTGTCAATTGATTCTCCAATTTTAATTTGAAGTTATTTTATCCAAGATTGAGAAGCAAGCAAGAATCTTTGTGTAAACAGGACATAATGTACTGTCCGTGCAGCCGGAGTTGGCCGGTCCGGTAAGGGAGAGGAAGAATGTGCTTATGTTCTACACAGAGCTTAGTCAAAGTTCGCCAACTTATTACTCGCCTGAATTCAACTGAGTTAAGAGAAAAACCGAGCTGGACGACTTCTTTACACACTATTCAAGGTAGCGAAGCGGTTTCCGCCAAAAAATTGCTGATAATCTGTGTCCGCTCGATTAATATTGTATACCAATTTGAAATGACAGTTGTTAAAAATATTAAAATACTAAACCGCTAGCGAACTAAACAGACAATCAACCATTAGCTGCGGCAATATTGCAGAACCTGTAACCGTTTCATGTTTTAAAATTCCGCGTAAATGATCAATCGCTCGGTATATTTTCGCATTGAACAAAACCTGAACAAAAACTTCCTCGTGTAAAAGTGCGCAGTCGGCGCTTATCATCTTGACAGTCGCAGTTGGCGGCGGACTTTAGTTTACGATATTAAACACAACGGATGTTTAGCGCCTCTTTCACACGGAGTATGTGAAACGCCGACGCTATTCATAGACGCCAATATGCACTGTTTATTTGCACGAAAAAATACTTGCAATATGGATTTCTAGATACAATAGCTGCTGGAGATATTATAAATAAATAACATTCGTTCAGCTCCGTTTAGTTAAGAAACCAACTATACCTATAATAATATTATAAAATATATTGTTCTTTACTTGAGTTTAAGGCTGGTTTTTAATGGATGTGCAGTAATTTATTTCGTATTCTGAAAAGTTCAACTAGGCATTTCTATGCAAGGCCTGGTTTATAATGGATGTAATCGGTTACTTCTTCAGTATTCTGAAGATGTGTGACGTGAATGAGAAGTTTGTGGTTCATAATCTGCTACCTTGACGACATAACCTTTCTTTTAACTGTCAAATAGATCCGTTTGTTCACAGTTGTATAGTTGGATCTGCAATATTGCAGCGAAATATACAATACTGATCATAATGTCAACAAAGAACAAATAGGACTTGCTTGCTATTTGTTGGGAACGAGTAAAGCGTGAAGTATGTAATACTGAGTACGGCTGACTTCAGTAAAATTGTATTTGAATAAAATAATATGTTTGGTATTATATGAAGAGTTTAAAAATTAGATACTGAACTAATTTTTGAATATATTGTTACAGTTAAACATTAATTAATTCCACATTTTTTTAGAGTATTAAACTTGTATTTTTACTTGTTTGAAATATAGCGCCTATGGCCACAATCTTTATATTATAGTGATACTGATTTCTTAAAAGTTGGCGAACCTTACTGTTACAGTATAAGTAAACCTCGAGGTAAACGATAAATCCAGTGTCATTATGAACCGTAACATAACATAGATCATGTTAACAGAACACAGAAGAAGTCACCAGTTACATCCGTTATAAACCAACCTTCGCTATCACTCAAATTGTCAAATTAGTAAAAGGTAAAAGATGTGACATGTATGAAACTGATATGAAACCTATTTTAAGTAACCTGACAGCAGCACAGTACAAAGTAAAGTAAAATAATAATTTGAGTAATATTATATCCTCTCTGTAAATCCCAACTGCCGTCAAAAATTTCAACAAACATCTTGCTATCTGAAAACAACTGCACCGCTTGAGAAACAAATCAAAATCAAAAAACTCTCGTTCAATGAATTCTTCTCCTGCAGTTTCAATTTCAGTTCGAGAGCGCAGCTCACGTCGCTAACAGATATCCATCATCTGCCTTCAGTTTTCAGTACTGCAACATTTCAGTAAACGTAAGATCCAAGTAGCGGTGTAATAGTTATTGCTTTGTTATTGTCGCCAAACTTACAAGACTGGAACTTCGACTTTCGTCTGTTTTGATAGATGGCACTTTGGAGAGATTTGTCAGGAGGGAGGGGGGGATGTTCAATTGTTTTATTGGGGAGGGAATTACGGAATTACTGAACTAAGGAAATGCTGAATTTGATTCATATAGAAATATTATTTTACGAATATCAAGCGTTTTTGATACTTCTAGCCAGTGTTGTAACTTATCTAGATATTTTTTTTACATAAATCATCTATAATATATTTTATCTTTTATATCTATTATCTTATCTAGATAATATTACAATTTATCTTTATCTAATTTTAAATATTATCTAGATAATTCCACTCCGGTATAAAGTAAGCCATAAACATCGCTTTGACAGCGGATAAAAAGAAAGGTAACTCTTTGCAAGTGATAAAACCTTATTTACTTTTTTCTTAGCAACCAAACAATAAACAAAACACTAAAATGTCATTTGCTTCATATTTCTAATACTTGTCAGTGAAATGATTAGATTTTGGGAATATTTATGAAGAAGAACCAAAGGAGTCGTTAAATTATCTCGAGCATTTTATTTCCTCCGAATAAATTTTGACATCTCAACCTTGTCGCCTGACAGCAATTTGACTCGAAAGATTGTTTTAAAATAAAATCACTCCACCTACAATGTCGTGATTTTATTAAACAATTTTTCTTTTCAAAGGTAGGGAACAAGATTTCAATACAAACAGAAATTTATCCGGCGTAATAAAAAACTCTTGTGTAATTATAGTTGATAATAATTTTAGTAAAATTGTAACAAATTTTTTTCATTTATAATCGAATTATCTACAGATTAACTAATACTATTATTATTTAGATAATAATTATTTATCTTTTATCTATTATCTAGATAATTTCTTCAATGGTTATCTGTTATCTTATCTAGATAAATAAAACGTAAGTTACTTTTGTCTTTATCTAGATAAAAATATATTATTACAACTCTGCTTCTAGCATATAATTCAACAAGATTGTAAAAACAGTCTATATTCAATACTTTTATTGATTGTATGTTTCTGTAAAAGAAAATTAATTGAGAATAATATAAATTAATTCCCAATTTTGAAATTGTTATGAGCATGATTCTAATAATTTTTTTAAATCCAGCACTTATAACTATTATCATAAAAATACAAGTGTATGTATCTGTAACCATTAAAACAAACCACTCCAGGATAACTCCCAAAATCTCGATTGTATAAAATCTTGTATGACGTCACGTGTTCATGCCCGCTGTGTTTGCGGTGGTAAGCTGTTAGTACATTTGTCGTGTGCGCTTTGGGACCGATAATTCGATAGAATTGTTTAGAGGCAGGGCCGGCCCACCTTGTGAATAATCAATGAAACGGTTACACGACACATCGCCTGTGTTCTCTGTGTCTGTGAGCACCCCCCCTTGCCCCACCCCTGGCGCGCGGTGCGCCCCCCAGGGACAAGACTGAGACGGAGCAATGCACAAGAAGCGGGATTGTGAGGCATGCAAGATTTAGTTGCGGGTTTATGACTAATATTATAGTTTTCTTGTTTAATAGTTAATCTGTTAACTAATGTATCAACATAAATCTATTTAAAAAATCTTATGTGGCCAGCACATAACCTCCTGCCGAAACGCTGTAATTTATTTGAATTTGGTTTTAGTTAGGCTTTCTTAAATTATAATTTTGCAATAAATTTACAAACTTTTTAAAACATAATTTTATAGTCCTTAGTTCTTTAATTAGCTCTTTATAGATAAAAATTTATCTTTATTATTTCCTTATTACATTATGTCCAGTTAATAATATTTATACATTTCTTTTAAAATGGTGCCACAAACATTTTTGAAATTGTGTATACGTCTATTCATCTGCCACATTGACATTTTCATTTTAGTTTTTAATTTTTTTCCCATATTGTGATTTACAAATCGTGGTAGGTAAAATTATATACCTTTGAAAAATAGTTTTTCTTTATTGGTAAGAGATAAAGTTGTTAAATAAATATTGTAAGATATGTCGTATGACAAATTGTAACTATCGCAGAATTTCCTATATTTTTTCGCAAAATATGTTAGAATGCTTCAAGAAAATACCACTTCCGGTCAAGATATTTGTACCAAAATCGTAACATCTTTTCCAATTAGTATACAAATAATGTAAAATACCAAATACGTTTTAGGGTAATTCTTATTTGAGTTATCCGGCCTTTACCACATACATACACACACACGTCATCGTGAAACTATCAAAAATGAGTTGTAAGGACCCTAATTCGTGCTCATCCACTTAAAATACACTAGGTACCTACCCGATTTTTGCATAATTCCAATACCTCCTTTACAGGTAAGCACGAGGTAAAATCGCTGGATTTTAATTTGGCATTTACTATATTAACCAAGTAATATCAATTTCCATTACTAAATTTTCGTTAGACAATATTATTCAAGTACCTATTGATATTGTGTAGGTATTAAGTACATTAATATTTTATCAAAGAAGACAAAAAACAAAATAATAATAATAAGAGAAAGATGAAGTTTCTGGAAATTCGAGTTTATTTCTATTCCTTAAATTTTTGTCTCTAAACATTCCCAGATGTTCTCTCAACATTAATAACGTCCTAGTCTTAATTTTAAGTGTAAACGCACTCATAAATTTCAATAAATTATTAAAATAAATCACACATTTCTCTTATTACCCCATTAAAATATATAACATTGTAAGTCATCCTTTGAAACACAAACGTAATAAATAATAAATCATTCCCGTCAGGTGTAAGACTGCACTTGCCAACTCTTTTGATGTCTACAATACTCGGGCGTAGGGGAGAGCGGGGCGCAACTAGACGGCGGCGGCGATGCGTCGTTGTTTACCATGAAACCTCGAAATGTCACGGAAGAGGAGGAGACTTTCAATTTTTCAGGAGGATTAAAAATTCACGCTGTTAGTTTTGGTGTAAGATAATAGGAAAAATCAATTATATATTCGCGGAAAATGGAAAATTGAACAGAGGAAGGATTTTCTTTTGCTTGACATTTGTGTAAAAATAAACGGATGTAATGACCTCAGACACTGCAAATAGAAGACACAGCTCGATATTTTATGAGCAGTTGATTACTTATTTTTCGATTGGATTTAAAAATTAAACCTTTATTTGTCGCCATCTTCACTCACTTTAGAAAGTGATATTACGCGGCTCGTACTTAGAACTGTTCTAATCTGTACCTCATTTCATGTAAGAAAAAAGAAGATGGCACTGTTGCAGTCTGTTTTACGTTCAAAATTTGGCGCGAACTTAAAAAATGTATTTTTGTGAAAGCTGTCATCTATAGAATAATGTAGTTCTTAGATGTAAGTATGAAATTCAAAATAAGAAGGTATGTTAATATTAACAGAAATGAAAATGAATCTGATGTAAATCCCCCAAAAATTACTTTTTTTATGACATACGGAGAAAACACAATTTTCTTCTCGCGAAATAGTGAGGAAACTAAGTTTTCCTTCTCTAGAGAGGAAAGTGAGCAGTGTTACCACTAGTGTTGTAAGCAAATTTATTATTTTATTGCTAGCGGTCCCCAGTTCGATTCCCAGCACAATTGACAATAATATCACTGGGTCCGAGTGGTTGGATTCCACTATAATAACAACTACATCTACATCTAATCCTGTAGATTGGTTAACAAAATAAAATAAAAAAATAAAATTCTGATTTTGTAGTGATATAGGTAGTAAACTATTATTTTACAATTATTATGTTTTATACTTATTTTTCTACAATTACACGATTTTACAACTTAACTTGACATATTGGCTGCAGTGATACATTTAATAGTTTTTAAACATCATTCTGACAGATGGCAGTTATAACCTAACTTCTAGTTTCCTCTACATTAGTACATTTACTATGTTTTTAAATAGATATTAGGTGAAAAAAATGTTGAGTCTCGTTCGATTGCCTCATTCGCTTCGCTCGTGACACAAATTTCGAGCTCGAGTGGGAAAACGAAGCACTTTCCTCTTTAGTTGGACAAATAACTATTTTTCTCCTCAGTGTAAGAACAAACTATAGTACAACACAATACAGCATTGGAACATAATATAAAATAAAAGTTTATACATTTAAAAAATAGTAAATTGTAAACTACTCGGTTTAGAATTTGCATTGCTGGGTAAATTGACTGTAAACAATATTATTATTATTAAAGAAAATGTCTCCAAAAACTTTTTGTCGTCTACTGCATAAAAAACCTCCTCAAATGACCGGTTAGGGTTAGTATAAATATTATTCCAGCCATGTTGGGTCTCCTAATAATATATGATGAAAATAAACATAGGAATATTTTGACATTTTGACAAAATAATTATATTCTCCGTTGACATATATTAAAAATAGAGAGAATTAATGTATCATAATTTAGCGGTAAAAAGAACCTACGTTGACAGTAATTGAACGGCAATAAATATACTGTGGTATTAATTAAGTATGATTATGAAAAATACACATTGGGTTTTTTCATTGAGACTTGAGACGATACTTTGAGATTAACGACGAGAATTTGACACCGTGAATTTATTAGCTTAGAAATACATCAATAATAATAGACCATGAATTTTGTATTACTGGTATACAGCGTTCAATAAATTATTACGAACCACGGTCCGTCTAAGTTTCATATTCATGTGCAAAATTACTTACCAATGTACCTAATGTACTAGCAGTTCGATCCCAGCTACAAACATCTGATCCGAGTGGTTGGATTCCACTATAATCGCAACCACCATTCTGTAAATTAAAGAAAAAGTTGAATAATTCGCCGTACCATGATATTTCAAAATAGTCATACACGGAAAAGAAGAAAACAGTGATTTTACGTTTAGGAAAGTTTGAATACATCTAACTAAATTCGAGCATTCACAGTGCTTGAAATTTATTTAAAAAAAATTGAATGTGGCCAGCACACAACCTCCCGCCATATCTAGACATATAAACATAAATGTATACGTGCAATCCGGTACGCATTTAAAATATACAAATAAAAATCACAGAAATTTGCATTACCTGAATCAATAGATTCATTCACACGAAAACTCTTCTGTGTTGAAGCAATCCTCCGTTCAGTTACTACTTATGACTTATATAGCGCTAGTATGCCAAATTGTCACCCATCTCATCTGTCAATATTTTTTATGCAGAAACAACAATCAACCGATCATGTATTACAAGATTTCAACGTTTTATCTTATAAATTTATTTCTTAAATTTTACTACAGTTCTTTAATGCTACCTGATAAAGACAATTTTTTATAACGTTGCAAGTAACTTTTCCTCTTATTTTTTACTACAAATAAATACTATATTTATCCAAAATAGAAATTTTTGACGATCAATCTTTTCAATCATCAAAAAATATCACTTCCGGTGAAGATATTTGTACCAAAATCTAATGAACTCTTCCAATTCGTATACAGATGTAAAATAACAAATATCAAAATTTTTGGGTAATTCGTATTTGAGTTATCCGACCTCCACCCCGGCCTAGACCACATTCATACAAAGATACAGACATCATCGTGAAACTATCAAAAATGAGTTGTAAGGACCATAATTAGTGCTCATCTACTAAAAACTCACTACTCAATTTTTAGCATGATTCCAATACCTTCCTTTACAGGTAAGCGAAAGGTAAAAATAGTTTCAATATTGTATCTACCTGTTATAAAATGTCGCATAAAGGAAGTCGTTTGTATAACGATATATGTCAAGAGAGCATAAAAGACCTAATTTGAAAAATGCATGTTGTAGCATCATAATTTGCGCTGTCTGTATAGAGTGCATATGTCATGCCAATTAAAGAAAAAACTACTATTTAACTGTCTTAAAACCGCAATTTTATCTCGGTTTGTTGCCCCCAAAGTCAACCCCATGACGCTGTCACTGTCCAAGTCCGCCTTCGTGCGCCGCGCGTCTAGAAAAAAATGACATTCTGTCTTTGTGACATCTGACAGTCTATGCTGCATGTCTTGTTAAAAATATACAAGGGTAATTACACGTTTGTCTGGTCGATGCAATTGCAACAACCCCCACCCCCCGCTTGGCATTTGTTCGCCGCGGGAGACAGCGAGGGTTTTGTTTTTAAGTTTTATACTTTTTGCAGATAATTGTGCGATGTTTTTTGATTCTGTGTGAATTTTTTAAATGCATTTGAGCATTTAGAATGGTGTAATGTTCCACGTAGATTAAAATATAATTCGGTTAGAGAGTATTATAATCGTGAATGCGAGTGCATTGAGATTTTAAATGTGCCACATTTTTAAAGGATTATAACAGCTTGAATACTTTTAAATTACTCACTACTTGTTTTTCACAAATAAAACTTCTTGTAGGTTGCTTTTTGCTAAATAGAACTTTATATATACTATAGTACTGATTCCGAATAAATACAACTATAAAAATCTGACGTGGACACCACATGACTTCCTTGTACGCCTTGTTTGTTCATACTTTTCTTAATAACTAAAATGTAGAATAATATAAAAAATTATTTTAACTTATTATACTAGTATACTCACAAATATATTTTACTGGACTACAAGATACCGAAATACTAAATTATAAATATATACTTTAATTATTCTTAAATGATACCAGATACAAAAATATTTATAAAATACCGATTGTAGGTAATAATCACATAATCTTTCATTTAAAATAAAAAAATTTGTCTTAAATTAAATATTTATCGAAATTTTTTTTAAATTTACTACTTCCGGTTTGTAGATTGAAACCAAAAATAGGAGGTGCACAACTAGATGCTATAGCAGTCCTAAATACAAAATTTCAACTTTCTACGTCTAACCGAATTTGAGTTATGCGACATACATACGTACAGACGTACGTACGTACAGACGTACGTACGTACATACGTACAGACGTACGTACGTACATACGTACAGACGTCACGACGAAACTAGTCATAATGGATTCAGAAAAGGTCAAAACGGATCTTTCCATCAAAATCTGAAAACCGAAATTTTTCGCGATTACAATAATACAATGAATAAAACACATTAATCTTTTAACAGTTGTTCCAAAATTAATTGACAGAAGGCAATTTTAGTGCAAATGTCAAAAAATGCATCTCACTTTACTTATGGACAATATTACATACACATTTTAAATAATAGTTATTTATGTATTAAGAGCCTATTGCATGGCAATAATACGCATTGAAAAACGAGTAATTTTTGCGATGATCTCAATCTAATACTGTTATACGTATGATGTTGAATTTTTGTATGTAGATTAAGGAAGCATACTAAAAGTGCGGAATCTTCAAAATCTTTAATTTTCAATTTAATAATGCTTTGTCATTACTAATGTAAAATTTCAGATTTTTATTTTGAGCAATATAGCAAGAAACGTGAATTCTGATTCTATTGCAACAATATTGCACTCAAGAAGTATAGCGCCTTAAAATAAAAATCTGAAATTTGTGTTACAATCAAAACAATATAATAATCATAATACATAATTGTCACTATCATGGACACGTACAGTTGCAAAACTATTCTGAATGCTGGTGCTACTAATTGATTATTATTTTCAAAACGGAAATCCTGAGCTTCAGCAACCAATGCCGTCGCTTCACAGCTCTTAGTCTGTCCAGTGTAAAACTGTAATAACACATGACATTAGACTACAATTTGATCACGATTAATTTATCAACAACCAGCCTCATTATCCACCAAGCGTGGAGACAACAATAGACGAGAAATTATTGTGTTTTGCGGTTTTTCAATGTATTTTTTTCATACAAATTATATTTGATATGAAAATTATCGTATTGTAAAGTACAAAAGACGCTTTTGTTGACAAAATGCGGTGTAATTTGTTATTTACTGAGCGAGATCAGCGCGGAAATTAACTGGTTATTTTTCTAATGAAGGGAATATATTTATTGGCATGTGAAATTATTGTCATATGTTGCGGAACAAATAATTTAGAATTATTTCATCACGAATGGTGACATGTGCGGCTTAAGACTGTCTTCGCGGGGCTTATATTTATTATTATTTATCACAGAATATTCTACATTCCAATTCTGCGTATTTATTATTCTTTTATGCACGGTCATATCATAATTTGACAGTTTACACGTTTTTCTTTGAGCATAAACGTTACTTTAAGTTGTGGAACAACCTTTACAATAGAGGAAAGTATTTTAATCGTGATATTTTGACAGTTCGATTTTGATGAATCTTTACGATTTAGACCCTACTGAACCCAAAAATCATTATTTTATGCACATATTTTTATATTTGATTAAAATACTATCGTGTGTGGTGGTATCAAAAAAGCTCTCGGGGAAAGAATTCGTAGATAAATAAAAATAACATTTAAACGATCATTTTTTAATATAAATTATTCAAATTATACCGAGTTTGGTGTCAATTTAAAGCTGTCGGGGAAATAAGTTTACATTTTTGCGATTTTCAATTGTTTCTTTAAAAAATATTTTCAAGTGTATTATCAAACTAGATAGCTAGCTAGCTTTAAATATAAATTGGACAATTGACAATAATTCCTATGTTTTGTGTATGTGAACAAGTGACTGACGTATTGTTTTGTTTCAGGCCAAGTTGTTGGAATCATCACACGCTTGGCTCGGCGCCTCTACGTCTTCGATAGCCGGTAAGTGTTGCGGAAACGGCCGCTAGAGGTCTCAGTATCGCATGTTACACCAGGGTCGCAAACCAGTTACATCATCGTTATCATAGACTCAAACCTTACATATTCCTTACTTACAACTGATGAATGATGAGTGATTAGTGATGAATGATGAGTGATGAATGATGAGTTTCTAAGGAACAGATGAAGGAATGAATGTGCTGTGCGCGTTTTTTCTAGGTCAACATTTATTGTAATTTTCTTTCAGCTTGAAATTGCTGTACTTTAATTAGCGTGGTAGATTATAGCAATTTTGTAATAATGGTTTTATTTTAATTCTACTAATTTGATTTTAATTTTAAGTTTTATGTTTTAAGATTAATATGCAAACTAAAATTGCGCAGTATAACATTGTTGTTAATCGTAGACTTAAGCAAAGTTTAGTATTTTCATCGGAGGGGATAATATTTTCCTAGAAAGACTTAAATATGAAATTTAAATTTACAGAACAAATATTCAGTTTTTATTATTAATACAATAAGATGAAAATAGTACACTATTGAAGCTAAACTGTAATGCTGTAAAAATATGTTTGCACACACTAGCTATAACATTCGCCATTTTAATTTTAAAATAAATATGAAAAATAATTACAATCTTTTAAAAAACGCACAAAATATACAAAATTAAATAACACATCTATTATCTTTTTATATTGCCGGATTATTTTTTGTTTGTATTGAAACCTTGTTACCTAGCAATTTGAAAAGAAAAACTGTTTAATAAGATCACGACACAGTAGGTGGAGTGATTTTATTTTAAAACAATTTTTCGAGTCAAATTGCTGCCAGGTGACAAGGTTGAGATGTCAAATAGAAATTTATTCGAAGGAAAATAAATGCTCGAGTGTAATTCAACGAGATAATTTAACGACTCTTTTGGTTCTTCTTCACAAATATTCCCAAAATCTAATCATTTCGCTGACAAATATTAGACATATGAAGCAAATGACATTTTAGTGTTTTGTTTGGTTACTAAGAAAATGGTAAATAAGGTTTTATCACTTGCAAAAAGTTACCTTCCTTTCTATCCGCTGTCAAAACGATAATATTGTGCTTTGTTTATGGCTTACTTTATACAGGAGTAGAATTATCCACATAAAATAATGTACTACTTTTGCTGTATCTGGTAAAATAATTTTAAAATTTAAATATACCTACCACACAGGTGGTTTTTGCAATTAGTACTGTTTAAAATTATAATTCTTATTGTGAATTTTGAATCATTTAATTTTCTGAATTATGCTTAATGTTCGAACCTCACCAAGAGTAGGTATAAGTTTTCAAGTCTTAAAGACCATAAAATAATATTCAGCGTAGAATTTACGCCCTTCATTAAACCGCTCTACCATGTCGTCTTATTTTACACCAATTGTTTTCAAGTTATTGGCATCACCTTTCATTGTTTATAACTCTTTTTATTTGTCTGGCAGTTCATTAGTTAATGTTGAATATGTTTTGTAAAATAAAGTAAAAAGAAAAAGACGAACTCTGGACCACCCAAGAGGTTTTATAATAAAAATGGCGAAGGAAACTTGGTCTGAACGCAGCCAGGGAGGTGTAATGTATCGAGTGATTGCAATTGAAACTTTATTGGCCACGACAGAGTTCGCTGTGATGGGGAAGACAAAGAAGTTGAGTGGAGTTGAAAAGCGAACCAATTTTTCACATTTTCTACCGCAGTTTTGAGGACGCATTATTGTATTTCCCACACACCAATTAACTTGTAACCAAATTTATAGAATTTTAAAAAACTTCAAAATTTTTGTTTAAAAAAACTACGTTTGAGATCTCGAAATTGATAAAATATGACTTGATTGAATTACTCGCGTCAAATTATGGGGATATAAAAGTTTTCAGCTCAAAATTCCGTCCGGTACAATTTTTATGAAGGATTTTTATAAATCGACTTTTTACAAAGGGGTACCTACCCCTTAAGAGGCTCGTCTACCTTTTCTTCGAATTCCTAGAATACTCTCGATATTACTTTTTTTTATTTCACTCTCTTTCCCACTACTACGGCTGCCCGAAACCAGCCCGAAACTCGTACTTTTCCACATCCTAGCTATGCAATGTCATTTTGAAGTTGAAAAATACTGTAAACATGGTTCCAGATTCCAATAATAACTTTTGTATTTTAAAAAAAAATTAAGTAAAACACAAATTATTCGAAAAAGGAAGCTTAGCTGCATACCTACTTCTTGCTTTTTAAATTTTTCTTGCCATTTATAGCGACCGAAAAAAAATCAAATGATGACGAAAACCGCAAAAAAACGTCATTTTAAATTATTTTTTAACTTCAAATTCCTAGGCCAAAGACAAAAAAATAGAAGCATTAAGACAACCTTTGTTAATACACTCATAATTATGTAAAAGCATCATATATTTCAATTATAACTAAAGTAAACGTGGGAGGCGTACACCTCTGTAACGCTGGAAAATTTTAGGGTAGACGAACACCTTTTTTTCGATTTTCGATGATCCTTCATAAAATTTGTACCAGTCCAAATCTTGAGCTGAAAATTTGTATAAGTATAAGTTTAAAAAAAATGTTTCCAAGCGAAATAATAAATTAGAAAATTTTAAACAAAGTATGTTTACTGCGCGCAAAAATTTTAATTAATTCTTTGTTCAAAGTTTTGTTTACAAATAACCAGAAGTAATAAAATTTAAAATCGTGTAAACTATCGAGATGACATCCAGATAACAATAAAGTTAATGATTTCAACCTTGCATATAACAATAAAAAATATTACCCGCAAAACTATGTCAAATTAAAATACATCGCACAATACTACAATGTAATGCGCAATTATTCAATTACTCTTTTATTTATTCGTTAGCTAGAACCACAAACATATTTTTACAGTGTAGCTTATTCATTAATTTATTTTATTTCCTAACAAATGATGCTATGGTTGGCCATTGTTCCATGCATCGCCAACCAAGATAATAACGCATTTTTATAAATTATTTTATAATTGTATCTGTGGCCGTGTGCTCCACATATCATTAGGGTAGAGTGAATTAATTTAGCAGATGTTCTAACAGCAACCTTTGTTTAGAATAATTTTTTGTTTAAAAAACGACTGACCGTCAAAATTAAGGATACTCGATTCTAATGAAATGAGGATTTTATTAATACGCATGGTTTTATAAGACTGTTCAATAATTTGTAAGCAAGAAGTGAATTTTGATTCGATCATTAGCTATCTTTTTACTAAATGCAAGTATATTTTTCAACGAGAGTGTACTTCAAAGAAATATTTATAAATTTAAAGGATTAGACTCATAATAATATATTATTATATTATTCCTGAAGATGAAGTTTGCAACACGAGCGAGCAAAGCCATCTTTTTAAATTTGCTTTTTGAAATTAATTAATGAGTCAATAATAATAATAATTAGGAATTAAAGCCACAACATTAAGTATTCGTATGCGTAAAAAAATATCTGCATCAAAAGATTATTTTACAGGAAAATTCAAATCTAGAATTTTAGATGCGGCATAAATGCAAACACAGGAAGATGCAAATACAGAAAACTCTAGTTTGTCTCTTCACTTCAACACAAGGGGATAAATAAGGTTGAACTGAACTAAATAAACAACCCAATACCATACTTGAGTCCCACATACTCGGTTTTGATTTATAGCTTATCTAGAATTGCCGAATCTAAAATTATAGATTTGAATTTTTCTGTGAATGAATCTTTTGGTGCAGGTATTTTATTAGATTACGTACCTATAAATTTTCTAGATATGAATTTTCATTTTCTTGTAAATTAAGCTCTGTTCGCACGGCGATCTTTGTAGATTCTAACGGAGATTCAGAATCCTGGAAAAGAAGTTTTTTTCTTTCTAGTGAGAATTATCTGTTAAATTGCGGAATCGCTAAATTTAATCTTCAATGAGTCCTGGAAAAGAAGAATTTATAATTTATTGATTGCTTTAAAACCACGTAATTGTCACTAGAAAGAAAAAACTTCTTCTTTTCCAGGATTCTGAATCTCCGTAGAATCTCCAAAGGGCTTTAAAATTCTAGAATTTTATTTTCTGATGATGAATGGTCACTCGCAAACTATTTCTCTAGATTTGCATCTTCCGGTATTTGCATTTATGCCGAATCTAAAATTCTAGATTTGAATTTTCCTGTAAATGAATCTTTTGATGAAGATATTTTATTTTCTTCCAGAATTCCAGAATTTTATTTTCTGGTGTTGAACCTAAACTCTCATTGAATAACGTACTACCTATTTTATAGTCCTGAATACTGAAATTATGACAGTAGAAAGAATCGAACAGGTGATTCACAATTCTCTTTTAGCAAGCAGCATTCTTTCAGCGCCGGCTAGAGCGTCGAAGTCGTCTCCGCGGTGGTCACGCGACGACCTGGTGCGCGCCGTGGACCTGGTGCGCAAGGGCATGCCCATCAAGCCGGCGGCGGAGAGGTTCCGCATCCCGGTGATGACGCTGTGGCGCCACACCAAGGCCCTGGGGGTGGTCAGCAGCCGCGCCATGACCGTAGCTGCTGCCCCCAGGTAGACAAGACTATGTGTTGAGGTGGTTCGCGAGATGTCTTGAAATGTGTATTTATAGAAATGTTTATCAGAAAGAATTCATGATTCAATTAAATGCTACCAGGTGCCACCGCTGTTTATTTAATGACAAAGATGCTTTGAAGATTCTTTCATGCTTCTCTTCTGAATCGTGGAAAATATAAATTCACTAATTTGAAGCTATCAATGAATTAGAAATAATTATCTAAAACTCATGGTAGATATGGAAGATTCAATTAAATGCTACCAGGTGCCACCGCTGTTTGATTTGGTTCTGTCCATTTATAAGAATCATAAAAAATCATTTCAATTTAATGAAAACGAAATAATGCTCTGTTCAAACATAGATTCTTGCATGCTTCTGAATCAAGAAAAAAAAATTCACTGCTTTGAAGCTATCAATGAATTATAAATTCTCCTTTTCTAAGATTCATGGAAGATTCAATTTAGTGCCACCATTTATAAGAATAAAATAAAAATCATTTCAATTGTACCATGTTAATGACAAAGAAACTATTCCCTGTTCATGGATCCTTTGAGGATTCTTTCATGCTTCTCTTCTGTATCCTGGAAAATAGAACTTCACTGATTTTAAGCTATCAATGAATTAGAAATCCTTCTTTTCTAAGACTCATGGAAAATTCAATTTAGTGCTAGCATTTATAAGAATCATAAAAAATCTATTGGATCATGTTAATGACAAAGAAACTATTGCCCTGTTCACACATGGAACCTTTGAGTATTCTTTCATGCTTCTCTTCTGAATCCTGGAAAATAGAAATTTACTGATTTGAAGTTATCAATGAATTATAAATCCTTCTTTTCTAAGACTCATGAAGATTCAATTTACGGCAGTCGCTATTTGACAGGCAATTCGCAGCATTTATAAATATCATTAAAAAAATTCAACTGGACCTTATTAATCAAGACGGTTCTAAAGCCCTGTTCACACATGGATTCTTTCAAGTTGTACCATGGAAAAAAAATCACTGTTTTGAAGTTCATTGAATTATAAATCATTCTATTCCAAGACTCATGGAAGATTCAATATAGCTGCCTCTATTTGACAGGCAATTCTCACTATATGATTCTTTTTCTAAGAATTCTGAAGCATTAGAGAATCCAATACATACCCACATGAACCCACGCTATTTCTCTGAACAGGGTTAGCACGAACCCTAAACATCTCGTAGTTGGTTCAGTTTTCGATAGCAAAATAGCGCACCGTTTCAAATACCTTTATTTCACATTATTTTTTAAACAGAAATCAAACATTTCTATCCTGATACACTTCTTTTGCCTGATCCACGTATATAAATTAAACTATCAAGCTAGAATTTGTATAGTCCGATTCATAAATAATTATACCTAGTAGCTTGGAGCTTTGTGCTTTTCAATATTTCAAAATGTTGCTTTATTCCTTTCTGATAAACATTAAATATATTTAACGGTAAATCATTTTATTCCTAAAAAGATAGGAGACCACCTTAACATAATTATATTGTTCTGATTGCAATTTTAATTACATTTCGTGCAATTTTATGTATCTGTGCATTTTAATACTATTGGTATTATATTTATATTTCTACGTTCTCTTGTAAACCAAATGAGTATATTAATGTAAAATTCTCATATATTTATTTAATGTTTGTAATAATGTAACGTGCCAATTCAATATGTCGTATTTGTCTAACAAATTAACAATGAATTAATTGATCAGTTAACAGTATAAATTAAATAGGATTCATTATGAATTATAAACGGCATATTGAAAACGCACAAATTTAGATATAATTTAAAAATGACAATAATCAATTTAATTGTAAGTATTTTGATGTGTGTTGTTTGATGTTGTATTTTGCGTGCTTGTTTGTTTTTATTTTATTAATAGTTTTAATTGGTGTTTAGTTGTTTATTTTGACTGTAGAGTGGCAGAAAAGAATTTTAAAATAGAAATATTTTTATCGGGCCTGTTTACAAACTCAACTATTATAATATTTGCGACACACACTTTCGACCATTTGTGAGAAATTCCATAGTAGTTTAACAATGAAAATTACTTATAAAAAGGAAAGAATACTATTATTGCTATATTAATCCCTGCTCACACATGGATTCTTTGAGGATTCTTTCATGGTTATGTATCCAGGAAAAAATCACTGGTTTGAAGCTATAAATTTTTTCAAGATTCAATTCAGCGCGCCGCTAAATTTGACAGGCAATTCTTTTTCGACTAGATTCATGCTAGATTTCTAACTCAATTTCCATCCGAGGTTCGTACGAGTTTCATACCTTATTTCCGAACTATTCATATTCAATCGGAAATTTTCAATTTTTTTCGAGCCAAAACTTTTAAAGGTTGGTATAACTGACTGCACACTGAACTGAGCATCCGTAGACAAATCTAGTACGAATCTCGAATAGAAAAATAGAGTCGGGCGTATATTTCTATACTAGAAAAAGTAGAAAATCGAACGGAACTCGGATGGGAATTTCTGATATGAACTGATATACTAGATGAATCTCGAACTAGAATCTAGACGAAAAATTTATAATATAATTCAGCCTTAACAGGATTATTTTTCTTAAAATTCAAATAATCCTTGTGTAAACAAAGTTTGAAGCACTATACTTTATCTATGAATATTTTCAATGAAAAAGAAATTACAATTTAGGCGATGAGTTTTGGCGCGCAAATTCAAATAAAAACAAGCATCAGCGTCATCTTGGAGGGGTTATAGCGTGTGAAATTCTTCTCTGCAATGTTAGTGTGTGTGTGTGTGTTGTTGGCTTGTTCCTAGCACGCTTTTGTCCTTATTTTACTAAAATTTTCTGCACGTCCCGCAATAAACCCTTTATGTTATTTTGGACACAGACTTCCCAAGTATGCTGAAACTTAAGGCGCCAACCTGGACTCAGTCTCAACTTAAAGAAGCCATCGACGCAGTCGTCAAGCAAAAAATGCGCTTTACTCAAGCAAGCGCCAAGTACGGCATTCCTAAAGGCACTTTGTATGACAATATACTTGGTAAATCTAAACGTATGGCCGTATTGGAAGAGGCTGGTTTGACACCTAGTGAAGAAAACGCTGTGTTGGAATTCTGTTGTGATGTTTCGATGACTCCTTACAATCGGAGAACTAAAAAATCCCTCAAATCGGTGTTAAACTTTGTCGAAAAACTACGGCGGTCCAGAGACCCTGAGTTTATGTTCACCGGGTTGTCCGGGTTTCGATGGTGGTGGGCTTTTTGCAAGAAACACAGTATTGTTTCCTTATATTTTGATAACAACAATTTGAACAACTCTTTATAAGTCTTAGGTTATGTTTACTTCGTACAGTATAGCGCTACTTTGAAGGTACTATTCAAAAATTCTAAAATATTCACAACAAAACTAACTTACTGCAAAAGCTCATTTCAACAAATTACAATAATCAACAACAATAATTGATCTGGACTACAACAATATGGTTAAGCTACATAGCTTGTTCCATGCTTTATATTCAACAAAACATGCACATTTCTATAAGAAACTATTACATAGTCTATGTCATATCTGTTCTAGTTAAACATAGCACCAGTCCTATAAGAAATATACATAACATCCGGACATTATAGCTATAAACCGCGTTCACAGTTCGAAATTTGATGAAATTTGTTAAATCTGTCATAAGGACATGTGTACCAAATTTCAGCGATGTGAACGCAAGTACACATTGCCATATGACAGACTTACAAAATTTCACCAAGTTTCGGGTTTAACTAGTTCAATTAAAGCAGTTTCTATCATTCTAATTCGAAGTAATGCCTCACTGATATTAAATGTAATAGTGCATCTTCGTAGTAGCGCTACTGTGAACCAAGTAAAAGTATGTGAACTGTCAACGATTTTGCTCTCTCGCGGTCACAATTTCATGATTTCATATAAACTATAATTCCGTAAATCGATTTGAAAAATTTAAACCATTTAATCATAATTATTATTTAATTTAGAGCGTGTTTGTTTTATTCCAATATTTATTTTTAATGAGTAAATATTCATTTAAATTAGTGTAGGTTTTGTGTCAATATATTCTACCGCGTTTCATTATTGAAATTATCAACAGTAATTGCTTGTTAATTCTTCATAACTTACTGTTGATTTGCACATGAAAATCATGAAATTCTGGCGGTAATGAGATGACTTCTACACGAAAAATTGGCGGGAAAAATGAAAATTAGTTTCAAGACAATCGGACAGTTTTTTCATCACATTATAAGTGACTTTTAGTTCGAGTATAATACATTTTATTTTCAAGGTTTTTTTTATTTGAGGTTAGATCGCGTTCCCGCCAAATCTTCGCGCGCTTTTAACGTTCGACGTTATCAATTGTTTCACGACAGAATTCCAAGTTCACAATATGAGCTTCCTCTATAGCATTCCATTTTTGTATTGTATAATATTATTTTTGTTATAATTATTCGGTGTGTATAATGCAGTTTATTTTTTGCCGCTTGTTTTGCGCTGAGTGCCTTAACAATGCTCTGAGATATTTTAAGAAGACTAACGTTCAATTACTTAACTTTAAGATAGTATTAAGCAATAATTGACAATTATAATTTCGATGTAAATAAACTTTCGATGAGATTTATGTTTGTAAACTGTTGAATTACAAATTGACACAAATTTATTAGAATGTATTAGTATTAATTAACGCACATGTTAAAATATTGTTCTTTTATACTGTTAAGAAAATTTGATATTTTTAATAGGAATTAAAGTTTATTTCTCGACTACAGATATAAAATATTAATTGATGTATTATTATATTTCATGTTATAACAAATATATTGCATTCTGATAAATGTACCTAAATAATATTTGAGAATAAATGACAATATATTTGATGTTCTGTTTCTACAATTTTTTGTAGCTATTTTTACAAATCACTAATGCCGCATTTCAACTAAGAATAAAGAATAGGGTAAGATAGGGCGATGACATTTTAAATTCCATTAAAATTACTTATACCTTCCAATTTTGAATTTCATAGTTACATTGAAGTACTGCATTATTCTATAGATGACATCTTTATTCACAAATCACAAAACATACTTTATTTAATTAAGGAGGTGGTAGGATTTTATAAATAAAAATAAAATGTTTTAGGGATAAAAAATTATACTTTATTTAAGTTCGCGCCTAATTTTGAACTAATAAAATGTGTGAGTGTAAAACGGACTGCATACGCAGTGCCATCTGCTTTTTTCTTAACTGTAATGAGGTATAAAGTAACATTATATACATAATTAAAAATGAATATAATTTTAGAATCATTTTGCTCGTAAAATATTAATTCAAAAATTACTAGTACCCTAAAATTTTGTCCTCTTTTCGTTACTAATAGTCGTTAATCTTATGCTTTGATTAGACAATAATATTATTCTTGACAATTCCGCAAAATTTTGAGTGTCGTAGTGGCTTTTTCGGTGAATACGGTCCTGTAAAACGCAGTAAACGTGCACGTGATTGGAGTACCACGGACGCAATGATGCTTGACATAAAATTCCACAATCAAATAATTGTTTATTGTCAATTGTGCTACAAATAAATACAGTGCATTTATTATGTTTTAAACAGGCGACCGGGTGCATGTATGCACGAATAGAACTATAAAACGTGCCGAATGAATTTGATTACCCTTGCAAACATTGTTCACAAGAATCAAACTTGTAGATTCATTTGTTACTGATTATATTATTACACGTGCGGGATTTTCGTTATTTATTTGTAGGTAGGTATTTTTGTTGCTCAATTATTATTCAACATTTACAAAAAGTATTAAATACTATTTTCATTTTATTTTGAGATTAATTTATACATAGTAGGTATGGTTAATTATTTTTTGCATTTCTTCATCTTTAACTTTTCCGTTGTCTGAATGGTACGTTAATGATAACTTCATCAATTGTTTAACAAGACTTTCAAAATATTTGTTCCTCTTCATTATTTGTCGTATCTCTCACTCCACCATAGATCTACGTAATTTTTCAACAAAATATTATGGTACGCTGTAGTATAGCAAATTTTATTGACTAAAAACTTTTAAACAAGAAATATTATTACCCCCTAATAAGGTATAGTGTAGTAGGTACAAATAAATGAATTTAATTTTGTAACCAAATTTTTGATTTGGTATTTAGAGTTTAATTCTTATTTAATAATATAAAAATAAGTAAATGTTTATAAATTTGTTCGTTATTACATACTTAAGTGCTTAATTAAAATAATTGTTTATTATTTAATAAATTAAATCGCATTATTTTTTGTTGACACAATAAAATGTTTGCATTGCAATATTGTTTAATATTTATACATAGTTTTGTCATTGTTTTAAAAAAGAATTTAGTTTAATGGGCTATGATTTTTTATTAAATATTTTTAACGAACCCGTATTTTTTATTTTACAAATTTTTTATCAAGAAGTCCAAAAATAGTTAACAAAAATAGAATATGTGATGAGACGTAGAAAGCTGCCATATCTTTCTCAATTTGCTAAAAAAAAACTATCATTTTTGTTAAATAAAATTTATTTTTTGCCAATGTTTAGACCTAACATGAGTGATTCTAGTAGAAGCACCATCCGCCGTATATTAGGCTTTTAGCTCAGCAGACCTGTTTGCATTTCACCTAATTTACAAATATTTAGGTACTTCACCATCTATTTACAGAACAAAACTCAAATATTTATAAAATTGTATGAGTATTATTTGTGCTATTTTTATATGAATCGTTAAAAAATAAATAAAAACTGTTATGTAATATGATATATCTTAGTCGAGAAAACTTGCTGAAGTTAATTTCACAACAAAAGCAATAAAAGAATTTAATTGAAATATTTTTATATTATTCTATGGCAGTTTATGTTCCGTTTTATTGTTAATAACACAACTTTAGCAATTAAAACTTAAATATTAAGTTTGAGTGAAATTTATATGATATTTTGATACAAATTTTAAATGTAAATATTAACGTTAAGGCAATGTTTTGTGCTTTTGTAATAGATTTAATACATCACATGAGTGTTAAAGTAATAAAGAATTTTGAAGGAAGATGTGGTTTATTTTAAAAAAATTTATGTTTCAGATCATGAGCGGTTACGGTAAATATTGATAATAATACAAAATAATATTAATTGCTTCTTTATTAGTACCACAGTTATAAAAATACACAAAATACTACTTTTCCTTTTAGCTTGACTTGGGTATAGCAGTCACCGTGTGTGCGGTTACCAGCCGTAAACTCACTAATGGTTGTTAGTGGAGAGACACCACAGGAAAGATTTTAAGTTTAATTGTAATGTCAACTACTCAGAAAATTGCAAACCGAAATTTCTTAAAAAACCTACTTTATGATTATAGTTATTTCCGAAAATATTTTTTTAATGACGTAATCATCACGTGCTGCAATTAACTTCATGACTATTTTAATTATAACATTGTTATCGAAAAGATAATGTTTTGTTATCGGTTAATATTATTAATTTTTATTTGTAATTACATTTAATTTATTGTTGTGTAGTGTAATTCAGAGCAATTAAAATAATTTTATGTAATAGCACGTGTGCGGTAATTAAAGTGGAATGAGACAAACATTTTTATAAATATTTTATTATAATTATAATAAGCCAGCACGCATTTACATTTACGTGTTACCAATTATGATATTATGAAAATGATGTCATCGAAAATAGTTACCTATTTAATACTGTATTAATTATAAAAACTTTTAGGACATACACTCTTCCTTTAGAAGTGCAGAATTTGAATTATTTTACACAAAGAATCATTACTTAATCGATATTTTGCATTGCACGACATCGGAATAAATTATAGTTAATTTGGCACTTTTTTAATATATAAGTAATATATTAGTTCACATTAATTTGTGCTTTTCTCAGTAGTTACCTACATAATGAAATAGCAAACTTAAGAAAAATAAATTTAAATTTTTATATCTGAGACTCTGAGCAGCAATAATTTATCAAAAAATATAATAACATATGAGAATCTTTGGAAAATCTATGTCACATTAAGAAACCTGCTTTTGAATTTTATGCGTTTTCAGATTGAATATTTGAATGGATGTATTTGCGAATTTTTTATTTTGTAGGGTTCGTGCAAACCCTTTTATTTTTATTTTATTTTTTGGTGGAACCATCCTACAGGATTAACTTCCAATTACAGAATGGTAGATAGTGGAATCCAACCACTCGGATCCAATGGTATTATTGTCGATTGCTCTGGGAATCGAACTGGGGTCCGCTAGCATGCTACCGCTGAGCTAACCACTGAAAATGGGTTGATTTTTTATGTAGATAATGTTTGAAGAGGTATTAAATAATATATTAATTAAATTTCCGATTTAATACGATAATTACGTGATTTTTTTATTGAGATAAAATATATTTAGTTAATATTTAAATGACAGTTAGCAATTGTCTTGATTGACTGTAAAAATAATAAATTAAAAACATTAATGAATCCTACAAAGTATTTAATTTGATTAAATTTGATGTCAATTTTTTACGCGGCCTTTTTTCCTGTATAACCGTATTTAAAATAAAATATTGACATATTCCTCATAAAAATTTAAAAGTTCCATTAGTAATAAATCATGTTAACGTTATAAAATAAATAATTCAAGCTGAGGTAGTTTTTGTCTTTTATTATCAGGTTTAGTCAATCAAATGTCATCGTAAGCCTACCGCAAACATGTGTATTAAAATAAAAATGTTTCATTAAGTAAATTACATGTTTATTTAGTAGACAGTTGAATATCAGCCTCCTACCTACCCCGCTGAATTATTTATGTCTCGGGAAGAGAATTTCATTTATCTAAATCACAAAAATGAATATTGAATAAGTTATACCAAATTCAGTTAATCGCTACTACAGAAAACATTACGACAAATCAAATAAAATGGAGGCCATTAGTGGACTGTACTTCCAATAAATTTATATTTATTTTATTTTGTTGTTTATCAACATAATGATGTAGGTACTTTGTTTTTCATTTACGATAAAGTAAAGATTTTGACAGGTGATTTATTGTTTAAGTTATTTTAAAAGCACATTTAATTAGATTGAAAAAGATTTCAAATCACTTATTTTAATTTCATAAATTAATTATTTATTTGATGAATTTCTTTAATTATCTGCCAGATTGTTATTCATAACCTTATCTATATAGAGTACAATAATCATTCATGATTTGTACTACTATTCAAGCCATTCAAATTTCAAGTAATTTATTATAGATCCTGAAAAAAGATAGTAATTATTGCAAATCTAACAAAATCGTCACATAATGTCGATTTTCAATAAAAACTCAATTTTTGTTAATTATTTAGTGAAAATTGTACACTTATGTAAAAAAATTTAAAAAGCTAAATTTAAAATCAGAATTAGTCACAAATATATAATGGACTACAAGGATTCTTTCACGTTTCTGAATTTAAATATCCTGGTGACAATTCCACTCATAGTTTTTCATCCAATCAAAACACAGTATTTTGCTGAATTGTACCAATCACAGACGAATTACAGTGACAATTTTCACTAGTGAAAATTACACTGACAATTTTCACTAGTGAAAATTGCCGCGAAGCGTTGCTTAGATATTATGTCAGTTGTTGATTGTTTAAAAAAATACATTACTTTTTTTGGAATAAATAAAATCATTTGAGAAATTGTCAAGCCGAATACCATACGTGACTATGATTTTTTGGTAATTTTTCCCGTCTGGTAACTCCTGCTTGTTGCTTTAGAAAATAAACACGAGTGCGACGCAATAAGCAGTCGTGACCAGGCGGCAAAAATTGCCGGCAAAATCATAGTCACTAATGGTATTATATATGATAATTATCTGTCAAATCGCGGCGTTGCTAAATTGATTCTTCTATTAATCTTGGCAAAGAAGAATTTCTAATACATTGATAGTTTAAAAACAGTGAATTTTTTTACAGGATTCAAACGCATAGCATGAAAGAATCCTCAAAGAATCCATGCGTGAACAGGGCTTAACGTATCTACCATTCCGTCATTGGGAATTAATATTTTTTAATTGTTACCAACAAAATTTAAAAATAAATAAATAAACAGACATAGAATAACTCATAGTTTACTACAAAGTATGAATTAAGATCGTGGGCGACACGAACAAAGTGTGCCAAAACATTTTTCGTAGATTATTCGTTGATTCGTTTTTTTAGCAATACTGTAGATTCGTGGCATTTCTGTTTACCCTGTGCGAGAATCACTACTGTGTCTGTGTGTTACCATCGTTACAATTTGTTTAGTTTATCGTCGTAGAATGCATGCTCCGTGCTGGCCCGTATTTTCTGTCTCTCCCTAAAAGGTAAACAGGAAGGCCACACTTAAGCTAGATTCAGACCTACCCAATTATAAGTATAAGTGGCTAATTTAACCAATCAGAGCTCAATGTTTACACTTATAATTGAAATTGGAATTTTGTGGAAGCGCTGGTTGGTTAATTTAGCACTTATACTTATAAATGTGTAGGTCTGAATCTAACTTTAGTGTCCACTCCTGTCATATATTATATTTCGAGTAGGAAACATAAACAAACATTAACACTTATTAGAATAAGTATCATAAAAAGGAATAATGAATTTAAAACTGTGTTGCTAAATAGAAGCCATTAGTATTCTTGTAATAGCATATTTAAATTAAATCTCGTTTATAAACGTATTTTTTAAGTTTTAACGGTCCGTTAACAGTTGTGATTGATGCGCTTGCAAAAGGCGGCAAATTTAAATTTCTGTCAAACTGCTGCAAGAACAAGAAGAAATAGCTGAAGTATTTTTAACGAACCGTTCAAGCTTAACGAATATAAAATGTTAGAGTTGGTGATCACCCGTCTAATAATTTCCGTTTTCTCCTTCCAGCAGACAGCTACCAATACCAACTGCAGTCGATGTGGCAGAAGTGCTGGAACACCAACCAATCCCTCGTGCACAACCTGAGGTTTCGCGAACGAGGCCCTCTCAAGTCCTGGCGGCCTGAGACGATGGCCGAGGCCATCTTCTCAGTGCTCAAGGAGGGTCTGTCCCTGAGCCAGGCGGCTAGAAAATACGACATTCCCTACCCGACGTTTGTGCTCTACGCGAACAGAGTCCACAACATGCTGGGCCCCAGCGCCGATGGAGGCGCGGACCTGAGACCGAAGGGCCGAGGCAGGCCACAGAGGATTTTGCTCGGCGTTTGGCCCGATGAACATATAAGAGGGGTTATCAGAGCGGTTGTGTTCAGAGATACGCATCATATTAAAGAGGAGCCACAACATCTTGCCTACCAGCGAATGCATGTAAGTATTATTCCAAACTTTGATGTGATAGTCAATAGTTATAACACAAGTGCATGGCAAATATCTGAATAAAAATTATTCTGATGTATTTGTCAAGCACGAGTGGTATATTGGTAGAATATTTCTCGAGGATCAATGACATTGGCACTTTGTCCAATGCAATTTTTCAATTTTTTGATAAAAATTTAATATAGATAGTAAAAATACCTGTATTTGCCATTGTACAGACTATAATTTTAATAAATAACTAATTTCTTGTTGATTTTTTTCTTGTGATGAGAGCTGTCAAAAATACTCGGGTATGCACTTATGCAAATACATGATTGTTTTGGCTCGAAATTTAAAAAATACTGTAACTTGACTGGTTGAAATTTTTGGAGGGTAATATTCACAAATATTGTGAGTCATCGATACAGATGAGATTTTTGTGCAGTTAATTGAAATAAAATCAGAATAACTACGAGAATTATTGCTCGTCAGTCTCGTCGTTAAGAAGTAAAAGTTTATTAAGTTCTTAGTTTATTTCTTGTCAAATGGTCATCGTGAAATTGATTATTTTACGCCCTGAATGATTTTGTAACTTTTCATTTGTCCTGAAGAAGAATAAAACGTAGCCGAAACGTCGACTTTATGAATAAATAACAAAATGTACAACTTACATTCACAAATTTTAAAAAAATTATTTTTGTTCTCTAATCAGTAAATCGTATATTATGAATAGTGTTATTTACGTGGCAAGCGTAGTAAATTAATCCTTACGGGCGAGATGGATACTTTAATCCAGTGAGTCCAGTAAAGATTAATTGCTAGCATTACACTACATTTTGTAATCAAGGTGATTGGCGGTAGGATAATTGAGCATTGTAAAATTTCCCTTCTATGAACCTGTCAAATTTTACAGGTCTCTTCTTTGAGCTTCTAAAATACTACAATTCTAAGCGCTATAATAACTTAGTTACTTAGTTACCATAAATGCCTGTAAAGTGTCATTTACGTAGAAGGTGGAAATAAAATACCTATATGTACGAATGAAGTTGTAAATTATACAAAATTATACAGGATAAGTGATGTTTCGGTTAACACTGCGTCTGGTTTTAAAGTTCCTTCATTTATATTTCCTCAGTTCTACCCAACTTGGGTTGAGTAATTGGTTCAGATATAATATATTATAGGTAACGTGTATGGTTGGCAGCCATCAATTCACGTTTTTCGTTGTCCGTTTAGGGTAAGGGGAAAGTAAAGGTAGAACTATTTTAATTTCTACGCTCTGTGGAGAATATTGAATTCCTGAGAATATATTGGTTATGGCACAAACTTAAGAATTTCCTAATTACACCATAAAATATTTTTTATCGCAAACCCGTCAGAACTTTATCCATTCTTGGTTTAAAATGGCGCTGCCATATTAAAAAACATTAATAATGCAATAATAATTCATTTTGTTCTTATTTTCGAAAGAACATTTTGTATGAATTTATGTAGGAAATAGCTCGTTAAGTATATTATAACTGAGTTGCTTTAATATCAATAAAACTAAATATTTGAGAGCAATTTCAGCTGTAAGTTTACGAGCAATATCATGAATCATGTGAGCTTTATGATTTAAGAGAAAATTCTAGAACGACTTTAATTATAAAATCCCGTTAGCGGTTCTTAAACTGCTGAACACCTCCTATATTATTATTAACTTCTAATTTCCGTTATTTGGCAAACAATCAAAACTTATATGACTCACAAGTAGCGATGCGAAGATGGAAAAACCAGGTTTATTCCCTGGGGAAAAACAGATTTCTTAGGTGGAAATAAACTCATGGGAAAATCGCGAATACTCAAATTTTGGCTCCTACACAATAATAATAATTTCCAGAATATTATTAAGTAAAATAAATGTGATTATTACTAAAGTAATGTATAAAGAATTGGTTAAATTCCCAATAATTCCGGTTTATTTTTTTCCAGAATATTCTCTCGTTTCAAATTTCCCGGGTTTTTTGCCACTCTACGTCACAAGTAAAACCACATGCCGTCAAACTTATACATAATATCCACTATTTGATAAAGCACGTTTCTGTTTTGGCTAATCGAATAATTAGCCTTTTATTTTCGCGAATTACGCTCATAAAAATGAAAATTCTCTAGTGCCACTTAACAAAACGTCACTAGTGTAATTATAATGGCCTACATTTCTAAACAACTGACTGCTAGGAAACAATTCCACGTTGCTCTATTGTTTTACCTCTAATGAACATAATAAGTAATCGTAAATCTAATAAACTGTGATATTTTTAAATTGCAAAATTGCATTCCCGGCTAATCATTTCATTAAGAGAAAGAGGAATTTAACACTGAGAATTTCAAGAATATTATTTTAACTTTTGATATAGATATTTTTAACACGCTACAACTATAAAATAAATGATAAGTATTAAAGTATTGTCTACATTTCATGGGCAATATTATTTACCTTTATTGTCGATTTAAGCCCAATTTTACATGGCATATACATAAAATCTATGTTTGTCTTTCAAAATTATTTCAAATATAGCTACAAACAAATATTGAACATTGTCATTTAAATACAGTTTTAAAATGATAATATACGCCTGTATAACATACTTATTAAATTTCAAAAAGGCATAAAGATATATTTGCATTTTGTTCCTAAGTCTTTTATTCAACTTGAGTGTGGCAGCATCAGATAATTTGAAGTCATAGATATAAATTTTACCGTGTATTTAAGGTTACCAACCAGCCGTCGATTTACAAGTGCTCATGGTTTACTGAATTGACTATTCAGATCATGAGTCATAAGTTAGTAAGTGCTAAGTGACTACTGTCAATCTGATATTTGGAAACATATAATTTAACCGTGATACTGTGCTAAATGAAGATTGAAACAACGATAAAATAATAAATTATAAACCGAATTAAAATAACAAAAACAAATAATGGAGGTAGTAATAAATAAACTCTGTATGTAATTAAATCAAACGTTAACACTAACAGTTTGACATTGGGACAAATATGGCGGTCTTTATCACCACCCAATGGGAGTGTTCGGGCAAAGCTTATCGTAGACGGCAGCACCACCAACGTGTACTGTCACTTCACTGTACCGGGATAATTTAAATTTAAACTAACTCAGTAACAGTTTTATTTTCATAGGGTGAGGGTGTAATTTTATTTGCTATATACAATGAGTTATAACGCGTGCAAATTAGACCATTTAAAAAGTGAATTGAGAAGATATATTGATATTTAACTTTTAAAATACATTGCGCAATTTTAACAATTTAATACGCAACGGGAATGAAACAAATTAACAAAATCATAAGAAAATTTGAAATTGAATTTTGACCACCAATTGCCAGGATTGGTCTATTGACGTCACTTCCTCTTGCCAGAAGCATGCGCACAGCCTGCTGTCTCACATGTTACTTTGTATCTATCGCATTCACTCAATTTACTACAAAGTTCTGAGGAGTACAAGTCGGTAATGGCGCCGCGTTTGCATCATTTCGCCACCGAACATCCCTATTAAAAGAAAGACCACTATTGTCATCACTCTGTCTTATAGGCACTCTACTGTTCTTGTATAACCCTCTATCGACAGAGAGGCTTAAACCACGAAACTCTGGGTTCTTACGTCATCACATGCAGAGATGCAGCTGATGACAATATGATTTACTACATGTTGTCTACCATCCAATTCTAAATCGTTGTTTGTTGTATTTGCAGGAAGGCTACGTGTCCACCACCCCAGGCAGCAACGGCCCAGAACCCACAGTATCCCCTGGAGCAGCAGCCGCCGCAGCCGTGGCCGCGGTAGCCCAAGGCCTGCGCCAGCAGATGTGCTCCATGGTGGCGGCAGCGCAGCACCAGTCCTCTAGCGACACCAACCCCGTGGCTTCCCTCGTCAACTCGCTAGCGTACATGGGCCCCAGCAACGGGGCGCTGCTGCGCGGGCTGGCCGCCTCGCCCGCCGAGGACCTGCGCATGACCAGCCCCGCCGGCTCTGCCCTCGACAGCCCCCTGGCCTCGCCGCTGGGCATGCTGGACCGCAGCGGCAGCGAGCACTCCGCGGCTAACATGAGTCTGCTGCCCCCTCAAGTCGAGGTCGGCATCGGCATGGCGTATAAACCTGCCAGGGCGTATAGCTCGCCGAGGCCTGAGAATCTCTTCCAGGTGAGACGAGTTTTTTTTTATTATTTCTTGGCTCTGGTCACAGAGGTATTATTTTTATTTTTGAATGCTTTCCTACAACGTCTTAAGTAAAATAAAACCTTAAAGCCCATTTTACATTGAGCAATATTGCAGCTGCAATCGCAACTTTCAACCAGTTGCATCAATATTGCGTAAGTGTAATACAGGAATTGCACGTTCAACGGATTGAATTAATATTGCCCGCAATGGGTTGTATGAAATACAACTTGTACTAAATTCGTTCAGGCGTGCAAGGCAATTCACAGTTAATTTTAGTTATTTAAGTCTGTTATGCCTATGGCACACCGGTCGAGGAGCATCGAGGACCATCGAGTAACTCCTCGATGAAACGAAAGAACGCACCCGTCCGCGATGGTTTTCTTTTTCGTCGGTGACAAATACATCAAAGTTTTGCGCGAAATCAAATACAAAAGATAAGTCTGGAATGAGATACATTCGTTTCATCGAGGAACAACTCGATGAAAATAGCGGCGCCCCTATTTTTCGTCGAGGACGAGGTGCGTTCTATCGTTTCATCGAGGAGTTACTCGATGGTCCTCGATGCTCCTCGACCGGTGTGCCATAGGCATTATAATATTACGAACCTGACATAAACGTCAAAAAAGAGTGTTCAAAAAGAACAGCTACAAGGCACATAAACTATGAAGTTAGTAACACAATATGAAGTTGGTAACACAATATTGGCAAACGTGTAAAATAAATTCTTATAATTAGCAATTGCATGTTGCTCAGTGTAAAATGAATAAAATGTCTTCTGCAATTTTCTTGTTCAACTTTGACTTGAAGATTGCAGTTGCCCGTTGCGCTTGAGACATTTTTAAAATCACGTAGAATCACGCCGAACTAATGGTTGGTCTTAAAACCATAGCTACAACTGAACTAGTGAACGCACACAAAAACGACGTGCGGAAAATAAATCAAAATAATAACGTCACTTTCTCAATATATTAAAAAACATTTTTTAAATAAAATTTATTTTTTTATCGCGAAGTATAATGAGTGGCATTACTAGTTATTGTCGTAGAATGTATGGCTCGAACTGGCCCGTATTTTCTATCTCTATCTAACAAGTTCAACAGAAAGGTCACACATCAACATTACTATTTTTTTTACTAGTTAATTGAGTTTAATCTTATACATATTTTTATTTGTTTCGAAATCGTTTCGGAAACGAAGGGATTAAAATTTTTTAAATACACATACCTATTTTATCAATAAATACCATAGTTATTCAATTTTTAAAACAGATTTAGGTTAGTAACAGGTTACTGTCTTAATTTACCTTCCATTTTTTCCATTTTTCTTTCAACACATTTTCTAATCTTCATCTGCTGTGTAATTACAGTCAAAAAATATAATGAAGAATTTAGATTTAATTTATCTTGCATAGATTTTGAGTTATACCTTCTTCAATTTTTTGTATTTGGAAAAGTAGGTACACTTAACTGTGCCCAATTTTATTTAACGTAGTCTCATAACTTTATCTATTTTTTAATTGTCCATATTTAAAGAATGTACCTACCCCTACATATTTTATTTAATTTTAAGAAATATCTATTTCAATGTCAACTAAGAGTATTTTTCCTCTAGGAGGACATCGACGAAATCGTGAAACCCATGCAGCTCACCGCCACAGCCACCGCGACAGCAGCGGGCAAGGAGCCCCCCGGCCATCCGCACGCGCACGCGCACTCGCACCCAGTGCTGCCCCCCATCAAGGTGGAGCCCCTCACGACGGAGTGTCGAGGTGACTAACTACAGCCAGGCACCTGTGTCCCCACTACGTGCATGTGATATACTGTTACTACATACACAGACTCAGTGCTAGCACTTGTAACCATAACTGATACTGATATAGATAGTGTAGCGTAGTATGTACCTTGGTCGAATATAATATAGTTAGTTCGCTATTTTCAGCGGCGCTGACACACCATTTCGTTCCAAACAGAAACTTTCTTCACATATTTCAACAGATATTAATATTACATTACCAACGCTTCGGTTTTGGTTTGAAAATCTTACTAAAGATTGGCATTAGCATTTAGTTTTAAGGATTAAATTCATCTAACTAAATACGAGCATTCAGAGTGCTTGAAAATGGGAAGACACATAAGCATTTAGGTTTATGTTTACGTTTCACTTTCTAGCACTAAAATTAGAAACCTTCAAACTTAAAGTATATGTTTACCACTTACTAAAGCTATTTTAAGTTCATTATTTGAATGCTGTGTTTCTTAAACTTACATATAAATGTAAACTTTCACACTAAATGCATATGTGAATGAAGTTTAAAGCCTCATTCACATAAGCATTTAGTTTTAAGGTTTAGATTTATGTTTACGTTTAAGAAAGTTTGAATACATCTAACTAAATACGAGCATTCACAGTGCTTGAAAGTGAGAAGTGTGAATATTCGTATTTAGATATATGAATTTAAGCCTCATTCACATAAGCATTTAGTTTTAAGGTTTACATTTATGTTTACGTTTAAGAAAGTTTAAATTCATATAACTAAATACGAGCATTCACACTTCCCACTTTCAAACACTGTGAATGCTCAAATTTAGATAGATGTATTCAAACTTTCTTAAACGTAAACATAAATCTAAACCTTAAAACTAAATGATTATGTGAATGAGGCTTTAACTTTCTTAAACGTAAACATAAATGTAAACCTTAAAACTAAATGCTTATGTGAATGTGGCTTCATCCTGAGAAAAACGTGAACGAGCGGCAGTTTATAAAGCTCTGTTAACACAAAGATTCTTTGTAGATTCTTTCATGTTTCTGAATCTTGGAAAAAAGAAATTCACTGTTTTGAAGCTGTCAATGTTTTCAAAATTATTCAGAATTCTTCAAATGTAATTTAGCGGCGCCGCTATTTGACAGGTAATTTTCATTAGGATTATTTTTCTCAAAATTCAGTTGCATAAAAAACTACTCTAAGAATCCTTGTGTGAACTTTTGATCTAGTGGCAATTACTTATTAAAATGATTACGATATTAATTGCTTTGTAAGTAATTGCCATAGCCTACGCATACCAGAAATATTATTTACAGCATACGGACGGAAATTTGTCTACTTTTGTTCAAAAACGCGCAAAAATTTATTGAAAATTTCATAAATATTTAATGTAACTCTTTAAAAAAATTCTATCCTGTGGCGAACACAGAAAATTTAGAAAATTGTTAATGTCAACGCTTATGGGTTTCTGAATATAGTGCTGTAAAATGAAGTTCAAACGCTGTTCAAATTAGAAATTGGAATTTTTTTATTTGTTGGAGTTTGTGAAGAAAAATGTTCTGGTATGAAAGAAATGGTGGCAGCGCCACGATCATCTTGTAATTCCTACTATTCTAAAATTGTGAATCGTTACACAAAAATCGATATTATATTTTCCCAATGTACTTCATATTTTACGTCGTTTTATAATTATACAAGTTATAAATATAGTGTTTGTAAATTTTCAAAATTTTAGCGATTAATCGAGGTTTTGGACACTTTTTATATTTATTGAGAAAAAATCTAGCAGCCAAAGTTCGGCCAGTTTTATAAAAACAAAAGAGGAAGACTGTTGTGTACATGTATACTACTAAAATATATTGTTCTAAATTCAAAATTCAAGTGGGAAGAATGGACTGACTTGACAGAAGATTATACAGAAGAGATATGAATGTTAGTGATTTAGTTTAGTTCACTATTTAGGTCTATTATGTTGGTACGAGAACACACTTTCAAGCTGTCGCCTACGCGATCACAACGCCGCCAGGAAGACAATTGACTACTCAAAATTTTTATAATTTTATTAAGGCTACACTCTACATAGGTACCATCAAAATTTATTATAAAAAAAATTGTAATAATCTTGTAAATAATTTTTTTTAGAGTACTCCACCTATATATTAGATAGTAGAGTATTGCCTAAATTATTCAAAATGTCTGTAAAATTCTGCTTCCTGATTGGTCGAGCTTGCGCACGACAGCACGTGTTCACTTCCTCTCGCCCCGCCCACCGCGCAGTCGCCAACATGGCGGACTTGACAAGCCACGTGGTCCCTCACTTCAAAAAGTATTTCTGCGTTTATTTCTAAACCGTTTGAGGTAATTCAAAAAATTTTGGACACACTTATAGACAAAATTAGTAGCTATAAAATGAAAATCTTGTAGAACCACGTGGCTTGACTTGGCGCCTGCATCGAGCAGTGCAATAACGCTGTACTTTTTGTAGGTACTGTACTAAAGCAAAACTACTACTGTTACTATGACAACAAAATAAACCGCTACTAGATGAGCAGTATTCAACCGATAAGCTGGTCTCACTCTTTTAACTTATTGTTTTTTATTTATTTCCTGTAATCGACAAGGACTATGTTAAGAAAAGTTATTATTAATCAATTAATTATTGTAATTAAACAAATGTGTATAGGTATTTAAATATGCATTGAAATGTGCAAAGTCTTGCTTTGTTATTTATGCATTATGCTTCAGAAATTTCTTGTCTGTAATTTACTCCATTCGCTGCCGGCGTAATGTAACTTAAACTGTATTTTCAAAACTTAACCTAACTTCAAAAAAACAAAGTTTTAAGTTACACTGCGTTGTGATCGTCGTTTATTTTATGACATAATATGTAGTAAAGCCAAATGTATCATACATTAAATACGTGCGTACCGTATATTTACATATTCTGTGTTATCATAAAAACATAAAACGATGTAGCGAAATACTTGATTAACCTAAAAAATAATAGTGACTGTAGATGTCCGTGTTATGTACAAAAAAGCGAGATTTTGTCTCTACACATATTAACACTCACGTACACAAGAAAAAGATATAACCACACTACCACCAAGACTAAAATAACAAGAACATAAATTGGATATTAGAAGAGGAATGAATCTCCGTGAAGTTGGCAGCAGTTGTTTTTGTTATTAACTTCGTGGTAGTGTGCGCGGCAAAATTCACAGTCAAGAATCATTCATTCTTGTAGTGTCTAAATAAAATCGTAGTTAGTAGTCAAAAATAACACTGAGCCAACATAAAATTTATTTTTGTGATTTGTTTAGATTATAGGATATGAAATAATGTACAAAATTTATATTATAAAACTTGTAAATGTAGAAACAAATTATTGAAAATTTAAAAATAAAATTATAAATGCCTTCCTGCCAGTTCGAGGGGTACCCAGTTTTGTTTGAAGATTAAGTTTAGTATTATGTTGGTGATATATGTGTATTATATTTAAAAGAGTAATAAGTGAAAAGATACTGTTTTCAAAAAGTGGCCTTCGAGATATTATTTTGCTTCTTGGATTTTACAACGCAAGTTTGGACGAGTCTTTTCGACAAATCGTATTAGTTTTATTCTCACCTCACAAATGATTATATTTATTATCTGAAAACTGTCTGGAACTGTTAAAAAAATTATTTGACTAATTTCAAGATTTGTTGAAAACACTTGTCTAGTAATTGAGCACACACCTATTCCTCAAAATTGAACATTTAGATATATTATAATCTATTTACATTGCAAAAATTGTACATATTTGGATATAAGAAAAATGCTGACTTTATGTTCTAATTTTGGACAGCAAGGGCTCAGTATAAAAAGCATAAATAACAATATTATTAACTAACAGTGTAACAATGGCTGACAAGATATTTTGTAACTTTATTTTAAATTGTACTGTAGAACTATACGTATTTATAAATGTTACAGCGCTAAATAAATGTCAAAAATACTAAATACTTGTTATTATTCAATAACCTTAGTAGATGTTAGCCATTTTGAATAGACTGTTGGTTAAAAGTAGGGTTAGGTAAGTGTTTTCTGCTGGAGTTCAGAGTTGGTGTGGGTTCAATTGTTGTAGTTGTAATAAATAAGTTTGTTGATTATATTAAATCATAAAAAAGAATAAAATTCGACGTACGCCTAGGTTTCGATGTGTTCAAAAGATGTCGAGTAGAAGTGCCTTCCAAACTATTGACCACTTTGTCATCAACTGATGTTCGCAAAATTTATACAAAATTGTGGATTTTCAATGTTATCGTTTTGGGTGGTATTACCTCGAATGGCAAGTTCTTTTTCATATCTCTGTATAAAATTTAAATTTATATAAAGTTTAGGATTAAGAAGCAAAAAGAAACAAAAGTGATGAATCATTGGCAACATTTTAGAGATATCCCTACCTAACTAAACTAACTCTCTTTCTTGTAACGTACTATAATTGAGTTCGCACGCAGCCTTTTCGAACTGCGATTGTATACAAACAGAACAGTTTCAATATAACAAAGATGATCCAGGTTTGAATATAAATTATTCTCTATTTATTTATAATACGACGACGATGTGTATCATAAAGGTATAATTATTAATTAATATAGTTCGATGTTAGTGAAATTATAAACATAATAGTAAAGAATACTCCTAGCCTATTTAGAACGTGCGTAATATATTTAAGATATGCTGTGCTACCGTAGTAACGACAGCATGAGATTTGCAAGTATGGCCCCAATGTTAAGCATTTACATAAACATTACATTACATACGATACATTACTATTATTATATATGTGCAGTCTGTTACGAACTTTGTTTTTATATCGACATAATTTATTGACAGAAATTCATTTCAAATTCTTTATGCATTAGTGTATATTATTTTATGTCTGTATGGTAAACAAAAATAAATATAAACTATAAATTACTATTACATACGTTGTTTCATGCTTATTATTCCCTTTATTATTATCCTTTTCCCATAAATTAATTATTCATTTATGTTTTAAATTTTTTAGAACATACCATCAACTGCGCATGCGTCAATATGGCCGACATAAAACACATTTGATGTCGCACTTCAAAAAGTTTTTTCGTAATCATTTACAAACCCTTGATACAAACAAAATTTTCTTCAACATTCTTATAGACAAAATTGGTACAAATTATAAATAATAGTATTTTTTAGGAATGTTAAACGATCGTTATTATTTAACTCAAGAGAATTGAAGTTGATTGCACGAGCTGAAGGTGAGTGTTGTAATCATTCGAGTGAGTAATAGCCATGTTACACTCAAGCTGAATACTATACTTTATCTTACTTATTTTATAAGATAAATTTGCACTAACAATTTGTCTGTCAAGTAACCTAAATTTTTGTAATTTTTGTACGTTATCTAGCAACGGGCTATTTTGTTTGAATATGCTTTAATACAGAAGTTCTATTGGTCAGAAGCCCAAATATTTAAAATTTATTTAAATTTGAAACTCACTAGTGAGTAATGGGGCACATTCTGCACTCCAAACAAATATTTAGTAGGTACTTGCTTATATCAAAAAAGTTATATTAGAGAAGGGCAAAGTACCAAAAACCACTTCAAACTTTTTACGTTTACAAATTGGGTGGAATAATGAAGGGGTAAGCACCTCAGATAATTCATGAATGTACTGACAACTTTATAATAATTCTAATAATCTAAATACGTCTCTGTTGGCATTGTGAAACTTTCTAAGGGCTTGCGCCGACCCTGAGCGAAATATTGCGTGTTTATGCGCACGTAACATCACCGGTGTAATGCGCAAACTCTACCCTGCAGCCATTTTATACGGTGGTTGACATTTCAAGCAAATGCATGGCTTCACAGCTGTCAAAATATGTTTTAGAATATTTTAAGGTACGTATATTTACTTCTAATCATTACATAAACCTTCACATATCTGCATTTCAAACTACAGTCGCAAACCCTCTAAATTTCAACGCCGCCCGCGAATCAGGTTACAAAATCTGCAACTCAGCAAAAACATTATCACAAAACATAGTTTGATAGAGTTTGCAAAAGTATATTTTAGTTTGAATACAGTAATTGGCCGCGGTCCAAGTATTAGAGTAAAAAATCAGTGTGTGGTAGTTTTAAAAATAAATGTAACACACTCGTCTAACCTATATTCAGTGACATTTGATAATTAGTGATAACTCATTGATTTGTTGTAGAATGTCAGGTGAGGGAATGGAAAACGGCTCCACAGACTTGGACTCAGGTGAGGACACGCTTAGTTAAGCCTTGTTCACACAAGGAGGTTACTTTCATGCGCCTGAATTTTGAGAGAATTGCCTGTCAAGTGTAAAATAGCGGCACCGCTAAATCAGGGACTCGAACCGGAGCAGAAGATAAATCCGGAACGAACCGCAGCTATTTGAGTGAACCGGAAACCATACCTGAATCGTTATAAAAAAATTCTAACCCATTACCGAAACCGAACCGATGGTTGTGAACCGGTTCAAAATTTTAACTATGTTTTTTATTAAAATTCTTTTATAAAAATTGTTGTATTTTCTGTGGTTTAGTTGATGATTTTAGAAATGTATTATATTTTAGTACAAAATTCGAACGAATATTTTAATTAATTGATTGCTGCTTTATAAATTATTGCACCAGAACATGACCGCTTTTTTCCGGTTACCGGTTCAATAGAAATATGAAAACCGGACCAAAACCGAACCCTATAAAGAACAGAGTGAACCTTTATTTTGTGCGGTTCGAGTTCCTGCGCTAAATCGAATCTTCAATAAGTCTTGAAAGAGAATTTCCAATGGGAATGGGTTCAACACCAGAAATAAAATTCTAGAATATTTATAAACCGGAAAATGCATGCACAAGAAGATTCAGATCTGGAAAATTCATAAGTAATAAAATACCTGCATCAAAAGATTCATTCACAGGATAATTCAAATCTAGAATTTTAGATTTGGCATAAATGCAAACACAGGAAGATGCAAATCGAGAAAACTAATAATCATAACCGAGTAGCGAGTAGGTATGTGGGACTCAAGCAGAACTTGGCTGTAATTAAATTACTAATTAATTACTTTTCTATATAAAGTAATTGTAATTGAACTACTTTTAAAACAAAGTAATTGTAATTGATAATTAAACAAAAATTATAAAAGTGGTGAAGAGCCAAATAGTTTTCTGTGTTTGTATCTTCCTATGTTTGCATCTATGCCGAATCTAAAATTCTAAATTTGAATTTTCTTTGAATATTTTGAAGCAGGTATCTTATTACGTATAAATTTTCTAGATTTGAATTTTCTTGTGCATGAATTTGCCTGTGTATGAATATTCTAGAATTATATGTTCTGGTGATAAATGTCCACCCATTTCTAATACATTATTAGCTTCAGATTGGAATTCGGTAGCATGAAAGAATCCTCAAAGAATCCATGTGTGAACAGGGCGCAGCACTGCATGTTATGTACTGTATTACATTTAATAAACTGTTTATTTTGTGTTACCAAGCGTTTTATTTATACTTTACTTAACCGCTAACTCTAACATCTTAGCTATCTTTCTCTTCAGGTCCGCATGTCTGTCTCTATCTGTTGTAGACATGAATTATCTTTAATAAAGCATCTTAATCATGGCTTCAGCTCTATCGCGTCTGTTAACATCGCTCCAAGATGCGAGAGACCTTCCGTCGACGGAGGAAGAGCTAGGCTTTCTGAACGAACTGTTACAGTCGAAGGAACTGCACGCGTTGGTCAAAGTGCACAATAAGATTCTGAGCAATGGGGCGAGTGATAAGTTCTTCCCGTTATTGTCGACGTCGATGAATGTTATGGTTGATGTTCTGGATGTGCTACATCAACGTGCTCATGTTTCGGAAGACTGTAAAGAGTTGTTTTACCTACTGCAACGACCTCATGTGCAGGTAGAGAACTGGTGTTGTGAACGTGGAGATTTTATTATTTTTAGTTAGATTTTTTTAGTATTGTTTTTTATTTTGTATTATTTGTTTATTTAAATAAATTATTCTTTTAAATTGCTGTTAAAATTTATATTTGTGTTTTTGATTTAATAACATCTGTACAAAATTATCTAATCATGAAGCCAATCAAATGTAAAAATTAAAACTCGAAAAGACTATGAAATTTGAATTATTTTTTGTACCAGATATTTATGTTGAATTTTAAATTGTTGCCATAGTATGGAATAGAATATTATAGTTCATCTTCGACTATATTGACAAAGAATTGTACGTACGTTACTTAGTATACTATATGTTTGCTTATTTCTATAATACAGAAAGTTGTATTGATCAAAACTTGTTTCCTTTTTTTGATTGTTACATAATTAAACATTATTGTTATACTATTTTTTCCGGAATCGTGCAGGAACTAGACATTCTGACATTCAACATGAGTACGGGAAAATTGCCAATTCTAGCACTTGTGCGAGAAATGAAAATTTATTGTTTCATTCAATTAATGCTATGTAAGGAACCGTCATGATAAATTAAAGATAAGCTAGGCATACCAGCCCAATTAGTTACTTATGAACTGTATAAAATTTGAATTGAATTTGCATTCTTTTCAGAATCACTCATTTCCAAAACAAGTTACAAAAATAACTATTATTAAGTCAGACGGTCAAAGTTTTATATAAAATAATTATCTTCTGCTTTATTTTAGTTATCATTTTGAGAAGTAATTTATTTCAAAGACGATTATTTAAAAAGTTACAAAAATAAATACAATTTTGTAATAATTAATGGCACGTAAAATTAACATCATACTAGCCAAAAACTTCAAACTGAAATATCAAATTTTACACCAGAATATGGGCGCCAAATGATTTCTACTTATTTTTAAATTAAACTCTATTCTCATATTTCAAGACACAAAAAACAAATTTGGCAACTAAATGATTAGGTACCTATAATTTCAATTTTTAGTTACGTATTATTATTATGTAAGTACAGAGTGTATTATAACTAAAAATAATTTCTATAAAAAGTAGTTTACTAACACCGTCCATTTTTAGTACTACTGGATTCGTACAATAAAACAAATTAATTAAATGAACACCTAAACAGTAGATTCTTTAACTCAATAACTCATACTCAATTAAATTATTAGCAGTTATGTTGAAAACAGTTGGCTCATTTTATAAACCATCCAATAACCTAAACTAAACTCAGTTTAAACATTTATGATCTTCATGCCAGCCACATTTTACGGCTTAGTTGGTTTATTATCTTATAACTATTTGTTTTCGTATATCTGCATTTATAAATTTATTGTATTATTTTATTGTTGTTGGTGTTTTAAATTTTTGACTATATTAGTCCTGAGGAAGGCCTCAGCAAGGCTGAAACGTTGACATAATATATTAAATTAAAGAATTTTGACTGAAAATCTCTAAACTATCTCCAGGGCATCCTCCTTGCCCACGACGCAGTGGCGCAGAAAGACTACTACCCCCATCTACCGGAGATCCCAGTGGAGGTAGACGAAGACGAAGAGACCATCAAGATCGTGCAGCTGGTCAAGAGCAACGAGCCACTGGTGAGTACACTTGTACACTACAACCTTGAGATGTCACACAAGTCTGTCAACAGAGCGTATATAGATTGTTTTCTTTGCTTGCAAAGACTGGTGCTCAGAGTGCTGAGCCTATCGTGGTGAGTGACGAATTGTAGTTTGCACTTAGATGGCGATGAGTTTGCTTGGGGGTGGGTTTATTTTGCTCATGAGAAATATGATAATATTTTATAATATTCTAGATTTGTGTAAATACTTTTCTATGTTTTACTATCCTCATTATCATTACTCATTATAGATCGTTATACGGAAGTATTGTGGTCGTGGTTTTTATGGATCACACGATTTTTAAGAATCTATAAGGATTTAAGACCCTTTGAACTCAAAAAACATTATTTGTCTATCTGGATTTCCGGTAATAGAAAAACATGTTTCAATTTCTGCATATAACTTTTAAAAATTGTTAGATTCTAAAATCAAAATCAAAAATTCAAAAAGGCTTGTTTTTAAATCATATTAGTCCTAGACAGGTATACCTATCAGGACATAAATGTTGTAACAAAAAAGATAATTTGAAATGCTGTATTAATTACAGCATATTTTTCAAGAAAAACATGATTATTGCCTACTATAAGTATTAATAATTTAAATAAATTATTCTACTAAGTATCTTCTAAGTGCATCGGACCAGAATTGCACTAAATGAAGCAAGTGGTCTACGAAAATATATCTACTTCACTAAATTAATTATTTATTAATTAGGAAATTATTGCTTTTGTTAGCATGTAAATATCACTTTCAATTTTCAGCATTTTTCAGACTTTAGTTAATTTACTTGTCAATGATTTTAATAAGATTTTTTAAATGCTTCTGATACTCAATAAGAAATACTACTTTTAAAAATTTATCACTCGCCAATTTATTAATAAATAGCGTGTCTACCTATTCTGCAATGTTGTCGCGATACGCGAGACAAATCTCGATCTCGTCTCTTCTCGTCTCGTCACGAAATTCGAAACTGACACGAGACCCAAGTTAACGAAATTTGTCGATATATTTCGAGACTATACGAGACGAGAGTGACTTTTTATTCGTTTTGGAAATTCCGAGACGAGACGAATGTCGACCATACTCTCGACTAATTTTGACTGTTAACGGGCGGAATGAAATTCGTTCTAGTTCTATACTTTATTATGAAATCGTATTTTAGCTCCGCAAATCGTAGTGATAAGTACAATTTTAGCTCCGCATTTTTCGACCAATACACGATCGGTAACGAGTATTACCATTTGTTTTATGTTGGCATTTTACAAATCATCTTAATCTTATTTAAGATAAATTAGCGATTTCATAAAAATAGTTGAAGAGATATTTTGTTACAAAAAAATTTTTCTTTATAGCATAGACTTATAAATTACGAAGTATATAATGAATCTTATTATAATCACCTATGTTAGAACACTGCCTACAATTCACCTCAAATATGCAAGCAATCTTACTTTCATTGGCAATAACAACTGGGACTGTTCACCAACTTTTTCTATTCTACTGTACCTCTCTATCTTGCTTCTCTCTCTGCGCACCTGTCCAAAGTCATTTTCACGCCTAATTCTATTTATTTATCTAGGGGGCGACGATAAAAACATGCGAAGAAACAGGGAAGATTGTCATAGCCCGCGTGATGCACGGTGGAGCGGCCGATAGATCAGGATTGATTCATGTTGGAGATGAAGTTGTAGAAGTTAACAACATCAACGTCGAGGGGAAAACGCCTGGAGATGTGCTTAATATACTTGTAAGGTTTGAATTGAGTCGCGAAAGAGTCTAGATATAAGTGCTAACACTTTACTTATAGATTTTATTTAATTTTGCCCCAATTTATTAATCTACTGTAAAATAACTGTTTTACACGAGAACTATTTGTCCGATTAAAATCATATTTGGATGGTACTTCTATCTAAGTTCAATTTAAAATATAGGCTGTTACTTCATTCTGCCATCTTAAAACTAAATATGGTGAGCTCCAGAAAACGGTTTGACAAATTTTCAAATATGACATTTTAAATTAAAACTGTTGTTGCTAGTACTTTTTCTGATTAATTAAAAATATAGACTGAAAGTTGCTTCACTTCGCCATCTCAAAACAAAATGGCGGTGACCTCTCGAAAACGGTTTGATTTTGAACAATTTTTATACAATTATTTATTTTTATCACTAATTTTTGTTTTATTCCGGCATTTTAAATTAAAACTGTTTCAAGCTAGTACCATCTCTGTTTAATTTAAAATATAGACTAAATCAATACAATAGTAAGTTTTTTATCACAAGATGAAATATTTTATTCTTGCATCTTAAATTAAAATAGCGTCAATAATTTAAGCCAATTTTATTGTAGCATAATTTAAATAGAAGTCAGCATCAATCCGTTCCATACATATTTTTATACGTTGCTTTTTTGCCACTACTTACTGCACTTAGACAGTTCAGAAAAATCATTTCACTTGGTTCATGTTGTTTTCAAATCTGTATATTTTGTTGGTAACCATGAAACAAGATTTACTCCCAATTATAGAATGGTAGATGTTATTATAGTGAAATCCAACCACTTCGACCGATTCGTCTTGGTGCAGTCAAAATCTCAATCAGTGCGACGACCTTTTAAATTCAAAGCGGCACCGGAAGGATACTTCTTACAACCAGAAATACATTTTAAGACTATCAAGTGGTCAGCTTTAAGTATCCGAGTGCGACTGGCAAAATGTTTTACGGCCGAGAGACTTGAACCTCGGAACTCCGGGTTCGTACGTGTGATTAAAATCGTTTCTGTATTTTGTAGCAAAATTCTGAAGGAACAATAACATTCAAACTGGTTCCCGCGGACGGAAAAGGCGGCGTGCGAGAAAGCAAAGTTCGAGTGCGCGCGCACTTTGACTACTTCGCCATCACTGACCCCTACATTCCATGTAAAGAAGCTGGACTTGACTTCCAGAAAGGGGACGTGCTGCACATTGTCTCACAAGACGACGCCTACTGGTTTGTCAATGTTTTTATCAGAGATAACGTTATTTGATTTGTATTTTCTTACAGGTGGCAAGCCAGAAAAGAAGGCGATAGAAACATGCGGGCGGGATTGATTCCCAGTAGAGCATTACAAGAAAGGAGGATCATACACGAAAGGACCCAAACTCACAGGGACCATGAAGAAGGAATAGGTACATAACTAACTTCTTGCATGTATTTTAATGGCAAATAGTACTCAACTTAATTATAAAGCTGTAAGATTTTTTTCAAAATCGCAACTTATATTTTCAACTGTAATTACACAAGAGCTTTTTATTTCGCCGGATAATTTTCTGTTTGTATTGAAACCTTGTTTCCTAGCAATTTGAAAAACCACCGTAGGTGCAGTGATTTTATTTTAAAACTATTTTTGGAGTCAAATTGCTGACAGGTGACAAGGTTGAGATGTCAAACAGAAATTTATTCGGAAAATAAAATGCTCGAGTGTAATTCAACGAGATAATTTAACGACTTCTTTGGTTCTTCTTCACAAATGTTTCCAAAATCGAATCATTTCACTGACAAATATTAGAAATATGAAGCAAATGACATTTTAGTTGTTTTGTTTATTGTTTAGCTGTTAAGAAAAAGATAAATAAGGTTTTATCCCCTGCAAAAAGTTACCTTCCTTTTTATCCGCTGTCAAAGCGATAAAATTGTGTTTTGTTTATAGCTTACTTCATACAGGAATGTAATTATCATATATAATATCACAAGTGCATGTCAAATTGTCGATAATTTTCTCAAGTGCGCACGAGAGAAAATGATCGAAAATTACATGCACGAGGTATATTCGAAGAACTATTTCCCGATTAAAATTTAGCCAAACGCTGTTTCTCTCATGAAAATAAAGCAAAATTTAAAAACTTCCTTTGACAGCAAGTCAGAATCACATTTATCAAAGTAGAATTACACGATAATTTTGCACTAGTGAAAATTATCGATAATTTGCACTAGTGCAAAATTATCGTGTAATTCTACATTGATTGGACGACATTCAGAAATATCAGACCTCTGATTGGCTTAAATTATACGAGGGATATAGTCGGTATTATCTCTGGGAAAAAAAAAATTTCGTCGTAGAACCAAAAACAACATTGAAACGATGGTCAAATGTTTTTTCACATGTTATTCAAATTGTGCCGAAGTTATCAACTTAAATAGTTCGGGAAAAAAATTACTTAAATTTTGCTGAATAAAACATAAAATTAAAACCTTTACGAAAGCAAGTTATTAAAACTTATAGTCGGGGAAGTACTGTGGTAGCCACAGCAGATTTTTTTACATAACATGTAACCATTTGGTTGCAAGAACCAGTAAAGCGTTAAGTCAAGTACTATATATCCCATTAAAATATACACCCGAAGTTGTGTATCACTGTAACATTTCTAATCAAGCCTGTGTCTCTCTTCCAGCAATGTGCGTCCCACCTCTACCACTGAGTTGCAACCTCTCGCCGAAGTCGCCGCGCTGTGCTGTGAAGCCCCGCACGAAGAAGATCATGTACGACATGGCGGAGAACGACGACTTCGACCGCGAGGAAATAGCGACGTACGAGGAAGTCGCTAAACTCTACCCCCGGCCTGGGATCTTCCGACCCGTCGTGCTCATCGGCGCGCCGGGAATAGGAAGGAATGAACTCAAGCGGAGGCTCATTGCTACTGATGCTGATAAGTACAAAACTCCCACCCCATGTAAGTTGGAGAATGAAAAGTGTATAGTCCACGCATACATCAAGTACCTAATAATAGTTAAATGCTTATTGCAGTCACACAATACCCAAAACCGCAATCGTTTAAGATTAGCCCGCAGATAAGAAATATAGTCGAACAGTTCAGTATTTGCAATATTTATTAACCCGAGTATATATTTTACCCCCAGTGTTCCACTGGTAGAGTAAGAGTTTTCGAAACTTATTAGCAGGGTTGTATTGTATGCCCTGGCGCATCTCAGTCTTGTGGTTTTGACCATTGTGTGACTGCAATAACCCCCTAATAAACGCTAATGATTATTAGGTAGATGAAATGTATTTGTACTATAGCTGTATTTAACTTGGGTGTGAGACATCGGTGTAGATACAGAGTGTATTTATCGAGGTTCGAAATTGGTATATTATGCAATGAGTTTAATACGGGAGTATTAATTTACGATACGAGTTTGTTCTATTCCTATGCTTTCATTAAAAAAACTATTCATTTACATAAAATTTTCCTGGGTGTTTTATAATGAAAATCTGTGTCGAAATGAAAATCTCTGTCGAAATGAATGTCATTTAAGTATAGACAATGGATATTTAATATAAGCACGAGAGTAGAAAATAGTATTTTATGTATCTATCCGAGCGTTAGTTGCCTTTGCGCACAAGTTCCACACGGTAATTTCTGTCATATCTACACGAAAAGTAACCATTTTCGTGTCTGTTTTGTGTGCGCAAAATAACTAAGATGTGAATGCGCAAAGTGATATTTTCTGCAAACTTATTCTCGCACGCTTCTACTTTGCGCACGCAGTTAAAAAATAGGCCAGTTTGCACATGCAAAACAGACACGAAAATTATTTCAATTCGTGCAGGTAAACAAAAAATATTAATGGTATTATTATATTAAATGATGTGAAAACAGAAAGTATTTTTAGAGAATACGCAAAATTAAAAATTACTCAAAGAGCATTTTTAACGTCACATGAAAAGGGCATTTTATTCAAATCGATTTAAAGCAACATAGGTAATTGAAATTAATTATGAAAATTACATTATAGTAGTACCAACAAAACGTAGTATAGGTACTTTAATTGTTTTTTTCCTAAGTATAAGAACACCCTTGTATATATATTTTATTATTTTGCCATGGGACCTGCTACCAGCTGTTAATTTATTCATGGTCGTTTAGTGTAGATTTTTTATCTATTTTATAGATCACTTAAATGTTTCTACTTTATTTTGATATTGTAATAACAGAAACTTTTATTGTTTAATAACAATATTTTTAATTCCACTCATGATTGTTAGTGGACCGTACCTACGCCACATGAAAAAATTTTGTACAGTCAAAATGGAATATGTATCCGACTGGATTCGAATCTGAGTTGTTAAAACACAGTCGATCATACAGCGCACTCAGCTATCCACCCCCATTTTTTATAATTTTAACACGAAATGGCAGACGGTTGTCTTGGGTTATGTCTTATTTTTAAATGACGTATATTACACGCAATATACAGGCTGTTATAACTCAGAACAACAGTCGATAATTTTCATTATTAATTCTAACTTCAAAGTTAAATTTCTCGGAAAGTTTTACTTTGACAAACAACTCATATTACTGCATCATTTCAATTTATTTTTCTCTTTTTAGACACCACCCGCCCAATGCGCCCAGGCGAAGTAAACGGCAAAGAATACTACTTCGTCTCTCGCGAGAAGATGGAAGACGAGATCGCCGGAGGAAAGTTCATCGAGTACGGCGAATACAAGGGCAACCTCTACGGCACCTCCTCCGAGAGCGTGAAGGTGCTGGTGAACTCAGGCTACGTGTGTATCCTGAGCCCGCACTACCAAGCCTTGAAGATGCTGCGGACGCCCCAGCTCAGGCCGTACATCGTCTACATCAAACCGCCGCCGATGGAAGAGCTCAAAGAAACCAGGAGTGCCACGCATGCTAGGAGCACCTTCGATGTTAATAATTCCAGGGGGTTCACGGTAAGGGGAAATATTATAATGCTCTGTTCACAAGATTCATTCATTCTGAGAAAAATAATCCTGCTCAATAATGTCAAATAACGCGCTGTTGAATTGAATCTTCAATTAGTCTTGGAAAAGAATAATTTCTAATTCATTGATTGCTTTAAAACAGTAAATTTCCTTTGATCCAAGAAGCATGAAAGAATCCATAAGTGAAATTATTCATTGACCCAAGTGCAAATTAATATAATTTAGCATTAAATGGATTGTTTGGTAGTACTCACTGATTTGGTTCATAAAATTGTAATTAAATCACCTAAGTTTGCAGTACCTACTTAAATTTTATGAATTTATTTATCTATTTGGCAAGAGTATCAAATTATTAAATTAAATATAATTCGTCGTCAAATTTTAACCATATATTAGTTTTGTCTACTTATTTAAGAGGCCCGTCTACCACCTAAAATCCAGCATAAAATGTACTAACGTAGCGAGTGTTTTGTGACCAGTACAAGAGTGGTAAAATTTTAATTCAACAAGGATTTAATAGAGAAAGAATGGATCTACAGATGTGCCTTTTTAAAATTTTGATTAAAAAATTGTACATGATTATAAAAATTCCGAAACCTATTCTATGCAAATTTTACACAATTATATCTTATAATAGAAATTAATTTTTAAAATTTTAAAAAGGCACATCTGTAGATTCATTCTTTTTTTTATTAAAGGCTTATAAAAATATTATGCTGAAGTCAATAATAATCTGACAGTTTACTCGCAACGAAAACACTTTTACAGTATTTTTCAACTTCAAAATGACATTGCATAGTTAGGATGCGGCAATGTACGAGTTTCGGGCTGGTTTCAGGCAGCCCTAGTAGTGAGGAAAAAGTGAAACGAAAAGAAAAGTAAAATCTAGAGTATTCTAGGAATTCGGCAAAAACGTAGACGAGCCGCTTAATCAAAATAAGTAGCACTAAACATAAAAATTATAAAATTCAGAGTACTTTGGACTTGATAGTTCCAACTGATTGTAATTAAACTTATTTTACTATGCTATAAAGAAATTGGATTACTAATAAAATCAGCTGATCATCTGCTACAGCTAATATTATTGCATGATTTAATGACTGATTACGATGTGATATTTGAGTGGCAAATCTGTTTTAGGACGAAGAATTCCTGGAAATAATGCGCGCCTCCACCCGCATCGAATTCTTGTACGGCCACTTCTTCGACGAGGAAATCGTGAACTCCGACCTAGCTGCCGCGTTCGCGCAGCTGTTGACCGCAGCTAACCGCCTCGAAACCGAACCGCTGTGGGTGCCTGCCTCGTGGGTGCAGTAGGCGTAGACACCCAGGCAGACGTTGTTATTGCCTCTAATTGTCTAATAAATCACCTTCAACTAAGACGTGGTGGATAAATGGGTGTGAGATTCAATCAAAACGCACAAGAGATTAGGTACTTGTTAGTATCACAGGCGCCAACTTTGTTGTATAAAGTTAGTTTAATTTTATTGCTCTTAAATAAGTTATAGGACAAAATATTTGGAACGTTTTGTTAAGTTTTATTTAAAATGATGGCTTGGTCACATAGCATAAACAGAACATATGCATTTTTAATGAAACCGGTCATATACAGAATGATTCACAACTTTGTGCATATAATACTCTACTTATTAATCACGGAACTGAATTCGCAATTTTAGTTTCCAGGTTTTTTAAACAAACAGTTTATAAGTTGCACAAATAGAACACATAGTTTTAAATGGAAGAGCGCGCACATGCGACAAAATTGCATAATACAATCGTATATTTATTTTGTTGACAAACCAATGCCCATTTGGCCTTTCAACAAAATAAAAACCAAAGTATCGCAAAGTAGGTATATTTATTTTAATATGAATTTATTTTTTATTTAAAACTGTGTGTTCTATTTGTGCAACTATATAATCGGGCGACAGAAAATCGCAAGTACGCGTCTAGCTTTTCTGTTTTCATTTCATAAACTTACTATTCTTGCCATTGCATATTTAATTAAAATGTTATTTTATTACATTCATAATCATTTATATATCCATTATGCAATTAACAACCATGTGGTTTCAAAAATATGCCTCTTACAGAAATGCCCTTAAAATAACTATTTGTTGTGAATTGTGAATCATCTTGTATAATCAAATGTTTGTGCTAGTTTTATATACATGAGCATTTGATGTAACTATGTGACCGTTTTTATTAGAAATGTTCTACTACATTACATAGAAAAATAAAAAAATTGTATCTACTTCAAATTTAATGTGAATTTATAATTTATATAAGGAGAAATTTTCTATACCTATATACTTGTATCTTTTTGAAGATCTCTTATATAGGTATTATATAATTTAAATAATTTTTGGTCCGGCCATTACATTTAATTCCTATTTAAATATTTAAATGAAATATAAAAATGCTACTGTATTTTTTTGTATCGACATTAATAGTTGTTCGCCTGGTTGGGATTTTTGCAATTATTATTTTGTTAAAAATACTATGGTATTTTTTTCCAGGACAGTGCCTTCCTGGCCTTTTAACAAAATTAAAAAACACAGTTTATTTAAATTGATTAATAATACATGTAGCTAAAATATCAACTATTAATGTTAATAATACAATCGTATATTTATTTTGTTGACAAGCCAGTGCCCGATTTGGCCTTTCAACAAAATAAAAACCGAGATAAAAACCAAAGTATCGCAAAGTATATTTATTTTAATATAGATTTATTTTTTATTTAAAAAGGAATTTTCTGTAGGTATATGTATCTTTTTCAAAATTTCTTATATAGTTGTTCGCCTGGCTGGGATTTTTGCAGTTATTATTATTATGTTAACAATACTATAGTATTTTTTTCAGGACAGTGCCTTCCTGGCCTTTTAACAAAATTAAAAAACACAGTTTATTTAAATTGATTAATAATACATGTAGCTAAAATATCAACTATTAATGTTAATAATTCAATCGTATATTTATTTTGTTGACAAGCCAGTGCCCATTTGGCTTTTCAACAAAATAAAAACCGAGATAAAAACCAAAGTATCGCAAAGTATATTTATTTTAATATAGATTTATTTTTTATTTAAAAAGGAATTTTCTGTAGGTATATGTATCTTTTTCAAAATTTCTTATAGATATTACTTTGAATAATTATAATACTAACAAAGTCGGCGCCTATGATTATTGTTATATTCTTCCACATTTCATTACTGTAGGTATTTGTTTGTCACTCCAAATAATCAGATCATCAGTTTGCATAACACAATGCAATACATAATACAAATATTTTATATAAAAAATAAAACTCAATGAATTCAGTTAGCTGAGACTCTAAATTAAATTATAAAAATAAACTATCTAATTTCGTGTAGATCCAATCAGAACTTAGTGATTTACTTGATAACTTTCTTATGAACCAAAATCAGTAACTTCTACAAACAAATATGATGTTTTATTTGAAGAAATATAATTATTGATCTGATTTCACGGCAAATGAACTACCTATATTCTCGTTTTGTAAATTCGTTAAATTTACACTTTCTTATAAAAATCTCCATCTAATTTATCTGCTGGCCACGTGAAAATGTTACCCATTTATCGTAATCAACTCGACTCTATTTACATTTAAATCCATCTTTTATATGATACAATTAGCTTCCGCAATTTTGGACAACTGTGTACTATTAAATAATTTATTTACTAATAGCCTTGATCACCTTAGGATTAGTTTTGTTGTATGTAATGCAAAATGGCGCAAAATATCCACAAGAGATATAAAATCGTTCTACATGTTTCACCGTACTCATTATTTAAATTATATGTGCATTTTTATATGTTGATATTTGCTGCAATGCAGTAGAATGAATATTTATTTAACACTTATATTATTATTATCGACTTTAAGATTGTAATTAATTTTAAAAATACTCCAGATTCTTATGCCATACAAGCATTATTCAGTATATTGTTAAAGAAAAATTTATAGATGAAAAATAATGTGTCGTAATCATTCGAATAAGTTTGATTTAACTCAAGTAACTTTATCTACGACTGTATTGATTTATTTTATTTCAAGTTTAAAAGTCGTAGGCGTAGATATTATTTAAAAAATTATCTGATTTTGTGCCATGTTGTGTGTCCGATAATCGTTGAGAAATATTTTCTAATCAGGGAGATGTTATTTCGTAGTTTTAAGATAATTAATTGTTGATTTTAAGCAATTCAGTAGCTAATAACTAGATAATAATCATCGTTATCTTGTTTACTGAATAGTTATAACACTAAATCCTTTTCGATGTGAACACTGCCATTTTCATAAGTTCATTGATTCATTATAAATCAGTGTTGATCCGAAAATATTACCAAAGAGAGAGATAAGGAAAGAAATTTCAGAATAAGATTCTGAAATGGCAAACAGCTGATTTATTTTTTATTTTATAAGTCACAAATTTAGAAAAATAAAATAAATTTGTTATTTTTGGAACATAAGTAATTATTGTGCAATAGGTTGCATTTTACTTTTTTTGGTATATATTTAATCTTATTTTAAATTAAACTGAGCAAGAACTCATATACTTAATTAAATGTAAATAAAATTAAAATAGGAAAAATTTCAGAACAAAGTTGTAGGGTTTCAAATTATTTTAGAATCTAAATTGTGCCAGTAAAAATTATTTCTTTATGAATTCAGTTGCTCAGACATTTTGCTGACACAGTATTTCAAACCAAATAATTTGTTGTTTGTTAAATTACAAAATAAAACCAAATTATTAACTATTCGTTAATGAGAAATAAATATATTTTTGTACGACTCGTCTTATGTGCCAAAAATATACGAAATCTACAAAATTATGTAAAATAAATCAGCTGTTCTTGAATGTTAAACCGGCGATGAAATACCAAAGACAAATTATCATCATCGCAATAAATTGTATGTTTATATTAATAAAACAATCTTCACACATCTTTAGCTTACATTTAGCTACAGCAATCATTCGTATATTTAATACAAACAAGAATAACTTGTTATTGTTTTATAGAGATAATTTGAACCTGTGTATTCACCATTCAGGGATAGTGACATACCGATATGTAAAATGATGTATATTAAATATATTGCCTATTATCTGCATTTGCACGATAGTATTTCCACCGAATGGAAATCAGTGTGATGTAGAATTTGTTATTAATTATTTCTGCCTTGCTTGGAATATGATGATATTCGAGCAATGTACATACGTGGATTGAGTAATCTTCTATAAGCCGAATAAACCTGGCGTACCTTTCAACACGAATTTTATTCACCTTTACCATTTTCTCCCGATTATAATATATTTTGTAAAATTCAGTAGGCATTGTTTAACTTTTCAATACTCATTTGAGTTTGGAAAAGTACAATTTTTTCATTCTAGTTAGGAAAAATTGTAATTTTCCAAACTCGACTTCGTCTCGATCAAAAATCTCACGTACAAATAGCTATTTTCAACGCCTGCCATCGAAAATAGAACTTTCGACATTAATTGCACTCTTCGAAAATATCTTCTTACAAACAGTAGAACGGCCGTGTGGGAATGTTAATCGAAGACGCAGCATGAGCGTATCGTAATGATTTAAACATGCATGTTGGTATGATACCGCGTTACTCATCAAAAATCAATAATGTCAATATGTCTAAGTGAAATGTCATATAGTGCATGTTATTAATGAAAATGCAAGTAATTATAGAGTGCAACACTTGTCAAAATGCTCTTACATGCTCATATTTCTTGCAGAACTCATCTTCGCATTCGCAAATTAATATTTCGACACTTGATACATAATATTCTATTACAAATATAAAGACGGCGTTACATGGTGCTAGTAACTGGATTTTAGTACTTGGTTGGTGTAGACAGATATTTAGTTATGTTTTCAGTCAAATGAATAGAAAGCAGTTCTATTTACTGGAATAAGTGGCACTTCCACTGCCACTATCCTGTCAAATAAACCTGTACAGATTTTTTAGCAGTGTTTCCATCATTTATTTTTAGTAACAAATTTTATACGCCCCTCTTCAAATAAATGCTACGATTCCTGAGAGCTACTTGAACAAGTTGCTTACTTTAAAGTTTACAGCCTAATCAGTCAAATTTATGATTGAAATGATCCTTATTAATTTTTAAAGAATAATTGTAAAGAATCCAGCAAAAATTTCTACAATGAATAAAAAACTGTTTAGGAAATCTTCAATGTGGTAGCGATTTTATTAAATAAACTGACTGTGTAACTTAAACTTTGTCTAGTCCTATAGACAAATATTATAAATTAATTGCTCCGGTTTTATAAGTTCAGATTCAGTAGGATAAATTAGTATGCGCATAAGCTCCACCCACTCAGGTATACAACGAATAACATGTAAGTATCAGCTTCTCACATTGCAGGCTTGTATTTTTATTAATAAAATATCCACAGCGTCTGGTGTGAAAGATTAAACAAGAATACTATTTTTCTAACCAACCAGTTTCTAATATAGTACCTATTATAAACAATGTTACGTATAGTTTTATTAATCACCTATTTTTACTACCACCAGTAGAGATGTTACGCGACCAATTTGTTTGTTGGTCACTGTTTTACTTTAGCATACCACAAATATTTTGTTTATTTATAGTTACACAATAAAACAAATCTAGTTTATAAACATATAAAATAATATTTCATATACCATACAACAATTTGTAAAATCATTTTTAAGTTATAACCAATAATATTTACAAAATCATGTTTGTTTTAAACTTATAAACAATTTCCGAACAATAAACAAATAAATATGACTCACTTTTGATGATTTCAACAGCGCAATGACGATGACACCGGTGTAAATTATTTTCTCCGCACACAAAATAATGTAAAACACATTAAAAAATCACAATAAATTGCCAAAAACACAGCCAGACACAGCACTTCTCACGGCTAATCGACGACTGAATGCTGTAGTCTGTGCCTGTCCGCTCGGCGAAATATTTATTTTACAAGTTTATTCCGCTACTTGCTGCAGTTTAAAATGATTGATCAAATGTTTTTCATATATTTTTTAGATGAATCAATAGTATGTTTGCAACATGCGAATTTTAAATCACGATAAATGCGACTAACTTTTATTTTATTGGCAATCACAACAGTGAAAAATGATTGCAACAATTGATAATATTTACGTTGATTATAAAGTATAAACACTTCACAATATAAACACGACACCCTACTGGACTTAAAAACTGGTTTTTAAGATTCAATAGGGTGCAAAACAATGATTTCCATCAAAATTGGGTAAGCAAATTTAATGAAAACCACGAAAATAATATTTCTCTACATACAGAACAGCATGTAAAGTAAATTCTTCTTAAATAGCACTTCACAATATAAACACGGCACCCTACTGGTCTTAAAAACAGGTTTTCAAGATTCAATAGGGTGCAAAACAGTGATTTCCATCAAAATTGGCGAAGCAAATTTAATGAAAACCACGAAAATAATATTTCCCTACATACATAACAGCATAGGAAATGTATGTAAAGTAAATTCTTCTTAAATAGCACTTCACAATACACGGCACCCTACTGGACTTAAAATCTGTTTTTTAAGATTCAATAGGGTGCAAAACAGTGATTTCCATCAAAATTGGCGAAGCAAATTTAATGAAAACCACGAAAATAGTATTTCCCTACATACATAACAGCATGGGAAATGTATGTAAAGTAAATTCTTCTTAAATAGCACTTCACAATACACGGCACCCTACTGGACTTAAAATCTGTTTTTTAAGATTCAATAGGGTGCAAAACAATGATTTCCATCAAAATTGACTAAGCAAATTTAATGAAAACCACGAAAAAAACTGCCATCGGTACTGCTTGAGCCAAGAACTATGGTAACCATCGGAAGGGCTTGTGATGGTGTCTTCTAGCGGAAGTACAAAGGACCGTGTGGATTAAAAAGACCAAAACAGGTGGTGGTGTCCTTCATCAAATAGTTCCCTCTCGTAACCCTCAAAGTGGAACCTAAAACAGACCTGATTCCCCAAAGTTGGGTCCCTAATATTCGTCGCTTTAGCTAATCTGTTTGTTTCTTTTATTTATTCTTTTTATTGTTTCTTTATTTCTTTTTTTGTTTTTAAATTTATTCTTTAAATATTTTTTACCAATATTGCTTGGGGTTTGACGCCCAGATTTATTGAAATTTATATTTAGTGAATTAAGTTTTTTTGTTTTTTTGCGTATCAATTCTTTTTACGCTATTCAAATTCTTTTTTTAAATTGTTTTTTATGCTTTTTTGCGTATCGATTCTTTTTACGCTATTCAAATTCTTTTTTTTAAATTGTTTTTGTGCTTTTTTTGCGTATAGATTCTTTTTACGCTAATTCAAATTATTTTTTGTTGTTTAAATTTTGCTATTTTTCATATTGCCAAAAAGAAGAGACGTCATGCTCTTGTGTATTACTCTAAATTAGTGCGCAAACTCATGTTTGTGTTTATTTTACACTGGAAAGACAAATGCCTATCACACTTAGTACCCTAGGGTCAAAAGTGGTAAATAACCCCAAGAGATTTCTAAAATACAAAGTGATCAAACATATGCCTTTTCGTGAAAATGAGTTATGTTGGTGTAAAATGCGTAAATTCCGATGGAACCTCGGAACGACATCCTTCTCTCATGGAACTTGGGCGGAATGATTTTTTGCTCCAAATTGATTAAAATGAGATCCTTCTATCATGGTATATTATTGGAATAATTTTTAATAGAGTATACAAAATTATTTAGAAAACCTTGCAAACCTGAAATCAATTTTAAGTTAAGTTTTTAAGATTCATTATGGTGCAAAACAATGATTTCCATCAAAATTGGCTAAGCAAATTTAATGAAAACCACGAAAATAATATTTCCCTACATACATAATAGCATAGAAAATGTATGTAAAGTAAATTCTTCTTAAATAGCACTTCACAATATATACACGGCACCCTACTTGTCTTAAAAACTGAATTTCAAGATTCAATAGGGTGCAAAACAGTGATTTCCATCAAAATTGTCTAAGCAAATTTAATGAAAACCACGAAAAATATTTCTCTACATACATAACAGCATGAGAAATGTATGTAAAGTAAATTCTTCTAAAATAGCACTTCACAATACACGGCACCCTACTGGTCTTAAAAACTGGTTTTTAAGATTCAATAGGGTGCAAAACAGTGATTTCCATCAAAATTGACTAAGCAAATTTAATGAAAACCACGAAAATAATATTTCTCTACATACATAACAGCATGGGAAATGTATGTAAAGTAAATTCTTCTTAAATAGCACTTCACAATACACGGCACCCTACTGGACTTAAAATCTATTTTTTAAGATTCAATAGGGTGCAAAACAATGATTTCCATCAAAATTGGCTAAGCAAATTTAATTCTAGCGGAAGTACAAAGGACCGTGTGGATTAAAAAGACCAAAACAGGTGGTGGTGTCCTTCATCAAATAGTTCCCTCTCGTAACCCTCAAAGTGGAACCTAAAACAGACCTGATTCCCCAAAGTTGGGTCCCTAATATTCGTCGCTTTAGCTAATCTGTTTGTTTCTTTTATTTATTCTTTTTTTTGTTTCTTTATTTCTTTTTTTGTTTTTAAATTTATTCTTTTAATATTTTTTACCAATATTGCTTGGGTTTTGACGCCCAGATTTTTTGAAATTTATATTTAGTGAATTAAGTTTTTTTTGTTTTTTTTGCGTATAGATTCTTTTTACGCTATTCAAATTCTTTTTTTTATTGTTTTTTGTGCTTTTTTGCGTATCGATTCTTTTTACGCTATTCAAATTCTTTTTTTATTGTTTTTTGTGCTTTTTTGCGTATCGATTCTTTTTACGCTAATTCAAATTCTTTTTTGTTGTTTAAATTTTGCTATTTTTCGTATTGCCAAAAAGAAGAGACGTCATGCTCTTGTGTATTACTCTAAATTAGTGCGCAAACTAATGTTTGTGTTTATTGTACATTGGAAAGACAAATGCCTTTCACACTTAGTACTCTAAGGTCAAAAGTGGTAAATTACCGCAAGAGATTTATAAAATACAAAGTGATCAAACATTTGCTCTTCCGTGAAAATGAGTTATGTTGGTGTAAAATGCATAAATGCCGATGGTAACTTCATGGAACTTGGGCGGAATGATCTTTTCTCCAAATTGATTAAAATGACATCCTTCTATCATGGTCTATTATTGGAATAATTTTTTAATAGAGTATACAAAATTATTTATAAAACCTTGCAAACCTGAAATCAATTGCGTTAATTTTTCTATAATTTAATACTTAGATACTGAATGTTTTCATTTAATACTTACTGAATATTTATTTTATCTTACTGAATATTTATTTATAAGTAGAAACTGATTTCTCTTATAATATAAGTATCGTTGAATTTTTTCCAACTCTCCCCAATAAATAAACCAAATCCCTACCCATGTCTCAATTTTCCCAACCAGTTATATTTCCCCAAAATAACATGAAAATAACACAAACATTAGTAGGTCAACAAGACCTTTACAAAAAAACTATAACTAATTCCTTCTTAAAAGAAAATCTTCATGTTTGGAACTAACATCGAATGTGAAAGAGCCAAAGTACCGTGGTATCCCCCATCGGAAGGCTTGGGACGGTGCCCTATCAGAAAGGCCTAGGAGACCTCAGCGAAAGGACCAAAGACCGTGGTGGTGTCCCTCATCGAAGGTTCCCCTCGAAATCTACGAAGTGGTATTCTGAAACACACCTGATTCCCCAATGTTATGGGTCCCTAATGTTCGTCGTTTTAGCTAAGCTGTTCGTTTCTTTTCTTTTTTGTCTTTAATTTCATTCTTTTCTTTTTTATATTAATTTTTTAACCAATTGATGTCTGGGTTTTGACGCCCAGAATTATTGAAATTAATATTTTGTGAATTTGGTTATTTTTTTGCGTATCGATTATTTTTACGCTAATTCAAATTCTTTTTTGTTATTGTTTATATTTTGTTATTTTTTGTTTCATTGTTTATTTCATTCTTTTCATTTTGATATTAATTTTTTAACCAATTGATGTTTGGGTTTTGTCGCCCAGAATTATTGAAATTTATATTTTGTGAATTTAGTTTTTTTTGTTCTTTTTTGCGTATCGATTCTTTTTACGCTAATTCAAATTCTTTTTTGTTATTGTTTATATTTTGTTATTTTTTATGTTGCCTGCTACTTTAAATTAGTGCGCAAACTCATGTTTGTGTTTATTGTAAAATGGAAAGACAAATGCCTTTCACACTTAGTACCTTAGGGTCAAAAGTGGTAAGAGATTTCTAAAATACAAAGTGATCAAACATTTGTCCTTCCGTGAAGTAGAGTTATGTTGGTGTAAAATGTGTAAATGCCGATGGTAACTTCGGAACGACATCCTTCTCTCATGGAACTTGGGTGGAACGACCTTTTCTCCAAATGGATTAAAATGACATCCTTCTATCATGGTATATGTATTATTGGAATAATTTTTTAATGGAACATTAACTGTCTGTATGTAATAATGCCTTCCTCTTATGGAACTTTGGTGGAACAATCTTTGACATCCTTCTATCATAGAATATTATTGGAATTAGGGTTACCAGACGTCCTATTTTTCCCGGACATGTCCTCTTTTTTAGGGTAGATGTCCGGGTCCGGTATATTTTTTCATACATTAAAATATTTCACTACTTATTATAAGTAGTGGGCACAATTTCATAATTTTTTTTACCACACTTAAGAAATTGGCATTTGATTCTGATTTTAGTCAGTGACAATTTTTATATTTGAATCCAATTTTTAGATAATCACAATATTCATGCTCTCAGTGGGATACGCTAGCAAATCGGACCACCATGAATAATTTCGGTACTTTATTTTGGTCGGCTATCTTGGCTTCGTGGCGACTGCAATAATTAATTTATTGGAGTAAGCTAGCATTGTACTTTTTCAAGATGTGTTTTGAATTTTTATTATTCCGCTTTATTTTTCACACTACCTCAGCAAAGCTGGGTACATTTGACCTGCCTCAGTGTCTTCCAAAAGGTGGCATGACAAAAAGGCTAGGCGCGGACGACAGCGCAGTATTGGATAAAGATATTAGAATTGCGTTGTTTAATCATAATCATGAACTTTGCTGTCCAAGTACAAAATTCTGTAGAAACCGTGCAGACCTACAACAATTAATTGCGTTAATTTTGCTGTAATTTAATACTTGGGTACTGAATGTTTACTTTTAATACTTACTGAATATTTAATTATAAGTAGAAAAGTATTTCTCTTATAATACCGTTGAATATTGCTCCCAAATTTCCCAATAAAGAAATAAAATCCTTACCCATGTCCCAATTTTCCCTACCAGTTTTATTTCCCCAAAATAACATGAAAATAACACAAATATTAGTAGGTCAACAAGACCTTTACAAAAAACTATAACTAATTTCTTCTTAAATGCTATTCTTCATTTTTGGGACTTTATGTAATTATGCCTTCCTCTCATGGAACTTGAGTGGAACGATATTTGACATCCTTCTATCATGGAATATCATAGAACAATTTTTCTAATGAAACCATAAATTGTCTGAATGTCCATTGTATACTTTATGTAATAATGATTGTCTCTTATGGAACTTGCATGGAACGATCTTTTCTTCAAATTAATATTGGAATAAGGTCCTTTAATTTGTCTGAATACTCATGGAAATAAATTATTATTATTATTTCGCTTTATTTTCTCACTACCTCAGCAAAGCTGGGTAAATTTGACCTGCCTCAGTGTCTTCCAAAGGTGGCATGACAAATAGGCTAGACGCGGACGAAAGCCCAGATGGTCAAGTTATTATTATTATTAAAAATGTTTGTCTAATTGAAATGATTTCCTTTTTTTTCTAATCAAATATCATTTATGGAATTCAATTGTATAAATCTCTTTTTAAACAGATGAATAAGGTTTTTCTACCATATAAAACTTAATGGACCAACTTATTTATGTTATGTAATTTAAATGCACTAAATCTATTTGAGGTTTTTCTACCATTATTGTAACGATGGTCTATTCTTATTCAATATTCTGGATTTTCATGAAACATTTATCTTTCATTAAATTTAAATACACATAATCTCTTTTTCAATCAATATTGGAATGTGATTTTTTACCATGGAACGATTATCTATTCAAATTATTGGAATAATATCCCAAAGTTAAATCGTCTGGATGTTCATTGCAAAACTTTGTAAAATTTGCATCTCTTCATAGATAATAAAATAATATCTTTCTAATTTATTCTAATAGAATGTACGTTATCATTATTGGATGAAAAACTTTGTAGAGGAACATTTTTATCTCATTTAGAGGATATAAGAATTGTGTTGTTTAATCATAATCATGAACTTTCTGTAGAAACCGTGCAGACCTACAACAATTAATTGCGTTAATTTTGCTGTAATTTAATACTTAGGTACTGCATGTTTACTTTTAATACTTACTGAATATTTATTTATAAGTAGAAACGTATTTCTCTTATAATACCTTTGGATTGTTCCCAACTTTTCCCAACAAATTAACAAAACCCCTACCCATGTCCAAATTTTCCCAATCAGTTTTATTTACTTAAAATTACATTAAAATGACACAAATATAATAGTAGGTCATCAAGACCTTTACAAAAAAACTATAACTAATTTCTTCTTAAATGAAAATCTTCATGTTTGGGCCTGACGTCGTGGTGTCCCCCATCGGAAGGGCTTGCGGCGGTGTCCCCCATCAGAGAGGCCTAGGAGACCTCAGCGGAAGGACCAAGGACCGTGTGGATTGAATAGACCAAAATGTGTCCCTCGTCAAATGGTTTCCCCACGAAACCCTCAAAATGGAAGTCTAAAACACACCTGATTCCCCAAAATTGGGTCCCTAATATTTTTAGTTTTAGCTAATCTGTTTCTTTTATTTATTATTTTTCTTTTCTTTTATTTAGTTTTTTGCGTATCGATTCTTTTTACGCTAATTCAAATTCTTTTTTGTAAATTTAGTTTTTTGTATTCTTTTTTGCGTATCAATTCTTTTTACGCTAATTCAAATTCTTTTTTGTAAATTTAGTTTTTTGTATTTTTTGCGTATCGATTCTTTTTACGCTAATTGCCAAAAGAAGAGACCTTATGCTCTTGTGTATTACTCTAAATTAGTGCGCAATGTTTGTGTTTATTGTACAGTGGAAAGACAAATGCCTTTCACACTTAATATCCTAGGGTCTGAAGTGGTAAGTTACCGCAAGAGAGTTCTATAATACAAAGTGATCAAACATTTGCCCTTCCGTGAAGATGAGTTATGTTAGTGTAAAATGCGCAAATGTTGCTGGTAACTTCGGGACGACATCCTTCTCTCATGGAACCTGGGTGGAACGACCTTTTCTTCAAATGGATTAAAATGACATCCTTCTATTATGGAACATTATTGGAACAATTTTTTTTAGTCGAATAGAAACTGTCTGAATGTCCATGGAAATTTATGTAATAATGCCTTCCTCTTATGAAACTTGAGTGGAACGATCTTTGACATCCTTCTATTGTGGAATATCATTGAAACGATTTTTTCTAATGGAAGCATAAACTGTCTGAATGTCCATGTATACTTTATGTAATAAGGCCTTTCTCTTATGGAACTTGCATGAAACGACCTTTCTTCAATTAATATTGGAATAAGGTCCTTTAATTTGTCTGAATACTCATGGAAATAAATTATTATTATTTCGCTTTATTTTCTCACTACCGCAGCAAAGCTGGGTAAATTTGACCTGCCTCAGTGTCTTCCAAAGGTGGCATGACAAATAGGCTAGGCGCGGACGAAAGCCCAGATAGTCAGGTATTATTAAAAATATTTTTCTAATTGATATGAATTGCGTTGTTTAATCACAATCATGAACTTTCTGTAGAAACCGTGCAGATCTACAACAATTAATTGCGTTAATTTTGCTATAATATAATATTTGGGAACTGAATGTTTATTTTAATACTTACTGAATATGTACTTATAAGTAGAAACGTATTTCTCTTATAAATTTCGTTGAATTGCTCCCAATTTTCCCCAATAAATAAACAAAATCCCTACCCATGTCCCAATTTTCCCAACCAGTTTTATTTACTTAAAATAACATGAAAATAACACAAATATTAGTAGGTCATCAAGACCTTTACAAAAAACTATAACTAATTTCTTCTTAAATGAAAATCTTCATGACTGACATCGAATATGGAAGGACCATGGACCGTGTGGATTGAATAGGCCAAAACAAGTGGTAGTTTCCTTCATCAAATGGTTCCCCCTCGAAACCCTAAAACACACCTGATTCCCCAGAGTTGGGTCCCTAATATTCGTCATTTTAGCTAATCTGTTTCTTTCTTTTATTTATTCTTTTTTTGTTACCTAATTTATTTATTTTTTATTTGCGTATCGATTCTTTTTACGCTAATTCAAATTCTTTTTAGAAAATTTAGTTTTTTGTATTCTTTTTTTTGCGTATAGATTCTTTTTACGCTAATTCAAATTCTTTTTTGTAAATTTAGTTTTTTTTATTCTTTTTTTGCGTATCAATTCTTTTTACGCTAATTCAAATTCTTTTTTTGTTTAAATTTTGCTATATTTCGTATTGCCAAAAAGAAGAGACCTCTTGTGTATTACTATAAATTAGTGCGAAAACTCAGGTTGTGTTTAATGTACAATGGAAAGGCAAATGCCTTTCACACTTGGTACCCTAGGATCTGAAGTGGTAAGTTACCGCAAGAGATTTCTAAAATACAAAGTGATCAAACATTTGCCCTTCCGTGAAGATGAGTTATGTTGGTGTAAAATGAGTAAATGTTGATGATAACTTCGGAACGACATCCTTCGCTCATGGAACCTTTTTTCCAAATGGGTTAAAATAACATCCTTCTATTATGGAATATTACTGGAATCATTTTTTATAATGGAACTCTCTGACTGTTCATGGAAACTTTATGTAATAATGCCTTGTTCTTATGGATTTGGGTAGAACGATCTTTGACATTCTTCTATCATGGAATATCATTGGAACAATTTTTGTAATGGAATGACAATTGCCTGAATGCTCATGGAAACTTTAAGTAGAAACGTATCTTCTCCTGAAAACCCTGTACTTAAAGCTAATTTCATTACATTGAAAAATCTCAGAGAAATGCAATAGTTTAATTTAAGTTCAGTTTTCTCCTATCTCTGAGACAACTTTATGGGGTCATACAATCATTATACATCATTTCGATCATTTTAAAGCTGTATTCTTTTTATCTTCACCTGAAAATTCTATTCGTCGTCTAATACCTAACAACCTTTCAGCAGTTTCAGTATTGCCACTATCGCAAGCCGCTATGTACAAAATTTAAATACAAACACAAATACATATGAAATGAGCACACGTTGAAGATTCATTTACATTCGAAACCCTTCCTTCCTAAAAATGATGACTAAACTACATAGACTTATGCAAATTCAATGCTAGTTAGTATTTATCGCAACGTATTTTAGGACAAACAGTTGCGAACTTAATTGAGTCAGCACCGGATACTCAATTCACATGCAAGTGTGTTTGTATTTGAGTGTTGCACACTTAGACTTACTTAGTAACAATATTAACCAGCTGAAAGGCTACGATTAGAGTTCTTTGTCAATTTTATATCCATTTAACAAGTACTATTTTGTGTATTTATATTATTATTTATTAATTTCACGTGTTGATGTTCTGAGTATTGAGCTCAGAATTTAAAAGGTAACCGCATCCCGGCGGTCACCTGACCACCCATCCTCCACACCGTGCACAAGTTACTAAATCTAAGCGCCGTCTTATTTTCTTAATTAAAGTTAGTTTGACCTAAAAACGTTCTTAAAAGCTAATTTTATGACAATGAATCTCTCTCTATGGACTCGTACAATAATTTGTATTGAACTGATTGTAAATTATTGTTGGATTCCATAAAATTATCTCAAAATAGAGGGAATAGTTACATTTTTTAAAGAACACTGAAGAATTTAATTAAGTTACTACAAACTAATGTGTTCTATTTTCTTGTCCTGAAAACGTTCTTAAAAGCTAATTTTATGACAATGAATCTCTCTCTGAGACAAATTTATGGACTCGTCTATTTTCTTCTCCTGAAAACGTTCTTAAAAGCTAATTTTATGACAATGAATCTCTCTCTGAGACAATTTTATGGACTCGTCTATTTTCTTCTCCTGAAAACGTTCTTAAAAGCTAATTTTATGACAATGAATTTCTCTCTGAGACAATTTTATGGACTCGTACAATAATTTTACATAATGTGTTCTATTTTCTTGTCCTGAAAACGTTCTTAAAAGCTAATTTTATGACAATGAATCTCTCTCTGAGACAATTTTATGGACTCGTCTATTTTCTTCTCCTGAAAACGTTCTTAAAAGCTAATTTTATGACAATGAATCTCTCTCTGAGACAATTTTATGGACTCGTCTATTTTCTTCTCCTGAAAACGTTCTTAAAAGCTAATTTTATGACAATGAATCTCTTTCTGAGACAATTTTATGGACTCGTCTATTTTCTTCTCCTGAAAACGTTCTTAAAAGCTAATTTTATGACAATGAATTTCTCTCTGAGACAATTTTATGGACTCGTACAATAATTTTACATAATGTGTTCTATTTTCTTGTCCTGAAAACGTTCTTAAAAGCTAATTTTATGACAATGAATCTCTCTCTGAGACAATTTTATGGACTCGTCTATTTTCTTCTCCTGAAAACGTTCTTAAAAGCTAATTTTATGACAATGAATCTCTCTCTGAGACAATTTTATGGACTCGTCTATTTTCTTCTCCTGAAAACGTTCTTAAAAGCTAATTTTATGACAATGAATCTCTCTCTGAGACAATTTTATGGACTCGTCTATTTTCTTCTCCTGAAAACGTTCTTAAAAGCTAATTTTATGACAATGAATCTCTCTCTGAGACAATTTTATGGACTCGTCTATTTTCTTCTCCTGAAAACGTTCTTAAAAGCTAATTTTTTGACAATGAATCTCTCTCTGAGACAATTTTATGGACTCGTCTATTTTCTTCTCCTGAAAACGTTCTTAAAAGCTAATTTTATGACAATGAATCTCTCTCTGAGACAATTTTATGGACTCGTCTATTTTCTTCTCCTGAAAACGTTCTTAAAAGCTAATTTTATGACAATGAATCTCTCTCTGAGACAATTTTATGGACTCGTACAATAATTTTACATAATGTGTTCTATTTTCTTGTCCTGAAAACGTTCTTAAATGCTAATTTTATGACAATGAATCTCTCTCTGAGACAATTTTATGGACTCGTCTATTTTCTTCTCCTGAAAACGTTCTTAAAAGCTAATTTTATGACAATGAATCTCTCTCTGAGACAATTTTATGGACTCGTCTATTTTCTTGTCCTGAAAACGTTCTTAAAAGCTAATTTTATGACAATGAATCTCTCTCTGAGACAATTTTATGGACTCGTACAATAATTTTACATAATGTGTTCTATTTTCTTGTTCTGAAAACGTTGTTAAAAGCTATTTTTATGACAATGAATCTCAGCAGTTTCAAAATTGTCCTATCGCAAGCCACTATGTACAACATTGAAGTACAAACACAAATACATATGAAATGAGCACACGTTGAAGATTCATTTCCATTCGAAACATTCCTTCCTAAAAGGCGCATCAATATTCTCTAACAGCGTCAGACTGAAACGGTCGGCTTATGATCAACCAACAACCAACCTCCTTTATGGGGACAGAGCTGGGATTAGAGATGGCCTAAAGCACCCTATGCCCTACATATGTAGAGCCCTTCGGCTGATTTACAAGACGGAATAGAACCCGCATTTTACATTTTAGGACAAATATTGCGAACTTGATTGAATCAGCTCCGGATACTCAATTCACATGTAAGTGTGTTTATATTTGAGTGTTGCACACTAAGACTTACTTAGTAACAATAATTAGCCGCTGAAAAGCTGGTCATGAAGTTTTTAATCAGTTTTGTAATTGCTGTGTTCTTTTTATTTTCTCCTGAGAACCTTGAACTTAAAACTAATTTCATGACATTGGAAAATCTCAGAGAAATGCAAGCCTATCTTTGAGACAACTTAACACATCATTTAAATCGTTTTTGTAATTTGTATTAATCTACGTAAGATGTGCTCGTTTTTTCTTCTCCTGAAAACTTTATACTTATAATTTAATTACAATGAACAATCTCAGAAATGAATAACGACATCTAATGTTTGGGGTTTCGTCTAACTAACAAGACGAGTCCCCAGAATTATGAATCTATGTTTTTACATTTTCAATCTCAGAGAATAATTATTTGTAGCCAACTTAATTAAATTCTTCAGTGTTGTTTAAAAAATGTAAGTATTCCCTCTATTTTGAGATAATTTGATGGAATCCTACAATAATTTACAATCAGATCAATACTAAAATCTATGTTTTAACATTTTATATCTCAGAGAGTAATTAGTTTGTAGTAACTTAATTAAATTCTTCAGTGTTCTTTAAAAAATGTAAGTATTCCCTCTATTTTGAGATAATTTTATGGAATCCTGCAATAATTTACAATCAGATCAATACTAAAATCTATGTTTTAACATTTTATATCTCAGAGAGTAATAAGTTTGTAGTAACTTAATTAAATTCTTCAGTGTTCTTTAAAAAATGTAAGTATTCCCTCTATTTTGAGATAATTTTATGGAATCCTGCAATAATTTACAATCAGATCAATACTAAAATCTATATTTTAACATTTTATATCTCAGAGAGTAATTAGTTTGTAGTAACTTAATTAAATTCTTCAGTGTTCTTTAAAAAATGTAAGTATTCCCTCTATTTTGAGATAATTTTATGGAATCCTGCAATAATATACAATCAGATCAATACTAAAATCTATGTTCTTACACTTTATATCTCAGAGGGTAATTAGTTTGTAGTAACTTAATTAAATTCTTCAGTGTTCTTTAAAAAATGTAAGTATTCCCTCTATTTTGAGATAATTTTATGGAATCCTGCAATAATTTACAATCAGATCAATACTAAAATCTATATTTTAACATTTTATATCTCAGAGAGTAATTAGTTTGTAGTAACTTAATTAAATTCTTCAGTGTTCTTTAAAAATGTAAGTATTCCCTCTATTTTGAGATAATTTTATGGAATCCTACAATAATTTACAATCAGATCAATACTAAAATCTATATTTTAACATTTTATATCTCAGAGAGTAATTAGTTTGTAGTAACTTAATTAAATTCTTCAGTGTTCTTTAAAAAATGTAAGTATTCCCTCTATTTTGAGATAATTTTATGGAATCCTACAATAATTTACAATCAGATCAATACTAAAATCTATATTTTATATCTCAGAGGGTAATTAGTTTCTTTGTAGTAACTTAATTAAATTCTTCAATGTTCTTTAAAAAATATTTTGAGATAATTTGATGGAATCCTACAATAATTTACAACAGTTCAATACTAAAATCTATATTTTAACATTTTATATCTCAGCGGGTAATTAGTTTGTAGTAACTTAATTTAATTCTTCAGTGTTTTCTGAAATATATACTATGCCTCCTCATCTGAGATAACATTGTGGAATCGTACAATTTTTTCAATCATTTCTATATTTTTGAAGCCATATTTTTTTAATATATCCTCTTCTTTATTATGGAAGCTAAAATATTATTTGAATTCATTAATACTTACTCCAATGTTTTCTTACGAGATAAGTAGAAACGATTTTTTCTTGAAATAAGTAACCTGTGGACACTCGATCGATCACTTTCGCGAAGACCGCGCATTTGAAGACCCTGTCTCAGATCGTCCGCGACCCAGGTCAGTCTGAGACAGAGCCACTCGTGTCTTCTTCGACACAGAGTCCTACCTAACCAGAAGCTAACCTGTCACCCTGTCTAGTATTATCAGCTAAAGGGTCGCCACCTGAAACACATCCTAGCCAGTGTGTGTCATATGTCGAGTGTGTTACGATCAAGGCCGGCCAAGATCGTTAATAATCAATACGTACACCCCAGCTTTGGTTGTTGTGCAATGCCGAAGCGACAACCGCAGCCGAGGTGTCCGGCACTAACCTCACAGCTGAAAAAAAACATACAAGTTATTTAGTACCACACATACCACCCCAGATACGGACGCGGACGAAAAAAGTTAACCTCAAACCCCATGTGCCCCCTCAAGTTGAGTGGTGGTCTGGTTTTATAGTGGAATCCGACCACTCGGGCCCGCAGTGGACTATTTCAGCAGGTGAAATAGGTGGGCATGAAACCACTCACTTTCACAGTGTTGTATTATTGTGTTGTGTAAGTATTTATTATTATTTTTATTTACTTAATCAAAGCACTGAGCTGCTATGTCTATTGTGCCAAGTATTTTTTTATTATTTATTATATTTTTATTTTGGGTTTACAGTGGGTGCAACATCTATGCTTATAAGTCCACCATAAACACAGAATATTTTATTAATTGTAATATTCAAATACATTTTATACTTTTGTTCCAAACACTTTTAAAAATATTTAATATTTATTCATATTTTATGTTGTTTGAAGAACCGAAATAATTTTGACAGATAGATTCTGGTGATTCTATTGGTTGTTACCTGCTGTTGTCAAGAGCGGTTTACACAAATAATTCAATTGTTGTCAATACTTGTCCATTATGCTTTCATTCTTTGTAAGTTCTGTGCGTTGTTTGTTGTTGTTGTCGTTGTCCAGATTTTACAATTATTATTTTCATTTGTGGACTATTGGCTCTTCATTTTAACATCTTTTGTGTAAACCAAACTCCTAAACCACTCCGCAATCAACTGTCAAAATTATTTCGTTATTTCAAACAGAAGTTTTTTTAAAGACCATGATTTGTTAGAACCAGGCATGTTTATCATTATTTACATATTCATGATCGTTGTTACATAATAGGTGATTAAAAAATTAACCCTTAGTGCACATCAGGCCAATCTTTTAATCACTAACATTTTTTGTTACGAATGTTAAAAGCATTTTTTTAGCTCTATCGATTAACTGCACTTATTACCTTTGTATATTTTATAATTATTTTATTTATATATTATTTTTAATTTTGTATTTTTGTAATAAGCATTAAATGCATGTATTTGCTTCATTATGCTTTATCAATTATTTGCTCTTGCTATCATTGTATATTTTATAATTATTATTTAATATTTTTAATATCGTATTTGAAATAAGCATTAAATGTATTTGCTTTATTGTATCCTTTATCGTACTTAGTATCTTTGTATATTTTATAATTATTATTATTTATATTATTTGTTTACTTTTTTGTAATAGGCACCCAATGTATTTGCTTTATTGCATATTTGTTATTTGTTATATTGTGTTTGATGTTTCATAATATGTATAATACAACACTGCTAATAGGTCACCACTGCGTCCGTAAAGTGTATTAAAATATATTCGCGTTTCAATGCAACAAAATTAATAAGTTAAAAAAATCAAGTCGCGAATATAATCACAAAAATCGAGTGTATTCGCGATTTTATGCTGATTCTTTCTCCTCCTTGGCCGTCATCTCCATGGATGGCTCGTCCTCCAGGTGGCGGTAACGACCTCCAGGTCGTCCAGGTGTTGAAGAAGACCTCCAGGTCCTCAAGGACTCCCGCAAGTCGTGCTATCGACCGTCAACTGTCTGTGAACCATGCTGTTCTAATTTCTAATCCCGAACAGAATTAGGAAAACATTGTTCACCAGCGGACGGTTCGCGACAGATTCTGAATCTGTGTCTACGTGCAGCCGGAAATAAAAAAACGGAAACTGACAATTGAAGCTAGAGCCAATAAGTTAGGATGAAACGAACACGCCCACCTTGTGCCCAAATGCCGTGAAAAAATGTTCTGATGCGATTTTTAATTATTTATCATTTGATCTGTTGTATAATAATTGTACCAATTATTTATCAATAAGTGTCAAAAAGTTCTGTGTATTTTAGTGTCATCATTATTTATTCTTGTATATTTCATTAATTCAAAGTTATATATTAAAATATTAATTTATTGTTTCACTATCAAAATTAATTGAATTTATTTGATGCCGTCTCATAATGACAACATTATAAGCCTCATTTTCAGGACTATAATAGCGTTCATTATAGGATAAGGACCATAATGAATCTAGTTATGGTACTCAGTACCATAATGAAATAACAAACAACTCGTTACTATGAAAGCAAGTAAGGAAGTTTCAAAAATAGCAAAACTGATTTGTTTGGATACCAAATAATTATTTTCCATTTGACTAATTTACGCCAGCAGACAAAATTTTGTATGTAATATAGATCGTGACCAATCATTATGGTACACGTCGTATTATCAAACTCGGCTTCGTCTCGTCTGATAATCTTCACGACTAGTACCATAATGATTGACCTTATGATCTTTATAACATAAATAAGTATTATTTAATTAATTTTGTAAAAATTAACAACCAAAATATTTAATTAAATTATTTATATGTCTGTCTCCTCTTGTTTCAAAATATAAACAACAAGAATACAAATATTACTAACTAATCAAAAGCATCCGTCATTTGTAAATATCATCTGAGGCTCAATTTTATTTCTCACCATTTTATTTAAAATCAAACAAAATTCCCATTCATAATCGCAAACGAAATTAATTAATTAATCTCTACATCAATTAATTTATCGACATTAATAGTTCACCTGGTTGGGATTTATAAAACTATTAATGTTGATAAATACAATACTAAGGAATTTATTTTGTATACAGGCTGGGGCCTAACCACCCCGTAAACAAAATAAAAACCATAGTTTACTAACTACTAAATTTTAATCGTGAATATATAACCAGTTTTTGATTTAAACAGGAATTTTTACTACTTTATTGATTCATTTATTTATTTAAATTATTTATTTATTTAAATTTTAGTTCTACGAATATTATGTTATTTATTTTACGCATTTCGAAAACGATGCGTTTTCATCATAAAGTATTATTTGAGCATCTAAACATTTACAAGGTTGACACCTTTGTAAAGTAAATAACTAACTAACAACCCAATCACTGAAATAAATTTATAGTTACTCAAAACACAAATCAATTCAAGTATAAAGAAGAGACAAGCATAATTTTATTTAAATTTAAATACTATATTTTAAAAATTAATCGTTCAAGTTAAAAATTCTGTATTCGCAGGTTAAAATGTTTTTAAGTGTTGTGTTTTCTTTTTCAAGTGTATGTATTAGTGTTGAAATCATTTATTCATCGTTGAAAACATCAGAACAATTCGATCACAACATTTGTATGTATTTCCCAGCAAATTATTTTGTGAGTTCAAGCTTTATCTGTTAGTTAGTTAGTTAGTTACTAATTTATCCATCAGTTTAATTGAAGTAGCTTGCGCTCACATCTAAACACATAGTTATACATAGTTCATGTAATGAGAGAAGACTGCCGAAGTTCTAATTTGAAATAAAAATACAAATTTAATATTTTAAAACTGCTCATAATAAAGTTAAATTCAGTATATTTGAATGATAAATACGCGTATGTTAAATAACCATGTGTTCTAATAATACGAGTTTGAAAAGACAAAATTAATTATTTGTTCATGATAGACAATCTTCGGCTGTCATCTCTCATCTCATTTTACATTACAAGTTTACATTTACAAAATGTTCTATTTGGTTTTATTTCGTTGTATTTGTATCTTTATTTATTTATTTCAACATTGTTATTACATTTGGTAATCTTAAATAATACCCTGAATTTACTGGGAAACACAAGACACAAGAAATAATAAAAATCACTCACCTCTTATTACGTCCATACGGCACACCGGACTCCACCGTTAAGCATCTGTCCTATAACAAACAAAAACAAAATTAGTTACTAAGTTACTTCAGAAAATTGGTAAACAAAATTTATTTGATTTAAAATATTGCTCAAAATTCAATTATTTTACTAATACCAAGAACACTGAAGAATTTTAGTTACTTTAATTATTCTATACCAAGATCTCTACCTTGTTACTTCAGAAAATTGGTAAAATTTATTTTATTTTTGCTCTAATTTCAATTTAAATTATACTACTAATACCAATATCTGTAGTTCAACAACTAATATTAATTGTTAAAAAAAAAACTGTAGAATCTAGCTACTTTAATTATTATTTACTACTTTGTTACTTCAAAAAATTGGTAAACAAAATTTATAGGTACATGGATTCACGAAAGAGGTTAGCGCTATCAACAGATTTCAGTTCTGACTTAAAGATATGTTCATATTTAAAGATTTAAACAATGAAGACTAAAATTCAAGTAAATGGTGAAAACAATAATTCATTTTTGTGAATCTAGTAGAAATATAAAAGTATCTTACCGGTTTGCCGCATGTCCGATGCTTCAGGAACACTGGAACTCTGCAACTCGAACCGGAACAACCCTCTATTTTATTTATTTTCAAATCATTTTACAACTTTGGATTATTATCTCGAACTGCAACAACCCTTGTTTCTTCTATTTACAACTTCAAATGGTTCTGCATTTTTTGATTATTGGTATTTCTCGCAAAATCTTTAATCTGTTAACAAAATAACAATCAATTAGTATCAAACCAATCTTTAGACTTGAATCGAGTTCACATAAGCATTTAGTTTACGTTTAAGAAAGTTTGAATACATCTAACTAAATACGAGCATTCAGTGCTTGAAATTGGGACATGTGAATGCTCGTATTTTAATTTCTTAAACGTAAACATTAATGTTAACCTTAAAACTAAATGCTTATGTGAATGTGGTTTTAAATGTTTTAATTTATAAGATATTTTCTGCACGGCAGAGCACATATCCCCTAAAATAGGGAACAAGAACCCATGAGTAATTTGCAATTGACTCACCATTCCATTTCCCCGAATTCAGCAGTGGGAAGTCCGAATAGTCCTGATACATTTTACCGATTGTTATCTAAAACTATTTTTATTTTTAATATTGACTTCAAATATCTAAAGCCTCATTCACATAAGCCTTTAGTTTAAGATTTACATTATGTTTACGTTTACAAAAGTTTAAATTCATGTAACTAAATACGAGTATTCACACTTTCCACTTTCAAGCACTGTGAATGCTCGTATTTAGTTAGATGAACGTAAACATAAATGTAAACCTTAAAACTAAACGCTTTTGTGAATGAGGCTTAAGTTAATTTAATAAAAATTTGGTTGAAAAACAAATATTATAGTTAAAATGAAAGTCTAAACTTACGTTGATTTCTTCCGATGTTCGGATCTTCAAACTGAAAATTTTGTTGCAAGTTTTTCGGCGTTAAATTTTTGTGGCCTCCAGTAAATTAGGCATCAAACGGCGTGAAAATAGTTATATTATTGATTACTAATCAATTTATCACTTGAAATTAACTTAAAACTTTCAATTTGTGTGAAAATGTCCAAACATGTCAAAGCTCGATCAACCATTTCATGACTTGCAATTTTTAGATGACGCTTTCTCTGATTGGTCGATTCAAGTGACGCGTTTTTCTAACGAATATTAATAAAATTTATTTAATTACCTGAAAATATATTTAATCAATCACCAAATAACATAAAAACAATAATTATTTAGTTTAAATTGAATCAACATCGCGAAAATAATTAATTAAATAATTTCTTACTTATCATTTATCAACATCCCGCCATTTTGGTCCATGTTTCTTCAATAGCAAAATTTTACAAGTTATTTTACATCCCGCACTATAAATTATATATCAAAATGATCGCCAGAAAATACTGAATCGATTTATATTACTTTTGATACGTGAATCGATAAATTTACCCCGGAAAACTTGTAAAATGTCCGAGTAAAAATCACCATCAACAAGTTATAAACAAGTGAAGACAGAAGAGAAGGACGTTATGTTTAACGGACGAAAGTCATGACATACTACGATTCCAAATTAGCTTTTAATTCAAATATTTTCAGTTAAATTTAAATTTTAATTAGTAATAAGTAAATAATTCAATATTGAAAGGAATTGATTAAAATGTTAAAATTATGTGTAATTAATATATTTTATAATTAAATAATATTTAAAAGAAAAATAATACGATAAATTGAAGAAATGTTTTTTGTACATATAAAGCCCCATTCGTATAAGCATTTAGTTTTAAGATTTACATTTATGTTTACGTTTAAGAAAGTTTAAGCCTCATTAAGTTTGAAAGTTTACATTTATATTTAAGTTTACGAAACATAGCATTCATATAATAAATTTAAAATAGCATTAGTACCTACGTGGTAAACATAATGCTAAAGTTTGGAGATTTCAAACTTTTGTAAAATGTTCGGATGCTCAAATAGTTTCATAAATTTAAACATTCTTCAACGTAAACATAAATGTAAACCATAAAGCTAAATGCTTATATGAATGAGGCTTTAAATTCATATAACTAAATACGAGCATTCACACTTGGCACTTTCAAGCACTGTAAATGCTCATATTTTGTTAGATGTATTCAAACTTTCTTAAACGTAAACATAAATCTAAACCTTATGTGAATGAGGTTTAAATAAAGTTGTTTCATAAAAACTAAAAAACAAATAGACAATACTGTATTTACCTTAGTTCGCTTTAATTCTTGCAGACATTTTCGGACGTTCTTCCAAGAAAATATTTACTTCTTAGTATTTTTAGCAATCAATGAATATTATGTAATGTACCTTAAAATACGTAACAAAAATTAATAATCCATGTTTAATGAATCTACTGCTTAAAATTGACTGTAAAATTGACTTTTAATTTGAATAGCAAAGCACAATAAATTTTTAGACTTGATTTTGACTCTTAGCATTTATTTTAAAACAGTTTTCTTATTATCTGATTGGCTAATAAATGTGAGACATTTTTTATCAGAAATAAGTACAAGTAACAACTATACATTAAAAAGATCCAAAAGAAAATTGAATTTGCGCAAAAATGACTTCAATGTAACCAGATTTTGATTATGTACGATTATACAGATAACAAAAACACTTTTATACACACGTTTATAAAAAATGTCAACAGAAATATTTCCGGAAATATAGCAACTAGACAATATTTCCAGGAATAAATGCGATTTGAAATTTTGTTTTCGTGTGTATTAAGGGGGTTTTATCGGTCAGCGCTGTTAGATCACAAATCCTCGTTATTTCAGATATCCGCGCTGACAGCCTATGTTTTATGAGCACATGTTGTCTCTATTTATCTAATTGCTATGTTTCGCTCCATTCATGTTTAGAAAATTCTCAATTTGATTGGCTAGCGCGCATGCAATTTTTAAATTTATTTAACAGATTACTCGACTACTATTTGAAAATTTTATATAATAATGTGATATAAACATTTAAATTTACAATGCAATCAAACTTACGAAGAGTTTTTCTCAGAATTATTGTTATTTAATTGTTTATAAATAATAATAACAATTTAAAAAATTCGACAACGTAGCTAGATTTTTACTGCCTTTATCTTTATACGGTATTTTTTTTAGATTTATAGGATTAATAGGTTGGGAGTAATTTGTTAAATACTTTTTTACTGTGATAAAAGCCCCTTAAGGCGCGTATTCATCTGAGCACGAACGGGGACGAGGCAAGGCGAGGCCGAACGTTCATACGTATGTGGACGTGTCACCGAGGCGCGGAAAACAGCATTCGGCTGTGCGACGCACGGTCCGAGGCAGTTCGGATGCCATCCGATGGAAGTCGGTACTTCAAAGAAAAATTTGATCAGATGTGGACGCCATTTGTTCGTTCAGCTTCTGCATGTATGGGATGGATCGGTGCCTCGTTCGTTGCCTCGCCAGACGTCGTACGTTTGCATATTCTACCGAACAAATTTACAAACGAGGCATCCGTTCGGCCTCGCCTTGCCTCGTTCCCGTTCGTGCTCAGATGTATACGCGCCTTTACAGCAATGCATGACAATACATTTTCTGGATATTTGAATCCATGCCGAGGGGAATTCGGAAAGAAAATCGCATTATTACTTATTTTTAAACAACGATGTTTATAATGTCTACAGAAATATTTCCGGAAATATAGCTACTAGACAATATTTCCAGAAACAAATGCGATTTTTATCAAAATTTTTAAATACCGTTTATACGGAAAAACTAATTCTATAAAGCTATAGATTCTTAAATATATTTTATGTAAATATTTAGTTTCCCCGTAGGAACGATATTGATATTTTTTGACGACAGTTTCCAGTACTTGTATTTCTGGAAACTTTTAAGGAAAACTTTCCTCGTGTGAACTGAGCATAATAAATGGATACCCGTGAAAATACAGCTGGTAATCAAACGCACAGTTGTTTAATCAACTCACATTAAACTGTAAGGCTGTCTCAACCAAAGCAAGTAGAAACCAGAGAGCGTTATTAAATAGCATATTATGCAATAAGTTTATGATAGCTTTTAATACGCGAGTATGAAATTTCACTCGCCATGGCTCGTATCGTAATTCATACGAGTGTATTAATAGCCATTATTCACGAGTTGCATACACTATTTTTTCTACTCTCATGCTTTTATTAAAACAAATATTCATTTGTATGAAATTTCCTTGGGTGTTCCATGAAAATCTGTACCGAAATAAATGTCATTCAAGTACAGACACTTATGGCCAGTTGCACCGCTTCCACTTAAATTTTAAGTTTTCCCTAAATGAACAATATCGAATGAAAATCACATTGTCAAAGATAGAAATAACATTGGTGTCATTAATTTGATTCGATATTTTTCATTTAACACTTAAGTGACACTTAAAATTTAAGTGGAGGCGGTGCAAATGGCCATAAATAAGTAAATTAAAGCATGGGAGTAGAAAAACAGTATTTTTACTGAGAAATCATTTATAAAATAGTATAAACAATAAAGCCCCAATCACGGCCCGAGATTTGTGAAGTCTATCATATGGCAATATGTACTTACGTTCACATAACTGAAATTTGGTGTTGTGAACGCAAGTACACATTGCCGTATGACAAACTTCACAAATTTCGTCAATTTCTCCAAATTTCGGGCTGAGAATGCAGCCTAACTTGTATGATAAGTAACTCACGAGGGCGAAGGCTGAGTGAGATAATTTTCTCGAGTAGGTCATTCCTTTTTGCCCACGTGGGAAGTATAACGTTTTATCCAACACCTCTTAATAACTGCTTAAATATTTTTTAAATATTAAGTTTCATCGTTTCTATAGTGACTTCCAACAAGCAAAGTAACAATTTACCCACAAGTGAGTATAATTTTGATCAAGGCAATTTTTGTGGGTAATTTTGTACTTTGCTTGTTTAAAATCACCATAGTTATGATGCTTTTATTAAGAGGTGTTGGATAAACAAAATAACTATTCTATCTGACAAAGAAAATAAATAATATGCATCTAAAGTTGCTACTTACACTTACATTTTTATGAAAGACCATTTTTCATAATTCGCTGTCAACCAAGTACACATTGCCATATTATAGACATCACAAATTTCGTCAATTTCTCCAAATTTCGGGCTGAAAGATTTACAGATTACAAGATTTATTTTAGTTAGAATTAAAATCAATAAATTTCTCAAATAAAAAATACATGGGGCCGATTTCAGCACCCAGCGCTCTTCTCTAAGTTAAAGAAGCTTCTCTAAAAATAACAAAAAGAAACACATGCTTCCATCCGTAAATAAAAAGACATAAAACGATGTTTCCAGCATAATTAGAGAAGCTCATTAGCTTAAAAGCCTCATTCCCATAAGAATTTCTAGATTCAGAGCTACCAGAGCTACCAGAGCGAACAAAAATACAATGCCGAATTCAGCACTCTTTAAGGTTTACATTTATGTTTGCGTTTAAGAAAGTTTAAATTCATGTAACTAAATACGAACATTCACAGTGCTGAAAAGTGGGAAGTGTGAATGCTCGTATTTAGTTATATGAATTTAAACTTTCTTAAACGCAAACATAAATGTAAACCTTAAAGAGTGCTGAATTCGGCATTGTATTTTTGTTCGCTTGAACTAAATAACTAATTTAAAGCCTCGTTCACATGTGTTTAATTTTGAAATTTACATTAGTGTTTACATTTAACAATGTTTAAATTCATGTAACTATACGAGCATTCGCAATTTTCAAGCACTAAAATTTGAAAACTCTAAACTTAAGGTTTATATTTTCCACTTACTAAAGCTACTTTATGGTTTATGATGTGAATGCTACGTTTCTTAAACGTAAATGTAAACCTTCAAACTAAATGTTTATGTGAATTATGCTTAACTACTAAAGAAAATTAAATAATATGCATCTAAAGTTGCTACCTACATTTTTATCAATGTCATTCTTCAGATACTTGTTGTCAACCAAGTTTATAACATTAATTATATCGGCAAATACTTCATTAAGTATTATAATAAATCCCTCGTCAAAATCCTTAATTATTTCTGCAATAAAATCTTGTTTAAACAAGCTCAGTTCTCATCCAACACCAAGTCGAAACTCGACCTAAAATACAGAGTAAATAGTGACTCACATCAAGATCGTACCTGTCTTAAAAAGTTTGAACAAAGTTTTTCATACTTAATTGAAAGGTACACCCAACAAATTATACATCAAAATGATCGTCAAAGTGTGAAGAATCGTCTGATAATACTGTCAAGTCTTATTGATGATCCGTTTCCTCAAAATTGGGGTACATTTCACGAGCAAGTTCAACTAGTTGTTTTCGTTGTTTTCTTCGCGAAGGCGGTAAACAACTGCTAAGCTAAGGGTGCCAACTACCTAAAGTAGTAATGCACTAGTAAGAGAGAGATAGCTGCAAGGCGCTTAAGTTAAACTTTCAAGTATTTATTTTTATCATCTTTTGAAGAGATTCAAACAATTTGTATTTAAATATTGCCTAATATTCAATTAATTATTTATTGAAATTTTGAGAATATTTATTTTGTGTCTTAACAAGTGCCCAATTTGTATTGTACACAAAATAAATATTACAGTTGGTTAAGCATTTAGTTTTAAGGTTTACATTTATGTTTACGTTTAAAAAAGTTTAAATTTATGTAATTGAATACATCCCACTTTTAAGCACTGTGAATGCTTGTATTTACTTAGATGATTCAAACTTTCTTAAACGTAAACATAAATGTAAACCTTAAAGCTAAATGCTTAAGTGAATGCAGCATTGCTGTATTATATTTGGAAAATGATAAAATTAAGTATTTATTTCTTACCATCTTATGTAAGTAGACTTTTTTGTATAAATCAATTCCTATTTAAATATTGCTAAGTAATCAACTCGGTAATCAACTTTGTGTTTAATAAAAATGTTTCAAATATTTATTTTGTGTATAATACAAAGTGCCCAATTTGTATTATACACAATATAAATACTATAGTTTATTGTTGTTTCAATTTGGAAAATAATTTCAATTTAAATAGGAATTTCTGCTGCAACTTTTTGAAGATTTTGAACCACACAACAATAATACAATTTTTCACATATTGATTTTGTGTATAATACAAAGTGTCCAATTTGTATTATACACAATATAAATACTATAGTTTATTGTTGTTTCAATTTGGAATATAATTTCAATTTAAATATGAATTTCTGCTGCAACTTTTTGAAGATTTTGAACCACACAACAATAAAACAATTTTTCACTAATATTTTGCTTAAAACATGATAAATTATTATAAAAAACGTAAGAATAATTATTTAATAGATGTTTTTCACTATTTTTGAATCCATTCTCACAGTTTCTATGGTAATTATTAATAATTATTTGTAACAATACCGCAGTTCATACTGACAATTATTAAAAACAAATGAATTATTATGAAGCTGCGTTTTTTGTCGCACAAATTAATATTTTGTAATAATTATTAAACTTATATTAACATAATTTGTACGTTAAAATATGGAGACGTATATCTTAATAAATTTTATATAAATATTTAAATGCAAGACGCAAATTTTGCATAAACAGTTCATTGAAATAATATTATTATTTCTTACTATTTGATGTACCATTACCATAATAAATACCTATTTGTTTACTTGTTTACGACTTATTTAATATTAAATATTAATTTTTGTTTGATTTAAATTTATTTATACCTTTCTGATTTCTGAAGATCTCTGCCATTTCTTGCACTTAACAATTTCACATTTATTTACAAATATTTTGTTTTTCACATGATAATTATTATCTCAATCGATAGAATAATGATTATAGTAATGTTTTTAATCAATTTTGACTCGCGATTTATAGTTTTTAAGCTTTATTTCTTATAATTAGTAGCAACAATTCTTGCACTTCGATATTGTGACAAACAAAAACAAATGAATTACTTCGCAACCACCGTGTAGTGGAGATAAATCACGGCCGCCTACCATCCGTTTTCCAGAAAATTATTTTATTATCTTAAAACGAATTAATAAAATATCTAAAAAGTACAAATGGGCATCCTTTGAGGATAAAACAAAGTTTAATTTTTATTATTTATTTAATATATTACAAAAAAACATTAATAATTATTTATTAGGTAAATACAGAATCAATTTTGATACCTAATGAATTTTTAGCAAGTTTTAAAATAAACACGAAAGGATAAAGTTTTATTTATTTATTAAATAAATACATACAATCATGTCATATTTTTCAACAAATATAATTTACAATATCTTCTTATAACAAAAATTTCATATACATTTTTGACTTTATATATTATAAAGTTATTTAAAATTGAAACAATAAATTACAAAATAATAGTATTATGAAACATCTCAGGAACTGGCATATAACAAAATTAAATAATATCTTCCTGTATAAATAATAATTGCCATCCCAACCTTCAGATAAACAAGTTACCCATCAGATAACTATACAATTCCCAACTAAACTAAAAAACTAATCAACATTCAATACTCCTGTACAAAATTTCAACATATTTGTTATTGACAAACGACAAAGCTATCGCCTACATTCTCATTGTTATATTTGTTATCCTGTGCGCATTGAAGGCACAATGAATCGGAAATTTAAGGGGGGGGTCTCATCCTCAGTACACAAACCGCGCCAACTCATTCCATTTTCAAGTTTCAACCGCGTCGCTCGCGAAAATTACAGTCTGCCTGTTTTATTTTATACTGTTCAAGTGTTGGGAAAATGTGATAGTGAACTAGTAATCTTGAGGAAGAAATACACAATTTTTAGGTGAGTTAGAAGTTTTTGTTATTATGGGTAATAAAATGTTTTTAATTTGTTTGATGAGTGCAAAACTGTTTTATGTTTAATGTTTTGCCAGCATATTATGGGCAATTTTAAGCATGATATTGTTGCTCTATTTATCTATGAATAAATTCTGATTTGTGCTGAATTAGCCTGGCAATTTTAAAGACTGTCAACACTAAAAACCTATAAGTACCTATAACAGCTTAAGTTTGTGGAGCGTGAGTTTAATATGTTTTAGATTTGTTTATTTATTGTATCATAACAATTATACATATTTAAGTTATAATTCGTTCAATTGCTAAATGTTTTTTTAGTAATCATAAATACGTGTTTCACTAAAAACGAGTGTAACTCTTCAGTGGTTGCAGTTAATCCAGTATAGGCTTAGTATTTTTTTAAATACAGTACCAGAAAAGTGAATCTGCTTAAACATAATTTACTGACTGATATTATTTACACATTAATAATATTTTAATAATTTCAAGGATTTTAAAATTTATTCTACTGTAGTATAATAAAAATGTTATATGCTACCTGTAGCAAGATTTTGACAAAGAATAAATAAAAGTAATTTTAATTGGTAAACAAAACAAATTTAATAATAAATAAGATAAACCCGTCCATAAAGACACACTATTGTTTTATGAATATACATATAATCCAACACTATTGTATTATGAGTCTATTATTCAACATAACTGTCACAGGTCAACACACCAAAATGTGAGGTTGGGTTAATATTTAATGAATAAAAATTTGTAAAGCAATATTTTATTTAAAAAGTCGTAGATAAAACGTTGTATTTGACTCGCACATAGGTAATGGCTATAATTTACTCGGATGATTATAGACTCGCCTTCAGCTCGTGCATAACTTTCATCCTCTTGAATTATAGCCTACATTATGTGCTCGTTAAATAATATACTATTAAATTACACATCTAACTAGTTTATAAAGAAATACAAAATTTAATATCTGGTCATATTTAAAATATTAGATACCTATAAATGACTTATATTTCTCGGTAACAACCTGGTATTTTTTATTGTTAATAAGAAAATTAGAACAATTTATTATTATGTATATCAAGATCACCGTACTCCTTGGGTGTGACAGTCTCACATACTGTGCGATTACATGTGCGGTTACCAGCTCATTTATGGTTGTTAGTGGAGACTGGCGAGTAAGCACACCACATGATAGATTTTTGTGCAGTTGACTGAAATGTGTAAACGTAAACCTGAATTGGAAATCGAAAGTAAATTGTGGGATCAACAGTTGGCCACATAGCGCGCTCGGCTATGCGCCCTGCAAGTGCATTTCATTGTTTACTGTTTAAAAATGCATCGAGAATTGTGTGATTTGCTTACGCGCACAAATCTGTTATTATTTTTGAGGTGTGCGTAATTTGCGGACTTAAATATAGATTTGGCAACCGAATGCCCCAACAAGTAGTTGGTTATTGCCCAAGATTTCAGTGTCATAATCGGGACGGCTTTACAGATTTCCGGGCCGGGAATGGCTTCAACACCAATAAAAAAATCTGCTGTGGCCAGTACACGACCTCTCGCCAAATTCTGCTTATTCTACTAATCTCGAGACTACTCTAAAAATTAGTTTTACTTACATTTTAATAGTTTCATGTTCATGTAATACGTAAACGATAATGTAAACCAAGATGCAAGCAAAAGATGTCAACTGTACTGTCACTGTCAGAATAATTCAAATTTTATGTAGAAACAAATTTCATATCATGGACAACAAGATAGAATATGAATTATACTTTATTTTATTGTTAAATACTACCAGATTCAGCAAATTGTATTTATAATTACTGTACCCATAGAAAATTATAGTTTCTTTTATTTTTAATTGCAAAAATTGTTATAAATAAATAATGTACTAATATATTTAAGGAAAACTTTATAAAGGATCAAAAAGTACTACTTCCGGTTTGCGGATTTCTACCAAAATGTTATTCGGTGTTAAGATACTTATCAAAACCTTAAATATGAAATTTGGTTATAAACGGTTTGATACTTTTTAAGTTATCGTGGACGAAAAATCGTCGGTTCATACAAACACACACACACACACACACACACACACACACACACACACACACACACACACACACACACACACACACACACACACACACACACACACACACACACACACACACACACACACACACACACACACACACACACACACACACACACACACACACACACACACACACACACACACACACACACACACACACACACACACACACACACACACACACACACACACACACACACACACACACACACACACACACACACACACACACACACACACACACACACACACACACACACACACACACACACACACACACACACACACACACACACACACACACACACACACACACACACACACAGACATCATCGTGAAAATAGTAAATTCGTATTCTAGAGACCCTGACGTGCTTATCCACCAAAAACTCATACTCGAAAATTTTGACCCATTACAATACCTCTCTTATAGAATATGAGGCGAGAGGTAATTAATAGTAGGATTCTGTGAAAATCTGTAGTTGTTACAGATCTATAAAACTGGAAATATTAAACAAAATCGAAATGAAATTTATAAGCATATGAACATTTTTATATTTGTCAACAAATATTGATGTGATTTTGTTCAATATTTAAAGATTTACAAATTTGTAAAACTTACAGATTTGTACAGAATCCCACCATTAGAATGTTCATACACAGAACAATGCTACACCAGAAAATGCAAATCTAGATTAATAATATAGTGATTATTTATGTTAAAATCGACAATTATTATGGTTAGTCGTGATTCGTGAAGATTATCAGACGAGGCGAAGCCGAGTTTAATAACACGACGTGAACAATAATGATTGGTACTTAATAGTAAAAGTAGGCTATATGCGTTCATTTTTTGTACTTTAACATCAAGTGTAAATAAAGTAGCTCTTTATCAACACTTTATTTAAAATACATTACAAAACATAATGAAAAGGTAGATCTACCTATATGTACTATGATATTTATGAGAACATCTTTGCGAGTTGATATTTTAATACATAAATAAATTATTAATTATTATTTAACATTAAGTACAAAATATAATAATATATTGTACACGAAGATAAAGAGTTTTTATCGACTCGTGAAAGATAGTCCTTCGTCGCTCGAGAACTAACATTTTTCTCGTATCGATATCGATAAATGATCTTTTTATCGTTTTGTATAATAAATAACTATTATCTGCTAATGTAAATTAGTTAAAAAGTAAATAAATTATTTGGTATTGAACAAAAAATTTAAATCTAAAAAAATCTGGTATGCTATTTTTGAATGTTCTTTACTAGCTTCCTTAGCAACGAGTTTTGTTATTTAATTATGGTACTGAGTCCCATACTGGATCCATTATGGTCCTCGGCCTATAATGAATGCTATTATGGTCCTCAATTGGGGTTTATAACATGTATTTCTAGATTTGAATCTTCTTGTGCATGCATTTTCCTGTGCACAAATATTCTATAGAATTTTATTGTCTGATGTTATGGCCAGTCAAAAGAATATTTTCTAAATTTGAATCTTTCTGTGTTTGCATTTATGCTGAATCTAAAGTAATAATTCTAGATTTGAATTTTCCTGTGAATGAATTTTTGGATGTACCTATACTTCATTTCAGCTAAGAAAATAGCGTTGGGTTAGATAGGGCAATGATATTCTTGAATCTGATTGGTTGAAATGAGAGGTAGATTTACACTAGCAAACATTTTCATTTCCGTTAACATTACTTATACCTTCTTATTTTGAATTTCATAGTTACATCGAAGTACTACATTATTCTATAGATGACAGCTTTATTCACAAAACATAACTTATTTAAGATCGCATCAAATTTTGAACTAATAAAATGTGTGAGTGTAAAACTTACTGGCATTCGCAGTGCCATCTGCTATTTTCTTAGCTGAAATGAAGTATAGGTTAGGTATAACTCATAATTTTCTAGATTTGCATTTTTGTCATAGCATTTTCTTGTTTATGAATATTCTAGATTTGTATTGTCTGGTGTTGATTGGCAGCTCAAAAATTCTAAGTAGAAATAGATTCGCCAAATATTTATCTGCATTTCTCTCCATATGTTTATCTAAATTGTTCTAAATTTACCTAAACACGTGTTGTTATCTTCTGGCTGGGTAATTCTCACTTCTGTGCTAATTTTTGGATAATTCTTTCGTGAAGAATAAATGTTTTCAAACAATGTCAATGTTTGATATACGTAATAAGTCAATATTATGTGGCGCCCAATATTAATTAGCTAATATATGTGCGATTCTAATTTGGAACTTGGTAAATGGACTGAAAATAAAATGTGATGTCATCTGTCGAGATGATGTGTTTGCGACACTATTTTTGAAGCGCGAATGAGTATTTTTATTTTATAGTAAATACAGGCGACAAAAATAATTCGGGAATTACTGTTTCATTGTTACACAAAAATAATATTTTTTATTAAGGGCCTATTGCATGGCTTAATACTCATTGAAAAACGAGTAATTTTTGTGAGGATCTCAATCTAATACTGTTATACGTATGATGTTGAATTTTTGTATGTAGATTAAGGAAGAATACTAAAAGTGCGGAATCTTCAAAATCTTTAATTAATGTAATTAGTTTGGCTTAAATTGGGCGAAAATTGTACAAGTTTAGATATAATTTATGACAATTCTGTTGATAAAATTATAGTTTTATTGTTTTTCCGCCCTTTTTACACCTATGTTCTACACATTTTGTCTTTAAACTCAATGATAACTTTTATAGTTTATTCATGAGATCCTCACGAAATTCTAGTGTTTAATTCCTTTGTATCTCTAATTGTTGTTGGAACAATATAAAGTTTGAATTTTTCAATTCAACAATGCATTGTCGTTACTAATATAAAATTTCTTCTATTCCACTCCCTTTCGCCTTCCCCACTACTGCAGTTGCCCGAAACCAGCCCGAAACTCGTACTTTGCCGCATCCTGTCTAGACATCAACGATGTGTAATTGTAATGGCGGCCAAAAATAATAGATTCTTTGAATCTTTCTATTTACTATACGATTACTTATTAATATATTGCATGAATGTTTAATTTAAAAGAGAAAATCTTTTTTTGCAATCTTAAAAACATGATAAACAAATCACTTGAAAACTATGTCAGCCCATCTGCAAATTACCTACTAATAAATAATCTTGAAACGTGTCAGTGTTTCGAAACAAAAATTTATAAATAGCGTACATAAAACTAAGGTCAAGATCGCGAATGAACATACTTAAACTATAAAACATATTTGTTGTTTATTTTAAGGACAATACATTTTAAAGGTGTGGAAAAGAACAGCATTATTTCAAACTTCAAAGCCAATTTTCGCAACAGGATAACAAGTGCGAATTAATCCGTCAAATCAAAGTGATAAATATTTAATCTGCGCTGTCAAGTAGGCAATGGAATGATGCAAGGACCAATTTAACAATTGACCATCGCAGAGCACTTCCTAAAAAAATCGCGCGAACTACAATCTTAATCAGAGGAAATTACGCACTGCAAATAGAAAATTGCACTTGTTTGTCTTAGTTTTTACTTGCTAGATACGTCGCAATTTTTTAATTAATGGAATGTATTAATTAATGTAATTGGCATAATTTGACGAGTGTTTTACGGGACTATTGGGATTTTATTAGTGTGAGAATGTGAAGGAGGAAAACGTGTTTATTCGATAATTGGACGTCATGGGTGTCTGAGTTTAATGAAGAATTATTGACAGTAATTGTCAGATATGCAAGATGGGATGACAAAATATTTTGCACTTCATTTATTTTAATTTAAAAAGATGTATAGCTACTCTTGTTACTGCAATACTAGAATTTCAACAAGAGTAACTTACACTATTGATAAGAATTGAAATTTAACACGAAGGATAATTGTTAATGACTCTATTACTTTATACTGCGACGTCAGTTAAATTTCAGTATTTTAATTAATTTATAAAAAATTAAACAAAACTAACTCATACTGTTACCTATTATTATTATTATCATATATAATATCCCAAGTGCATGTCAAATTGTCGAAAATTGTCGACAATTACCTACATGCACGAGAAATATTCGAAGGACTATTTCCCGATTAAAATTTAGTCAAACGCTGTTTCTCTCATGAGAAATAAAACAAAATTTAAAAACTATCCTTTAAATTATTATGATAATTTGCACTAGTGCGAATTACCGATAATTTTTACTAGTGCAAAATTATCGTGTCAGACTTCTGATTGGCTTAAATTTTATGAGGGAAATAGTCATTACAATCTTCCAGTTTGCAGACCACTTATACAACAGCCTCATTCACATAGTTAAAATTCATTTAACTAAATACGAGCATTCATGTGTCCCACTTTCAAGCACTGTGAATGCTCATATTTAGTTAGATGTATTCAAACTTTCTTAAACGTAAACATAAATGTAAACCTTATGGTGTACGTCTACCTTTAGATTTTACAGCGTTACAGAGGTGTACGCCTTCCACGTTTACTTTATGATGTTTTTACATATGAGTGTATTAACAAAGGATGTCTTAATGCATCTATATTTTTATTTTTTGTCTTTGGCCTAGCAACTTGAAGTAAAAAAATTTTAAAATGACGTTTTTGCGGTTTTTTGTCATTATTTGATATGATTTTTTTCGGTCACTATAAATGGCCAGAAAAACTTAAAAAGCAAGAAGCTTTTTCGAATAATTTTTGTTTTACTTAGTCTCTTTAAAAAATAGTCATTATGGAAATACTGGAGCCATGTTTACAGTATTTTTCAACTTCAAAATGACATTACATAGCTAGGGTGCGGGAAAGTACGAGTTTCGGGCTGGGTTCGGGCAGCCGTAATAGTGGGGAAGAGAATGAAATAGAAAAATAGTAATTCGAAAAAAGGTAGACGAGCCCCTTAAAGCTTATTTGAATGAGGCTAAAGCCCGTTTTACATTACACTAAATCTTGAGCCAGATATTGTTCAATTTTTGAAACAATCTAAATTGTGTTGTATCATACAGCAAATTGTGTGAAATATCGCATTGCTTCGTAAATTGTCTGAAAAAATAGATAAGCGCGACTGCCAAATTATTATTATATGCGAACTGCGCAGAATCACAAACTATTGTAGTTAGGTAGGTATATAAAATTGTCTCAGTATAAAACAGAGTTCATTAAAAACAAAGCAATTTATTGCTCAAGATATTGTTCAATTTGTTGCGCAAATTCTTGTTCAACATTCAGCGTAGTGTAAAACTGCCATTATCGAAAAAAGGTAAAAAAAGGTTCAAGCTCTGCAGAGTTTCATTTAAGTAATTAAGAGATCTAAATATACATGCCGTGCTCAGGAATAATCAAACATTACATTAAAGTCGATCAGTGCGAAATGTTGCAGATTTCCTGGTCCTGATACGAGTAGATACCACAACCGATATCGCGGATAGCAGAACTTAAATACTTAACAGACCAGCGGAATTTGCGATTAGTTTGCGAGTTTATAGTCTGTTTGTTTCAAACCAAACGGTGTAAAATTAAATCGAATGGGGGACGGAGATTGAGATCGCAGTTGGAAATTAAGAATGCGGAACAGATTAAATTGATGATGATTTTATTAGGAGAAACAGTCATTTAAATTTATTTTGGGAGGTTGTGAATATAAAATGTACACTCAAATTTCGTAGGCATTTGATAAAAGCCGTACTTTCTACACTTGAATAAATAAACTGATATTAAGGATATCGACTCCACGTAGTTCAAGAACACGTGAAACACGCATGGAAACATTCGCCTAAAATACGTAAAAGCAGTCAAATACTCACGAAGTTTTTCAGATAAAGCAAAATTTCGTAAATTTATTTAGAATGAAGAATGGAACTAGTTTTATGCCGAGTTACATTTTCTAATAAATCTCTTAATCATAAAATAAAACATTTAAAAAATTGCACACTTTTTCATTAATTTTTTATATGGATTCCAAAGATTTTTTCAGAATTCTAACTGGGCCTAAACCTAGATTAGTTCTTTCACAAACATCTAGTACCTGTTTTACCTTCAAATTTTTAATATGCAATGAGTCAAGAAGAAACTGCTACACCTCTAAACACGCAATATTTTGTTATGAAGACGGGATCCTTTTGACAGGCAATCCTCAAAGAATCTTTAAAAAATCTATGTTGTTATACTCGTTTTCAGTAGAGATTTCAAGACAATTTCAGCAATTCACTAATAGTCCAAATAACAGAAAACAATCATATTGATTGTAATAATAATTAAAGATATAGGAATGCAATTCTGCTAATGAAGTTATGATCGTGTTTGTTTGTTCGATTACGTTAGTTCACTTGGGATTACGTGCTAGGTGTAAGTCGGTTATCAGCAGTCTTGAAGATGCTCTGATATGAGTAGAACGTTCCCGGGAATTGCCATCTTTCCTTATCGTCACAGTTTCTATATCACGTTTAACTGGTCCATGACATGAGTGGTGAATGTGTGATTTATTTGGTGATTCGATTAGTTAACTATTCCAATAATTGCACCTTTTTACATATTATTGACATAATATGGTTCTTTTATTTTCAATTTTGGAAATAATTGCTGAAAACTGTTTATGAATGAAGTTAGCAAATCTAAAGCTATTCTTTAGTGTGACTAACTGTTGCTACTGACGACCATCACTGCAGAAACACTAAAGCTAGATTCAGAGACCTACCCTTCGACCATAAATAGGCTAGACTAAGTACTGGTGCTTTTGTTTTGAAGCCAACATCTACGGTTCGGGGAGCGGTGTGGTGCCCCTATAACGAAGCACTGCGGGTTGCTGACACTGACATTCGAAGGTTGACGAAAGGTCGATGACTGACAGATATATTAATATTTGAACATATCTACAACATTTATTTATGTATTTCAAAATACTAGTTATTGTATTGAAATTCTAGGATTTTCAAAGAAATAAAAACAATTTTTTTATTAATGAACATACTATTTAATTTTATGAAAATATTATTGTTTTTGTACTATTTATACTTACACGTGAAATGTTACCACAGAGTCTTTATGGAATCTTTCCTTACAATTAGGAGCTGAACATGAACGAACCATTTTCAAAAGTGTAAAATGTATACGAACAAGTGTCAGATATCAAAATTACAACAAAACACAAATAAACAATATAATATATTATGCAGTTTTCATATACAAATGTCCACAAAAGTACAATCAAAACATCAAAACACTATTAAAGCCAAATAATGCTGAAACTAAAACCACGCCACGCTCACTTGACGTTTGTAAACAAGGAACGAACCTTCGACCAGCAATACACCTTTATGAAGGCATCACTATGTTGGCTTCAAAACATTGCCTACCATAGGTGGCGTATACTGTGTCTATCTTATTCATGGTCGAAGGACCTACCCAATTATAAGTAAAACCAACCAGTGCTCAACGCTCGCACTTATAATTATTTCAATTGGAATTTTCTGGAAGCGCTGGTTGGTTAACTTAGCACTTATACTTATGATTGGGTAGGTCTGAATCTAGCTTAACAGTTGTTAAATTACAGAATAAAGGTCCTGGTTCCAACTCAGTCAGGTACACATTTCATGTAACTGCACAAAAATCCTCATTTAGAGTATCGAATGACTTGACGGCTGCCACATTAAGTGGGGTAAAAAACGTGAAACAAATAAAAATCAGCACTGCGCATTAACAATAAATTATTCTTTTTCCATAAATCTTACAAATTTATTTCACTGGATCATTATCTTGAAGGCAGTAAACTCACAAATATTCCGAATAATCAGAAAATCAGTGAAAACCATAAAATGTGATGGTCAAACTAATGGCAAAGTAGGTCGGCGACCCACTAAATATTTTAGGACGAGGTCAAGGGTCAGGCGTCAATCTTAATCTCTCAGACGCTCTTGCTGCAACCTGAAACCCTGAAAATCGTTTTCAAGTTGAACGTTTTTATATATTTTTCTTCTTCTGCTGTTTTGATCGTAACGCATGGCGTGTGACATCTGACACTGACGTGACACACACTTGACTCGTTGCGTTGCATGTCACGTCAGACGTGAGGCCAGTGACGTGCAACGTGGCGGGGCTGGGATTGTATTGTAGAACACTTGATAAATCCAATAAGTGTCTCACTGCATTCGAACACGGCAGCCAGTGGCACTCGTCAAAAGGGGAGAGGAATCAATACAAAAATATAAAATTTTAGACAACTTAAGAGGCCCGTCTACTACCTAAAATCCAGCATAAAATGTACTAACGAGCGAGTGTTTTGTGGCCAGTGCAGGAATGGTAAAATTTTATTTCAACCAGAATTTAATAGAGAAAGAATTAATCTACAAATGTGATTAAAAAATTGTTCTTGAATATAAAAATACCGAGAAATTCAAAAAAAATCCTATTTTATGCAAACTTTACATGGTTTAAATAATTTTTAAAACTTTAAAAAGGCACATCTGTTCATTCATTCTTGCTGTATTAAATGTTTATAAATTTAATAATCTAATAATCTGGCAGTTTACTCGCAACGAAAATACTTTTACAGTATTTTTCAACTTCAAAATGACATTGTATTGCTAGGATGCGGCAAAGTACAAGTTTCGGGCTGGTTTCAGGCAGCCCTAGTAGTAGGGAAAAAAGTGGAATGAAAAAAAAGTAAAATCGAGAGTATTCTAGGAATTCGATAAAAACGTAGGCGAGCTTAAAAAGGGTATCAATATTTTTTTTGCGAAAATTCTTAAAATTAAGTTGGTACACTATTTTCCACGACTTTTGAATAATACATTGATTTTACAATTATTTGAATGTTTATAATTACTCACTAGTGAGTTTTGTTATTATTATTGATTTGGCAATGACCATAATTTATTATAACCAATATTACATCCAAACATAAATAGTCTGTTGCTAAGAAACCGATAAGAAACGTACACAACACATATTAAAAATAAAATATTTTTGACAGCTGTCATTTACAAAGATCTACTTTAAAATATGAATTAATTTTAATTATTCATTTATTCGTTTTAATATGAATTTTTAGACAACAATTTCATAGCTGTTATTAAAATCATATTATTGGAATAATATTTGGTCCGCCAATGCACCAAGGTCCTTTATATCATTTTCAATAGCGTGCTGTGAGCGTAATTCCATATTCGCGAAATTGAATATCGTTTTTATAAGTGGTTCATTTTCGCAGATATTACACCAATTTTTGCTAGAATGCTAGAATAAACACAATTTGGTTCTTCAACACAAATAACCAACTAATTCAAAAGTATCTTTTAATTTCCTTTATTGTCAGTTCCGTCGCGATTGACGTAAAGAAAACAAGAAAATTTTTTTGACGTGGTTTAGAAGTTAAAACCCAAGGAGAGAAACAAAAAATGGAACACTGTTGGTTAGGTTTAATTCAATAATAATGAGAGGTTAATTCAATTTGTAGAAGTAGGTAACAAAAAATAGGATTAATGTTTATATAAAATGGAAGCCTTCTTATGCTCTGTTCACATAAGGATTCTTTGAGGATTCTTTCATGTTTTGAATTTTGAGTATAAGAATTATTGTGAGAATTGTCTGTCAAATAGCGGTGCCGCTAAATTGATTCTTCAATGAGTAAACAAAAAAATTAATGTTTAAATAAAATGTATGCATTCTTATGCCCTGTTCACATAAGGATTCTTTGAGATTTCTTTCATGCTTTCAATTTTGAGTAAAAGAATTATTATGAGAATTGCCTGTCAAATAGCGGCGGCGCTAAATTGATTCTTTAATGAGTCAACAAAAAAGAATTAATGTTTAAATAAAATGGAAGTGTTCACATAAGAATTCTTTGAGGATTCTTTCATGCTTTAAATTTTGAGAAAAAGAATTATTGTTAGAATTGCCTGTCAAATAGCAGCGGCGCAAAATTGATTCTTCAATGAGTCAACAAAAAAGAATTAATGTTTAAATAAAATAGATGCATTCTTATGTCCTGTTCACAGAAGAATTCTTTGAGGATTCTTTCATGCTTTGAATTTTGAGAAAAAGAATTATTGTGAGAATTGCCTGTTAAATAGCGGTGCCGCTAAATTTAATCTTCAATGAATCAACAAAAAAGAATTAATATTTAAATAAAATGGATGCATTCTTATATGTCCTGTTCTCATAAGAATTCTTTCAGGATTCTTTCATGCTTTGAATTTTGAGTAAAAGAATTATGGCGAGAATTGCCTGTCAAATAGCGGCGGTGATAAATTGATTCTTCAATGAGTGTTGGAAAAAAAATTCTAATAAATTCATTGATATCTTTAAATCATTGAATTTCTTTTTTTTCAGAAGTCCGAAGTATGAAAGAATCCTCAAAGAATCCATGTGTGAACAGGATTTTAAATCTTACATTTATTTGGACTAGAACTGATAGTTAAAATTATTTTTTTGTAAATAATTTTATTTATATGCGTAACGTTTAAAGTATTTGTAAAATGAGAGTTGGATTATGATCTCTGCCTGTGATAATGACATTGTTTTCTTCCGACCTTCATACATGGCTGCCTTGATTATTACGTGTTGTTATGATCTCTATTCTCTAGGGCAAATATTAAATAATGTTTTAAACTAAAAAATAGAGAAATTGTGATGCATGAAGCATGTTTTTAAATTGAAACCTTGTTTTAGATTTTTGTTTACTTGCCTTGTCAAAACTAGCTTGGAATAATGAACAGCAAAGGTTAAAGAAACACAGAATTAAAGTAACCGCACGTTTAAGATTAAGGTTTATTTAAATTGAAACATAAACAGAATTAATTGTCCGTGACATGAAAATTAAAAAATATTGATTGTGCTACCTGAATTTTGGCCATAAATTTTAATAATTTATTGGTAACTATAATAATATACAGAAAAATCAGAATTGTATATAATTAAAAGATAAAAATACTAAATAATTCTTCTTAATGACTTGAAGAAAATTATTTTATCTATTTCAACATTTCAAGAATAGTTAACCTTGACCGTTCAGAGTTTGCACGAAATTGGCAAAAACTTCTCAAGTAATTACAAGACTCACAAACAAACAAACATACATTGTAGAAAATATTAATGACTATTATTTAAATGCGAAATCAATAATTGATCATTTAATATAGTCCAGGAGCTAGTGTGGATATTTTATTAGTCGTGAATATCCTTGCATATCTACTGAAGATGGAATGTCCAGTCTGCCAGTCCTAAGTGGCCGGATTAGGTTTCCTCAAGTAAAATAATAATAAATGACATTTTCTATTTTCATAACTGTCAAAAATTTTCGGGTTATCAGCACTTATGATTGAATATTTTTATTATTATTTTTGCATAGGTAAGCAGATGACCAGCAAATTTTTGAAATTTATGAAAATTTAAAATATCATGTATTATTTTTATTTGGTATATTTAAGATTGGAGGAGTAGAAACGTTCTGGCAATATGTTTTATAAATAAGAAATATCGTTATTTCCACCTCTACATACGCCAGAACTCTTAATTTATATACCTAATTAACATTTTTGTAACTAAACTTTTTATACTTGAGGAAACCTAATCCGGCCACTTAGGACTGGCAGACTGGACATTTCATCTTCAGTAGATATGCAAGATCCTAACCCTTCAATTTCACGACTAATAAAATGTCCACACTAATTTGACCGCTAGCTCTATTATTATTAGTGATGTATCATAACTTTAAGGACGCAACATGTGGTAGACAGAATGTAAAATTAGGCTTTTATAAGAAGCCTAGGCATGTAGGCATATTATAAAACACAATATCACATCGTTTTATTTCATTCAAGAAGAGTTTTAGGATCTATATCTATAAACTATACTTCGCTACCTTGAAATAATGTTTATAGAAGCCGTCTAGCTCAGTTTTTCTCCTTCCTAGAATACTCTCGATTTTACTTTTTTTCTATTCCACTCTTTTTCCCCTACTACGGCTGCCTGAAACCAGCCCGAAACTCGTACTTTGCCGCATCCTAGCTATACAATGTCATTTTCAAATTGAAAAATACTGTAAAGTGTTCGTTACGAGTAAACTGTCAGATTATTATTAACTTCAGGATCATATTTTTATAATCATTTAGTAGGGAAAGAATGGATCTACAGATTTTAAATATTAATTTCTACCATGAGATATATCCTTGTAAAGTTTGCATAAATTCGATTTTTTTAAATTTTTCGGAATTTTGATAATCCTGTACTATTTTTGAATCAAAATTTTTTAAAACTCCATTCTTCCTCTATTTAATTCTTGTTGTAATTACCATTCTTGTACTGGGCACAAAACACTCGCTACGTTAGTACATTATTTATGCTGGATTTTAGGAAGTAGACGGGCCTCTTCAGGTAGTAATAAGTAGGCGAATTGTGACTCAGCTCTGTGTAGAACATAATTCTTTCTCTCCTTTAACGCTCCTACCAACTCTGGCTGCATGAACTGTATAGGTACTTGGTTATGTTATAGTTGGTAAAACATCTGATGTTGGCTGCACTGATGTTCATTTGATCCATGATGACTAATGTCTAACGACCCAATAAATCTAGATAATTGACTAAATTAAGACCGAGGGAGTAGCAACTGATTAAACATTTAAGAGTGATGCGGTTGCAATGCCACTGCGTTTATATTTTATCTTAATTAATATTAAACGAATTTTAGCTTTATTGTTAATGGAATTAATCTCGCCAGTTAACTGACAGATAAAAATAACATTAGTAGTTTATCTGTCGCGCTATTTAGAACGGTGAAACTATGCGAGACTTCGTAGAAAGAATTTGTAAATTATTCGCACAAGTAGAGATGAAATATTACATTACAACTTGGTATTCATGTCGTTCCTGGAAACCAGAAGAATTTTAAATTGCTGTCATATTCCTTAATAACACGCTTGTTATCTTTTTGCGTATAAAGTATTTCGTAATTTTGCACAGCATTCCTTGAGAAATTTTCAAGTTAACTCTATTTAATTTAATTAATACGACTTTGATTATGTTGATTTAAGTTTAATAATAAATTACCTACTTGATTTTTGATTATTTCAATTTCTTTGATAGAACTTTCGGCCAATTACTTTCTTTACTTTAAACAGTCTGTTGGTAAAGGTTTGTTTCGACTAGATTAATGATTTCTTGTTCAATTTTCATACGAGATTAATTCGAGTTTCATACTTTACTTCCGAACTATTCATATTCAATCGGAAATCTTCGATTTTTTTCGAGCCAAATTTCTTAAAGGGTGGTCAAACTGACTGCACACTGAACTGACAAATGTAGTACGAATCTCGAATAGAAAAATAGAACCAGGCCTAGAAAAAAATATGCGGACTTCGAACGGAACTCGAATGAGAATTTCTGATTTACGTTATACTAGAAATTGCTACGAACTTCTCAGATGAATCTCGATCTCGAATTATAATTTAGACAAAAAAATCTGATGTGGCCAACACACAACCTTCCGCCATATCTAGACTTATAAACATAAATTAATACGTAGGTACAATCCGGTGCCCATTTAAAATATACAAATAAAAATCTAAAATATTCAAACACAGAAATTTGCATCACCTGAATAAAAAGATTCATTCACAGGAAAACTCTGCTGTCTTGAAGCCATCCTCCGTTCAATTACTACATTTCATATCTTACCTATGACTTATATAGCGCTAGTATGCCAACTTGTCACCCATCTCACCTGTCAATATTTTTTACAAACAAAAATCAACCGAACATAGATTACAAGATTTCAACGTTTTATTTTATAAATTTATTTTTTAAATATTACTGCAGTTCTAATGGGTAATTGAATTATCCGACCTTCAGATATCCGGCCCTGACCACACACATACATACAGACATCATTGTGAAACTATCAAAAATGAGTTGTAAGTACCCTAATTCGTGCTCATCCACTAAAAACTCACTACCCGATTTTTTGCATGATTCCGATACCTTCCTTTACAGGTAAGCGGAAGGTAAAAAATATAATGTATTTCAGCGTCATTACAAATTTACCTCATAAAAGGATTAAATTGTTCAATACAGTTTTTTATTTACATAAGTTACTTAATATTCTATCTGATTACAAAATGTCCTTATAGATTAAGAACAATTAGGATTTCTAATGTAAAAATGGTAATGAAAATATTATGTGACTGTAAACTGTAATAGAAAAAGATATGTATCAGCTTCTGCTTCAATGTTATAACCCTGTTATAAACAATAACAAATTTTACTACATACTTAAAATTTTAAGACGCTACTACACAAAGGACATAAAATGTTTGTAACACCTTTGAAGAAAATTTTGAACAACACAAACATCTAAAATAAAAGTAATGTTATTCACAATTTGCAGGTGAAAATACTCAAAATATAATTACATTTGTAGCACCTTTGAAGAAAATTCTGAATAACATAAACATCTAAAATAAAAGTTAAGTATCTCTAATGTTAGTTTGGCAATTTGCAGGTGAAAAACTTAAAATAGCTCCCATATCCACGCGAAAAACTTTGCAAAAAATCGATAAGACATCATCAGAACCATTAATTTCATGCACACAAAGTTTGACATTTAAAAGGAAGTTTTATAGACCTAATTCTCTACCACAAACAGCCCTTATTGTGCCATTATCCTGAAGAATTGTTCACCTTCACCTTGAAATATTTTTCTCGCTGAAAATTTTTTCAGCGGTGTCCGAAACATCGATTTATTGAAAGTGATTCATTATGCTACGATTGGAAATTTTATTTAGTGGTACAGACTTATTAAAGGGTAAATGTTTAGGGGAGAAGATTAGTGATTAAACATTGGGGTTGGTACTAAAAGGTACGAAAACAACGACTGTAGTTTGATAATGAAAATTATGTCTGGGAAATTAAACGTGTTAATTGAGATTAGCAAAATCGTGCTATTTGATAAGAATCTACCAGATTCAAAACTTCGTGCATATACGGAGATGGATTGAAAAGTTTCTGGAATGGGCAAAAGGAAAAACGCACCACTTGATAATGCACCAAAAATTCCGAATTTTTAGACCGCCATAACTCTGTTGAATTTGGTCGAAAATGGATGAATCTTCAAGTTCTATTAAGTTTGAAGTTTCCTCTTTAAGGAAATGGAAGTTAATTTGACGCCAAGTTAATTTCACCGCCTGCCACTCCCCTGAGAAAACATGTTTTTGATGTAAAAAATGTCAAACTTTGATAACTTGTACCAGGTGAAAAAAAACCCTGAATTCTATCCACTACCAAGGCGTTAGAGTTTATTCATTTTCAGGTAAAATGAACTTGGCATCAGATTAACTTACATGACCTTAAAGAGGAAACTTCAATCTTTTCAGAACTCGAAGATTTTCGAGCCAATTCAACCGAGTTATTGCGGTCTAAAATTTCGGAATTTTTGGTGCATTGTTAAGTGGTGCGTTTTTTTTGGTCGAGTTTTCAAATTTTCAAATCGATCTGTCATATAGTCTGGTTTTGATGACCATTTTAGAGTGAGTAGGTTTGTGCGTTTTGAAAAATGGGCAAAAAGAAAAGAGCGGATACCAAATTCTTTCATTAAGAGAGGAAAACCGCAATTGACATCAATTCCAGATTTGATGCAGTATTTGGGAATTCATCTGCTTCATTTTCCACCGTAAGTTTCTGAGATTCTGAATTATTCAAGCGTGGCAGGACGCACACAATTGATGAATCACGTTCATTTTTGAGATAACAAGAGAACTCAAATTTTTGAAAAAAAATCCATTTATTGCTTAAAACAAGTAAAATCACAATATCTACTCGTAGATTATGTAAATGCAGACAGGTTTATACTTGTTCAGCCAAGAGTAGAGCTACGTTTATAATCTAAGGTACTTCATGGTCGCTATAATCTAATTTTTCGGTAGCTAAGCTACTTCTAATGTAAAAGCTACCGCTATTTAAAAAAATGTAAGTTACCAGCTAAAAGCTACCAATTTTAGAAAGTAGCTAAGCTACAGCTACTTTAAGCTAGTAGCTAGCCCAGGTCTGAATCCAAGTTGGGTGTGTCATCCTCACAGAACCATGAGTCACACATTTTACCATATGAACACTTCCAGCCCAGTTCACGGATACCCAGAAAGGACAACGAGATTATCAGTGTAGTTTTTTGTGAATTTGATTAGTGAATTGAAGCACTTTTTGTTTCTTTCTCTCTCTGTGGAGTGGCACCCCCGCTATCGTTTGTTTTCGCGGGTCAGAGGCGGCGATAGGCAACACGCGAGCGGCAGTTGTTTTTCTGGCGGCGGGCGGGACGCTCGCGCACTGCGATTGTTTTGCCGAGTGTTTAGTTTTTGTTTGTCTGATGTGCAAAGTGTGCTGCAACTGTTTGACTTTTGAACTGTTGAAGACGGAGTGTTGATGCCCTCTTTTTTGATTATAGACATGGTGATATCGAAGTCTACGGCCGTTGTGCATCCTAGGCCCTGCATCAAAGAGGTAAGAATTTTTTTTTTAACTTCGAAGTCCTTAATTTTGTACAAAAATCGTATGTATCAGGTCTTTTATCCAACTTTTGTCTGGCAACTTAAGGTGTTCGTCTACTCTAAATTTTTACAGCGTTACAGAGGTGTGCGCCTCCCACGTTTACTTTAGTAATAAATTGAAATATATGATACTTTTACATAGGAGTGTATTAACAAAGGATGTCTTAATGCCTCTAGTTTTTTATTTTTTGTCTTTGGCCTAGGAATTTGAAGAAAAAAATATTAAAAAATGACGTTTTTTGTCATTCTTTGATACGATTTTTTTTTTCGGTCATTATAAATAGAAAGAAAAATTTTAAAAGCAAGAAGCCTGCAGCTAATCTTCCTTTTTCGAATAATTTTTGTTCTACTTACTATACAGAAGTTATTATGGAAATCCTGGAGTCATGTTTACAGTATTTTTCAACTTCAAAATGACATTGCATAGCTAGGATGCGGCAAAGTACGAGTTTCGGGCTGGGTTTGGGCAGCCGTGTAGTAGTGGGAGAGTGAATTAGAAAAAAAAGTAATATAGAGAGTATTTTAGGAATTCGAAAAATAGGTAGACAAGCACCTTAACACATTGTGAGTCGTCGGTATAGCTATATATTTTACCGTGTGTGCGGTTACCAGCTATCAACGTTCACATTATACAAAATATACGGAATAAAAGATGGCCGGACTTAGAAATTTTAAATTGGTAAACAATATTAATCGAGCGGATATAAATTATTAGCAAATATTTTGATAGAAACCGCTTCGCTTCCTTGAAATAGTACCTATACAAAGAAGTCGTCCAGCTCGGTTTTTCTCTTGGCTCAGTTGCGTTTAGACAAGTAACAAGTTGGCGAACTTTGACTCAGCTCTGTGTAGAACGATGCACATTATTTCTCTCCCTTACCGGCTCGGCCAACTCTGGCTGCACGAGTGCACGGACAGTAAAGCTTTGTACACAGAAGGATTCTTTCAAGCTATCAATGAATTAGAAATTCATCTTTTTCAAGACTCATTGAAGATTAAATTTAGCGGCGCCGCTATTTGACAGGCAATTCTCACCGAAATTTTTTCTCAAAATTTAGATAAAAGAATCCTCAAAGAATCAAACTGTGAACAGCACTCTGCTTTCTGCTACATAAATAATTTAAAACTACGGTCGTCAAAATTAGGTTACAATTTTTTGGTTTATTTATAAAATATAAATCTTGATTGCAATTATAGGTCAGACATATTTCGGTTAATAAAAAAAAAACAATAAAAACTACTCGCGCTGTTCGTGTTCTCATTTTATAAATAAATAATTAATCAGCAATGTTTATAAACACAGATTATAAGTGTTAATTATAAAACTAGATCACAAGTACATGCTTTGAACAAACTCTAAATAATTTAAAATTCATCATTATCTGATTGGTCTTTAATAAGTCGTACCTATAGGTGTATAATACTTAAATATTTAATTATATAACCCAGAAACCGAACTTAGAATAACTTTGTTAATAATTTAGACCTGAAGTTTGGGTCAAGAACATTGAAATTTTTTTCTCGTAATATCTAATTGAATTGACAGACTTTTTCAGGGCACGCCAGTGTGTTTAAATATATAAGGAATTGACAGGAGACAGTTGACCTAATTACAAAATAAACTTATAAAGCATAGATACATAGATAGTTTTCAGAGAGCAGGCGCGCAGCCAAAAGGTAAAAAATAATTGATTTTGAAAAATAAAAAAAACATCAATGACAACCACTAAAAAAAAATCTGATGTGGCTAGCACAAGACCTCCCTACTCAAGATATCCTACTCTTTTAATTGCAGTTTAATAATAGTATTATATCTATTACTTAAATATATATAAAAAAGTGTAGATGAATCTCTTCGTACAAGTTGGAAAAAAATTGATGTTCCGTTTTCCCCTTTTTCCAACTTTAAGTCTGCAGCATTGTATTTCTAACCTATAACCAAATTTTGAAAATTTTGAAATTTTTTGACCATCCAAAAACCAACCACCCTCGATTTCTCAAAAATGGTTCAATATATCGCCTTAATTTATTCACCATTGGATTCCTCGCGCCGATTTGCATATGTGTACCTATTTTCAGCTCAAAATTCCGACGGGTACAAGATTTATCACGGTTTTCCCATTTTTGAAGATTTCTTACGATTTTTTCTAAAATCGACAATGTTGGATAAATCTTGTACCCATCGGAATTTTGAGTTGAAAATTGGTACACATATGTAATTCGGCGCGAGGAATTCATTGGTGAATAAATTAAGTCGATATATTGAACCATTTTTGAGAAATCGAGGGTGGTCGGTTTTTGGGAGGTAAAAAAATTTCAAAATTTTCAAAATTCTGAAAATTTGTTTATAGGTTAATTTAAGTGTTAGAAATACAATGCAATACAATGTCGACCTTCTTCGGTCTCGCAATGACCCAAACGCGTTAGTGATCCCCAAATTTTAAATTTGTTTTCTTCCCTCGTTCAAAACTTTTGGGAAACCGTGTGTATACTGATGGGTAAAGGACGTTTAGTGTCCTATTTATGAAGCTCCTTTGCGTGCTCGTGCAATGACAAACTTTTAGTTGTCTGTTTATTTTTAGCTCAGTTACAATTTAAACAAACTTTTCCCAGAGTCTTGTATTATACTCTCTGCTTTTAATAAGTTTTCTCTATGTGTAGGTACTACACTAAATAATGTTAATTGTGCTAATGCTGCGTCGTAAATTTGAATGTTTTGTTGTTGTATTATTTTTGCCATGTTGTGATAAACATAGCTGTCAAGTTCATAAAATCGTTATGTAAATCTCATGTTCACATTGTTGTGCTATGCAATTTTATCATCATGTTCGAATGACAGCACGTCAATAGAAAAATTATTATGTAAAATCTTTTGCTCTACAATAATGGTTACAGCCATGGCGCAGTCAGTGGGATTATTAAATTATTTGTCTATCTAAGTTTGCTGGTAACTAATTTTGGCAAGTTGTATTTGGTTTCGATATGTCGTTTAGATTTTTATCCGTATTTGGTACTTATAGAAATTTGAAACTTTAAGGTTTTGGATATCTGAAAAACTAAGCGAGTAATTAATCTTTGGTTTACTGTATTTCTTGCATTTTAATCGATTTATGAACAAATTTTTAGCATTTTAAAATTTTTGAATTTGTTAGGTTCCCGAAAATCAATAATTATCTATTATCTTCAATGACTCTGAAATGGTAAACTTGATTTGAATTCCTCGCGTCGAATTACATGGGTATACAAATTTTCAGCTTAAAATTTACCATTTACCATTCTTGTACTGGCCACAAAATACTCTGTATTAGTACATTTTATGCTGGATTATAGGTGCTGGACGTGCCTCTTAAGAATATATAAGCATAGATAATAAAGACAACATGCTTGCACTATTAATATTACTTTACGATTTCTTTACTACCACTTAGCCAGTATCTGCGTATTGTAATTTTGCCAATTGTCCTCCATAAAATTAACGACTCTTCCATGAATTCTCTTCCCACTTTTCTCAAAATCTGCTCATTTCTAAATACCTTACCCACGAAAGCACAAATTCAAGTATTTCGAGAGACCCCACATCTTTTAAGCGACACGTCTACGTTTTTACCGAATTCCTAGAATACTCTCGATTTTACTTTTTTTTCCATTCCACTCAAAAGACGAAAACGTCACTACTAGAACTGCCTGAAACCAGCCCGAAACTCGTACTTTGCCGCATTCTAGCAATGCAATGTCTCGGCAATGTCATTTTGAAGTTGAAAAATACTGTAAAAGTGTTTTCGTTGCGAATAAACTGTCAGTATTGACTTCAGGATAATGTTTTTATAAACATTTAATAGAGAAAGAATGGATCTACAGATGTGCCTTTTTAAAATTTTAAAAATTAATTTGTATCATGAGATATAACCGTGTAAAGTTTACATAAAATAAGAAATTTTTTAGAATTTTTCGGAATTTTTATATTCATGTACAATTTTTTAATCAAATTTTTAAAAAGGCACATCTGTAGATCCATTCTTTCTCTATTAAATCCTTGTTGAAATAACATTTTACCATTCTTGTACTGGCCACAAAACACTCGCTATGTTAGGACATTTTATGCTGGATTTTAGGTGGTAGACGGGCCTCTTAATTCTTATTACTACGTGGTGAGAGTATTCGATGACGTCACCTCGCTTCCTGTGATCCTTGGGTGTGGCTGGTGGGGTTCGGGGGCGTAGTCCCTCGTGGGCCCCACTTTGAGTGAGTGTGTGTGTTTATGGGTAATTAGGTACGGAGTGTATGAACACGCACCCAATTCTATTAACAGGACTGCTTGTTACCGGTACAGCAGAAATGAATTTGTATTAATGCATTGATGAATTAATGGGATGTAATGAATATTGGGAATTTGGGTGGGTCAGGGTGTGGATGGAAAAAGGAAGTGGAAAAACATTATTTCGTCAGATAAAGTCTGCGTCGCGTCGTTCTTTAATATACCCATACAACACATCGATCGTATTAACGTCTGTAAGACGTACATCTTGCTACTGTCTTATAGACATCATAAGGAGACTAGTATTTGTCGAATTTTAGACGTCTTATGCGGTAGTCTTTAAGTCGTCATTATGTTGTCCAGTTTTAAATCTTCCGCTTACAATATATTATGAGTCCTATATTTGTCTCAAAATTCATCTTGGTTATGACGTACAGGAAACCTATATTGATCAAAATTAAGTCGTATATTGGTTATAATTTTATTAAAAAATCTGACGTGGACACCACATGACTTCCTTGTACGCCTTGTTTGTTCATACTTTTCTTAATAACTAAAATGTAGAATAATATAAAAAATTCTTTTAACTTATTATACTAGTATACTCACAAATATATTTTAGTCATTTTATTTAAACTGCAGAAGAAGATATAAACGATATTTTACTATTGTCACTGCTACTGTCACTGTCATGTCATAATCATTTAAATTTTACGTAGTAACAAATGTTAATCGATCATGGACTACAAGATACCGAAATACTAAATTATAAGTATATACTTTAATTATTCTTAAATGATAGAAGATACAGAAAAATTTATAAAATACCGATTGTAGATAATAATCACATAATCTTTCATTTAAAATTTAAAAAATTGCCTGAAATTAATTATTTATCAATTTTTTTTTTTAAATTTACTACTTCCGGTTTGTAGATTGAAACCAAAAATAGGAGGTGCACAACTAGATGTTATAAACAGTCCTAAATACAAAATTTCAACTTTCTACATCTAACCATATTTGAGTTATGCGACACACATACGTCCGTACGCACGCACGTACGTACGCACGTACGCACGTACGTACAGACGTCACGACGAAACTAGTCATAATGGATTCAGAAAAGGTCAAAACGGATATTTCCATCAAAATCTGAAAACCGAAATTTTTCGCGATTACAATACTTCCTTATTACTCCGTACAAGGAAGTAAAAAGACATCATTTGACTGTCGAAAAGGTATTAAATAGACGCCATTTTCATGGAAGAAAATATCATCTTTTAAACATCTAGAATGGAGGACATAAGACACGTATGTGACGTCTTTGTGATGTCATTTGGATCAGACGTTTTAAAGACATGGACATTATAAAGACGTCTTAACGACGTATTTGTGTTGTACGGGATATAACCTCGCGTTGTAAAATAATACTTACCGTACTTATAATGTAAATAACTATTATCTACGACTAATGTATAATTGAACATTAAATGTATGATGTTTGCTATATAATGCCGTATATAAATCCCGCAGGGATTATTCCCTCCTCAGCACCAATTAGAAAATTACTGTGCTTGAATAAATTTCTCCGTGACAATTTTTTTTTAAAAACATTGCAATGTTTAATGATGTAACTATGGTGAAGTGTAAATTTTATTGCGTATTGGTATTTATTTTATTAAAATCTTATACGAAACTATATAGGCGGTTTGCATATATCGAGCATGAGCGCCTCTAGTGGGAGATTCGGCAAAAGTATTAGGTATACAACACGTTTGAATGTTTAATTAAATAAAATGAGCACTGGTTCCCAGCGCTTTTCGTCAATTCTCAAAATACAATTAATAAATAGATTATAAAACGTGATAAAATATATTTACAGTTATGTAGGTATCTACTTACTCTGTGAATCCAAATTTTACATCTCTCGTCCTCATACCATCTTATTATAGAACCTTAGAACAGAACTGGTTGAATTGAAACAGTACAACTGTCGAACTGTCAAAGGCTTTACCATAATAATAATGCATTTTTTCCCGCCAGGGCGGCACTGACTACTCATGTGCAAACCGCCTATAAGTCGTAGATACCTATACCATTCGCTATAATGGCTATTATTCCCTCGCTTTACTCGCTCGTGTTGTAAACTTATAGCATCCATTATTATTAACTGTTGACTTCCCAAATATTTAAATAAATAAATTTAAAAAAATAGTGTCATCGTATAATATACTATTTTCTACAAACACTATTAAAAATTAAACTTTTAACACGGCCTACTGCTGTTAAAAATGCAATATTATAAGACGCCGTGTTAAAAGTGAACTGTCAATCACTTTTAACGTGCGTTAAAAGTAAACTGCCAATCACTTTTAACGCACGTTAAAAGTAAATTTCATCTCTTAATAAACAACTCTCAATTTTTATTGAATTCATAGACTACGTGTTTCATTATATTACTATATAAATATCTTTTGTTACTAAACTGTCAAAAATAATTAAATACATTATTTTTTTCTTATATTAAAATATAAAACGATGTTTGTAGAAAAAATAGTGTATGATATACGTGTTAAAAGTGCTTTTATTTTGTTCGAAGGGTTACGCCACTCCGCTTCGCGTCGTGTCCTAAACTTCCCGTCTAACAAAATAAAATGTCACTTTTAACACTTATATCATAAATAACTATTATATCACTGTGTACCTAAAATGTTAGCTGGAAAACATAGCAACATAGATAAAAATATAGATTATATTAAAATAAATTATTATATTTTGTAGTAAATTGGAAAATACATTTTTCTATGACGTCATTATTTTGTATAGGAGAAATGGCAGTATTCCACATCACATATTAAAGATTCAATTTTAATTAATTATTTTTGGGCTTGTTAACAAAAAATTTGTGAAAATAAAAAATACGGGTCTCAAGTTTTTCTCTCTTCTTCAAAAATATTTAATAAAAATAATCATACAAGAGCCTATTAATTACAACCATCTATATAAATGGGCAATATGGCTCAAAATATATGAATTTAATTATATTAGGCTAGACACCAAACACCATATTAATATAGTCACGTGACCTCCCCCTTCCTTTGTGCTTTCTCTCAGGGTTAATGTGTCCGGTGTGTCTGATGTTTATTTGTTTTATAGTCCGCCACAGATTTCCTGCTAAGTTTCATTTGTTTTTCGCTACCATGACCTACAGCAGTTAATCTGCTTCTTGGTGTCGTGTCCTTCGTCCTTGGACACAGTGTTTTGTTTTAAGTAGGCGGGGTGGATTATCACGTGACGTCACAGCGGAAATTAGGCGATTATTATTCACACTGATACCGGGTAGTGATAGCGATGGGGGTGCTAAGGATTTAATTTGAATGATATGTATTTATAGATTATTTCTTGGAATCGCTATTTATGTAGATTTTAAAATGAAGTTTTTTACACTTTCTTAACCTGTTCACTTACATATTTGTCCTTCCATTTCACATTTAACGATTTAACTGGATCACTTTACTCTTATTACTTCCTTTTTTTAACTTTTGTAAATTTTGTAACTGTTGTTTATTTTGTAACTACTACTACTAGTACCAATGTGTTGTAAACTCTTTAAATTGTAACTTTGTGTACACTTCCATACGTCCTTATGGACCTCAAGGAAATAAATTATTATTATTATTATTTTTCTGATCCAGACATAACAATTATTTTCTGTATTTGTGAAAATTTCGTTTAAATTTGACTTTTTATACATCATTCCATTACGGTCAGTGATAGCACAATGGTTCAGTACGAAAGCTATAATTGTTTTTAAGATTAAAGCAAACGGTAAGTGTTAGGTGCGTTCTTTGGACCAAACGGCATTCTTAAAAATTTAGGTTCTTTAATATACTGAAACATTTCAATTAAATAAATAGATACATGGTTTAGAGTTAAACAAGTGTGCACCAGCATGCTAAAAGTTGATTCTGAAAATCGAAAAAATATCAAAGGGTTCGAGAGGTTAGATTTCGTTATATAAACATATTTATATATCTATACTACGTACCCGACAGCGTGGTCCAGCGTGTTAACTGGCTATCGCCGGCTAACGTGCTGTGACGTCAGTCAACGTGAGATCGATGGTTCGAGTCTCCGTCGAGCGACAATGTGTGATTTGTCGTAAAACTAAAAATGCCCAAGGTCTGGCATTCAATCACACTCGGGTGTTACAAGCTATCCATTTGTTCACCTTAAATGTAGTCCTGGTTGCATAAAGAATATCTCCGCTGCCGTTGTGGTTGAAACCACAGATCGCCGCACGGATTGAGATTTTGACTGCACCAAGATGAATGGGTAAATAGAGCAAGAGAATGTGGAGAATATGGAGACTGATCCCCTCCGATAAAAGGATCTAGAAGCTTCATGAGAAGCGGCGCTACTCCCACGGGAGTAGTATATATATATATATATATATATATATATATACTACGTACCTAGAGCTGAGGCAACTTTGTATTAAAAAGCGGAAGTATTTTGCCCATTTTCTAAATGAGTTAGACAGTGATAGAGATACTCCACAAATGCTGCATGCCATAAATCTGTTTCTCTCTCAACTTGTCTCACTGCTGCTGTTTTGTAGTGCGCTACGGCTTCCTTCCAGGTACATAGTATGGAGTTCACTGAGATTATATAAAAAGATTTAGGTATCATATTTAAATCTATGTTATACAAGGAAAAAAGAAATTCACTGTTTGAAGCTATCAAAAAATTCTTTATTTCCAAGACTTAATAAACTGACTTAAGTGAACTGCCAAACTTAAGTTGTGTATGAGGCGTGATAGCCCTGTTCACACAAGGATTCTTTGCGGATTCTTTGATACTTCTGAATCCTGAGAAAAGAATCATGATGCGAATCATCTGTTATTTACCTCTAAATTTATTCTTCAATGAGTTTTGTAAAAGAAAATTTTCTAATTCATTGATAGCTTCAAACCAGTGAATATCTTTCTTCCAGGGTTCAGAAGCATGAAAGAATCCTCAAAGAATCCATGTGTGAACACTGCTCTGTAGCTTTTGGACCTGAAAGCAAATATTTATCATTTTGTTTCGCCTTCTGCTGGCAGGAGAACTATAACACTGCCTCCACTAGGTCAAGGCAGAACTGAGCGTGATTCACAACGTGTCAGAGTGTCTCGCACGTGTCACAAGCACGTGGCACGTGACGTCTGACACGAATATTAATTGTAGTTTTGGCAGGAGTAGCTCTAAGGATATTTCAATGACAAGGTGGCGAGAAATTGAATTTGCGGTAATTGGAAACGTCAAGTAATTATTAGGGCTTTGTTAGCGCGAAGGAAGTGAAATTGAAACACTTTAGAAATCTGTAATTAAAATAGCTATTAGAATTTTTTATTAGCGTTTACATTTGAGGAAGCTGTGTAAAGTCTGCGTTATACTTTTTCCGTCTAGATTTCTAGTTAAATTTCCTGCCGAGTTTCTGTATTTCCGAACTATTCATATTTCGATTTTTTCTCAGACAAAACTTTTAAAGGTTGGCCAAACTGACTGCACACTGAACATGAGTAGACAAATCTAGTACGAATCTCGAATAGAAAAATAAAGCCAGGCGTATATTTCCATACTAGAAAAAAGTGTGGAAATTAAACGGAACTCGGATGGAAATTTCTGATTTACGTTATACTAGAAATGGCTAGGAACTAGAATCTAGACGAATTCAGCCTTAAATTTTACAGCGTTACAGAAGTGTACGCCTTCCACGTTTACTTTAATTATAATTGAAATATATGATGCTATACCTATTACATATTAGTGTATTAACAAAGGATGTCTTAATACTTCTATATTTTTATTTTTTGTCTTTGGCCTAGGAATTTATAGTAAAAATATTTTAATGACGTTTTGCGGTTTTTTGTCATTATGTAATATGATTTTTTTCGGTCACAATAAAAGACAAGAAAAATTTAAAAAGCAATAGGTAAGCTTCCTTTTTCGAATAATTTTTGTTTTACTTAAATTCTTTAAAAAATAATAAGTTATTATAAAAATACTGGAGCCATGTTTACAGTATTTTTCAATTTAAAAATGACATTGCACAGCTAGTACGAGTTTCGGGCTGGTTTCAGGCAGCCGTAGTAGTGAAGCAGAGAGTGAAATAGAAAAAAAGTAATATCGAGAGTATTCGAAAAAAAGGTAGACGAACCCCTTAAGTATCCATTAATTCGTGCCACATTTGTGACACTTTACAAACATAAAAATAAAATGCATATCTATGTTATTTTGTGACATTTTATCATTACTTTTTACTGCTTCACGTTCCACATAAAATCTCAGCTAAACTACCTACATATGAATGTATTACTGTCTTTATATCTGTCATAGTAGTGTATTGTGTGATTTCTGTGTCTTACGTATGTATAAGAATATGTTGTGTGAGTGTGTTTGTGTGTGGGTGTGTGTGCGTGTGTTTGTGTGTGCGCGTGGAAAAGGAGAATTGCAGTGGGTGATCACGCGAAGCAAACGCGCGTGACTGAAGCAGATATAAATAAGTGAAGTTAACTTTATAACGCTGTAAAGCACGCCTATACAAACTCTTCTTACCCTCGGTGTCTTATCAGTGTTTGTACGAGTGGTCTACACAGGCCTGGAGTGGCCCAAAATGTACATAACATCCTGCAAATTAAGCACCTGATATTATTGCAGTATTGCAGAGTAGTTTTCCAAACTGAAAAATCTGCTGTAGCCAGCACACGACCTCTCGCCTAATTCTGCTTATTCTACTAATCTAATAAATAGTTTTACTTACAATTATCATGTATCATGTTCATGTAATAATGTAAACCAAGATCCAAGCAAAAGATGTCAACTGTACTGTCATTGTCATAAACATTCAAATTTAAACAAGATACTGGAATTTCAAAAAAGTAGGTATATTTAAATTGTCATATAGTTTAAATGGTACAGAAAATTCTTTAATTTTTTTTTGTTATATTTGAAGAAACAAAATAAATAAATGCTTTATTTATGGAGATAATTTAAGAAAAAACATATTGCTCTACATGAAAAGTCTACTTCTGGTTTATGAATTGGTACTAAAATACAATTGGTATATTGAATATCGTATTTAAATATTATGCCCGCTTTACATGGTCATAAAAATACATGTAATTTTACAAAATCTTCTTGTTCAATGAGATTTGACCGTGTAAAACGACAGAATTTTACAGAATGACATTGTTCAATACGATGTTGTAAAAATAGTTGGAATAGAGCATGTTCTAATTTATCAAGGTCATTTTCATCATATTTTGGTAATATTTAGAGGTTTTAGAATTCGTAGTTGCAAACTTGTGTGAAACGCGTTTGACGTTTAGTTTAGGATCTAATTTCATCCTTATTATGGTTGAATTTCGAATTGCCACCACAAATATATTGGTTGTCGCTGTCATAGTATCAAATATTCTGAGAATATTTGATCGTGTAAAATGCTAATATAAATTGTAAAATATGGCAAGAAATGCATGTAAAATTACATGTAAAATTGTATGTAAAAATATGATAGTGTAAAGCGGGCACAAGATATAAAATTTGGTATCTAAATATTTGATATTTTTGGAGTTATGGTTTCCGAAAAAATTGTAACATAAACGAACGAACGAACGAACACACACACACACACAGATATCATCTCAAAAATGTGGAATTCGTATTCTAGAGACCCTCACACTCACACTCGAAAAATTAGATCCATCACAATACCTCCCTTGTAGAATATGTGGCGGGAGGTAAAAAGAATATTAAATAATTATCATTATTTAATACTGTAACATAAAGTGATATATTTCGGCCGCAAAAAAGAATTTTAAAGGACACTAGTCCGCAATACTATACTTCAAAGACCTAGGCCGCAAAATAGAATTTCGTATCTTTTAACAAGAGCATTTCTAGATATATTAATTAAGTATTGTAAACACAATATAATAACGTCGCACATTAATTTAACCATTATACCTCGAATTTAATTTCCTAATTACCCAATTTCAAATCTTCGAGTCCTGCTCTATCAGCGCGCTCTGTGTGCGTGATTTCCAGGGCGGGGCGTCCCGACGGCGGCGTCAGGGTACCAGGCGCCGCGGCGCTGCAGTCACCTGTCACTCTCACGCCTACATGAGGCTCCTGCCAACGCAGTGGCGTGCGCCACAACACTCACAACGGGGGCACGACAATACTGCCTCGTAAAATGTGCATTACGAATGTTTGTCAAAGATTTATCGGGAACAATGAACTTTACATATTATTTTTTGTTTAAATTTGAATTAATTCAAATATATTTCAAGGAGGTTGGGGACAACTGCAGTGGCGCACTTAGACTTTAGCCTTGGGGCAGATATGAAAATAAATATTTTTGATAATGTAAAACAAAATTCGCTCAACGCGTGTTAGCTGATATCATTGCAATTCGTTCAGTTGCGGTGATATATTCTCACAATAATTACTAATTCACTAATCAAACATGCTTGGCATGCTTACATTTTTTTAAATAACTTGCAAATGGTTTATAAAACGGACACAAAATCTTCACGAACTTATTTTTAAAGGTTTATAGGAAATATTAATACAAGTTTTATGAATTTTTAATCATTTTATCACATAGTTTAAAGCATGCAAAAAATTTAGTAAATTGCCATGAGTTCATGTAAAACGAGCGTAATTTCAACATTCAATTACTCAAAAACCGGATAGACGAAAATTAAAAAACATTTTTTTAGAATCTCAATAGTGTAATTAAAGGCACTGTATAAATTTCAGCGTCTCATTTAATATATATGGTCACCAATCTCCTTAAATAAAAATATACATTTCCTTAAATAAAGCGAGTGTTTTGTGGCCAGTACAAGAACAATAAAATTTTATTTCAACAAAGATTATATACTTAAAGAATCAATTAACAATTGTGCCTTTTTTAAATTTTAATAAAAAAATGGTACATTATTATAAAAATTCCGTAAAATTCATAAAAATATCCTATTTAAGCAAACTTTACACGGTTATATCTCCTGATAGAAATTTATTTTTAAAATTTAAAAATGGCACATCTGTAGATCCATTCTTTCTCTATTAAATGTTTATAAAAACATTATCTTTAAGTCAATAATAAACAAACAATTTACTCGCAACGAAAACACTTTTACAGTATTTTTCAACTTCAAAATGACATTGCATTGCTAGGACTAGGATGCGGTAAAGTACGAGTTTCGGGCTGGTTCCAGGCAGCCGTAGTAGTGGGAAAAAGCGTGGAATAGAAAAAAGTATAATCGAGAGTATTCTAGGAAATAGAAAAATCGAGCTAGATGGCTTCTATAAACATTATTTCAAGGTAGCGAAGTAATCTATATAGATATAGTAGATCCTAACATACTTCTTGAGTGAAATATAATGATGTGACTTTGTGTTTTATAATATGCCTACATGCCTAGGCTTCTTAAAAAAGTATTCTAGGTATTAAAACATAATACATTAAGGAGGTTGGGGACGCCTGCAGTGGCGTACCTTGACATTAGCCTTAGAGAGAGAGGATAATATGAAAATAAAAATATTTTTGATAATGTAAAACAAAATTCGCTCAACGCTTCAACGCACGTTGGCTAATGTCATTGCAATTTATTCAGTTACTGTGATATTTATTTTTACAATAATTACTAATTCCTTAATCAAAAATGCTTGACATGCTTACATTTTTTCAACCAATAACTTGCAAATGGTTTAGAAAAAGTACAGAAAATCTTCAAGAACTGATTTTTAAAGTTTAATAGGAAATATTAATACAAGTTCTATGAATTTTTCATAATTTTATCATATAGTTTAAACAAAAATTTAGTGTATTCCATAAGAGTCCATGTAAAACGAGCGTAATTTCAACATTTAATTACTCAAAAACCGGATAGACGAAGATTTAAAAAAAAATTATAATCTCAATAGTGAAATGAAGGCACTGTAAAATTTCAGCCTTTTTTTTCTTTTATTTATCATCATCATTTTAATATGCGGTCACCAAACTCGTTAAGTACTAAAATCTCATTAGTTTTCTCTCCCCCAGGCGATGATGCCGGTAGGCCACACACCCTTACTCGCCTCAACGCTACCCCGGGTGCGTGCGGCGCCGCGGCGGGTGGCCGAGCTGCCGTCGCTGCGCTATGGACCGGTGGGGGCCTCGTACAGCGTGTCCGGTCCACTGCGCGTCGCTAGGCAGAGCACGCATCCACCGGGACAACACAGCATGAGCACGCTGCCCAGGAAGTACACCAGGAGCTTCACCACCGCTGTGGTGGGAGGCGGGGGTGGGGAGGTGCCGGCGCTGAGGACGGTGAGTTGGATGGGATTTATTATATCAAATTACGTTGATTTGATTTGATTTTGATAACAATGAGTGTAAATATTGCAGTATAATTTAGTGATATTTACTTACATCCCTGTCAGTAAATAACTAAATAAAACTCCAAAAATATTTAAAGTGCAGTATCAAAAAAAATTATGTTTGTAAAATTTTAAATAAAATTTTAATACGAAACACAGACTTATGTTTTATTTTCACAAATATCTAATGAAACATACAAAAACTTTAAGGACAAAAATTGGTACTTATGTAAAGTTTATGTTTAACAATTAAATTAAAATAGGACCCTAATATAAAAATCAAAATTATGTCCAGTTGTCCAGTTATTTCTTACTATTCTATGAATTGTAATAAAATAAGAATATGGATATTCAAATTATGTTGGAGTACACGGTAAAAGTTGGTATTCAATATAAATAAATTATCTGCAAAACCTTTGTCGAAAAATATTTCTTTTATTCTTATTAAATTATTTAACACGTACTTTCGTCAAAATTGTTGAAGAGAGCAGTACATCCTTGTGCAACTTACAATCTCAGACTGAAAAACCATCTACCCGTCCTTGTTTTATCAGCACGAACAAATAGTTCTCGAAACACGTTACAGGGAGCGCCAGTTGCTAGACAAATTACAACTACTGCACTGCTCGTAATTAATTCTACTTCGTACCGTGTGGTTTCGTCCGGACTTGTGTAACATCGGTGGAATGCTGCCGCGTGCAGTGCTACTGCCGAGGCGGTCGCCGGCATCGAGAGGCACTCGGAGTCGGGATTTTGCGGGATGTTTCGTCCGGAGTATTTTGTACCACAAAAAATATTATAATACATTTTTACCTCTCGCCACTCATATCTGTAAGAGAAGTATTGTAATCATGCTAAAATTTCGATAGTGAATTTTCAATGGATAAGCACGTTTTGAGATCCCTAGAACACGATTTTGATAATTTCGCGATGTCTGTTTGGATGGATGTTGGAGATAAGATAACTCAAATACCACTGAATAAAAAAAATTTGGAATTTTGTATATACACCCTAGATTAGATCTGGTTAGATTTTGGTATACTATATTGCAAATTATTTTTTATGGGCGAGAACATAAATACAATAAATTTAAATAAATAATTTGTTATAACGCGAGTAATTAAGCTTTTATGTATAGATAATAATTATAATAATGTTATTCCTTCTTCATCAGATTCATTACTTAAGCATTCTTTACATGTTCACATATAATGTTTTTGTTGTAATAAAAAAATTTCTAACTAAGGCAAAAGTAAACGTAACATATTCTGTTTTCCTAAAATATTTATATTCAATTTCAGACATATTCATTTTTGGCATACTTGAAATCAGCTGACTTAGTTTTAAAGAGACATGACATAAATATATCATTATGTCATCGTATGTAAACCTTTGTAACAGACATTTATACATATATAACTCAGAACAGGAAAAAAATGAACATATCAACTTCTGCCATATTAGCAGAGTTTATAAATAATTTTGATGATTGGTATAAATAAAATAAGATTCGCATTCCAGTTCAATTGTACAAAAATGTATCCTGTGGTGTACTATTATCTGTACTGACAACTCACAGTATGTAGAGTACAGGCGTGATAGGTAGAAGGTATGATTTACGTAACAAAACAATTCATATTTGTTATGAAATATGTTCTACCAAGATTCTGAATCCTGGAAAAGAAGAAGTTTTCTTCTTTCTAATGAGAATTACCTGTTAAATTGCGGTGCCGCTAAATTGAATCTTCAATGAGTGTTGGAAAAGAAGAATTTATAATTTATTGTTTGTGTAGTGTATTTATATAATTATTCAAATAAGTAATGGATTTAGCTGACAATTATTTATTGTATTTATTTATTCTGTCTCATTTATAATAATCATTTTACACAAAACATGGCTACTATAAATATTTCATTTAATTACATATCATTCCTTTCTTTTTATATAAAATTTACATTGGATACTATCTGAGGAATATTACTTCAATTGAATTAGTTGATCAATGTGTCTTTTTATAGTATCACCATTTTGCAATATTATTTTGTTTGACACCGGACCATTTCGTTCTGTTTTCCAGAATTCAGAATCTTGGTAGAATCTTCAAATAATCATCGTGCGAACAGGGCTTTACATTGCACTTTGAATAGTTTATTTATTATTATGTTTCTATTTAAAAAATATCGAACTATACGCTAGTCTTGTATTCCTGCTGCTTCGTACGCCACCTACCTCCTCGTTTGTTACAGTCCCGCCGCGTTCGCTTCGACTTGCCGCCGGCAGATGACACCCCTGCCCCCCCGTTCAACCCATTCAACAAGTCCCGCTCGTGCCACTTGGTCTCGTGCGCGCAGCCGGTGCAGAGCGTGACAGTAGTGTGCAGCACGACGTCGGAACGCCAGCGCGCCCACCCCGTGTCCTGCTACGTGCGCGGCACCCTGGCGCCCACCGTGGCCCCCCCGGGAGGCGGCGCGCCCCCCACCGGCGCCCTCCTCAAGGCCGCCAAGGACAACGACGACGACAAGCTGAGGGAGATGGTGAGGAAGGGAGTGAGGGATGTCAACGCTGTGGACTCCAGCGGGCGGGTGAGTGGACAACGTAGCCATAGTGCACTAGGTTAAGGTTGAGTAGTTCGGTTAAGCCTTCTTCAAAGGTTTCAAGGTGCACCAGGTTGTTTACGGTTTATATATGATCAGGAAGGAGTGAGGGATGTCAACAGCGTTGACTCCAACGGACGGCTGCGTGCACTAGGTTAAGGTTGAGTAGTTCGGGTAAATGTTGTAAGCCTTCTTCAAAGGTTTCAAGGTGCACCAGGTTTTTTATGGTTTATATATGATCAGGAAGGAAGTGAGGATTGTCAGCGTTGACTCCACCGGACGGGTGAGTGGAGAGCTTCGCCATAGTGCACTAGGTTAAGAGTTGTATTTACACTTTGTGCTCGCAAAGAAGAGTTCTATCTGTTTACATGCATTTCTGCTTGAATACAATGTTACAGAGGTTTCGTTTTAAGGACAGATTTTCGTGTAATTTACATTCTTTTATATTTACAGTTAGTTTAAGGTTTAAACTAAGTTCGTAGTGTTGAAATTTTGTATTTTTAATTGTATTATATTAAAAATTGCTGTTGAAAACAGGCTTTTTTGAAAGATTTCCGAAAGATTTCTCAATTTTTTTTTCGATTTAAGACAAAATAAACAAGAAACTATCACTAGACGAACATAGATACATTCTTTAACTTTGTAATAGTTTTTGAATGAAGTTTATGTTATGTAAATTCTAAGGTATGATTTTATTTCTGTAACACTTTTTGAAATCATAGAACGGGTGTAAATACTGCTCTTAAGGTTGTGTAGTTCGTTTAAATATTGTAAGAAACAGTAAGCCTTCTTCAAAGGTTTCAAGGTGCACTAGGATAAACGTGTAACTTCTACATCTTTTTAAATTTAAATTTTCGGTTCGTTTATGATCAGGAACTATAATGCCTTCTTCAAAGGTTTATGAAGTGCACCAAGTGTTTTTTCAGCCATAGTGCACTAGGTTAAGGTTGAGTAGTTCGGGTAAATGTTGTAAGCCTTCTTCAAAGGTTTACAGGTGCACCAGGTTGTTTACGGTTTATATATGATCAGGAAGGGAGTGAGGGTTGTCAACAGCGTTGACTCCAACGGACGGGTGAGTGGACAGCGTAGCCATAGTGCACTAGGTTAAGGTTTAGTAGTTCGGGTAAGCCTTCTTCAAAGGTTTACAGGTGCACCAGGTAGTTTACGGTTTATATTAATGTGTAATGTCTACGTCTTCTTATAGTATTAAATTTTTGGTTCAGGAACTGTAATGCCTTCTTCAAAGGTTTAAGAAGTGCACAGGTGTTTTTATCTCATATTCTATAAGGGAGGTATTGTGATTGGTCAAAATTTTCAAGTGTGAGTTTTTGGTGGATAAGCAAAATGAACAATATATAGATTCAAAATCACATTGTCAAACGTAGAAATAACATATTGCTGTCATTAATTCGATTCGATGTTTTTCATTTAAATGGAGGCGGTGCAAATGGCCATTAGAGTCCCTAGAGTAAGAATTTAACATTTTCGAGATGATGTCTGTGTGTGTGTGCGTTCGTTCGTTTGTATGTTACAATTTTTTCGGAAACGATAGGTACCTCAAAAAATATCAAACATTAACATTTCAAATTTTATATTTAAGGGGCTTTTATCACAGTAAAAAAGTATTTAACAAATTACTCCCAACCTATTAATCCTAATTCTCTAAACAAGAATGGAGCGAAACATAGCAATTAGATAAATAGAGACAACATGTGCTCATAAAACATAGGCTGTTAGCGCGGGTACCTGAAATAACGGAGATTTGTGATCTAGCAGCGCTGAGCGATAAAACCACCTTAAGGTTGAGTAGTTCGTTTAAATATTGTTAGAAACACTAAGCCTTCTTCAAAGGTTTCAAGGTGCACCAGGATAAACGTGTAACTTCTACATCTTTTTATAGTATTAAATTTTCAGTTCGTTTATGATCAGGAACTGTAATGCCTTCTTCAAAGGTTTATGAAGTGCACGAAGTGTTTTTTTCAGTTTGTAACAGCGTACGATAACTAACATAACAATTTTGGTTTGTGATAAGAAACAGTAACCCTTCTTCAAAGGTTTTTACGAAGTGCACCAGATGTATTTCAGTTCGTAACAGCGTACGATAACTAACGTAACAATTATTTTGGTTCGTGATAACAGAACAGTAACCCTTCTTCAAAGGTTTACGAAGTGCACCAGGTTGTACCGACGTGGCAACCCTGCCCTAATTTATGGTAGGATTCTGTGCAAATCTATTTTTACAAATTTGTAAATCTTTAAATATTGAAGAACATCACATCAATGCTTATTGACAAATATAAAAATGTTCATATAAATTTTTGATAGTTTCACGATGATGTCTGTATGTATGTGTGTATGAAGGCCGGGGTGTAAGTCGGATAACTCAAATACGAATTACCCAAAAATTTTGATGTTTGGTATTTAACATTTTTGTATATAAATTAAAAGAGCTCATTAGATTTTAGTATAAATATTTTAAATGGACACCTGGTTGTACGTATACATTTATGTTTATTCTAGATATGTCGGGAGGTTGTGTGCTGGCTTATAAGATTTTTATTCTTGTTGTTCACAGTACATACAAAAAGATAAATATAAAACTAGTCACTCACTTTTTTGCCTCTTATTAATTTATTCTGTAATTCTTTAAATAAATGTTACGAAATTGAAAGATACTTATTTAAAGAATGTATTATGAATAAATGATGTTTATGTAAGATGTTGTTGTCAGAACTTCTATATTAACTGGGATTGTAATGTATAATATTGAGCAGTCAGTATTTTTGATACGGGTCGTTTTACGGTTTGTAATAATTATGATAACACATAACGCATAACAGTTCTGCATAGTGCACTAGGTTGTTAAGTGTATTCTTTTCTTCTGCATAACTTGAGTGGTTAATTTAGTAACAGCTAATAAGCCTCCTTCAAAGGCTATGGAGTGCACCAGATTATTATTCAGTTTGTAAACATGTATTCGTTCAAATATAATAAGAAACATTAAGAGTCTTCTTAAAAGATTTAAAAACTGCATCAGGTTATTTTCCCGTTTGTAATAATGTACCTACGATAAAAGTAAACATATATTTCATAGCTTCATAATTTCTGGTCGTTAAAATATAATAGTATGAAATGAACCAATAAGCCTTCTTCAGGGTTTCAGAAGTGCACCAAGTTGTTGTTATATAAATATCATGCATGATAAGAAACGGTACTGCCTTCTTCGAATATTTCAAAATAACACAAGATATTATAAAATTATAAATTGTATATAAAATATTCTAAAATACCTTCTTCCTACTACCTGATTTTAAAAATCATCTCGGTTCGGTACAATCGTTCAAAAGTGCACCAGGTTTCCGTTTGGGTCTTGAAAGAAATTAACACCCGGTCTTAAACTTAATGAAATATCAGAAAATGATAATTATTTTTTATAAAATATCTATCTAATGTACGCGTACGCGTACATAAGTATACATTTAAATGCACAACAAATAATAATTAATTTTGTATTTCTTAATTTATTCTGTTATGCTCTTCTCAATCCCTTCTTTGGCTTGAAATAAATCTGCATAATGTTTCTATTTTATTCTATGACACCAATTGTTGTTTAATTTCATTAACAGCTTCACGTTTACGTTTGGTAAACAAAGCAACAACTAATTGATTGTTTTGTATTAACAAGCTTTATTTATATAGCAAAATATATTTATGTTACCTTAGTAATTTTCAAAGAAATTAATTTTGTGTTGAAGTAAATAAATCATTCCAATTTTCTTATATTTTTAATCTCCGTGAAAATTGAAATATACGTTCAAAAATTTACTACAATATTTTTCTTTTTAACCCAATTCACAATTTGCAAACCGCAGTCATATCATTCTTCCACTTCACATATTTTTCGTGTTCAAATTATAACGAGAAATTTCCACTGGTCCTAAACAAACAGATAATTTCGTAATTTTCGAACATAGCCAAATATTTTTACATATTGAAAATAATTACTAAATGTAGGTTTCAAAGCGTGGAAATAGGTACTACAGGTGTAAAGATAATTTAGCAATGTTACTCATGAAGAACATGTGTTCAAACCACGCGCCAAAATATTTCATTGTAGGTTTGCAATACTTTTTACCTTCCGCTTACCTGTAAAGGAAGGTATTGGAATCATGCAAAAATTCGGGTAGTGAGTTTTTAGTGGATGAGCACGAATTAGGGTCCTTACAACTCATTTTTGATAGTTTCCCGATGATGTCTGTATGTATGTGTGTGTGTGTGCGTGTGTGTGTGTGTGTGTGTGTGTGTGTGTGTGTGTGTGTGTGTGTGTGTGTGTGTGTGTGTATGTGTGTGGTCCGGGCCGATGCCGTCTGTCGCATAACTCAAATACGAATTACCCAAAAAAATTGATATTTGGTATTTTACAATTGTATACGAATAGGAAGAGCTCATTAGATTTTGGTACAAATATCTTCACCGGAAGTGATATTTTTTGAAGATTGAAAAGATTAAGTGTGAAAAATTTCTATAAATTTGGATAAATATAGTATTTATTTGTAATAAGAATAAGAGGAAAAGGTATTTGCAATTTACGTTATAAAAAAATTGTCTTTATCTGGTAGCATTAAAGAACTGCAATAAAATTTAAAAAATAAATTTATCAAATAAAACGTTGATATCTTGTAATCCATGATCGGTTGATTTTTGTTTCTGCGTAAAATATATTGACAGGTGAGACGGGTGACAAGTTGGCATACTAGCGCTATATAAGTCCTAAGTAAGATATTAAATGTAGTAATTGAACGGAGGATGGCTTCAACACAGCAGAGTTTTCCTGTGAATGAATCTTTTTATTCAGGTGATGCAAATTTCTGTGTTTGAATATTTTAGATTTTTATTTGTATATTTTAAATGGGCACCAGATTGTACGTATACATTTCTGTTTAAAGTCTAGATATGGCGGAAGGTTGTGTGATGGCCACGTCAGATTTTTACTTTTTGCCTCATATTCATAAGAGAGATATTGTAATGGGTCAAAATTTAATAACCAAATGTCATATTTAAGATTTTAACGAGGATCTCAAGATTTTGGTAGAATCAGCAAACCGGAAGTAGTACTTTTCAAATTTGATATAGTTTTCCTTAAATAAATTGGTACATTATTTAAACAATTTTTGCAATTAAAAATCAAATAAAATATAAATATCTATGGGTACAGATAATGTTAAATACAATTTGCTGAATCTGGTAGTATTTAACAATAATAATATTCCACTTTTTGAAATTCCAGTATCTTTTTATCCATGATCAAATGAAATTTGTTTCTGCACAAAATTTGAATTATTATATCAGTGACAGTACAGTTGACATCTTTTGCTTGCATTTTGATTTACATATTACATGAACATGAAACTATTAAAATAGTAAAACTATTTATTAGATTAGTAGAATTATGCGAGAGTTCATGTGCTGGCCACATCAGATTTTTTATGCGCAGTGCAAAAACTTTTTGCAGTACAATGATTAATGACTTAGATCCATCTGTTGGTCTGATAAAAATAATTCATGCAGTTTAAAAATAATTCTTTAATAGGTGGCCGGTTTTATGTCAGTCCATTGAACTAAAAATATATCTGCAAAAATATTGCTGTTTACATTTGATCATCAATCATATATTAATAAATAATAAATGTTGTATTTCCTAAATTTTAAGATGAGTTTATTGGTGCGCCTACTTTTTGATTTATTTTGAGAGAAATAAATTTTGTAAATATTTTGACTTGAAATATTTTTGATGTGTTTTGATGTTATTTCCTTAATACTACATAAACGTTTGAATTTTTTTACTACAGTCCAAATTTTTTAATCCAAAATTGATGATTCATGATAGTTCCAATTAGTTTAATGAAAAATTGAAAAATAATTTCAAATAAAGCTTTTGATGTGAATATCCTCCACATTTGAAAATTAAAATTTCATATCGTTTCGAATCTGTGTCATGAGTGTCAATGATGATTGGACTGCAATTTATTTATACAAATCAATACTGCAATAAAATAATATCCCGTAACTCTTATACAGTGAGTTTATTTTAACGTGAAACATAGGTTTTCATATCTATGCTTACGAATTTGACAGCAATGTATTAGATCGTTCTTTTTAAAATGAAACAGGGCATCAATTTGAATTTGTTAATTGGTGTTACACTGCTGCTACCTGGAAATACGATTTATACTTTGAACAATTACAAGTTTATGTTGGAACTATTGCAGCTTCCCAAATATCTTATTGTTCAAGAATATAATACAGTTTAATTGATTCCCTATGTTTCATTTTAAAAAGAACGCTTTAATACATTGCTGTCAAAGTCGTAACTACGGTTATGAAAAATCCCATGTTTCACGTTAAAATAAACTCACTGTGTATAGGTAGTTTAAAGTAAAATAACGTATTTTATTTGCATTTTACTTCCTGTATCAGTGAGTGTTAATTTAATATGACACTTGCATAATACCCATGGCAATTTTCTTAAATATTTTGACGATTGATGATTCTCGCCAAAATTTAAAATTAGCAAAACGATTTGCGCGAACTTCGAAACAGATCCTTATCAAAATATCTACGTATACGATTTTATTAAAAATGCGGTCATCTTTTTGTGAATAAAATTTGAGGTTTTAATAAGAATCTTAACACCGAATAAGATTTTGGTAGAAATACGCAAACCGGAAGTAGTACTTTTTGAAACTTGATATAATTTTTCTTGAAAAAATTGGTACATTATTTATTTATGATAATTTTTGCAATTAAAAATAATAGATAATACAATTATCTATGGGTACAGTTAATTTTAAATAAAATTTGCTGAATCTGGTAGTATGTAACAATAAAATAAAGTAAATTAATTTTCTACGTTTTTGAAATTTCTGTATCTTGTTGTCCATGATCATTATGAAATTTGTTTCTACACAAAATTTGAATTATTATAACAGTGACAGTACAGTTGACATCTTTTGCTTGCATCTTGGTTTGTTGGTTTCCATTGGTTTACATTATCGTTTACATATTACATGAACATGAAACTATTAAAATGTAAGTAAAACTATTTATTAGATTAGTAGAATAAGCAGAATTAGGCAAGAGGTCGTGTGCTGGCCACAGCAGATTTTTTTTCATCCATTGGTACTTAAAATTGAAAGTTGTGGTACATTAATTTTAAATTAAATGTAAAAATAAATAATAATAAATACCTGATTTTCTGAAAAATATAAAGTCATAACCATAAGTACAAATTTTTATCAACTATTTTTGGAGTTATATTGAAGTTATTTCTGACAGTAAAGCGGCAGATTTCATCGCGGAATTAGAATTACGAGCATATAAAACCAAAATAGAAAATATGCACTGATATTTGACAGAGTAGACTACACAAAACTAAGCTAAATACAGTAAAATTTTACTTGAACTTCTATAAACAAAGTTTTCGCTCCAACAAAGCAATTTTTAAAAACACTGCCACCTCACAGCATAAACAAAATGTATTTTTATCTCGTTGTTGCATACAATTTTTACTCAACAAAAAGGAGGAAAAGGATTTTGAAAAGCGTTCGTTCACTTACGGTAGCTTCGAAATTATATTACAAATATTCAAAAATTGGTGGCAGCAGAGTAATAATTTTGTATCGTTTATTTCTTTGTTTGCTTCTCTTTCGCAACGAATTTTCTTTTCCAATTTTTACTCACTATGACGTACGTCATAGCCTATTTCTTCCTCAAAGTTGGAAGTGGGTTTTCTCATTTCAGCACTTTTCCGATTATTTTTTCTTGATGAAAACTTTAACAAAATAACGACAATATTGATTATGTAGTTTGTTGTGGCGGCCTAGTTTAAATTTATTGTGTGAGTGTGTGTGTGTCAGCTGTGACGTAGAAGAGTTTATAGGTTAGGTCAGGTTCGGTTCAAATGGAATATTAATTGTAATACAATGTTAAGTGATTTGCCCGGTAGACGGTTATTCATTTGGCATTGAATGGATTGCGTATTTTATTTTATAATTGAATTTTGTTTACTTGAGTTGAACTCAACATTAGTTTGCTAATTTTTTTATCTTTTAGAAGTTCAGTTTACTAACAAGAAGTACCCCTGAGTTGACGACTGGAAAACGCACACTCTAATAGATATTTATACAATAAATTTATACAATATTTTATTTAATTTCAAATATATGAATTATAAATTTATTTTTACATAGGTAACAAAAAAGAACATCAAAGTAGTCGTCAGTGGAAGTTGTCATTGTTTTTATGCATTTTTGACGAAATAATGACATCAGAGTGATTTAAAAATGTGTTGAGTGATTTAAAAAGTTTGAATTCACTTGTGAATAAACATTTATTTAAAGTTGTTGCTATGGAGTTAATAATAGCAGTTTAAAACGTCAATATGAATAAAAAATATATATGTATATATAATATAGGTATAGTTCGCTGTTTAGTAAAAAGCTTGATAGATATATGCACATAGGTACACACAATAATATTAAACAAAATTTATTTTTATACAGTTTAAAAAAATGTATTCTAAATATACTACCAACTAAGGTAAAAATGCTTGAATATTATATTTTTTATGTCTTTCTAGTATGAAATTGTTTATTTATATCATGGATATGAGGTACGTTATACAGCGTGTTCCACAACTTAGGACAAAAAATTAAAGGGTATATACTGTACGACATTTATTTTATTTTATTTTATTTAAATTCGCAAAATTAAGGGTAGTTTACTTGATGTGTGTACATTTTAAGTATCACTGTTTTGATGGTATATTTGATACTTTGACATTTATTAGTATTAGATATTATGTAAACATTTACTTTCATTGTAAAAGATTTGAAAAAATTATTAAAAATAACTACCGACCAGTGTCAATTTTTTTTTTGCTTGAAATACGATGCAATTTTTTACGAATTTTGAAAATATTATATAGTTGTGGAACATCCTGTATATTCTATATTATGCCCTAGGCATTAAGAAATTACCATAGTAATATTGACACATCTCAAATGTTTTGCGTCTGAAATTATGTCCATTGCTACAGGATACCAAAAATATTAACAAAAGAAACGTCAAAGCGAAATGCCACGCGCGGAATATTTTAATATTTTAAATAAAATAGTAAGACAAAAATATTGTATACACCATGGACATCATCGATGTTTATAGCCATCGGGTGATATACAGACCCTCTTGGAAACATATCGCCCTCAGATGAACATGAACATGAAGCTCAAGATATATAAATAACTATTTCAATATGGATGATCGTAATTTTTTTCTAGGTATTTTCGTTTACATTAGTTTCCGTTTCTCACTCGGTTTCTCATATTTACATTTCAACGCGACGTATCTACGAGTGTAAAAGTATTTGATAAAAAATCGTGGCATATATATTACGATTTTTCATTTCCGAATGCAAATATTGTACGACGTCAAAACGAGATATTTATGTCTATTTGATGAGTGAACTTTTTAACTCAAAACGGTATGGATGAAATATTTCTCATTTCTAATTATATAATTCATTTAAAAGCATGACATATCACATGTTTTACCCATAAAAAAAAATTTTAATCTTAAATTTAACGACAATTTTTGCAAGAAGCATATTTTTTAAGCTACTGGATTGATTATAGATATTGATAGATATCTGATTAACTATGAATGGAATAAAATATAAATATAAATAATATATCAATAGAATTATTAGAGTTTCTAGATTGCCTTATGCTAAATAAGAATACCTGAAAATAAATATAATTTGCAGTAGAAATGAGAGAAGAAGGAGCATTTTTAGAATAAGGCAATTAGGAATGTATATATGTAACATAATTTTCATTGTAAGTTACATCGTTTGTCCGAAATTTATGCAGAAAGCTCGTGCAAAATGAGCCATGTAAGTTTTAAAGTGTCGCTGACGTGGCATTAGTAGTCACAGAAAAAAACATTTAAAAGAAATCAAATAATGACTTATCGGGTTAAAAACATTACCATTACAGACTTCGTGATCCGGTTTTTACCTCTCGACTCATATTCTATAAGAGAGGCATTGTAATGGGTCAAAATTTTCGAGTATGAGTTTTTGGTGAATAAGCACGTTTCAGGGTCTCTACAATAAGAATTTACTATTTTCACGATGGTGTCTGTGTGTGTATGTGTTTGTATGTGCGTATGGACTGACGATTTTTCGTCCACGATAACTTAAAAAGTATCAAACCTTTAAAAACCAAATTTCATATTTAAGGTTTTAATTAGAATCTTAACACCGGTCGGATAAGATTTTGGCAGAAATCCGCAAATCGGCAGTAGTACTTTTTGAAGCTTGATATAGTTTTCCTTAAATATATTGGTACATTATTATATTCATGACAACTTTTGCAATTAAAAATAAAAGATAATATAATTATCCATGGGTACAGTTAATTTTAAATACAATTTACTGAATCTGAATGATATGAAATTTGTCTCTATACAAAATTTGAATGATTATGACAGTGACAGTACAGTTGACATCTTTTGCTTGCATCTTGGTTTACATATTACATGAACATGAAACTATTAAAATATAAATAAAACTATTTATTACATTAGTAGAATAAGCAGAATTTGGCAAGAGGTCGTGTGCTGGCCACAGCAGATATTTTCACTTTTAAGCGCGCCCAAAAATCGTGGAAACCCCCACTGTAACTCAGTCCAAAGTTGTCGCATTTAGCAGATTTCCTCGCTGTACAATCCACATTTCAGGACACGTGAATTACCCTCAAAGAAACGTGTGTTGAACCACGTGACATTTTCACCTCCTCAAAATCTTCATCTTCATTTTAATTTTTCCTGCACCCTTTGCATTTTCTCTAGACTCTATATTTACGCTGATATATTCTATACAGCATGCAGTGCTAACGCTGATCAATAGCGCGCGTAGAGTACGTTGATTTCCTGATGTGAAGACCGGTACCGGTAAAGGATATAGAGATGTGCTGCTATATCTGTAAGAGTGTGTGTGAGTGGTAGTGAATGTATGTGGTGGGAACATGGATGTGACAGCTGCTGCTAACCGGAAAACGAACTAGAGATAGAAATACAGAAGTAAAGACTAGTGATTGTACTAGCTTTGCTGTTTCAATAATGGAATGGTTTGCTTTTATAGGCAAAATGATTTAGCGGTGTGGTTAATTTAAGACCAATAATTGCATTGGGTTTATTAATATAATATATAATGAAACATAAAATTAAAGAATGGAATTTGTTTTATTTTTATTATTTGTAATATTTTTTGGAGATTCAAAAGAATAATTGTTAAAAATTTCTATAAATTTGGATAAATATAGTATTTATTTGTAATCAGAATAAAAGAAAAAGATATTTGCAACTTACGTTGTCTGGTAGCATTAGAGAACTGTAGTAAAATTTTAAAAATAAATTTATCAAATAAAACGTTGAAATCTTGTATATTTGTTTTTGCGTAAAAAATATTGACAGGTGAGACGAGTGACACATTGGCACTAACGCCATATAAGTCTAAGTAAGAAATTAAATGTAGTAACTGAACGGCGAATGGCTTCAACACAGAAGAGTTTTCCAGTGAATGAATCTTTTGATTCAGGTTATACTAATTTCTGTGTTTCAATATTTTAGATTTTTATGTATATACTTTTAAATAGCCACCAGATTGTATACGTATACATTTATGTTTATAAATCTAGATATTCCGTGAGGTTGTGTGCTGGCCACATCAGATTTTTTTTCGAAAATGTCATAGTTTGAAATTTTCTAAGTTACAATTATTTACAGCTTTAAGTTTACAATATTTCAGAAAGAGTTTATTAAATTTTTTCTGTTTATTTGGATTAAATCTATTCTGCAATGTAGTCCTCTTTTTCACCATTCTTAATACCCTGCGTAAAATATACTAATTCTTATGCCGCATAAATTTGCATCTTTATTTCTTTGTATGTAATATTTTGACAAGTCCAGGTCACGAATACTCACAATACCGTGGCATATTTCTAGTGGGATTAACAAGGCTATTAGTGTAACACTTGTACAGGATTAATTAATCATTTACATCATGCGTAAATCATCTATTCTGGAGACTTGGAATGAGAGCACGAGCGAGAGTCAACGGCTTGGGGACAATAAGAAGAGAATTGTGTTTAAAATTAAATATATACCTGCCAAGAACACATGACATAACTAAGCAGATTTATAACTGCAGCTTTCACATAACTCACCAACAACAAGATTTACAATCGATTTCTTTTAGTTTCAATTATAACACTCAAAAGTTTGGAACGACAAACGCTAATAAAATGTGCTTCCTCTGAATTAAGTATTATTGTAGATACAGCTTGTTCCACAACTTAGGACAAAAAATTAAAGGGTAGGTAACAATATAAATATTTGTCATAAAGTTACTGTCAAAATTACAAAATGTGTATTCATTTAAACTACCTATTTTGTATTCGTTTGAGGATGAAATGCAAAAAATAGCGTATATACCACAGGACTAAAGTAGGTACTTTTAATCCCTCAGGTGATTATTTCCCTCATATTCGACTCGTGAAATAAACTTCACCCTCAGGATTAAATCATGCACTTTATTCCTTTTTTGCATTTCCGGGACTAAAACTGTTCTTTAGTCTTTATTTTTAGGGACTAAGGTTCTTAATTTGATCCCAAGGGATTATTTTTCATATTTAATCCCGTTGTCTACGAATTGAATTAATTAATCCCGTTGTCAAGTAAATACGTGCTATTAGTTACAGAGTATCTATGGTAACAATATAAATATTTGTCATAAAATTTACTGTCAAAATTACAAAATGTGTATTCTTTTAAACTATTTTGCATTCGTTGGAGGATGAAGTGCAAAAAATAGCGTATATACCACAGGACTAAAGTAGTACCTTTAATCCCTCAGGTGATTATTTCCCTCACCTTCGGCTCGTGAAATAAACTTCAACTTCAGGATTAAATCATGCACTTTAGTCCCTCAATATATAATATACTATTTTCAAATCTTCTACAATGAAAGTAATTGTTTACATAATATCTAATACCAAGAAATGTCTAATATTGTGTAAAACCAGTAGCGAAATGTGTCCTTGAAAAACGATGCAATTTTTTTGCGAATTTAAAAAAAAATCTTTTTTGTTTCATGATCAACACGTCGTACAGTATATACCCTTTAATGTTTTGTCCTAAGTTGTGGAACACTCTGTATATGTGTATACAAACTTTGTTTTTCATTTTGTGTTTATAACTTTAAATCTCAACTAAATACGTCCGTTTAAAATCAATCAGTTACGTATTTACTCATTGCAGATTTAAATATGAAATGTTTACCTGTCGTTCTGTCGTAGTCATGTAGTATGTTTTCATCACTACTGACATACACACACACGCATCATTCGACTAAATATATCACATCCAACAGATTCACATGCGTGACTTTTAACACATGTTCGGTGCAGGAATTGAAGCTGCAGTATAACCTTTAGCTAACGTAACTACTTTATAGTAGATAACACAGAGAGTCGATAATTTAGTTTTCGCAGTTTGGTATTTTGCTATTTATAGTTTCTAGTAACATATCGAAAACCCTGTTCACACAATGGATTCTTTCAGGATTCTTAATGCTTCTGAATCCTGGAAAAAAAATCACTGATTCTTTTCAAAGACTCATTCAAGATTCAATTCAGCAGAAGTTGTCAGGAAATTCTTATCTGGATTCAGAAACAGGAAAGAATCTTCAAAGAATCCATGTATCGCAGTATCCGCATGTATCCAGTGAAAAAGGGAAATTGCTATATATTACAAACTAAAAATATTTTCTTAGCACTCTCACGAACAATGCAAGGAATCGACTATTTAAAACAAAATTAATAAAAATGCAATAATAAGGCCATAATTTGTAATATTAAAACGTATAAATTAATTCCTATTTTCTCTAATTGTTGTCGCAACAATTTATTGTATGATTTTTTCAATCAAATAATGCTTCGTAATTACTTATTGTAAATTTCAGATTTCTTTTTTGAACAATATTGCCAGAATCGTGAATTCTGATTCTATTGCAGCAATATTGCGTTCAACAACTGTAGAGCGCCCTTCTTGAGTCTGAAATACTCGGTTTTGGTACAAACTGAACTAAACAAACAATGACCTTTCGTGAGTCCCACATATACTCAGTTTTGGTTGATTGAACTGAACTAAATAAAGAACCGAATTCCCTTCTTGCGTGAAATAAAATGATATGACATTGTGTTTTAATATGCCTACATGCCTAGGCTTTTATAACGTATGTATGTGAAACAGATTATAGTTTAAACATGGTTTAGTTTTGCTTCCTGAAAAATAAAATTCATTTTATGCAGAAACACGTCGAGTAGATTTGCATGTCTATCACCTAAATGGCCGCAATTTAGGTAATAAATATTTTGTTGGAATTTGCCAATTTGTTCAGAGAATTTTCTGTTTATGTTGTCCTCCTGCCAAGAGATTTTCCACTGACATGTGGACACGGGGTAATGTTGTTTATTTACTATAATACAACAATGTTTATTTAGTTTATTATTATATTATACAGCGGACTCATTAATAAAATTGATTAACAGTTGCGCTAATCTATTTTCGCTGTAGACGTTTGCAGCCGTATTAGCTGAATTTTATGGCATTTAACCGAGGTAATTACATGGCGTTACGTCATTCGGACTTTTAGTTAAGTGAGATAAATGTTACAGTTGATATTTCAATTCGATCGCGCAGACACATTTCTACGACTCGGGAGAAAATAAAACACGTTATTTATTTTTGCTGGTAAACAGGATTTTCTCCCAATTATAGAACGGTAGGTGTTATTATAGTGGAATCCAACCACTTCGACTTCGAAATTAAAATTCTAGAATTTTCATACACAAAAAATTCAACAGCAGAAGAAAATCTAATGGGGCCAGCACACAACCTCCCGCCATATCTAGACTTATAAACATAAATGTACGGTGCCCATTTAAAATGTACAACTAAAAATCTAAAATATTCAACACTTGAATGAAAAGATTCATTCACAGGAAAACTCTTTTGTGTTGAAGCCATCCTCCGTTCAATTACTACATTTAATATCTTATGACTTATATGGCGTTAGTATGCCAACGTGCCACCCGTCTCACCTGTCAATATTTTCTACACCAAAACAAAAATCAACCGATCATGGAATACAAGATTTCAACGTTTTATTTGATAAATTTATTTTTAAAATTTTACTACAGTTCTCTAATGCTATCAGACAAAGACAATTTTTTATAACGTAAGTTGTAAGTAACTTTTCCACTTATTCAAAAATAAATACTATATTTTTATCCAAATTTATAGAAATTTTTGACAACTAATCTTTTCAATCTTTGAAAAATATTTGTACTAAAATGTAATGGGCTCTTCCAATTTGTAACAAATGTAAAATACCAAATATCAACATTTTTGGGTAATTCGTATTTGAATTATCCTACCTTCAGAAATCCAGCCCTGACCACACACATAAACTGAGTTGTAAAGACCCTAATTCGTGCTCATCCACTAAAAACTCACTACCCGATTTTTAGCATGATTCCAATACCTTCCTTTACAGGTATGGCGGAAGGTAAAAAGAAGAGTTATGCCCAGTGCACACGGAGAAACATTTTGACAAGTTTCCTGAAAAAGTTTCTAGAAAATGGGAGATATTTTTTGAAAAACAATAAATATGTTTATGATCACATGTCTCATTTAACGATTTGACAAATAAGAAGTTAGTTGCACTTCACAATGTTTCCTGAAAACGCCTCATTTTTATAGGCGTCGTTAAAACTTTGAAGTTTCCGGAAACTTTTTTCGGGAAACATGTCAAAATGTTTCTCCGTGTGCACTAGGCATAAGGATCCTAATTCGTGCTCATCCACTAAAAACTCACTACCCGTTTAGCATGGTTCCAATACCTTCCTTTACAAGTATGGCGGTAAAAAGAAGAGTAAAGTTTTTTTGCAGGGAGTTATTTTTCGGTGTATGGTGTATTTTCTGCTGTGTGAACGCGGCTTTAGGCGTCGTAATTACAGGTGCAGTGTTGACGTAATTTCCATGTGCCCTCGTATTCAAATCAGCTCGAATAGTAATGATATAAAACTGCTCTGCCTCTGCCGTACTCGTCTACTCGTACTTGCTGCTTTACATACCCAGTGATTTACATACACAGGAAGCCAGGGCACATGAATGTGCTACTTATAAACTATTTGACAAAGTTTACTTCTTTCGCGAAGCAAAAACTTAATGATGAATGCGAGGAAATTGTATTAGACATGGTAGAAGTTTTGTTTGAGGAAAAAGTGGTAAATGGGTTTTTTTACACGCTGTTCTTAACCTATTTAGTTGATTACTTATGTCGCACTTTATCTAATGGGGTTACTTCATAAATAAAACAACAAACTTAAAATTATTTATTACAGGGTGGATAGCATAGTGCGTGCTTCTGACAACTCAGGTTTTAATCCAGTCAAGTACATTATTTCGATATTTTAGTTTGTTCAAGTGCACAAAAAATTTATCTGTGGCGTAGTTTCCACTAACAACCATGAATAAGTTAATGGCTGGTAACTGCACATGCGGAAAAATATATTATGTGCTTGCAGCCAAAGTTGACTTATAAAATGAATACTGGAACATCCGATTTAGCTGTTAATTTCACAGTAAATACTTATAGAGCCTTAAGCGAGCCGTCTAGGTTTTTTCCGAGTTCCTAGAATATTTTCGATTGTACTTTTTCTTCTATTCCACTCTCTTCCCCACTACTGCAGCTGCCCGAAACCAGCCCGAAACTCGTACTTTGCAGCATCCTAGCTATGCAATTTGAAGTTGAAAAATACTGTAAAAGTGTTTTCGTTGCGAGTAAACTGTCAGTTTATTATTGACTTTAGGATAATGTTTTTATAAACATTTAATAGAGAAAGAATGGATCTACAGATGTGCCTTTTAAAAATTAATTTCTATCATGGGATATACGCGTGTAAAGTTTGCATAAATTGGAATTTTCATATTCATGTACAATTTCTTAATCAAAATTTTAAAAAGGTACATCTATAGATCCATTCTTTCTCTATTAAATCCTTGTTAAAATAAAATTTTACCTTTCTTGTACTGGTCACAAAACACCCGCTACGTTAGTACATTTTATGCTGGATTTTTGGAAATAGACGTAATATTTGATAACTTATATTTGAAAAGCAATTTAATGTTGTACTCCTCATAATCCTTTATCCCTTAGAATTTTAATTGAATACAAGTATCTCTCGCTCCTTTGAAAGCTCTCGAATGGTAAAATTCTAATTTGAAAAGTCTCCCAACGACGCTCATCTGTTCGCCGTTCAAGACGCTCTTGATCGCTCAGCGTTTTTTGAGTCTTTCTTCTCAGCGCCCGGAATTCAGCCCGGATTGCTGATTCCGGTATCCGGTGAAATGAAGGCATTCTAGAGAAATGAAAACCTGAAGCCGGGAACTGCATTTAAATATGGGAGATTGGAACAGTGAAATTAGAAAATGAAAGAGGAATTTATTTATTTATTACGAATCACGGCTGGTACACATTCCAGATAACTGCACAAAAATCTCCCATGTAGTGTACTCTGCACTAACAACGGTTGGCAACCGCCATTTTGAAAAATTGCCACTGTCTATTGTTTTTAATTCTTATCTCGTAAATGATTAATATTACGAAGAAACAGATAATAACAAATTGTAGAGCACAAAATTTTCTATAAAATGGTATACATATTGTTTATGAAAGTGGTACGGTTTTCGAGAAAATCGTGAAGATATATTTTGAAAAATACGATAAATTTGGATCAAGTAGTAGTTATGTCTCATCATACGAAAACGGCTGTAATTTATTTATGAATAAAAATATGGATTTCCGGTTTGCAGAATCCAATTTCCTGAATACTTTTCTATGAGTAAAATTATTTTCAAATATCTGACGCACACGGGTTTAGTCACAATTTAGGATATTCTTAATCGATTGAGACTTTTAGTATGTTGTTGATAAAGGTACTGAGAAGGTGTATAATATACCAAAGGAAGTACTATTCGCACCTTAAAACAGGAAACAGGAAATACAGGAAAAACAGCAGAACAGCGTTGCCGTTGTTTTCTGTTCGACTCAAGAAGGGTTTTGTTAGCATAGATTAGTTTATGTCAAAAAACGGAGTTCTGTTGGACTCAAGAAGGGTTTTGTTAGTATAGATTAGTTTATGTCAAAAAACGGAGTTCTGTTGGACTCAAGAAGGATTTTGTTAGTATAGATTAGTTTATGTCAAAAAAATCTGCTGTGGCCACCACACGACCTCTCGCCTAATTCTGCTTATTCTACTAATCTAGTAAATAATTTTACTTACATTTTAATAGTTTCATGTTTACTTATGTAATTTATGTAAACGATAATGTAAACCAAGATGCAAGCAAAAGATGACAACTATACCTACTGTCAGTGTCATAATAATTCAAATTTTGAGTAGAAACAAATTTCATATCATGGACCACAAGATACTGGTACTTCAAAAAAGTAGAATATTAGTTGCACTTTATTTTATTGCTACATACTACCAGATTCAGCAAATTGTATTTAAAATTAACTGTACCCATAGATAATTATATTACCTATCTTTTATTTTTAATTGCCAAAATTGTCATAAATAAATAATGTACCAATTTATTTAAGAAAAACTATATCAAGTTTCAAAAACTACTACTTTCGGTTTGCGGATTTCTACCAAAATCTTATCCGGTGTTAAGATCCTTATTAAAACCTTAAATATGAAATTTGGTTATTAAAGGCTTGATACTTTTTAAGTTATCGTGGACGAAAAATCGTCACATACGTCCATACGTCCATACATATATACGCACACACACACACAGACATCATCGGGAAAATATTAAATTCGTATTCTAGAGACCCTGAAACGTGCTTATCTACTAAAAACTCATACTCGAACATTTTGACCCATTACAATACCTCTCTTATAGAATATGAGGCGAGAGGTAAAAACGGCAACGTTGTTCTCCTGTTTTTCCTGTATTTCCCGTTTTGCTGTTTCCTGTTTCCTGTTTTAAGGTGCGAATATCCTCTTCCTATACCAAAATCCAGCTTTCTACTATTTTTTACACTAAACGACAAAATATGATCTGACTGGACTAATAGTATAGTAGTAAAAAGGGTTGAGTATGCTGGAAGGTCTTGTGCTGGCCACATCAGATTTTTTAGATTTTTGACCCGATGCCTAGTTTTCTAGATATTCCCAAACGCAATTTAAAATACGCAGTATACCCTCAACGTACTACAGTAGAATAAACATAGAACTATCTGTTTCCAATGAATAATATTAAATAACAGTCATTGAATCATTTAAAATAATATATCAATTCGCGAATTCATATCGGCAGTATAAAAATCCAGTTTGATTCAGTTCACTGATTAAAATAACGAAATACACGTCCACTTGAGTTGTACGCCTCGTACGTCATTTATTACACTCACACACAAACTCACATATTAAGTAGAGACATTTGCATTCGCTATTGGCATATTCATATGTGGAATATCATTTATCAAAGCCAGGACGGTTCCAAACACCACATACGTCAGACGCGTTTCAAGAACTTAGAAACAACGCAAATTTATAATTCGACAGAAAAGTTTTTATAAGCTGGTCGATTGCATTCTAAAAATATTTCACCTGGGTCGCAGGTTCTAAATTCGTAAGTTCTTGCGAAGAAGGATCATTTTTCATGAAATTAGCCTTGTTAAAAGGATATTAAATCGTTTATCATTTTGTAGGGATAACACAATAGGATAGAGTGCTATACAAAAACTTTTTGGATACGGAAAATGTATATCATGGCTCTTGATCCTCAGAAAAATTAATAGTGTCGTTTTAGAATTAATAAATGTACTATTTGTTTCAGAATTATAGTCAGCTGGGTTTAAAGTTGAATAACTTGCTTAAAAATAATCAAAAAAATTTGAACCAAACTTTATACTAAAGTATGCACATTTCTACGTTACTATATAAAGTTTCAAATTTCCAAATGTCTTTGTGTAGAAATAACAACAATTTATAGCAAAAATGAGCTATTATTTGATACATTTTTAGAAATTGGTAACTTCAATGATGTCTACTGTCAATATACATCATCCAAAAAACTTCATATTTTGGGATAGTGTAGTCATAATCTTTTTTAAGTTATTTGGTAACGTAATTTTTTTAAATGTTTATGTTTTGTTTAACACTGCGCACAAAAAAAAATCGAGCCACTTGGCCGTACCAAGAAAATGCCTGTTTTTAAAATGCGGGGCATTTCTTTCAGGGACATGTTAACCAAAATCTGGAAATTCTCTCTGGAGATACATTCCTCCTCTTCGTTTTTCAAAAATCCCGAAGAGATTCCCGACCCCCTGAAAAATCGCTTTATATCACATAAAGCGATAACTCACTCAATTCTTCGCCAATAAGGACGAAATTTTCAGCTCTGAAAAGGAAATTGATAGGGCTTTGTGACAATCGAGTCGAACAACCCCCTTAAGATAGGATTTTTGGAGCTACAAGCCTTCAAACTTTGAGATATTTCCATGCTCAAACAAGACATCACATAAAGCGATTTTTCAGGGGGTCGGGGGAGGCGAATCTCTTCGGGATTTTTGGAGAACGTAGAGGAGGAATGTATCTCCAGAGGGTATTTTCAGATTTTGGTTAACACGTTCCTGAAATAAATGCCCGGCATTTTAAAAACAGGCATTTTCTTGGTTCGGCCAAGTGGCTCGATTTTTTTTGTGAGCAGTGTACTAATCAAGTAAGTGAACATGTAAGATCTTGGTTACTGGTAATCTTATAAGATTCAAATTCAGCTGAACAGATCTAATTGGCACCTTGGTAGATAAACTAGGACTTCTCCTAAATACGAAGTTGTAAAACATTTATTAGCTTTAAACCTCGGTTTTCTATTTGAAGCCAATGCGAAAGTAATATTTTTGATCTTGATTATTTACTTGTATTGCGAAAATGTAGAGATATTGTCGATAACTAAAATGCTTGAGTGCTAAGACATTGCAAAAATAAATAAGTAATTAGCTTAATGTATTATAAACATGAATATGCTTTGAATAATAAAACGGTCTATTTAAAATACATTTTCAATTAAATGAACAATTCGATTAGTTCATATAACCTGCTGTACAATCATTGTGCTTAGTGATTTTTAATATAGTCTCTAGGCTACAAGTTGACCAGTCGCACCACTTAATTCAAATAAGATTGGTCAATGAAACCGGTGCAGTTTAGATCCTGAGCTTCACCTAAGAACAACCAATAAAGTCAGATGTTTATATTTATAAGTAGCTTATTACGGTTTCATTGTACTATTGTTTTTAATAGGTTATAATATCTTTTTGACCAAATAACTTTATCTGTACAGTAGCATATTTAAACATAATTGTTTGAAATCATATACGCAGATAGATATACCGGGTGTATATTGAAAAGTGAAACATAGGCGTTTAACATGGTAAATAAGTTTTTCCGTTCGCATTGCTTCCCTAATTATTTTAGACAAAAATGTTTCAAATAAATGTTGTTGAGCATAAAATTCTACATCCGGATCAGTAAACAAAATTTATTTTGGTTGCTTTATAACTGCAGAAATCAAATTTGAAAATACACGGAATAGCGAATTAATAGTAACAGCCATGGAATTAAAAACAGGAGATGAACAAATGCGTAACGCTTTAAACGTCAATGTCAGAATAATAGATTGTCAAAATCATTTATACGTAGGTACTATTTGACGTTTAAAACGTTTTGTTTACTGATCCGGATGTAGAATTTTATGCTCAACAACATTTATTTGAAACATTTTTGTCTAAAATAATTAGGGAAGCAATGCGAACGGAAAAACTGATTTACCATGTTAAACGCCTATGTTTCACTTTTCAATATACACCCGGTATATAGCACAACATGGCAGTAACTCAGTTGAATAATCCATGTAAAAAGTATAAACAATTTTTGAGTAATTGCCTTCATTTAACTCTCATTGTGTTATTAAAATATTAGACAATAAGAAATTGAATCTATCTTCTCAAAATAATTTAACCTGATCTTATACTACGTCTTTTCTTATTATTATCTTCATTAAATATTTATATCGTATTTCATTATAAGCAAAGGCTGAAGGTTCATAACAAAAAGGAAAATCTCGTTAAAGCTAATCCGTTGGCAGGTTTTGAAGTCTTCTTTTTTGCCGGCATATTTATGTCACTATGTAAACATAAGCACAAAAAACAAGGGCTAATTAAAACATTTCCACTTTCAGTATTTCAGCGCGCAAGTTGTCAACTTATAATGTTCATTACAGTCGCAAAAATACGCAATTTATTTTGTAATTAAAATCGTAAAAAAAACCTTCAATTGTCCCTGCAACTTTCGAAAGATCGGGTAACGTGTTAATTAAAAATTATTCAGGAAAAAAACTATTCTTGCAAATAAAATTCATACTTAAGGTTTAAATAAGGATCTTAACACCGGATAAGATTTTGGTAGAAATCCGCAAACCGAAAGTGGTACTTTTTGAAGCTTGATTATAGTTTTCCTTAAATAAATTGGTACATTATGTATTTATGACAATTTTTGCAATTAATATAAAAGAAAATATAATTATCTATGGGTACAGTTTATTTTAAATACAATTTGCTGAATCTGGTAGTATTTAACAATAAACAATTAATATTCCACTTTTTGAAATTCCAGTATCTTGTTGTCCATGATCCTATGCAATTAGTTTCTATACAAAATTTAAATGATTATGACAGTGACAGTACAGTTGACATCTTTTGCTTGCATCTTGGTTTACATATTACATGAACATGAAACTATTAAAATGTAAGTAAAACTATTTATTAGATTAGTACTCGTAGAATAAGCAGAATTTGGCGAGAGGTCGTGTGCTGGCCACATCAGATTTTTAATAAATCAAGTCAATGATCATTTCAAAACGCAGCGTTAGTAATTGACGCAATTTCTATATGTGCAACAAACCCATGTCAGTACAATTATAATCTCCATGGCAACCATTAGCATCCTATGAATTAGATGCGATTTAGCGGTCAGCGGAATAATACGCGACATACAGGGTGAGTCAGCTAAGTGTTCCCTATTTCATTTGTTTGTAAAGTCTCAAGTTTTTGTGTAAAGTCCGCCAAATTTTTGCTGTAAATACAGTAGCCACTTGAGTTTTTGTTCGTAAAGTTTTATCATTATTGCTCTATTGCTTCCTAATTGGTGACTGAAATAATGATTAATTAATTAATGATTAGTCAAACGACTATTTGTAGGATTTTAAAGGACCTTAAGTGGCATCCTTATAAGATTCAAATTCTGCAGGCAATTTCTGAAGAGGATAAAGCAAACCGATTGGAATTTGCAGAAGACGAAATTGAACGAATGAATGAAAACCCTGGTCATCTGAATAACATCATGTTTTCTGATGAGGCACATTTTCATCTTGATGCTGGATTTAATAGACAGAATCATCGGTATTGGTCAGATGAAAATCCCCACTGGATTGCTGAACAATCCTTGCACTCTCCTAGAACGACTGTTTGGGCTGCAATTGGATATTTTGGATTAATTGGTCCAATTTTCACATTGAAGTGAACCACTTTTTGTCTGATCGATTTGAAATTTCGGCAGTAAAAATTCCTTTAGATAGTTCAAGTTTTGCAAAAATTTCGTCACTTTCTGATAAAAATTGCCTAAGTTATAAAAAATCCAAATAGGGAATAGTTATCTGACTCATCCTGTAGAAACGAGAAACCAGAGAGAGAAACAGATTCTAGTAGACATAGACCCGGTGTGGAAGTGTAATTCTCTCGCGCCGTGCTAAACATTTAATTAAATTTCCTACGGGGATGTCGTGCCAATTAAAATTCATCCATTGTTGAAATTTGCATCTGAGTCCTTAGGAAGACTTACGCAACAATTTAGACTGTAATGAGTCGAGTGGGGTGGCATTTAACATTCACCGTTTAAGCTGTAGGTGGTCTATATTTTACCTACAAATTGGTGTATAATACAGGGTGATTCATCGTAACTTACTTATTTTAAAACGCAATAATGCCCATTTTATTAATCAGAACCTTTTTACTTTTATTTTATAATATAGGTACATATCTAAAGTTTTGTTTCACCCAGTTTTCAAAATCATATCAGGTAGTGACGCCCCCCATTGTCTATACTCTGAATAAGCCGATTTCTGGCGTTTGTCATAACCCTTTCCAGCATGGCAGCGGGTATGTTGGCAATTGCGGCCCGGATGTTGGCCTTCAGGTCTTCTAGGGTCCTTAGACGGTTGACGTATACGTGGGATTTCAAAAAACCCCACAAAAAAATCACAAGGAGCCAAATCGGGCGAGCGGGCTGGCCACTCCGAATCGAGATGAGGCGCCCCGGGAAGTGTTCCCTCAAAACAGCCATCGATGCTGCTCCGTGCTCCAACGCATGATGGCGACTGACCGGGTGGAGAACAAAACTTAAAATGTGAATGAGAATCATATCTGTAATCTGCTAACTTGACGACATAACCTTTCTTATAACTGTCAGAAATGGATCCGTTTGTTGAAAGATACATAGTTGGATCTGCAATACTGTAGCGAAATATAAAATACTCATCAAAATGTAAAACAAAGATCAACAAAGAACAAATAGGACTTGCTTGCTATTTGTTGGGAAAGAGTGAAGAGTGAATTATTAACCATGTTGTGTCTTATTTTCTAAAACCTCAACACTTTTATTTCTCTATGCCCCTCTCTTTGAATCTATTTTGGCTATGCCTATCCGACAAATGATTGATTTACATCTGCAATAAAGTGCGAAATATATAAAGCAGGCTGCGATCAAACAGGGCAGGACTGAGATAAAACAGAGAGTACAAAGATAAATAATCGCGCAGCAGTTTACATCGGAAAGGTTAAAGGTAACTTGTAAATTACCGGTTTTATGTAGCGTAAATTTAAACGAGAATTATGTAAACGCAATCTAGATTTCCGAACGAGAAATTACACCTTAAAGAGGAAAGGCAGCATTACACATACACAAAAACTATAAGATGTTCCTTTCTCATTTTTAAAAGGATATCCTTTATAGAGGGCACTGAACTACGTTATCCTGTTTACAAACCTTCCCATATCCCGACATACTTACGCCATAAAATAAAAATATTATTTCTTTGTTTCTCTTTTATGCCCTCTTTAAGAACGAAGTGGATATAAAGATTTTGCCCCGATTTATTTTATGTTCTATATAAGATTTTGAAAGTACCAACACTTTATCCAGTAGATTATAGATATCTGCAAGGTAGAAACAGTCAGTTTTATTGGTCATAAAAATATTTGTAATCTTATTTGGTTTTCAACAAGGTACCGTCATGTGTTATTAAAATTCCTTCCTGTCATTAAATCATAAATTGTTTCATTACCATTTTTAATACTCACAATATAGTATTGTTTGTTTTTAACTTCGTACTACACATACAAACAAATATTATTTTTTATTCAGGCGTCAAACTTTTATTTTATAATGTAAAACCCGATTGATTTCAATAAAATATAACTCTACGATAAAATGTAACTTTAATTTCAATCGATTTGGCCTCAATTCGCTTACGGATTACACATTATAGTAAAGGTTATTGATTCTAATATATTATTAATAAATGAACCTAAATCGCTGTACAATCTGTGCACTAAGATGATAATAATCATAATTTGAGTCAAAGTTATTATGTGTTTAAATTCTTATTTTTTGCGTTGTTCTTCGCAGAATTTTTACTTACATGCAACGTTCTATTTCCGTTTAACTTTTCCGAATGCAGATATATTTAAAAAATTTATATAACCAGAACTATTTATAGTTTAATCAGAACAAAAAAAATATACATGGCTCACATGTTGAATACTTTGCCTGACATAAAGAAAAACTAAACGAACTGCGCTCAAACGGTTGCCAAAAGTACTCTCTTAACAGTTTATAAAAAGTCTTTCGGCCGGCAGTGTGATTGTAAAACACAATTAAATCGCACTCGGATGCTTCAAGCTAACCACTTGACCGTCTTAAGGTAGAAAATCCGTCGGTCATAAGCGTGCGTGATTTCGGTGTGAGGTGAGGCCGAAGCAGTCAGATAATCCGAAATAAATCATTAAAAATCGTAGATTTGGATGTAAATTACAAATCATAGGTATCCAATTAAATAAAAAATATAATTGAAATTTAAGTTTACACTGAAATGCAGTAGTAGTACGTCAAAAACATAATTTTTCTTGAGACTGGAACCTTTTGCATGCGATTTCTCAACCATTATTGCGGTGACTCATATTTTTTATTTTACTAATAAATACCTCAAATATCAAAGAATAACATACTCGTTTTCCAAATATGTGTTGGGTTGTTATGATATAAAATTTTCTAATCGTTTAGTAAATCTACTGGTAACCTCCATATACGCAATGTATTTTAGCGCGTTTTTGTGTCAACATTAAATTCAATTATCTTCGTTATTTCAACGGTTACCTATAAATTTTAATTTTTATTCAAATTCTACGACTTGTAATGAATGCTGTATATTAATTTAAGTCATATTTTGGGTTGTCACTACCCATGAATTTACTACCTTAAATGCGTAGTCGTGGTTGCAAGAAGAATCCCTTCGTTGCCGCTTTGAGTTTCAAAGTTCGTCGACGGATTAAGATTCTAACTGCACCTCTATAATATATAATATCATCTACATTTTATAATTTTTATATGTTAATCTACATTAAAATATTAGACTCATATTTTTTCCTTTTTGCCTTAAAGTTGCTAATAAGCCAGAAAAGAATTCATGAAGTTTAAAAAATAGGTGCCGCGGTAAACGATGCCGTGTGTGACGGTGTGACGTCACCGGCACTGAGAACATACGTTCACCGCGCTGACCATGACCGATTACAATACGTAGATCTTACCTTATTTCAACACAGGTCCGTCGTCCATTCCGTAGTCAAAACGACAAAAAACGATCTTACACGAACAAATCTAGTCACGGTTTGGTTTCAATGTTGTCTACGTCACAAATGGCTCATTTTAATGCACGTTTCAAAAGAGGTACATTTTCACTTCGATAAAAGGGTAATACATGTATCAAAATTTACAATATTATCACTTTCCTAATTTTTTTTTAAATCCGTAGTCTTGCAAACCTCCATTGGGAATAAATCCTGTTGAATGGTATCCAACAAAATAACAAATAAAAATAATTTTTACTCGATAAAATATTAATCAACATGGATCATATCCTGAACAAATATGATATTCCCGTTTTCTGTGAATAGTCAGAAATCATCTACTTTAATATTAAAGTAACGTTCATCAAATTATTAAATTGATATCTGTTTATAAAAACACTAAAACTCACGAAATTAGATTCATTCAATTTCCTGCACATAAGAAATTCATGAACCTATCACATATCATCAAGTTGGCTGTGCTGTGGTACGTATGTATTTGTTTACATTATGTACTAATGTTTAGGTGAATGAACTAATCTAATACTCAAGCATTAAAAATGAAAATTACAATTATTGGTTTGACCTGAATAGTGAAACCCAAATATGAACGCATGCATTTTTAACGAGAATCTAAAAATATGACAACATTATTTTCTTTGAGCATTAATTTTGTATCAAATATTTTTGAAGAGGAAATAAAACATTATTTAAATTTTTTTTATTGAAAATCGCATGACACAAATAACAGCCAATGGAAGAATTATTTATTGTAATAGTAACCATGGTATTTTTTATCGTGAATTCCAACAACGTAAGACATTGTTGGAAAGCACTCAAAAAAAATTCCGGAAGAATTAATGCACATGTGATATTATAAGTGAAAATTGAATGACGTAGATGCTACCATTTCTTCTATACAAAATAAGGACGCCACAGAAAAAGTTTCCCGTTCAATTTATTAAATAACATATATTTATCCTTTTTAAATATTTATGTTTTACATCATGATAGTAATCTCATTTTCAGTATTGATTCCTGCACTGTATTTTTCAGTTGTTTTGCCGCCATATTGGTTTCCAAACAAATACCTAACCTCATTTAATCTACTCTGTTTAATTTCAACCCATTCTTGCATCCACTTTAACACAACTATCCGTTAAGATAACAAATTTAACTTTAAAAATATCCATGTAACATATCCCCCCTGTTTCCCCTTTCTGTCCCCCCTCTGGACAACTAGGTCACTGCACACTACGCGGGACCTTTGATCTTTGGCGGGAAATGGGAGCACGCGAACAGGATCAGGGAATAGTCGGCAGGGTCCCGAAGGAAGGGGGATTTAATAACGTCATTGTATTTTTTTAATAAAGAGTTAGATAAACGGGAGAAGGATCACTGCTATTGACAAGTTTTGTGGAGGATTGTCCGTAATTGACGTAGGAAGTGACGTCAGTTGTTGCGTTTAAATTTAGGCGCGAATTGCTTCAGACAGTCATAAAACCACAAGGATTCTTTGTGGATTATTTTATGCTACTGAATTTAATTATTCTCGTCTCGGTCATTTCTCTGCTGTTCAATTCTCAATAATTTTAAAAAAACTCGATTCTCCTCTCATCTAAATTTCTCAAAAAAAAAATTGTAGTCATATTTGAAAAGATAGAAATTAATTTAGGAATTTTTTTGTACATTTCTATTAAACTGCACACAATTCTTGTTTTGGCAATAAAAATATTTATATCAAAACAAAAATATTCTACGAACAAAGTAAAATAAAAAAATATTTTGACATTTTCGCAGAGAATAATATGAAATGTTTTAAAAAGTTTTATTGTCGAGATTCCTCGATTTCTCGAGAACTATTTCTCGTCTCGTAATTTTGAATTCTCGAAAATCCTGACGAGAAATTTATTAGTTCTCGTCTCGGAATTTCGGGACGAGAAATTTCTCGTTTCGGCGGCCTCATTATTTGCAAGACTCATTGGAGACACAATTTAGCGGCGCCGCTATTTGACAGGTAATTCTTACCAGGTTTTTTTTTAACATTCATAGAAACATGAAAAATTCCTTCGAAAATCCTTGTGTGAACAGAGCATTATGAATTGATTCTATAGAAAGAATAAAAGAACTTGTATAAATATGGACGAGGTAAAATAAGTATGCCATTCTTCTTCTTGTAAAAAAAAATATATGCAGGTGAGATAGTTGGTGAGCGTTTGTGTGGACATCAGGTGAATAAATGTATTGATATGATCCATGATTTTTTTCAAGTACGAATTATTAATAAGCTTGTATGAATGTGGATGAGGCAAAAGAAGTGTGCCAAAATAAAATATTTAGCACAGAGTGATGACTGTCTAATCTACTTACAGTCCTAAATTCGACTCCAGCTACCTACTTTACTATAAAATCTGAATGATTGGTTTGAACAACAATAAGAAATAGGATGCAAAATGAAAATGATCCGTAAAAATATAATATAATATAATATAATAATAAAATATTATTAGATAGCTATGTTATTGAATTCCGTGAGTGGATATCTGTGAGGCTACCACACCTTAAAGCCTCCGTTCCACCGACTGTTTTAATGCTTAGGAACTATGTTTATTGCCTAAGTACTAAGAGCAACGCAATGTTGTAATATTATTCTGTAATTGGGTTCTAAACCTGTTGAATAATAGTAATAAATAAATTAAGCACTAAAACAGTCGGTGGAAATGAGGCTTTATATTGTGAAATGTCGTAAAAATATTTTAAATAAACAGTGAATGGTTGTATTGGATTTTCATGAAAAGGAAATCTGCTGAAATGCATTTCAGGATACAATGCACAACGAAACGATTAGCTGTCGATATTTCAGCTTCAGCTTCAGAATAAGGATGCTTGAAAATTCGCTGAAAGTATATTAACGTTGGTTGGAATACTAAAAATATGATACCTTTAAAACTTAAAGAGGAAAACACCTTTAAGAAGAGTTCATTATTAACTTTACCAGATATTTAAATGTTTCTGAATACTAAAAAAATCATTGGTTCGAAACTGTCAATGAATTACAAATTCTTCTTTTCCAAGTCTCATTGAAGGTTTAATTTAGCGGCGCCGCTATTTCTCTCAGAATTCAGAAGCACGAAAAATCCTCAAAGAATCGACTCGCGAATTTAATCAGGCCTGTGAAATATTATTAATTATTTTAAATTATTTGTATGCACAGTATTTCTGAAGTTTTTCAAACGTTTCGAAAACAAATACAACTATTTATAATCCTATTTTTGAAGAATTATTTTTGTTCTTGACTGTTTTCAAGTAAGCTGACAGGTGTAATGTACCATGAAATTGAATCCATCATTTAATAGGTTTGTTTTCAAACTTTTCCACGGTGTTTACCATGGATGCACACTAAATAAATTGATTACTCTAATTTATAAACAATAACTTGAACCACTCTTCACTTTGTCATCTTCCACCGAAGAATGAAAATGCTAGTTTAATTATCTTTGTTAATGATTAATAAAGTTGTTAAACTGAACGCGGCTGTAATAGCTGTAATTCAGTTTTGCTGAAGTTTCAGTAAAACTTTGTAAACCCAGAATTTCAGGAGTCTGAAACAACATTATCCAGAATGACAACTTATGTAAAAGATATTTCATCACGAAATATATCTGGAGAAATTAAATATATTTTAGGAAAGATAGAACGATAGGTCAAATTAATTACTGTCAAATACTTAACAATTTAATTTAACTTGTCTGTTCAACTTCGGATTAAAATATAATTATCAGAACAGTGGAACAGTAGATTAATTACATTTTCTTCGTAATTTTAACTCAAACTTATTCATAGATTGAAAGACATTTGCAGAACATAATTAAAATTATTATTATTCATTTGGTTAGGTATAGTTGTTATATTTTTATCTATGAATAAAACATTAATTATGTAGATATCATTAGTAAGATAAAGCACTCTATAAGACACACTATTGCATTATGAGTCCATTATTCAACACAATTGTCATATGTCATCACAACAAAATGTGTGGTTAGGTTAATATTTTAATGAATGAAACATTTTTTTGCCACTGGTTTTACAAAATATTAGATATTTATTAGTATTAGATATTATGTAAACAAATAGTTTCATTGTAGAATATTTGAAAAAAAATATTTAAAATAACTACAGACCAGTGGCAAAAAAATGTTTGCTTGAAATACGATGCAATTTTTTTGCGAATTATAAAACAATTCTATTTTTTTCATGATCAGCACGTCGTACAGTAACAGTATATACCCTTTAATTTTTTGTCCTAAGTTGTGGAACACCTGTATACTAAACTTTAAACTATACCTAAATAAATAATATTTGTATTAAAATTATTTGTTGCATAAAGAAGTTTATGTCTTCCTAGTATGTAACTGTTTAATTATGTCATGGATACGAGGTATGTTATATACTACATTATACCCCAGGGCATTAAGAAATTGCCATGGTAATATTGAGACATCACTAATGTTTTTCTTCTGAAATTAATATATTTTCTGTCTGTTACTAGGATACCAAAGATATTAACAAAATTCGAAACGTCAAAGCGAAATGTCACGCGCGCAATATTTTAAATAAAATAGTAAGACATAAAATATTGTATGCACCACGGGCATCATTGATGTTTATAGCCCTCGGGCGATTTACAGACCCTCGGGCCAGAGGCCCTTGGGCTTGTAAACATGTCGCCCTCGGATGAGCATAAACATCATCATGATGCCTTTGATACATAAATAACTATTAAACCAAAAATAAATAAATAAAATAAACTCTTATCATATTATTAAATTTGCATCTTAAAAGAAAATATACAGTTCAGGTAAAATCTTATAAGATTTATTTATGTAGATGCAACTGAATTTCAAAATAAATTCATATTTAATATGAAATACGAAGAAACTACTTGTGTACTACTTACTTATTTTATTATTAAATCTGAAAACTGTAATCCATTTTAATTTATGAATAATTAGAATAAATTACACTACTGGATTTACGAACAAGTACATTAATTATTAATGCAGAGGCGTACAAAATTTTATCATGAAGTATTTTGATTTAATTTAATGTTTTATTTCTATTTTACTATTTGCATCTATGTAGTAGGTATAGTAATTTGTAGTTGACCTATTTTATAAATTATTATATATCGTAAATTTTGTATAAAAATATTGATTTTTAAATCAAGTTACATTTTATACGTCTATGCTGGATTTTTATTTAATCTAAATATCTTCTCACCTTTTCCTTGACACGAATTAAATTTTCAATTTACAGTTGAATAGACATAATTCAATTATTATTGTAGCAGTGATTGCTATATTGTAGTTAGAAAATACATAGTTGGATAATTGGGTCACAGTTGGAAAATGTCAATTTAATTACAATTTCGAATGCACTTGGTGCAGATTTTCATAAAGAAATAAATCAATAAATGAGATAAAAGTACCCGGCTGTTTAAATAGAGGTTATTAATTTTCAAATAGCGCTACAGCGATAAAACAGAGGCTTATCTCATAGATATTTGCTACTACCGCGTTAGATTTTATTCCACTTTTTGTGTAGATAAAACTTGCGATTCATAAAAATATACCTACATTTTTTCTACTTCATGTTATAATTTAGTTATTTTCTATCTGTACTTTAATGACACTGATTTCGATATAGATTTTCATTTCGATGCAGATTTTCATTATGATACACATAATTAAATTGCATAATAATAATAAATAATTAAAGCATGGGAGTAGAAATAATAATTGTGGTTAACTCGTGTATAATGGTTATGAATACACTTGCCATAGCTCGTATCTTAATTTTCATATTCGTGTACGCGTATTAATAGCTATCATTATAAACTCGTTGCATAATATACTATTATATACACCCAACTTGAATATGGGCAGCCTTTGTACCTATAGCATCGGTAGTATACAAAGTGGTTTTAAAGTTATAAATTTAAGGGTAAGTAGTATGGCATGTGTAGGTTACGAAACAGAAATAATTTTTTAAATTCGAAAAATTAAGGGTAGTTTTCCTGCAGCATTTTTTGTAGTACTGCACTGGATTCGTTTTCCAATTAAACACAAACAATAGAAGTAGGTAATCAACATCTTATAGTACATAATACTAGTAAAATAAACAAACAAAATTTAAATATTTTTAATGAAACAATCATTACTCCACCCAGTGGCAGTGGCAATGAAAAATATTTGACTGGGAAACATGGAAATTAATTTTGCGATTTAAAAAAAAATCAGTCTGTTTCATAATCTACACATGTCATACTACTTACCCTTAAGCTCTGAATGTAGATGTCTGCGAGAAAAGGATAGATTTATACAAATTTAGTGTGTCGAACAAAGGCAGCAATAGGGAACACGCTCTTGTAGAGGGATCAAAATTGTTACTAAATTTGAACATAATCACGAACAAGAGTTCATTCGAAAGATAAAAGTTCAATCTAGATCCGTCTAGTGTTGAAATTTGCAATTTTTCATTAAATCATTAAATATCATTTAATATACTGAGTAACAGTTATGTGAATTTGTGAATGTAGGCAAGTTATGACAAGTTAATGGCATTGTAAAATTGAAACAAAAAATAAAATTTCAACACTAAGCGGACGCGGAGTTCAACTTTATCTTTAAATAAAAAAAATTAAATTGATTCGACCAAAATTAGTCTCATTTTCATTCCCTATTCAAAAGCATGTTTTTGCTGCGCGCTGCGCGCAACTTCACTACATTAGGCTCTTAATTTTATGACATTAACTTCAAAACTAGCCTGTAGATATACAGGATGTTTCACAACAAATTAATGTTGGTTGCTAGGTTGCTACGCATTCAGCTAAAATCGTATGTCCCCTTATTATTATTACCTATTACTTATTAGTGTAGTTTCAATATCCAAAGTAAGGCAAGCCTCTTCTGAATGTACCATCTCTTAGATCTCGTGTACAAAGCTTGACTTTGTGCTTTATAGAGTACATTCCTGCCAGTGTCGTACGTTGCTTTTGCTGATGGAATGTAAATACCAGAACGATACTCTATCCTGCACTTTGACCCGCCGGTCACACAGTGACCTGTTTTAGATTTCAGATGAATATTCATTTTGTAGTTGTAAAAGTATACCACGTAGAATGCAATAATATACATGTTTTGGTTCATGAATAATTCATAGATGAAAATTATTGTTGATTGGAACTGTTCAGAAGATAACATAATTATTATACCAACTGTGGTTCTCACAAATCAGGTTTGAACATTCCTGCACAAAAATCTCCCGTGTAGGCTATTCGCCACTAACAACCGTTAGTTTGTTCCGTAGTTCCGTGGTTCCGTCATTGTAAAACATCTGACAATTATATGCTTCAACCTGGCCACTTGAGCATCTTAAATGTAGTCCTGGTTGCAAAAAGCATATTTTGTTGCCATTTAGAATTTTGATTTTGACTGTACCAAGATGCATCGGTCGAAGTGGTTGGATTCCACTATAATAACCATTCTATAGTTGAGAGTAGGTAAATCCTGTTGAATGGTTAGCATAAAAAAACCTTTTTCTACGCCTGCTTCTGAAAGTTCATGTTTCTACATTGTTTTTAATGTTGAAAGCAGCTGATTGTTGCAAGTGTGTTGCAAAGTACCTAAGTATGGGACAAAGTACCTAAGTGTGCGACAAAGTACTTTGTTGCACACTTTTGGGCACTTTGCAACACAGTTTTTCCTTTTCTTGAATCTAAAAATTTGATAGTAAATTAATGTTAATTTTTGTATTTTTAAACTTTCTTGTTTAGTAGGAGTAGAAAAAATAGTGTGTATAACACGTATTGAAAATATTTTGTCGAACTTAAACGATTGCAACCCTCCCTTCGCTCGGGCTGCAATTTTCGTTCGCGTTCGACAAAACTATATTTTCAAAACTTGTTATACAAATAACTATTTCTGTTATTTTGTAGGACCACGAAATATAATAAATACAGGAGTGGACACTGCGTATCTTATCAATACTGCAGATTCGTGGCATTTCTGTTTACCCTGTGTGAGAGAGAAAGATTACTACAGGGCCTGTATGTTACCATCGTTACCGTTGTTTATCGTCGTCTCATTTCTCTTTCTCTCATAAATAAATGAATCTATTATTTATTATTATTATTATTATATAGAATGAATGCTTCGAGCTGGCCCGTATTATCTGTCTCTCTCTAAAAGGTAAACAGAAAGGCCCGTCCTAGTGTCCACTCCTGTCAATATTAATATTATTCTTCTTGTGTAAGATATTCTATTTATACTTAGTTCTTATTTATTTATTATGAGTTCAATTATTAAGGTAGAAAATCCGTCGGTCATAAGCGTGCGTGATTTCGGTGTGAGGTGAGGCCGAAGCAGTCAAATAATCAGAAATAAATCATTAAAAATCGTAGATTTGGATGTAAATTACAAATCATAGGTATCCAATTAAATAAAAAATATAATAGAAATTTAAGTTTACACTGAAATGCAGTAGTAGTACGTCAAAAACATAATTTTTCTTGAGACTGAAACCTTTTGCATGCGATTTCTCAACCATTATTGCGGTGACCCATATTTTTTATTTTTCTAATAAATACCTCAAATATCAAAGAATAACATATTCGTTTTCCAAATATGTGTTGAGTTGTTATGATATAAAATTTTCTAATCGTTTAGTAAATCTACTGGTAACCTCCATATACGCAATGTATTTTAGCGCGTTTTTGTGTCAACTTTAAATTCAATTATCTTCGTTATTTCAACGGTTACCTATAAATTTAAATTTTTTTCAAATTCTACGACTTGTAATGAATGCTGTATATTAATTTAAGTCATATTTTGGGTTGTCACTACCCATGGATTTACTACCTCAAGTATTCCATCATTAATTTGTTTTAAAATGAGTTGTTTTTGTTTCAGACGGCTATAAGTTACGTGGCATCAAATGGATCCGTCGACATTTTAGAATCGATGTTACAGCTCCCAGGAATAGACCCTAATCTTCCAGATAACGAAGGCAACACTCCCCTGCATTTCGCAGCACAAGCAGGTAACATATCACAGTATTTATTTCTTAATTAATTCCAAACTCAAATACGAACATCAAACTTCGCCCTCTGTATGAATCGGTGGGTCGTCTCGGATGTCTTTGATCCCGGAACTGTGTCTTAATTCAATCAGTTCACTTGTTCGTTGTTCCCTGAGGAAGCGGACAAATGCCAGCGAAGTACAACGTCCTCAATGCACTTAATCGCATTCTGTAACGACGTTACTCGACTACAACTACGTCATAGTTTGGTAGATTGTGACCGAGTGGAGTAACGTGATTTACAGATAAATTGTTTGGGATTATCAGAATTGCACTGCAAAAATAACGTCTACCTACTTTACGAAATAATACCACTCAATTTATTGAAATATTAATTCAAACGATTTGACTGTTCCAAATTACAAAATAATTTTTAAAAAGTTGCAAAAAATATTTCAACTAGGTACCAACATACAGGATGATTCACACTTCGTGTATATATTACTTAAGAGGCAGTGGCGTAACTATAGGGTGGCAGGGCTGGCAAAATGCCACGGGCCCTGCGGGGGCTGGGACCCGGCCCGAGCTCAGAAGTAACCTAACATTTTTAACAAAATTTTGTAAAAATTATCAATTTTATATAAGTACTTAAAATTAATTGAAGTGGGACACAATTAGATACCTTGTACAAATTGAAATAAATTATTAAGATTTAAACGCATTCATGAGAAAAGGATGTCGATCATTTTAAGAACGCGTCCATTGTTTACTTAATTTTTTGCCGCGGTACTTTGGAGGCGCGGGCGAGATAGTAACGCTCGGGGAATTCCCGCATTTTGTTAAGCAAGAAAGTACTTTTTCGTGGCGCTGGCGGACTATCGACGCATGGTGTTAGGGGAATCCTGGATTTATATTTCATTTTATATTTAAGTACGGAGGGCTCTACTCTCTACTACGCATTCTTCGTTAGTTTGCTATGACAAAAAGATCATTTTCGAAACTAAAATTAATAATTCAATAAATTTGCCACGGGCCTCAGATGGTATTGGTACGCCACTGTTAAGAGGCCCGTCTACCTCTTAAAATCCAGCACAAAACGTACTGACGTATAGCAAGTGTTTTGTGGCCAGTACAAGAATGGTTTCAACAAGGATTACCTATATACTTAAAGGACCAATTATCAGTTGTGCCTGTTTAAAATTTTAATAAAAAAAATTGTACATGATTATAAAAATTCCGAAAAATTCCTGCAAACTTTATACGGTTATATGTCCTGATAGAAATTTGTTTTTAAAATTCAAAAAAGGCACATCTGTAGATCCATTCTGTTTCTGTTAAATGTTTATAAAAACATTATCTTGAAGTCAATGATAAACTAACATTTTACTCGCAACGAAAACACTTTTACAGTATTTTTCTTCAAAATGACATTGCATTGCTAGAATGTGGTAAAGTACAATTTCGGGCTGGTTTGAGGCAGTCGTAGTAGTGGGGAAAAGAGTGGAATAGAAAAAAGTAAAATCGAGAGTATTTTAGGAATTCGGAAAAAACGTCTGATCACAAAACTGGAAGAATTTTTTCAAGATGTGCAATTTAAATTTCCAGGTTTTTTAATCAAACAGTTTCCAAATGGAATTTCATAAATAATTAAAATTACATTTTATTCCATTCATAGTTAAGTCAGTAAAATTTATTATACAATTTTCAATCCAATGGTTCAAAGCTCCTTGAAAAAACTACCTTTAATTAAAAAATATTTTTGTTCCATTAACATATATGCACAAAATTTTGAATAATCTTTTACCTGTATTTAACTGTCAGATATTTTACCAGATAACTTTTTTAGAAGCTTACAAGTATAAATATTTTTACGTCACTCGGGGGAGGAAAGCAGTGTTTTCGTCTTGCTAATGGAGGGAGGGAAGCGAGTTTTCCCTCCCGCTCGGGAGGACCGTACTTGCTTTCCTCCCGAGCGGGAGGAAAACACTGTTTTCTTCCCGGTACTGGCGGGAGAAAAACATTGCAAGAAAGGTGATTTCGAGGCCCTCGTGACGTAAAATATTGTGTGTCCCACGGGAGGGAAGGCTATTCCTCCCTTGGGCGAAGCCGGCGCCCTCGCTCGGGTCGGCGCCTGGCCCGCGGGAGTAATAGCAATTACTCCCTTGGGCAAAGCCGGCGCCCTCGCTCGGACTCGCCTGCGGCTCGCCTTCGGCTCGGGTCGCCGCTTCGCCCGCGGGAGTAATAGCTATTACACCCTTGAGCGAAGCCGGCGCCCTCGCTCGGACCGCCGCTTCGCCCGCGGGAGTAATAGCACGCTTCCCTCTCTAGGTGCACAAAATACTATTATTGTATTTTACAGGTCAGGTAGAATGTCTAAATTTTCTGCTCAGTCGGTGCCAAGGATTAGAAATAGATGCAAGAAACCATTTAGGATTTACGCCCTTAATGAAAGCGGCCCTGCAGGGCCGGAATAAGTGCGCCAAATTATTACTATTTGCTGGTAAGTCTCATTTTTACATTAGAATCATATTTTATAATACTGCGTGCTTCAAACAATTTTATAATCAAATCCGGTTCAGTACATATTCCACAAAAATCTTCCTTGTGGTGTACGCTCCACTAACAATCATGAGCTGACGGCTGGTAACCGCACACACGGTAAAATGAATTACTGCATGTGAGGCTGGTAAAAGTCGTGACAGATATTACTTATGCTTGCAATTTTCTCGTGTGGGAAAACTTTTCCAAGTTTGTTTCTGTTTTTATTGCAAATTTAATTTCTACGGTGGTCAGTCTCTACTCCGTAGGGCGTTGTTTCAAGCGCAATAAAGTTTAACAAACTTTTTATTTTATTTCTAATAACACTAGTGGGACTACGATGAACTATGTCGCTCTTGTAATTTATTTTTAATTGATGTGAATTCCACGCTGTAATGCAATAATTTTCCAGGAATTTTCTGACAGTATTAAATTAAACTTAAGTTAATTGATTAATTATTTAGCGGCTACTTTGTCATTTCAATAGAGTATTAAATTAAATTCTGCGTCGTGCAAGTTTTTGTCAACAAACTTTTTAGCTCATTGACTCATTTTACAAGTTGTAGAAGTGGCTTAAAATTTGTTAAACCTTTATTTATCAGACTATCATTATTTTTGTTCAACTAGGAAAAACGAATAATTAATTGGTTGTTAGTGGAGAATGCATCACATGCATTAGTGCGGTTAAACTAGAATGTCTGTACATATCTGATGATTTTAAATTCGAACCTACATTGACAGAACTATTTCGTTACATATTTTAAATTTTGAGCTATCTTATACATAGATTCTTTGAGAATTCGTTCATGTTTCTGAATCTTATAGCGGCACTGTTAAATTGAATCTTCAATGAGTCTTGGAAAAGAAGAAATTGTAATTCATTGGTTGCTTCAATTCAAACAAGTGAATTTATTTTTGTAGAAGACTCAATAGCATGAAAGAATCTTCAAAGAATTCATGTGTGAACAGGACTTTAAGGAATCGAATCCTGGTGAGAATTTCCTCGCCGGTAAATTGAATCTTCAATGTATCTTTGAGAAGAAGAATTAGAAATCCATTGATAGCTTATTCAAATAAACAGTCAATTTTTTTCCATAATTCAGAGCATGAGAGAATCCTCAAAGAATCCATGTGTGAACAGGGCTTTCTGGATTCTTTGAGAATTCTTTCATGATCCTGAATTTTGAAAACAAAAGAATTCTTGTGAGAATCGCCTATCAAATAGCGGCACCGCTTAATTGAATCTTCACTGAGTCTTGAAAAAGAAGAATTTGTAACTAACTCATTGATAAATCAGTATTTTTTTCCAGGATTCCAGAACATGAAAGAATCTTTAAAGATTCCATGTGTGAACCAGGCTTTAGGTATAAATATAAGTCGTGTTCAGATAAAGATTCTTTCAGAATATTTTTTTTCAGGATTTAGAAGTATTAAAGAACCCATATGTGTATGGATTTTTTTGAACCTGCTATGAACAGTGTTGTAACTTATCTAGATAATTTTATCTAATGTTCATCCTCTTCTAGGTGCCAACCCCACTCTTCGGGACGGAGGCCGCGGCCTACGCGCCGAGCAGTGGGCGCGCTACTGCGGGCGCTACGTGTGCGCCGACGTCATCGAGAAGTTCGCGCGGCCTCGGCTGCTGGAGCGGGGCACCAGCTGCGGCCGCTGGGGCAGTGACTCCGACATCGGCGCCACCCGACTGGTGCTCGGCAAGGCGCTGCCCCTGCCACCAGGGACCCAGACAAACCACAGCCAAGGTACGTGCTGGCGGTGGCGAGGGTGCTGGAGTATGGGGAAATGACGATGTAGTTTTATACTAAACACTAAAATGTCCTGTCGTATTAAATAAAGCTTCAAAAAATCATTGAGAAATGGCGGTCGCCTTCAAAAAGATTATAAAATAATATCGAATTTAATAGATGAGGGCTAATTAATGAAATTCTTTAAAATGGTGGCCAACGATTGGTATTGTTTTTATCAAAAAACTGCTACAATCATATTGAATTTGATGAAAACTGATGTGCAATATTTTTTAAATGGATGTCGGCGATTGGCATTTGTTTTTATTTAAAAACATTGTTAAATTAGTAATTCAAAAAAATTATTATTAATGAAATTCTTTAAAATGGTGGCCGACGATTGGCATTGTTTTTATCAAAAAAATGTTAAAATCATATTGACTTTGATGTGCAAAATTTTTAAAACTGGAGGTCGACAATTGGCATTTATTTTTATTTAAAAAAATTGTTAAATTCGTATCGTGTTTGATATCGAATCAAAGGTCTTAGTGAGGACTGAATTTTGTTAAAAAGGGAGGTTGTTAATTTAAGTTATTATTGCAAATTGTCATTTTCCTATATTCGTATACGTAATATGGGAACTGCATGAAATGTCTTGATGTGTAGTGTGTAGATATAATAAATAAAATTTCCTTAACAATACCTAATTGAAAAACTAACATAATATACTTTTTTTATTAATTTGCAATTTTAAATTTCTATCTTCTCCAAATATTTTTATTTTAATGAACCCACTAAAAAATTGAACACCTTTTCTTAGACCTTGAACCCCTCATATTCAATTTTAAAATTGCTAAATTTTTTAAATTCTTTTTAAAAATATATTTTACGAGTCAATAATTGATTTGTTATATTTTAATTATTATAAATTTATCATTGTACATATTGTATATAAAGCTAAATAAATTATATTTTTTAAACTCTTATATAGACAATTATTAAAACTTAATACTAATTTTGTCTTGAAACACCCTGTAAAATAGCACAATAATAATAATAACCACGTAGTCGATGTATCGAGAAAAAATCCGTCGCGCCACTGGATTCCAGTGGCGTCCTAACCTAACTTTCCTTCAGGTATAAAATCCAAGCTCCGGAAGGTGTTCCGCACTTCATCAGGCCCTAGCAACAGCAGCGACACGTCATCGAGCGCCCGGTTAGTTACCCAATTGACCAGCGCGGCGCTGTGCGCAAGCAGTCCAGTGTTACCAGCCTCGACAACCGTCCCCCCTGTTGTCAAGTCTCTCATCCGCCCCCTCACCGTCCCTAGACTGCAGATCACGCTGGCCAACGGCGCGGCCACTGTCACTAGCGACCTTAACAGCCTCAGTATGCTCCTAGAGCAAGATACCATCATTGAAAAACCCCCCAGGATAAAGAAAAAGATGAAATAACATCAGTGTTATCTTTGTACTAGTGGGTTTTATTACTGAATGTTGGCAACAGACTGTGCTGGTGCATGTGATATGGATGTGTTGGTAGTTGATGTGGTGTAAGATGTAACCTAATTTTTGTCTGTAATGTGACGTCATCTTTTCTAACCTTTCTGTAAGCCTGCACCACGTAGCTTATAAGAAAAAGACCGGCTGAATAAATACATGAATTCTTTGAGGATTCTTTCATGCTTCTGAATCCTGAGAAAAAGAATCAGGTCAAAAATATGGCCTATCAACGGATGTTAAAGGTCTCGTCTCAGTACCAAAATATTATTTATTACCTACACATAAATTTTGAAAGTAAAAAGGGGTTCTTAAAGCATGAATTTAAATTTATAGTACCTGTTTATCACTTGTTATGTATTATAATTAAACCACCGGTCCTTCGAGCCGGATACACAGTAGGCTACTTGCATGATTTTTTATTAAATAATTATGAAGAAGAGATAAATACTTGAAACATGTATTTATTATTTTGATAAAATTTATAAACAAGCCTAAAATTACAGGTTACATTTTTTTAAAATATGCTTCCATTTCTCCTATTCAAGATAATAACGTCACAGAAAATTTTAAGTTCTCAATTTACTAAAAAATTTATTGAATCTTCAATGAGTCTTGCAAATGAGAATTCATTGATAGCTTCAAGAAGTGATTTTTCCAGGATTCAGAGCATGAAAGAATCCTCAAAGAATTCATATGTCAACAGGGCTTTATTGGTTCTATTAATCTATTATAAGCTATGTAGTCCGGGTGTGAAAATGGTTGTACAACTACAACCCATTTCGATCGATTTTATAAATTGATTTTTAATTAAATGGGCCAATTATTTAAAGTTACCTATCTTAGTTATTAAATAAAGCCTTTATCTATACTCAATGTTACAGTAGATTTAGTAAACAAACACACATGTGTGTTAAAGTTATAAACAACTTACTGAGTGAAGATGTGTGTAATAAGACTAATTGGTACACTTTCCGCACATTTTATTTTTTAAATTTAGCACGCGATGAGGGTTAATTAGTCAAGTAAATTTTGTATTAAGGTTTTGTACGATCAGGCAGACCAACTAGAATTTCAGCCGTGTTTACGCCATATTGTTGAGGTTGATTCGAAACGTTATTTAGAAACAAGCCTCATTCACATAAGCATTTAGTGGGAAAGTTTACATTCATATTTCAGTTTAAGAAACACAACATTCACATAACGAACTTAAATAGCTTTATGTTGCAATTCTGTGAAAATCTGTTGTTACTACAGATTTATAAAACTGTAAATATTAAACAAAATCGCAATGAAAGCTATAATCATATGAACATTTTTGTACATGTCAACTAGTATTGATGTGATTTTGTTCAATATTTACAGATTTACAAATCTTTAAAACTTATAGATATGCACAGAATTGCAGCATTAGTAAGTGGTAAACATAAACTTTAAGTTTGGAGGTAAATGTAAACCTTAATATTAAATGCTCATGTGAATGAGGTTTTAAATGTGGATAAGTACGTTTTTACTTTTGATCTGAAAGGTGCCTTGAAAACTGAAGTAGACCAAATCGGAATAGAATCAAAAAGTAAAAATGTACTCATATAATAAAAGGCATTTTATGTATTAAACATATTTATATTTTACATATATAACAATATTACTTCCCAAATAATAAATATAGGTATTATCAACACTATTGCTGTTTGTATAAATGTACTTATATAATTGTTTTTATTTTACAATAAAATATAAACATATCATCAACATGTTTAAAATATGGTTAATTTAAAAATATTTAGTCAACATTATCCTTCTTGTTTTTCCTGTGCCGCCTTGTTTTGCTATTCGAGAGAATTTCATAAGCCGACTGGATCTCCATAAAGGCTTCTTGTGCTTTTCGTTGCAGGCTGGGGTCTTTGACTTTGTCGGGGTGGTACTCCTTGGAGAGTTTCCGCCATTTTGCAGTGATTTCCGCCTGTGTGGCGGACTGAGGCAAGCCGAGGATTTTGTACGCGTTTTGCTCGCCCGTCACATCCGATAGTTCGATGATCTGTTTCCAGACTTCGTACCTGAAAAAAGGTTTGCCAGTTAATCATTATTTACTTGAAATACTACTAATTAATTTCGAAATTAAAGTTTTTAGGCATACGACACCCTTTATAACATAAGAAGATGCAAAAATACACACAACAGAATAATAAACTATAGGGTGTTCCATTTGAAAATGACGAGTTATAGCCATTTGAAATTGAGTAAATTTGATTCTCTGTATTGAACACCCTGTATAATAACATTAAAAAAAAGTTATGTCAGAACAAAGAGTATAGTTACAGCTGTACAGAAAAAAAAATTCTTAATTTTTACTAGTCAAATAACTTCAGTACGCCTTTATAAAACAATACGTGTATTCGGCTTTTTTTAGAGAAAAAATTGAATAACTTGGCAACGCCGAGGAAAACTAAAATGAAACTTATATTTTCGTATAGGTAAATAAAATACAATTCAAAATATATAAAATATATAGGGTGTTTCATTTAAAAAAAGACGAACAATTATTGCCAAGTCGTTATGCAACACCCTGTATATGTGAAAATAATTTTAAGTTATGCTCCTTGAGTAGACGAAAAATTCTGTTAATAAATTTATGCTGTATTTTTAACGACAAGGGAGATATCGACGACGGGCATTTCGACGACTCACCCTGTATATACGAGTACTTAAAGATTTAAAAATAGATAACCTTGAATACTTAAAAACTGACAAATAAGATGACAGATTTAGATAAAAAAAATTGATAAGGTTTGTATCATTTTTGGCCAATAATATACTTTACTTAGCTAATTATTTTTTTATCATTTAACTCAATAATTCTTCATGATCTATCAATTAGTACTCAATCTTAATTGTTTTTATTATTTTTATTGGAAGGATTAAATTAATCTGGAATATACTTTTCAGTAATAAAGAGATGCGCCTTTGAAGATTCTTTCATGCCTCTGAATTTAAGAAAAATTATCCTGGTGAGAATTGTTGTCAAATAACGGCGCCGTTAAATTGTGTCTTTAATGAGTCTTGGAAAAGTAAAATTTCTAATTCATTGCTAGCTTCAAAACAGAGAATTAATTTTTTTCAGGGTTCAGAAGCATGAAAGAATCTTCAAAGAATCCTTGTGTGAACAGGAGGGCACTATTTAATTATTTAAGAAATAATCGTACCATCCATGGTGCTGGGCATAGTTCCAAACATCATACAAGCTTTGTTTGAAATCAGTCCACCACGCCGATGTGAAAAAGTGGTTCAATGCCTCGTGTACAGGAACCTCATTGCCCTCACTGTCCGTAATCTTGCCATTGAAGTACATATAGCTAGCCCATAGCCCACAGTAGAGCCCGAGGCACACTGCCAAAACTAGAATTCGAGTTATTAGAGATCTCTGTTTGTCGCCTTTCAAACGCCATTTCTTGGAAAACGTGTCGAATGCCAGTTCGGAGAAAAATGTTATCGCTGTGAACTGGTACGTCTCGTCGAATATGAAGTACGAGCAGATTGGGTAAGAAACGTAGGCTGCCAAGAGGGCCCACCACCAAGAGCCTGAAAAATAGAATTTAAAAAATCAAGAATAATAGTCATTTGTATTAAATTCTACAATGCGCCTTTCCTATCTCCGCATTGTTTAAAACTATTGCAATGAAAGAGAAATAAAAGGTACTATTGAGAAATGTTTGTGATTTTTATTTATAAAATTGTTTTCTCTTTGTTCATAGACCAAATAAATGTAAGCTTTTACTCTTTTATTATCTTCTTTATTTATTTTCAATATTGATATGATAATTATATGATTCGATTCGATTTGATTTGATTCGTGTCGATTTGCTACAAATATCTGCAAATTTAAATAATAGTATTAGTACCTACAGTAGTTTCACATAAAATGGTTCTTACAATTGGCCTATCCAAAGTATTAGCTTCTAAATATATTATTTTACAGTTATTCGTATTTATTTATATTTTTGACAAATTATTTTTTCTTCTTTTTTTTTGTTCCTATAGTGACGAACGCCAACTTTAAATTTAATTTAATTTTACCTACATCGCCTTGTCTGCTTCGTCAACAGGTACCTATACTTATATTTTATCCCATTTGTTGAGACTAACTAGTAAAAGTGTAATTTTGAAGTGAAGAGTCGGTCTTTGAAGATTCTACCAAGATTCTGAATCCTGGAAAAGAAGATTTCTTCTTTCTGGTGAGAATCATCTATTCAATTGCGGTGCAGCTAAATTGAATCTTCAATGAGTCTTGGAAAAGAAGAATTTATAAGTATAAGTATTTTATTTAATCACTTTGATTGCTTCAATACCATGAATTATTCAGAATCTTGATGCTTCTTCTTTTCCAGGATTCAGAATCTTGGTAGAATTCTCGTGCGAACAGGGTTTTATACAATTTGACCTAGTAGGTACCGCTAGCTATATTGAATTTCACACCATAACGATATAACTAGGTATATATAATTATAGGTACTGTATAAGCATTGATCTTCTATTTGGGCAATCTGAATTGTAGAAGATGTATGGTATAAGTAACGAAAATGACTAACAGAACACTGAACATAGTACAACTATCAAAAAAAATTATGCACTAAGAGATGCAAGCATCAGTATGAGAAAATTCTGACTAATGTTTCTGAGATAGAGTGTAGATAAGTTTTCTTTTTCTTTCATTTATACATCTTTCTCTAAGACCAAAATTGGTAGTTCGCGCAACTGATTCTTCATTTCAATAATACTCTACCAAGGTAAACAGAAAAGCTACGAATCTACAGTATTGCTAAGATACAGAGTGTCCACTGCTTTGTTTATATTATAAGTAGGTACTTAATTAATTTTTATTAAGTAATTATTTTAGTCGATTTTTGGGCTTGTTAATAAAAATTTTGGGACAATGAAAAATACAGGTCCCAAGTCATTATCTCTTCAAAAATATTTAAAAATAAAAATCGTGCAAGGTAGTCTATTATTTCAAGTTTCATATTTCAAGATAAGAAATAGACAGACAAGATTGTTGTCCATTTTAGATTACGCTTTGTAGTCTAAACATAATAGGTATATAATCTAGAACACAGAACAGTACAGTAGGTAATTGTTGTTTTGACTATTTAGTGAACTGCACAAAAAAGTTAAATGGGTAAAAAATATAAAATTCTTATAACGAAACGCGGAATGTGGCATTAATTTCTTAGGGTTTGTAAATTTTTTCTTCTTAAAATTAAAACTAGGTAATAATATTGTAAAATAAAATAAAAACATAAAAAGTTACATTATAGTCTACTGATGATAAGCAAAAATACACCTATACAAGTATTTTGAACCATGTAGGTGTTACGATACTAGAATACTATCAGTTTCTTTGAAGAAAACCGGTAAATGAACATGACCATTGCAAAATAAATAACAATAAAAGCGATAACCGTAGGCACGAATACCTATTTAAGCTATACTCGTTTAAGTGAAAATATTATTTCTAAAAATTCATTACTTTTATAGCAAAACATTAAATCAAAGGGCACATGACCTTTGTAGTTACGCACACTTAAAATAATTTTAAAAAAATTAAATCAAAATTTGAGGACACGGAATTATAAAATTAAATGGAATTAGATGGCCCTTCTATACTTATTAGTAATGTTTTCTTCTAATATTATTTAATTCCAAAAATGCTCTCTGAATATTCGCATTTCATTCTGCCATTGAGCAAGGTCACGGCCATTAACTTTCCATAATTACACCATAACGCAGACCCGAACTTACATAAATTTCCTTATCTATTATCTCTGTCTGTAGAGTAATAACTTTTAGTTTCAACAATGAAAATATTCTTACCTTCTTCTTTTCCAATGTTGCCAACAATCCAGACACCTGCTGCAACCCCTACTGGTGTCAACCAGTACAAAATTCGCCAGTCCATCCCTGCAAATTCTTCTTCGGGGACCGCCATGTGCACCAGGGACCCCCAAAAGTAGCCCACCATTATGCCCGCGATGAAGCGGTTGAACGAAAAGGGGGGCTAAAAATTAAAACTCTAAATTTTTGCTTGACATATGTACCAAATTAGGTACTTTAAAGCCATGTTGGATTCTTTGAGGATTCTTTCATGTTTATGCTTTTAAATCTCCAGAAAAAAAATTGTGAGAATTGCTTGTCAAACTGCTAAATTGAATCTTCGAAGAAGTCAAGCCCTGTTCGCACGGAGATCTTTGGAGATTCTACGGAGATTCAGAATTCTGAAAAAGGAGTTTTTTTTCTAGTGAGAATTATCTGTTAAATTGCGGTGTCGCTAAATTGAACTTCAATGAGTCTTGGAAAATAAGAATTTATAATTTATTGATTGCTTCAAAACCAGGTAATTATCACTAGAAAGAAAAAACTTCTTTTCCAGGATTCTGAATCTCCGTAGAATCTACAAAGATCCCCGTGCGAACAGGGCTTTAGGAAAGAAGAATTTGTACTTCATTGAGACATATAATGTTGTCATTATGACACGACATCCGATAAAAGTAATAAAGTAAAATAAACAGCTGATTTGTTTCGAAATGCGTTTGAATATTTTTGTCTTGATTCTGCTAAAACTCAAATTGTGAGCTGTGAACAATTAATTTCTTCTTTCAGACGAGACACGCGATGGATTACACCATATTTCGAACAAAAAATGTGGGACGCCACTGAGTTTTGCGATATGTTTGAAAAAAGCCCTAACGTAATCACAAACAGTGATAAAAATTGGTTTAGCGTGTACTGTACAGTAACGTTTTAAACTATAATGCAATTATTTGTCGTATTATTATTCACGGTTCAGTCCCCAACCGGAACTGAACCTACCGGAAACGTGCCAAATTGAACACGAAGATTTGTTCTTACTTTTGCGTTTTTTTTCACTCGTTCTTTGAATTCTGCGACTGCCTGTGAATCGTGGTTGTATTCTCGCACATATCTGGGAATTTTAAATATTTCTGTGATCCATCCTATTCCGAAATATCCTCCTAACGTGGTCCACCACAAAAAGGCTTGTTTGTCCCTTTTTAGATAGAAGTGATGAAGCCCAAAAACGCCGCCGAATATCCAACACAAATACGCTAAAACTACACTTTTTTGCCCATTTTTAACAGGTCCTTTTTCTTTCGATTGTTTGGAGTTCGAATTGTTAACTATATTTTTAGCCATTTTAATTATTATTTTTAATTTAGAGTATATTCACTACACTTGTTGTCACTCACATAATTTTTCAATTTTTAAACACACCGGGAATTGATTAAAATCTTATCTACTCTGTTTTGAGATAAAATAATTATCATTGTTGCAATCAAGAGTGCTTGTTGAAATTACAGGCACTAATTTTAAAATGGTGTAACTTTGAGAAGACTGATTTGCACATATGACGGGTTATCGACACGTAGGCTCGGTGATTCTTTGCGACTAAACCACAAACAAAACACGTTGTAGATTACCGTTGGTTACTTCGAAACGGGGCACAGGTAAAGACGAATAGAAGGCAGTATTACGGTATTTTTCATCCCAATACAGAGCCGTATTCATGAAAAATCTGACGTAGACACCACATGACTTCCTTGTACGCCTATTAAACTGTTCATACTTTTCTTAATAACTAAAATGTAGAATTATATTATACAAATATATTAATATATAAGTACTACTACTACTGCTACTATACTCACAAATATATTTTAGTCATTTTATTTAAACTGCAGAAGAAGATATAAACGATATTTTACTATTGTCACTGCTACTGTCATGTCATAATCATTTAAATTTTACGTAGTAACAAATGCTAATCGATCATGGACTACAAGATACCGAAATACTAAATTATAAATCTATACTTTAATTATTCTTAAATGATACCAGATACAAAAATATTTATAAAATACCGATTGTAGGTAATAATCACATAATCTTTCATTTAAAATAAAAAAATTTGTCTTAAATTAAATATTTATCGAATTTTTTTTTAAAATTACTACTTCCGGTTTGTAGATTGAAACCAAAAATAGGAGGTGCACAACTAAATGCTATAACAGTCCTAAATACAAAATTTCAACTTTCTACGTCTAACCGTATTTGAGTTATGAGACATACATACGTCCGTCCGTACGTCCGTCCGTCCGTACGTACAGACGTCACGACGAAACTACTCATAATGGATTCAGAAAAGGTCAAAACGGATATTTCCATCAAAATCTGAAAACCGAAATTTTTCTATACTTACAATACTTCCTTATTACTCCGTACAAGGAAGTAAAAACTACCTTACTATACTTTTCTTGTAGTATTGTTGATGAATCGCCTCAAACATTGTAAAATAATCATTTCTTATTTATTTTATTTTTGATGGTAACCATACTACATGATTAACTCTCAATTACAGAATGGTAGATGTTATTATAGTGGAATCCAACAACTCAGACATAGTCGGTTGCATTTTATTATACCACGAAGTATAATATAAACACAGAAATGGACACTCTGTATCTTAGCAATACTGTAGATTCGTGGCATTTTTGTTTACCCTGCCACCCTGTAATAGAATGCATAGTCCGAGCTGGCCCGTATATTCTGTCTCTCATTAAAAGGTATACAGAAAGGCCACACTTCACCCGCCTTAAGTGTCCACTCCTGTCATATATTAATATTATACTCCGTGTGTTTAACTATGTAAATATAACGATTTCATTATTATAAAATAAAGTTATAAATAATAGAGAAGTGAAATTTAATAGAAAATATTTTGAGTCCCGCCCTGCAATGTAAGCCAGCACAACCAAATTTATAATTTTGTTACGGCAAAGCATCCGCCAACGAATCCTCATAATATGTTAGCATACAAGGCAAAACATCTTTTTTATCAAGTATATTTGCAAATAAATTGGTATTTATTTAAAATAAAATTTGTGGCGGGCCTCCTTGCATCTCTCTCTTCCTCACAGAGAGAATGCGCACCGCTCTCTCTCTTCTGGGATCTGCGAATGAGCGCTGATCTCATGAAGGATTTTAAAATGGCTGCAAGCATCTGTCACTTGCGTCAAACGTGATGAATTCTTGTGTATAAAGTGTGTTAAATGTGATATAAAATGGCTCAAAGTACGTCGAGTGGAACTTCTTCTCGGCGACATGTTAGAGATCATGACACAGCTTCCATTGCTTCCAGCAGATACGCGGACGCAGAATGGGAAGCCAAAGAGGTAGGAGGCTGTGACATAAACAAATGACTAACGTCTTTATAAAACACCTGACTGTAACACTCTTTCAATTGTTTAGGCTCTCCGTCTTCGGGAACTGGAAGAAGCAAGGGCTCGAGCTGCCCAAATGGAAAAAACAATGCGTTGGTGGTCCGACTGCACTGCAAACTGGCGAGAAAAATGGAGCAAAGTAAGGAACGAACGAAATAAAGCCAGAGAAGAAGCAAAACAGCTACGAACAAAACTAGACACAGCAGCTAAAGAAACAAATATGTGCAAACGAGAAAAACAAGACCTCGAAATACAAAACGACCAACTGAAAAAAGAAATCGAAAAGATCCACATCTTGTTACTCAAACATGCTGGGCAATTTGACAGCCAAATATTCGAAGCCCTCGGCAACGACGTAGGGCACGAATTATCCTTCGATAATAATTCACAACCTCAATCGTTTGATTCTCTAAACGCAATAACAAGCACTCAGTGTCCTCCAGAATGTGACAGTACGGCTACTTCGATGATTGAAAGTGAAAAAGACAGTTGTATAGAAGAATATATTTTACAAGGAGCTGTTCCAAGACATGCTGTGGAAGGAGAAGCAGCTGATGGAGAAGTTAAGACTGATAAGAAATTTTCGCCGAGTAGTAATGAACCAGATGAAGAGTACATCATGCAGAAACTGTCAATGCTGCAGTTGAGGTTAGATGAAGCTACGAAGACAATACAAGTTGAAAGAGAGTAAGTTTTAATTTTTTCACGCTTCTTATAAAACAAAACAACGTTGTATCAAATAACCTATAAATTATTAAACAGAACAAAAACATATCTAGTATCTAGTAGCTTATGAACTATTATAAAAAACAAAAACGTTCGTATAATTATGTAGTAGGCTATATTTTATTAAACAAAAACATATCGAAAATGGTTTTGTCAAGTAACTTATGAAACAAAAATATAACGCTTAAATACAATTTGTTTTATAATATAACGGAAAATTTGTTTATTAAACAGTTATTTATAAAAATCAGAACGCATATGTTTATATAAACAATTAAACTATTTAAATTATCGTCTGAAGTGTAATTTTTGTTTACGGTATATTGTTACTATCGCCGACAGAAATACAATGCATTAATGACTCAATGATAATTTTGTTATTATAAGCGTAGTTCTAATAGTATAATTGCCGGATATAATTTTAATTTGCACGTACGCTAATTATGAGTCAATTTGTTGTGTCTCCACATTAAGTTAAACATATTTATCAGTATATAAATTACTGCAGCGCCATTTTCAGCCATATTTTGCAATCAACTCTCAACTGAACAACATCTCAAGAATTTAGTTGAGAGTTGATTGCATTGTATCACTAAATGTCACTTACAATAAATTGTGTATCAAGAGAGAAAACCCAACTTCACCGAGCGATGGAACAACTGCAAAGCGAACTTCAAGAAGTCAAAGACAAGTGCGAAGATCTTCGGGCAGCCCGGCAAGATGCAGTGCGAGAACTTCTTACACTTCAAGATCAACATCGAGATGAAGTCAGACTCATCCAAGCCGATTTACAAGTGAGGCTGAGTTTCATTATCTAATTTTTAAACATGATATTCTACATAAAAAAATAGAAAACACTTATTTTTTGTTTTACGATTTACGATTATAATGCTCCATTTTGCTAAAAAAAAGTAGTATTTAAAGTTAAGATAAGTTTTTAAAATGAAGTTCGTAGCTTGCATACTTTAAATATATTTTTAATCAAAATGAAGCATTGTATTGTTAAACAAAAAATACGTGTTTATTTTTTATGCAGAATACCATATTAAAAAATAAAAAATTACCGAAATACCCTATTCAGCATTCTTCTTAAAAAAATAACAAACAGACACGCATTTTTCTGTAAATAAAAAAAAATCGGTTCATAGTCTTCAAATTTTCTTGGCACCCACGTGACTTCGTGACGTCACAAATAATCGTGTATTTCAAATTTAAAATTTTAGTTACAGTTTTATTCGTTGGCGCAACCGGTTTATAAATAACTGTCAAAATTAAATATAATATATTTTTAAAAGTACTGAACTTGATGAAAATATTAAAAACATTTGTGCTCACTCTATTATTTCTTAATATAATTTTCAAATTGCTCATATAATATATGTTACTGAAATTTCGAATTGGAAACGTCAGTTTGACAGGATGTAGTGTTGGTGCCTCAATAAGTGAGATAGAAATATATCGTCTATCTCATATTTCTTGATCCGGTGGACCTTTAGGCTCAATATAAAATTTTATTATTTACCTATATGGTGTGTAAACAAAGATAAAATATATGCTAGTTATGTTTTGTTAGAATGTTCAAAACTCATGTGGGTGCCAAGAAAATTAATTTTTTTTAGCAGTGATTATTTTGTGTCCAGGATGAAGCAAATACTCGAGAAGGAATGGACAAACGCCTAAGCGATCTTCGAACAGAGCTCGAGCGACTTCAAGCCGAAAACGCAGCTGAATGGGGCAAACGCGAGCGCCTAGAAACCGAAAAACTGTCAATGGAACGTGACAACAAAAAACTCCGAGCAGAACTTCGAGATATGCACGAACGCCTCGAACGAAAAGGTCGTCCGCTTTCCACGTCAGACGCCGAGTTGCGTCAGCTTCAGCAGGAACTAATCGATCGCACAAAGGTGAGACAACCACAATGTGGACACATTTCTTCACCTTATAGTATCATTCTTCCTTAGGAGATCACCGACCTAAAACACTCTCACAATAAATTGAAGAAAACCGTCCAAGACAAAATGACGGAGCTTGCCCATGCTACTCGCCGGGCTGAACAATACGAGACGGAAGTCAAACGTCTTCGAAGTCGAGTTGAAGAGCTCAAACGAGAGCTAGCAACTGCTGAAGATGACATCGATGCTGCGAGCAACAACATCAGAAAGCTGCAGAGGACCAATGATGAACTCCAGGAGCAGGTCGAGAGTTTTCAAGTCCAGCTGCAACACTTGCATTCCAGGTAGTGATTTAATTTTTTTGTAGTGGTTTGGGTAGTATAATGGTGCTGGAGTAGTTTTTGCAGTGAATTTAAATTATTGTAAATATTTTATGACCAATGATTAGGCTGTTTATAAATTAGCTCGCCGCCATTTTGTTTCAAAACGACAAAATTGTTAGTCTATATTTTAAATAAGAAGACTAAATTGAAATTGAAGAAATCGGTCATGCCGTTCTTGTGTTATAGTACCTATTACAAACAAGCAATTTTTTTTAAAACAACCAAAACCAAAATGGCGATCGGTAACCATGGCAACGTTTCGTTTCTGGCGATTGGTATCAAAATTATAACCTTAAATTGGGTTTACTTTACTTTGATTTTGTTTGTTTTGGTGCAAAATTGTTAGTTATTGAAATTTGTCGAATTCAGGTTTTGTCGCTTCTTTCTTTTATTTGGATAATTTTTTGAAAAAAATTTGAGATAAAATTTTCCGATTTACGAAATTCGATATTTTTTATTTTTCAGTCGTTCTTTGTTGAAAATTGATTGTATTTGGTCGATTAAGGATTATTTTTTCGTTTCTTTCTTTGGATCTATTTGAAATATTAGTGGAAAAAATTTCTGATACCGGCGATATATTCTTCAGTTGTTCTTTGTTGAAATTGGTGCAGATACTTTGTTAAAATTTATTTTTTATTAAAAACTAATAAGAATTTATAAGGTAGGAAGGTTGTTCTTGGTTTTAACACGTAAATAACAGCTTAGAAGCTGATTTAATTCTTAGTTTAACTTCTTTTATGCTTCTTCGTGCTTCACTAACAGGGAAAGCGAGGGTAAGGAAGACGGCGGGGAAGAAATGGCAACGTTTGAAGATAGCGACGAAGTGAGTCTCTTTTCTAACCTCTAATTTCACACTTCTCTTCATTTGCACACGTAATTCTCTCCCTCCTTACCTTGGTTCTATTACTGACTGGGCTCTTTCTAGGTTGCGTAACTCGAGCGCAGCGAGTTTACTCTCCCACCGAGGCCAGACGATGCTCGCTGCGGACGGCAGCGATGAAGATATTAGCGAATCTTTTTAGTTCTAGTCGGATTTATTTTCGAATTCTTGCCAGGTCTGTCGAACGATGGATGTTGTTATAGACTTATATATTTTATTTTTCGTCATGAGATTGTATTTTTATATATACGAGTTATTTTCATTTTATTAATCGACTGATTATGGAATTGAAGGGCGGAAACCATCGGATCTTCTATTGTTTTTTTAAACAATGGACGATCGTATTGATGATTTTATTTGTCCTGTTTGAATCATTCCTTGGATGTATCAGGGCTGGACTACTAGTAAATTTGACTGAATATTAATAACGTAGCTGGCGCCGTACTTAGTTAAATTTTGCGTAAAACACTGGCCCTGTTAAATATTAATGTATCCAAATTTAAATTAAATCGTTCCTTAAATTATCGTACTAAACATGATTTAAATTTTTTTATCTTCCATTTAAAGATGCTTTTAAAACTATCATTATGAAATAGTTGACGCACTGTCAACATTAATTCTTCATGTTTATTTTTGTTTAGCTAGCTATTAATACTCATTTCAATAAATGTTTATCTCATTTAATGTGGTTACAGTAAAATCACTGGTCCTTCGAGCCGGATATTCAATTGTGTATTCGTCTCGAAGGACCAATAATTTTACTGTGGCCACATTATAGGAGACGAAAAAGTGCCATAAATCTAAATTCATTCTTAAATATTACTTTTTTACCCTCCGGTTTGATTTCAACCCGTCCGTGTTTCATAGTTGTTACACTGATGGCTATAGCAGTACTTCACTAGAAGAGTGCCGTCTATTGACATCTACAGTGGCAGGCCTTCTACTTTCCGAAATGGTCGAAGGATATGTTAAACTATGTTTGTTCTGACGAGGTTAAAAGAAATATGGTAACCTATCCTTTACCATATTCAGGGAGTAGGAGATCTGCCACTGTTGATGTCTACATATTTGACATTCTTGTATTGAAGTGCAGTTATTTGCCATCGAATTATTTTACCTGTGAAATAAATGCGGGTTGAAAACAAACTACGGATTTCTAGGAGTGATAATCATCGAATTTTCACTCCAAATTTATTTCGTCTACGACTATTAGTTTATACATTTCTTTTCAATCGTGTTATAAATTACTTGTTAAATTTCAAGGATACACACAATTTGGTATGCTGATTATGGATCCAAAAGAATTTTTCAAAAATTCCAAAGAAAAACTTGAAAATATCTGAAAAGAACATTTTTGCAACATGTCATAAAAAGTTGACATTTTAAAATAGTGAATAACACGTAAAGATATTGTTTTTTGTAAACTTCAAATTTTATTGTTATTACACATGCATCATAGTCGCAAATGCGTGCAAAATCACAAAACAAAAAGGCTGTGTTTTTTACTTAAACTGAAAAAAAACCTTATCCTCAATTAATCAAATTTTAGAAAAAATAATTTCATTCATAATCACCATATCAAAATGTTATTATGCCGACGTTATTATACACTCTGTATAATCATATTATTTTACGGATTATTTTTAAAATTGTGTCTAAAAGTAATGTTTAAGGAACGATTTAATTTATCCGTAATATAAATTTAGCGATAATCAACAATAGTAGTACCTACCGTCTTTAGCAATAACCCGTAACCTAATGTTCAAGAAACACAATCACATTGCACTCTTTTGTGCCTTACATGGATCTAATGCACTCGTTTCAATGTTATATACGTATAATTCGAACGGTAATAACTACTACATTACATAACACATAAATCTGCAACTTTCGAATAAGAGCTTATAATAAAATTAATAATAAAATCATCTATTCATATTGCATACTGTTAAACAAAGTATTCATGTTATATTAGCTAAATAGAGGTAACTTTGTTAGGGTTAGTGTAGAAAATACTCAACTTTACGGTTACTAGAAAAATATGATAATTTAAAAAATACAATATTTTTTTTTAGTATGCTCTCTAAAATCGTTACTTTGCGAACTGTTTTGAGTCCACAAAATAATATTTTAGAGGATCCTGCCCTTTAAAATAACGTAACCTAAACAATGAGCTGATATTTACATTTTATAGGATTTTTTTCTCTGATTTTCATTGTTTCATCGCCTACGTTTTCAAAATTTTAGTTTAAAGTTATATTTTAGAATAATTTCGAATAGTTCGAATAGTAATACTAAAAATTTTGTATTGTCAACGTACACAAACTGAATTTTAGAGGACGACCTTATTTATGAACGAGGCGCAAGCCGAATCTTTAAATTAAGTGAGTATTTTGCGTACTTGTTACTTATACTATAAATTTTTGGCTAATAACAATTATTTAACTCACAAAATTTAATAGGTATTACTCGCCTACGAGTCATTATTGTTCACTTTCTATTTTGAATTTCATATGAGTAATAGCTTACTCTCGTTGTGCAAAATATGAAACTTGCCATATCTTCGTATACAAGAATACTGAATAAATTTACATTTTAAAAACTAAACTAAAAATTATACTCGTATTTTTCTAGTAACTGTTTTTCTTGAAACTGCCAAATTTCACTGAATCCGTTTCAAAACTCAATTATTACTTAGATACCGACTTTATGGGGCCTCAAGCATTGGATAAATAAATTCACAAAATGAAAAACATTTTCATAAAATAAAAATTTCTATTTAAATACAATATATCATATAAGTATTTATTCACTTTTAAATTTATTATATAAACTATGGTTTTTATTTTATTTGGGAGACATAATGGGAACTGTCCTGGAAATAAAATAAATTTCATAGTATTTTTACTTTTCCAAATAGTTATTTTAAATCACAGCCAGGCAATTAATATTTTGTATTATTTAAACAGGAATTTTATACTATTCTATACACGAAGTGTAATTATAATTATAAAATATTCTAAAGTTACGTCCCGAATAAAATAATTCAAATAATGAAACAAACTTGAGCCTCCCTAAAAGTGGGCACCAGTGACTATAACCTCAACTGAGCACAATGGTGTACTGTAAAACTGATATTACAGTATTGTTTAGTATTTTTACATGATAATTTTTGACGTAGAGTACATAATAAGTTTGAGAAGTCTTTATGCAGCTTCAGTTCACCAAAGCTACGTTTTGTACCATATGCTTTTATTTATTGGGCTGCAACACGATGTACAGTAGATTCCTAATTCACTACGCTCAGGGCTCTTCTTTTATGTACAGATTTGTGCCAATATACATAATTTATGTAAGATAATAAATATTAAACTTACAATTTTATTTATTTGCTTAATTTGTACAACCTTTATATTGTCGATTAGTTCCTGATCCATATTTTCTTTAATTCTTAAATCATTTTCCGCATTTTGTTTTTAAATAGTATAATAATAATTTTTTAAAGTCTATATTGTCAAAGATGAAAATTTATATTTATAATATCACATGTGCATTAATTCTTTCCTGCAATTTTTTGCGTGCTATTAAACAACGTTTTAATTACATTTTAATTACATTAATTACTTTGTTGGAATTTATTTTTTATGTTGGTTAAAGATCGAATTATATATTCACATTTTATAAAAATTGGTCCAGCCGTTTTTGTCTGATCTTATAATAGTCAAACGTTATTTATTTGGTTAAAAGGTTGTCTTTAAAATGTTTATTCTTTATGCATTGTCTTTGTCACTGGAAAAAAAACTCATCAATTTTGGTAAGTCTTTATTTAAATACTAACTAAAAATTTACAAATCATATATGTATGTAATAGCATAAAAACATTAAAAAATGAACACTTGCAATATTTGGCAGTGTGATTTCTAGCTGTAAGAAAGATACATGAAATTATATTACATGAAAATAAGCGAGGTGAAAATGAAATATTTTTATGATATTCAACAAGTCATAGGCGTGCCATCAGGATTAGATTTGGCTTTAGGGATGCATATTTTTTTAGCTCCACTAAATACACAAGTATTTGTGAAAAACCCACAAGTTGACGACTGGGTATAATAAACTTGAGGATTCTTTTTACCAGTCAGCAAATTTTGCTGACCACTTTCCGACTTAGTTACCGTAAAAACTTTCGGGTACTGTAACGGTGTACCACTTCTGACATTGGGCTGCCTATAATAGGTATAAGGTTTATACCCACCGTTTCTAGTTTGTGTAAACCCATTTCTGGGTGTGTAGTAATTAATTTTCCCTGTACCGGGAGTAATAGTAACACTTTGTGCTTGAGAATCTTTCCCAAAGGCAATAGTTTTATCACCATGGGCTACTGACGTCACTCTTCCCCGGTATCCTTGAGGAATTTGGTATCCAGGAGTTCCTGGAATGGTCTGACCAGGCTGGAGGATCATTCCTTCGGGAAGATCGGGATCGCCTTTAGCTTGAACCACATGCGCATCTAAATCTTCTAAAGGTCCCAATAAAATGTGCTGCTTTTGCGATCTTGTAGATTGGCTGACAATATGCCTTCGATTTAATGTATCGTCCAGTTCATCTGCTGGATCAGTAGTTGTATCATAATCTTCATCGTCGTCATAATCATCATCGTAGTCATCTTTTGGTGACTCTGTTGTTGAAGTTTTGGTGTTGAAAGTTGGAATGTCGTGGACCTTCATCTGAGTTGGAATTGCAGCCATGTTAGTGAATTTTGGTTGTTGTAGGTTGTGACTTCTGGTGTTGTTTTTTTGTTGGTTGGTGGCAGGTAGTCTTAACGGTTCTAGTGGTGCGATTGTTCGATCAACTTCAGTTAGGTTTCTTGCGCGGTCGATGGTTTCTTTGGTTCCGGAGCCGGCTTGCGCCGCTCCAGTGTACCGGATACCGTATTTGAATTTTCCTTGGATTTGTGCTTGCGATTGTCCGGTGTACGAGCCGCCTTGAGCACTGGCTGTGCCGCCGCCTCTGAACGGAACGCTTTGTTCCTCTTGTTCGGTTTCGTCGTGCGGTGAGAAGCCGATCTGCGCTTGTGACGAGGTGCTCCCCGGTCCGTTGGCTTGGGCGTCCGCCATGCCGCCCTTCTCCCCGGCCTGCACCTGTGTGTTGGTGCCCTGGTTGTAGCCGCTGCTCTGCGCGCTGGACAGCGTGGCGCCCGAGTCCGACATCAGCTGCACCTGGCTCTGCGACTGGCCGAGGCCGCCGTTGCCTTGCGCCGAGCTCGTGGCGCCCTCTGGCCCGCCCTGCACTTGCGTCTGCGCGCCGCGCTTGCCGTCTATTGTTCCCGCTTGCGCGCTGAACGAGCCGCCGCCTGCGTACGACCCGGACACCTGCGACTGGGCGGTGCCACCGCGGTAGTAGCCTTGTGCTGATGCGCTTGCCGTGGTTTCGTTGTGGATTTGCTGGACTGAGGATTGAGCTTGTGAATCCGAGTCACTGTCTGGACATTCTGTGCCTGGTGGACAGCTACGACCGTCTATTTGTTGCTCGGCGCCAGGTATTTGACCGCCAGGTATTTGCGCGCCAGGATATTGACCAGGTATTTGCGCACCTGGAAACTGACCGGGTATTTGGCCACCTGGATATTGACCGGGGATTTGTGCGCCTGGAATTTGAGCGCCAGGTATTTGAGCTCCGGGATATTGACCAGGTATTTGTGCGCCTGGGTATTGGCCGGGAATTTGTGAACCTGGGTATTGACCAGGAGTCTGTGCACCAGGAAATTGGCCTGGTATTTGTGCTCCTGGATACTGCCCTGGAATTTGAGCTCCAGGAATTTGAGCGCCTGGGTACTGGCCTGGAATCTGTGCTACTGGAACTTGAGCACCTGGATATTGACCTGGTATTTGTGCTCCTGGATACTGCCCTGGTACTTGAGCTCCAGGAACTTGAGCGCCTGGGTACTGACCTGGAATCTGTGCTCCGGGAACTTGAGCACCTGGATATTGACCTGGTATTTGCGCACCTGGGTATTTCCCAGGAATTTGGGTACCTGGATATTGGCCTGGTATTTGACCACCAGGTACTTGTGATCCTGGATACTGACCAGGTATTTGAGCTCCTGGATATTGACCGGGAATTTGGGCTCCTGGAACTTGTGCACCTGGATATTGCCCGGGAATTTGAGCTCCAGGATATTGACCAGGTACTTGAGCACCAGGTACTTGTGCTCCTGGATATTGACCACCGGGTACTTGTGCTCCTGGATATTGACCAGGTATTTGACCACCCGGTATTTGTGATCCTGGATATTGACCTGGTATTTGTGCACCTGGAAACTGCCCTGGAATTTGGGCGCCTGGATATTGGCCTGGAATTTGACCTCCTGGTACTTGGGCACCTGGATATTGACCTGGAATTTGAGCTCCAGGTACTTGAGCACCTGGGTACTGGCCAGGTACTTGTGCTCCTGGATATCTGCCGTCAATTTGTTGCTGAGGACCAGGCACTTGAGCACCAGGATATTGACCGGGAATTTGACCACCGGGTACTTGTGCTCCAGGGTATTGACCAGGAATCTGTGCGCCTGGATATTGTCCAGGTATTTGCGCTCCAGGAAATTGGCCAGGAATTTGACCACCAGGAACTTGAGCGCCAGGATACTGACCAGGTATCTGTGCACCAGGATACTGACCAGGTATCTGTGCACCAGGATACTGACCAGGTATCTGTGCACCTGGATATTGACCTGGAATTTGAGAACCTGGATATTGTCCTGGTATTTGCGCACCTGGATATTGCCCTCCTGGTACATGAGCTCCAGGTATTCTTCCTGGTAATTCAGCTCCTGGCAAATGTGCACCCGGATAATTACCACCAGCACCGTGTATTGTTATCAACGTTTCAGCAGTAATTTTACCAGGATAAGCACCAGGATATTGTACGCCTGGTCGACCGTCAGGGCCGTAAGGTGGTCTTTGTATATATGCTGGTGGAGTTTGACCGGGAGGAAACGTTCCAGGAGGATATTGCCCTGATGGTAGTTGACCTGCTGGTAATTGGCCTGATGGTAGTTGACCTGGTGGTAGTTGACCTGGCGGAAGTTGACCTGGCGGTAATTGACCTGGTGGTAATTGTCCCGAGGGGAGTGTCCCAGGAGGATATTGTCCAGATGGAAGCTGACCAGGTGGAAATGTTCCTGGAGGAAATTGACCTGGTGGATATGTTCCTGGAGGAAACTGCCCTGATGGTATTTGACCTGCTTGTAAAGCACCTGGTTGAAATTGGCCTGATGGTATTTGACCTGGTTGTAAAGCACCTGGTTGAAATTGGCCTGATGGTATTTGACCTGGTTGTAAAGCACCTGGTTGGAATTGGCCTGGGATTTGTCCGGGCTGCAAAGCTCCTGGTTGGAATTGTCCTGGTATTTGTCCCGGTTGTAATGCTCCTGACGGGAACTGGCCCGATGGTAACTGCCCTGGTTGTAAACCTCCTTGTTGAAGCTGGCCGGGTGGTATTCTTCCCGGCTGTAATGCACCTGGTGGATATATCCCTGGCGGAAGTTGATCAGGAAATTGTTGACCAGGTTGCAATGTTCCGGGTGGTTGTTGACCAGGCGGGTATTGTCCAGAAGGTAACTGTCCAGGAGGATATTGGCCAGATGGTAACTGTCCAGAGGGAAAATATCCTGGTTGCTGTTGACCTGCTGGTCCAGAAGGGTATTGTCCTGGCGGTAGTGTGCCAGGTGGGTACTGACCCGGTGGATATGCTCCTGATGGTAATTGCCCAGGTTGTAACTGTCCTGGCTGAAGTTGCCCATTTTGAAGTCCTGGCAATTGTCCTGGTATTTGTCCCGGTAATTGCCCAGGTATTTGTCCTGGGAACTGTCCTGGTAATTGCCCAGGTGTTTGTCCTGGGAACTGTCCTGGTAATTGTCCTGGTAATTGTCCAGGTAATTGCCCAGGTATTTGTCCTGGAAACTGCCCTGGTAATTGCCCTGGAAACTGCCCTGGTAATTTTCCTGGTAATTGTCCAGGTATTTGTCCTGGAAACTGCCCTGGTAATTGTCCAGGTTGTTGTCCAGGAAATTGACCTGGTAATTGTCCAGGCTGGAGTTGACCAGGTTGTAGCTGTCCAGGTTGTAGCTGTCCAGGTTGTAGCTGTCCAGGCTGAAGTTGACCAGGTTGTAATTGTCCAGGTTGTAGCTGTCCAGGTTGTAACTGTCCGGGCTGTAATTGTCCAGGTTGATACCCAGGTTGTCCAGGTCTCAATCCACCCGTTCCATCGGGTCCAACAGGTCGTCTTCCTCCAGGTCTAGTCTGAGCTGACGGTCCAGTCCCAGCTCCAGAACCAAACCCAAGCGTCTGCGCTTGTGTATCGTACCCTCCTCCATAACCATAACACTCTTCACATCCACCTCCTGTACCGGACTGGGACTGTGCCTGGCCCATGCCGCTATTCCCACCTGGAAACACTCGCATTAACACTGACATCTACAGGAGACGCATTCTTAAGGAGCGTAGCAACCATATTACAAATAGAAAATTATAAACTTTTAGAGATAATTTTATTTACATGATCGTATGAGTGCATTATGTGACCGACCTTCATTCTGATAATAAATTCTGATCCGTATCCAGTCAGGTACCTACCTTTTCAGTATAATGCTCAAAAAATTTCACTTTTCTTTCCATTGATAATCATGGGTGAGTTCATGGCTGATAACCGCACACACGGTATAATATAATTGTGTACATACCTACCAATAACTCACAGTACGAGGCTGGTACACATATCGATGACTCACAGTCAGGAATGTAAATGCGTAAATTGTAAATTAATTAGTAATTATTTCCGTAGATTACTACATAAATTAATGTGTGATAGTTTTATATTTAATTTTCTATTTAAAAATTATTAAATAATTTTCCTCGATACTATTTTGGTAATTTCTCGGTAATTTATAATATTAATATTTTTAATTACTTTGTATTTCTCGATATTTTATATAATAGTAATAAAAATCGACCGTAATTACATTCCTGTTCACAGTATGTAAGGTTATCACAAATTGTTGATAATAAAAACCAGCAAAACTATAATTTTTAAATTATTAACTTCAATGAGCTCACGATTGATACACTACAGAATGCACCTCCAGTAGAGTTAGTTTATAATGTATGTAACCGGTTACATATTCCATATTCCGTAAAGTTGAACTAGGTGTTCCGGTTCATAATGATCCATTGTTCAAGTGTACAGAATACAGAATAAATAACCGGTCGCATCAATTACAAACCAGCCTTTTGCGTTGCTACCTACTGACAACAGCTCGACTGCCATCCGGCGTGGACTCCGCCTCGGCTTTTCCTAGTTGTCCGTCGCCTCCACGTCCGTAGTTCAGGTACTGCGATTGCGTCTGGCCTCTGTGGAGACGGCCTCGGAAGAACGTGGTCGTCTGGCGCCGCCGACGGAGTTTTCTTACTGGAACTTGATCGTCCAAATCGTTTGTGTCTTCTCTGACGGTCGGTCGAGTGTCTACCAACAGATAGGTTTGGAAACCGCGACAGAATTCTTGGATACGTTGGCCTGCTAACCGCCATACCTACAGATTTTTTTTTGGATAAATATTGGTGCCCAATAAAATTATTAAAACCGATACAAGACTTTAAAGCAAACAGTTTTTGGTTTCTGTCAAAAAATATTAACAATACTTGTTAAAGAATTGTCTACCAGCATTATTTTTAGATTTTTGTGATATGTATATTTATTTTGACAAAATTTTATTAGCAAGTCTAAAAATTATATCTGACGTGACGTAGAAAAACGCCGAACCAATTAAGTGGCCGTAAAGCCATAGCAACGACTGAACTAGTTAATGCCCCATAACAAAGGCTCGTGCTTGAAGCTAAAACGACCAACTATGGGAGAACCATTTTTTTTCTCTTTGAATTAATTTTTTTGAATGATGAGTGCTTTCTAACAACGTCTTAATTAGCTCGAATGGTACACGAGAGCTAATTAAAATGTTGGAATACACAATTTCCTGGACATGAATGAATGCACAAGTGCATATTCGATAAGAAAATCGCAATGACACCGCCGCTCTATTTTTGAATACTTTTTATAATAGAAACCGAGATAGAAACTAAATTTGTATTTAACATATTAATAAAAATATATATTGTTTACCTTATTAATTGCTTATTTACACTTAAAATGACAATTTAAATAATTTTTAATTTAATTTCAAACTAATTTCCGCTAATTTTTTATATAAGCATAATAATTATTACTATCATTGTAATCAATTCTTCCTATGGCTGTTATTTGTGTCATGCGATTTTCAATTAAATTTATATTTTTACAAAATGATTTCGACTTAACATATAAGATAGGTCGAGAGATAGGTATACTCGTACAATGATAGTAATCTCATTTTCAGTACCATGCAAGTTGGTTATTCTTGGTCTTGCTGAAGAGTTGACGAATTATCAGGATTGCTAATAAAAGTCTGGATTTTTAAAAGAATTACTGGATTTAGGTACTAAAATATTAAGTACCTATTTTAATTTCAAGTTAGTCAGATAAAAGATTATAACACTTAATTTGTTTATATTGGTGTCAAATTGGTGCTAAATTTTAAGATTTCAATTTTATTATTTTATTTTGTATCTGTTGATATAGTGATTTAATTTTTAAAAGCGCTTTTATGGCAAATAGTGTAGTATGGAGCTATATTTTAATTTCTTACCTGATGTTTTGTTAGCTGCACATCAGAAACATACAAAACTCTTTTCGAATTTGTATTTGTACTTAACGATCTTTTTGTCGGTCTCCTTACAGTATCTTCGCTTATTCGGTCCAAATAGCATCTTGATTGTAATAAGTGTTTGTATGCTATTATATGCTAAAAATATTATATATTATATTATGGAAATCATATAATTATTATTAGAAATATTTAAATGAATTGCTTCTATATATTTTGTTGCATTGTTTTACAGAAAAACGCAGTTCCAAAACGCAGAGTAGCAGTTCGAATAATAAAGTGGTGAGTGATATTTTATCTATCTATTTTTCTTACCGTATTATAATCAAGAAACACTCTGGTCTTTTGGCTGTTTCCCACGTTGAACGCAGTGGGATCAAAAATGTGCTGAAACAAATATTAAAATAATTTCCGTAATTTGATATTGTTTGACAAGCACTGCTCTCGATAACCTCTTAACGTTTTTTCTTCGTTTCTTCCGGAGTCGCTGCCATTCGCCTTTTTCTCAAAAGTTAAAATTATCAAAACATTTCAGATTTTTATCAGAATTCAAACTCAAGTACGAATGATTAAAATTTTCGAAAGATTTGTTTATCGAGGTTAATAATGGAGATTTATCATTGTTTATGGCTTGTTACGAAATTTTAACAGAAATTTATAAAAGTTTGAGATAAAGTGGGAATCTTCAATGCGACCTACTTATACAGATTACTTGGAATCGAGAATTGAAGGAAATATTGAAAATTTGTTACCCAATACAATAAAATATTATAAACCATATTTTTAAACTCAAATTTAGAGCACAGTCTTCTTTGTCATGTAATTAAATTTAATTTACCTAGTAGGTTCTTTAAGGCTGTTGCCTACCAAAATCGATGACCACAGAAATAAATAAAAAATTTATAGGACACTATATCTGATAATAATACAATTTAAAATAAATTATTAGGACAATCGTCAGTTTCGTTTGGTAACTATGGAACTGTAAAGTTGACCTCTTTTACATTTCAAGCATAGGAAGGTGACTTGAAATTGTGCGATTTTAAATTAGTGTATCTAAACCAGACGACAGATTTTAACGAAAAACTAACACAATATTAACTGAATATCGAAGAAGATTGTATTAAATTTTTAAGGGAATCGTCAGTTTTATAAACTGATATTTAATTTTAAAGTCAATTGAGATTATGAAGTATCAAAAAGGCAACGATATTTCTATTTACCAGAAATTTCAAAAGTAAAACTTATTTCCTCACTATACTATAATACATACATGTGCCTCTGTGGTACGGTAATGCCAAATTTGTTTACTTTTTTTACCTTTTACGAAATAAGCTACACTTCATGAAGTCTACCGCCCGATGTCGCTAGTTTCGGTATGCAACAGCCTTAATATTTGAGCTAAGAGTGTTTTTTTTTGTATATGGAATAATTTTGTACAAATAAAAAATTTAAATGATTCATAAATGTTATAGACAAAAAGATTTTCAAATAGCACTTTATGTTCTAAATAATTTTATCTATTTGGATTTGACATTTTCACAGATCACTCCGAATTATTAGAGTAAAAAATGTTACTCCATCTTATATAATTTAGCGCCAAAAAACCACAATCACAAAACTGCACTATCACTGCACAAACTCACCCCATTTTCGGCGCCAACTCCTAATAGTGCTATTAAAACCACTGTTAAAACCGCCCTTAAGATAAAGACCCCCTTAAATAAGGGCCGCGTCATTTTCCGAACGCTGTCTTTTGGAGAATGGTTTGTGTTTCTATTAAACTGGTTGATGTTAAATCTAACCTTTTGACCCCAAATGGGCCTATCAGTTTGTCCCCCACTTTTGAACTATAGTTTTTTGTTAAGTTCAGTGACAGACATAATTTAGATTTGTGAATTTTATAATTGTTTAAACTATCTAAAAAAAGTAATTTTACATATTTCGTTTGACGAAAATGTTGTGAAATGATGCTGGTCTATTGTTTATTGAAAAATAGGCAAAATTTGTAATTCCCGTTTTGTGAAAAGTTGTTCTCTACGCTACTGTCTTGTAGAATGTCATGTTATCATATTGTAAAATAGTTCATGTTAACACGAAATATATTTATACATATTTTTAATGATTACAAATACAAAGTATGAATGAATTATATTCATTCAAAAATAGAAATGTCTAAATGATGATAAATAAAATAGAACACATTTTTTTCTGTAATTAATAAAGATGCAATTAATTTAATGCATTTTTATAATTTGCTTTTTTGATAAGATGATAAATTTTTATTTTTACTTCCTTGTACGAAGTAAGGAAGTATTGTAATCGCGAAAAATTTCGGTTCTCAGATTTTGACGGAAATATCCGTTTTGACCTTTTCTGAATCCATTATGACTAGTTTCGACGTGACGTCTGTACGTACGTACGTATGTACGTACGTACGTACGTACGTACGTACGTACGTACGTACGGACGTATGTGTGTCGCATAACTCAAATACGGTTAGACGTAGAAAGTTGAAATTTTGTATTTAGGACTGTTATAGCATCTAGTTGTGCACCTCCTATTTTTGGTTTCAGTCTACAAACCGGAAGTAGTACTTTTTAAAAATATTTCGATAAATATTTAATTTTAGACAATTTTTTTTATTTTAAATGAAAGATTATGTGATTATTACCTACAATCGGTATTTTATAAATATTTTTGTATCTGCTATCATTTAAAAATAATTAAAGTATATATTTATAATTTATAGTATTTCGATATCTTGTAGTCCATGATCGATTAACATTTGTTACTACGTAAAATTTAAATGATTATGACATGACAGTGACAATAGTAAAATATGCTTTATATCTTCTTCTGCAGTTTAAATCAAATGACTAAAATATATTTGTGAGTATACTAGTATAATAAGTTAAAAGAATTTTTAATATTATTTTACATTTTAGTTATTAAGAAAAGTATGAACACACAAGGCGTACAAGGAAGTCATGTGGTGTCCACGTCAGATTTTTTTTATATCATAAAAACGTTTGTGCCCGCCCAGTCGTATCATAATTTGACAGTTATAGCGCAGTGTGCCATAAAGAAACTTCAAATTAATGTAAACAACTTTAGCTTACCAATTTCCCTAAATACATACCTGTGTAACAAAATTGAAGGATGTATAGTATTTGAATATCATGAATTAAAAATAATTTTGTTGAAATTCGCAAATTAAAGAATGGATTCAAGCAAATAAAACACTCTGTAAGTACCTTCATATTTAATTTTGTCCTGTTTGTAAAATTATTATTACATTAATGTAATTACGCTAATAAAGACTGCATAACTGCTATTTAACTTTTTTTGTATTTAAATATGACAATCAGTGGTACCCAAATAGTATATTACATTACAAGTCATGAAAATGTTTTATTGCAGACGAGGAGGCGTTTAAAGAATGCGAGGATGCGCAGCGTCCGAGCATTTCTTCAAAGCCTCCGAGTCAAGCAAAGACATTTTTATGACGCGTGATGTATTCTATTTTTTTTTAAATCGGCAATTAAGCTTAAAATTATAAAAAAAATTAGGTTTGCATAAATCATCAAAGCTGTGACAAATCATCAGAGCTGTGACAAATTTTAGAAAAAGTTGTCATGACAAGTAAACAAAGTTGAAAGTAAAAATGACTAGGCATGAAAATTTCATTTGAAAATCTTACTTTCATGACGCAAATTAGTCTGGAAATGACGATTTTCATGCCGATTTTGAAAAAATGATATTGTTTTGCAAACTAAGTACTATTAATTTTACGAATTTCAACCAAATTCTTTTTGATACATGATCAGTACGTCCAATACTATACACCCTTAAATTTTGTTACACAGGATAGGTTATAGGAAAAATATATAAAAAGATAACAAAAATATAATTTCTACAAATGTTTATTAATAGTTCATCACTACAAAATTGTTTGAAATATAAACAAATACTCTAAATATCTACTTGGATTTTACACAATTGTGCTAGGAATGGCACAGGCCTTAAACAAAAGGGAATGCCTAACTCTAACATTACATACTAACACACAAACACACCCTATACCCTACTATCTTATCCACTAATATTGCAACATTGGCCTTCTGGACTTAAACTAAAAATTACTTGACTAGGACACTCGATAATATTAGCCGATATAAATAAATAAATTAAAAACTAACTAAGCATAGAAATAAATAAATAAATAGCGCAGAACCTCTGTGACTAAGGCTGGACACAACCCATAAATATAATTTGTACATTTCTTAAGCCCTGTTCGCACGGGGATTCTTTGAAGATTCTGAATCCTGGAAAAGAAGAAGTTTCTTCTTTCTAGTGAGAATTGCGGTGCCGGTAAATAGACCTATCCTGTTGAACTTCGGTTGCGCGCGCATGCTTGGGCAATGGGCTTCCGGTTACAGGAAGTGAGTACGATAGATACAAAATAACATGTATAGAGTGAGACGGCAAAACTGCTGCGCAATCCGCTATGACAATAGAAAGTGCGGTTAGTTGAAGTTTGACACGAGTTTGACATTTCTTATTTTAAATTTTGTAAATGTAGGGGAAAAGTTTAATTCAATTTAATGACATTGCGCAATTTAAAAAATTTAGTACGCAACAAGCATGAAATAAATTAATAAAATCGTGTAAAAAATTGAAATTAAATTTTGACATTTGTCCAAATCTGTCAAAATACGCGCGCATCACCGGATTGGTCAATTGACGTCACTTCCTTTTGCCACAAGCATGCGCACAGCGTACTGCGCACCAGCTTGCGTCTCACTCAACACAATGTTACTTTGTATCTATCGCACTCACTCCTTCTGACAGGATAGGACAATTGAATCTTCAATGAGTTTTGGAAAAGAAGAATTTATAATTTATTGATTGATTCCAAACCATGAATTTATTTTTTCCGGGCTTCAGAATCTTGGAAGAATCCTCGTGCGATAAGGGCTACATAAAAAGACCGATTTATTTAGAACTGTACGCGTTTCAATTTATTATTTATGAAGTTGTGCGATCCAGTGTTAAGGTTCTGCAAAATAAACTAATTTCTCCTCAGAGAAAATGAGATCTTTCGAAATGAAACACAAACAAAAACAAACGTGGCGTGCATTTGTTTCCAACACACAGGTGGCAGCACGCGCACGAATAGACTAGCTTCACTCACGTCCTTTGGGTTGGTGGGCAAGCCCACCCCTGGATCGTTAAATAAATAAAATTAAACTTAAAATAATAATCAGGAGACAAAATTCCACAACCATATCTGACAGATACGAGCCAAAACTTTATCTAGGAGATAAAACATTGTTGTGAAATTCTGTCTTGTCTAAAAAAAATGAAAGGCCTATCGGCTAATAATGTCTAACCGTGACCTATTGCTAAATATTGCTTCTTAGTAGTCTTTTAAAAAGACTTTAAGTATACTTAAGCTACTTTAAATTTAAATTAAGGCACTTTAAGTACTGACTGCAGCTGCCTAAACTTGGGCACCTTAAGTACAAATTAAAATTAAGTACGTATTAATAGCACCATTTGAAATAGCTCTTTACTTAAATCTAACTACAACTAGAATATGGCACATGTGAATTCACGACTATTATAGGCACGATATTAATAAGATATTTTTTAGTCCAAGAGCTAGTTGTCAAAGTAGTGTGGACATTTTATTAGTCGTGAAAATGAAGGGTTAGGGTCTTGCATATCTGCTGAAAATGGAATGTCCGGTCTGCCAGTCCTAAGTGGCCGGATTAGGCTTCCTCAAGTCAAATAATAATAAATGACATTTTATATTTTCATAACTGTCAAAAATTTGCTTGTTTTGGGGTTATCAGCACTTATGATTGAATATTTTTATTATACTTGCATAGGTAAGCAGATAAATACTGATGACTAGCAAATTTTTGACATTTATGAAAATTTTAAATGTCATTTATTATTTTTTATTTGGTATATTTAAGATTGGAGGGCTAGAAACGTTCTGGCAATATGTTTATTTCCACCTCTACATACGCCAGAACTCTTAATTTATATAATTAACAATTTTGTAACTAAACTTTTTATACTTGAGGAAGCCTAATCCGGCCACTTAGGACTGGCAGACTGGACATTCCATCTTCAGTAGATATGCAAGGCCCAAGCCCTTCAATTTCACGACTAATAAAATGTCCACACTAATTTGACCGCTAGCTCTTAGTCTACTGATATCAATCTAATAACTAATTTGGTTTATAACTGTATGATAATGACCTTACATTAACTAAGCCTACTTTAAACTTTAAACTTATATTGCAATTTTAATTTGGTCCGTCAAACTTTATTGTCATTTAATTTTATAATCCTGAATTTTTGATTCATTTCGGAGAGTTAAATACTATTAATTGGGACATTCACAATTATAATTATTTATTAGTCGCACGTATGGTCCCTTTATCGGAATTATATTATACTTGGACCACGGAGTTTTACAAAGACAGAAGCAATATTGTAAATTTTTTACACAAGGATTCTTTGAGGATTCTTTCATGCCTCATAAATTTGAAAAAAAAATCCTGGTGAGAATTGCCTGTCAAATAAGCAGTGCCACCAAATTGAATCTTCAATGATTCTTGGAAAAGAATTTCTAAATTCATTGATAGCTTCAAAATAGGATTGTAGGATTCAGAAGCATGAAAGAATCCTCAAAGAATCAATGTATTTGAGATACAGTCTCTTTTTATTTTTTTATTGAATTAAATATTCTTGGATGCACACTTCTATTCCAAGAGACCTTTCATATTCACGTGGTTTCGTGCATTCTGATTCGTTCTCAAACGTATGCCCTGTTCGCACGAGGATTCTTTTAAGATTCTACCAAGATTCTGAATAATGGGAAAGAAGATTTCTTCTTTCTAGTGAGAATTATCTGTTAAATTGCGGTGTCGCTAAATTGAACCTTCAATGAGTCTTAGAAAAGGAGAATTTATAATTTATTGCTTCAAAACCATGAATTAATTTTTTTCAAGATTGGGATCCTTGAAACTTCTTTTTCAGGTTTCAGAATCTTGGTAGAATCCAAACGCTACGATTGGTTTACGACTTTAGCACGTGCTCGAAAAAGAAACGACGCTCGAAACAGCATAACCTTGTGTCCCTTTAATGAAAGGTCTCGTGAGACAGAGACTCAACTCAATATATTGTTTAGAACTTTTAAATAATTTTACAAAAATATTATTTGTTTTTATGTCTTATACTTCGTGATTTGGCATTGGTCTTAAAATATGGAATCATGTAGTAAACATTAAACAGTAGAAATTAATCAAACAGCAATAGCCATCCCAATATACTGCCCCCTCTTGTCCTCATACTCCCTCTTAGAGAAGTCCACAGGCTCCTCCCTCTTGGGCAGTGGAAGGGGAAGACAGCATCTCCCCGCCATAGCCACCTGGCGCCCCACTTCCCCATGCACCGCCCGCTCGGCTCTCGGGGAGGTGATGACGCTGTTCCTGACTATCACCGGTGTGGGCACAGCCTGCTTCGACTGGCGCATGCACGAGGATTCCTCGTGCTTGTAGAGGTAGCTCTTCAGAGCGAAGGCCTTGCCGCAGCGGGAACACACGTGGGGTTTCGTCTCGCTGTGGGTTTGTACGTGGGCCCGGAGGTTGGATTTGTCCGCGAACGCCTTCTGACACTGCGGGCAACGGAACGGTTTTTCCCCGGTGTGCGTGCGGATGTGACCTTGGAGCAGCCAGGGGCGGGAGAAACATTTACCGCAGTAGGGGCACCGGCAGCCTTGCACGTGCGTGCGCACGTGCATTGAGTACGCTGGCATTGACACGTACACCTAAAAAAAATATTTGGTTATAATAATTGTAATAATCCAGGCAAGAATATTCATTTTTCTTTATTTCATTTATTGAAATATGGTTTTGTGCGAGATTAGTCCCTTTCAACCTTCCATTCTTAAAATATGCAGCTAATGGCCAGTTGCACCGCTTTCACTTTAATTTTAAGTTTTTTTTAAATGAACAATCGAATCAAAATCAAACGTAGAAATATAATTGCTGTCATTAATTCGATTCGATATTTTTCATTTAAGTGGCACTTAAAATAGAAGTGGGGATGGTGCAAATGGCCATTAATGTTTTAAATTTGTTGGCATCTAATTTTTACTTAAGCTGTAGGTCTACCCTAAAATTCTACTTTAATTATAATTGAAATAAGTATAAGATTCTTTTACATATGAGTGTATTAACAAAGGATGTCTTAATGCTTCTATATTTTTACTTTTGTCTTTGGCCTAGGAATTTGAAGTCAAACAAATTTAAAAAGACGTTTTTTGCGGTTTTTTGTCATTATTTTATATGATTTTTTTCGATCACAATAAATAGAAAGAAAAATGTAAAAAGCAAGCATGCAGCTAAGCTTCCTTTTTCGAATAATTTTTGTTTACTTAATTTCGTTAAAAAAATACAGAAGTTATTATGGGAATACTGGAGCCATGTTTCGAGTATTTTTCAACTTGAAAATGACATTTCATAGCTAGGATACGGAAAAGTACGAGTTTCGGGCTGGTTTTGGGCAGCCCTAGTAGTGGGGAAGAGAGTGAAATAGAAAAAAGTAACATCGAGAATATTCTAGGTAGACGAGCCCCTTAAGTAAATAGTTAATTTCGATAATTCTTTGAGCAGTCAATTTTTTATTACATTCTTTAACAACGAAGTGAACTATTTATGATTTGGTAGAATACCAATTTTTAAAAAGACAGATTTTGACCTAAGCAATAAAGGCAAAAACCTATGCTGGAAACGTTCAATAATCCATTTGTGGTGTCTTGCACAACATAAAATAATAAATATGGGGAAAGCAAAACATTTCTTCGATTTAATATAAGAATATAATAGGCAATATTGAATAAAAAATTACCTTGTCGCAATGCGGGCACCTCCTAGCCTTTTTATCAGCGAGGCTCCTATGCGTTTGCCGATGCCTGGCCAGGTTACTACTCGTGCTGTACCTCTTCCCACAATCCGGACACTCGTGCTGCGGTAGCTGCTCCTGCGCCCCCTCCTCCTCGCTCCCCACCGGGCTGTCACCCCTCTGCGAGCCTCCCCGCCGGTCGCGGTCCCGGTCGAACAGCTTGTGCGTGTAGGTGGGTGGAGAGGGGACTGCGCTGGAGGGGGGCGCGTGGAAGGGGAGGGTGCTCAAGTGGCGGGGGTGGTACAGCTGACCTGACGCGGCCGCTAGGCTCACCTCGGCCAGCTTGGTCAGGTTGTATAGCTCGTCGGGGCAATCGGTTGGGGAGGGGGACATCGCGCGAGGGGAAAGGTATAGGTGGGGGGAGTCGGGGAGGGTTACTTTGTGCTCCGGGCTTGACTCTGGAAAAAGAAAATAATTGTTAGTAGTTTCATAAAATTTGTTTATGTGACCAGTAAATTAAGATTGCATTTAAAGCCCAAACTGAATTTATGTCAAACAAATTCAAGTCAACAGGGCTTCTTTGTAGCGCATGCGCGGCGGGAAATTTAAATATTCGTACGTATTTTACGCAACAGCAAACTCCGAATAGTCTATTTATGAAGAAAATTCGTGTTCAACAAAATATTAAATTAAATTAAATACATTCAGATGATATTCTATCAAATTGCCTTTTTTATCATATTTATTTAATATGTGCCAATTTTTAAAATGATCATTCCTCTTCGACGCTTCGACTTCGACTTCTAAATCTAGACTATACAGAGGCAGCAAAAGTGACACTTTGCTGTCAGCTGTCAAAAAACAGCACTTTTGATGTCAATCGCCGAAAAAAATATTGTCAACCAACCGAATGAAATTAGCGCTTTAAAATTCATTGCCTACATAACATATTTTTCAGATTATTCTAAAATATTTCCGCTAAATTATACATCATAACTAAAAAGAAAATTTGAAAGTGTAAAAATGTAGGAAGGTATTTTAATTTTTTGCCGAATCTAGAGGCCCTCAAAGCCGGAAGCCCTTAGGCACGTGCCTTACGTGTCTATTGGATAATATGGCACTGAGTCTTTTGGTGCTGATTTTGTAGTTTACCTTATTTGCATTCTCAAAATATTATGTTTTTAAATAAGTATCGTACCAAAGAAAGAGGTGACAAAAATACTAGGAAAATGAAAAAAAAATTAATAAAATTTCATTGGATTTTCTCTCCACATCCATATAAGTCGAAGTCCATCTCCATTCAGGCGATTGGCATGTGTAGTCGCACTTTGCCTCATTCTTTCTCTGCCAATAACGTCACAGGTGTCCGGCACATCGACTCAGTGCCTCCCGAAATAGTTCCCGGAACTCTGTGTATCCCCAAATCGCCCAGTGGCGTATCAGGTGGGTGGCACGCTGCCAGCCAGCCAACAAGTCGTCTTGCGATGAGCCAACGCACTTACGCCGAGCTAGAGCGTTTAGCGGTGTTTTCAGTGAAAAGTACAGGGGGGGGGGTCTTAGAGGGAGAGTGAGATACGGTAGCCCGAGGGTGTGGTAAAAATAAACTGGGTGATTGACTAGGCAAAGTTTGCATTTCTTTATTCATTATGGGCAACAGGAACCATTGTAGTCGTCGATTAATATTAATAAAAATAAATCTATTTTTGTGTCGTTTCTCAATTTTAAATTAAGCAGCAAAAATATTGAAACATAATAGGCTACTTGAAATGATACTGAAATGAATTTTTTTTCAAACTATGTAATTTAATTTACAGTGGAAAACATTTTAGTTAAAATATTAATGGTATTTTAAAAAATATGTAAGTTATTGAGTTAATTGAGAAGTAAATTTTTCTGTGACGCCAATAAAAAAAATACGTGTTCCAAGTTTTAATCCTGTCTTCAAAAATATTTTATAAAAAATTCAAGTAGGTAGCTTATTACCTACATAGAATTTTAGAAAGGCGTAATGATATTTAAGTTTCATATCTAAGAATCATTTAGAACTATGAATATAATAAATACAAATACTAGAAAACTAGAACTATGCTATGTTTTACAGTTAAAATTTATTTCATTTTCTTTTTAAGTGAACGAAGTAATATCTAAGTCCCTGTTCACACGAGGATTCTATGAAGATTCTTTCAAGATTCTGAATCTTGGAAAAAATATTTCTAGTGAGAATTTCCTGTTAAATTTCGGTGCCGCTGAATCTTCAATGAGTATTGGAAAATAAGAATTTATTGATTGCTTCAAAACCGTGAATAATTTTTTTCCAAATTTCAGAATCTTGAAAAAATCTTCACATAATCTTCGTGTGAACAGGCCCTAATAAATAAACCTTGCCCATGGGATTCACGTCGTTTTATGTAAACATAATTTTCTTCGCAACATTATCCTGTCAAAATTATGACAAATGTTCTCATTTCTCCCATATGTAACACTTGGCACTCTAGTACTTCTTTGAATATTCTGTCATATGACATTTTATTTCTAATCTCAATTAGTTATGAAGAGAAACACGTGTTTAGGTGTCATTAGTTTCAACTCGCCCAAAATTCTGTTTACGTAATTATTTCTCTAATGTGACAGTTTCACATTTGGCATAAAAGCTTTTATATTACATTCATCGTAAAAATGTTCCTGTAATCTCAAAGTTTGAAGTGTTCGGGCACTTTATTGCACTCATTCACATTTTATGAGCCGAATTACGCGCGCATGACGTTAGTGGGACGCAGATTGCACCATTGCACCTTAGTTTAGTAAAATAAATCGAGAACTGTTTATGTTAGAAAATAACAAGGTGAAAAGAATCATACAGCGTATTATATCATTATTACTTACTCTTAAAACATGCCATAGGATTGATAATTATTTTTTCTACTCCTGGTATTATTTATAAAATTTAATAAACGTCATTTTAGTCACGAGATTTTTAGGAGCGAGCGTAGCGAGTTTATAAGAAACGAGTACCTATCTAGAGAGTTTATAAACGAGTCACATACTATACTTTTTCTACGACCACAAATGAAATAACATAAATTCATAAATATGTAAAATTTCATTTATAATAATTTTAGGTTAAATCAAAATATTAGCTACAATACTTAGGCAAGTGTTTTCATTTTCATTTTCATCTCTGCTTTATGCCCTGTTCACACGTTGCTACTTTGAAGACACATTCGTGCTACTGTAGCAAGAAAAAATCTGAGTCGCTTGTCAAATAGCAGCGCTGCTAATTTGTAGCATCAAAGTATCAAGAACTACTCGTTGATAATTTCACATCGTTGATCGTTGTATGTGTAGATAGCGATTTTTTGCGGTTATTGTTTCGATTTGAATATTTTTTATTATTTGCGTCTTCAAAAACTTCTTCTTTTCATGCTACAGTAGCACGTATGCGTCTTCAAAGTAGCAACGTGTGAACAGGGCATTATTTATACGAATGATAATAGATTTACAGTGTATCCGTTGATTGCAATTCCTTGAAACTTTTGTTTTCAATGTTTTGTTTTGAATTCTCAAACGAATTTCCATTTCCAAGATCATCGTGCTGAAATGTATTTTTGGCGCCTGTAAGAATTTCCGAGACTACAGAATTCTTTGTAGAGCACTTAGTGGGTGTTAAAATAAGTTGCAAGTTGCATTTTTGTCTAGGGGAATTCCACCTACATCCGGTGAGAGAGAGTTATTTTTGGGGACTGACTCAAGGGAACCCCCCAATTTTTTTTTTTACATTTTTCATAATAAATAAGACATGTTAATCACACAGGCCAAGAGCTAAATTGTTAATAATTATTATGCCCAGTTCACAAGTTTCCTTAAAAAAAATCTGATGTGGCCAGCGCAAGACCTCCCGACATATTCTACTTTTTTTTACTACTATACACATAGGTATTTACTAATATATTTTAGTCATTTAGTCAACTGTAGAAGAAGATATAAATGATGTGTCACTGTCACTGCATAATCAATTAAATTTTTCGTAGTAACAAATATTAAACAATCAACATGGTTCATTAACAACAAGATACTGAAGTTTTATACTCTACATTATAAATAATACTTTAATTTCTAATAAAGTACCATGACAGAACAATTTATAAAATGCTAAAATTGTAGATAAAAATATAATATAATCTTTCATTTGAAATAAAAAATATTGTGATAAATTAATTATGCATCAAAATATTTAAGAAAAGTACTAGGTACTTCCGGTTTGGGGACTGCTCCCAAAAAATGACTGGATTCTTAAGATTTGTATTGAGACGATATATTTATATAAAATTTGGTTTTTGAGTTATTGAACCCGGAAAAAATGTTACATACAATCTAACGCACATACACACAGATACTATCTCGAAAATACTTTATTCGTATTCTATGGAACCTAAAACGTGTTTATCCACTAGTAAAAACTCACTAAAAAATTTTGACCATCACAATTAATACGGCGGGAGGTAAAAAACAACTATCAGTTGTTATAAAATATATTTAAGAATCTAGCTTTAATAATGTTATAGAAATAATTAGTTTCCCAGTATGAACGGTATTTAAAAATTTTGACACTAAATTTATTTCATAATTTACATTTTTTGGTATGACATGTGCGTCATCGGTATCATGTGTGCGGTTATAAGCCATCAACTCACGGGTACTCATGGTTGTTGGTTAACAATACATCACAGGAGAGATTTTTGAATATTGGACTAAACTGGATTTGCACCTGAATTGTCAGAATCCAGTCTGTCACATAACGCACTCGGCTATGCTACCAAATACAAATTTACCTACGCACTAAAACTGATTCATAAGTAAATTTAAACTACAAAAATATTTTTCTTCCGTCAAATTAAACAAAATTTATAGGTACTAAACTAGGTTTGAACCTGAGTTGTCAGATCACAGTCGGTCACATAGCCCACTCGGCTATGCTACCAAATACTAATTTACCTACGCACTAAAACTGATTCATAAGTAAATTTAGACTACAAAAATATTTATCTTCCGTCAAATTAAACAAAATTTGAGCTACGCGCAACACATGTTAGCGAGCTGTGTTGCTGTCAGATACCTTCAGGACTATAAAATATCAAACTCACCTCTCTGTTCGCCATCGACCGCCGGGTTGTACCTCCGATGAGTGATCAAGAACGCCCTGGGCATATTTGCCAACTTTTCAATCAGATTTCCGATCGTTGTCACTTAACTGAAACAATCTCTGACACCTGTGTCCGACCGAAATGAGTCCCAGAACTTTTCAACCGCAAAAACTTACAAATCACTCAATTAAATCGAAGAACTTCCTAGACTAACACTTTTCCGAAACTTTCCGATACTTTTCTCAGCAGTTATAGCAATTTTCAGTAGGATAAAAATACGCAAATCCAAATGTCAGTCGGTAAACAAGTTGTTGTGTTTGTTATTTTGTTTTCATGGGTATCTTCGATGTTGATTTCAGGAGTGTTTGATTCTTTGATTGTAGCTTTCTTCTTCGGCGTTCGACTAACTCTAAAAGTGGTCTACTTGCTACTGACTGAAACTGAGTTTAAGACGATCTATATTTATCAAATCTTGACGCGTGCCAAACATGTTGGAGAGGTAGGGGACAAAAAATGCCTGAGCCCCGCGTCCCACGTGGCATATGTGGCATATGTGCCGCACCCCCACCCTGACTCTGTGTGTGTGTACGCGTGTGTTTGTGAGTGTGTGTGTGTGTGTGTGTGTGTGTGTGTGTGTGTGTGTGTGTGTGTGTGTGTGTGTGTGTGTGTGTGTGTGTGTGTGTGTGTGTGTGTGTGTGTGTGTGTTTGTATTAAGCTCGGCACGTGACTGCGGACGTTCACTTTTAAGAAATTCGTAAACAGAAGCCGGAGGGAGACGGAGTGATTTTAAGACTTTTTTTTAGATTTTCAATGCAAGGTGTGGAATGGTTTTATAGTTGATCGTTTAATATCTGTCATGTTTTTTACCCAATTTAGGTGTGACAGCCTCATAGTATCATCTCCTCTAACAACCTTTTACTGTACGAATCCGTGGTTCAAGTCTCTCGGCCGGCAGTGTGTGATTGTCGTTGAATGGGCTATTTGCATGATTTTTTTATTGAATATTTTTGCAGAAGAGATAAAAACTTGGGACCCGTATTTTTTATTTTTCAAATTTTTTTATTAACAAGCCCAAAAATAATTAATGAAAATAGATTAATAGGTATATGGTGTGATGTAGAAAGCCGCCATATTTCCAATACAAAATAGTGACGTCACAGATAAATTTCTTTCTCAATTTACTAAAAAACAGAATTTTTTTTTAAATAAAATTTGTATTTTTACCAATGTTTAGCTCGAAGACGAATCGGTTGAAGTGGTTGGATTCCACTATAAAAATATCTACCAGTCTATAATTGGGAGTAAATTCTGTTGATGGGTTACCAGCAAAATAAAATAAATAAAAACGGGGTAGATAACCAAGTGTGTTATTTGAACCACTCAAGATTCGAATACAGTCATTCTAGTTTAACTGCACAAAAATCTTATCTGTAGTGTACTCTCCACTAACAACCATGAATCAGTTGAAAGATGGTAAACGCACATACGGTAAAATATATATCTACTAATGACTCTTATAATGTGAAATTACTAGAACCAACTTAGGTGACAGATATGTACGAAAGTGTCATAATTTTTTATTTAAGTGACCCGTCTACTTTAAAATCCAGTATAAAATGAACTAATATAGCGAGTGTTTTGTGGCCTGTACAAGAATGGTAGAATTTTATTTCAAAACGTACTATATTAACAGTTGTGCCTTTTTAAAATTTTAATTAAAAAATTGCACTTGATTATACAAATTTTGAACGTCCAATTTATGTAAACTTTACACGGATATTTTATGATAGAAAATTATTTTTTAAATTTTAATAAGGCAGATCTGTAGATCCATTCTTTATCTGTTAAATATTTATAAAAGTATTATCTTGAAGTCAGTAATAAACTGACATCTTATTTGGAACGAAAACACTTTTACAGTATATTTTAACTTCACAACGTACTTTTCATTACTTTTTTATATGGATCCCAAATATTTTTTCGGAATTCTAACTAGGCATAAACCTAGATTAATTCTTTTACACACATCTAGTACTTGTATTTTTTTCAGATTTGTAATATTTAATGATAAAAGCAGAAACTGTTTCACCTCTAAACATGCAATATTTTGTTACTGCGACGGGACCCTTACCAAAACAATCTTACAGGTACGCTTCTCGTTAAAAATACGCCTCACCCAAATTTCCGTTTCTTTCTTGACTGGCCCAAATATAAACGACTCTAACCTTTGTAAGAAAATTTCTTTTATTTCTCCAACTCAAAAATATTTCCATGGCTCGAGGCCAAGATCTAGGAGGCCTTGAAGGAAACATCATCGAGGCAGGCGCTGGTGATGCTCAAGTATTTGTTAGTGTAAATTGTGCGCCAACAGGTGATACGCAAAATATTGACGCACGACTAGGAAATTATTTTAGATATGGGGAAATTGGAAACAGATCAAGCACGTGGAAAATAATACATCAAGTTTGCAGGCGCTGCAACAGTAAATTTATCAATAATTACATTTACTGTATGTGCGTTTATCAGCTTTCAACTATTTTATGGTTGTTAGTGGTCACGAAGTATAATAAACTCGTCAACAAAATTAGGGGAACACTTGAAATGAGGTGAAATTTCACCCATTTTCAAATCGTCATAACTCGGCGTATTTTCAACCGATTTCGATGAATCTTTGCGGGCGAAAAACTTTGAAGTGTCTATTTTAAAGTCATGCATACGAACTTAAGCACAACCCCTTCTGCCCTCTCTAGCACCAGCTGTGAATAAAAGTGTTTTTAATGGAAAAAATGTCCAACTTTGATGATGTGTACGGAGTTGAATTTTTTTTTGACTCGATCCACCAAAAGGGTACTATAATTTGTTCAATTCCCTGTGCAGGACTCAAAGAACGAAGTTCCTACGATTATTTGGCACAAAGTTATGGTTGTTTGACAAAAAAGTGCATTTTTAGGTTTTTCGCACATAACTCAGCGACTTTTCAACCAAATTAAACGATTCTTTCGGGAAAAAAGTCATTGTGGCTTAGGATTTCGTACCCTTCAACACCCGAACATAAAAAACAACTTTGGCGATGTGTACCGAGTTGAAAATAAATTGTCGACTCGATCCACCAAAATGGCATTGAAATTTGTCCAATTACCTATGTAGGACTCAAAAAACGAATTATAATTTCCATAACCCTTGAAAATTAAATTTGAAGTTTACATATCCTCGAAGACATGTACCTGTGCCTTGGAACCATGTCCCAAGGTACAAGCAAATTATTGTCCAAAGGTACAACTAAGCAAATATTTTTATTAAATATAACGCAGTATTTGTTTAATTAACTTTTATATATCAATGCAAGAAGTTTTCGAAGAAGTAACAGTGTAACTGGACTATCAGACAATGAAAGGTACCAAATAAGTACCTACTTAGTAATACAAAATGCAACATACGATCAAAAAATACATTTTTCTCTAAAAAAACATACATCTTCAGTGTTCAGTAACTGAACAATAACTGCATGAGTCTTGAAACAACGTGTATCACTTTATTTTCAATAGTGTTATCAAATTCTATTTGAAATTAGTATATTTAACGCTAGATGCAGCTGCAATTGATGTTGTCCAAAGGTAAGGAAAGAATTAAATAATTTTTAATTCAAGTTTTTGGCTAACATGGCTCTAGTTTTATTAATTGATAATTAATTTATGACAACGTTTCGGTCATGATTATGACCATCTTCAGGTCTGGTCAACTAAATGAGCCAAACATAGATATTGAAATTTAAATTTAAAATAGTTTCATGTTTGTAGAAGTGATCACTTTTGTCCAAAGGTACATGCGTTCCAAGGTACAACACTCTCCCCTATACTAAAAGTAACAAAATGTAAGAAGTTTCTGGTGGATTCTTCTGTCTGGTGTTTCTTCACCACCTAGAGTACAAATTCTACTTGAAAGTATATTTAACGCTAGATGTGGCTGCAATTGATGTTGTCTAAAGGTACATGCGTCTCAAGGTACAACACTCTCCCTCTCTCCCCTATACTAAAAGTAACTAAATGTAAGAAGTTTCTGGTGAATTCTTCAGTCTGGTGTTCCTCCACCACCTAGAGTACAAATTCCTGGTGTTTTTTCTTTTCCCAATCGCGTGTTATATAAATACCTATGGGTCGGTGTTGTGTTGTGCTCTATGCAGTGTCTCGGTGGTTTGGTGGCCGCGAGCCAACGACGCCGCGACGCATTCCGACGCCGGCGACGGATTTAGCGGCCGTGACTCAGGGACCTGGCGCGTCCGTCGTGCCGAACGCCACATAGAGCGGCAAGAGGGAAACGCCAAGTGCGCCAACCCCGACAGATGTAACCGCTTACTTATTCTGTATTCTGTAGTTGGACAAAGGATTTTAAGGTTATGGCTCTACTGTAACATAGAAACGTTACAGAATAAGTCACCGGTTACATCCATTATAAACTAAGCTGTAGTTGGGTAAAAGGTGTGTCGTTTCCGAATTTCAAACTGATGCAAAACAATATTCTAAATGGCCATTTAAAGAGCTGTTTGAGAAACGTATTACGCCTGTAAAATATAATTTAATGATTTCAAGAAAGACGTATTTAGAAACATAGTCAGAATTTCTAATAAAAAATTTGGAGTAAACAGATTGACTCATTTTCCTGTCACGTTTTCGTTCTGTTTATGTAAACAAAATGAATCAGGGAAAACTAATGGCCAGTTGCACCGCTTCTACTTAAATTTTAAGTTTTCTTTAAATGAACAATATCGAATCAAAATCACATTGTCAAACGTAGAAATAACATCGCTGTCATTAATTAGATTCGATATTTTTTATTTAAGTGACACTTACAATTTAAGTGGAGGCGATGCAAATGGCCATATGTGTTGTTTTACGTATCCTTTGATAGCCGTAAATTGTGACTTTTTTGACATCTGTCAAAATGACAACTAACGTCCGCTTTTACTTCATGCCCGCATTTACTTTACGGCCGCTATTGTTTTGCCTGATTCTTTAAATAACAAATTTATTACGGTTAATATATGTAGAAGTAATTACCTATAACACATAACTAGCCTAAAATATAAAAAAATCTGATGTGGCCAGCACACGACCTCTCGTCTAATTCTGCTTATTCTACTGATCTAATAAATAATTTTACTTACATTTTAATAGTTTCATGTTCATGTAATATGTAAATGATAATGTAAACCAAGATGCAAGTAAAATATTAAATTCGCATTCTAGAGACCCTGTAACGTGCTTATCCACCAAAAACTCGTTCTCGAAAATTTTGACTCATTACAATATCTCTCTTATAGAATATGAGGCGAGAGGTAAAAATTAAAATTTTTTTGTGATAGCCACCTAAAAAATATTGTGTGCACCTCAGCTTAAAATTGTTTTTAGCCTCATCTGAATTGCTGGCCTCGGCTGCAAACTTCAGATTCGGTCGAAAAAGATCACTTTTACAGCCTTAATACACAAATAACTATTGAATCGTGATAAGTACATCATGTAGTATTATTTTAATTTTTTTTTGTTGGATGGATGAACATTTAAATATAGACAGCGTGTTTCACAACACAATTCAAAGCGCAATTAATTTTGCAAATTAAAAAAATCCTTTGAATCGTGATCAGTAGATAAAGTTATAAAACAATAATTGCAAACACTGCACACTTTTAAATGTTCCGATTTGAAATTCAGCTCCTTACACTTTAGCTGGGGGGGGGGAGGTAATCTTACCTCCCTCCTCCGTCGAGGCGTTCGCCGTCACCGGATGCGGCGTCGGGAGACGGAAATAGAACGTTTAACGACCGGAGTGCAACGTGCACCCAGCAGGAACTCATACATACACACATACCGACACTTACATGCGCATACGTACTACGTACACTCAAACTTAGTTCATTTTTTACTGTTTCACTGTTTCACATTCATAAACTTGCGCTACGTGAGTATTTTTGCAATAATTTGTGAATGAAAGCGGAGCTAAATTTAACGAAATGTTGGGCGGACAAAAGGACGCGAGACGTGACTCACAACGGACGGAAAGTAGGTTTTTCCAGCTGACTTTTTTCTACGAACTACGACTCTACTAATTTTACTTACATGTTCTGTATTAACTTCATAGTATTTTATGCCCTGTTCACACGAGGAAAGTTTTCCTAAAAAGTTTCTTGAAAGTAAAACTAGTGCTAGGAGCTGTCAAAAAACTGTCAATATCATCCATACGGGGAATGTAATTATTTTTCTTAAATATATTTTATATGCCTCCGGTCGGCATCGCTCAAAATCCGCCAGAAACTCTTTGTTGCTAGCCTAGGCCGGCAAACAACCGGAAGTTATAGGTTGGCATCTTGACATTACTACAGTTGTCAAGCAGATGTCAATTAACAAGATTTTGACAAATTTTAGACGTAAATCGTTAATAGAAACTGAAATAAATATATTTTAAGCTCAAATGCAAGTATTCACTGCACAATTTTTTAGGTTATGTATAATTATTTTATATTTTTGTAATGAAATCGGCACATAAAATATTGTGTATTACACGTCCAGAAACTGTTATGCTAGTGCTCGTAATTTGCAAGCATCGCCTGTGGCTCGGCGTGTCAAAAATACTCGCTCTTGCAAAAGGTCAGTTTCTGGCCTTTTAATACAAATAACTATAAGATCACTAGCTTTAATATATTTTATAGAAATAATTAGTTTTCTCCCCGGTTTCCCCATTGACAGTTTTTTATGTCAGCTCCTAGCACTTCTTTTACTTTCAAGAAACTTTTTAGTAAAAACTTTCCTCGTGTGAACAGGGTTATTTGTGTACTTTTCAATTAAGAATTATGTATATTGGTTGGATAGCCAAGTCCGTTATGTGAACTACTGTGGTTCTCACAACTTGGTTTGAATTTATTACAGTTTAAGACGATCCAGTATCGCGCCACCCCACAGCGTTTATTGTTTTATTTAATATAATAATAATATAAATAAATTGTTGAAGATAAAAGTGCAATCTACAAAATGGTCGATAAAGAATTTTTTATGATCGAAATATGTTTATTTGAATTTTGACAATTTTTGTTATTTTTTGAACACAAATAGCTTCTATTTTAAAACGAATTAAAAAAATTCGATCGGTTATTTCGCAGATCCAAGCTTTGTTGACAACATATTAAAATTTGAAGTTAATTCACTTATAAATAGAAGCTGTACAGTGGCGCGCGAATACCATCTTTTTACAAATATTGGTGTCAAAATTATTTTTTCCCTGAAACATAAATTATTTGTTATTAATATGTTTAACAAAACAATAAACGCTAATGAATAGCGTGCGGAATCAATGAAGCTAGCAAGTTTCTTTATGCTGATTGGTGCAACAGTGTAAATTTAATAATGTTACTATGGTTTGTCTATCTTTTTAATATCGCTAGCGCAGCAAAAGCAGCAGTTTTTTACCTTCCGCTTACCTGTAAAGGAAGGTATTGGAATCATGCAAAAAATCGGGTAGTGAGTTTTTAGTGGATGAGCACGAATTAGAGTCCTTACAACTCATTTTTGATAGTTTCCCGATGATGTCTGTATGTATGTATGTGTGTGTGCGTGTGTGTGTGTGTGTGTGTGTGTGTGTGTGTATGTATGTGGTCCGGGCCGATGCCGTCTGTCGGATAACTCAAATACGAATTACCCAAAAATTTTGATATTTGGTATTTTACAATTGTATACGAATAGGAAGAGCTCATTAGATGTAGTAACCGAATGGAGGATTTCTTTAACACAGAAGAGTTTTCGTGTGAATGAATCTTTTGATTCAGGTGATACTAATTTCTGTTTGAATATTTTAGATTTTTATTTGTATATTTTAAATGGGCACCAGATTGTACGTATACATTTTTATTTAAAGTCTAGATATGGCGGAAGGTTGTGTGATGGCCACGTCAGATTTTTTTACTAGCACTGTTGACGTAATTTGCTAGTAAAACTGTCAAATTTTCACTTGTACACCAATCAACGAAATGAAATTCGATAGATTTGCTAAGTTCATTGATCGCAGCTATTGTTTTGACTGTTTTCTGCCACCTTAATATTCGAAACAAGCAGTTAACATAAAAAAATTGTGTTAGTTAAAAATAAATGACTCGACTAATTTAGTCCTCCAACTAAACCCGGAACAACCCACCACCCTCTCCTCCTGCTTGAGGGGTGGTTCCCGTTCTCAGCTGTAGACACCACCACCATCACCATCAGCTGTTGTCATGTGCGTCTAGGATTCCTATTCTAGTCAAGACGGAAGTGCGTAGTGACTCTGGCTCGTGTCGCACGTCTCAGGGGTTGTTCACACCCTTGAGGTATGTCCCGAGGTAGACAGCACTCGAGGGCGAGGGTGTGACCCCCAGGTCGGAAGTCGCGGTAGACACGAGGCCAGACGAGGTCCAGGTGGACACAGCGGCGGTCGTCATTTTAAAATTAAGGAATGGAATTTAGACGATTCTCTACCGCGCCTGAAAACAGCAAAAATATGAATTTCGCCCGCCACTCCACAGCGTTTATTGTTTTGTATATTTATTTGGTCATAGCTTTACATTCGTAATTGACACGTTATTTGTTGTAGAAAAAGGTTAAAAATACAAATATAAAAATTAATATCACAGTACAAATAATGAATTACTTGCTGGTCGCCCAGCTTTTCAAAAGAACGACATTACAGGTACTGTTCCTGGTTATAACAAAAAATTAAAACACAGTAGAAATGTATTTCTCGCTAGTTGTCCAGCTTTGTTAAATATAATAATCTAAAGATATTGTAAAAGATAAAAGTATAATCTACAAAATGCAAGATGCAGTATTTTAAAATTTTGGTTTCAAATCGAAATATGTTAATTTGAATTTTGACTATTCTTGTCATTTTTTGAACACAAATATCTTGTATTTTAAAACAAATTTAAAAAATTCTATTTCGAAGATCCAAGATTTGTTGACAACATATTAAAATTTGAAGTTAATTCACATATAAATAAAAGCTGTAGAATGATGCGCGAAATCCTTTTTTACCTCTTGGCTCATATTCTATAAGAGAAGAATTGTAATGGGTCAAAATGTTCGAGTAGGTATGAGTTTTTTGTGGACAAGCACGTTTCAGGGTCTCTACAATACGAATTTAATATTTTCACGAGGATGTCTGTGGGTGTGTAACATAAATTATTTGTTATTTTTATGTTTAACAAAACAATAAACGCTATAGAATAGCGTGCAGAATCAATATTTTGATTGTTTTCTGCCATGGGTAGAGGATCTCCTTAAGTTCTTGATTTCGTGTCAAATGGTTATCGCGAAATGTCACTAGCGTTTGTCGTTTTGGCAATTTGGTCAAAAGACGATTTGGTTAAATAACGTTTTGGTTTAGCAGCGTTTCATTAAATAACAGATTGGTAAAATACCAGTTAGGTAAAATAACATTTGGGCCAAATATGCCCGTGTAAGATAAACTTCGTTTGGTGAAATGACAGGTTACAAGAATAAAAATTCGGTCAAATGACCGTTTGACTGTAAAACAGTTTGGGCAAATATTACAATTATTACAAAATCTACAAAAATTGTGAGTGGTGCCTTCCAACATTAATATTTAATATATGATTTTCTTGGCTTATCAAAGTTTTTAAATTTAATCACCTGAGGAAGACGCATGTGGCGTAGAAACCGGTAGATGTTGATATAATAAACTGTGTGGCTGAATTTCAGTAGTTTTATTTTTACATTCATATTTAAATTTTTTGTATAACTTACAGACTATTAGAGTCTTTGAAGTAAAGTATTTTTTAAATTACAGTGCCCCCTAATACTAAATCCCTCCTCCGCCTATGTACCTCTTCCTAGACACACAAATCACTGTTTCCACTTGCTGCCCTACGTTCCCTAATGTTGGGCACGTGTTTGCCTCACCTTTGACCCAGGCCCCAGCCCTGTGCCCTCCGGAGGCAAAGTTCCCGCCCTCGACATCTTAAGCATGTTGAGGACCAGCACAAAGAGCTAAACTATGTAACGGGACATTCCAAGACATTAGATTTGCACGGAGCTCTAGACTAGACCATTAGTGCTAATTTTAGCCACGGATCGAACTGTTTAAATGGTTTATTACACACGGGTGGTCACGAAGGATAACTGTGGGCATACTCTGGACTGTGATGCTGCCACACCCAAGCCCAGTTAGACTAAAGCTTTTTACCCAAACACGTATACTTACCGTGACCTTAAAAAAAATCAGTATATTATGGCATTAAAATATAATAATATTCACGAAATTGTGAATAAGCCGATATATCAGCACCTTAGAGGTAAAGTGTATTAAGGGTCTCGTCTCCATAACAAAATATTGCGTGTTTATAGGTGTAACAGTTTCTGCTTTACTTATTGCATATTAAAAATTTGAAGGAAAAACAGGAACTAGATTTTTGTGAAATAATTAATCTAGGATTATGCCCAGTTAGAATTCTGAAAAAATCTTTGAAATCCATATACAAAATTTATGAAAAAGTGTGTTTTAAGCAATTTTTTACATGCTTTTTCTTATTATTAAGAGATTTATTAGAAAATGTAACTCGGCATAATCCTAGTTGCATTCTTCGTCTGTAAATAAATTTATGAAATTTAGCTTTATCTGTAAAACTTCGTGGGCATTGTAGAAATTGCTAGACTGCTTTTCCGTATTTTTAGCGAGCGTTTCTATGCATTAACATAGGACAAACGCCGTGTAGAGCTACGTGGAGTCGATACCCTTAAGTCACAAAAGTAAAAGTTTCCAGGAGAGATTATTTAAACTTGGAATTAATTTTAACTGTACCTATGTCATTTTACAGTGGTAATTATGGCGGTTTTGTAACTTGGCATACAATAATATCTTTTAGTTATGTTATAATTTTTATCCACGCCAGTGATATATAATAGTCATATTATTTTTATTATTTGAGTGAGGTAATTAGTTATATTACCTCACTAGTGAAGTAATATGATGTGCTTTTATCTATTACCTCTCGTATTTACTCTACTTCACTCGTTCGTAGCCATAGATAAATCTAATAAAAATAAGATTTTTGTCAATATTTGACAGCAGTGTTGAGGTTATAATATACTTGTCTACGTATATTAATTCCTTAAATATTCGGGGAATAAATCAATTTTGAATTACTGTCCCATAATAAGTAATGTATAAACGAATGATACATATCACGTACCTACCTATAAACTTAAAATTAAAACTGACAGGATGTCCTGTGTTCTTTTCATTTTTCCTGATTGACTACACTGGGAAATTAACATTTCCTTTGTCAATTGCGTGCTTCATATGTCATTTCCTAGGTTATGAGTACAAAAACATTTTTTTGCACTTCCGGGACTAAAACTCTTCTTTAGTCCTTATTTTTAGGGACTTAGGTTCTTAATTTGATCCCAAGGGATTATTTTTCATATTTAATCCCGTTGTCAAGGAATTGAATTTATTATTCCCGTTGTCAAGTAAATACGTGCTATTTGTTACAGAGTATCTATGGTAACAATATAAATATTTGTCATAAAATTTACTGTCAAAATTGCAAAATGTGTATTCTTTTAAACTATTTTGCATTCGTTTGAGGATGAAGTGCAAAAAATAGCGTATATACCACAGGACTAAAGTATCTTTAATCCCTCAGGTGATTATTTCCCTCACCTTCGGCTCGTGAAATAAACTTTCACCCTCAGGATTAAATCATGCACTTTAGTCCCTCAATATATAATATACTATTATTTACAACAGGTGTACCCTATAACAGGACCTAATTAACAACTACTAATAAAAATGAACCAAAAATTTATGAAATAAGATAGGAACACTAAATTGTCAAACATATCAAAATGATAAAAAAAGACCAAAACCCTTTCGCAAAACCTCAACTTTTAATTATCTGCACATTCGCAATAAAAACTCTTCCACGCACGTGTTCTGCTCTCGAAGTACGAGGGACGAAGTTCGGTTCTGTGGTTTATGTCAACTTCCGGCGCTCGGCGCTGCGCACGGTTATTTTTACTTCCCTTCGCGGTGCACGATGTACATGCCCCCCTGCCCCCCCCCCCCCAGCCACCGTGGCATGTTACGCCACTGACAGTACAACACATGTGAAGTTTTCTATAAGTAGGTAATAGGATAAATGGTAAACAACGCAACATGTTATACAGAGGAAGTGTTAGGTAAACAATCGGGAAATTGGGAGAGATGATAGTAATCTACTCTACTTGGGTGTGGCTGCCTCACATGTCTAGGCATCAGATAATTCTAGAATTTTTTTTACCAGTTGTCGCACCGCCACCGGTGGCGTTCACACTCTCTAATAGCGTAACTATTTCCATATAATTTACAACTATGTAAATGTAAATTCCAAATTGCACCACATTATAATGTAACAAAAGATCACATTTTATTTGCTGATGATGACCATATTGTGGGTCGAAACGTCCATATGTATAACAAAAATAAATAGTTATAACCAATAATTGGTTCACTATTTTCATCAATCGATCCCGGATTGGCCATTTAATCACTCAGTATAGAAAATTTATTACGTAACAAAATCCTGCAGTAAAGATTCATTCACAGGACAATGCTTATCTAGAATTTTCGATTCGGCATAAATGCAAACATAGCAAGATGCAAACTGAGGAAGATGCAAATCTAGATCTAGAAAACTAGATTGTTTTATCAACACAAGCGTAATACACAATCTGAAATGAATGATTTAATAATAAAATACCTACATACGCGGTTTCCCAAAAGTCCCAGGACAGAGCTAATAGTATTGAGCGAGTGAAAAAAAAATTGAAAATTTAAAGAATTTTCATATATAATATCCCAAGTGCATGTCAAATTGTCGATAATTTCCTCAAGTGCGTGAAGCGCACGAGAGAAAATTATCGACAATTACCTTCATGCACGAGGGATATTCGAAGGACTATTAATTTCCCGATTAAAATTTAGCCAAACGCTGTTTCTCTCATGAAAAATAAAGCAAAATTTAAAAACTTCTTTTGACAGCAAGTTAGAATTACTTTGCAACGCCGTATCCAAATACGATAATTTTACACTAGTGCAAATTATCGATAATTTACAATAGTGCAAAATTATCGTGTAATTCTACGTTGATTGGTTGACAATCAGAAATGTCATACTTCTGATTGGCTTGAATTTTATGAGGGAAATAGTCTGTACCATTTATTATAAACTATAGGATAATTTAAATCTACTTTTTTGAAATTCCAGTATCTTGTTGTTCATGACATGAAATTTGTTTCTACACAAAATTTGAATGATTATGACAGTGACAGTACAGTTGACATCTTTTGCTTGCATCTTGGTTTACATATTACATGAACATGAAACTATTAAAATGTAAGTAAAACTATTTATTAGATTAATAGAATAAGCAGAATTAGCCGAGAGGTCGTGTGCTGGCCACATCAGATTTTTTTCATTTGTAATTTGAATTGAATTCAAATGTAATCAAATTGTGCAAGCACACAACGCACAAGCTTTGCAACGCTGCCGGCTCGATAGCTGGTACTGCTTATACTTTAGAATATGTTATTTATATTTTTTTATTTATGTATGAATTATCTAGTATTATCTAGATAGTAATTACTTCTCTTTTATCTATTATGTAGATAATTTCTTCAATGATTATTTATTATCTGATCTAGATAAATAAAAAGTAAGATATCTTTACCTTGATAAAAAATATTGTTATCTATTACAACACTGCCTATATCTACCAGATAAGGATAATATCGTCTTTAATTTGTTTTCTTTAAAGTTCCGATCCCATTATCCTTAAAGAAGTAAATTTCTTCCTGACATTTTTCTTCGACACCCTGTCTGTATGGTTGGGGTTGTCATATAGGTAGTGTTCTCTTGTGAGCAGCAGCTGGTGCAGCACGTGCTGCACTGCACGCGTGCGCTGCCAAATGTAAACAATTGCGAATCGTGGTTTATTTGCGTTCGTAAAAACCGCGGGTTTACGACCAGACGAGACGAGATCGCAGCTTGCCATGCAAAGCGTGCGTCACCTGGACACACATACGTACACGCCTACGAAGATGACGATGGTGCAATTGCAACTTTGGTTCGGAATGGTCTTTCCATTTTTGTTATGACCAATTTTGAATGAATTTGACTGTTCCTACTTGCTTCTAAAGGTTTTCCGCGTCATTTAAATTTTATTGGATATATTCTTGTTGATACTAATTGCTTATAACTCCATATCAAGACAAGTTTTTATTAATTTTAAATTTATATGCCTACCTACAACTACAGCTACAATGTTTAATTTTACAATTTATGGATACTGAGTAATTGGTTGGTACATAGAGATTTTATGGAAAATTTCGTTGTAAAATTTTAGTATTGCTATTGATTAAGCATAAACAAACCGTAATATTTCTGGTTTACGGTTTCCACTTAATTTATTTTGTTTGAAACAAATTTTTCATTTAGAAAACTTAGATCAAATCAATACAAGTATAATAATTTATATCCAACACCTCTTAATAAAAACATCATGGTGATTTTAAACAAGCAGAGTTAAAGATTGCCCACTAGTGGCTTTGATCAAAATTATACCCACTAGTGGGTAAACTGTTACTTTGCTTGTTAGAAGTCGCCATAGTAACGATGTTTTAGGTTGGAACCGTAACAAAATATTACGTGTTTAGAGGTGTAGCAGTTTCTGCTTTAGTCATTGCATATTAAAAAGTTGAAGGAAAAACAGGTACTAGATGTTTCCCAAAAAATTAATCTAGGTTTATGCCCAGTTAGAATTCGGAAAAAATCTTTGGAATCCATATAAAAAATTAATGGAGAAGTGTGTTTGAAGCAATTTTTACATGCTTTACCTTATGATTCAAAAATTTATTACTTATTACTCGGCATAAACCTATAGTCCGGGAGCTGGCGTCAAATTTTCATGGGTGATTGCAGCAAAGCTGATTTTTGTAATATAATTAGTTCTATAATAACTAATTAAGAATTGCAGTGTTAGCTGGCATGACCGTATGGCCTGCAGGTTTAAGGGCCTGCGAAACTTTCAAAAAATATCAGATTTTCAAGTGAAACCCAGCAAAGCTAAAATTTTGTATAATGATAATTTACCAATTATATTTAACAAAAAAATATGTTAGCTGGACAGGGTAAGTGGAAAACCTTGTTAGCTGTGCAGGTGAACATTGACAGTGACAATGTCAAAATAGTGACACATCGTTTTCATTTTATGTAAACAGTAGAAGAAGATATAAACGATGTGTCACTATTTTGACACTGTCAATGTTCACCTGCACAGCTAACAAGGTTTTCCACCTGCCCTGTCCAGCTAACATATTTTTTTGTTAAATATAATTGGTAAATTATCATTATACAAAATTTTAGCTTTGCTGGTTCACTTAAAAATCTTTTATTTTTTGCAAGTTCCGCAGCCTCTTAAAATCTTGAGCCCCGCTTTCGGACTAGCTAACACTGCAATTCTTAATTAGTTATTATAGAACTAATTATATTATAAAAATCAGCTTTGTTGAAATGGTCCGGTCAAATTTGACGCCAGCTCCCGGACTACTAGTTCCATTCTTCGTCTGCAAATAAATATATGATATTTTGATTTGTCTGTAAAACTTCGTGAGCATTTTAAAAATTGCTAGACTGTTTTTAGGTATTTTAAGCAAATGTTGAGCTACGTGAGTTGATTAATTCTTACGAATTAAGAGTGATTTCCATCGTTGAACATGTAAGATGAAGCAGTGTGCTTGCTCGCACATTGCCGGTGTTTTTCTCTTCCTCTCGCCGAGTGTTGAGCGACTTGGTGTTTACACTAATTGCTCCTGACTTCCTGATCCTGTGCTGCGCCGCCACATGCCCCGTGATGTGATAGAATAATAAACCTACACGAGGAAGATTCGGGACATCGCTTCTGCTACGGAAAGGGGACAGCGACAGCGCAGTGTTTTCCGGTGCATGTGGTGCACGTGGCACGAGATACGGAGTAAAAAATATATTAAGAGTTGAAAGGTTGACATGAGCTCTGATAATTCTTTAGGAAGTCCAGACGAAGTAATTCCGACGATTTCTTAATTATTATGTTTTTATGGTAAAATCAATCTACTCGGACACAGTGGTATTATTTCGAATATGAGGAATAAATAAAATTAACTTCCTATGACTGAATGGTAGATTTTTTCAGTGGAATCCAACTACTCGGACTCAATAGAACAACTAAAGCTTAATTGCCATGCATTCGTTTTGTACGTCGCGTTTTATCCGACATGAATGGTGATTTGTTAAATTCAACCAATCGTAAAACTGCGCTCACAGTTCGAAATTTGGTAAAATTCGGTGAAATTTGTGAAGCTTGTCATATGGCAATGTGTACTTGCGTTCATGAAACGTAAATTTGGTGCATTCGAATTTCAATTCGTAGAAAAGTATTCAAACCCCCAAATTTCTCTGGAAAATTTATTAATTGAGAAAGAATATATTTATTTTATCCTTCAAACATGGAAATGTGGCAATTATATCTAAAAAATTTTCTTTTGTTTTCATTTTTCTTTATTACGTTTTCATCAACAACAACATTTTGTGCTGAAAATTATTTTTGACAGATGATAATTAAAATTCATAAAATGTTTGTATTAATTAAATCAATAATGGACAAAACCTGAAAGTGTTATATTTTTATTATCTAATTATTTACTGTTATTATTTTAACATCAATTATTCACCAAATGTGACTCACTGTGAACCCAGCAACAAATGCAAACAAAATGCTCGATGGTATAGCGCCGATACAATTTTTACGTTATTCCTTTGTTTCATTCAGCACCGTGCTTCACGCTTGCCGGTGTGACTTTGGCATTAGGAAATCAAAAAATTATTTTGTAATTATCTCATATAATAGGTGAAACCAACCGTTTAATAGCTATTAATATAACAAGAATATTATGCGATTTATAATATCGAGGATGTTGCTAAGCGACGAGGTGAAACCGAGTCTCTTTGAACATCCAAGGGGGCTTAAATCGCATATATTCGCGTTATATTCAAAGCTTAATCGTATCATCAAAGATAGCTATGTTAAAACAAATCAACAATTAGTTGACAATTCGCGTATTATGGATGTTTTGATGTTATTATGGTTGTATCTAACGTATTAAGTCCGTAACTAATGAATTATAAGTATCTAACTTATTATAAGTAACTAACGTATTATATTCTTTATAATTATCAATAAATGTTGCATATTAAAAGGTAATAACAGTTGATGATACGATTAATATTATAATAAAAACATTTTCCGGTTTCCAAGAAAAGATTTGAACAATATAACAGTTTCTCTTTTCCTCAGTTCAACTCAGGCGTCGTATTAGCGTCTCCTTGGCGTCGTTCTCCTGCGTATCGACACCGACGCTAATCGGTGAATGGCAGCGCGTCTCGGTGGTTGTTCTGGGTTATTTCTGTCTTACATCGCGGTCTTCATGGGCAACAACCGAAGCGTGGCAGCTGCACCCACGGAAAATAAATCATCTACTCTCCGTGATAGAGTTTACGGGATTCTGGAATTTTCACTCTAAAAATAACGCGATAGTGATATTGAACTCATTAAATCTGTGTGGAAAGACTGGAGATTGAATTAGAAGCCGTGAAATTGTTTGAAAAAGGTATATCAATCTCAATCTTAAAACCTATCTTTATATTCAAAGATTTGAACTTAAAATAAACACAAAATCAGAAAAAACGAACCCAGCTAGCGTCTCAGCAGAGCCGAATTAAGCACTCTTCTTAAGCTAATGAAGGTTCTCTAATTACAATGGATACATCTTTTATATCTATCTTATTTACAGATGGAAACTTTTTACTTCCTTATACGGAGTAAAAAGGAAGTATTGTAATCGCGAAACATTTCGGTTTTCAGATTTTGATGGAAATATCCGTTTTGACCTTTTCTGAATCCATTATGACTAGTTTCGCCGTGACGTCTGTACGTACTTACGGACGGACGTACGGACGTATGTGTGTCGCATAACTCAAATACGGTTAGACGTAGAAAGTTGAAATTTTGTATTTAGGACTGTTATAGCATCTAGTTGTGCACCTCCTATTTTTTGTTTGAATCTACAAACCGGAAGTAGTACTTTTTTCAAATATTTCGATAAATATTTAATTTAAGACAATTTTTTTTTATTTTAAATGAAAGATTATGTATTTATTAACTACAATCGGTATTTTATAAATATTTTTGTATCTGGTATCATTTAAGAATAATTAAAGTATATATTTATAAATTAGTATTTCGGTATCTTGTAGTCCATGATCGATTAACATTTGTTACTACGTAAAATTTAAATGATTATGACATGACAGTGACAATAGTAAAATATGCTTTATATCTTCTTCTGCAGTTTAAATAAAATGACTAAAATATATTTGTGAGTGCCTATAGTAGCAGTAGTAGTAGTACCTATATATTAATATATTTGTATAATAAGTTAAAAGAATAAAGTAGGTATATGGCGGCAGGTCTTGTGGTGGCCACGTCAGATTTTTTTATATTATTCTACATTTTAGTTATTAAGAAAAGTATGAACAGTTTAATAGGCGTACAAGGAAGTCATGTGGTGTCCACGTCAGATTTTTTATTTATCTACATAGATAAGATAATAGATAATCATTGAAGAAATTATCACTTATAATATCACATGTGCATTAATTCTTTCCGGAATTTTTGTTAGTGCTTTCAAAGAACGTCTTAATTACGTTGTTGAAATGCACGATAAAATATTTCCTGGACATGAATGAATGCACGAGTGCATATTCGGTAAGAAAATCGCAATATTTTTGAAAAATAAGAAATATTATCTCCACATACGCCAGAACATGGCCAGAACTGTTAATTTATATAATTTCTATTTTTTAAACCCATCTTTTCATACTTGAGAAAGCCTAATCCGGCCACATAGGATTACCAAAATAGACTTCCCTCTTCAGCAGATATGCAATGCAAAATTTATTCATAATTATTTAAACAGAAGAATCAAAGCATAGTCTTAAAGAACTTGCATTTATTGAAATACAAAGAAACAGTAGGTTTATTGCTTTTGTAACTTATTTAATTTCAAACCATAATCCAATCCAACCTCTTGTGGGAAGCCACAAGTGTCAGCCACAACCTGGCAACAGTGTGTATCTCCACTGTAAGAGAACAATACATCCGGCTTGAAACACTGAGGAGATATCTCACGTAAGACCGGAGACATAGAGCCGAGGCTCGAGACACTCGAGCTGAAGTGGCCCTTGAACTACGATCAGACGCTCAATGCTACAATGAGATTGTGATTCCAGTCAAGTAAAGTGAATCTTAGAATGTAAGAACCGGATGTGGACGTACTACGTGTGATTAGGATTGGTTACAGAAGAGCAACTGTTGGTTAACATTAACAGGAACATTGGATTGTGGGTTTGTCAATTATTGAAAGAAGTTTGATCGTAGCAATAATGGACTATGCTAATAAAGAGAAATTAAGAGTTTAATACCAGAATGGTGGCAATTGCGCTTTAAAGTTTCAGGATTTTAGTTTAGTAATATATTTATTTTTTCCAAGAAAGTCCAAGTGAACATACGAAAAGTTTATAGAAAATAATGATTTGTAAGTGAATGAAGTATATCAAAGTAGAATACCTACATAGCTATAAAATAGTACAAATTATATGCACTCGACCCACTCGACAAAAGAAAAAACGCACCACTTGGTAATACACAAAAATTTCCAATTTTTAGACCGCCATAACTCGGTTGAATTTGGTCGAAAATGGATGTATCTTCAAGTTCTAACAAATTTGAAGTTTCCTCTTTAAGTAATGCAAGTTAATCTGACGCCAAGTTAATTTCACTCCCTGCCACTCCCCTGAAAAAAAAATGTTTTTGATGTCAAACTTTGACAACTTGTACCAGGTGCAAAAAATCGTGGACTGTACCGAGTAGATAATAGTATATTCTGCAACAAGTGTGGAATGAAGCTTATTCAGCTCGAGTGGAAAGTTTGTGAGACGAGCCGTAGGCGAGTTTCACGATTCCACGAGAGCGGAATAGCCATTCCACACGTGTTGCAGACTACTTTCTATACGACTTTAAATTTAATGAATTAAAAAACCCAAAACTATTAAAATTGAAATAAATGTATTTATAAAATAATATTCAACATAAAATCAATAAATTAATAAATCTAAAATGTATTTTAAAGCTACCCACCAAACAAAAACATTGAATAAAGTTAAATTATTATAACTCGCCACATTTCATTCCATCACTAATGCCGAAATGGATCCATTCCGTAACAAATGACAGAATGTAACTATTCTATAATAGAAAATGATGTAAGAATGATAACATTCTATCACAGTCTTATAGAAAATAATTCTGAATATAATTTAATTTTTCCAGAAGGGGGATTTACAAGGTCCGAAATTTTTTGACGACAGAAGCGCAAATTTATTGAAATTTTTATTTTTAAACTCTTCTAAAATAAATCTACGTTATGAGCAATTCCTTCATCCTAGAAAGAATGTACCTCCGACAATTCTTCTGACCTCTGAGTGTCTGAGTAACACAAAACCATTTATTTTAAACTACATGTTTTATAAAAATAAACAATAAATACAAGTATGCGTATTCCGGATGCTGTGGTTATCTGAAAACATGTGTACCGCAATCAGCTGACAGTGTTTTTTACCGTAACCATGGCACCCTTCAAGAACTCATGTCACATGTGACATATGGAAGCTAGTTGAACATCCTTGCAGCTCGCAAAAAGGTGTAGAATTAACAAGTTATTATCTCTATTGTCCATTTATTTAAATTCTTAACAATTTCAAAATTTCTTATAAGTACGATTCAAAAGGCAAGTGCATTATTTCACTCCCTCGAAACTAATGAACCACTTGCAAATAAGGTTGCATCTGTCTTTTAAGGGGGTTTTATCGCTCAGCGCTGCTAGATCACAAATCCCCGTTATTTCAGGTACCCGCGCTAAAACTAAATGACACAATGAGGCTTTATGATAGATTCGAAGCCCTGTTCACACATGGATTCTTTGAAGATTCTTTCATGCTGCTGAGTCCTAAGAAAAGAATCATATGTGAGAATTGCTTGCTAATTAACGGCGCCGCTAAATTGAATCTTCAATGAGAAGGATTTCTAATACATTGATAGCTTCAAAAGAATTTTTTCTAGGATTCAGAAACATGAAAGAATTCTCGAAGAATCCATTGAGCCGTTAAGCCTAGAGCCGGACAGTTGTACCCCAAATATTGCTATGTTTCGCTCCATTCTTGTTTATAAAATACTCAATTTGATAGTCTAGCGCGCATGCAATTTTTAAATTTATTTAACAAATTACTAGACTACTAGTCGAAAATTTTATATAATAATGTGATACAAACATTTAAATTTACAATGCAATCATAGTTACGAAGAGTTTTTCTCAGAATTATTATTATTTAATTGCTTATAAATAATAATAATAACAATTTTAAAAATTCGACAACGTATAGCTAGATTTTTACTGCCTTTGTCTATATAGGTACAGTATTTTTTAGATTTATAGGATTAATAGGTTGGGAGTAATTTGTTAAATACTTTTTTTACTGTGATAAAAGCCCCTTAAGGGTATCGACTCCACATAGCTCAACACCACGTTTGTCCTATGTTAATGCATAGAAACGCTCGCTAAAATACGGAAAAGCAGTCTAGCAATTTCTACAATGCTCACGAAGTTTTATAGATAAAGCTAAATTTCATAAATTTATTTACAGACGAAGAATGCAACTAGGATTATGCCGAGTTACATTTTCTAATAAATCTTTAAATAATAAGAAAAAGCATGTAAAAAATTTCTTAAAACACACTTTTTCATTAATTTTGTATATGGATTTCAAAGATTTTTTCAGTATTCTAACTGGGCATAATCCTAGATTAATTCTTTCACAAAAATCTAGAACCTGTTTTTCCTTCAAATTTTTAATATGCAATGAGTAAAGCAGAAACTGCTACACCTCTAAACACGCAATATTTTGTTACAGAGACGAGACCCTTAAGTGGTTTCCATTTCTAATCTCTGTGCAGGTCTTCCGAGAGATAATGTAATAAACACTGTAGTTTTTAGTGTAGGTCTACGCGTGGCTTATGTCCATGTGTTGTGAACCCACTGGTTGATTTTTTCTTGTGAAGTTTTTTGTCGCTGATGTGTAAAAGTGTAGCTCTCCCGCACACGCACAAGTGTCGCATTTTTGTCAAACATCCAGAGAGGCAGGTTGTTTACTAAACACTCAACTACAGTTGAGATTTACTGATTTTTAATTTGTCAGGCTAAAGCGTATTTTATTTATTTATTTATAAACTACCTCTCGACAGAATTCATTGAATTCCAATTACAGGAAACAACAAATATAATATAATAATAATAATGCAGAGAAAAGTTGCGCGGATAATAATATTTTAGCCTCATTCCCATAAGCATTTAGTTTGAAGGTTTACATTTATTTACGTTTAAGAAAGTTTAGATTCATTATAACTAAATACAAGCATTCACACTTCCCACTTTCAAGCACTGCGAATGCTTGTGTTTAGTTAGATGTATTCAAACTTTCTTAAACGTAAACATAAATGTAAACCTTAAAACTAAATGCTTATGTGAATGAGGTATTAAACAATTTACATTTATTTAAATAATACACAGCAATTACTAAAAAAAATATTATTGTAAGTAGTAGGTTTATTTTCAGTTTTCAGTAATTCTATATCAAACTATACTAAAATATCTAGTTTAAGAGGCCTGTCTACCTTCTAAAATCCAACACGAAACGTATTAACGTAGCGAGTGGTTTGTAGCCACTACAAGAATGGTAAAATTGTATTTCAACAAGGATTATATACTTAAAGGATCAATTAAAAATTGTGCCTATTTTAAATTTTAATAAAAAATTTGCACATGATTATAAAAATTCAAAAAAAATGCATAAAAATTTCCAATTTATTATATCTCCTGATACAAACTTAATTAATTAATTTTGAAATTAATGATTTTAGGCATAGGACATCCTTTATAACATAAGAAGATGCAAAAATACACACAACAGAATAATAAAATATAGGGTGTTCCATTTGAAAATGACGAGTTATAGCCATTTGAAATTTAGTAATTTTGATTCTCTGTATTGAACACCCTGTATAATAACATTAAAAAAAAGTTATGTCAGAACAAAGAGTATAGTTACAGCTGTACAGAAAAAAAAATCCATAATTTTTACTATTAAAATAACTTCAGTACGCCTTTATAAAACAATACGTGTATTCGGCTTTTTTTAGAGAAAAAATTGAATAACTTGGCAACGCCGCGGAAAACTAAAATGAAACTTATATTTTCGTATAGGTAAATAAAATACAATTCAAAATATATAAAAATATATAGGGTATTTCATTTAAAAAAAGACGAACAATTATTGCCAAGTCGTTATGCAACACCCTGTATATGTGAAAATAATTTTAAGTTATGCTCCTTGAGTAGACGAAAAATTCTGTTAATAAATTTATGCTGTATTTTTAACGACAAGGGAGATATCGACGACGGGCATTTCGATGACTCACCCTGTATAAACTACATAACTAGTTTAACTCAACGAAATTTTTCTCTGAGTGTACCATGTACCTACCTACTAAATATTTTAAATAATAAAACTCGTCTAGTGATAGACTTGCTATGTTCACGCACTTCTAACCGAATTGGACTTGTTTGGTAATGAATCGAACGTAATCGTGCAATATAAAATAAACCTCAGTCTGAGTGCAATTTTTGCGGTGAAACGTAGTATTTTTGTGGATTTTTGTGTAGTGTTAAGTGTATTTACTATCCTTGAGACCGGAGATGCCTGCAGAGTAGAAAATTGTAAGTCATACTTTTATTTTTCAATCATAACTACAAACTGATTAAACCAATTGTGCTATCAAAGTAACAGTTTATATTTAATTGTTTTCTTTTAAATGCGATGGCTCTTCTCGCAATATGTGTCACGTTTTTCAACGCGGAATTTTTTGCGACAAAAAAGGTTAATCGAGTGTTCAACATTTTACTGTTTAGCATGTTGTAAAAAATGCATAAAAACACCGGAAATAGATTTACTACTCACTCATGTGGCGAAAATGCATGAATGAACCAAATGAGAAATAGGAATATTTTGTACAAATGCAACACATTTCTAGATTTTTAAAAGTTTTTATATACCGTGAGTTTTATTTAACGTGAAACATGGGATCTTTCATATCCATGGTTACGAATTTGACAGCAATGTATTAGAGCGCTTAGAGCGTTTCATTTAAAATAGAACATAGTAAATGAAATATGTATGTATTTCTAAACATTGTAGATATGAAAAAAGTTGCAAGATATATATAAACATTTAATAGATATTTTTTCAGAATACAATTTATAACAAATTTTCAAAAATAAATCAGATAGATACTTGTGTGAGGCTAACATCTGCATTATACCAACGTATCATTTGCATCTTTTCTTCAATTGTATACCTTATTTTCAACAACACAACCCTAATTGACAGGTAATATGTACTTGATAATGACAGCCTATGTTCTATTTTAAATGAATCGCTCTAATACATTGCTGTCAAATTCGTAACCACGGATATGAAAGATCCCATGTTTCACGTTAAATAAAACTCACGGTATGTTTATGAAAATATAATTCATCACGTGGTACATATTTGACTAATTTGATTGGCTGAAATAGAGTAGTAAGAGGCTATCAAGTTGATGATATTTCTATCATCGCTGTTACATGTCAACTGGTTTTGATTATTAGTTACATACTGTCAGTTTCTCAATCTGAAATTGCTGTTTGTCAAAAATCAGACTTAAAATGTGTCAGGATAGAGATAATAGGGAAGGACACGTCAAATTGACAAATTGAGAAAGGTAGAGTTTAAAACGTTTTTGACAGTTTTTGAAGAAACGTAAGGCAGGTTTAGATATGTTTGTATGTAGATATTTACAGTATCATTTATTTTAGTTTTGTTCCAACGTATTTCCATTTTTTAAGAAACCGTATTTTCTAAAATTAGTATCCACAAGTGGTGGTTGCGGTGCGATTGGACATCACAGTGTGAGGACCAGATGTGTGTATGTATGTTTGTCTTCTTGAGGGTATTTTTTGTTGTGACACCTCACGTGAGGCATTGTCATGACAACATGATACTTGTGAAGCCGTTACCACCACATAGTTTTTATTTAACATGTGTTTATGTTTGTCAGTAGATGCCATCGTGTATCATACTAACCTAATTAAGAAATTATCGCGCGCCATTATAAATAAATAAATCCAATGCCGCAACCCGCTTTTTGATATCTCGATTGGATTTCGAGTTATCCAGTTTTTCACATTTTTTCATTTGCAATATTGAGGATGCATCTCAAAATTCCTCAGAGTTACGATCTGGTATATTACTTACATTAATTAAATTTGAAATTCCAGACCAGAATTTGATTTGTCGATAATCTTAAAACTTAAAAAATCTGATGTGGCCAGCACAAGACCTTCCGCCATACTTACTTTAAATAAATCTATCTATCTACTTTATTCTTTTTACTTATGCCCATGTCACACCGGCATGGCACGAAGCACGGTGCTCGATGGAACAAATTAATAACGTAAAAATTGCATCGCCGCTATTCCGTCGAGCATTTTGGCATATGGAAATTTGTTGCTCATTTCACAGTGAGTCCTCAATATAATTTTTGATATTTGGTGAATAATTGATGTCAAAATAGTAACAGTAAGTAATTAGATATTAAGAATATAACCCTTTATGCTTTTGTCAATATATGAACTAATTATTGATTTAATTAACACAAAGAATTGATGAATTTTAATTCTCAGCTGTCAAAATTAATTTTCAAAAACCTTCAAAGTACAGAGTTAACATAGCAATATACAAATTTTCATATGGCATTTTGCTATACCGGGGTGCGTTCCAAAACCATACTCCAGAGTATAGAGTATGCTCAAAGTCGTTCCAAAAGGTTTGAGTATATCTCCAGTGGAAACTCTGAAGTGTTCCAAAACTGTTCGAGTTTACTCGAAGAGCATACTCTTCGTACCCTGTAAAATAGGAGGGTACAAACGTACTCTGGTGACTTTGGCGCCAAATAGTGCTAACCTAAATTGTCTGTTCCATAATATCTTATTATTATTAATTTATAATGGACAACGAATTGGAATCAGCCACACAAATTGACGCAAACGATTATAAAGTAATTTGTATTCTAAAAGAAGATAATATGTTGATTTTGGAAAATAAAGGTATATTCATAAATATATTAGAAAACCTTACCAGGACTACATTTATAAATTGGCGCGAATATTAATAAATATTCGCAGTTATAACACTTAACACCCTTCTATTATCCATGATGCAAGATCAATTTTGTATATCAAATAAATGTGGTTATAGCTTATATCACCATAAAATATTTCCTACTCTACGTCGTTCCGAAACCCCACAAAACCCTGGACTAACCTACTCTTACTCCAATACTTTACTCTGTGCTCCATGGTAAGGTTTTGGAACGCACCCCCGGTGTGACACCCTTTTGAAAGCTTTGAACGAAGCAAAATGCCACATCGAGCACTGTGCTTCATGCCACGCCGGTGTGACATGGACATTACCTACTACTACTCACAAATATATTTTAGTAATTTTATTTAAACTGCAGAAGAAGATATAACCGATATTTATTTGTAACAATTAAGTAAGGTTATTCTGACATTGACATTTCTCAGAATTTGACAGTTGAACGTTTTATTTGAAATATAAGATCAGTAATAACATTTTCTGCATTCTGTTTTTTCCGTGGTATGTTTACTATTTATAAAACTTAACAACAAACTTCACTACAATATCATAATCGTTAGGATATAATTACAACCTCACCCCCAACCCAAACGTGCCACAACTGCCTCTTGTTCTTCATCTCTTGTGCTTCCAATTACTGTCCGCGGTCATCCACTTCTTGCAGCAGCTGCGAGGACCTCTGGTGTCGAGTTACTCTTGTGTAACGTTGACCAGCGGTGGCACGCGCCCCGTTTTTAATTTGCGGTGTTGGCAGGTGTAGGTGTAGAGCAAAACGGAGCAAAAAGAGCAGTCGGAGTAAAGGGTGTAAGTTGAAATGTTTTGATTTCTTTAAATTATGTTTGAAGACACGTGCACGGTTTGAGAGATGGTTGGATTCGCTTATTTGGTGGCGACTTTTCAAGGTGCAAATGGTTTGAGTTCGGCAGATAACAGTCAGGGCCAATAAAAGGATTTTGGCTACGATTATTTTTGTATAGAAAATAAGTTCTACAGGATGTAAAATCCCAAATATAAAACTATTAGGTATACTTACTACAAACAAAATATAAAATAAAGTTGAAATTTTCTTGACTGGATTATTAATTTCAGGAAATGAAACTTGATGACTTGTAATCATAAGTTGGAGTGGTGTGAAAATAAATCCAATTTATGACTGCAACCCATCAAGCTTTATTTCCCGAAAATAATAAAATACATAATAAAAATTATAACAATAATTCAGAAGCAGAAAAATACAAAATGTATAGTTACCTACGTAATCTGTATTCTGTAACCCAACCTGTATAATAAAATTTAAGTATGTATAGTATTGGATGCACTGATAATGAATCAAAAAGAATTTTGTTGACATTCGTAAAATTAACAGTAGTTTACAAAACAATTACATTTTGGGTATCACTGGTTGTCTCATTTAAATACAAAAAAAGTTAAACAGTTATGCAGTATTTATTAGCGTAATTACTTTAATGTAATAATAATTTTACAAACATTTGTAGGTACTTACAGAATGTCTCATTTGCTTGGACCCATTTTTTAATTTGCGAATTTCAACGAAATTATTTTTGATTCATGATATTTGAATTTGAGTCCAATACTATACACCCTTCAATTTTGTTACACAGGTTAGGTTACACCCTGTATATATTTGGTATACCATGTGTGCGGTTACCAGCCGTTAATATACTTAACATTTAAATGAAGAATTTAAATAAAGACCAGTTCTAATAATTTGCAGGAATTACTGTTTATTTTTTAAATTTTTCATTTTTTTTAAACAAATTATAATGTTTGGATATGCTATTATAGACTGAATTTACATACTTACTTATTTAATCCTTAAGCCTATCGATATCGATACCTACCTGTCAGTGTAATGCTGGAACACAAACAAAAGAAAACACCGTAGAACTTTTTTTTCTCCTCCTAGTTTAAAGCTCTCTTCAGCCTGGAAAGAAGAAATTCACTTCGTTGAAGCTATCAATCAATTAGAAATTTTTCTTCTGCAAGACTCATTGAAGATTCAATTTAGCGGCGATATTGGACAGGAAATTAAATCCTTAAATATTAGTCCTAGTTGCAAAATAATATCTTTGTTCTCGCTTTGAATTTTAAAGGTCATTGCATAGATGACGTAGGTACGAACCCGGAGTTAGTCTCTCGACCGGCAGTGTCATTAAATTATAAAATACATTTTGCATTTAAATTAATTTAAAGAAACCACCTTAAAATCTTGTTTTTACTTCGCCTAGTTTCAAGCTCTGTTCACACAATGATTATTTAATGCCTCTGAACTGAAGCCAGGAAAAAAGAAATTCATTGGTCGAAGCTATAAATGAATTATAAATTCTTCGCCAAGACTTACCGAAGATTCAATTTAGCAACGTTGCTATTTGACAGATAATTCATGACAGAACAGGATACAATAAGAGACTACTCTACGGAATAAAACACTGTATGTCTTCCAGTAGTTTATTCTACCAGCGGTTGGTCCAGGGGTCGTAGACCCCCAGGAGGTAGTGGCAGCGGCGGCAGTGGTGTCTTGTGGCCTTGCAGGCGCTGAGCGCGTAGGGCACGAGGCAGAACGGCCAGCATCCGCACAGGCACAGCGCTAGCGCTGCCAGGTGCGTGTTCCTGCAGACCTCCAGCTGCACCACGGTCACGGCGTGGCTGTTGCACGACGGACACGTCGCGAAATCTTACTTTCTGGACAACATACTTTACCCCTGAGGCACAGAATTATAGTTTCTATAGACGAAACAAGAGTTTTTAGTGCCTCGACAGTCTACTCTACACTGTTTTGAATGTTTAGATTAACTTTACTAAGTCAACGAAAGATGCAACAATTTCAAAAAGAAATCGTGCAAAGTTATGTGTCTAATTGCAGCATCGGTAGAATAGTTAGACACTGGGGTTCGTCTGCGGTGACACGAGGGCTGCACCTTTCGTATTTAACTCAAATACTACCAATAATAACAGTCCACCTCAGAAATCCAATAGATAGAGCACAGTTGTAGACAGTTGTTTCTGTCTATCTGGCCTCATCAGTACAACTCAGCATCTGATGTCGTGATGTCAGAGCATGTGAACTTCGGGGTAGTTGCTAACTTGTCGAAGGTAAAACATACGGAGAGGCACCAACACACTACTAGCGCTATCTGTGAAGAACTCCACGAAGTTCACACGGTCTGACATGAAATTGAAGATTCAATTTAGCGGCAATTGCAGGCAATTCTTGAAAAGCTCCCTGCGTAGATAGATAGAGCACAGTTGAAGACAGCTGTTTCGGCCTATTAGGCCTCATCAGTACAACTCAGAATCTGATGTCAGATCGTGTGAACTTCGGGGTAGTTGTTAACTAGGCGAGGGTAAAACACACGGAGAGGCATCAAGACACTACTAGCGCTATCTGTGGAGTAACTCCACATTTAGCGACAATTACAGGCAATTATAAGTGACTACTCTACTAAATAAAACTCTGTATGTCTTCCAGTAGTTTATTCTACCAGCGGTTGGTCCAGGGGTCGTAGACCCCCAGGAGGTAGTGGCAGCGGCGGCAGTGGTGTCTTGTGGCCTTGCAGGCGCTGAGGGCGTAGGGCACGAGGCAGAACGGCCAGCATCCGCACAGGCACAGCGCTAGCGCCGCTAGGTGCGTGTTCCTGCAGACCTCCAGCTGCACCACGGTCACAGCGTGGCTGTTGCACGACGGACACGTCGCGAAGCACGGCCGGCTTGACCAGGTCACTGGCAGGCAGGCTGACGCTGGAAGACAGAGTTATTTTATTTATTGCAAATCAGATCCCAGTAATAGGATACAAAATATAAATATCTTTACAAAAGAAAGCAGAACTTGCAAAATACAAGTGAATTTACAATATCCATTATATAATGTCGGGGTTAGCAATCATGTTTATTGTAATAATAATTAACGATAGGAATGAATGTTGATAATGAAGTTATGATCGTGTTTGTTTGTTCGATTACGTTAGTACACGAAGTCTGGATTGTCTGGAATTACATGCTAAGTGTGGTGTAAGTCGGATATCGGCAGTCATGTAGATGCTCTGATACGAGTAGAACGTGCCCGCGAATTGCCACCTTTCCTTATCGTCACAGTTTGTAAATCACGTTTAACTGGTCCATGACATGAGTGGCGAATGTGTGATTTATTTGGTGTTTCGATTAGTTAACTATTCCAATAATTGCGCCTTTTAGTAATTCTATTGATCACGTAACTGATTATCTATTGTCCGCTCCGCTCGTACTACGACATATATAACAAATTTGAATCTTATAAATTATTAATCTACATAGGGTAAACCATAAAGTTATGGGGCAGTTAAGAACATTTTTTGACGTATAATGTTTTAAATGGTAGGTTTAAGATTTCTGTACAACTCCTTGTATTTAGCAAAATAATAAATTTGAGAAAATGATAATAATAGTAGTAGTAACAAAAATGAGCAAAAAGTATAGTAATTGGACAAATTTTCAATTATTGGACAGCTGTCACATAGTTATTGGACGACCACTTTTATTTAATTATAAGATTTATATATAATTATTTTAAGAGCTTTTCTATTTTAAAAACATCACAATACAATAATTCTAGTCTAGGTTGTCTTAAACCGTTAAAAAAACTGGAAACCTAGCGTCTTATGGATAATAATTGGACAGCAAAATTGAGGCTATGCTATGAAATTTAGTTAATGGGCACGTCACACGTGCAACAAAATGCGCAATGTGTGACGTAGACAACATTGAAACCAAACCGTGAGTAGGTTTGTTCGTGTATGATCGTTTTTTGTTGTATTGACTACGGAATGGACGACGAACCTGTGTTGAAATAAGATAATATCTACGTATCGTATTCGGTTCTTGTCAACGCGGTGAACGTATGTTCTCAGGGCCGGTGGCGTCACACCGTCACACACGGCATCGTTTTTCGCGACACCTATTTTTTAAATTTTATTAATTTTTATCTGGCTAATTAGCATCTTTTTAGCAAAAAGAAAAAATACAGGTCTAATATTTTAATGTATAGATTAACATAAAACACCCATTAAAGCAAAAGAAATATTTCTTACAATAAATTTGTCCATCCCTTCGGTTCAGCTCCGATTCGCTGTAAGTCGGCGGGAGTGTTCTGTACAACATCACCGGTGTGTTGTGAACACTGGGTCTGTATCCTGCGTGTAAGCTTTGACCGTTTCTTTGGCACATGCTAGGACACACTCTTGCTCTTAATAGGTCTATGCGTTCAGTTGTAGAATAAGACGGCGGATCTTCAAACGGAGTTACAGGGGAGGGCGGAGTGGTTATGACATAGGGCTGCGCCATTCCTTAAACGGAGAGAAAGAATAAAGCCACATTCCCACCTCTATCATAGTCGTAGTCATAAGTCTTTAGTCGTAACCTTGAGAGTTTGACATACGAAACAACGTTACAGCGTTTCCACCTCTTGTCGTAGTCGCAAGTCGTTAGTCGTTAGTCGTAGTCGTAAGGATTTGGCTCTGCCAAACATTTTGTCGTAATCATAAATAGAAAGAGATGGAGATATGTAGTGCTGCTGGTTTCACTACTGTCACTGCACTACTCGTCGAAAGAAAGGTTATAGAAATATAAATATGAATAAAAATAATATTGTTTTAAATATTTCTGAATGTTTTATAGCTTTTAAGGTAATTCAATATTACTATGATTTATTTCATAATATCTTATTACACATTTTTAAAAATCATGGTATGTTCACATGCAATTGAATATATTGTATGTATATATATTTTTTTATTATTTGTCCTAATACTATAATTTTCTTCCTGGGCAAATTAGTATTGTTTCCGATATAACAGTAAAATTCAATTATCAATTATTTGAAATGTATTTGACTCATTTATTAGTTTAGTTGTGAACAAAACATTACCCTTATGATAAGAGCTGGGAACGGTCCTTATGACTACGACTACAACTTACGACTACGACTATGATAGAGGTGGGAATGAGGCTTAAAGTTACAAAATAATTTCGAATCATTAGGATTGAAAACAATACAAAAATGATAAGTTACACCGTTTTAAAATATTTAATATTTGGGGTACAACTGCCCGGCTCTAGGCTTAACAGCTTAATGGATTCTTCGAGAATTCTTTCATGTTTCTGAATCCAAGAAAAAATTCTTTTGAAACTATCATTGAGTTAGAAATTCTTCTTTTTCAAGACTCATTGAAGATTCAGTTTAGCGGCGCCGTTAATTAGCAGGCATTTCTCACATGATTCTTTTCTCAGGACTCGGAAACACGAAAGAATCCTCAAAGAATCCATGTGTGAACAGGGCTTCGAATCTACCATAAAGCCATTCACATAAGCATTTAGGTTTAGGGTTTACATTTGTTTTTTCTACAATTAAAATTTTAAAAAGGCACAAATGTTAATTGAGCCTTTAGGTATATAATCCTTGTTGAAATAAAAGTTTACCATTCTTGTACTGGCCACAAACTACTCGCTACGTTAATAGCTGCATTTTAGAAGGTAGACGGGCCTCTTAAAGTTTACATTTATATAACTAAATACGAGCATTCACACTTGCCACTTTCAAGCACTGTGGATGCTCATATTTAGCTAGATGTATTCAAACTTTCTTAAACGTAAACATAAATCTAAACCTTAAAACTAAACGCTTATGAGAATGAGGCTTAGCGATAAATAATTTTGTTCATGACGATGGAAATAGTTTATAAAAATGTGTTGGGTTGTTATGATATAATATTTTCTAATCGTTTAGTAAATCTACTGCTAACCTCCATATACGCAATGCATTTTAGCGCGTTTTAGTGTCAACTTTAAATTCAATTATCTTCGTTATTTCAACGGTTACCTATGAATTTTAATTTTTATTCAAATTCTACGACTTTTAAAGAATGTTGTATTTTAATTTGAGTCATATTTTGGGTTGTGACTTGTGCTAACCCATGGATTTACTGCCTTAAGAAGTTTTTATCACAGTAAAAAAAGTATTTAACAAATTACTCCCAACCTATTAATCCGATAAATCTAAGAACAGTACCGTATAAAGACAAAGGCAGTAAAAAACTAGCTACGTTGTAGAATTTTTTTAATTGTTATTATTATTTATAAACAATTAAATAATAATAATTCTGAGAAAAACTCTTCGTAACTATGATTGCATTGTAAATTAAAATGTTTGTATCATATTATTATATAAAATTTTCAAATAGTAGTCGAGTAATTTGTGAAATAAATTTAAAATTGCATTCGCGCTAGACAATCAAATTGATTATTTTCTAAACAAGAATGGAACGAAACATTAGATAAATAGAGACAACATGTACTCATAAAACGCTGTCAGCGCGGGTACCTGAAATAACGGGGATTTGTGATCTAGCAGCGCTGAGCGATAAAACCCCCTTAAGGTTTTTTTTTCTTACCTGGGCGCCTTCCGCGGCAGAAAGAGGATGTGAAAGACATTACATCAACCACGAACGAATTTTATACAGACATTCATATATGATACATACAGGACAGAAACGAATAAATCTTCGAAATTTTTTGCACACACTACTGATGTTGGTATTTTCTTCGAAATTCCAGGGAATCAATCTCCTATTCCTTCTAATACACTTGCGTGATTTGGAGTAGCACATTTGATTGCAGGGACGGTGGAAAATCTGCGAATTTATATGACAATTTCGTTGTCACTTTGACATTTATCTGACAGGAAGAAACAGGAGAAACATTGTTTCTTATTGGGCCACTAGAATACGTGGAATAAATATATAATAAAACGGATCGTAGTACTTTCATTTCCGTAGATTTTATCTTTTTTGCATCCCCCAAAAAAATTGTATTTTGAAGTCTATTACATTTATATTATAGGTTTATAAACTATTCGTAAACTATATTCAAAGGCGCATTAAACTACATAAGTAACTTCCTTATTTTAAATAGAACAACCCGTATATTAAGATTTTGATTATACATTACGTTTCCGTTTTAGATTGATAAGTAAAATAATAAGTGCTATAAATTAAATGATAGAAAAGATGTCAGTTTATTAACAAAAATAAATAATGTAATAAGGAAATAAAATTAAATTATATTATTTATAGTAAATTTTCAAAATGGCCTCCATTTTCTTAAATACATAGTAAAACTCTTCGGATATTTTAATTATTTTATTTATTATTTTGCTTAGAAATCTACAACGAAAAAATAGCTTATTATACATATACATGGTTGTATTCAAAATATTAAAAAATATACGGAGTGTTCCATTTAAAATAAGGAAGTTGATGTCACTTCCGACTAAACAGGAAGTAATAAAAATTCATTATTTATGTAGTTTAATGCGCCTTTGAATGTAGTTTATAAACCTATAATATAAAGGTAATTAACTTGAAAATACAATTTTTTTGGGTGGTGCGACTGTTTCAGAAAACGACCGGTATATCCGACATATCTATCAAGACTGCATTAAAACTAAAAGTGTCTTAAATAAATCTTGTAAACTTCATGTGCCTTTTTAAAATTTTTATTAAAAAATTGTACAAGAATACAAAAATTCCAAAAAATTCAAAAATTCCTATTTTATGCAAATTTTACAAGGTTATATCTCATGATAGAAATTAATTTTTAAAATATTAAAAAGATACATCTGTAGATCTATTCTTTCTCTATTAAATGTTTATAAAAACATTATCCTGAAGTTAATAATAATCTGACAGTTTACTCGCAACGAAAGCACTTTTACAGTATTTTTCAACTTCAAAATGACATTGCATAGCTAGGATGCGGCAAAGTCCGAGTTTCGGGCTGGTTTCAGGCAGCCGTAGTAGTGGGGAAAAGAGTGGAATAGAAAAAAAAGGAAAATCGACAGTATTTTAGGAATACAAACTGAGTTTAAACACAATGAAACAAGACATTGGTTTAAGAACACTTTATTTTCACGTTGATTTGACATTAGCATCTATAACCACATATAATTTGACACTATCGACAGTCGTTGTTCATTGGGGATGGGGATTCATGTTAGGGAATTTTTCACACTTCGTGAAACATTGGTTGGTATGGTAGCATCCTGTAGCGGTGTCGTACCAACCTAACTTCATTTTACATTGCGGACAGTACAGGTCCACAGAACACTTGTCTTGTACAGGGAATAGGAAACAGAAGGGCCAACAGCTTAGCAGGAACGTCGCTCCCAAGGAGGTGTACGCCACTTTGTTCTTCTGCGAACGCATCAGAGGTTTCACTGCAAGAAGAAACTGTGTTTAAATATCAACAGCCACTGTTTTAGGCCCGTCTCTTGCTATCAAATGCAAAGCAAAAAAAAAACATGTTACAATAAATCATTTTGTGAGTTTAGTTTTGAAATCGATGACCTCATATTTTATAATGATGTAGGGGAGAGTGGGGCAGATGTGGACAAGGGGCACTTGTGGACGCAAGCTGTTTGGGCGATTCTACTAATATATAAAAGAATGTAAAGTAAATTGTGAAGTTTATATGCAACATGTTTGGAATGGCAATTCTGCTCTCGTGGAACCGTGAAACTCGCCTACGGCTCGTCTTACAAACTTTCCACTCGAGCTGAATATGCTTCATTCCACACTTGTTCCAGAATATGCTATTCTATTAGTAGATTCATTAATTTTATTGAATAGAAACTAATTAATTAAACAAATCAGGTTTAGAGGTTATACTGTTGTCAGTTCAGAGGTTTGACGTTTAACAATTAACTACCAATACCTCCAATACCAACCTCCTAAAAAAATATGTTGCGTGTCACAAAGTGAGCCCTTGCGACATTTATGGCCAGTTGCACCGCTTCCACTTAAATTTTAAGTCTCACTTAAATGAAAAATCTCGAATCGAACTCATGACCAGAGCTGGGCAAGTATCGAAATCAAAATACTTAAGTATATAAGTACCAGTACTACCTATGGTCAGTACTTGATACCAAGTACATTTTCAAGTAAAGCTTCACAGTACTTAAGTAAAGTATAAGTTTTTCTTGTGAAAAGTACTTAAAAATAAGTATTTTTCAAGTAGCAATATTTAAAAAAATAATATATAATAAATTGCATGGTCAAGGAAGATTAATTCACAGTGAAAATGTAGTATTCTGTCGCTGTGGTCCCAGGTTGCACAGTATAATACTTAAACTATTGAAAAAACTTAGGTACTTTTACATTATTTCAGTATTATTGAAAAACTTAAGTATTTAAAAAGTACTTCAGTATTATTTACGATTATGAAATGAAAATAAGTCTTAAATACAAGTTTTTATTTTAGTACTTAAAATTTTAAAGTAATGAGTACCAAAAATATATGTATACTACAAGTATTAAGTACTGGTTGTTATGAAAAATTTATACTTAAGTACCTAAATGCTTAAGTAATGCCCAGCTCTACTCATGACAGCAATGTTATTTCTACGTTTGACAAATTGATTTTGATTCGATATTGTTCATTTAAGGAAAACTTAATATTTAAGTGGAAGCGGTAAAATTGGCCATGAGTTGCGTTTCACAAAGTTAACACAGTTCTCTCACCCTCTTGCCCGCAACACGGGCACGCCATGAGGCGATCCCCGGTGGTCCAGGTTTCCAGCGTAGTCTTATACAAGCCGCCACGTCGTCGTCGTCGTCTCCTTCTCATCGCCTCCCAGCCGCACTTGATCCTTGCGGCCGGGCTGCTGTTGCAGGGGCTGTTGTATGCCTGGGGGCACACGGGCGCGCGGTTGCTGTTGGACGGCACCGCAGTCGCCGGGATTGGCTGCGGCGGACCGCAGTCTGGGGGGCGACACGACGGCACGTACTGAAGACAAAGAAAAGAATACCCCCTCTGGCAATTTAACTGTTGGCTTAACATAACAACCCATACAACACATCGATCGTATTAATGTCTGGAAAAGGCACATCTTGCTACTGTCCTATAGACGTCATAAGAAGACTAGTATTGGTCGATTTTAGACGTCTTATGCGGTAGTCTTTAAGTCTAAGAAATTGTGCCAACTTCAAATTTATTCAATTCAACACATCGATCGTATTAATGTGTGTAAGACGTACCTACATCTTGCTACTGTCTTATAGACGTCATAAGGAGACTAGTATTGGTCGAATTTTAAACGTCTTATGTGGTAGTCTTTAAGTCGTCATTATGTTGTCCAGTTTTAAATCTCCCGCTTACAATATATACGAGTCCCCCCATACAACACATCGATCGAATTAACGTCTGTAAGACGTACATCTTGCTACTGTCTTATAGACGTCATAAGGAGACTAGTATTGGTCGATTTTAGACGTCTTATGCGGTAGTCTTTAAGTCGTCATTATGTTGTCCAGTTTTAAATCTCCCGCTTACAATATATACGAGTCCCCCCATACAACACATCGATCAAATTAACGTCTGTAAGACGTACATCTTGCTACTGTCTTATAGACGTCATAAGGAGACTAGTATTGGTCGATTTTAGACGTCTTATGCGGTAGTCTTTAAGTCGTCATTATGTTGTCCAGTTTTAAATCTCCCGCATACAATATATACGAGTCCCCCCATACAACACATCGATCGAATTAACGTCTGTAAGACGTACATCTTGCTACTGTCTTATAGACGTCATAAGGAGACTAGTATTGGTCGAATTTTAAACGTCTTATGTGGTAGTCTTTAAGTCGTCATTATGTTGTCCAGTTTTAAATCTCCCGCTTACAATATATACGAGTCCCCCCATACAACACATCGATCGTATTAACGTCTGTAAGACGTACATCTTGCTACTGTCTTATAGACGTCATAAGGAGACTAGTATTGGTCGATTTTAGACGTCTTATGCGGTAGTCTTTAAGTCGTCATTATGTTGTCCAGTTTTAAATCTCCCGCTTACAATATATACGAGTCCCCCCATACAACACATCGATCGTATTAACGTCTGTAAGACGTACATCTTGCTACTGTCTTATAGACGTCATAAGGAGACTAGTATTGGTCGAATTTTAAACGTCTTATGTGGTAGTCTTTAAGTCGTCATTATGTTGTCCAGTTTTAAATCTCCCGCTTACAATATATACGAGTCCCCCCATACAACACATCGATCGTATTAACGTCTGTAAGACGTACATCTTGCTACTGTCTTATAGACGTCATAAGGAGACTAGTATTGGTCGATTTTAGACGTCTTATGCGGTAGTCTTTAAGTCGTCATTATGTTGTCCAGTTTTAAATCTCCCGCTTACAATATATACGAGTCCCCCCATACAACACATCGATCGTATTAACGTCTGTAAGACGTACATCTTGCTACTGTCTTATAGACGTCATAAGGAGACTAGTATTGGTCGAATTTTAAACGTCTTATGTGGTAGTCTTTAAGTCGTCATTATGTTGTCCAGTTTTAAATCTCCCGCTTACAATATATACGAGTCCCCCCATACAACACATCGATCGTATTAACGTCTGTAAGACGTACATCTTGCTACTGTCTTATAGACGTCATAAGGAGACTAGTATTGGTCGATTTTAGACGTCTTATGCGGTAGTCTTTAAGTCGTCATTATGTTGTCCAGTTTTAAATCTCCCGCTTACAATATATACGAGTCCCCCCATACAACACATCGATCGTATTAACGTCTGTAAGACGTACATCTTGCTACTGTCTTATAGACGTCATAAGGAGACTAGTATTGGTCGATTTTAGACGTCTTATGCGGTAGTCTTTAAGTCGTCATTATGTTGTCCAGTTTTAAATCTCCCGCTTACAATATATACGAGTCCCCCCATACAACACATCGATCAAATTAACGTCTGTAAGACGTACATCTTGCTACTGTCTTATAGACGTCATAAGGAGACTAGTATTGGTCGATTTTAGACGTCTTATGCGGTAGTCTTTAAGTCGTCATTATGTTGTCCAGTTTTAAATCTCCCGCATACAATATATACGAGTCCCCCATACAACACATCGATCGAATTAACGTCTGTAAGACGTACATCTTGCTACTGTCTTATAGACGTCATAAGGAGACTAGTATTGGTCGAATTTTAAACGTCTTATGTGGTAGTCTTTAAGTCGTCATTATCTTGTCCAGTTTTAAATCTCCCGCTTACAATATATACGAGTCCCCCCATACAACACATCGATCGTATTAACGTCTGTAAGACGTACATCTTGCTACTGTCTTATAGACGTCATAAGGAGACTAGTATTGGTCGATTTTAGACGTCTTATGCGGTAGTCTTTAAGTCGTCATTATGTTGTCCAGTTTTAAATCTCCCGCTTACAATATATACGAGTCCCCCCATACAACACATCGATCAAATTAACGTCTGTAAGACGTACATCTTGCTACTGTCTTATAGACGTCATAAGGAGACTAGTATTGGTCGATTTTAGACGTCTTATGCGGTAGTCTTTAAGTCGTCATTATGTTGTCCAGTTTTAAATCTCCCGCATACAATATATACGAGTCCCCCCATACAACACATCGATCGAATTAACGTCTGTAAGACGTACATCTTGCTACTGTCTTATAGACGTCATAAGGAGACTAGTATTGGTCGAATTTTAAACGTCTTATGTGGTAGTCTTTAAGTCGTCATTATGTTGTCCAGTTTTAAATCTCCCGCTTACAATATATACGAGTCCCCCCATACAACACATCGATCGTATTAACGTCTGTAAGACGTACATCTTGCTACTGTCTTATAGACGTCATAAGGAGACTAGTATTGGTCGATTTTAGACGTCTTATGCGGTAGTCTTTAAGTCGTCATTATGTTGTCCAGTTTTAAATCTCCCGCTTACAATATATACGAGTCCTATATTTGTCCCAAAATTCATCTTGGTTATGACATACAGGAATCCTATTGATCAAAATCAAGTTGTATATTGGTCGTAATTTTGTTAAAAAGGACATCATTTAATTGTCGAAAAGGTAGACGTCATTTGCATGGAAGAAAATATGATTTTTAAACGTCTTTGCGATTACATTTGAATCAGACGTTTTAAAGACTTATTATAAAGACGTCTTAACGACGTATTTATACTGTTTCATTATTAACCTACATGCCAAATAGTTATAATAGCGGCATGACGTATTTTAAATGTCAAAATTGCTAAAAATTGAGCAAAAAACAGTAAAACCAGTACATATTCTTGCCTAACATTTACCTGACCGTAACCCGATCATAACAAATACATTCCTTAATAATTATTCTATTATTATATTGAGTGTAATATCAATAACATACAAATTTTAAAAGAAATCCTTTTCAAACAAATAGTCCAGTCAATCTGTAAAATTTGATGGAAAAAAATCGCAAAGTAAATTTTTTTTCATAAATCGTTAGAGGGGCATGCAAGGAGCTTAAAACTGAGTTGTCACCCCCCTGGCCCCCTGCAATTTTTGGGAAATCCAAAAACATTTTGGATTTGATTTTTCGCGAAAACGGTAGGTTGTAGAGAGAAATTTTGTTAACAAATATTGTTAAGGACAGTATTATCTACAATTTATGTCATTGGGTCACTGCTCTACGACGAAAAGTGCAAAAAGTAGAGGGCGCCAAAGTTGCCAAAAATGACTTTTTTCACTTTTTCACCGCGAAAAATTGTTTTTTGATCTTTAGTGTAAATGGAAAAGTTGTAGAGCACAAAAAAACCTTCTAAAATGAGTATTCAACGTTTTCCCTACGATGGACGGTGACTGAGATATAACGCGGGAAAGGACGCATCGAAGGCCGCTCTGTGGCGCTTGCTCTTAACAATAATTTTGTACGCCAAGAAATATTGTGCATTTGATGGAAAAAAATCGCAAAGTCATTTTTTTTCATAAATCGTTAGAGGGCCATGCAAAGAGCTTAAAACTGAGTTGTCACCCCCCTGGCCTTCTGCAATTTTTGAGAAATCCAAAAACATTTTGGATTTGATTTTTCGCGAAAACGGTAGGTTGTAGAGAATTTTTTTTTTAAATATTGTTAAGGACAGTATTATCTACAATTTATGTCATTGGGTCACTGCTCTACGACGAAAAGTGCAAAAAGTAGAGGGCGCCAAAGTTGCCAAAAATGACTTTTTGTTGTAGAGCACAAAAAATCCGTCTAAAATAAGTATTCAACGTTTTCCCTACGATAAACGGTGACTGAGATATAACACGGTACCTAACTGTTTAAAGTAATATTGAGAAAATGTTTTACATTACACCAAATCTTGAACAAGATATTGTTCATTTTTCAAATTGTGTAGTATCATACAGCAAATTGTGTGAAATATCGCATTGCTTCGTAAATTGTCTGAAAAAATAGATAAGCGCAGCTGTAAAATTATTATTGTATGCGAACTGCACATAATCACAAACCAAATATTGTAGGAAGGTACATAAAAATGTCTCAGTATAAAACAGAGTTCATTAAAAACAAAGCAATTTATTGCTCAATTTGTTGCGCAATTTCTTGTTCAATATTTAGCGTAGTGTAAACGACCATTAGTGTAAATGAAATTTCATATATTCCGAGTGATTTTTTTGTTACTCGTCATTTTTTTTCTTCTTTGGCGGTTCTTCGGCGGCGCCTGCTTGTTGAACGACATGAGATGAGGTTGGCTTATTAGTGTAATCCTCATAACGGAAAATTTCTTCACCAAACGTGCGTACGTTGCTGCAATTCGTCGCGGCGAAAAAGTGAAAAAAGTCATTTTTGGCAACTTTGGCGCCCTCTACTTTTTGCACTTTTCGTCGTAGAGCAGTGACCCAATGACATAAATTGTAGATAATACGATAATACTGTCCTTAACAATTTTTTAAACAAAATTTCTCTCTACAACCTACCGTTTTCGCGAAAAATCAAATCCAAAATGTTTTTGGATTTCCCAAAAATTGCAGGGGGCCAGAGGGGTGACAACTCAGTTTTAAGCTTCTTGCATACCCCTCTAACGATTTATGAAAAAAAATTGACTTTTCGATTTTTTCCCATCAAATGCACAATATTTCTTGGCGTACAAAATTATTGTTAAGAGCAAGCGCCACAGCGCGGCCTTCGATGCGTCCTTTCCCGCGTTATATCTCAGTCATCGTTCATCGCACGGAAAACGTTGAATACTCATTTTAGAAGGTTTTTTTGTGCTCTACAACTTTTCCATTTACACTAAAGATCAAAAAACAATTTTTCGCGGTGAAAAAGTGAAAAAAGTCATTTTTGGCAACTTTGGCGCCCTCTACTTTTTGTACTTTTGGTCGTAGAGCAGTGACCCAATGACATAAATTGTAGATAATACTGTCCTTAACAATATTTGTTAGCAAAATTTCTCTCTACAACCTACCGTTTTCGCGAAAAATAATATCCAAAATGTTTTTGGATTTCCCAAAAATTGCAGGGGGCCAGGGGGGTGACAACTCAGTTTTAAGCTCCTTGCATGCCCCTCTAACAATTTATGAAAAAAAATTGACTTTGCGATTTTTTTCCACAAACGTCGAATTTTTGTTACAGATTGACTGGACTAAAAGGTAAATTGCCACAAATCATTTGTTAAGATAATTTCATACCTATTACCAGGAAAGTCTTGTATATTTATATAGTAGATTTTTTTTAAATATTATATATTTGGTAAAATATTTTTGTAAAACGTAGAATCTTTTAAATTGAAAACCAATAATCTAAAAGAGCTTAATAAATGAAATTTGAAACAAATCTTACCGTATTAGGTCCGGGCATTGGTACACAAACCGGCATCGCGTTGTATACTGGCACCGGGTCGCGTTCTGGCACCGGGCCGCGTTCTGGCACCGGGACGCATCCTGGCACCGGGCCGCATTTAGGCACCGGGCTGCACTTAGGCTCTGGACCGCACCTTGGTATCGGGCCGCACCTAGACCTCTGGCCGCACTTAGGCCTCCGGCTGGCCCCAGCTGTCAGGCCGCATCTAGGTTCCGGGCCGCACCTAGGCACCGGGCCGCATCCTGGCATCGGGCCGCACATAGGCTCTGGGCTGTACATAGGCTCCGGGCTGCAGTCCTTGTAGAACCACGGCTCGTTGTCGTACCTCGGCTCTTTGGCGCACCTAGGCTCGGGGTAACACCTTGGCCGACGTCTCGGGCTGCACACCTCCTCGCTGATCTCGTACTGCCCCACGGAGCCGCTCGAGTGGCGGTCGATCATGTGGAAGCCCAGCTCCACCGGGTTCCCCGCCGTGAAGTTGATCTCCTCGGAGCACAGGCGGCAGCGCGCGCGGGACCGGCATTCCATGTCACGGTTACACATCCCACCACACCCTAAACCAAACCACTACATTGTCCCATACACGAGGTCTGGCTATTAAATAACGCGACTGCGCGCACAGGTGGCGTCCTAGAGGGAACACGCCACTGCGTCAAATTGCCGTAATGTCAAATACCCGCTGTGTCCAATGGGGGTTTTCACGATTTTTTGGTTTTTTTATATGTTAATCTATACATTAAAATATAAGACCCGTATTTTTTCTTTTTGCTTAAAAGTTGCTAATAAGCCAGAAAATAATTCATAAAGTTTAAAAAAATAAGTGCCGCGAAAATCAATGCCGCGTGTAACAGTGTGACGTCACCAACACCTAGAACATACGTTCAACGCGCTGACAAGAACCGATACGTAGGTCTTACCTTACACAGTCAACATCTTGTCAACTTGAACAGAAAAACATAACCAAACTATTTCATGCCGTTTCATTTCGATTAAAACCAACACAAAAATTCTTCAATAAACTGTAAGTAATCGTGTTTGAACCTAACCAAACTCGACAACGTGAACCCGTGAATGTGTCAAAAATCGAAAAATCAACAGGTGGTCCGTCGTCCAAACGACAAAAAACGAACTTACACGAACCAGCTCCTGGTTTGATATCAATGTTGGCTACGTCACACATGGCGCATTTCAAAAGACTTACATTTTCATTTCGATAAAGAGGTAATAAATCTATCAAAATTAACAATAATTATCACTTTCCTATAACTTATACATGCTGAAAATTGATATCCAATAAGTATTTCTTTAAAAGTCGTAGGCTTGAAAACCCCCATTGCCGCAATGTCAAATTGCCACTGTGCCAAAACGCATCCCCACCACTTACATACTTGTAATAACGTATGTCGAGAAACTACTGCAAATTTATTTCGACACAGAGGCAATTTGACCCAGTGGAAATCAAGCACAACAGTAGATTTGACGTACCAAAACCGAGTTTGTGGGGCTTTAGTACGGTTTTATTAGCTTTGTTAGTGTAGTAAATACCAAAACCGAGTTTGTGGGGCTCTAGTACGGTTTTGTTAGCTTTGTTAGTGTAGTAAATACCAAAACCTATGCCCGATTGCCGAAGTCTAAATATAGCTGTTGTGCCTGATTTCCACTGGGTCAAATTGCCTCTGTGTCGAAATAAATTTGCAGTAGTCTCTCGACATACGTTATTACAAGTATGTAAGTGGTGGGGATGCGTTTTGGCACAGTGGCAATTTGACATTGCGGCAATTGGACACAGCGGGTATTTGACATTACGGCAATTTGACGCAGTGACATGCACCCGTCCTAGAGGGGCAGGACGGTAAACGAATGCAGCGTTGGATAGCTGGCAGTGTCTATACTATTCCTGTACGAAAACACGTACCTGTCGCAGTAGTAGTATTTTTTCTATAAAAGTTAGAAACGAACGTGTTTTCTTCCAGGACAACGCACCTGCCCATAAAGCGTTATTTAGGCGCTAGAGGTACTCCAATGCACGAACACGCGCCGTACTCGCCTGATTTAGCACCCTGTTACTATTTTCTATTTTCGAAAATCAAGTCTGCCTTAATAGGAACCCGGTTCGAGTCGATGGAAGAGGTGAAGCGAAAATCGGCACGAGAAGAAAACACGTTCGTTTCTAACCTTTATAGAAAAAATACTACTACAGCGACAAAAACGTGGAATAGTAGACACTTCCACTTCGTTTCCCATCCTGCCCCTCTAGGGCGCTTTCTGCGCACGCAGTCTCGTTTTTTAATTGCTGTTAAAATAAAATAATGTTCTACTTCTTAAATACTTACCTTTAAACTCAGTTATGAGGCAACCATATAGCCATTGTATAAAACGAAGTATCAAAGCTTGAAATATATTCTGTAATAAGAACTTATTTTTAAAATGCCTGTAACATCAATACAAAATGACTTACTTTTAAAACGGTACGAAAATGAAATGACTACCTAATGATACATTACAAAACGTAAAAAAATTTCCACCCATCCACTATAACTATTATAAATTTGAAGACTGTAAAAATCTATCATGAGTGACAAATAATTTTCAGTGACAGGTGTCACACTTGACAATAATTTTCGTTTCTAATTATTTTGGTGTCTTTGCTTATTGTATTATTTCCGAGGACACTATTTTAAGTCGCTACCGCTATATGGGTTCAATTTTAAATATGTTTCATTCTGTTTCTTTTTCTGTTCATTTATAATTGGGATGATTAGTACTATTATAATTTATGGAATGACAGGCACCACGAAAAATATTGTCTTCGCCATCTCGATCAGATGATAAGATTCACCAAACACGGTAGCCTTAAATCATTCCGATCATTCACTTGTGTTAATGCCTATGGCACACCGGTCGAGGAGCATCGAGGACCATCGAGGAACTCCTCGATGAAACGAAAGAACGCACCCGTCCGCGATGGATTTCTATTTAATCGGTGACAAATACATCAACGTTTTGCGCGAAATCAAATCCAAAGATACGTCTGAAATGAGATACATTCGTTTCATCGAGGAACAACTCGATTAAAATAGCGGAGCCCCTATCACATGTACATTAATTCTGTCCTTTTTACAACGTCTTACGTTGGCATAAAAAATGGCAGAAGGTCTTGTGCTAGCCACATCAGATTTTTACTTCTAAAACTAATCCTGGGATAATTTTTTTATCTGTTCACTCAAGAATTCTTTGAGGATTCTTTCAAGCTTCTAAGTCCTGGAAAACTGAAGTTCACTGTTTTGAAGCTGTCGAAGAATTAGAAATTCTTCTTCTCCAAGATTCATTGAAAATTCAATTTGCAGCTCCGCTCTTTGGTAGGCAATTTTCACTAAGATAATTTATCTCAACACTTAAAAGCATGAAAGAATCCTCAAAGATTCCTTGTATGAACAGAGGACAAATTATCAGACAAAATATGCCTATTCTACCCTTGGATAAATCTTCTATCCGCCAGATAAATAACTGGACAGCCAGGTATTATATTCTGTTTCTCGTTTCGATTTTCCGACTGTTTCTTGTCGTGATTAAAGTGAAGAACAGTTCGAATTTAATTAAAGTTATTAAGCGTGAAAGCTTGGAACAAAGCTTTCAACTTTAAGTTAAACGCCTACAGAAAGCAAAGGTTAATTGTTAATTCCCAACAACTTTTATTCATCAGATAATACTACGACGCTAGTCATTGTAAGACGTATTTTATGACCTGCAAAGTTTTGATACTGAGATAAAATTAATATGACGTAGACACAACAATAATAATTTCATCTAAAGTCCGTTTAAATCTTGAACAAGATATTGTTCAATTTTTGAAACAATCTAAATTGTGTAGTATCATACAACAAATTGTGTGAAATATCGCATTGATTCGTAAATTGTCTGAAAAAATTGCTCAGAATCACAAGCTAAATATTGTAGGTAGGTAAAATTGTCTCTGTATAAAACAGAGTTCATTAAAAACAAAGCAATTTATTGCTCAAGATGTTGTTCAATTTGTTGTATAATAAAACTGAAATTTTGTAACCGACTGTGATTCTAACAACTCAGGATCGAACCCAGCCACATAAACATTCCGCAGTTTAACAGCACAAAAATCTTACCTGTGATGTTCGCTCCACTAACAACGATGAGTGAGTTGACGGCTGGTAACCGCACACACGGTTAAATATGTGTCTATACCATGACTCATTGCCAAAATAAAATCTCCAGAACATTTCAAGGATGTGAACATCACGCTTGTTACTTGATATATTTGCTCCTTAACATCCTATTAATATCCTAGCGGTTGCTAATGCCCGCCCTTGGTAACCTCACATCCCAATGTTAGTAATTTGGTAATAATGACCCATGTAATTCTCTGAGATGTTTGTATTGAGTATGTAATACTCAGGATGTGGCTAGACGTAATATCACTTAAAGTACAAGCATAAGGTATTTTTAAACATCCCATGGACGATTCATGTCAAGTGGGAAAAGACGTGTATGTGTATGAAATTAAGAATAGGTGATTTTTTTGTTCTACAATTTACTGTATCTGAAAAGCTAGATTGATTGTAGTCTGATTCGTATAAATTGTCAGTTAGCACGTAAATTAATTTACAACTCTCCTGAGATCTTCATTGCTCAATATGTATGTCATTTTAATTAGTTTTGATTAATTATCGTCCTGATTTTGTCGTTTAATTAATTTTAACTGTATTGAATTTTCTTTTAATATCAAGTCATTCATTAATTTATAATAGAAATTAATACATGTTTGTTATACAATAAGATATTTAAAGAATATATTATTATTATATATATATATATATATATATATATATATATATATATATATATATATATATATATATATATATATATATATATATATATATATATATATATATAAGTGATGTTAGAACTACTATATTAACTGTGGTTGTAATGTTGAGCAGTCAGTATTTTATGTTATCTGCATGAGTTTGTTACAAATATTTATTTAAAAAGTGAAACTCCATTTGAAATATATTCCTTGGGGAATGCTTGCAAGGTATAAATCATTTTTAAAACCTTTTTGGGAACACGAAATAACTGTTATTCAGTCATTAATAATACATTTTTAGACGTCGAGTAGGGTTTGAATTTTGATTGACTCTTATTTTGTAATTATGTTCCTAGTGTACGGAGAATAATTATTGGATAATTTTTTTTATGTGCAGATCCATGGACGTTCGTTCCAGAAGGGCATATTCTAGTTTCCTGTTTGCAGCAAAGGTAGGTGCATTTCTTTATAACCATTTTATGAATATGTCGTTCGTTCATCAGGTTTTTATCAAAATCTGCTATATTTTTTCTATTTTTATTCAAGATACACAAGTGCCGTAGCGTATTTAAATTTTGAACAGAGAAAGAAAGTACCTATATATTATGCTTGGCTGAATTACTTCAAAATTAAAAGATTCTTATACCATTCGATTCAAAATTTCAAAATAAAATTAAAAAGATTATTAAAAAAAAAAAGATTTAGATATGCCATAGTTTAGTTACAATTATTGTAAATACACAAACGAGAAATTGTAGGGAAACTGTCAAATAGATGAATTTTAAAATTATTTCAAATTAGAAAAGAAAATTGAAAGCATTCTCGCAAAAATTTCGTTTCAGGAGCCTGTCTACCTTATAAAATCTAGTGTAAAATGTATACTGACGTAGCGAGTGTTTTGCGGCCAGTACAAGAATGGCAAAATTTTATTTCAAAAAGTACCTACTATAGACTGAAAGGCTCTATAAACAGTTGTCGTTTTAAAATTTTATTAAAAGAATTGTACATTTTTATAAGAATACCGAAAAAATGTCAAATTTATGCAAACATTATATACAGTTATATCTCATGATAAAAATTAATTTCTTAAGTTTTGAAAAGGCACATGTGTAGATCCATTCTTTATCTATTAAATGTTTATAACGCATTATCTTGAAGTAAATAATAAATTGCCAGTTTATTGGGAACGAAAACACTTTTACAGTACCTACTTTTCAACTTCGAAATGACATAGCATAGCTAGGATACCGCAAAGGACGAGTTTCGGGCTGGTTTCGTGTAGCCGTAGTAGTGGGGAAGGGAATAGAAAAAAGTAAATTCAAGAGTATTCTAGGAAAAAAAGTAGAGGGGACTGCTTAAGATTGAAAGATAAATTTTCGTGTACGCGAAATAATAAGAGATGGTATGGTATTTCAAATTGGTAAACAATATTAATCGAGCGGACATAGAATATCAACAAATTTTTTTACAGAAACCGCTTCGCTACCTTGGAATAGTGTATAAGTCCAGCTCGGTTTTTCTCTTGACTCAGTTGCGTTTAGTCGAGTAATAAGTTGGCGAATTGTGACTCAGCTCTGTGTAGAACATAGTCATATTCTTTCTCTTCTTTACCGGTCTTTACTAGACACAATGATAACTCCAAATACGAACAATAAAAAAACACCGTATTAGAAACGTAAATATATATTTATTATATCCCTCTTATTTTACAAAACTTGAATGTGTGAAACAACAATACGAAAATAGATATGTCTGTGTTTCGCTGGCGGCATTGGTGGTGTTGTCGGTGGCGGTATTCCCGTCTCTGTCTGTCACATAGTGCGTCTGTGTCCGGGGGCGGATCCGGGCGGGGGGAAGCCGCTCGCTGCCCCTCCGCCGCCCTTTCCCCCCACCGAGTGCACCCGGCGTCGCTGGGTGGCCGAGGAAGTGGGGACCTCTGAATGGCGTCTGAAACAAAAGTCGTCATTAGTTAATGGAGGGAATAGTGTCTATTTGATCTGTGGTAGGCTACAGCACAGTTTTTGCTTTGTTTTACATACTGGATGGTGTCTGAAAAGTTGGCTATCGATTGTTTCTTGTTCAAGCTTTTTATACGTTGAATTCAGGGAGTTAGAACTATAGGTCCCCCAAGGATTTAAAGTGGCTACAACAAAATTGTTTAAAAGAAATTTAGTTTCCAATTGAGTTGTTAAATTGATGTGTCCCTTTGCTGCGCTCACTTGTGATATTCAAATCGGCAAAATAAAGCAAACTACTCTTATAAGATGAAACTATAAATTTTGAAGAGTTTATTCTTTGAATATTTACTGACAGACATTTTAATAGAGTAGGGCTCAATTTTCATAATCATTCCTTCGTTATTAATAATAGATGATAATATATCATTTAATTCTTTTTTAATTTCAATGAATTAGCTCATAATGAACTAAACAATATTTGACGCAATTACCGAGCAATGTACATAGCAAAAGCATACTGAATTGCATACGCAATAATAATTTATTACTTTTAATTTTACTTTAGTTACAACATTATCGGATCATTGAAGATTCAATTTAGCAGCGCCGTTATTTGACAGGTAATACACTCTGATTATTTTTCTTAGAATGAAAGAATCCATGTGTGAACATCGATTTACAACAACGACCGTAACATTATGAGAATGTTGCTGGAATACGCAAAGAACATTTTTGCAAAACATGTCAAATTAATGAATTCAGATAACGTCAAATTATAATTATTAAAATTATTATTCCATATCAGGAATACTTCGGAATAACTGCAATATGTTACATTCTTATTAGTTAGTTTGTCATCGCCATTTCATCAGGCGATAATACGTTCTGAACTTGAATTATTTCCAAATGGGGGTATCCACAATTTTTGTAGTTTTTTATATTAGACCCGTATTTTTTCTTTTTATCAAAAAGATGTTAGTAAGCCAGGAAAAAAATCATAAAATTAAAAAAATAGGTGCCGCGAAAAACGATGCCGTGAGAACATACGTTAACCGCGCTGACAAGGACCGAATACAATACGTAAGGTCTTATCTTACTTCAACACAGGTCCGTCGTCCATTCCGTAAAGAAAAAGTTTTAATTTAGATTTAAAAATCTTAGAACTATTCGAATTTATAATGTCGTCAGGTAGTTTATTGAATTAAACCAATCCTGTTAGGAGAATCTCTAACTATTTTAATTCTTGAATTTGGAATACAATACCTGTGTTCAACGCGACTGAGGCGCTGCTTGATCTTGGCCTGGCTGGCGCCGAACTCTGCCATGAGCCTGGCGAGGCGGGTCTGCAGGCCTCTTGACGCAGCCCTCCAGGCGGCGCACCGTCTCCTCCATGGAGTGCTGGCTGTCGCGCGCGCTGCGGAACACTTCCTCGTCCAGGAGGCCGTCCTTGCGCAGCAACTGGCAGCCGCGCTCTGTGAGTGTCGCGCGCGCCTCCGGGTAGTCCGCCAGCGTCACCCACAGGTCGTCCAGGGTGGCCACAGCACTGTGCTGCCGTCGTCTGCTACCACCTGAAATTAGGGTGGAATGATTTTTTCCAATACCTGCCCGCCGAAAGTGCCACCTTTCGTGCCGGTTTTGCGGGTCGAGTCTCAAAGTAGTGACGTAGCGTGACTCAATATGCAGCGGCCCAGCAGAACAATGGGAGAGTAAACTATACAGCTGCGCTGCCCGGGCACATAACCATAAGCGCGCTGGTAAGTCGGTCGGAGAGCTAGCCCAGCCGGATCCACGGAAATTATTCTACCAACGGGGTGCCACACCCAAATGCGAGGGTACCAATAGAACCGGAATTTTATGAGGAATATTTCAGTAAATTTGTATTTTTATATTGGTACAATACGAAAATAAAAAACACCACATTAGAAACGTAAATATATATTTATTATATCCCTCTTATTTTACAAAACTTGAATGTGTGAAACAACAATACGAAAATAGATATGTCTGTGTTTCGCTGGCGGCGTTGGTGGTGTTGTCGGTGGCGGTATTCCCGTCTCTGTCTGTCACATAGTGCGTCTGTGTCCGGGGGCGGAGCCGGGCGGGGGGAAGCCGCCCGCCGCCGCTCCACCGCCCTTTCCCCCCACCGAGTGCACCCGGCGGCGCTGGGTGGCCGAGGAAGTGGGGACCTCTGAATGGCGTCTGAAACAAAATAGTCGTCATTAGTTAATGGAGGGAATAATTCTCAAATTCCCCCCACCTGTGTTCAACGCGACTGAGGCGCTGCTTGATCTTGGCCTGGCTAGCGCCGAACTCGGCCATCAGGCGTGCGAGGCGGGTCTGCAGGCTCTTGACGCAGCCCTCCAGGCGGCGCACCGTCTCCTCCATGGAGTGCTGGCTGTCGCGCGCGCTGCGGAACACTTCCTCGTCCAGGAGGCCGTCCTTGCGCAGCAACTGGCAGCCGCGCTCTGTGAGCGTCGCGCGCGCCTCCGGGTAGTCCGCCAGCGCCACCCACAGGTCGTCCTTGGCCAGGCAGAACAGGTCGGAGTAGCCCAGCGACCGCACGTTCGCTGTGCGGCGGTTGCCTGTGCGGTTGCCGGCTATGTCGAGGACTGACACCTCGCCGAACACGCTGCCCGCGCCAAGAGTGGCCAGCACTGTGGTGCCGTCGTCTGCTACCACCTGGAATTGAGGTGGAATGTCTTTAAATGATGATTAAATGATTTCAAGAATGAGTTTTTAGGACAGGGGAGCGGTAGTACAGAGCTGGGCATTACTTTAAGTAAAATTGCTTTAAGTACTGATTTTGCAAGTATTGTCCTTCAAGTAAAGTACTTCAAATACTTTTTAAATTTGGTATTTGTACTTGGTACTTGCACTGCTTCAACAATTTACTTGATACTTATTTAAATATATTCGTACTTCAAGTACTTTATGAGTACTTGAAGTAAAAAAATATTTACTTCAAGTAATTTTAATACTTGAAGTATTTAAAATATTTGAATTAAAGTTACTTGAACAATTTACTTAGTACTTGCTTAAGCATATTTAGTACAAGTATTTTTGTAGTACTTGAAGTACCTATTCAAAGTATTTGAATTAACTTGGTCAGTCATTCGTTGGTTGCTTGTGCCTTCGTAATTCGTATGCTTACTTCTTTTCTTGCTTTATTGACAACCAAGACTTGTTACAGAATTTGTGATCGTGATTCGTGAATAATTTGGCTCTTGGTTCCTGTCTTTCTGTATAGTGTTTACTAATAATATACTAGTACTTGGTACTTGATGCCTCATGATATTAATTTTTTACTTACAGCTTTTCAAGTACTGTGTAAAATACCTAATTTTACTTGGTATTTAATAATTCAATATATTAATTTTTACTTGCAGCTTTAAAAGTAATTACTTATTGTACTTTTCCAAACTCGAATGAGTTTAAATAATAATTTAAATAACAATAAAAAATATGTCACTGCATCTATAACTTGATTATTTGAGTATTTGACATAAAAATATGAAAACAAATATACTCATTTAAAATAATAAGGAATCTATTACTGAATTTTATAAAATCTTGTTTACAACTCGTCAGGAAAAGTGTGTTTTCCCATTCACGGCGTGTTTTTGATCTCGATTTCGTCTCGATCAAGAATCTCACGTCTGTAATGCGGAAAAATTTCATTTTTCTAAACTCGTACAAATATCTATTGTGGGATTCAGTCAATTTCTTTGTTTTCCGACTCCCGACTCTCAATACTTCTATAGATTTCTGGATTTTCTAAAGAATTAAATATTTGGTGCAACAGAATTCCTGAATTTTTGAAAAAAAATTTTTCGAAATTACTAAAGAAAAATTATGGAATTAATTACACAATTTCTAGACTTCCTAAATAATTTCAAAAATTATATAAGTAGGTATTTCAAAATATATCTGCATTAGACTTGGTCTATTTGTTTGAGATCTGAACGACCACCTTACTATACTATTATGAATCAGAAATTCTAAAATTAGGTACTGACGCCTACAGTTTTATATTAATAATAATCTAACGTTTATAATAAAATGTGCTCTATTTGAAATATGTTTTTCAAAGTGCCAACTTATACCGTTCACAAAATTAAGTCACCTATACACACTTGTACAAATTTCAAGTTAATTTTAGAAATACCACAAGTGTAATAATATAAAATTTGTCGATACGGTGATTGGTTTTATATTTACCTGAAGTTGTCCCCGTTTGACTATGTACATTTCTTTTCCGACATCGCCTTTCCTGCAGATGAAATCACCAGGAGAAAACACCTACAAGCAAACAAACAGTCAAACAAATTACACATTTAATTATAAAATGTTCATTTCACCACAGTTAACACTTTATTTTTATTGGCAGTTTGCGCACAGTATTCGAATCGCATTACATTAATTTCATTTGCGCTACAAGTTATTCCATTTGCGTCAGGTACATTTTATTCCGAATTGCGTTACGAATTGCTAAAAGCAGTTCTAATCCAACAGATACCAAATGAAAATAAAAGACACACAATTTAAGATGAGTTTGAAGTATTACATAAAGGTCTTTATTTTGTACATTCCTTCCCACTTGACAACATAAAATCCCCAGAACATTTCAAGAATGTGAACATCCCGGCTTGTCACTTGCTATATTTGCCCATTTACATCCTAATAATATCTTTGCGATTGCTAATGTCCGCCCTTGGTAACATTATCTATGTTACATCCCAATGTTGTAACTTGGTAATAATATCCCATGTAATTCTCTGAGATGTTTGTATTGAGTATGTAATTTTTGATCGTACTCAGGATGTGGCTAGGATAGACTTACGTAACATCACTTAAAGTACAAGAATAAGATATTTTTAAACATCCCATGGACGATTCATGTCAAGTGGGTTATTTCCTTTAAATAAACTGTTCAATTCAGCACTAAAGTCAGAATTTCCTCAGCAGAACATGTCTAATTAATAACAGAATTTAACGCAATACTTACTCAAGTGGATGTGATATTTTATGAAGGAAATTTGTTTGTGGAACCACGGAATACGGCAATTATTTTGGAGTGATTACGAATTTGTCTTTGTGTATTCTGATGATTAAACACGGAATGTTCAACGCAACTTGCAAAGGAGATGAACCAATAGAAATAAGACGAAATATTATACCTCCATTCCGCTAGCGGTACCAACTCACAAAAAAATTTAAAAACCTATGGAAAATTATAGGCTAATTAAATACCTCAACCCCCAATTTTAGGCTCTTTAATTTTTTTTGCAATAAAAAGTTCCGCTAGCGGAAGGAATGCCAGCGGAACTTACGGTAATAACAACATAAACTTACTGGAACTTAGTTGATAATTAAAGGCTATTTATAGGCTTCACAATTTGACGTCTCACTATCCCAGTTGGACCTTGTTAGTCCAGTCAATGAGTGCTCAAAAGAGGGGTGTAGAGTGCATGGAATATGCGATAATTTTTGACTTCAGGAATTTGTTAGGAGTAGTTAGTAGGTAAACATACTAAAAGTCCCCACCCATGGGAGGTGAGCTAAAGGAGGGAGGGGGGTTGAAAGGTCCCATTTTTTGGTTTTTCGCTTATATCTCGGAAACGGTACATGTAGGAAAAAATGTTTCAAATAAAAATGAAAGCTAATTAAATTTCCTATAAAATTGTCTATATACATATTTGTCGAATTCCTAACGGTTTCCGAGATATACGTTATTGAAAATCGATAATTTTCGTAAAAATAATTTTTAACCATTCTTTTTGTCGAATATTATCTCTCTTCAAATTTCAGCTCATCAAAGATCATTAGAAGTATTAGTTATAATGACTCGTACAGAAAAAAGTCCTAGGAATCCAATGCTGGAAACCGGAAGTCGATATCTTAATTCGTTCAGAAATTAGAGTAGATTAAATACAAGAATTTGAAAAAAATACTAAAACTCATTTATTTTCTTTGTTTAAATTGTGGCTAAATAGGGCCTCCACAAGTTTATAAAATTATATTCTTAATAGAAAAAAGTCTGCAGAATCGAATGCTTCAAACCGGAAATCGATATTCTTATCTGCTAAAAAGTTACGTTCGTTTTTGTGAGAAAACATACGGTACTGGCACTTTCCCCTTCCTCTCTCCCCACCGCCACTGCTAAACCCGTCAATATGGTTTCGAAGACTTTTTACCACATTTAGAGCCAAGGCTAATGAACAATTTGGAGCATTCAAACCTTTATTTTTTTTTAATTTCCGGCTTTGGAGCTAATATTACTGTACTATTTGCTCGTTGGCTGTCAATTGAGCGTACATTTATTATTCTATAACTTTTGATTGGTTGAAGATAAAGTGTCAAAATATCAAATTGAAAGAAATTTAATGTTCTATAACTTAGTTTCAGACAATTTTTCTGAGAAACGATCATGAGAGGCACTAGAAGCAAATGTTCGACAAAAAAAGTGGATAAAAATTATTTTTACGAAAATTATCGATTTTCAATAACGTATATCTCGGAAACCGTTAGGAATTCGACAAATATGTATATGGACAATTTTATAGGAAATTTAATTAGCTTTCATTTTTATTTGTAACATTTTTTCCTACATGCACCGTTTCCGAGATATAAGCGAAAAACAAAAAAATGGAACCTTTCAACCTCCCTCCCTCCTTTAGCTCACCTCCCATGGGTGGGGACTTTTAGTATGTTTACCTACTAACTACTCCTAACAAATTCCTGAAGTCAAAAATTATCGCATATTCCATGCACTCTACAATATATTCATTGACTGGACTATGTCCCCGACTAACGGCTCACTGTAGTCCCAAAGGCGCGCGCAGCGCAAGTTTGAGCGCGGAGCGCGCAGTCCTCGAGTTATTTTTTAAAGTGCGCCGCAGGCTAACCTAAAAACATGGTTGTACCAAAATCATTGTTTCAGTTTTCGTTGTTGGTACTCCATGTAATCTCGGCTACTTCCCCTCAAAAAGTATCTTAAATATTTATTTAAGACATTGTCCTATATTAAGTTTATATATACCATTCTGGAGCCTATAAATAGCCTTTAATTATCAACTAAGTTCCAATAAGTTTTTGTTGTTACTACCGTAAGTTCCGCTGGCATTCCTTCCGCTAGCGGAACTTTTTATTGCAAAAAAATTAAAGAGCCTAAAATTGGGGAATGAGGCATTTAATTAGCCTATTATTTTCCATATTTTTAAAATTATTTTTTGTGAGTTGGTACCGCTAGCGGAAGGGAGGTAAATATTATCACATTTCATAGTAAACTTTTGTGTTACAATTTATATCTCTAATCAAATGTTGATTTAAAATGTTGGGCATCCCTGCATCACTTCATTTTTAAAGGTAAACAAGGCCTGCTCTTGTGTTTGCAAAATTTGATTTGAATATTTGTGTAAACAAATCGTTTAAATTTAGAATAACGGAATAAGCGGACCAGAGATTTTGAATGCTAAGTAAACGGCTAATCAGGATTCAGAGTTATTTTGGAATTTATTGATTCAACTAATCAAACACTAAGGGAATTCACTATGAATATAAATATATTCATATCGCAATATTAAGCTAAGTTTCCATGCATACGTTTCATCCGTTCCGTTTTATACGTCGCTGCAAACTTGACGTCGTATGAAATTTAGACTGTTAACATGTGTCCGTTGCGTTCCATCCGTTTTGTTGTTTTGATTGGTACTTCTATTCACTGCTGTTATGACATAATATTAATTACGATTTTATAAACTTACGAAGCTAATCATGTTGCTTAGGTAAACCAAACAACCGTATGAAACCACTTGCTAACTGTCAAACTGACATCAAAGCATCCGTTTTCAAGGTCGCGCTGCAACGAGTAGAGAGTAGACGAACTCTGTCCGTCGCTGCATTTACCAACGCGCCAATTTTTCATAATTTCAACTAGCCAATCACAACTTGCGACGGATAGAACGGAACGGATGAAACGCATGCATGGAAACTAGGCTTTACACGTAGAATTCCAAAGAACATCGCATGACACAAATAACAGCCAATGAATGAATTTATTACAATAATAGTAACCATGGTTATATAAAAATTTACTCGGCAATTTTTTACTAGTAGCTTGAGTAACTTAACTGAAATTAACAAGCGGAAACTTTACCGTCATTTATGTCACTTCGACATTAAATTAAAAATTGGTTAAATTGTTATTTTTAGTATAAATAAGCAATTAATAAGGTAAATAATACATATTTATTAATGTCAAATACAAATTTAGTAAATATTTCAAGTTTCCGGTATGAATCGTTCGGAAATAAAGTATCGAACTCGAACAAATCTCGGACAGAACTTGAACTAGAAAACAAGCATAAATCTAGACGAAAAAATTATATATAATTGGATTTTTCGTGGTATGGACATTATTGAAACTTATTAAATCCTTTATATTAACTTCATCATCTTGTCTACGTATACGTACGGCAAAAAAATAAAAGTAAAAAATGACCCACTTCCCGGGATCTTATCGAGCTGAAACTTTTGTCACCTAACAATGCACTTTGGTAAAATTTCAGATTCTCCGCCATCTTGAAACGAAATGGCGGCTAGCTATCTCAAAATGTACTGCACCGATTGCGATCAAATTTGGTACAGTAATAGCCAAGGATCTAACTTATGGTATAGATATATTAAAATGCCAGTCCGCTATCTTGATACAAAATGGCGGACAGATATCTTAAAATGTACTGTAACTATTGCGTTCAAATTTGGTACAGTAATAGCTAAGAATCTGTCTTGAAACATAGGTATATTAAAATGTTAGTCCGCCATCTTGAAACAAAATGGCAGCTAGCTATCTCAAAATGTACTGCACCAATCTGGTTCAAAAACAAAAATTTAAATAAATATCGATCGAGTCTCATCTACTATAAAGGATTTATAGTGAAAAACTTTGTTTTTATGGGTTCATATTTTTGTAGATATCTCCAAACCTCATTCTATAAGAGTACAGGACGCGAGGGGTTGATCAAATCTCTAATAATTTATCTCTTCCTAGCACCACTATATAATATTAACACTAACATTGCAACTAAAACTAGAATATCTAATGTTGTGTGCAGCACTATAAAGTCCACTAAGCTCTAAACCAAGTAATTAAACGTCTCGCACAGCACACTCTCCCCCGTGCCACACATCAAATTATACTTAATCCGCACACAGTCAAACTTACACATAAGTTTTAACTGTAACAATTTAAGCTCCTACCTCGAGGAAATGAAAGTAGTTCATAAGAAATAAATAATCAATTTCAACGTATCTGAAGAGAACAGTCGTGTCATTGGATTGATAATTCGCTTTTTAATAATTCTAATTTAAATGAATGTCGTTCTATTAAGGTGGCAAATCACTGTACATTTTTTTTCATAAGAATAAACAATGAGTAATCTTCTATAATATTGAACTTTTTCCATCGAACACAATACTGCAATTTTACATTACCTACATTACATTAAATAAATAATGAAAACAGCAACAAAAGAAATGGATTTATTTCTATTTCTAGTCAAATTATGATAAGAATTGGACCACGAAAGTACCTAGGTAAATATGTTTTTTCTACTCCCATGCTTGGTTTCCGACTTCAAACAGCATACTTTTTGGAGGATAGCATATTAACCCTATGACAACAAAGAAAAGCGGGTATTAAAAAATGACATTTTTCTACTTGCACAATTTTTTTTCCTGATTTACTAATGCATGCCCTTTTATGAAAAGAAACTTAAACACATTTGAAGTCTTAAAAATTATAGACATGCGATTCGCAGGACTCAAACGATCACGTGATCTTGTAATAAAAATATATGATTTTCCGCGTTTCCATGCAACATGCCGATGAAAAGAATTAATATTTGTGTCATAAAACACCTATAATCAAATTGGCCCAAGGGTGGAATATTTCGGAAAAGTTTTTTGCAAGTGGAATGCAATTTTCTATATAAGACCGAAAAGCGTGCAAGGGTTTAATACCCGTTTTTCTATGTTGTCATAAGGTCAATATGCTATACTCCAAAATGCATGCTGTATGAAATATTTTCATTTTCTGTTATTTCTTTATCGAAATCTATAAGTTGCTTTGCTCCCCAGTTTTTATGGAATTTTTTAAAAATAAATTAGCTCTCTTCCATTTGGTTCCCCGTCCTATCATTCATTGCGTATATTATCTAATTATTGGAGACCATCACCTGTCATGAGCATAATAGCATAGTTTTATTCCAGCCATTTCTAAATGGCGGAGAAATTTCTTCAAGATATTTACTAATAAAAATCCATTGAAAATAAAACATGACAAACTATGAAAATCAATTTTTACCAACTTGAAAAGAAGAGAAAAAGTTCGTCTTGTCATTTTACCTAGGGGAAATTAATTAAAATTGATTTTCATAGTTTGCCAGGTTTAATTTTTAACGGATTTTTATGACTAAATATTTTAAAGGAAATTCTCCGCCATTTTAAAATGACTGGAGTAAAACTATCATATTACGGTATTTTATGTACCTACATTCCAAAAAAAATTTGACATTACCGATTCCCTATGCTAGATTAAAAGTGACACAATGTTTTTATTGTGCTCATCTTACGAGCCCTTTTGTCTAGTTTAACTGTGCTTATAAACATGTTCTGTATCTCTTGAAATAAACAAAATATTCCTAGAGTTCATGCCAAATAGAAATGGGAATGTGATCCGATGCGCAGAAGACGCATTTGCGTTTGCTCCACCCTCCTTACTTCAACGGGCCAATGCTATTTCTTTGTACGCTGCTGGTGTGAGACAGAAGATGCGCGAGGAATGATTGACATTCCCATTTCTATTTGGCATGAACTTAAATGCCGGACTGTATATAAAAATCCCTCACCTGCAGTCTAAGCTTCAACACCAGCGCCTCAAGCAGCCCAGGCTCACAATCCTGAAAGATCCGCACCTTCCTCAAGGTATCCAGATGCACCCTAATAGCAATCTCAGCCTTGAGCTTATCCGGCAGGGCCCCCAGCACCCGCTCCTCATCAAGCGCCCCGCTCTCGGTCCACGTGTATGCGAACCAGCGTATCACCCTGGCTTCAAGCTCGCGGCCCACGCGCCTGAACGCCATGTACTGCTTGACCCCGTCCATCCGGTTCTGGAACTCCACGCGAGAGAGGTTCATGTTGCTGATCATGCTGCCGATGTTGCCCACGATGGTGGCGAAGATGAGCACGCCTGCTAGGAAGTCCGCGACCACGAAGAGGTACTCGGCGTCGTTTTCGGGTACGGGGGTCTCGCCTGCAAAGGAATAGTTTGTGAAGTATAATCAAATCAGGAACTCGAACCGCACAAGATAACGGTTCTCTATATGGTTTGGTTTTACCATTTTTCTCCTTAAACTGAACCGGTAACCGGTTTTCAAAAGAGCGGTTTAAGTTTTGGTTTCTGGTCAATGTTAAGGTGTTCGTCTAGCCTAACATTTTACAGCGTTACAGAAGTGTACGCCTCCCACGTTTACTTTAATTATAATTGAAATATATGATGCTTTTATCTATAAGTGTATTAACAAAGGATGTCTTAAAGCCTCTATATTTTTATTTTTAACGATTTAATATATCATTATTTGTTATTATTTTTTTCCGTCACTATAAATGGCAAGAAAAATTTTAAAAGCAAGAAGCATACACAGAGAAAAAGGTTTCTTTAAGTAAAATACAATATGCTTAATAACAAAGAAATTATTCTTTTAAATAGTGGCAAATAAATATGATTTTGATGGTAAGAAATATTTGTTTTGAATTTATATATTTGATTTAAATGATAGAAGTATTTGAAAGAAACATTTCATTATTACAATCAAATATTACCAGATATATTACCACCAAACTTAAAGTTATTTGAATTAAAGAAATCAATTGTTACACTCAAATATTTCAGATGTATTACAGTCAAACAAATTTTTTTTCAATTAAAACGAACATTTATTTCATGAAAATTAATATGTTTATTTAACTCTAACATGGTCTTATTTAACTCAAACATGTAATTCAGTCGGTTTAAAAAAATAAATTTGTTTACTTGAAAAAATTAATAATTTGGTTTAAACATAATTATTTATTTATTTCAAATACACTTATAAAATATATTTATATAATAAATACCTCCATATAATATAATAAACAATATAAAAAAAAGATTGAGGGTTTCCAGTGCGATTTTCCAATCCGTGATCGTCCCTTGGTGCGGTATTAAATGCGATAGCAAACTGATTTGTATTTACAGTCTTGTATCTAAATAAAAATGAAAAGTAATTTTAAAAACGTAATAACACCTAAAATATTTGAACTATATTACTTTCTGGCATATTCTCCTCTAATAACTGCATATAAATGTTCAGACGTTTGTCGGCATTTAAGTTCTGGCGACGTAAATCATAATTTAAAAAAAAAAGTTGTCCAATTGTTGAAAGTTAAAAGTCTATTCGGATATAATTCGTCCAAATCTAATTCAACCTGCAATATAAATTAATTATAACAAAATCCACTTTTATTCAAAATATTGGTTGGTCATCCTTAATTGAGAGTTAATACTAATAGTCTTACCAATGCGTGTCCGTTTTTTAGTTTAAGGCTTGGCCATTATTAATAAAATCGCTCACATTGGCTGCATTACTTGTCTTACGCAACATTAGCGTTTGTCTCCATTTTACGACAATTTCCTCTCATGGTTCACTGCGGGTGTCTAACCACTGTTTCATTTCTTTTGCATCACCTGAAATTTATAAACATTTATGTAATTAAACAATTTGAATATATAGTAATATATAATTTATTTTGAAATAATACCTGAAATTTCACTTGATACTGTATCTGATGAACTTGTTCCTGCTTCTCTCAACTTAGTTCGACTATTTCTGTATTTGTCTATTTAGCTTCCCTTTAGCCACTCCAGGTTTACCAAGTTTTGAGCAAATTTTTAGTACTGGTGCAATATAGTAAATTTCTTTCTTTTCGTTTGGAACATGTTCCGTAATTTTAGTTGCAATTATTTCAAATTGGCTATTGTTATAATGACTACAAAATGGATTTATAAAACAAAAATATTAAATATGAATAGACAAAGAACAATAAATAATTAGCTATTAAACTGAAATAAATATTTAATCAATAGATCAACCAAGTCTGATCGCGATTTTCTATCTAAAATATTCTAACTTATTAGTAACTCTCCAATGTCTATGATTTCAAATCGTAATAATTACTGTTAAAAAAAACGTATTTTGTATCAAAATCAAAATTATTATCATGCTACAGTGCATGCATTTAAAATTTATTAATTCTAAATAATTACTTTATGCATGTAATAAGAAATGTTTAAAAGTTTAGAATATAGAAATTTTAATCAGTTATCGTCTGCAACGGCTTAAAACAAGCAAATAAACTGTCCCGCAAACATAGCAATCACCATAATTCAAAATACTACTTCGATGTACGAGCACAAATGAAGAACGACCAATTTGATCTATTTACAAGAAGTTTTAGCCTATTTTTCCAACACCTACCATATTATTCATAGATACAAATAAACATTATAAGTAGGTGTTGTACAAAACACACTTCACATGCTTTACTACAATAATATTTTATTAATATTTACCTTTGTCCAATACACATTAAAACGAAGACAATACTGCGTGGTATCACTATAATAATATGTAATTCACTCGATTCATTGGAATGCTCGTGGCAGAACGCCGAACGCGGGATACACGCATGTTTTGCTACGAAGCGACCAATCAGCGATGTAAAAATAAGTCACATGTTCAGCTGTGAACGCGCGTGATTTGAAATCAAAGAAATATTTGTTTGGTACAAATAAATAGTATTCAAGTCAAATATTTAAAATCCTTTGAATGAAATAGAAATTTATTTGAATCAAATTGAATATTTTTTTGTTTTAATATAAAATATTATGTAAAATTAAATAAACTGATTTATTAAAACGGAAAAAATTCAAATTGTTTGGAATGAAACATTTATTTCTTTAAAACAAATGTAGTTATTATAGATTGAAATAAACTACATACTTAGCACAAAAAATTATATAGCGTTGAATCAAATATATAAGACAGTATTTCATTTGAAGAAACGTGTTATTGATTATAAAAGAAAGAAACATATTTATTTGAATCGAATAAGAATATATCTGAATCAAAGATATATACCAAACAAATTATTAGTTATTTCAGAAAAACATATTTCTTTATAAATAAATCAGAATTGTTTGACTAGAGTAACATTTATTTGCATTAAAGAAATATTCCTTAAAGAAATATATTTCTTACACTGAAACAAACCTTTTTCTCTGTGTATAGCTAAGCTTCCTTTATCGAATAATTTTTGTTGTACTTAATTTCTTTAAAAAATACAGAAGTTATTATGGGAATCTGGAGCCATGTTTACAGTATTTTTCAACTTCAAAATGACATTGCATAGCTAGGATGCGGGAAAGTACTTGTTTCGGGCAGCCGTAGTAGTGAAGAGAGTAATGTAACAAAGTTGATTTGTTAGTAATTTTCCGTAATCGAAATTATTGCTAAGTTGTGTTTTGTTAAGTTATTCACCTTTTGACCACGCGCGGTTGTTACACGTGCCTTGCGTTTCAGCGAAATTATTGCGATCTTGCATTTAGTATTAGAATATACTTAGGATGTAAGGAAGTAGTTAGTAGTTAGTTAATGATCGAACGGGTAGTTAGTCAGTCATCAACCGATAGAGTAGTCAATCATTAACCGATCAAGAATGTAGTCATCAAGGAGCGATCGAGTTAGTTAGTAGAATGAACGAGTGAGGAGAAGAACTTCGTAAGTGTCTATCCTCACGATAGATATAATTTGTTAATCGTTTTGTATGTCAAATTATTTGTAATATTTATAATTTTACTTTTTATTATTCATAATAATAAATATATTTTGTTTTCATGTCTTATTTTACTTATTAAACATTTCCAGCACGTCAACAATCGGATTGTTAAGATTCGAGAATCAGAAACAACCCGATTTGTTACAGTAAAATAGAAAAAAAAGTAATATCGAGAGTATTCTAGGAATTCGAAAAAAAGTAGACGAGCCTCTTAACATGAGCAAGAACAAGATTTCTTGTTATAATTACTATAATTTTAATCATTCTGAAACTGGAGTAGGTACATGAAAATAAAATGCAAACGTACTACTTTAATTAATATAATAAACAAAAATTAAATTAATTAAATTATTTATTTACATAAAAATAAAAATCTGATGTGGAAACCACATGACTTCCTTGTACGCCTATTAAACTGTTTATACTTTTCTTAATAACTAAAATGTAGAATAATATAAAAATATAATAACCGTATTTGATAATACTAAATTATAATACTAAAAAATACCTAGAGTAAAGTGCTCTTTTGGCACGGACTATCGCAACCAAAAATATGAGGTGATTAACTAGATGCAACATAAGTCTCAAATACAAAATTTTTATTAATTGAAGCCCCTCTTTTGGTCATTTTTTATGTATAACATTTTTCTCTAAAGTCATTAGTTCGCCCAAAAAAGCACTTGTTATTTTAAAGGAAACAGCCTGTATTGTGCTAAATAATTTATTTATTCAAATTTTTAAGCAATGTACTACTTCCAGTTTGGTGATTGCTTCCAAAATATAACTTGGTTAAGATTTATATTAAATCGTTAAATATAAAATGCATTTAAAATTTGTACCCTACATAATTTTTTAAAGAAAATATGTAGTTTGATACGAGGAATCCAGTGGTGTACTTTAAAAAATACAAAATTTTTTGTATCTTGATTTGTAGTAGTAGTAAAAAGAGTAGAGTATGGCGGGAGGTCTTGTGCTGGTCACATCAGATTTTTTAAACATTTTGTAGAATTTTTGTAAGAAACACTTTTTAAATCCTTGTTGTTGACTAGCTACTGAATACAAGTTTACGGTTCAAGATTCTTCTTCTTGCTTCCTCTCGATCTTTTTAGGAACCCGGAGAACTTTTATAGCTCCCATTTTATTTACATACAATTTCTTGAAATAACAAAGAAAATGTAAAAACACTGTATTACATTTTAAGTTTAAAAACATCCTTCTTTACTAACAAAAACACTCAGTCCAGAACAATGAACGGGAGGAAACAAATTTTTATTCTTTATAACAAAAATATTTTATAATTTTTAATAAATCTTTAAAAAATTACTTGATAAAATAAAAGCCCCAGAACATTTCAAGAATGTATACATCCCGCTTGTTACTTGCTATATTTTTCTATTAACATCCTATTAATATCCTAGCGATTGCGAATGTCCGCCCTAAGTAACATTATCTATGTAACATTCCAATGTTAGTAATTTGGTAATAATATCCAAATTATGTGTCCCATGTAATTCTTGAGATGTTTGTATTGAGTACGTAATTTTTAGTCGTACTCAGGATGTGGCTAGGATAGATTTACGGAATATCACTTAAGGTACAAAAATAATATATTTTAAACCATCCCATGGACGATTCATGTCAAGTGGGTATCTATACATGCATTTCTACTGTCCGTGCAACCAGAGTTGACCGGAGCGGGAACACAGCTGAGTCAAAATTCGACAATTTATTACTTGACGCAACTGAGTCAAGAGAAAAACCGAGCTGGACGACTTCTTTATACACTATTTCAAGGTAGCGAATAAAGGTAACCAATTTAAAATTTCTAAGGTCGGCCAACTCTTATTTCACATAGTTACGATGCATCAGAGAAATACCTTTGTTCAATCAAGCTAAGGCTGCCATACCCAAGTTGGGTGTGTATTTTTCAATGTATTATACCCAAAAAAAAATTGCTGATAATCTATGTCCGTTTGATAAATATTGTTTGCCAATTTAAAATTCCTAAGCCCGACCAACTCTTATTTCGCGTAGTTGCGGTACATGAAAGAAATAACTTTGTTCAATCAAGCTAAGACTGCCACCCAAGCTGGGTGTGTATTATTTTATTATATCAAAAAAGCGTAAGACTTACGACCTGTCTTGTTACCAATTTTAAAACTTTACCTCTGCCTCGCCGACAACTTAGCGAATATTTCTTTGCTACTTCATTTCAATTTTGACAAGAGAATCGATCCCGTAGGAATGTATTACATACACACAGACAGACAGAAACAGCACACATTCAACCTTCAACCGCGCACACACACAAACACACGCACACGAAGAAAGGTAGAGACAGAAATGCGAAATGTTGTACACTAAAGTCAAGACGAAATTTGACTACGCATGCCAAAGCTGATAAGACGAAGAAGTAATCGTTGAAAAGCCTTAAGAGTGATGATAAGGAAGATATTATCTGGGATATTTTGGTGAATCATTTATAATCAAGATGATTAGCAGGTATATTTCAAAATTTAATGTTTTGGCGTTAGGGTACGACATTAATATTATCTAATTTGAAGCAATTCTTGATTCATTCGCTCACAAAAAAGTTTAATACACAAACCACGAAGTATAATATAAACACCCGTATCTAAGCTATAGTGTAAATTCGTGACATTTCTGTTTACCCTGTACCCCCTACTGGGCCCGTGCATTACCATCGTTACCGTTGTTTATCGTCATAGAATGCATGTTCCGAGCTGGCCCGTATTTTCTGTCTCTCTGTAAAAGGTAAACAGAAAGGCCACTCTTCGTCTGCCCGAGTGTCCACTCCTGTCATAGATTATGGCCGTTTTACACTACGCTAAATATTGTACAAGAAATTGCGCTAGAAATTGAACAATATCTTGAGCAATAAATTGCTTTGTTTTTAATGAACTCTGTTTTATACTGAGACAATTTTATATACCTACCTACAATATTTAGTTTGTGATTCTGCACAGTTATAATAATTTGACAGCCGCGCGTATCTATTTTTTCAGACAATTTACGAAGCAATACAATATTTCACACAATTTTCTGTATGATACTACACAATTTAGATTGTTTCAAATATTGAATAATATCTTGTTCAAGATTTAATGTAATGTAAAACGGGCTTTATACTTCGCAAATTGTTTCGAATGTGTGATTACAATTTATTAAAATAGGTACTATACTGAGCCTACAGCTTTGTTCACACATGAATTCTTTGAGGATTCTTTCAAGCTTCTGAATTCTGAAAAAAGTTTTCTGCTTTGAAGCTATCAATAATTAGAAATTTTTCTTTTCCAAAAGACTCATTGAAGATTCCATTTAGCGACGCTGCTATTTGACAGGTAATTATCACCAGGAATTTTTTTTAAATTCACAAGAAAGAATCTTCAAAGAATCCTTGTGTGAACTACATTGAATTATGAATTCATTTTATAAGATAAAGACTAGAGACTGCTGTCGGAGGCTGTTGTTTCAATGTGTATGATGTCAAATTATTCTATTTTAGAGATTTATATAGACTCCAAACTATTATGTTTGTATATGCTATAAGCTGCCTATATAAAGTTATTGTAACCAGAAACCATACTGTATTTTTTAAAAAGTAAGATATTAGTATAAAATAAAAACAAATGAGGACCTGCTGCAAAACAGAGCTAAGTTCACTTTTAGCGAAATTAACTTTATAAATATAAAAAAAAATTAAACAAAGCTCTTTCGTTTGATGTAAGAACGATGTAAATCCTTGATTTATTACAGTAGATAATAACAGGAAAACGAACTTGCATGCTTGATGGAAAAAAGAGAAAAATCTGGACTCAACTAAAATTTGTAAATGTAGTTATAACTACAATGTACCCTTATTGTATACTTGTTGCGAAATGAAAATAAGACCAAGATTCGTAAAACTTTTTTTTTCATTTATCTCAAAACTGAAAATTTCGACTCACTATCTCCTTTTTTCAGCAGAATCTTCTAATAGACTTTGCAGAGTAGAACAAATCTTAGTGCTGTATAAAGCCCGTTTTACATTACACTAAATCTTGAACAAGATATTGTTCAATTTTTGAAATTCTAAATTGTGTAGTGTCATACAGAAAATTGTGTGAAATAGCGCATTGCTTCGTAAATTGTCTGAAAAAAATAGATAAGTGCGGCTGCCAAATTATTATTATATGCGACCTGCGCAGAATCACAAACTAAATATTGTACGTAGGTATATAAAATTGTCTCAGTATAAAACAGAGTTTAGCGTAGTGTAAAATGGAATACATCATTGAAAGACAATGTTTGAACCCGGGACCTTTACCTTGCCGGGGTAACGTTCTAACTACAGCTACACTGGTCCTGTTCAAATCTCGGCGCTGTGCTGTATGTTTAGAATCACTGTTTAGAATCACAAGGATCGCGAAGGTTCAAGGTCAATACCCTTGCAAGAAAATGGAAAACTCCGTGCGTTATGAGATGTTTTGTTTTTAATATTTATCTGCTATGCCTATACGGTCTCGTCCTGCAAAATTGGATTTTCTGTTTCCTCTCTCTCCGGAAGTCATCTACAGAAAAAGTAGTGTCCTAGGAATACTCCGTTCAGAAATAAAAAAGGACATCAAGACCGGAGCTTTAAAATTCAAATTCATTCCTGGCAGAAGTCAATATTTTATTATTTACATACGAAGTACATTTAATATGCATGTAGCTATAGTTTGAGATGAAATCAGTCTGATAAAGGACATCCTGAAACAGTACGATGTAAGATTTCAGCGCCGCCCATTTTGTCATATTCAGCAATAATAACTGAACTTACGTTACAATAACAGTGTTGAGTGGAACGAGCATCGCTTTGCTATATGCATGTCGTGACTCGAAACAATATATATTTTTGAAAGACAAATGTGATTAGACAATGAAAGTACGACAAAAATAAATATATACGCCGTTTGATCATTTTTTCATGGTACAGAACCATCTCACAAACTGTATGTGTATATTCCTTGACTATTTAACGTTATGCCCTGTTCATACACGGATTCATTAAGGCCGGAATGTAGCTGTCTATGATTTCGTCGAGAAAAGATATACATACAGATTTAAGCTAAGTTTACATGTACCGTTGGCACCGGCAAACGTCGTGGCCGTTGACGCCGTTCTATTAATTGATTCGTTGACAACCAACTAAATGACAGCTGTCAAACTGCGTCATTGATTGCTAACGAATCAAATCACAGAACGGCGTTAACGGCAAACGTTTTTACGGTGTCAACGGTACATGTGTGGGAGACTTTACAAAGGCAGCAATGTGGAACGTGCTCTAAAAGTGGGATCGTATTTGTATTATATTGTATTTATTAGATAAAAGAAATAATCAAACGTATTATTTACATACTGTATAACATGTTACCTACAGTGCGACTTTTGGCAAAAGAAAAACTACGGGTCAAATATTTTAATGTATAGATTAACAAATAAACAACAAAAAATCATGATCCTCATTGCCTTCAATAAGTCTTGATAGCTTCAAAATAGTGAATTATTAACTAAGGTAACAAAATTTAATTTTCAACTACATATTTTTTATTTTATTGTGTATTTTAAAGAGTAAAGAATAGATTGAAATCTTACCGATGGTGGTAAGGGTGAGCGTAGACCAGTAGAAACTGTAGATGTATTGTCTAGTGAGGGATGCATTCTTAGGCCCGTCTAAATTGTAGACCCAGTTGTCTGAGCCGAATCCGATCGCGTAGCTGATAGCGAAATACAGACACGCGTTCCAATGGATCAGCACCAGGATCACCAACAGCACCTGGAACAAACAAAAAATCCCCACAATCAAAATAGAGAACATTGGAGGAGACTGTGATATTAAAGTCTTATATGAAATCATAATCGAGGGGTAAACACTCATACATTCTGTGTGATCTTATAAAAATTTTAATATTTTGCAAAATACTAGTCATGAATCGTCCATGGGATGTTTAAAAATATCTTATTCTTGTACTGTAAGTGATATTACGTCTAGCCACATCCTGAGTATTACATACTCAACACAAACATCTCAGAGAATTACATGGGACACATAATTGTGATATTATTACCAAATTACTAACACTGGGATGTTACAAGGGCAGACATTAGCAACCGCTAGGATATTAATAGGATGTTAATAGGCAAATATAGCAAGTAACAAGCCGAGATGTTCATATTCTTGAAATGTTCTGGGGATTTTATTTTGTCAAGTGGGATATAATTTATCTTTCGGTTACTGTTTACTAATTGACGTATTTTGAAATCAAGTAATCAAGTAACTAATTTAAGCTAGAAAAGTCGTTTTTAGTTTTCTGCTAAAGGACCTCCTTAATGTTTCAATCACTTTGAGTAAAGTACTAACTTACTGACTAAAGGTTTATAAAAGTTAAATGACAACTTAAACCTTTAGCAGAGCTTACGTGTATTCAATTCAATTTAAAGTCTAAGAAACAATGCGACAAATCTACTAAAAGAGTTATTTATACAGTTTCGGTAAAACCAAATACCAACTTCAATAAGTTTTCTTTTAAAATAATGAAATTTACAAAAGTCCATTAATTTTAAATCGAAACTTGAGATCGAAAATGGAACTTGGCAAATTTTATATGAACTAAAGTTTTACAAAGAAGTTGGCTATACTTTTAACTTATAGTAGATTTGTAAAATTAATTCTGATATTGAATAAGCTCATATATATCCTACAACCTAGATATATTTTTTTAATACATGAATAGTTAGTCTTACAGTACCTGCTTAACTCTTTTAATAAAGAACTCGATTGTATATTTTTCTAAACTGAGTCAGAACTTGTCATACATACAGACAAATATTTCAATAAAATGTTCAGTCCATTCAAAACAATTTTTCGGTGCTGTCTTCATCTCTCAATTAGAACTCGGTTATACATATCCTATATTTTTCCCTGAATAATAACGCGAACTCCAGTTAACAATCAAAATAAAATTAAATTCAGGCCAAACCATATATCAACTAGATTTCTGGGTTAGAAGTTTTTGGGCGCTGCTCCATCCTCTTAATTGGGAAAACAATTTTTCATATCCTATATTTTTCGCTGAAGTTTTCCGCGTATTTCAATCCAACTCCAGTGAAAATCAGTTTAGTAGTTTTTTCGCCAATTCGGAACAAACAAATATCTACCACTCCGTCCCTTGCATATTCAGAACAAACAAATATATCAATTATATTTTCTATCCTCTTAAGGCGGGCCACCTCCAATCAACAACCATCTCAGGGTTTGTAGGTGTACAGGGGGAAGTAGCAAGTCAGTCATCTTAAAAGTGTTCTTCCATTTCTAAACGAACATGCCCAGTCTGCTTTGTATAGTCTGAGACAAAAATATTACAAACGACAACTGGCGTTTTGTGTCATTCAATTTAGACACGTTAAATTTTCTTTTATATAGGAGTGTACTACGTCTCATAGAGGTGGAGCTTATATATTAGTTCTGGAGTCTCTGTCGTATTTACAAGTGATAATGACTTTCGTAATCCTATCAAAATTATGGTAAATATTGAGATAATTGTACAAACTTTGTAATAATTTGGTAGATAATTCATCACACTATGCTTCTTTAACGACAGTTTTCCAAAAATTTGTGCAAATCTATGTTATCCCTAATAAAAATGACATTTTTGCATAGAGAAAACTTTTATCTATCGATTGATATATTAGTTTTCACATTTGAAACACGAGCGAAGCGAGGGTTCATTTACGCGAATGCTGGGATGGTGTCTTCCCGCAAGAGCTTTGTACAATGTTTTTTGTAACGAATAAAACTACAATCAAATACATTCAAGTTGTACTTGTAGTCTGACCATTAAATTTGAAGTTACGATGCTTTTTGTACTCACTACTACCGACAGATGGCGCGCTACACACAAGTTTTATTTTTAAATATTGGCGGTTTTCGGTGATCTTCACTAATTATAATTCCCGGAAGTAACACTTTGTAAACTAAATTGTATTATTTTTAAGATGATTTTACTCTGAAATGTCTAGAAAAGCCAGTGTTTTCTGCATTTTTCCTGATTGACATTTCCGAATGTCAATTGCGTGTTTAATATGTCATTTCCTAGGTGATGAGTACAAAAATATATTTGTCCAAATTGTGTGCTCCCTCGTGAAACATTTCCTAGGTGATGAGTACAAAACAAACATTCACTCATCCTACCTTGCATATCCGGAACACGTTGGGGTAGTTGGTATCAGTCTCCGTCCGTTCGAACCACTCGCGCAGGCGGCCCAAGCGGAACAGGCGGTTGAGGCGCACGATTACAGGACAAGGCACTCGCAACTGTAAACAAATCAAAACAAACGATATTATATTTCCTCTGCCCACGCGCTCGCGCTCGCAATCCATTAAAACATTCACAAGATGTTGAATAAATCATCGCGGGATTTATCCAAGTGTTTTCTCAGATGGTAACAAGGGCGGGGAGGGAAGAGGGTAAACGGGGCTGGATTTTTATTTCTTAAATACAGATCATTCACAACTTCAAGGTGTACGTCTACCCTAAAATTTTACAGCGTTACAGAGGTGTACGCCTTCCACGTTTACTTTAATTATAATTGAAATTATGATGCTTTTACATATGAGTGTATCAACAAAGGATGTCTTAATGCTTCTATATTTTTATTTTTTTGTCTTTGGTCTAGGAATTTGAAGAAAAAAATTTAAAAATGAGGTTTTTTTGTCATTATTTGATATGATTTTTTTCGGTCACTATAAATGGCAAGAAAAATTTATTTAAAAAGCAGCTAAGCTTCCCTTTTCGAATAATTTTTGTTTGACTAATGGTGGGATTCTGTACAAATCTATAAGTTTTACAGATTTGTAAATCTTTAAATATTGAACCAAATTAAATCAATGTTTGTTGGCAAATATAAAAATGTTCATATGATTATAAATTTCATTGCGATTTTGTTTAACATTTACAGTTTTATAGATCTGTAAACAACTACAGATTTTCACAGAATCCTACTATTAATTTATTTAAAAAATACAGAAGTTATTGTGGAAATTGCGGATTTTGTCATTATTAGATTTTTTTTCGGCCACTATAAATGGCAAGAAAAATGTAAAAAGCAAGAAGCATGCAGTTAAACTTCCTTTTTCAAATAATTTTTGTTTTACTTAATTTCTTTAAAAAATACAGAACTTATTATGGAAATCTCGATCCATGTTTACAGTATTTTTAACTTCAAAATGAGATTACATAGCTAGGATGCGGAAAAATACGAGTTTCCGACTGGTTTTAGGCAGTCGTAGTAGTGGGGAAAAGAGCGGAATAGAAAAAAGTAAAATTGAGAGTATTCAAAGAATTCGAAAAAACGTAGACGGTTTTGCGGCGAAAACATTTTGATTATAAAAACACAATTATCTTGATATTGTTATAAATACGAAAAAAAATGTAATCAGTAATTTCCTGTGCAGGCAAGGATTCTTTGAGGATTCTTTCATGCTTTTAAATTTTGAAAAAAATAATCCTGCCTGTCAAATAGAAACGCCACTACATTGAATCTTCAATGAGTCTTGGAAAATAAGAATTTCCAATTTATTAAAAGCTTCAAAACAGTATTTCACGATTCAGGATCATGTAAGAATCTTAAAAGAATCCATGTATGAACAGGGATTAACGAAGTAGCATTCGAGTTTAATTGCACAAAAATCTACATAGATTATAAGCTTTTATTTCATATTTAATTACAGTAACTGAAGCTCAAGTTTATTTATTTATATAGTTAGATTTTTACTTCCCCGATCTATGTAATAGAGGGAAGTATTGTAATCGTGATTTTTTGACAGTTCGAGATTTAGGTGAATCTTCACGTTTTAGACCCTACTGAACCCAAAAAACATAATTTTAAAAAAAGTCGGTCTGTCGGTCTGTCGGTCTGTCGGTCTGTCGGTCTGTCGGTCTGTGGGTCTGTCGGTCTGGATGTTGCATAACTTAAAAACGCGTTGGAATTTTGGACTGAAATTTTATATTTAAGATCTTGACCCAAATTCTGACTTCAAGTTCGTTAATGAGCTTTATTCAACCAGTGGTACCAACTTTATAAACATACCTTTTTTTAATTTTATCAAAATACTATCGTGTGTGGTATCAAATTAAAGCTCTCGAGAAAAGAATTCTAGTAGAAAAACAAAAATAACATATAAACGATCGTCAATTTTTTTTTAAATAAATTATTCAAATTATACCGAATTTGGTGTCAATTTAAAGCGCTCGGGGAGATAAGTTTAGTAAAAATGTAAAAAATGATATTTATGTGATTTTCAATTGTTTCTCAAAAAATTATTCAATTTTTTTTATTTAACCAGTGGTACCTACCAACTTTATAAACATAACTTTTTTAATTTTTATCAAAATACTATCGTGTGTGGTATCAAATTAAAGCTATCGGGAAAATAATTCTAGTAGAAAAATAAAAATAACATTTAACCGATCATCAATTGTTTTTTTTAATAAATTATTCAAATTATACCGAGTTTGGTGTCAATTTAAAGCGCTCGGGGAGATAAGTTTAGTAAAAATGACATTTATGTGATTTTCAATTGTTTCTCAAACAATTATTCAATTTTTTTTATTCGACCAGTGGTACCAACTCTATAAACATAACTTATTTTATTTTTATTAAAATACTATCGTGTGTGCTATCAAATTAAAGCTTTCGGGAAAATAATTCTAGTACAAAAATAAAAATAACATTTAACCGATCGTCAATTTTTATATTATACATCATTCAATTTATACCGAGTTTGGTGTCAATTTAAAGCTCTATGTAGGGGAGATAAGTTTAGTAAAAATGTAAAAAATGACATTTATGCGATATTAAATTTTTTCTCAAACAATTATTCAAATTTCTTGAAGTGTATTATCAAAAGTTCTCTGAAGAAAAAATTTAGTCGGAGAATTAATAACAACATTTAAACTGTGGTCAGTTCTTTTTACCTCCCGCATTATATTTTATATAAGGGGAAGTTTAGTGAGGAGTTTTTCGAGTGTGAGTTTTTAGTGAATAAGTACGTTTTACAATCCATAATAGGAATAAAGTATTTTCGAGATGAAGTCTGTGGACGATAACTCAAATAATATCAAACATTTAACAACCAAATTTTAATACAAATCTTAAGAATCCAGTTATTTTTGTAGCAACCCCCAAACCGGACGTAGTACTTTGCGTAAATATTTCGATAAATAATTAATTTATCACAATATTTTCTATTTCAAATGATGGATTATATTTTTGTCATCTACAAATCGTATTCAAAATTTTTTTCTGTACATGATACTATTTAGAAAATAAATTATTGTTAATAATTCAGAGTATGAAACATAAAATTAAAGGCGTTACGAAAGTAAGTTATTAAAAGTTATAGTCGGGGAAGTACTGTGCTGGCCACAGCAGATTTTTTCTTGCGCATTAGTTTTCCTTCTAATTAAATTAGGTATCCTCATTATGTAGCACAAATTTTCGTTCAAATATTAGGATATAATTTTTCCTGAACGTATTTAATCTTAATTTTAATGACATGCAAATATTAATATCTCGCAGAGAAAGTTAATTACATTTGCACAGTTGGCAGTAACCTGGACACTCCAAATATTTAACCGGAACTCTAAATCCAAATCCGGAATTCCCCCAACCTCGTTCCTTCTCTCGAGTTTGCTCCGAAACGAACATTTTAATTAAGTAGACGATTAAAGTTAAAAAACAACAAGGTGGAAACAACGGCGTTTAATTGTGATCAGGCAAACAATAATTGAAAATCGTTACAAAACGACGCAAAACAAAAGAAATGAAGATGCTGAAAACGTGAGAGCATCGTCGATATGTCGATGTTTTCCTATTGTGTTGTTCATTTGTTTCCAGATGGATGGAAATTAACTAGGAACAAAAAATGTTTCGGCTGGTTTTAATGAATAGCGAAAAATTGTAGCTCTATAGGTACACATTTTTAATGACTATATACAAACATTTTCTTGCATCATTTTATGATTTCATTATTACTTCAAAAATTAACGCCATTAAATAGATACTATGTTTGAAATAACTAAAGAATTTTGGCAGATAGATCCTTGTTGCTACGTGCTATTGTTAAGGGGCTATACTGCTTGAGTGCAATATTGGTGCAATAGAATCAGAATTCACGATTCTGGCTATATTGCTCAAAATAAAAATCTGAAATTTTACATTACTAATGGCAAAGCATTGTTGAATTGAAAAATTCAAACTATATATTGTTCCGACAACAATTAGAGATAAAAAGGAATTAAACACTAGAATTTCGTGAGGATCTCATGAATAATCTATAAAAGTTATCATTGAATTTTAGGACAAAATGAGTAGAACATAGATGTAAAAAGGGCGGAAAAACAATAAAACTATAATTTTATCAATAGAATTGTCATAAATTACTCGTATATCTAAACTTGTACAATTTTCGCCGATTTTCGCATAATTATTAAAGCCAAACTAATTACATTAATTAAAGATTTTGAAGATTCCGCACTTTTAGAATGCTTCCTTAATCTACATACAAAAATTCAACATCATACGTATAACAGTATTAGATTGAGATCATCACAAAAATTACTCGTTTTTCAATGCGTATTATTGCCATGCAATAGCCTCTTAAGAGTGACTTACACAAGCACAATTCAAAAATTATGTCAATAACTATTGTCAATAATTTTGAATTCATTGTTTGTTGTTTGTAAGTGCTGCTATCAATTTGTTGTTGTTTTGCCGTTTTTAAATTTTATCTATGTATGTAGGTATCTCTTAGGAATTTGTGGATTATTAGTGCTTCTTTTTAAACATCGAAAATGTTTTGGTGTGAACCAAACTCCTAAACCACGCCCGAATGAACTGTCAAAACTGTAAATTTATTCTTTCAAATATAGAATTCTTTTAAAAATGAGGTAGGTACCTAGTAGTACTGCTAATAGATAAAGTGTGATTTTTTAAGAAAATTATTAAATAAAATATAGTATAATATCTTGTTACCTGACACGATGAAGGAGGCCACCAGGTATAGGCCAAATCAGTGGGAAGCAAAGATGCAATATCAGTTTTCCACCTTTGTGACTTCATATAGTGTGCTCTAAGTTTCGCTGGATCTCGAACTAGTAGTCCTTGTTCGAGGTATCCTGAAACATAAACCAGAAAATTACATGTAACTTTGAGTATAATAAAAATAATAATATATTTATTGCACAAAAGTGAGTACAAATTTCCTGTTTATACAATGATTCTTTGAAGATTCTTACATGCTTCTGAATCCTGAGAATAAGAATCGTGGTGATAATTGCTTGTCAAATTGCGGCGCCGCTTAAATTGAATCTTCAATGAGTCTTGGAAAAGAAGAATTAAAAACAGTGCAATTCTTTTCCTCAGGACTCAGAAGCATGAAAGAAGTCTCAAAGAATCCTTGTGTGAACAGGGCGTAATATAGACGAAAAATAATAAATAATGCGTGACCTATGCGACTAACTGTATTTTAAAAATTCAGGTTCAAATCCAATCAGGTACACATTTCAGTTTAACTGCACGAAAATCTTCCCTGTGGAATACTGTCCACTAAAAGTGATGAGTGAGTAAATATACAGGGTGATTGACAACTTCGAGCATGTATTTTAATGACATAGTGCTCAACTTACTGACTTTCTGTATAAAGTCAGTAATAAATTATTAAAAAATGTCTACATTATAAATAAGATATCAATGCTGTGTTATACGAGGTTGTATCTGTGTATTCTCTCACTGAAATTGAATTTTGGGAGTCAGATTGATATTAAAAACCACTCAACTAAAAAAATCAATTTGTAAAGTGACAAATTTTTCCATTATTTGTAAAATATTGTGGTAGATTCGCTTGACAAAGACAAAGATTAATTTGTTTTTTGCCCTAGAAATGAACTCAACCACAAATTTTAAACTAAAAATTATTACAACATTAAATACAGGCATGAAGAGCAGACGTGGCACATTATGTTTGATGACAAAATGAAGATTTTTACAAGAAATCATTTGTAAGAGTAATTAGAATTAATAGTGTATTATTTAACAAGCGTTTGACAAATGGTTCCAACTAGTAAAATAGAACGAATATCATTAATTATGATTCAAATAAATAATAGCTTAAGCTTTGAATAGTCAAATTAAACTATTTTTACCTTCCGCTTACCTGTAAAGGAAGGTATTGGAATCATGCAAAAAATCGGGTTGTGAGTTTTAAGTGGATGAGCACGAATTAGTGTCCTTACAACTCATTTTAGATAGTTTCTCGATGATGTCTGTATGTATGTGTGTGTGTGTGTGTGTGTGTGTGCGTGTGTGTGTATGTGTGTGGTCCGGGCCAATGCCGGATGTCGCATAACTCAAATACGAATTACCCAAAAAATTTGATATTTGGTATTTTACAATTGTATACGAATAGGAAGAGCTCATTAGATTTTGGTACAAATATCTTCATCGAGAGTGATATTTTTTGAAGATTGAAAAAGATAATTGTCAAAAATTTATATAAATTTAGATTAATATAGTATTTATTTCTAATAAGAATAAGAGGCAAAGTTATTTGCAAAAAATTGTCTTTATCTGGTAGCATTAAAGAACTGCAGTAAAATTTTAAAAATAAATTTATCAGATAAATCGTTGGAAAATTTTGACAGGTGAGACGGGTGACAAGTTGACATATTAGCGCCATATAAGTAAGATATTAAATGTAGTAATTGAACGGAGGATAGCTTGAACACAGAAGAGTTTGCCTGTGAACGAATCTTTTGATTCAGGTGATGCAAATTTATGTGTTTGAATATTTTAAATTTTTATTTGTATATTTTAGGGACACCGGATTGTATACGTATATATTTATGTTTATAAGTCTAGATATGGCGGAAGGTTGTGTGCAGGCCACTTCAGATTTTTTATCTATACAATAATTATTAAATAAATTATTCGTTTTATAAGGTAAATATGAAATTAATTGATTGAATATCATGTTACAATTATTATTATTCTGATTGCCACAATTTTCACTGTTCCCTATTTTATTTTTTATATTTATGTAGGTACCTATGTACGGTACTATTTATTTAGTTCTTTATTAAGTTTTTATGATCCAAACAAATATAGAACAGTAGGTAGTCATGTTTTGTGACATTAGTTTTGAAATATATGATCTCATATTTTACGATTTATGTCCTACTTAAAGTTTGTGCTTACACAGCTATAGAATTAAGTCATACTCTCTCTGATTGGTCAGATTCAGAAATTTAAAATCCAAACTAAACCAGGCAAAAATTGTTTTAAAATCTAAATTTGTAAATTAAATTCACTATAAACCAGCCTTCAAAATAACTAAATAATTTAATGAAAAAAAATTTATTATCATAAAGGTATTAAAGTTCATGCTGTCGAGTGCCAATTTCACGCCCGTCGCATAATAATCCCCAAAACAATTGACAATCCTCCCTCCTAATTTCAACCCACTTCACGTATATCGATCTAATTGAAATGTCCCTTAAACCCACCCTGCATTGATATCATAAACAGACGTTAATTAGTCTGATTAAGCGCGTGTCGGTTGGTTCTAACCTAACCTCAACAAAATGGCCGCCATCGTGGCAAACAAACGCGACAAATGCAAATCGTATTGGTCTCAAGGCCGACGTCGATCGCTTTAATTTGACCGCTACCTGTGAGACATCTTGCGGATGATAAATGAATCAATTAATTTGTCGCACGCGAAGTCTAAAGCAAATAAGGGAAATAATACCTCGGACGCAGAGGTTCTCAACATTTTCCCAGAAAAGATAAGTCATTGCTATATTTAGTCCTGATCACACACTGATTCTTTGAGGATTCTTTCATGCTTTTGAATCATGAGAGAAAGAATCATGATGAGAATTGTCTGTCAAATAGCGGCGCCGCTAAATTGAATCGTCAATGAGTCTTGGAAATGAAGAATTTATAATTCAATGATACCTTCAAATAAGTGAATTATTTTTTTCCAGGATTAAGAAGCATGAAAGAATCTTTATAGAATCCTTGTGTGAATAAGGCTTTAATATTAATACGACTAGACTATATCGTATAATAATTAATTAATTTTGTACGCTGTTAGATTCCCATTATCCTTGAATACCAATTATATTTTTTATCTGATGCCTCAATTTGAGAACAGCGTTCATTATAGACCAAGTACCATAATGAATCCAGTATGGTACTCAGTACCATAATGAAATATCAACTCGTTACTAAGAGAGTTTCAAAAATAGCATACCTGATTTTTTAGATTAAAATTTTTTGTTCAATACCAGTTATTTGTGTATCAAGTACGTATAGAGCATTGTTTGTTGCACGCGGCGACAAATTTGTTCAGTCGAGGCGAAGCCGAGATTGACGACTCGCCAAGGGCAACAAACAAGCTCTATCCAACGAGGTGCACACAACATTTTGTCTACAAATCGTAACGTTAATATAGCTCATTTTTAAATTATTATTATTTGCCATGCTTATAAAAATTTAATTAAATCGTGGTTATCGATCATCATCATGACAACGTTTATAAACAAAACGAACATTTTTCAAACAATATGTTCACAATCGTAGTTTGAGCCCCATTTGACGTAATAAATTTAATAGTTTTATGTTTATATTATATTCTAACTAAAAATTGAATAACAATGTTTATATTGTACAACGATTGTAGACAAAATAATTTGTTTTACTTTTGACTGATTTACGCCACCAGACAAATTTTGTATGCAATACGGATCGTAACCAATCATGTATAGTTCACGTCGTGTTATCAGACTCTGCTTATCTTCACGACTAGTATCATAATGATTGGCGTTACGATCCTTATAACATAAATACAGAAGAAGAAGTTCTATTGATCAAAAATCAAGTTAAATTATAAAGTACTTTATTCACTTCAAATACAGAAATTTTATATTACTTTCTGGACTACTCCAAGTTGCTGAAATTTTAATAAAATTCAACAGAAAGTAATAACTTTTGTTCTTGCATCAAAATTGATATTTGCATGATTGCATTTTAGTTTTGTATTTAGATTTGAATAATAATGCCATACAAACAAAATCTGCATGTTTTTCTTAAATTTTCTTGTATATATTCAAGCGCTTTCATAAATAATTACTAAAGAATACATGACTTTAAATACTGCGACATTTTGGATATAAATATTATCTTCTGAGAATCCGGATTTCATAATAATTAGGGTTAGGCCTTAACCATAGAATTAATTGGTATAATTATTTAAGGTACATAATTAAGGGACAGGCCGCAGATGTAAGGATAATGATAGATAATAAACATATTTCTAACTTAATTATTTCAATTTATATTCATTTCTTCTTTATGCATCATCAAAATTTAAAGTAGCAAATAAAATACAAAGTGAGAACCTCAAAATTGCTGTCCATTGGCTGGTAACCGCACACACGGTATAATATTATACAGGGTGTTCCACAACTTAGGACAAAGAATTTAAGGGTACGACTGTACGACGTGCTGATCATGAAACAAAAAGAATTTTTTTAAAATAAAATGTCACTCTCGTCTCGTCTAGCATCGAAATTTCTCGATTAATCTGGATATAAATTCTCGATTCAACTTGGGTTTCGTCTTGGTCTCGAATCTGTAGTCGAGGCTTGCCTTGCGGTCTCGTCTCGATTTTCGTGACGGGACGAGATCGAGACTTTCTCAAGACTCGCGTCAACACTATAATGTAAGCGACATTAGGCTTCTTTCTCCAGGATGGTATGAAAGAATCCTCAAAGAATCGTCGTGGAATTTCTCAAACGAATAAAAAGTCACTCTCGTCTCGTCTACTCTCGAAATTTCTGGGTTAATTTTGATATAAAATCGAGAGTCTCAAATCAACTTGGGTCTCGTCTCGGTCTCTAATCTGTAGTCGAGACTTGTCTTGCGGTCTCGTCTCGAATTTCGTGACGAGACGAGATCGAGACTAGTCTCGAGGCAACACTATTCATGTACCTACAAGCGACATTAGACTGCTTTTTCCTTTTTCCAGGATTGCATGAAAGATTCTTTGGAGTGAAAATAAATTTACGACTCTCTTAAACTGTTGGACAGTCTCTGGCTCTTTAAACAAGCATATTAGTGGTCATTAGCCATAAGACCAGTTATAAATTCCGCAATATATCTTTCTAACTGTCGCGTGCACACACGTTGCCCCCGTCTACCCTAACTACTCTCCCCGGTTTCCCCTTCTCTTTAAGACATTCGCAGAGTCAATTTGCCTGTCCCTGTCACATTTGAAAGAGAATTTATGGCGATTTAATATCGTTATGGGACAAGGAGTTCGAAGACGTTAGAATCAAGTTGTTATGGTTTTTATTTTTAGAATTATGCCCAAGAGGGGAAAATGGCGGCTAAGTAATCTTCAATAAAGCTGAAAGGGTGTAATGATTGCCATAAGTTGCGGAAAATTCATATTGTGTCCGCTTTTACGGGAAAGTGGAAAATGGAGAAAAGCTTTAGCGCATGCAGTTCATAAACGGTTATATTTTTTATTATAGTTCTGTACTTACTAAACTTAATTGTTAAATTTGAAATAGGTGCCTTGTTTTTATTTAGAAGCAAATACATTAAAATTTTAAATTCTCTCTTGTTCTGTACCTTTGCCAACAATCGTAATGCCTAAATTTTATAATGTAATATGAAAATATATTGACAATATTTTCTTTGCATTTTCTATCTTTCAAAAGAATTTTAGATACAGGAAAATGTGTTTTATTTTAAAATAAAAAGTGCTTGTCATTTTTTCAACAATCAATCAATTTCAATATTGCCGAAAGGTCATAAATCCTAGTCAAAATATCTGTTAGATACCAAAACATTTGCCAAATACAGTATCATCCATCACAGGATATGACTACTGGGTTAGTATATCTCAGGACTTAAGAGGGTCGTGTACTCACCATTTTCATATTATTTATTGTATGTTTTATGAATAATAATGAAATAGGAACTAACCGCTGCTATTTTAGTGAACCGGACCAAAACCTAATCCGATTAAAAAATTTGTTTGGTTTCTTCTACAGTTCTACAGTTGACTAAATGACTAAAATATATTTATTATAAGTACCTATATATTTGTATCTTGATTTATATAGTAGTAAAAAGAGTAGTGTGTGGCGAGAGGTCTTGTGCTGGCCACATCATATTTTTTACATAAAAAAATGTTTTAACATTTTTTTAAAGTCCTTCATTTAGTAACAGTTCAAACATGTCTATCAAATGAACAATTTTTAAAATTTTCGACATTTCCTGATTAGAAAATCTGTGTGTACATACGATATTCAATAGAATTTTTTTCTTAAACTATGTATACCTCTGTAATTTGATCCGAGGAATCGAATGAAGCAAAAATAATTTTTTTATTTCGACCAGTTTTCGACTTAAAAAAATTATGTCGAAAACTGTGGGTTGGAAATATTTTTCAATTATAGATTTGAAACCCTCGTGGTCGAATTAGTATATAACCACATTTGAAGCCAATTCCCAATATTATTCTTTAGGCTAGAAAATAAGCAAGATTTATCACTTCGATATTGTACCAGTTTTGAAATACCTCAATAAAAACTGTATCTCTTTGAATTTTTTCATGACAATTTGGATTTCTACATAATTTGATCCGAGGAATCCAATGGTGAAAAAATAAATTTTCCATTTCGACCAGTTTTCGACTTAAAAAAATTATGTCGTAAAATATTGGTCGAAAAAAATTTTCGAGTGCAGATTTGAAATCCTCGGAGTCGAATTAGTATATAACCAAATTTTCAACCAATTCTGAGAGAAAAAGTTATTTTAGCCAAAATTTCATCAAGGGGTGTATACCTTCGTTTTTGGCCATTTTCGAAAACTCTTAATAAAAATTGTACCCGTTGGAATTTTTTCGCGAAAATTTGGATTTATATGTAATTCGACGCGAGCAATCCAGTGATGAGACAATTACGGTCATAGTTACTCCCGTTTTTCACCTGCAAAAATTATCTCGAAAAGTATGAGCCGAAATTTGTTATTAGTGGCACCATTGAATTCCTCGGGTCCAATATAGGGTATAACCAAATTTTGAGGAAATCGAAAATTTTCGACATTTTTATTTATTTATTTATTTAATTTCAAAGTGCATTTAAAATTGTATCCGACAGAATTTTTTAACGAAAATAAGAATTTATATGTAGTTTGATACCAGGAATCTAGTGGTTTACTTTTAAAAAATATTCAATAATATTTGTATCTTGATTTGTATAGTAGTAAATAGTATATTACATACCGAGCGGGGAAATGGTCCATTACAGCCGAGCGTTTCATTAGATGACTGAGGTGCTTGCACCGAAGTCATCTATGAACGCGAGGCTGGAATGAGCCTTCCCGCGAGGTATGTATACTATTTTATTCACAATCCAATTGGTTATTGATATGCCCGTTTTAAATATTCATATTTTATGACAGTTTTATTATAATTTGTTTTGATACTTCAACATAGAGATCTATGAAAAAGTTGCTAGGGTTTCCAGGTAACTTGAAAAAATGTTTATTGATTCTGTCAATAATTAGTTTCTTGCTGCTTTTTATCGAGATCGAACATATTAATTATCATGTTGTCTGATTGTGAAGATGGTGAGGACGAAAATATTCCTTTAGAACTGCGAGAAGCTGCAAAAAAAGCTTATTTTATTGGTTGAAAAGTGACGTTTACCTAGCTGGAAAACGCTCACTTCCCCGCTAGCCGGGAAGTTTTTTCCGGCTAGCTGGGAAGTAAAGTAAACAATGACTCGCTTCCCAACTGTTTAGAAGGTTGGGAACGCACATATTACCAACCGATTGTGAATAAAAGAGTTTGTTCATAGAATTTGCTCCTATTTTTGTCGAAAATTGTTAAAAATATTTCTAATTAGTTGATAATACTAATGTATTGTTGAACCTAAACCGATAAAAATAAAAACCAGAACAAAACCGAACCATCTAGTGTCAGTCAACCACGAACCGAACCTGAACCGTTATTTTGTGCGGTTCGAGTCCCTTCTTTGTAGTTAAACCTTTCTATAAATTCTATTAAGGCTGCAAATTAAAATCGTTTAACTGAGAGATTATTACGTGATCGACTTTGGTTATCATAACTCAGGTTTTAATCTATTCAAGCTCACATTCCAGTTAAAAGAACAAAAACTGAAAAAATATATCAGAATCTGTTCAAATTAGCCGTTTTTCTTTTGAATAAATTCCAATAGCTATTCCATTAAAATTATCTCTTCCCCAAAATCCCAAAGAAGCTGTCAGATTATGCCGCTCATCTCTAAAACAATAAACAGCTGATCTTTTGTTTCACAATTCATCCCGACAAACGGCGAAACAATAGCGCATCAATGTACAAAAAACAATAGACGGCAGCGCAGCCAACCACGGCTGACCGCGATGTTCTGGCCAAGGAAATTCAACTCGAATTCATTATGTGAAAATTTGCTGAAAGCATTGGAAACAAGCGAAATCCGTGGGGGGTTTATATTTATCTTCAGAGTGAATTATTTGGTGGGTACCTTAAGGGATGAAATATAAAATTCTGGGGGTTGACACATGTCAAAGAGCGTGTGAATGTTTTATTAGAGTGGATATGGAATATGCAAAATGCGCGAAATAGATCTGTTTTATTTTTTATGTGGTAATGAAAATAATGTTCAATGACATACCTACTTTTGGCATGAATCGTCCGTGGAATGTTTAAAATATCTTATTCTTGTACTTTAATAAGCCACATCCTGAGTACGATCAAATATGACATCTCAGAGTAGAGCACTGCAAGGCCCGGCCCGGCCCGGACGGGCCACGGGCTACCCGGCCCGTGGGCCGGGCCCGGGCTTTATTTCTTTTAAGTATAGTGGGCTTCGGGCCTAGCCGGGCCTACCATATCACGGGCTTGGGCCTAACCGGGCTTACTATTTATTGTACTATAACGGGCTTGGGCCGAGCCGGGCCTGTAATGCTCCGGGCTTGGGCCGAGCCGGGCCTGTTATGCTCCGGGCTTGGGCCGAGCCGGGCCTGTTATGCTCCGGGCTTGGGCCGAGCCGGGCCTATTATGGTACGGGCTTGGGCCGAGCCGGGCCTGTTATGGTACGGGCTTGGGCCGAGCCGGGCTTGTTATGCTACGGGCTTGAGCCGAACCGAGCCCGATATGCAACGGGCTTGAACCGAGCTGGGTCTTTTATGCTGCGAGCATAGGCCGAGCCGAGTTTTTTAAATTAAAATCTTATTTCTAAGTTATATATTACAATAATTTCCTACAGTTACTAAAAAAATTTGGAGAGCATTACACTAAAATTTTTTGTATGATATGTAACACGATAACACGTACACAAACTAAATTTTAGAGGTTTAGTTAGACCGAGCCAAGTCGGGCCGGGCCGGGCCGGGCTTCAAAAAATCATGGGCTGACAGGGCTGAGCCGAGCCGGGCCGGGCCGAGCTTCAAAAAATCATGGGCCGGGCAGGGCCGGGCTTCGAAAAACCATGGGCCGGACAGGGCCGGGCTTTGAAAAACCATGGGCCGTACAGGGCCGGGCCTTAAAAAATCTCGGGCCGGGTAGGGCCGGGCTTTGTTTTTATTTTAAAATATCGGGCCGGGCCGAGCCGGGCCAAATAGCAGGTGGACTTCGGGCTGTCCGGGCTTTGGTAAAATTTGAATTTGTCGGGCCGGGCCTAATAATAGTCGGGCTTCGGACGGGCCGGGCTTCAAAATTACGGCCCGTGCAGTGCTCTATCTCAGAGATTTACATGGGAACATAATTGGGATATTATTACCAAATTACTAATATTGAGGTGTTACCTAGATAGTGTTACTAAGGGCGGACATTAACAATCGCTAGGATATTAATAGGATGTTAATAGACAAATATAAAGGTGGATTTATAACTGCGCACAGCGCACAGTACATAATTTAGCACAACATAGCACAGCACAGCGCATAGCATTTTCGTTACGGGGGTTTTATAAGCCGCACACAAACACAGATTGCTATACAAAGTAAAAGAAGAAGTCCTTGTTTGACAGTGTTGTCTTATGACGTTATGACAGCTGTTTTGTTGGTTATGCTAGATTTGATTTGGTATTATTTGACTTTGTGATTTTGTTATTATGTTTTGATTATTATACAAAAATTATTAATATAATAAACAACGAATGTGCGTGTGTGTAAGAAGTTAACTAAAACGAACTGTCACGAATGCAACGAATAAACCCGAAGCACAGAACTGCACAGCACAGCGCATAGGAAAATGAACATTGGTCAATTCGTGTGCTATGCTAAATTATTTTCTATGCGTTGTGCGTCTTATAAATGGATGTACTAATTTCCATATAACCAATTCATATGCTATGTTATGCTAAATTATTTTCTATGCACTGTGCGTGTTATAAATCCAGCTTAACAAGTTACAAGCGTGATGTTCACATTTTTGAAATGTTCTGGGGATTTTATTTGGTCAAGTGGGTATTAAATAATACAGTAAGTGTACGCTATTCTATGATCAAAGAAAAAATAGATCTTACCTTCATGCATTCTGACGATAGTATCTAAAATGTAAATAAAATCACAAACGTAGTCTAAGGTCCACCAAAGCGCGGGCGTCCGATTGTTAATTTCCCAGAATACGGACCTGCCCACCACGAATATAACGTTGTATAGTACAGCTAGGGAAACTACCATCAGCCACTGGAAATAGAAAAAAATTGCAATTAATTTATTGTTCATAAATAATAAAATATTAGAAACAAAAATAGTTTCGTACTCTTTTTGAACACTTCATTTGAATTTATCTCCATACCTATATAATATTTATCAAAACATAAAATTCCATGAATTAACTCATTTACAAATATGCATATTATCTCTGTAGGTACAAGATAAAATATAATATGGATTTGCTTTTATTTATTTTTTATTATCTATCTTAATTTTTAATTCTTTAATCTGATATGATCAAATAGCTGACCCACATTTAAAACTTCAAAAATAAATTTTACAAATATGGGCTTTACAACAGTAAATAATAAAACTGTTAATAAAATTTTTGGACAGTTTAAAAATTGTTAAGAAGGTTCCCTAGACATTTTCAAAAATGTTCTAATGCAACCAAACTTTGAATTTATGTTGTCTGTGTCATAAAAATGATACCTGAATTTTTTGGAAATTTTTGACCAAGTAGTTTGAACGAAATTAATTGTTAAATTTTAATATTTTACATGGGCTCTTATGGCTTTCCATTAATTGATTAAAAAAATATATGTTAGAAATGTTATATTTAATTAATTTTTGGTATATACACGTATGCAAGCACGGACATCAATTTCCCAAAATTTGAAGAAGGTTGACCACATAGTTGTAACAATATTGTCGATTGAAAAAAAAAATCTTCAAGCATTTTTTGATTAGTGAATAAGAAATTATTGTAAAAATATATCACCGCAACTGAACGAATTGCAATATCAACACCCGTTGGCCGAATTTTGTTTTACATTAATAAAAATATTTTTATTTTCATATCCGTCCCCAAGGCTGATGTCTGAGTACGGCACTGCATGTGTAGGGAACCTCCTTAAGCATCAAAAATATTGAAATATTTTACTATATCGTATACGAGTATAGTGCTTACTGATAAAAGATTTACTTTTGTGTACAGATTTTCATTCTGATGTATTGTAATAAGTCGTATTTATCAAAATAAGTCAGAAGAATTTAGTGATTATTATTCCATATGTCAAATAATAAAATACTGCACAATGTGTTTACTGTAACAAAATAAATCGTATTTAAGTCTGACAAAAATATAGGTAAGCCGGATTGTATTAAACCCGAGGATTTTTAGGTTTTTCCCAATTATCTTTTTTAAATTGTAGTTGCAGATACATTTTTATCGGAAAAATTTTGTTTTAAAATGAGACAATGTCATCAATTTCCAATGTTTCGAATTAATGAAGTGTCACTTCATATTCATTGTATCTTCTATTTTAATTGCTGTATCCGTAGTTTTTTGTGTCTGCATACTTGTGGAATTATTAAATTCCTGACAATTCGCAAACATGTTCTAAGTTAGAGGTATTAATGGCATTTGGTCTTCATTATTACATTTGCCAAATTCCTTTATCGTAGAACCTAGTATTTACCTTAGCTCTTGACCTGGCTTTACTACAATGTACTATGGAATGTGGAGCTACTTTTCTCATAACTTTATATTAAATAGTTTACCTACATTTATTGCTGTTAATACAGTTTAAAGAAAATTTGTATACAGGATGTAACCCAACCTGTGTAACAAAATTTATAGGTGTGTAGTATTGGACGCACTGATCATGAATAAAAAAGAATTTTGTTGTTTTTCTACAATATATTGCAGTGAAATATTTCTAAATGTCAGTTCTAGTTCAATGTTTATTTTAAATGACCAATGTTTTTAAATATGTCGTAAATTTTTTTGTGTTTAACACGAAAGGAAAGCTCTTTTTCCACGCTTCGCTCGTGACACAAACTTCAAGTTCGAGTGGAAAAAGAAGTACAAATAACTTGTCTCTAGTATTTCAGTTATATTTTTTCCTGAAACATACGAGGCCCTCCACTATAAATTCGGCCACTTATTTTTATTCAATTGAGTCTAAAAAAATTGCTACATAATTTTGAATGAAATGAAAAAGTAACAGAGTTCTCAGTCTTCAAAGTTAAATTTATTTATTAACAGATGATTCTTGGTAGTAACTTTGCTTGGTCTACGAATATTGAAATAATTTTGTATGGTGTATGTTTTAAATTATGACGACAAGTTGCTAAATTTTTATGTAATTAAATGTTTAATTTTTCAAGATTTTGATAATTAACCCTGAGGAAGGTAGATTTGCTACCGAAATGTCGGTGATGATTATCATCTGTTAATAAATAAATTTAACTTTGAAGACTGAGAACTCTGTTACTTTTTCATTCCATTTACCTAAACAGTCAAGAAATTACAATTTAAATAATTTTGAATACAATAACTAATTAACTTGCTTCTAGTTATATTTATTATGAAAAAAGTTAAAACATAACAATTAATATTCATTTTAAAAAAGTACTCAAATTGCTTGAAAATTATTTCTTGAGGCACTAAGTTAAGGCAATTAAGTTGATTTTACGAATATAATGTCATATTTGTCAATTATCTTGATATTCGTAATTTAATTATAAAGTACCTACCTTATATCTAATAAATTTATGTGGTACTAGTGGTAGAGTTCATGCCAAATAGAAATGGGAATGAGATTCGATGCGCAGAAGACGCATTTGCGTTTGCTCCACTCTCCTTACTTGAACGGGCCAATGCTGTTTCTTTGTACGCTGCTGGTGTGAGACAGAAGATGCGCGAGGAATGATTGACATTCCCATTTCTATTTGGCATGAACTCTAGTAAAATAGCAAAATATCTTACATAACCCGTCTCTCATGTTGCGGACATTATTAAAAATTAATATGAGTATGTAATAAATAAGACTAAATACAAAAAACAAAAAGTGTCCGAGGACATAGTTGACGGGGCTCGTAGTTCTATATTTATTTTAATTTTAAAAATGACCAATGTTTTTTAAATATGTCGTACAAAATTTTCTGTTTAACACGAGAGGAAAGCTCTTTTTCCACGCTTCGCTCGACACAAACTTCAAGCACAAATAACTATTTCCTAATATTTCAGTTATATTTTTCCCCTCACCTTATAATGCGCAGGCAGCGCCGTGTCCACCACCAGCCACCGCTCCCACCCCCGGAGCGCCGCCTCGTGCGCCTTGTCAGCCGCGGGGGCGCTCTTCTCATCCTCCCAGTCGGGGGGCCTAGGGGGCCGGCGGAACCGGAGCCCCGTCCTGAGGAGCCTGAACGCGCGGCCCAGGCGCCCGCGCATGCCGCCCAGGAGCTGCGTCTGCGGGCATGCCTCCGGGTCGTGCGGGGGGCGGCTGCTGTGGGGGGTGGTGGGGATGCTGAGAGGGGGAGGTGGCGTGCCCCAACGGCTGTCCACTGAGTTGCCCTGGAATGAGAAAAGAGTTAGTTTTGTTATCATTCATGTGAATCTATATATTATAATATTGGACCCGTCTTTTTGTTTTTGTCCAAAAGTTGCAAATAAGCCAGAAAAAAATTCATTAAGTTTAAAAAATAGGTGTCGCGAAAAACGATACCGTATGACATCATCGGCCCTGAAAACATACGTTTACCGCGCTGACAAGGACCGAATACGATACGTAGGTCTTATTTCAATACAGAGCCGTCGTCCATTCCGTAGTCAAAACGAACTTACACGAACAAATCTACTCACAGTTTGGTTTCAGTGTCGTTTGCGTCACATATGGCGCATTTTAATGCACGTTTCAAAAGAGGTACGTTTTCATTTCGATAAAAAGGTAATAAATCTGTCAAAATTAACAAGTATTATCACTTTCCTATAACTTTTGTGTGCTGAACATTGATATCCAATAAGTATAGTCTTCCATTCACTGGTTTTGATGGTTTATAAGGTGCACGATGATTCTTTTTAAATGGCAGCCTTACTATTTTATGAATCATTATGTAGCTAATACAAAAACGTTCAGCGAACTCAATGCCACAAACGGAAACTATATATTTGAATTCGTTTATAAATTATAATTTTTAAACACAAAAATTACAAGGAAAAATAAGATTTATTTATGAGGGAGGATATTGTTAATAGAAAAATGTCTGAGAAATCGAATTCTGGAAACCGGAAGTTGATATTTTAATCCGTCAAAAAATAATAGCTGTTTTTGTCTGATTGTGCAACATTTAGACCTTTTTAAAAGTACTGTATTATGATGATACATTTTCTAATTTTGACACACTATTTTGCCTAGCGAATCTCAACCATAAAATTTAGAGTCACTGTTGGACTCTTGGGGTGTGTACACACTTCAAAAAAAATTTAGTTTTCAAGTAATATTTCTTATAATGTAACTCAACAAAGTTTTCAAATTATCAACATGTTAACTTCTGCTTGAAAATGACCAAGATCCTGGTCGAAACGTCGCAAAACTTATAACTATGTTTTACTATAAAGCCAGTCATCCAAATAAATAGGATTTATTCATATTTCCAAACTCAGAATTCCAATTTCGGCTTATTTAACAATTCAAAAAAAATAAAAAATTAAGAATCGATGATGTTTCTTGACTGGATTCGTATAAGGAATTAATAATAAATATTTAGACTATATTTTGTCTCCGACTAATTTCTTGGGCCTCTGAATTCAACGATTGTTTTATTTTAAAACGTCAATAAACATTCGTCAGTAAATGTAAAACCTTTTCACTGTCGCTCCACCTACGTATCAGTATCAGATCTGGGTATCGATTACCCTCTGTCGATGTAGATGTCGACATCTGCACGCGCCGGCCTCTCTGGCTTATCGAAGTCGTCTCCGAGGAGAACGCACGATCCTCTAGTTCCGTGGAAGCGAACGCTCTCCAGCATCCACGCTTTGTTTATTTGTGTAGCGAAACCACCGCTGCACTGTTTCTAGTTGAATGAAATTCATGGATTATTTTGTATTTGCATTCCGCGATGGAATGGAGGATGCATGCGATTGCATTCGCAGCGAGGAAATGAAGGAGTTTTTCTTGTTATGTTTACTTAAAATTTAAAAACAGTTGTTCTTGGAATATTGTAGTCTCGGTAGAGGATAGTTATTTATTTTATAAACCAGGATGCTCGTTTTTAATTAAGATTATTCTTGCTGACATCCGGACTAAAGCTATGTTCACACTTGGATATTGACGCTAATGATGCTGAAGCATCACGCCTCCAATACATGAGGTCTCCAAAATATACAAAAGATATTAAGGGGCTATACTTCTTGAGTGCAATAAGAATCAGAATTCACGATTCTGGCTATATTGCTCAAAATAAAAATCTGAAATTTTACATTAGTAACGACAAAGCATTGTTGAATTGAAAAATTCAAACTGTATATTGTTCCGACAACAATTAGAGGAAAAAAGAAATTAAACACTAGAATTTCGTGAGGATCTCATGAATGAACTATAAAAGTTATCATTGAGTTTAAAGATAAAATGAGTAGAACATAGATGTAAAAAGGGCGGAAAAACAATAAAACTATAATTTTATCAACAGAATTGCCATAAATTTTAGTAATCTTCCTTAATCTACATACAAAAATTCAACATCATACGTATAACAGTATTAGATTGAGATCCTCACAAAAATTACTCGTTTTTCGATGCGTATTATTGCCATGCAATAGGCTCGTAACACCGGATAAGATTTTGGTAGAAATACGCAAACCGGAAGTAGTACTTTTTGAAGCTTGATATAGTTTTCCTTAAATATATTGGTACATTATTTATTTATGACAATTTTTGGAATTAAAAATAAAAGAAAATATAATTATCTATGGGTACAGTTAATTTTAAATACAATTTGTTGAATCTGGTAGTATTTAACAATAAAATAAAGTACAATTAATATTCTATTTTTTTAAATTCCAGTATCTTGTTGTCTATAATTTGAAATTTGTTTCTACATAAAATTTGAATGTTTATGACAGTGACAGTATAGTTTACATCTTTTGCTTGCATATTGGTTTACATTATCGTTTACATATTACATGAAACATGAAACTATTAAAATGTAGGTAAGTAAAACTATTTAGTAGATTAGTAGAGGTCGTGTGCAGGCCACGTCAGATTTTTTTTTAAAGATTTTAATTTTCACAGATTAAATATAATTTATCTACGACTACTATGAAAAGTTTATATTTATGCTTTAAATTGTCAACGTAAAGTTGATTGTTACTGAGGACCAAGCAAAAAAACATTTCTATGACAACGCGCAATAAAGTACTTTTTGATTACATAAAATAAAAGAAAATGACAGAAACAAACAAATTTTTTATTTATTTATTTCGATCTTGTTGGTTATCGTCATGGTTACGAATAAAACATAAATTGATTGAACGCAGATTGAACTAAATAAATAATATTATTATTATAACACATAATTTTAGTCGTAGATAAAATTATGACGAGCGTAAAGTGTCTTTGTTCCTCTTGCACTATTGCAGCTCTCGCCTTCGGCTCGCGCTGCAATTACCGTGCGCGAGTAACAAAGAGTCACTTTACGCTCTTAATACACAAATAACTATTTTCTACAATTGATATATAAAGTTGATATTTACATCGTCACTATATGATTTCGAAATGACATAGGTACTTTTATTCACTTAAAGTAATGTTCAATTCTTTTCCAAAACTCATTGAAGATTCAATTTAGCGGCGCCGCTATTTGACGGCAATTCTCATCAGGATTATTTTTCCCAAAATTTTAAAGTTTGAAAGAATTCTTGTGTGGACAACGCACAAAACTGCTATTTTGCTTCCACTCAAAATATCGGTAGGTAATCTCTTTGCAATTCTGTTCATTTATTGGGCTCAAGCCGAGCTCAACGTGTCCAATATCTGCGTGGAGTAAATCTCAGTCATTTGATAAATCACTGATTGAGCGAATATCCCCGTAGGTTTCAACTATGCAGGAATTTACAAATAGCTGGGATAAAACGAACATTGAACACTAAATCTAGCACATTCAATTATATACTAGAATTTCGCTAAATTGGCACAATTAAACCACAAAGATTTGACGAGGGAAGAAGTGACCTACATTGGTTTGAGATGGAAAAATTTATGGGTGATTATTTTTTAATCCTGTGGTATGGTAAAATATTCAACGAAAGCAATAGTTTATATTATCTACTGTAATGATTACTGTTAAAAATATTATTTTAAAATTCGTAGAAGAGTAGGTATCGTAAAAATTTAATTGAGAAATATCTTTATTTTGATTCAACAGGATTTACTTGAAATGTCAGAATGGTTGTTGTTATAATAGTGGAATCCAACCACTCTACCAGTGAGCTAACCACTTGGCTTTATTGACGAATGACGACTGGTGTCATGATATAATAATTGTCCCAATTTTCTTATTTCACTTTTACTTCTCCGGTTTATATAATAGGAAATCTTCACGTTTTAAACCCTACTGAACCCAAGAAACATAATTTTAAAAAATCGGTCTGTCGGTCTATCTGTCGGTTTATCTGTCGGCCAAGCCGAACACACAATAACTTGAGAAGGCGTGCGAATTTTCGACTGAAATTTTATATTTATGTTTTTTACAAAAAAGTTCGTTAATTAGCTTATGAATTAATTTTTTAAATTAGTACTAGCTATGCAAAGTTATTTTGAAGTTGAAAAATACTGTAAAAACGTTTTCGTTGCGAGTAAACTGTCAGATTATTATTGACTTCAAGATATTGCTTTTTTAAATATTTAATAGAGAAAGAATGGATCTACAGATGAGCCATTTTAAAAACAAATTTCATGATATATAACCGTATAAAGTTTGCATAAATTGGATATTTTTATGAGTTTTTCGGAATTTTTATAATCACGTACCTACAATTTTTTTATAAAATTTTCAAAAAGGCACAACTGTTAATAATAATTGATCTTTTAAGTATATAATCCTTGTTGGAATGAAGATTTACCATTCTTGTGCTCGCTACGTTAGTACATTTTATGCTAGATTTTAGGAGGTACCCGGGCCCCTTAAGGCTGACTATCTGAATAAGTGCCGCACGGGGCATAATAATATAATTGCTAAACTAAAAACAAACAAATAATAAATGTATACGTGAATCCCTAATGGTCTTCCAACTTTCCATCTTTCGGACAGGTATTGTGGAGCAGACAAACTCAATTTAACTTAAAAAGCATTCGGTTAAAATTTGAAAACAATCAAATTCTATTAGGGTTTCTTTGTCCCTAATATGTGCGTCCAAAATATAATGGATTCTAAGTCTATGTCCACGTATGTGCGTGTGTGTAGTGAAAGGGTTTGATTAGCGCAGGATTAGCCGTCAAGGGTTTTGAATTATTTCCCCGAAATGAGAATGCGTCTCGCTTTTAAATGAGCCCGCGAGGCTTTACTAAACGCCAGAAGAATTAATTGTTATTTTTTGCGCTTTTACAAAGCGTATGGACTGGATAACGAGCTTGAAAATTTTTAGTAATTAATTATGGCTGTGTTCAACACTTTAAAAAGTTCACGGGAAAAATGCAATTTTAAGTGCGGTTTAAAGCACTTGACAAGTTCGGCTTTACGTTAATAAACCTGCCAGCAGCAGCGATGTAAAAGTAAGACCTGTTTTCACACTGCTAAATTAGGATATTCACTTTTAATCTCACATGTGCATTAATTTTTTCCTGATTTTTTTAGCGCTATCCAACAACGATTGCGTTCTTAGTATGCACAATAAAATATTTCCTGGAAATGAGTGCAGATTCAATAAGAAAATCGTAATGACACTGCCGCTCCATTTTTACTTTCCGCTTACCTGCAAGGGAGGTATTGGAATCATGCTAAAAATCGGGTAGTGAGTTTTTAGTGGATGAGCACGAATTAGGGTCCTTACAACTCATTTTTGATAGTTTCACGATGATGTCTGTATGTATGTAATTGTGTGTATGTGTGTGGTCAGGGCCGGATTTCTGGAGGTTGGATAACTCAAATACTAATTATCCTGAAATTTTGATATTTGGTATTTAACATTTGTATATAAATTGGAAGAGCTCATTAGATTTTGGTACAAATATCTTCACCGGAAGTGATATTTTTTGAAGATTGAAAAGGTTAATTGTCAAAAATTTATATAAATTTGGATAAATATAGTATTTATTTGTAATCAGAATAAGAGGCAAAGTTATTTGCAACTTACGTTATAAAAAATTTGTCTTTATCTGGTTGCATTAAAGAACTGCAGTAAATTTTAAAAAGAAATTTATCAAATAAAACGTTGAAATCTTGTAATCCATGATCGGTTGATTTGCGTAAAAATATTGACAGGTGAGACGGGTGACACGTTGGCACTAACGTCATACAAGTCATAAGTAAGATATTAAATGTAGTAATTGAACGGAGGATGGCTTCAACACAGAAGAGTTTTCCTGTGAATGAATCTTTTGATTCAGTTGATGCAAATTTTAGATTTTTATCTGTATATTTTAAATGGGCACCGGATTGTACGTACACATTTATGTTTATAAGTCTAGATATGGCGGGAGGTTATGTGCTGGCCACATCAGATTTTTAATTTACGAATTTCAACAAAATTCTTTTTGATTCATGATCAGTGCATCCAATACTATACACCCTTCAATTTTGTTACACAGGTTGGGTTACACCTGTATAACGCTTAAGTAATCTATTTTAGAACATCGTCCAACTATTATCTTTATTCCACCAGCCTCTATCTATCTCCACACTCGAATAAAATAAATTCCGCGAATCCGGGCTTACAAATAAACCCTCACGTCCGTGCGTCCGTGTGGTTTAGCTCATCCGTGTATTAGTGTGTGTCACATAGCAACCATTACACTCGGGTGGTCACGTGACATGTTTGTAATGACCTCGTTATAACCGTGTGATACCGACTGAGGTGTCATTCCCTGTTTTATCTTCATCTGGAGAAGAAAATACCTCGCGAGAAAATATCACTTGTCTTCGGATAAACAAGACAGGCGAAAGAGGGTGTTTGCTTTTCTTATTGATAAGGGAAAATTTATTGAGACCGGCTAAGCGCCAAAGGTGGTGAATAATTTTTTAGGGGACAGTACCTACGCAGCTATGATTTATCGATATTGAAAAAAAATCACGTTATATTTAAAAAAAGGTTGGCACGAGTATTGAAAGATAAGAAAAAAAATTTTGGCCGTGAAGAATGTTCATAATGATTAATAATAGTTATTTATGATATAAGTGTTAAAAGTGACATTTTATTTTGTGAGACCGGAAGTTTAGGACACGACGCGAAGCGGAGTGGCGTAACCCTTCGAACAAAATAAAAGCACTTTTAACACGTATATCATACACTATTTTTTCTACAAACATCGTTTTATATTTTAAAATAAGAAATAATTTATTTAATTATTTTTGACAGTTCAGTAACAAAAGATATTTATATAGTAATATAATGAAACACGTAGTCTATGAATTCAATAAAAATTGAGAGTTGTTTATTAAGAGATGAAATATACTTTTAACGTGCGTTAAAAGTGATTGGCAGTTTACTTTTAACGCATGTTAAAAGTGATTGACAGTTCACTTTTAACACGGCGTCTTATAATATTGCATTTTTAACAGCAGTAGGCCGTGTTAAAAGTTTAATTTTTAATAGTGTTTGTAGAAAAAAAATATTTTTCTACTTCCTACTGGATATTGGCAACATCTTCATACTATCATGTGTGGATAGGCATGTCATATCCATACCAGGTGTGGATATGAAATTATAGGTCAAATACGTCAAAAAATTATTAATGTGTGCAAATTATGTTTTTATTATGACAAATAATAAATATAATCATTAAATCAACTGTTATTTAATAATCAATTATGTTTAAAAGAATGATTTTATTGCAAAAAGAGCAAAGAGTTTTTACGTTTGCAACAATTATTCAAATATGTCAAAAATTAATTGATGTAACCCTACTTTTAAATAATTTTTGGCATCATATTGAGTGCATTTTATTGCAAAAACTTTATTTCGTTATTGGATTGTAGAAAAAATAGTCTGTACAACTCGAGTGGATTGCCTATATCGCACGCGAACGAGTTTGCAGTCACGACCCCATAGGGGAGTGTCTGCAAACGTTTATTATACTATTTTATTTCATACTGTGACATATAAAGTGACATTTTTCGGACTATTCATAGACACAAAACAACGATTGAATGAAGCACAGCATTTGAAAAGAAAGAATAAATAAATAAATAAAATCTGCTTGTACCTTAATGTTAGTTTTATTTTTGACTTAGATACATAAAAACAACTATTACAGTCCAGATATTTTTATTAATGAAAACGGTAAAGTAAAATATCAACACAAAACAAGTTCTGAATACGGATTTATTGCAACAGTAGCATGACAATCGGGCAAAAGCGATCAACGAAAAAATTGGAACTAAAGTTGTACTTTTCATTACGATTTTGTAGATTTTGTACGATTTCATAAAAAGTTTTGCTGCGCTATTTTATGAAAGTACTTGTCATAAAAGTATTTATCCAAGTATAACTAATTTTTTAAGTTATATGTCCACTACCCTTACGGTTCGGTTCTATTTTAACCACGATTCTCCGTTTCTAGGATGTTTAATAAAAAGTTGAGTGTCTCTGCTTTAATATTTAATAACACAGGCAATGGTACAGTATAATGCTCTTGTACGGAATGTTTTATATCTTTTAAGCTTGAAGATTAAATGAGCGTTATAACGACATGGACACAGAATACATAGAAAGGAAATAACTCTGTGCTTGACAGCAGAAGACTCACAGTACCAGTGACTCTACATTTCTTTACAGTTTATTATATTTTCTTCATTTATTAAAGGTCAAAAATGTAAGACAGTTATCTTAAAGATTAATAATTGTATTACATAATAATTGGTCAGTCGTAAAGACTATGCATTTGACAGATCTTAAATTAAATTAAATGACTTATAGTGGGATTCTGTGAAAATCTGTAGTTGCTATTGTAAATATTCAACAAAATCGCAATGAAATTCATAATCATATGAACATTTTTATATTTATCAACAAACATTGATGTGATTTTGTTCAATATTTAAAGATTTACAAATTTGTAAATCTTATAGATTTGCACAGAAACCCACCATAAATTAGCCATTGAATGATTAAGAGTCTCATCTCCGTAACAAAATATTGCGTGTTTAGAGGTGTAGCAGTTTCTGCTTTACTCAATGCATATTAAAAATTTGAAGGAAAAACAAAACTACATGTTTGTGAAATAATTAATCTAGGTTTATGCCCAGTTAGAATTCTGAAGAATCTTAGGAATCCATATAAAAGTAAAAAGTGTGTTTTAAGAAATTTTGTACATGCTTTACCTTAATGATTAAAAAATTTATTAAAAAATGTAACTCGGCATAAACCTAGTTCCATCCTTAATTTATGAAATTTCCTTTAGCTTTAAAACTTCGAGAGCATTTAATTGCTAAATTGCTTTTACGTATTTTAGATGAATGTTTCCATGCGTTACGTTAAGGTGTACGTCCACCCTAAAATTTTCCAGCGTTACAGAGGTGTACGCCTCCCACGTTTATTTTAATTATAATTGAAATATATGATGCTATTACATATGAGAGTATTAACAAAGGATGTCTTAATGCTTCTATATTTTTATTTTTTTGTCTTTGGCCTTGAAATTTGATGTAAAAAAAATTAAAAATAATGTAAAAGAGTAATATCGAGAGTATTCTAGGAATTCTAAAAAAGGTAGACGAGCCTCTTAAGACAAACGCGGTTTGAGCTACGTGAAGTCGATATAAATGTCATCTTTAATTCGAATGTGCCAACATTTTATATTCTGTTAAAAATTCTCTTTCATGTTTAAATTTATTGAATTACTAAATGTCGAGGGCTGCATCTTAATGATACTTGTAGTAAAGTGGGCAGAAAATTATGTCACTGCCAAATATGAAATAAGGAAGTTATTACTGATCTCGGTGGGTGTTCCAATATTAAGCGTAAGTCGGCAATGTGGTGGTACAAAAGCTCCTTATTGTTTCCAAAGATTCATTATTAGCTTTCTGAAGACTGAAGATAATTTCGGTTAACAAGACGATAAAATTTGGGCAGAAATATTTTATAAATCCATATTTTATTTATTCATAAAGAAATACATTTTTCTATAGTCGAGAAAATGGAAGAACAAATATTATACTACATTAATATGTAAAGCAGTATAATCTGTTTGAGTTAGATTTGACTGGTTGCTTTTAAATTGATTGGTACAGTATGAATATTTATAAGTTGATATTCATGTTCTGTTCTTTCACTGAATATTCCAAACAACCAATAATCATAATATTACAGTTTGATTTATTCATTTCACTGTAGAACAATATGATTTGACACACTATTTATACCACGACATTTGCCAAACTGATCAGACGTATGTAGGTATTTTAATTTGTTTTTCTCATTATATATACCTACTCCACAAAAATGACGTTCAAAACATTATTATTTAAATGACTTAGCTATAATTACATACTACATACATACATAATAGTTATTTATGTTATAAGGATCGTAACGTCAATCATTATGAAGATTATTAGTCAAAAATAAATAAATTATTTGGTATTGAAATTTAAATCTAAAAAAATAAGGTACCTATGCCATTTTTTTAACTTTTTATTTAGTCGCTTCCTTATAGACCGGGAGCTCATGACAGGTGATGGTCTCCGAATTCATACAGCATGCCTTTTGGAGGACAGCATATTGGCCCTATGACAACATAGAAAAACGGGTATTAAACCCTTCACCGCTTTCCGGTCACATGGAAAATTGCATTTCCACTTGCACAAAACTTTTCCGAAATTTTTCACCCTAGGTCCAACGAGGACTGCATGTCAATTTGCTTATAAGTGTTTTATGACCCAAATATTAATTCTTTTCATCGGCATGTTGTATGAAAACGGGAAAATCATATTTTACTGGAAATAGAAATATATCCGCCTTTTGTGGTGCTGTTTGCATTATATATTAATGTAAAAAATTGCAATATGACGAAAATATTTAAGCTATGTTTTAAAATAGCTGATAAACAACAAAATAATATATTAAAACCAGGAACTCCAACCGCACACAATAACGGTTTAGGTTTAGTTAAATTCATAACCATGAGTTCGGCTCTGGTTATGGGTTTATAAAAATATTTTTGAACGGTTCAAGTTTGGTTTGAGTTCACTTGAGTTCAGCGGCGGTTCGTTCCTGTCTGCGCTCCTGTTCCGGTTCGATTCAAATCCCGGACTAAAACCAAATTATTAAATTATTATTTTTAAAACACTCTAAAAATCACCCCCCTATAACTGCTTCTCAAGACAAACCAAAGCATCTTCTCCTGTCAGTCACGTGACCGTGATTTGCAGGCGGTGGGGGTGACATGCAGTGTACAGTGACCTCAAGCGGGGCTCAAGGTCAGCAGGCGCCGTTTCCGGCACGCTCCGGCTCCGGAGCAGGGAAGAGACCGGAATCGAAGCAGGCACGTGTGTGATTTACTGCACTGCAAGAAGCAGTGATTGAAACAAAGACTTTGTTGTTCTTTGCAAAGTAGAGGAGGAAGCTTTATTTGCGCGTGAACTGAATTAGACGAATCAGTACATTTGAATCACATCCTTACTAATAAAAAATCTTATGTGGCCAACACACAACCTTCCGCCATATCTAGACTTATAAACATAAATGTATACGTACAATCCGGTGCCCATTTAAAATAAGTATACAAATAAAAATCTAAAATATTCACACACAGAAATTTGCATCACCTGAATCAAAAGATTCATTCACAGAAAAACTCTTCTGTGTTGAAGCCAACCTCCGTTCAATTACTACATTTAATATCTTACTTATGACTTATATGGTGCTATTATGTCAATTTGTCATCATCTCACCTGTCAATCTTCAAAAAATATCACTTCCGGTGTAGATATTTGTACCAAAATCTAATGAGCTCTTTCAATGTTAAATATCAAATATCAATTTTTTTGGGAAATTCGTATTTGAGTTATCCGACTTACATCCCAGCCTTGACCACATACATACACACACACATACACACACATACATACATACATACATACATACATACAGACATCATCGTGAAACTATCAAAAATGAGTTGTAAGGACCCTAATTTGTGCTCATCTACTAAAAACTCACTACCCGATTTTTAGCATGATTCCAATACCTTCCTTTACAGGTAAGCGGAAGGTAAAAATGGTTTTTTTATTTGATCCTTCTATTTTTACCTTCCGCTTACCTGTAAAGGAAGGTATTGGAATCATGCAAAAAATCGGGTGGTGAATTTTTAGTGGATGAGCACGAATTAGGGTCCTTACAACTCATTTTTGATAGTTTCACGATGATGTCTGTGTGTATGTGTGTGTGTATGTGTGTGTGTGTGTGTGTGTGTGTGTGTGTGTGTGTGTGTGTGTGTGTGTGTGTGTGTGTGTGTGTGTGTGTGTGTGTGTGTGTGTGGTCAAGGGGTGTTAGTCGCATAACTCAAATACGAATTACCCGAAAATTTTGATATTTGGTATTTAACATTTGTATATAAATTGGAAGAGCTCCCTAGATTTTGGTACAAATATCTTCATCGGAAATGATATTTTTTGAAGATTGAAAAGGTTAATTGTCAAAATTGTATATAAATTTGGAAAAAATATAGTATTTATTTGTAATGAGAATAAGAGGAAAAGTTATTTGCAACTTACGTTATAAAAAAATTGTCTTTATCTGGTAGCATTAAAGAACTGCAGTAAAATTTAAAAAATAAATTTATCAAATAAAACGTTGATATCTTGTAATCCATGATCGGTTGATTTTTGTTTCTGCGTAAAAAATATTGACAGGTGTGAGACGGGTGACAAGTTGGCATACTAGCGCTATATAAGTCCTAAGTAAGATAATAAATGTAGTAATTGAACGGAGGATGGCTTCAACACAGCAGAGTTTTCCTGTGAATGAATCTTTTTATTCAGGTGATGCAAATTTCTGTGTTTGAATATTTGAGATTTTTATTTGTATATTTTAAATGGGCAGCGGAATGTACGTATACATTTCTGTTTAAAGTCTAGATATGGCGGAAGGTTGTGTGATGGCCACGTCAGATTTTTAAAAGATGACAAAACGACGAGATTATTACAACATTTCAATGAAATTATTTCTTTTTTGCACGAGAGAATGGTTAAGAGACTTATTATTTACTCGGCATAAACCTAGTTCCATTCTTCATTTGAAAATAAATTTATGAAGTTTTTCATTATCTGTAAAACTTCGTAAGCATTTTACAAATTGCTAGACAGCTTTTGCATTTAGTAGATGAATGTTTCCATGCGTTACCACAGGACAAACGCGGTATAGAGCTACATACAGTCGATACCCTTCATAATTACAAACAATGTCAGATTGAAGGGTCATATTTGAAATTATATCCATAAATAGCTCACATATTTCATGGATGGCATTTTCACATATTGTGATTCATCGGTATATACCTACAGTACACGAAATAAGAGATGGCTAAAAAAGAATTTCATATCGGTAAACAATATTAATCAAGCTGACATAGATTATCAGCAATTTTTTGGCAGAAACCGCTTCGCTACCTTGAAATAGTGGCCTGGTTTACACCGATATCTTGGTTAGCTAACCAAACACCAAATTATGACTATATTACTACTATGTAGTTTGGTACGCTGCGTGTAAACACTGACGCACCAGAATAGTCAGGTACAGTTTGAAGCCAGTACCTAACCAAACTTAGTTCTGCAAGTCAAATGACAATGACAAATTGTTACCGTGTAAACGCATTGAAACCACTGACCAAATCTACGCATGCGTGTTCTTGTTGATATGTTGACAGATGTTCACAAGTGAGTTTGGTTAAGTTTTTGTGTTTGTAAATAAAAGGTTATTTGTAAGAACAGATTAGTTTTTGGTTAATTCATTTTAATAATTATTATATTCCAGAACGTTCCAGAATGACTACAAACTTAAAAAATCTGACGTGGCCATCACACAACCTTCCGCCATATCTAGACTTTAAACAGAAATGTATACGTACAATCCGGTGCCCATTTAAAATATACAAATAAAAATCTCAAATATCCAAACACAGAAATTTGCATCACCTGAATAAAAAGATTCATTCACAGGAAAACTCTGTGTTGAAGCCATCCTCCGTTCAATTACTACATTTAATATCTTACTTAGGACTTATATAGCGCTAGTATGCCAACTTGTCACCCGTCTCACCTGTCAATATTTTTTACGCAGAAACAAAAATCAACCGATCATGGATTACAAGATATCAACGTTTTATTTGATAAATTTATTTTTTAAATTTTACTGCAGTTCTTTAATGCTACCAGATAAAGACAATGTTTTTATAACGTAAGTTGCAAATAACTTTTCCTCTTATTCTCATTACAAAGAAATACTATATTTTTCCAAATTTATATACAATTTTGACAATTAACCTTTTCAATCTTCAAAAAATATCACTTCCGATGAAGATATTTGTACCAAAATCTAGGGAGCTCTTCCAATTTATATACAAATGTTAAATACCAAATATCAAAATTTTCGGGTAATTCGTATTTGAGTTATGCGACTAACACCCCTTGACCACACACACACACACACACACACACACACACACACACACACACACACACACACACACACACACACACACACACACACACACACACACACACACACACACACACACACACACACACACACACACACACACACACACACACACACACACACACACACACACACACACACACACACACACACACACACACACACACACACACACACACACACACACACACACACACACACACACACACACACACACACACACACACACACACACACACACACACACACACACACACACACACACACACACACACACACACACACACACACACACACACACACACACACACACACACACACACACACACACACACACACACACACACACACACACACACACACACACACACACACACACACACACACACACACACACACACACACACACACACACACACACACACACACACACACACACACACACACACACACACACACACACACACACACACACACACACACACACACACACACACACACACACACACACACACACACACACACACACACACACACACACACACACACACACACACACACACACACACACACACACACACACACACACACACACACACACACACACACACACACACACACACACACACACACAGACATCATCGTGAAACTATCAAAAATGAGTTGTAAAGACCCTAATTCGTGCTCATCCACTAAAAATTCACCACCCGATTTTTTACATGATTCCAATACCTTCCTTTACAGGTAAGCGGAAGGTAAAAAGAAGGGAGCAAATTTATATAATCTAACCTGGTTATCTTGTATTTTTTGTATGACCCTACGTCTGCGCTGTAAAATTTGTTGTAATATTTTTGTTTCTTATTTTATTATTTATTTACAAAATTGTGTACAGTATACTATTAAATCGCTTTAATAATAAAAATTTAAAAAGGTTAAGTTTTGACATAATGATATCAAAATTAGTTTGACCAAACTTTTACCAAATGAAAAATAACCTTGAAAAAAGATCGGCGGTGTAATCACCCAACAACTAAACTTTTGGTATGGTAAAAATATGGTTAGGTCACAATAAAGTATCACGGTGTAAACCAGGCCAGTGTGTAAAGAAGTTGTCCAGCTCGGTTTTTCTCTTGACTCAGTTGCGTTGAGGCAAGTAATAAGTTGGCAAACTTTGACTCAACTCTGTGTAGAACATTCTTTCTTTCTTGTTAGTAACATCATATTCATGGGGGTTTCCAAGGCTAAGGGTTTTAAAGAAATACTTGTTATAATTTTCAGCATATATAAGTAATAGGAAAGTGATAATAATTGTTACTTTTGATAGATTTAGTACCTTTTTATCGAAATGAAAAACGTGCATTAAAATGCGCCATGTGTGACGTAGACAACATTGAAACCAAACCGTGCGTAGATTTGTTCGTGTAAGATCGTTTTTTGTCGTTTTGACTACGGAATGGACGACGACGGACTTGTGTTGAAATATGGTAAGACCTACGTATCGTATTCGGTGAACGTATGTTCTCAGAGCCGGTGACGTCACACCGTCACACACAGCATCGTTTTTCGCAGCACCTATTTTTTAAACTTTATGAATTTTTATCTGCCTTATTAGCAACTTTTTGGCAATACGAAAAAATACGGGTCCATTATTTTAATATAAACTCGGCGCCAAAAAAGGCACTTTTTTTCAAAAATTCATAACTTCGCGCCAAATCATCGTAGGTACTTGAAATTTTGCGGACCTTGAAGAAAAAGTCTGATCTTTATTACCCTGTTGACCAATAAGGTCCACGATTTTTTTGGCACTGCGTATGAGTTGCCAAAGTTGGACCTTTTTGGACATCAGATACAGGTGTTTTTCTTAGGGGGTGGGAGGGGGTGTAGAGGATTTTTGTGACATTGGCTATCATCACATTAAAGAGCAAACTTCAACGACTTCAGAACTCAAAGATTTATCCATTTTTGTCAAACCTGAACAAAGTTATGGCCATTTGAAAATGCGCGTTTTTTCGTGCATTTTCAAGTGGCGCATTTTTATTGGCGCCGAGTTTATTAACATAAAAAAAACAAAAAATCGTGGAAACCCCAAGTTCAGATTTTAATTTTTGGCCAGTACAGCCATGCATTATTAGTTATACCGTACGTGCTATGCGTTGATGAAAGAACTCGCTATTTAAAGCACTCATTCCAACCACTACGTGCCTGCACTTCACTCAACATTCGTAGTTTTCCAGCGAACTTAATGGCCAAGCGATGCACACTTAACTCTGCAAATCCTTATGCAAATTCCGCTGTTGCTGCCTCGTGCGCCCGCCTGTTAATTGAAACCGTTGCGAACGAAATCGCCGGAGAAATAACACCCCCCCCCCCCTCCCCGGAGTCTGTGACTAACCGGAATTAGGTCAACAACGGATTGACAGAAATGAAAACTTCAACAACCAACACAGAGATGTGTGGACGGAAGGTGATCCATCAAGATTGAATGGTGGTGTATTGATGGAAGACGAGGTAATTGATTTAATAAATGAGAAACTGATTCCGAAGATACATTGAGATGTTTTTTTAATCAGGTTTTGAAATATTTCGCAATATTAAAATCGATTCTTTTCACAGTCAATAATAATTCTTAAGATGTGTGTTCTTTTGAATATTACATAAATGATTTTTATTTATTTGTTTAATAAGTATTTATAAATGTATCTGCATCATTTTTGTTCTCTTGATTTAGTTTATCTAATTCGTTGAACCGTCAAATTAAATACCAGACACCAGAAGTAAAAATTTCATGATTAATTTTTGCCCAGTACTTGGTTAGGGGAGAAGGGGGCAGTTTTGACATAGGGACAGTATAGAACATCGTAATTTTAAATTTTGCTGTTTAACATTATGTCGCCATCTGTTGCATTTTGATTGATTAATGGCGATTCTAGAAAAGTAAAATATTTCAACATACGGCATAGTATTTCAATGTTATGTATGGTGAACAGTTTGTGCACCTAAATTGTAAGTATTTCAGATTTTACTCATAAGAATTTACTAACTTAAGTTTAGTTAATTTCTAATACTTTAAGGATACACTATTGAATTTAAAGGATTCGGTATAATTTTACGTAATTCTAATATTTATTTAACGTACTGAGTAGAAGTTATAATCTCAATTTTAAAAACATGTGTTAAGGGGCAGTGTTGAATTTTGATGTATGGGGCAGTTCGGAACGTATAAAATATTACGTTGGGCAAATCACAGAAGAAAAAGATGACGAGGATTACGAGATAAATTTTATGAGGAAACAGACTGATGGAATGAAGTTTTATTTTCCTCAAATTTTGGATAAATCAACTGTTCGAGCGGAAGACATTGTTATGAAATTACCGTCACCGATTACAAGTGGAACAACAGCTCGAACAACACAAGTATTTAGTTTTTCCTTTAATTTCAATTCTTATACTATTAACTGAGTTTCCTGTAGTAATAAAACTATGTTTTTTTGCATTACTTTAAAAATCTTCTGCCTTATATATGTGTGTTCATTACTGCCCCAGAACAAATCAAAACTGCCCCTGCTTTGGGGCAGTTTTGAACGATTGCAGATATTTTTTGAATGTTTTTTTTCTCAGTTTAGAATCAAATTAATTTTTTAGTTTTTGGCATCAAACGATAGACAAAATGTTGATATATTTTATGATAATTTTGTTATTTTAATAAGCAATATAATAAAATATATAAAAATGAATTTGTAAATTTTGTTCTAAACTGCCCCCCCCCCTTCTCCCCTACTCAATATTTAAACGCTTCACTTTATTTATTTTACCAATTTATTCAGGTACTATTCTAAAAATTCAAGCTTCAAAATTTGACTAATTTAAATAAAATTTAATTCGTAAAGTTGGTATCACTGATTGTATAAACCTCATTAACGAACTTAAAACTAACTGTTTTGTAAAAAGCTTCAATATAAAATTTCAGTCGAAAATTCGTACGCCTTCTCAAATTATCGTTCTTCCAGACAGACAGACCGACTTTTTTTATAATTATATATTTTGGGTTCTAAAACGTGAAGATTCATCAAAATCTCGAACTGTCAAAAAATCACGATTACAATACTTTCCCTATGTACAGGGTGTAACCCAACCTGTGTAACAAAATTTAAGGGTGTATAGTATAGGACGCACTGATCATGAATCAAAAAGAATTTTGTTGAAATTCGTAAAATTAATTATGTTTGCAAAACAATATCATTTTGGGTACCACTGATTGTTACATTTAAATATAAAAAATGTTAAACCATAGTTATGCAATATTTATTTGCGTAATTACATTAATGTAATAATAATTTTACAAACAGATACTAGATACTAGACCGGGGAAGAGAACAAAAATATGAGACACATTTGTAAATATATTCCTAACTGGTTTAAAAAAATATAGAACCATTACATTCCATTGAAATAAATTTCAGAAACCACAGTAATACAAAACCAAACTCTAGTTAAAGTTGATTTATGGAATATACTCCAATTCCTGAGGTCTGTCTCTTTCCGAAACAATTCCGCTAGTTTCTCTCGCAGACGGCAAATCCTTTAATTTCAGCGCCTTTCTCTACCCCCCCCCCCCCTTGAAACGAGTGGTAAATTCCACGCTGAAAGTGTTCGAAGCACGTAGATCTTTATACTGCGATTTCTACCAGAGACAATGTTAGTAGAATCGGAATTCTTTCAAGAGGCCGGCAATTCCAACCATGTCGACTGATTCCTTTCGACAGAAAAAGTAAATGTGGAGTGATTTGAAACACTTGGATGGGTTTGCGGAAGAGCCACACTTGTTGCTGAAGTGTCACAATCGCTGAAAATTTAGAGGTGACTGCATGTAAAGGCAGTAACTGCGCAGGATTAAGAAGCCTGTCTACCTCCTGAAATCCAGCACAAAACGTAGACGGGCCACTGAAGCATAGCTCTCTGTATGTGATGACATATCCACTTGACAAAAACCAGAGATCGATATTGTGTTTAGGTTTTTCATAATACAATATTGCATGTTTAATTCAACACCACAAAATAAAAATAAAGAATTTTTTACACAGGAAAATTCAACACCAGAAGATGCAAATCTAGAAAGTTTATAGTAATAAAATACCTGCAGCAAAAGATTCATTCACAGGAAAATTCAAATCTAGAATTTTATATGCAGCAGCATAAATGCAAACACAGGAAGATGCAAATCTAGAAAAGGTACAGTTAAAACCGAGTATGTGGGTTGTATCTTGTGATGAGTGATAAACTAGTTTTATAGATTTGCATCTTCCTGTGTTTGCATCTTCTTATGTTTGCATTTATGCCGAATCTAAAATTTTTGTTTTGCTGTGAATTAATCTTTTACTGCAGAATTACGTTACGTAATAAATTTTCTATACGACTGTTATAGAATGTTATCATTCTTACATCATTTTCAATTATGGAATGGTTACATTCTGTCACGTGTTATGGAATTAATTCATTCCGTCACTAATGATGGAATGAAATGTGGCGAGTTATAATAATTTAACTTTATTCAATGTTTTTGTTTAGTGAGTAGCTATAAAATACATTTAGAATTATTAATTTTATGTAGAATATTATTTTATAAATACAATTATTTTAATTTTAATACTTAATAGGTTATGTTTTTAATGCAAAGTATAGTCTGCAACACGTTTGGAAGGGCTATTCCGCTCCCGTGGAACCGCGAAACTCGCCTACGGCTCGTCTCACAAACTTTCCACTCGAGCTGAATATGCTTCATTCCACTGTTGCAGAATATACTATTCTAGATTTTAATTTTCTTGTGTATGCGTTTCCCTGTGTAAGAATATGCTAGAATTTTATTTTTGATGTTGAGTGGCCACCCATGCTACGATAGGAGCACCCAAACATAGTAAATATATTTTTTTATTTAAGCATCAAAATAAAATCCTGAAATAGCATATTTTATTAAACAAGATAAAATAACCTATTAAAAATTGTTTCATTTGTTGACATAGATATTTACAAGTTTATAAACCAATTTTTATTCAATTTTAATCCAAATAACCTGCATCACAGTTCATACAATGCACTGCCCATTCCCCTTGCCCTTTGCTTCTACGTCACTCAAAGATCCAGCATTTGTTGAATCTTGCAAAATTCTAATTATTACCTAAACTTGTCTCAGTACGTCGCCGTCTCCGTATCTGGCCAGACACCTGGTCTTGTTCTCGTATCGTGTACAGTGGTTCTGAGTGTTATATTTGTGATTTAAAAATCTGACGTGGCCATCACACAACCTTCCGCCATATCTAGACTTTAAACAGAAATGTATACGTACAATCTGGTGCCCATTTAAAATATAAGTACAAATAAAAATCTAAAATATTCAAACACAGAAATTAGTAGGTATCACTTGAATCAAAAGATTCATTAACACGAAAACTCTTCTGTGTTGAAGCAATCCTCCGTTCAGTTACTACATTTAATAGCTTTCTTATGACTTATATATAACGCTAGTATGTCAACTTGTCACCCGTCTCATCTGTCAATATTTTTTATGCAGAAACAAAAATCAACCGAACATGGATTACAAGATTTCAATGTTTTATTTCATAAATTTATTTTTTAAATTTTACTGCAGTTCTTTAATTTTACCAGATAAAGACAATTTTTTTATAACGTAGATTGCAAATAACTTTTTCTCTTATTCTTATTACAAATAAATACTATATTTATCTAAATTTATAGAAATTTTTGACACTTAATCTTTTCAATCTTCAAAAAATATCACTTCCGGTGAAGATATTTGTACCAAAATCTAATAAGCTCTTCCTATTCGTATACAATTGTAAAATACCAAATATCAAAATTTTTGGGTAATTCGTATTTGAGTTATCCGACATCCGGCATCGGCCCGGACCACACACATACACACACACACACACACACACACACACACACACACACACACACACACACACACACACACGCACACACATACACACATACATACAGACATCATCGAGAAACTATCAAAAATGAGTTGTAAGGACCCTAATTCGTGCTCATCCACTAAAAGCTCACTACCCGATTTTTTGCATGATTCCAATACCTTCCTTTACAGGTAAGCGGAAGGTAAAAAGGGCAATATGGTGTTAAAATCATTGTTAACATCTTCCGCGACGGGTTAAAAACTTTAACGTATTTGTGAGTGAAGGAGTGTGTTTGTTTGGAGCTGCAATGATGGTTGGACGACTCGACAACGTGGATAAGGTTGGTTAATTATTTCTGAATAATCTTAGATAACAGATATAGATGTACAGTAGGCTAAAGAATTTCAAATTGGTATACAATATTAATCGAGCGGACATAAATTGTCATGAAATTTTGTGGCAGAAACTGCTTCGCTACCTTGAAATAGTGTATATATAAAGCCGGGTTTACATTGGTCGTGTAAATGGGTTAGTTACTAGTACTATTAGCTCGCCAGACCGCTACTCATCCAATGTAGCCAACAGAAGCTAGTACCAGTACTAGTACTAGTACAAGTAGTTGGGGTAGTGATGTAACTAACCTCCCGTGTTAGCTACTCACCTACTAGCACATACATTCTGCACTATCCACTACACTCATCTCTGCACTATACCAATGTAAACAGTCACTAGTGATTAGGGATATACTAGTGTGTTTTTACGTCTCATTTTAAAGATAATTGTTTTATAGTTAAATTCGGTATTTTTACTTTATTAAATTGAAAATGTGGTCTTAAACGGAAACAATAAAGTTTGTAGAACTATATCGTGATCATGAGTGTTTGTGGGATGTCACTAAATTTTGTTATCTTTACTTTATTTCGTTTAATAATAGATTTTGTTCGAGATGATATACAACCACGAAAAGAATTCATTTTGTCACCTACAGAACAACTTGTACTGGTACTAGAACTATAGCTAGTCGGCTAAATTGTATTTCTGGTGTAAACACCTACTAGCCTAGCGCTTAGTTGAGTATACTAGTATAGTCCGCTACTTGTACCAGTAACTGTCTCAGTTACTCCTCCAATGTAAACGCGCCTTAAGTCGTCCAGCTCGGTTTTTCTCTTGACTCAGTTGCGTTGAAGCAAGTAATAAGTTGGCGAACTTTGACTCAGCTCTGTGTAGAACATAGGCACATTCTTTCTCTCCCTTACCGCTCCTGCCAACTCTGGCTGCTTGAACAGCATATATATTAAGCCCTGTTCGCACGAGGATTCTACCAAGATTCTGAATCCTGGAAAAGAAGAAGTTTTCTTCTTTCTACCTGTAAAATTGCGGTGCCGCTGAATTGAATCTTCTATGAGTCTTGGAAAAGAATAATTTGATTGCTTCAAAACCATTAATTTTTTTTCAAGATTCAGAATCTTGAATCTTCTTTTCCAAGATTCAGAATCTTGATAGAATCCTCGTGCGAACAGGGCTTGATGTAATTTACTCGTAGTGCAAAAATTTATGTCTACAGCAAGTAAGTACTAAAATCTTGAGCTGAATTTTAGTGACTTGAACAAGTTATATACTAGAACCGTGTAACGTCGAATTTATACGACTTAAGGTGGATTTATAAACACGCACAGCGCATAGAAAATAATTTAGCACAACATAGCACAGCACAGCGCATAGCATTTTCGTTACGGGGGTTTTATAAGCCGCACACAAACACAGATTGCTATACGAAGTAAAAGAAGAAGTCCTTGTCTTACAGTGTTGTCTTATGACGTTATGACAGCTGTTTTGTTGGTTATGCTAGTTTGATTTTGTATTATTTGACTTTGTGATTTTGTTATTGTTTTGACTATTTTACTAAAATTATTAATATAATGAACAACGAATGCGCGTGCGTGTAAGAAGTTAACTAAAACGAACTGTCACGAATGCAACGAATAAACCCGAAGCACAGAACTGCACAGCACAGCGCATAGGAAAATGAACATTGGTCAATTCGTGTGCTATGCTAAATTATTTTCTATGCGCTGTGCGTCTTATAAATGGATGTACTAATTTCCATATGACCAATTCATATGCTATGCTGTGCTAAATTATTTTCTATGCGCTGTGCGTGTTATAAATCCAGCTTTATACTACAACATTACTCATGTATTTCTAATACCAAGACATATAGAGCCATGTTCCTTAATGCAATGAAAGGTTTATAAAATTAACACAGTTTTGTTCTTTATTTTATAGAGTCGTTTAGTTTCATGAACATCTATTGCATTGCAAAAGTATTGATTACACATTATTGTTATACTGCAGAAAATAACGTTTGCAATTTTGCCTGTGCCAATGCATTTATTAACAGTCTAACCATTCAACAAGTAAATATGTTCTAAGTTCAGGGACTTTTTAATAAAATAACCTGAAAATAAACACACGTGCGTCTGCATAATTTCTGGCAAATATTTAACAAAATCTTAAAAGATTTCTTTTAATTCCCTTCGAAGTTTCAACGACAAATCTTTTGATGATTTTAAATTTTCATGAAATTATTACTTCTTGTAAGAACTTTTCATCTGAAAAGTTTCAGTTTCGTCTCTAAATTTTTCTAATTGGATAAAGGAAAAGTTTACAGTATTTTTTTATTAATGAAGGAGAAGAAAAGTTAGTTTTGTAAGTTTTGATGATAATAGTTTTCTTTGACACTTAACAACCATAAAACCGTCACTTTGTAATTAAAACTTTAACGATTCAAATAAGAAATAAAAATTATCAAACCTTAAATAAAAATAACTTAAAGAGAAATTTCAAATTGGTAAACAATATTTATCGAGCGGACGTAGATTAAGAGCATTCTGTACAGGAAGAATATACACGTAAAAAGCACTTTACACGCATACACCTCATCGACACATGGTTGCATATTTTAATAAAAACAAATTTTTATATGGTAGATAAGGGATAAAACTTCGTTCTATTAGTGCCATTTTTTCTATTTTGTACCGAAGTTTTAGTTTATAAAATAAAGAAAACTACAAAAATTCACATTTTTTTACCCCTAATTTTCTCGAAATCAGGAAGTTTTTGCTAAAAAATAACACTACCCCAACGTAGATTAAACTTTAAACTACATGATTCAAGTTTAAAATATCATGTTCTGCAAAATATAAAGAAAAATCTGTAGGTGCTTCTAAACGCCTGCAAGCGGTTGAAAGTAAGTAATTTCGACCGTTGAACGTGCTGAAAAAAAAAAGTTGCACTAATAGAACAAAGCTTTTTCCCTTATCTACCATATAAAAATTAGTTTTTGTTAAAATGTGCAACCATGTGTCGATGAGGTGTATGAGTGTAAAATGTTTTAACGTGTACATTCTTCCTGTACAGAATACTCTTAACAGGAAACTTTTTGACATAAACCTTGAAATAGTGTATAAAGAAGTCGTCCAGCTCGGTTTTTCTCTTGGCTCAGTTGCCTTCAGGCAAATAATAATTTGCGAACTTTGACTCAGCTCTATGTAGAACATAGGCACATTCTTTCTCTCCCTTACCGTCCGGCCAACTCTGGCTGCGCGGAAAGTACTTGATGGTACATTTTAATAATAATAAACCAAGTGTTTTGTTTTTTTTATTGTTTAATAGAAGTATAATTAATTTTTTTAATTGTTATAAGATATTTCGGTTGTCACTACTTTTTGACAAAATTATTTTGTGCTTTACTAGCTTTTTGATAACATTTTTATCAACTGAATTTGATTAATTCAGTCTATATTTCGTATAATCTTCTTTAGCCTTTGATCTCATTCATGATAACTACAGAGTAAAAATATATTGAAGTGCAGGCCTCCTTGGAGTCCTTGACATAAATATTTGATATTTCATACGTTTGAGGGATGATCACAATCAAAAAATTATTTCGTAAGACGATGATACGAAACAGGAATAATAATAATTCAGACTAAAGGATTCTTTATTGATTCTTTCATGCCTCTGAATCGTAGATAAAAGAATTCACTGTTTAGAACAGGGTCTCGAACTAAACCGGTAAACAGGACTTTATCCTTAAAGGCTTAAAGCATTTATTAATTCAAGTTTTCAAACTGTTTTAATCATTTGAATAAATAATTGACATAATAAATCAAAGCAAAAATGTCAGATCTTTTATCTGAATAAATTTCTGCAAATAGGAACAAGCAATAGGCATAAATAATATATCAATAGAATCATTAGAGGTTCTAGATTGCTTTATGCTAAATAAGAATACCTGAAAATAAATATAATTTGCAGTAGAAGTGAAAGAAGAGGGAGCAAAATTCATCAAATTGCAATGAATTTTATGCAAAATGAGCTTACAGACATAATTTTTAGAATAAGGCAATTAGAAATGTATATATTTTAATTGTGTAACATAATTTTCATTGTAGGTTACATCGTTTATCCGAAATTTATGCAGAAGGCTCGTGCAAAATGAGCCATGTAAAATTTTAAAAGTGTCGTTGACGTGGCATTAGTAGTTACAGAAAAAAACATTTTTTTTAAATCAAATTACGACCTATAATATGATTTTGACTATTATCGGGTTAAAAACATTACCACTACATACTTCGTGTTACGGTGTTTTCATTTTTAAGCGCGTCCTTAATATATAATATAATATATTTAATAAGTTTATAAAAATTTATATTTTCAAATGCATTCAAAATTCACTATCTATTCAACGTCGATATATTTTGATGTATGTTTCTCCAGGTTTCAGTAGCATCTCTTAAAGTTCGAATGTGTGTTATCTTTTGACTTTAAAAATATATTGATGACATTTCAGCATTTCAGCGTTTCAGCTCCTGTAAAAGTATGTGAATATTTCAAAACGCTTTTCCTTATAAGAGCTTGAGTATTCTGTTTGAAGATTTATCTTTGGAAAAGTTTTATAAGAGATTATGAAAGGAAATATTTTATCCTGACAGGATATTACTATTGTTTCACTTTAAAATTATCCGTCTGCGAAGGATTTTCAGAAAGTTTTTGCGAGTAAAATAAATTTTAGTTGTTAACGGGAATTAAATTTGTATCCAGACATAACATTAACATATCGTTTGAATTGAAATATTTTCGGCTTATTTGTTGATTTTATACAACACAGTTTGGGACCAATGTTTATAATTCTGGCTTGGTGAACGAACAATACACATAAAAGAACATGAAATTAAATTATGTACAACAAATATACAGGGTTTGTATACAGTGCGTTTATTTTAACGTGAATCATATTCCTGGTTACAAATTTGACGGCAATGTATTAGAGCGTTCTTTTTAAAATGAAACATAGGGAATCAATTTAACTGAATTATTCATGAACAATATAAAATATTTGGGAAGCTGCAATAGTTCCAAGGGACGCTTTCAACATAAACTTTTAATTGTTCAAAACTAAATTTATGAAAGAAAGAAACAATACAACTAACGTAAATGTTCATAAACTTGACATTTAGAAATAATTTTGATTGAAAATTGTAATACTAGAACAAATTTAACCAAATCTTTAACAATTTTTTATGATTACTGGAACAGATTTTTGTAAACAGCGGTCTGAAATTATTTTCAGACCGTAACTATTAGCAACAGTCTGCATAGAAGCATTAGTCTGCATTTGTTCATTTTCAAGTAACCAAATGAAGTATAAAAGTCCTACTTTTAACACCGATCGTAGAAAAATGTTTTCAATATATTGACATACAGCACAATATAAACCAATAGCTGACTTGTCCGCCATATTGGAGTCCACAGCTGTTTGACACATCATACAACTGATTTATGCAATCGCTTTTTTGCGGTATAATTATATAAATGACTAGTTTTTTCACATCCAATTGTTTGAAATGGATTTATATGTGTTAAGTTAGCAATTTCAATGATTATTAACTATAAAATTTAATCAAACTAAGTATAATATAACATTAATTTTTTTATTTTGTCTGTAAGTGTTACAAACATCTTAAAATTTTTATTAAGTTGATAGTTTTCTAAATGATAAATGTAGTTTAACATTTTTATATGATTTTAGTGTTCCTACAGATCCAAAAAAAATATAAAAAAAATTAATAAACTGTAGGTGACAGAACTGGAATCCAACCTAAACTGATAGCTTGTGTACCGTGAGTTTCTTATAAATTTACATTCTGGATTAATAATTTATCAACAAAGTCTTAAACAATTATTCGCATCAAATTATTTGACAGTATAAAACTACGTTGGTCTCCAAGATGGCGGGTAGGTCTGCTGTCCTTTTTATACAGGGTGTTTCATAACTTCGAGAACATACGTTAATGGTATATGTTGTTTGATATGCTGATTACGAATCTAAAAGAATTTTTTTAATTCGAAAAATTCAGGGTTGTTTATCTAAAACATTTTTTGTAGTACTGCACTGGATTCGTTTTCCTATTAAATACAAACAATAGAAGTTTGTAATGAACATCTTAAATTACATAATACTAGTAAAATAACAAACGAAATTTAATTATTTTTAATGAAACAATAATTACTCCACCCAGTGGCAGTGGCTACGAAAAATTTTTGACTGGGAGACATGGACATTAATTTTGCGATTTTAAGAAAAATTCTTTTTTATTCGTAATCAGCATATCAAACAACATATACCCTTAACGTATGTACCAGAAATTATGAAACATTATGTATACATCGTCACGTGACGTCACTTCTAAACATGAACCTTCCTCCATCCTCTTAATCCTTCTAATTTGACACGTGTAACTAGTAACTTCTGCTAACAATCGATAGGATGTTTGCATAATGTCAGGTGGCCATGGACAGGACAATAAACGATCGGATCAAGGAGCAAATGACTGGCCACGTCACTCGACAAACGAACGACAATTAAGTTATTGGTAAACAGCACAGGACGTGAAACTAATTGTTATTGGTTATTAAGATCATTTTAATTGCTTTCGAATGGTGGGCGATTAATGATGAATAACTTCCGTGCGTTTATTGTTGTAAATGATGGTGTTTGTATTCATTTGCACGCAGGATTCATTGGAATTTTGCAGGATTTAATATTGTTATCTTAAGGTGGTTGACTACTGGCCGATGTTAAAGTGCTGCTTTATTTACTATTTTGAGTCGATAAAGTAACACTTTATAGTCCAGTCAATAAAGGATTCTAGAGGGAAATGTCGAGATCACAATCTTTGACTTCAGCCGTCTAGGTTTTTTCCGAATTCCTAGAATACTCTCGATTTTACTTTTTACCTCTCGCCTCATATTCTATAAGAGAGGTACCTACTGTGACGGGTCAAAATTTTCGAGTGTGAGTTTTTGGCAGATAACCACGTTTTAGGGTCTCTAGAATACGAATTACACATTTTGAGATGATGTATGTGTGTGTGTGCGTTCGTTCGTTCGTTTGTATGTTACAATTTTTTTCGGAAACGATAAATCTAAAAATATTAAACATTTACATACCAAATTTTATATTTAAGGTTTAAATACTATTTTCAATAGACCAATTGTATTTTGGCACTAATTAATAAACCGGAAGTAGTACTTTTTTAACCATTTCGATAAATAATTAATTTTTAACTGAAAGATTATGTGATTATTATCTACAATCGGTATTTTAAATTTTTTTCTGTATCTGGTATCATTTGAGAATAATTAAAGTAAGTATATAATTATAATTTAGTATTTCGGTATCTTGTAGTCCATGATCGTGTAATATTTGTTACTACGTAAAATTTAATTGAAAATGACTTAAATTATACAAAAATATTTGTATCTTGTATAGTAGTAAAAAGAGTAGAGTATGGCGGGTGGTCTTATGCTGGCCACATCAGATTTTTTAATAAATTACGCTTTTTAACTTTTTTACCGTTCATTTGAAAAAAGTCCTCATAAGTAAAATTGTTATGAGGTAAAGTATATAAAAAAATATGAGACAAAACTAAGTTTTTCGAATATTTGGGAATTTCAAAAGCGTAGGTAGGTACCTCGGACACTATAACAGATACAAAAAAAAATAATGACAGTCTTGTAGCAAATTTTATCAGCTTTAATTTTGTACCAACCGCTTTTTAGCTAAGCCTAACCATTTTCGAGATATATGCAAAAAAACAAAAAACCGGGACCTTCTTCGTGCCCTTCCGCTCCCCCTAAACACTTAGGTTCGGGGACTTTTAGTATATATACCTCCTAACACAGCCCTTAAAGTAAAACTTGAACAGCAAGGGTAGATAAAGTGCTTTAATTTTTTAATTTCTTCAAATTCGTTTTCACACATATCTGCATCCTCTTTGTGAAAAAGTAGAATGTAAAACGTTACAAACGTAGATAGATTTTTTGCCGTTAAACTGAAATATTGGATTTGAAACTCTCTTGTCAGAATCACAGTCAAAAGTCATCCTAATTTTAACTTATAAACCAAAATATCCAATCCAATATCTGAAATTCTGAATTGGTAATCAAATTAACATACATACACGCAGAGGTATACATATGTATGTGTATATAGCTTACAGATCACACTAACTAACGTAAATCTAATACATATATGCAATGCATCCTATACTGATCTGTGATGGCAGTTTGCAAATCATATTGTTAATTGTGTAGCGCAAACTTTAAATTGACTAAATATTAAAGTTTATACCTACAATAATATTATTGAAGTTTGAGGGAATTCAATAAGGAAGTTTTCTTTTTAAAAAGTTAGTTTTGTAGTAGAAACCACAATATTTATGTTAACATAACTTTACCAAAAAGAAGATTTTATTATAAAATGAACTTATGAAATGTCAGAATGTCAACCGCATGTTTCAAAATAAACAACTTCCTCGCATAAACAATGATAAAGAGCTAAAAGGAAACTAGAGAAATTGTAAAATATATTTATTCGTAAAGTGTATTGAATAAGTAAAGAAAATAGAAGTTTTCAACGGAAAATATAATGTTAGTGAATATATTGGCCACGTTATACAACGATTCTTTGAAGAATCTTTCATGGTTTAGAGTCCTGGAAAAAAATAAATTCTTTGTTTTGAAGCTATCAATGAACTAGAAATTATTATTTTCCAAGACTCATTGAAGATTCAATTTAGCGCCGCCGCTATTTGACAGTAAATTCTCACCATGTTTATTTTCTCAAAATTCAGAGGCATGAAAGAATCTTCAAAGAATTCTTGTGTGAACATGAAGAATACTTTATTTACGATAATAATGACAAAATACCAATTTCCATCCGTTTGTAATTAAGAGGCTCGTCTACCTTTTTTCGAATTCCTAGAATACTATCGATATTACTTTTTTTCTATTTCACTCTCTTCCCCACTACTACGGCTGCTCAAAACTAGCCCGAAACTCGTACTTTCACACATCCTAGCTATGCAATGTCATTATGAAGTTGAAAATTACTGTAAACATGGCTCTAGATTCCCATAATAACTTGTGTATTTTTTAAAGAAATTAAGTAAATCAAAAAAATTTCGAAAAAGGAAGCTTAGCTGCATGCTTCTTGTTTTTTAAATTTTTCTTGCCATTTATAGTGACCGAAAAAAATAATATCAAATAATGACAAAATACCGCAAAAAATGTCATTTTAAAATATTGTTTACTTCAAATTCCTAGGCCAAATACAAAAAATAAAAATATAGAAGCATTAAGACATCCTTTGTTAATACACTCATATGTAAAAGCATCATATATTTCAAATATAATTAAAGTAAACGTGGGAGGCGTACATCTCTGTAACGCTGTCAAATTTTAGGGTAGACGAACACATTAAGATATAAAAATTAAATGTTTCTATCATCAACCTGAAGGACAATTTATTTGAAAGTCAGTATTCAATAGTAACACTATAATGTTTACTATAGGCAGATAAAAATGTCCTACAAATGGAATGGCAAAGTTTGGTCAAACGCTAATGGCAAGCCAATAAATTGTCAACTACTCCATTAGTGTTTACAAATAAACGGTCATCGTGCTTTTGGATATTAGCCAAAAGCTCACTCGAAGGAAGCTAAAAATACTTGATGTTTTTAGTTTTTGCTTTCGTATGTTTTCGCTGTAGTATCTAGCTAATTAGAGAAAAACATCGATGGTATGGACACTTATTTTAATCTAGTTGTTGACAAGAATTGCAGTAGTTTCAATTGATATTTTAAAGTTTCATTTTCTGCAGAAGCAGAACGATTCTTTATTGAAAAAAAAATAACAGCAAGCAAAAAATACTGTTTTTTCACGACATGCGGAGAAAACACAATTTTCTTCTCGCGAAATAGTGAGGAAAGTAGGTTTTCCCTCTCTAGAGAGGAATGTAAGCAGTGTTACCACCAGTGTTATTTTACGATGAAATATTTTAAAAATTGTAAGTAAATTTATTATTTTATTGAAAATTCTGATTTTATAGTGATATACTGTAAACTATTATTTTACAATTATTATGTTTTATACTTTCTTTTTCTACTATTTCACGATTTTACAACTTAAAAATTTGGCATATTGGCTGCATTTCGTTGTTTTCAAACGACAGATAGCAGTTATAACCTAACTTCTAGATATGTGTTTCTTCTACATTTACAATGTTTTTAAAATGTCGTGTGTTTCTAAATATGAAACTGAATACCTTACTTACGAAATTAACAGTTTTTCCATTCCTTAATACCGCAAAAATGCCGATAATGAACAAATGTCATATCTGTTGAATTACTCCTTAAACAAAATAGGTGGAAATGGCCATCTAATAAATAATCATTATGCATTACAACAGTCGGTGGAAATGAGGCTTTAAACTTATTGTGTACCTGACTGGATTATAAATGACTGCAAAAATATATCTGGCAGATAGACTGATAGATAGTCGTTTATAGGGGTTTGTGTCATAAGTACAACAACCTTGAAATTTCCTCATAGTCGTGAATTTTACTCTGACCCAAAACGAAACTGTGTTACTAGTCCTCTTTTATTATGCACATCATGGTTTGGTCGTGGTGCCTTCATCGTCGTGTCACGAAAGAATGTCAAGGTCGTTGGAGGTCACAAGCAGGTGCTAGCTGGTCGCTTGATGAATGGCTGAAGAATCAAGTCTCTTTGATAGAACTTAATTAAGGAGAGCGGGTGGTTCGAAGTTCGAGGCTCGCCCGTAATGAATATTCAGATTACACCAATTTTCAATTTGATGAAAAAGAAAGAAATTTGGCAATAGCGATTTCTTTAACGCTGCCAACACCGCAAGAGCTATATTGGTAATTTGCACATTTTAAAGGAAAATCTTGATTGTAATTCTGTATTGCTCTTTTTAAATGGATCACAAAAGAATACATTAATCTTTAATCTCAATCTCATGGAAAAATGTGAATTACTTCACACTGAAGCAGGTTCTTACATTTAGAAAGCAAGATAGTTATACTAATCCTGCCTTTTTGTGCCCCAAATTTTTATAGTTTTATTTACATAGTTCGATTTTACACTCGACCTTATATATTGCTCCATATTTTTACCACTCGCCACTCAGTCCTGTAAGAGAGGTATTGTAATCATGCTAAAATTTCGATAGTGAGTTTTCAATAAATCATGTGCAGCTTACGTCACAATCTCAAACAACAATAGTTTGATAGGCAAGCATGACAGGGAAGTGCAATTCGATTTTTGTAAACAAGAGTTTATTTTCAAATTTTTTGACTTATTTTTATGAAAATATTAAATAAAATGGTAGTATCACTCATTTAACAGCATAAATCGTAGCTCAGTACTTTGTATTTTGCACATTTCTATCATGCTTGCCTATCAAACAGCTGATGTTGTGACGTAGGTGCACATGCCTTATTGATAAGCACGTTTTGAGGTCCCTGGAACACGATTTTGATAGTTTCGCGATGATGTCTGTGTGTGTGTGTGTGTGTGTGTGTGTGGATGGATGGATGTACGATGGAGGTACGAAAACTCAAATTTGAAATTTTGTATACAATATTCTGACATTCTAGATTATATCTGATTAGATTTTGGTTTTGATTATGCAATCGAAAGTAGTAGTTTTTGAAGATCTGAAGATTTTTTCTGGAATATCCTCAAAATTTATGGATTAATAGGAATTTCGCACGAGGCTTCTTTGAAGATTCTACCAAGGTTCTAAATCCTGGAAAAGAACAAGTTTCAAGATTTTGAATCTTGAAGATATAAATTCATGGTTTTGAAACATTCAATAAATTATAAATTCTTCTTTTCCAAGACTCATTGAAGATTCAATTTAGCGGCACCACAAATTAACAGGAAATTCTCACTAGAAAGAAGTAAACTTCTTCTTTTCCAGGATTCAGAACCTTGGTAGAATCCTCATGCGAACAGGGCTTTAGTAAACTCGTTCGAGGGCTCGTTTTACTGCAGGAAGCGTCTTATAGAACTAGTTCTTTATACTATTATGAACGTTGTATAGTACAAATACATTTCATCTACCTAATAATCATTACCGTTTATTAGGGGGTTATTGCAGTCACACTATGGTCAAAACCACAAGCCTGAGATGCGCCACGGCATACAATACAACCCTGGTAATAAGCTTCGAAAACTCTTACTCTACCAGTGGAACACTGGGGGTAAAATATATACTCGGGTTAATAAATATGCCAAATACTGAACTGTTCGACTATATTTCTTATCTGCGGGCTAATCACGATTGTGGTTTTGGGCATTGTGTGACTGCAATTAGCATTTAACGATTATTAGGTACTTGATGTACCTATCTCAGTACAACATCTCTCTTCCTACCTGTCGGGGCGTAGTGGGCGGCGGTGGCGGCGAGCTAGCAGCTCCCCTGGTGGTGGGGCCGGGGCCAGCGGGGCCGCCGGTCTGCAGGTGGTGCTGGTGCGGGTGCTGGTGGGCCCTGCTGGACACGGTGAAGAGCGGAGGGGGGCGCCGCTGCTCCCGGTCACCGCGCGACGAGGCCATCACGTAGCGCCACATCGCGCTCAGGCATGGCACCGACCCCGACGAACAACCCTTAGGACAAACAAACAGTCTTAGTACACTGGGTTATTCAATATTAAGGCATATTCATAATATTAAATTAATAGTAGTTACAGTTAGTTGGTGTATAGTTAACGTTAGTGATTTATATTTTATTATTGTGATGTTTTATATTTATATATTGAAACTTTAAATCGTGGCAATCATTAGCTTTGCCACGATTTGAAAAGTCAATCACATACCATTGGATCCGCAATAAAATTATCTACATTTCCATATTTAATTGATTAGGAAAAAGAATGAGAGTAAATTACTAATACCAATTCACCTGTTTACACCTAGTTGACCGGTATCCTTGCCAGGAAAAAGGTAGTCAATCACCCTGTGGCATTTTTTAAAAAGGGCACTTTACTCTAGGTATTTTTTGGTATTTTCTGCATATATCGAATACGGTTATTATATTATTATACATTTTAGTTATTAAGAAAAGTATGAACAGTTTAATAGGCATACAAGGAAGTCATGTGGTGTCCACATAAGATTTGTTTCCTTGTATTTGGTAGAGAGTTTTTCTAAGAAGAATAGCTCTCGAGAACATAGAAATATAATTGAGCAATTTCTATTCATTACAATTTAATAATACCGTAATTTTGTTTTTTTTAACAAAAACTGCTTTTATTTTTTAATGAATCAAGATATCGACTTCCGGTCTTCAACATTCGATTTCTTAGTTATTTTTTTGTTACATACATTTCGGGAGCGCTAGTTTAGCCATAGATCAAACAGTGATATTTTAGTATTTCTTATGTTTATTGAGTTGGCATTTCTAAAAGAATTAAAATATGGACCTGCGGATTTCTGCATTAAATCCGCAAAATAATTCTCTATAAGGTACTTTGTACGTATTTTTTAAATTATTAGTAAAATCGTTGTTAAAAAAAATGTTTAGTAGGTACGACAAGTAGTTCTTTGAGAAGTTTTGGTCTTTACAATTCTGATAATCCTTTAACGTGCTTTAATAATACTGGTAGATTATAATAGCTACAAAACCTATTGAAAATTATGCTGTTCTTCAGCTAGTAGTGCAACAAAAGTAAAACTAAAAATTACTTATAATATAATTAGAAAACTTATTCTGCAGACGTCGAGACGACTATTGTCTATGTCTATGTCTTTGTCTAAAGTTTGGAGTTTGAATAAATAAAAGAACACGATTTCCATTTCAATCTCTTAGCGCAGAACTTTAACAAATTCGCACCTTCCTATTGTAGTGTAGTTGTAGTTAATTATTCTAATACAAAAAATCAAAGAAGTTAAAACTTAAAGCAATGAAATTGATTCTCTCTTTCGTGTGAAGCTATCGTAGTTGTGATTGTGTCCTCGTCCTACAGCACTCATCTCATTACATTTCACAGTTCGTTACTCACGTCAAACATCTGAACACAAGTATACAACACGTTGCTATAGTGATATCAAGGTAATAGCCCGCCATTACACGCAAACACTCCAGATCAAGTACTCTGATTACATCCGACACAAAGATGAAAAAGAATTTAAGGCTCTACAGTTGTTGAACGCAATATTGCTGCAATAGAATCAGAATTCACGATTCTGGCTCGAAATAAAAATCTTAAATTTACCATAAGTAATTACGAAGCATTATTTGATTGAAAAACAACAACAATTAGAGAAAATTCGAATTAATTTATGTATTTTAATATTACAAATTATAGCCTTATTATTTCATATTTATTAATTTTGTTTTAAATAGTCGTTTCCTTGCATTGTTCGTGAGAGTGCTAAGAAAATATTTTTAGTCATATTATATTACACATCTGACGAAAAAATAGTAAAAAATCGGCCAAATTGACTATTTTTACTAATTTATTACTAAAATACCATTGAGTATTTCAAAAATATAATTTCTTAGCACTCTAGAGTCATCTTTTAACAATCTATATATAAAATATGAACAGTATAGGTGTACTAACAAGAGCTCAGTTTGTAATATAGCAAGGTCCCGTTTTCACTATATTTTTGGCACCTTAATACGAAAACCTTAAAAAGATATATTTTTATTTCATACTGACATTATGTCGAGCACTGTTTTACAATATACAAAGTAAGCTTTCCTGGCGAACTTATTATAATGTCAACGTAAAAAGAACTTCACTATTCCATATTAAAGTTTAAATTCATTTACATCTACGAAAACTAAGCTGCATCCTGCAACCTTATTTCTGTAGAATCCCGCAAAAATAACTGCAACGACTCTTTGCAAAGAATCTCAAACAGGAAACCAGGAATACATGTCTCGTTCTTTTTGTGTATCACATGTTTCTTAGCGTTCATACCACCAAAGAAGAAATTTCAATAACGATAGATTTTCGTAGTCAGCGAGAAATATTACATAGGATAAGCACACATAGGGCTTTAAATATTGATATACTACGTAATATACCTAGAACTACTCACATTATCATTACTTGAATAAATAATATATTGACGTTTGTGAAAAAATCCCATCTGACGGGATAATGGTTATTTACTTTACAGGTGGGCAAAGTAAGAAATTACCCACGAGGGAAATCTTAATTTCTGAAGTGCATCATTCCTTTTTGCCCACGTGTGAAGTATAACGTTTTATCCAACACCTCTTACTAACTGCTTGCATATTTTTAAAAATCTGATGTGGCCAACACATGACTTCTCACCATACTCTACTATTTTACTAATATAATAACAGTGTATGTAGGTACTTACTCACAAATATACCATTGTAGAAGAGAATTCGGGAATTGTAGTTTTTATAATATATATTTTAAGTTTATCATGACCTTATAAATTTTACATTGGTAGGCAGATAAATTAAAATTGTAACAAATTTGTAGAATTTTTAACTTCTTGTAATTGGAAAATGGTTTTGAATACAAATTGTAGATAGTAACATTTAGTATACTATGTTATTTAAAAAATTCCTATTAATTCATAAATGAGGATATTCCAGAAAAACTCTTCAGATCTTCAAGAAACTACTACTTCCGGTTGCATGATCAACACCACAATCTAATCAGATCTAATCTAGGGTGTCAGAATATTATATACAAAATTCCAATTTTTTTATTATGTGGTATTTGAGTTATCGTACCTCCAACATTCATCCATACATCCATCCATCCATACACACACACAGACATCATCGCGAAACTATCAAAATCGTGTTATAGGAACCTCAAAACGTGCTTATCCATTGAAAACTCACTATCGGAATTTTAGCATTATTACAATAATACCTCTCTTACAATACGAGAGGTAAAAATATTAGGTTCCAACCTAAAACATCGTTACTATGGTGACTTCCAACAAGCAAAGTAACAATTTATCCACAAGTGGGTATAATTTTGGAAACAGGCAAATAATTGTGCAAAAAATATCTTTTTTTGTTCTCAAGTAAAAATTGAAACAATATATTATTGCTTTATTAACTACAACTACAAGAAAGACCATGAAATTTTACCTATTTCCATATTAATTGTGATTTTTTTATGCGCTTGAATAACACTTTTAGCTGTACCTATAGTTTTCTCTCTGAAATCTATTGGGCAAGATATGTTTGAAATTCAGCTGTCCACTCCAAGCAAATAAAATAAATATCCCCCAAGCTTCTAGTAAAGATCCTTTTTTACATTGAACGAAAAACTTTATCACAAAAAATCTTGCAAAATCGTTTTTACTACTTTGAGGCTTTTGAAGCTCGAACGGTCGGACCTATTCGAACTTTTTGCCGTTATCAATGCTTGGTTCGGACAACAACTTATTCACTTCAGGGTTCATTCATTTCAGGAAAACAGTGAGTGACGGTTAAAAAGACATGGAGGGTAAAAAATGTTGCGCTGGCAATCGACAGTTTCTATGCTCTTTAAGAGGATGATAGTCTATCAACCATTTTCATTGCCAAAATTGTCTCTTAAGAATAAAAATCTCCCAACAATGATGTTTTACTCTTCATATTAATGGAGTATTTTTAAGAAGAGATAAAAACTTGGAACACGAATTTTTTATTTTAACAAATTTATTTATATTTTTATCTATGTTTTCTACCTAACATTTGGTAGGCACATTGTGATAGAAATTTTATTTCAAGAGGCCCGTCTACCTCCTGCAATCCAGCATAAAAAGTACTAACGTACCTATCAAGTGTTTTGTGCCTAGTACAAGAATGCTAAAATTTTATTTCAAGAAGGATTTAATAGAGAAAGAATGGATTTATAGATGTGCCTTTTTTAAATTTTTATTTAAAAAATGTATATGATTATAAAAATTAATGCAAACTTTGCACGGTTATTGGTGGGATTCTGTACAAATCTGAAAGTTGTACAAATTTGTAAATATTTAAATATTGATCAAAATCACATCAATATTTGTTGACACATATAAAAATGTTCATATGCTTATAAATTTCATTGCGATTTTGTTTAATATGTACAGTTTTATAGATCTGTATAGATTTTCACAGAATCCTACTATAAATCCCATGATAGAAATCAATTTTTAAAATTTTAAAAAGGCACATCTGTAGATCCATTCTTTCTCTATTAAATGTTAATAAAAATATTATCCTGAAGTCAATAATAATCTGACAGTTTACTCGCAACAAAACACTTTTACAGTATTTTGCAACTTCAAAATGACATTGCATAGCTAGGATGCAGCAAAGGACGGGTTTCGGGCTGATTTCAGGCAGCCGTAGTAGTGGGGAAAAGAGTGGAATAGAAACAAAAGTAAAATCGAGAGTATTCTAGGAATTCGGAAAAAACGTAGACGGACTGCTTAAGTACCATGCAAGTAGCGTATTATTTTTACAACAAAAGCAATTTGATTTGCTAGCTGGCAAAAATCACTTAGCATGGCAGTATTTCTATCACAAATCAAAGTTATAATTCGGTCCATTCCGAATACTTCTTTAAATAAATAGTTTCAAACATTCTAGAAGCCCATACGATATGTTTTCCATAAATCAACCCAGCATTCGATTCAGTTTCCATTTAACTGCAACACATCCAGCTCTGCATATAAATCAAAATCACCTCATCTCCTCAATTTCATCAGTTTTCATCGGCTCCCAGCTCTTTGCTCGGTCTGTCCGTCAGCGAGCGCTCATCAATTCGTATGAGACTTGGATCGTTCGTTCGACTCTTGAACGATTCAACATTCAGCCTACGCTGGACTTTGTGTTCGGTCTGCGTATGGTGTAATGACATACGTGTGCGGAGTGACGTTACATCGGGAAATTACCAAAGCGAAAGGTATTGATTGAAGGCAAAAGTGGAAGAAAAACTTTAAATGGAAAGTTCATAATCTGGCAAACTACTTTACACTTTGATTGAAATCCTTTTTTAAGTCATTTACTTTAGGTAGGAAAGCCGTCGATCATAGGCGTGCGTGATTTTAGTATGTGGCCTGCACACAACCTTCCGCCATATCTAGACTTACAAACATAAATGTATACGTACAAGCTGGTGTCCATTTAAAATATACAAATAAAAATCTAAAATATTCAAACACAGAAATTAGTATCACCTGAATCAAAATATTCATTAACAGGAAAACTATTCTGTTTTGAAGCCATCCTCCGTTCAATTACTACATTTAATATCTTACTTATGACTTATGTGGCGCTAGTATGCCAACTTGTCACCCGTCTCACCTGTCAATATTTTTTACGCAGAAACAAGAATCAACCGATCATGGATTAAAAGATTTCAATGTTTTATCTGGTAAATTTATTTTTAAAATTTTACTACAGTTCTTTAATGCTACCAGATAAAGACAATTTTTTTATAACGTAAGTTGCAAATAACTTTTCCTGTTATATTACAAATAAATACTATATTTATCCAAATTTATATAAATTTTTGACAATTAACCTTTTCAATCTTCAAAAAATATCACTTCCGGTGAAGATATTTGTACCGAAATCTAATGAGCTCTTCCTATTCGTATACAATTGTAAAATACCAAATATCAAAATTTTTGGCTAATTCGTATTTGAGTTATCCATGATCAGTTGTTTTGCGCTTGGTTTTGCGTATAAAATATTGACAGGTGAGACGGATGACACGTTGGCACCAATGCCAAATAAGTCATAATTAAGATATTAAATGTAGTAATTTAATGGAGAATGGCTTCAACACAGAAGAGTTTTCCTGTGAATGAATCTTTTGACTCAAGTGATGCAAATTTCTGTGTTTGTATATTTTAAATGGGCACCGGATTGTACGTATACATTTATGTTTATAAATCTAGATTTGGCGAAAGGTTGTGAGCTGGCCACATCAGATTTTTTCTTCTTGGTTCTTGCTAAATAACAGTAGAAAGACCACGCTTTTTATAAGATCCCACGTTTTTCAGAATATTTATCAAGTCGAATTTACAACTTGTTTATTTAGGCACGGCTTTCGGTCTTCCGTTTCCTGACTTGCGCTTTTACATGAAAACCAAATTTTCAATAAGTTACCCACACAATTTATTCATAGTAACATAGATCAGAATTTTAAATTTACACCACGCGGCTTGGAACACCAACATTTTACAGAGATTTGCGGTAAGCCTGATTTATAATGGATGTAACCGGATGCTTATTCTGTATTCTGGAAACTTAAACAAAGAATTTCAGGGCTACGGCGCCGTGTCATTATGAACTTTACAGATTAAAGTATTCCATTTTATAAACCAAGCTTTAGAGCAGTGATTCCCAAAGTGGTCCAGGTGGACCCCCACGGGAGACTCGACGGGGGTCTACGTTGGCGTGAAAAAAAATGGGGGTTCACAAGTTGTAAGTGGGGGTCCACGATAATTTATCTGGTTTCGATAGTAAAGAACAAAAATGTTGGCCTGGCTTTACCTATCAATGTAGGCAGATAATACACTACTCAAAAAAATTAAGAGAGCAAAAAAAATTCCAAATTTTTCGGTGATTTTTGACAGGCTATATTTCGGTGAAAAATGGTCATATTGAGACTTTAAAAAAAGTATTTTAAAGCTTTAAGATTCTAATTTTCAGATTTTTTCGCAAAAATTTTGTAGAAGCTACGGTTCTCATGCAATCCTAACAGATAGCGCGAAAAAATAATATTTCAAATTTTTGCTTTTTTTTGGGTTACGGGTTTGAAAACAAATTTTTTGTTAGGCCGGAATATGGATCAGATAGCCTGTTTATTTAGCATTAATTTCCTTTTCTAACCTCCCTTAATTTTTTTGAGTATAGTGTAATTTAAGGTCAGCGACTGTTACTTGTAAAAACTTTTTTGACGAGTTTTGGGAATATGGTAGAAAAGTAGCAGCAGGGGTCCACCGAAACCAGTAAAATTTTGAAAATGGTCTACATGTAAAAAAAAGTTTGGGAACCTCTACTTTAGAGGAAAACAAAAGTATTAATTTATGTCAAAAGATAACTAAAAATCAGTTCCGGAAAAGATGTTTTCCCGGTTCGTTTCCGATGTAAAAATTAAATTAAACAAATGTTCAACTCAGCAAACAATATTTATCGCATTCGATCAATCATTCTCTCTAATCAACGCACACACACACACGCACAGTGAAGTTGGCCGTGTGTGTAAGTGTTATCAGAAGTGTGAAAGGCTTATCAATCGACTGGGCAGCTCCTGAAACTGCAGGAGAACCGAATATTGACTTTTAATTATCAGTTTGTCGGCCCTGCTGCTAGTCCTGGTCGTTGGCATCCAGAGATCTGATCCTGGTCATTAGAGGGAGGTTTTTGTTGGAGTAATTGTAAACTTCATATCTCGAAACTTATGCTATTATCTTGTAGTCTAGACTCAGAAATTTTAATAACACTATTGTAAATTAACTTCTACTACTACTGTATAACTAATTATCTTTTTTAACCCAACTTTGGCATGCTTACATATTGCAAGTCATTGGTGTAGATACAGGGTGATTCAGAAATTCGTGCATATATTTTAATGGCATATAAAGCTAATTTACTTATCACGGAACTGAAAGAATTTTTTTTTTAAACTAGCAATTTTAGTTGACCAAATTGTATGACCCTTTAAGAGACCCGTCTACCTCCTAAAATCCACCATAAAATGGACTAACGTAGCGAGTATTTTATGGCCAGTACAAAAATGGTAAAATTTTATTTCAACATAGATTAAATAGAGAAAGAATGGATCTACAGATGTGCCTTTTTAAAATTTTGATTAAAAAATTGTACATGATTATAAAAATTCCTAAGAATTCAAAAAAAAATTCTAATTTATGCAAACTTTACACGGTTTTATCTCATAATAGAAATTAATTTTTAAAATTTTAAAAAGGCACATCTGTAGATCCATTCTTTCTTTATTAAACATTTACAGTATTTTTCAACTTCAAAATGACATTGTATAGCTAGGATGCTAGGATGCGGGCTGGTTTCAGGCAACTCTAGTAGTGGGGAAAATAGTGGAATAAAAAAAAGTAAAATCGAAAGCATTCTAGGAATTTGGAAAAATGTAGACGAACCGCTTAAGGCGCTATACTTGTTGACTGAAACAGAATCAGAAATTACGATTCTGGCTATATTGATCAAATTAAAAAATTTAAATTTTACATTAGTGTTGACAAAGTATTGTTTAATTGAAAAATTCATATAATATGTTGTTGCGACAACAATTAAAGAAAATTAGAATTAATTTTTGCTTTTTAATAATATAAATCGTGGCTTTATTAATGCATATTAATTAGTTATAAATAGTCAATTCCTTGCATTGTTCCTAAGGGTGGTATGAAACGATTTTTGTAAATAAAACTGCACAGCTGGCTAAAAAAATAATTAAAAACTGACCAAATTATATATTACCAATAAACTATAGAGTATTTCAAAAATATAGCTTTATACCAATCTTCAGTAATCTTTTAACTATCCATATATAAAATATGAACTGTGGAGGTGTTACTTTTTCTATAATTTTATCTTAAGTGTACCGCCTTACCGTATGTACTCGAAGTTATGAAACACCCTGTATAGTTAATGTCACACTTCATGGTAAAACAAGTAAAAAATAATTTTCTCTTTTTTGTAATGAAGCTTCTCTCGAGGGAAAATTGACTGCACTTTCTCCTATTATTACTTTTGATCCCTAATGCATCCAATTCATTCTTTCATTAGTACGTGTATTTTTCCAGCAGTCATACAATTCCTAGAATCGCTTCTTCTCTCAAATCTAATTGATTTACTACTCAGTTAATAAAAATATTACTTCGTTCATTTTCTACAGTCTTCTTCCTGTTTACTTCGACAGATAAAGTGATGATTCGTACACAGCTCAACAAAGGAAATTGGGAATCACAAAACAGAATTTATATCTTTGCGATGTACTCGTGTGGTTATCATTATCAGGATTGTTATCAGTAATAGCCAAAGGGAAACGTAAAATGTTATAATGTAAATGTTGCTTCCGTTTTGTGAGTTTTAGTTAGCCTATATAATCACAAAATAAGTAATAATTGATTTTTACTTATAATCGCACATGTGCATTAATTCAGGAATTTTTTGAGTGCTTTCTAACAACGTCTTAATCGGCTCAAGTGGTACACGAAAACTGAATATGTTCTTGAAATGCACGATTAAAAATTTTCTGGGACATGAATTAATGCACGAGAGCAGATTCGGTAAGAAAATCGTAATAACACCGCGCTTTATTGAACATTAATAAATGTGTAGGTATTATTTACCATATTAATTGCTTATTTATACTCAAAATGACAATTTACCAATTTTCTATTTAAATGTCAAACTGACATGTTATTTACCACTTATTAAATACAGTTTTTGCACTTCCGGGACTAAAACTCTTCTTTAGTCTTTATTTTTAGAGACTAAGGTTCTAAATTTGATGCCAAGGGATTATTTTTCATATTTAATCCCGTTGTCAAGGAATTGAATTAATTAATTCCGTTGTCAAGTAAATACGTGCTATTTGTTACATATGGTAACAATATAAATATTTGTCAAAAAATTTACTGTCAAAATTACAAAATGATGTATTCTTTTAAACTATTTTGCATTCGTTTGAGGATGAAATGCAAAAAATAGCGTATATACCACAGGACTAAAGTACCTTTAATCCCTCAGGTGATTATTTCCCTCACCTTCGGCTCGTGAAATAAGCTTCACCCTCAGGATTAAATCATGAACTTTAGTCCCTCAATATACCGGGAGTTTTTTTTATTAGTAAACATAGGGCAGGTCATTACCATAGTTACAGTGTTACAGAATGACAGCAATGTATTGGGGCGTCTTTTTTATCAGTAAACATAGGGATAATTACATACTAAAATAAATATAAATTAAAGAAATGATAAATTATTTATTTATATTTTCTACACTTAAGAACTAGGTAGATACCTACATTAAGCTAATGAGAATTTTTTTAAACGAATTAAATGCTCAAAATTGGAACCATTATCTTCTAAACAATATCCTAAACGATTATAAAAATAATTTATAGCATTTGCTGGGGAGTAATATTTTGGAAGCAGCACTAATTCGATTTTTTAATTGTTCAACATTCATTCTGTCACCATTGTACACATTATTTTTTAAGTGTCTACCTAGTTCTTAAATTCTCATTAGTTTAATGTATCTCCCTAGTTCTTAAGTGTGGAAAACATAAATAAATAATTTATCATTTCTTTAACTTATATTTCATATTTATTTTCGTATGTTAATTATTATCCCTATGTTTAATGATAAAAAAAACGCTCTAATGCATTGCTGTCATTCTGTAACACTGTAACTATGGTAATGACATGCCCTATGTTTACTTATAAAAAAAACTCTCTGTATAATATACTATAGGTTCTTCAAGCTAATGGTAAATAATTTTTATATAACCATGGTTACTATTACTGTAATCAATTCTTCCATTGGCTGTTATTTGCGTCATGCGATTTTCATTTGAATCTTATTAGGATACAGCATGCCTTTTGGAGGATAGCATATTGACCCTATGTCAACATAGAAAAACGTGTATTAAACCCTTGCACGCTTTCCGGTCAAATGGAAAATTGCATTTCCACTTGCACAAAACTTTTCCGAAATTTTCCACCCTTGGGCCAACGAGGACTGCATGCCAATTTGGTTATAGGTGTTTTATGACACAAATATTAGTTCTTCTCATCGGCATGCTGTATGAAAACGCGGTAAATCATATTTTTTATTACAAGATCACGTGACTGTTTGAGCCCTTTGGGATCCTGCGAATCGCATGCCTATAATTTTTAACACTTTAAATGTGTTTAAGTTTCTTTTGATAAAAGGGCATGCATTTTTAAATCAGACAAAAACATATTCTTATTTAGCGTAAGGCAATCTAGAAACTCTAATGATTCTATTGATATATTATTTATGCCATACGTATGCTTGTTCCTATTTGCAGAAATTTATGCAGATAAAGGGCATAAAAATGACTATCTGAAAAAATGCATCTCTTGCTAAAAAATGTAGCTACTAGTTTTGCTAATTAATATAACAGTAATTTAAAATTTGCATTCATGGAGTCTCTAATTTAAGTTTAAAATTTTCAAAATATTGCCAGAATTTTTAGTCATTTATTTATTGACGAATCTCTGTCTATTTATTTTACCTCAAAAACGAGTACATTTATTGCAAATTATTTCTGCAATATATATTTTCAATCAATCACAGAATTGTCGGTTAATAATGTATCATATTTTCAATAATTAATTTGTAAAACAAACACTATTATGTGCAAATAATTACTGCAATATACTTTGTAACTATGTTCGTATAAATTGCAATTGATTGTAACTGTAAGCGCAAAAAAGTAAATTAAACTGCTGGGCAAATTTGCATCATCGATTATTTTAACTGAACTGAATTGCATTTTATTTTACAAAAAAGTGCTAATGTAGTTTCATATGCTGCATTTTCGAACGTTGTAGAGTATATTGCTTCAAATTTTGCAGAGCGCGATGTGTGAAATTAAATCTTTACACAATAGCAGCTTAAAAAGGGTCTGGCCAAAGATAAAGATTTAAATTTTTGTTCATTTTTGCAATAATGTATCAAGAAAAACAAAAAATTTATTATCAAGATACAAGCAAGTCTTGCCAGTTATTTTTCGACTAAGATAATTTATTTCGTATTCTATTTTATCTGAAAAAAATCTGATGTGGCCAGCACAAGACCTCCCGCCATACTTACTTTATTCTTTTTACTTATTATACAAATATATTAATATATAGGTACTACTACCAGGGTTGTTCACGTAGTCTACGCGACGTAGATTACGTGTAATTTTACGCGTAGATACACGTAATCTACGCATGCAGTATCTGTGTAAACAATAAAATAGAGTAGACAATGTAGACACAGAACAAATCTCACCGAAAACTAATAAAATTATAGGTTAGATTTTCTGACAATTGAATTATTTACATACTTTACGCAAAGTATACATTGTCTACATTTTACATAGTTTACGCAAACTTTACGTGTAGACGTAGAAAATAATACTTTACGCGTAGATGAACAACCCTGACTACTACTCACAAATATATTTTAGTCAATTTATTTAAACTGCAGAAGAAGATATAAACGATATTTTACTATTTTCACTGTCACTATCATGTCATAATCATTTCAATTTTACGTAGTAACAAAAATGTTAAACGATCATGGATCACAAGATACCGAAATACTAAATTATAAGTACCTATATACTTTAATTATTCTTAAATGATACCAGATACAGAAAAATTTATAAAATACCGATTGTAGGTAATAATCACATAATCTTTCATTTAAAATTAAAAAATAGTCTTAAATTAATTATTTATCGAAATATTTTTTAAAAGTATTACTTCCGGTTTGTAGATTGGTACCAAAATTTAATGGGTTGTTAAGATTCGTATTTAAATCTTGAATGCAAAATTTGAAATATTTGATATTTTTGAGTTATCGTAAACGAAAAAATTGTAACATACGAACGAACGCACACACAGGCATCATCTCGAAACGTGCTTATCCACTAAAAACTCACACTCGAAAATTTTAACTAACCATAAAATATGAACAGTGTAGGTTTTATAGCAGGGGCACAATTTGTAGTACAGCGAGGTCACTTTAGCACTATATTTTTGTCGCAAGTGTACCACCTTAATAAGAATACGTGCATAAATAATACTAGAAAATAGCAGTTTTGAGAAGTGCTCATAAAATTATTATTATTTAGAATTTATTATTCCCTTGACACGCAGAAGACACGCAATAGTACAAATACTGTGTGTTGCTTTTGAAATAGAGGCGCCGCTATTTTGTGACTTCTATGTAAGTAAAGAAAAATCAATTTTGAGGCCACAAACGTTCCACGTGTTTTGATTTTGCTTTTGTTGCCTGTGTGTGTGTGTGTGTCTTTTGTGTGTTCACGTGTGAACAGGGCTTAATGTATCATACCATTCATGAATAATAATAATTGGTAATCTTAGGCATTGTAAAAATATAAATACTCTTATTCTTGTTATATTTCCCCGATTTAAATATAAATTACCTACTATACGTTCACATACTGAAAGAGAGTTCAACGAACCATTCAAATTCTTTTAAATTCGAACACAGCCCTTTAATTTTCCTTCTTTATGTATCTAATCCGTATTCTTTTCTCGTTTCCCCACATTTATAATTAGGATCATTTGTATTCAGATGGCATTAACGAATACTTTTTATACACAAAAGTCAACGGTTCAATTTTCGTTGTTCCGCCCCTGTCTTTTGTTACAATTTCCTGAATACGTTCGTGCTGCAATACCCCTTAATTAAATTGAAACAGAACTAATTCATAATCAACATAAACAAACAAATTTTCACTTGTTATTCACACTATCTTTGATCAAACATTATAAACATATTTAACTCACGGTTAAAGATGGCGGCTTTGTCGGCATTTTCCGCGAGCGTATGGCACTAAATATCGACTAAATGACTAAGTACTCCGCGGAAGAAGTCATCCAAGTATCCGAACACTAACTGATCTTGTCCATTCGACGACAACAACTTTTAATTGCCCCCCTCTCGTCTCGCTGTGGTGGAGGCGACATATTTAACGATGTGGTAGGAATACGCGAAAATTCAGAGAATACTATTCAGTCAGTAGCTGCGCGGGTTTATGCACAGTTCTCTGCCCGGAGTTCCGCGGTTCAAATCTCCCGGTCGTTGTTAAACATCTTGCAATTAAGGCGCTACACTTGTAAATCCAGAAGATTTGAATTTGAACGATTCTGGCTGTATTATAAAAATTTCAAATTGAAATTTAACATAATCATGACTCATTAGTGAATCAATAAATGCAAATTATTAATTGCTGTGACATCAATTAGCAAAACTTGGAGCTAATTTTTATCATTTAATAATCCATATTATACGTTGATTAATGAACAAAAATAAAAAAATTATACTTATGACATATTGCAAAAAAAATATTTTACTGAATCCCAGTAATTTTTTCCATTTCTCATAATTAATTTAATCTTAGAGTATAGAAAATTATAGAGGTAGCATACACTGATTTTTTGCGTTGGTAATTGAAGCCATGAGACGGAAGGGGGTGTGCTACGAGAGCATACCAATATGGCGGATATATTTATATTTATTCTGAAAGTTTTATAATAGTAAACATACCACGGAAAGAGCAGAATGCAGAAAATTATATTACTGACTTTATATATTTCAAATAAAACTTATTTTATACTACGTTCAAATAAAATTGTCAAATTATGAGAAATTTAAATTTCAAAATAATCTTACTTAACTGTTATTTTCCCTTTTATTATTTGTCGGGGTTAGCAATTATGTTGATTGTAATAATAATTAATGACATATGAATGCAAGTGTACTAATGATCGTGTTTGTTTGTTTGTTTACTTTAAACAAAGTTGATTCATTGTTTTGTTCCTATGCTCCCTCTATAAACTTCCCATACAACACAAATACGTCGTTAAGATATATAAATATAATGTCCATGTTTTTAAAACGTCACATACTTGTCTTATATCCTCCATTGTAGATGTTTAAAAGATGTTATTTTCTTCCATGCAAATGACGTCCATTTAATACCTTTTCGACAGACAAATAATTATGTCCTTTTTAATAAAATTATGACCAATATACGACTTAATTTTGATCAATATAGGATTCCTGTCATAACCAAGATGAATTTTGAGACAAATGTAGGACTCCTATATATTGTAAGCGGAAGAATTAAAACTGGACAAGTGACGACTTAAAGACTACCGCATAAGACGTCTAAAATTCGACCAATACTAGTCTCCTTATGACGTCTATAAGATGTACGTCTTACAGACGTTAATACGATCGATGTGTTGTTTGTGTTTTACCCTCTAAGAATTTCATCCATATTATTTACATTAAAGTTATGTTATATTCCTAAGTTCTATTTTCGGACCTTTTAGTAATAAAATCGAACCTGTCTGTAAAATAAATTACAATTTAAAATTGACGTCTGTAAAATTATATATATGACACTAATACAATTAATGTTTCATTGCTTCATATTTAACAAGCGCATTCTGCAGTCTCTACTATGTATTTCTCTGGTAAAATTCCCACACGATATCCCCACTGGCAGCTACAAATTAGATTGGGCGCTTACCGCTGTAGAATGACATGACTCGATTCTAAACCTTGCCCTCTAACCAACAACATAGACATGCATAACATAGACCGAGAATATACTATACAGAGTGTGCTACATCGTGCAGGATTCTAATATTGGCTTCAGGCTATCGTTGGGGTTGCTTGCTCTATCTTGTAATGTAAAGAAGGGTTTAATTGTTGGGGAATTGAATTGTGGCGAAATTAGGAGGGTTTGAAATACTAAATTGTTTTTGGAATATTCATAGCGCAGTTATTTTGTTGCGCTTTATACAGGGCACGAAATGGAAAATTTTACGAGACGGTTATAGTTTTAGTAATTTAACAAATAATTTATAAGAAAAACTATATATATTGTTTTAAAATGTAACCAGAAATTGCATTTTTCTTAATTTTACGCGAGACAGAACTGCAAAACTGGTCAATTTAATGAGTCGGAACGGTATATCTACGAACCGGAACTGTGTTCCGGTTCACTGAGGTTCATTTCGAGCCCGGGCATTATGGGCTTAAAGGGTTATAATAGTTATTTGTATCAGAAACTGACCATTTGCAAGAGCGAATATTTTTGACACGCCGAGCTACAGGCGAGGCTTGCAAATTACGAGCACTAGCATAACAGTTTCTGGACATATAATACACAATATTTTATGTGCCGATTTCATTACAAAAATATAAAATGAATTTAATTAATTTGTTTAATATCAAATATTGTTGTTGTCGATTACATTTTTCTGTATTTTATTATACATAACCTAAAAAATTGTGCACTGAATACTTGCATTTGAGCTTAAAATATATTTATTTCAGTTTCTATTAACGATTTACGTCTAAAATTTGTCAAAATCTTGTTAATTCTTGTATAAAAAATATTCAACGCATAAAATTGACATCTGCTTGACAACTGTAGTAATGTCAAGATGCCAACCTATAACTTCCGGTTATTTGCCGGCCTAGGCTGGCAACAAAGAGTTTCTGGCGGATTTTGAGATATGGAAAACTAGCGATGCCGGCCGGAGGCATATAAAATATATTTTGTAATAATTGTTGGGTTATCGAGTTGAGTTATCCTAATTTTTGACATTTTCATTTTGCACTTTGAGGCGCAAAAGCATCATATATTTCAATTATAACTAAAGTAAACGTGAGAGGCGTACACTTATGTAACGCTGTAAAATTTTAGGGTAGACGAACCCTTTAAGACACAGAACCAAATGATCATAATATTTCATAATATTTTCCCTTTTAACTAAATAAGTATTGATGTTTTTTCACTTTAAGTTCAATGACTTGAAAGTACAAACTCATTGAATTCCCAAAGGCTAATTTGTTCTTTTCTCATTAAGTTTCATACTGTTTCGTCTTTGTCTAGAATACTTTTAGTTTGCACTACATAGACATTTCCACCGGAAAATAACGGAAGTACATCCCTTGGGACCGGAAGTTCGCGTTACAGTATTACAACACCCACGCTGAAAACGGGAAAATGCTGAAAATGAAATTCCACGATTTACGAGTTTCGTTTTTCATTAATAAATTAACATGAATGAAATTACTCACAACAGTAATTATTGTAATTATGTTTTTTCAAACAACAGGAAATTTATCCGGAACTTTATATACCTACCCATACCCATGGATGAAATGAATGAGCTATAGTTAATAGTATATTGTGTATCAAGTGTCGAAATAAGCATCTTACTTGCGAGTGTTGTATTACATTAAACTTTTTACCTCTCGCCTCATATTCTATAAGAAAGGTATTGTGACGGGTCAAAATTTTCGAGTGTGAGTTTTTGGCAGATAAGCACGTTTTAGGGTTTCTAGAATACGCATTACACATTTTTGAGGTGATGTCTGTGTGTGTTCGTTTGTTCGTTCGTTACGCCGTGTGTTGCAATTTTTTCGGAAACGATAACTCCAATAATATCAAACATTTAAATACCAAATTTTATATCTAAGGTTTAAATACGATTTTCAATAGACCAATTATATTTTGGTACCAATTCATAAACCAGAAGTAAGACTTTTCATATAGAGCAATATGATTTTTCTTAAATTAAATCGATAAATAAAGCATTTATGATAATACGAGTACTTATATGTTTCATTAAATATAACAGAAAAGTTTTTAATAGAATTTTCTGTACCATTTATAAACTATAGAACAATACTCGTAATTCAAAATGTACTGTTTGAATCTTTAAAATCTTGTAGGCTATGATTGTTTGACAAGACTGACATAACAATAATATTATAAAATTTAATTGATTATGACAGTGACAGTACAGTTGACATATTTTGCTTGCATCTTGGTTTACATTATCGTTTACATATTACATGAACATACTATTAAAAATTAAGTAAAACTATTTACTAGATTAGTAGAATAAGCAGAATTAGGCTAGAGGTTGTGTGCTGGCCACAGCAGATTTTTTTAAATTAAAATTTTAATATTAAAATTTGAGTTAATACTTTTTTTATTATACTTTTATTACTGTTATTATTCAATTTCTATATTCATTAAATTTATTTTTAATAGTAATTATCCGGATCTAGTTGTACTTAAAACACCTTTTCAAATTTCTGGATTTAAAAAAAAAAATTGTAATCAATTGGCATATCAAACTGTATTTGTATATATATTTTAAATTCACATCCTGAAAGAGTATATATTGTTTATTTTAATGGTTAAAAATTTTCTTGATAGAAAGATCATAAATTTCTTATTACCTCTCGCCTCATATTCTATAAGAGAGGTTTTGTAATGGGTCAAAATTTTCAAGTATGAGTTTGTGGTGAATAAGCACGTTTCAGGGTCTCTACAATATGAATTTACTATTTTCACGACAATGTGTGCGTCCGTATGGACGTATACATGTATGTGACGATTTTTCGTCCACGATAACAAAAAGTATCAAACCTTTAGTAATATTTATTTAATTCTATTAACATGACAACAGTAGTACTAAAAATCACTTTTAATAAAAAACAATATAAATCGTTTTAAATTGTTTTTATCAAAGCCTACTTTATTAAGTACGATTAGAATTAAGTGTAAATAAAACATTAATTTAAAAAATAAATAATAAAAATTACATACAGAACAGATGAAAAGAAAGAAAAATATTCCTTTTAATGATGCCATAGCTACCTGTGATTGCCATTTAAAAAAATAAAAGTTTTTGCTATATCTAGTTACCTGTGCATATTTTTGGATAAACAAGTACATCACTGGAATGGCCTACTGATAAGGCAACTTTTGTCTAATTTAATCGAAGTCGTATCTGTTCTAGTTTAGGAATTACCTATAGTGGCCCGAGTTAAATAGACACTCTTATATTATTACACAACTCATGGTTACTTATAGACGAGTCCCATAAGTTAACGAAAAGTAGAAACATTTCTCCTCACGTTCCAGTATATGACTACCCATATCTCCATCACTCCAACACAGTATCAACTTCTGAACTACGCTCTGTCGTTACCGTTACCGGTTCGGGTTGGCGATGAAGTTCCTTCCCTTCCGGAACAGCGGAGAACATTGCGGTCTGTTTGTGACAGCGGACGAGGTTTCGCTTTTACGTTCTAAACCGCGGTGAAAACAAACATCGAACACACCTTACCAGCCGTGTGGATTATTTATTTCTACTTTGACTGAGAGTTGCATAGAGGTAGAGTCAGGGAAAAAGACAAAGAGTTGCTTTAGTTTAGTTATTTTATGTGTTACAAAGTTATCTCCAGCAATTTTGTTCAGTTTATTATTAGTTTTGATTCTTATTCTTACCTTTAACTCTAGCACAACTAGAGACAAAGGAAGAAGCCATGTGGATTATTTATTTCTACTTTGACTGAGAGTTGCATGGAGGTAATGGTGCTGGAGTCAGGGAAAAAGAAGAAGAGTTGCTTTAGTTTAGTTATGTTTTATGTGATGTTCTACTTTGGACAACTTTTTATTACAAAGTTATCTCGTGCAATTTTGTTCAGTTTCTTATTAGTTTTGATTTTTATTCTTACCTTTAACTCTAGCACAACTAGAGACAAAGGAAGTATACATATTTTGTTATTTTATACTTTTTTCGTCTAGATTCTACTTCGAGATTTGTCCGAGAAGTTCGTAGTTATTTATAGCAAAGGGTGATAAATTTTAAACTGCAATTATCAAAAACGAAATAAGTTGGACACCAAAGTTTTTGCAGAACATTGTAATGTCTAAAGTTTAATAACAAGTTAAATGCTTAATCCTAAATTAACAATTAATACTTTTATTTACTTTATCTACAACAATAGAATAATGTATTCATTATATACGTGAAAGTAGTATAATAAACCCATCCATAAGGACACATTATGAAATAATGAATTCATTATTTCACACTGTTAAATTTTTTTTTATTCTCTCGAACTGTCAAACTGCCATCACATCTGTTTTAATATTAGTGTTACATCAAGTTATAATTTTATGACGTTGTAAGCAGAAACAGTAAAAATAATAAAAATTTGTAAAACGCTGTATATGACTAGCCCATAATAGTTCTAAATTACTCGGATAAATTGTTATCACACCAAAGTTTGAGGTTAGGTTAATATCAATACAAATTTCTAGTAAGAAAATGTTGTTTTATTTAAAAAGTTGTAGATAAAACGTCGTATTTGACTCGTCGTATACACTCGCCTTCGGCTCGTGAACAAACTTTCATCCTCATTAATTATAGCCTACATTATTTACTCGTTAAATAATATACTATTACTTACTTTTTCAATTAATACTTTATTATTTGAATTAGAATTGTTAGAAATTATATTATAATAATTATCAATCCCGTGGCATTAAAAATGTTCTCTTAGAATCTTTGAAAAAAAATTAAAATTTTTTAAAAATTATTTTTGATCCACAGGTAATCAGCATATAAAACTGTTTATCCAAAACGTACCTATATATCTAATCGAAGTACCTTAAATTGTTATTGTACAAAAATTAAACTTGACATTAATAATGAATCACATATGAACTTCCCAAGCCCCAAGGCAGTTGCACAAATTGTTGTGTAATTCGCGAACATTGTTCTTGAATATCAAAAATAAATTTGCATCACGATTTAAATTTCGCAATATTGCCAAACAATATATTTTAAATTTCCGATTGACATATTTTGCGTCCATACAAAATTATGTCACTCATTGACGCTAAATAAATCAAACTGAAAATGACAACTGGTGAAATCATTTGTATTCTCTTATTAACAACACATATATTTATTTGCATATTGCGACATAATATAGGCTGTCTATAATATCATGACACGTCGTTTCAACATTGAAAATGAAAATGAAAACGAATACACTCTGTTATGAAATGTTGCTGCTAATAATTGGTCAACATGTCGAGTGCACCGGAGCGAAATTAATTATTATTCACCAAAAGTGTGAGGCAGAAAACCCCAAACAAATTTTTTTTTACCCTATTTTGGTGTGACAGCCTTACACACTGTGAGTCATCGATATAGGTTATGTGTTATCGTGTGTGCGGTTACCAGCCGTCGACTCACTCATGGTTGTTAGTGAAGAGTACACCACAGGGGAGATTTTTGTACAATTAAACAAGAATGACTCGTACCGTAAATTTCATACTCTCTATTTTACTTTTTTCAAATTCCACTCTTTTCCCCACTACTACGGCTGCCTAAAACCAGCCCGAAAGTTGCACTTTTCCGCATCCTAGCTATGCCTGCAATGTCATATTGAAGTTGAAAAATATTGTAAAAGTGTTTTCATTCCGAGTAAACTGTCAGTTTATTATTGACTTCAGGATAATGTTTTATAAAAATTTAATAGAGAAAGAATACAGATATGCCTTTTTTAAATTTAAAAAATTAATTTCTATTATGAGATATAATCGTGTAAATTTTTTTGAATTTTTCGGAATTTTTATAATCATGTACAATTTTTCTAATTAATATTTTAAAAAGGCACATCTGTAGATCCATTCTTTCTGTATTAATCCTTGTTGAAATACCATTTGACCATTCTTGTACTGGCCACAAAACACTCGCTACGTTAGTATATTTTATACTGGATTTTAGGAGGTAGACGGACCTCTTAATAGCTATTATTATATACTCATTGCATAATATAACCAGTGTTGTGACTGATCTAGATCAATTTGTGTGATGTTTGATCTGATTTAGATCATCTTATTTTTAAGGATCTTTTAGATTTAGATTTTAGATCTTTTCTACGTTTATGCATATTAAAATTAAGTAAGATAATAATATCGAATTAATCTTTAATCTGTTTTAATTTTAAACTGTAGAGTGTGTACTAGTTTTTTTTCTCTCTTTTTAATATAATGTAAGTAATTCAAAAGTAAAATATCGTCGTTGTTCGGAAAAAACCTCCTATGTGACATTTTATGCCAAAATCGACTTTATGTATAATAATATTAAATATAGTATGCTCTATCGCTTGGTAAATACTCCTATATGTACTTTTCTGAATCATAAGATTTCAAAATATATATTTTAAAATCTTCTATGTATTTTTAAACAGTACAAAGCTTCGAAAAAAATAGTTTATATTTTTGTCTACTGCCGAACTTAATGTTTCACATAGGAGGTTTTTTCCGAACAACGACGATATTTTGTCTGATATTGATCTTATTTATGATCTAACAAAAAGATCCGTAATTCTTGATCTGATCTGATAAAAATTGATCTATGATCTGATCTAGATCATATTAAATGTGAAAATCTTGATCCTTTTTAAAATGATGCCACAACTCTGAATATGATACACCCTGTATAACTGCAGGTTTATAAATTTTCAGTATTTTTGTAATAGGTAACTGTTAATCCCTTCCACTATAAACTAGAAATTAAATTAAATTTGCAAATTCCAGTGAATATTTTGTATGTACGTTATGCGAGTGAATCAACACTCGAAAGTTTTTACGTCGCTGGTAGAAAAACATAACTTCATTTTCAACTCGTTAAAAATAAAATAAGCTTCTTTGAACTGAATTAAAAAGTTTTAGTTAGATTTGAAACATTATTTTTCTGATAGAGATGAACGAGGAATTTTTTCTCGTAGAGAAAATGTCGCTATTTATGCAGTACAAAGCTACAAAAAAAGATTTCTGGCTTCAACCGCATTCGTTATGCAACTGCATTTGTCATCAAAAAGATTAAAATTTCTGTTAGCTTAAAGGCCCTTTGAGACCATTTGTTGGTTTTATTAGTAAAAACATACTGTGATTCTCCCACGCTATGTGCTCTTAAGCTCTGTTCTCATATGGATTCTTTGAGGATTCTTTCATGCTTCTAACTCCTGGAAAAAAATAAATACACTGATTTGAAGCTATAAATGAATTAGAAATTCTTTTTTTGCAAAACTCATTGAAGATTCAATTTACCGGCGCCGCTATTTGACAGGCAATTGTCACCATGATTCTTTTTCTCATGCTTCAGAAGCATGAATGAATCCTCAAAGAATTCGTGGATGAACAGGGCTTTTATAACATCCATGAATTAGTTGACTAGTAATTAAAAAATCCTGTTTTTAAAAACATCACAAATGCATCCTTTATATATTATATATTTACATATTCCATTCATGTAATTTATTGTCACTTATAATATCACATGTGCATTAATTCTTTCCGGAATTTTTTTGAGTATTAGCTCTCGTGTACCACTCGAGTTAATTAAGACGTTGTTGGAATGCACGATAACAAGTTTCCTGGACATGAATTAATGCACGAGAGCAGTAAGAAAATCGCAATGACACCGCCGCTCTATTTTTAATTTATTTTTACAATAGAAACTTAAAAATATTTACTAAATTTGTATTTAACATTAATAAATACGTATTATTTACCTTATTAGTTTCTAATTTACACTCAAAATGACAATTCAACCAATTTTGAATTTAAAGTCAAACTGACATTGACAGTTTATTAATTTCAGTTAAGTTCCTCAAGCTTTTTATATAACCATGGTTACTATTATTGAAATCAATTCTTCCATTGGCTGTTATTTGTGTCATGCGATTTTCATATATAATACCACTAGTGTTCCAAGTTATGTCGACAATTTTTGTTGCTGTATCACGAATGGTTATTACGCTTGATTGAAAATTGCACGAGTGCGTAGCACGAGTGCTTTTTTCTCAAGCGTAATAATCATGAGTGATGCAGCCACAAAAATTGTCTACATAACTTGGAACACGAATGGTATTCGGAGGACAATTCACCGAATAAAAATGTATTCTTTCTTTATGAAAATGGTTTATAAATAGCTTCACTTCCATTACAACAGTTATAACAATAGGATTTTGATTAATAAAGATATATTCAATTGTTTAAAATTTTCGATTGAATCACTAGTGAAAATTGTCGAAAAATTATGTCGCTGCGAGCACTAGTGATAAATTGTCGAAAAAATTCGTTTCAATTGGTGGAAAATTTATAAATCCTCAAAATTGATTGGTCCATTTTTGACAGGTGACACATGAGTTGAATTGTCATATATAATACCACTAGTGTTCCAAGTTATGTCGACAATTTTTGTTGCTGTATCACGAATGGTTATTACGCTTGATTGAAAATTGCACGAGTGCGTAGCACGAGTACTATTTTCTTAAGCGTAATAATCATGAGTGATGCAGCCACAAAAATTGTCTACATAACTTGGAACACGAATGGTATTCGGAGGACAATTCACCGAATAAAAATGTATTCTTTCTTTATGAAAATGATTTATAAATAGCTTCACTTCCATTACAACAGTTATAACAATAGGATTTTGATTAATAAAGATATATTCAATTGTTTAAAATTGTCGATTGGATCACTAGTGAAAATTGTCGAAAAATTATGTCGCTTCGAGCACTAGTGATAAATTGTCGAAAAAATTCGTTTCAATTGGTGGAAAATTTATAAATCCTCAAAATTGATTGGTCCATTTTTGACAGATGACACATGAGTTGAATTGTCGACATAATTTTGTCTTTAGAGGGTTGATAATGTGCCCTTATCACCCTAGAACAGGGCTGTGTAACACCCACGCAATCAAATTGAGGGTAAAATCGTTGATAGAAATTTCAACAGCAGTTCTGCGAATAATGTCATTATCGGAATGTGTAGGCGTTTGAGCAAAAAATGCAAGAAGAAAATCGATAATTTTAGAGAAATTATAGACAAGAGAAATTATAGTTTTGTGTTAGTTAAAGTTAATAAATAATTATTGAGACAATAAAAGGTAAATGCTAAATTTAATAATTGTTTATAAATTAATTATTTTGTTCCTCTGCTTTTGAAACTATTATTTAATAAACGGACAAAATTTCAGGTAAACTTTGTTAACCTTATTAAAATATTTAGAGCAACAATGAAATAATTACGTTGGTAGTTAGCTTATAAAATATATAACATAGAAAGTTTAGATGTGCATAAAGCTTTGTTCATACGTGGATTCTTTGAGGATTCTTTTATGCTACTGAATCCTGGAAAAAATTAATTCAGTTGAAGCTATCAATAAATTAGAAATTCTTTTTTTCCAAGACTCATTGAAGATTCAATTTAGCGGCACCGCTATTTGACAGGCATGAAAGAATCCTCAAAGAACCCATGTGTGAACTGGGTCAAACGGTACGTGCACACCGTATAATACATGACAGGAGTGGTCTTTTTAAAATTTGAAAAATTAATTTGTATCATGAGATATAACCGTGTAAAGTTTGCATAAAATAGGAATTTTTTTGAATTTTTCGGAATTTTTATATTCACTTACAATTTTTTAATCAAAATTTTAAAAAAGCACATCTGTAAATCCATTCTTTCTCTATTAAATCCTGGTTGAAATAAAATTTTACCATTTTTGTACTAGACAAAACACTCGCTACGTTAGTACATTTTATGCTGGATTTTAGGTAATAGACGGGCCTCTTAAGAACTGCTATCTTTGAATGAAGAAATATATCAGTTACTAATATTTTGTTTATTTTTTTACAGATTCAAAGGAAAACAGATCCAAGTATCATCCCGGAACATCTAATATGGTAAGTGAAACAAACTTCTACTATAAACATTAAAATTAATAACTCAAACAACAGAACGTTTACTCAACATGTAATTTAATACGGTTAATACGTTTAGGTAATATATAGAGTTATAATTTTATAACATCTAAAACTTATATAGTCAATTTTAAACTTAGTTTCTGAACTACGCTATTTATCTATTTCGCTTCTGCCTTACAGAAACGATAATCTATTTTCCCGAAAAGAAATTTAGTTTTGAGGGTAAAGTTTAGTGGGGTGTCTTTAAGTTTAACGATCCTCGCTTACGGGGAGTAAAGTTAAATTGCTCATTACCTCATTGCGCTGATAAGGCAAGTTTAGCTGAAGAAGATGTTCTGTTATACAGGGGTATACTTTCTGCTACACTATTATGTATGGCTGGTGTCTAAAAATTATACTTATGTTGCATAAAATCTTAATTACATTCAGAGCTGTCATTACTTCAAGTAAAATTACTTTAAGTACTGATTTTGCAAGTATTGTACTTCAAGTACTTTTTACCTTCCGTTTACCTTGAAAGGAAGGTATTGGAATCATGCAAAAAATCGAGTAGTGAATTTTTAGTGGATGAGCACGAATTAGGGTCCTTACAACTCATTTTTGGTAGTTTCACGATGATGTCTGTGTGTATGTGTATGTGTGTATGTGCGTGTGTGTATGTGCGTGTGTGTGTGTGTGTGTGTGTATGTGTGTGTGTGTGGTTAAGGCCGGGTGTTAGTCGCATAACTCAAATACGAATTACCCGAAAATTTTGATATTTGGTATTTAACATTTGTATATAAATTGGAAGAGCTGATTAGATTATATATCTTCATCGGAAGTGATATTTTTTGAAGATTGAAAAGGTTAATTGTCAAAATTGTATATAAATTTGGAAAAATATAGTATTTATTTGTAATAAGAATAAGAGGAAAAGTTATTTGCAACTTACGTTAAAAAAAATTGTTTTTATCTGCTGGCATTAAAGAACTGCAGTAAAATTTAAAAAATAAATTTGTTTCTTGCGTAAAAAATATTGACAGGTGAGGTGAGACGGGTGACAAGTTGGCATACTAGCGCTATATAAGTCCTAAGTAAGATATTAAATGTAGTAATTGAACGGAGGATGGCTTCAACACAGCAGAGTTTTCCTGTGAATGAATCTTTTTATTCAGGTGAAGCAAATTTCTGTGTTTGAATATCTTAGATTTTTATTTGTATATTTTAAATGGACACCGGATTGTACACATACATTTCTGTTTAAAATCTAGATATGGCAGAAGGTTGTGTGATGACCACGTCAGATTTTTAAATTTGGTACTTGTACTTGGTACTTGCACTTCTACAATTTAATTGATTCTTGTTTAAATATATTCGTACTTCAAGTACTTTATGAGTACTTAACATATTTACTTCAAGTAATTTTAATACTTGAAGTTTTTTAAGTACTTGATCAATTTACTTAAATATATTTAGTACTTCAAGTACTTTTGTAGTACGTAAGTTATGACGATTTGAAAATGGGTTAAATTTCCCGTCATTTCAAGTGTTCCTCTATTTTGTTTAGATATGTACAAAACCAGTAGTATAGAATTGTATATTGTTATTATATTTAATTTGATATCTCTTCTATACCTATTACAATAAAAATAAAACAGCAGAAGCTACTCGACGCAGATAAATAAATTCTCTGCTTATCTCCAATCGATTTGCTCTCGATTTATTATTGAAATTAAATTTTCCCTACGTGGCGTTTGGTTCGATTTTCAGTTCAAAGTTATTAACATAAAATTGTTTAGTAAGCCTTTATTACTCTAATTACGGCCAGAAATTAATTTATGAAACAATATCTAAATTTGTGTTTAGAGACATTAAATTTTCAACGCTACATTGAATACTTTGTTGATGTGATGTATGTAAATTAAAAGTTGGGGCTAATTAACACTTTATTAAGAAGACCGAGGTTGATTATTATTAATATTGCAGTTTAAAATAAATATTAAGTTATTGTGTTCAACCTACTAAATATAGGTACAGATCACGAGGGATAATACAGGCTGTTCCACAACTTAGGACTAAAAATTAAAGGGTGTATTAGTGTACGACGTGCTTATCATGAAACAAAAAGAATTTTTTTTAATTCGCAAAAAATTGCATCGTATTTCAATCTAACATTTTTTGTCACTTGTCGGTAGTTATTTTTAATAATTTCTTTCAAATCGTCTACAATGAAAGTAATTGTTTACATAATTTCTAATACTAATAAATGTCAAATTATCAAATATACCATCAAAATAGTGATACTTAAAATGTACACACGTCAAGTAAACTACCCTTATCTTTGCGAATTTTAAAAAAATATTTTTGTTTCATGATCCTCACGTCGTACAATATATACCCTTTAAGTTTTTGTCCTAAGTTGTGGAACTCCCTGTTTATGATAGGAGTGTAGCATATCTGTTTACCTTTAAGAAAGAGACAGTAAATACGGGCCAGCTTGGAGCATGCATTCTATGACGATAAATAACGGTAACGATGATATGGTAACGCAGTAGTGATCTCTCTCGCACAGGGTAAACATAAATGCCACGAATCTGTAGTATTGCTAAGATACAGAGTTTCCTCTGTGTTAATATTATATCTCGTGCTATTGACTTTTAAAATTTTATTAAGTTTTTGAAAATTTAATTAAAATTATCAAATTTCAAGGATATTTATTTCAAAATATTAATTTGAGCACAGCAGAAAAGTTACAAATAGTATAAAATATATTTTTTCAAATATTTGAATGTACAATAAGAAGTTTTGTATTTTATTTTTATTTAATCTGTCCAAAAATTAATAATAAATTCAAATAAATAAATGAAGGTTAAGAAAGTATTTGATCTTTTTGATAGGGACACTCAGGGCTCTTTTATTATCCCCTAGATACGCCCCTGCTTTGCGAAAACTGATTACATACGTGTTAAGGGCGTAGGACATAAATTCGTATCACCAATAGTCGTACTGAAGGAAATTATCCTTACAGAGGTTATTAATTTTTTCACGAGTGTTGGAAAAGATCGATTGAGGTTCCAGGTAGATGCTGGAACTACATTATACGACGGTTAATATTCCACTAAAAATTTATGCATACAGAGAGTTACATGTTTATCTAGTTAATAATGTGTCTACTTCGAACACGTATTTGTTTTTTATCAAAGACGAAATTTGAAATCATTTAGATTTAAAAAATTATAATTTGTAAATAAATAATATATGGAATGATCCACAACTGCGAGTATATATTTTATGGCTTGTAGTACTCAACTTACAGAATATGAAACTGAAAGAATTTTTTCAAAATTCACAGTTTTAATTTACCTGTATTTCAATCAAACAGTTTTAGGGCACTGTTTCTATATGGAATTTCTTTTATATAATCTTTAACAATTAAATGTTAAATGTTAAATTCATTAAAATTTAATATAATTCCATTCATAAATTCTTCAGTCCAATGGTTCCAGCAAAAATTGCCCTTATACAGAGTGTTTCATAACTTCAGGTACATACGTTAATATGGTATACTCGTATGTTGTTTGATATGCTGATTACGAATCAAAAAGATTTTTTTTTAAATCGCAAAATTAATTTCCATGTTTCCCAGTCAAAATTTTTTCGTAGCCATTGCCACTGGGTGGAGAAATTATTGTTTCATTAAAAATAATTAAATTTTGTTTGTTTATTTTACTAACTAGTATTATGTAATTGAAGATGTTGATTACCTATTTCTATTGTTTGTGTTTAATAGGAAAACGAATCCAGTGCAGTATTACAAAAAATGCTGCAGATAAACTACCCTTAATTTTTCGAATTTTAAAAACATTCTTTTTGATTCGTAAACAGCATATCAAACAACATAAACCCTTAAGGTATGTACTCTAAGTTATGAAACACCCGTAATTTACTATGTGCACAAAATTGTGAATCGCCCTGTATAAATTTTTGTTTTCAAGAGTAATTATCATTTAGACACACTCGGTTAATTTTATAGAACAATAACGATAATAAATTAAGAAACTATTCAATTTTGCAACCAGTTCTACATTCATGTAGAGATGGTAGAAAATTAAATTCGTTTATTTTTCTCAATTCTTCTTGCGTTTATTTTATGAACGGCTATAACACTGCAAAAGAACCTTTGTTCTACGTTAAAAGTTTTTCCATATTTTACACTCATTAACTTTGAACCGAACCCTAACTCCTGTAAGGTCACTTTTTAATTACTTTAGACTACCATTTATTTCAATTAAAACTTAAATCGACTACAAACAAAACATAATTAGAAAAAGAATTACCCCAAAAAGAAATGGTTGATTGTATTGAAATGTTAAATAAAATTAAGTGGGTCTGCTTCACAGATAACCGTGAGGCAGGATAATAATAATATTAATAATTTATTGCAGCATTTAAAAGTATAATAGATTTGCCCCCATATTTACCAATCCCTATTTACCACCGTCCCTTTTTTACCACCGTAATTCTTTTACCAATCCATTTTTTACCAACATTATACTTTTACCAATCCATTTTTTACCACCGTCCCTTTTTACCACTAATTCTTTTTTACCACCAACGTATTTACCAACGTATTCTTTTTCCAATCCATTTTTACCACCGTCCCTATTTTTACCACTAATTCTTTTTACCACCAACATATTTACCAACGTGTTTTTTACCAATCCATTTTTACCACCGTCTCTCTTTTAACAAAGCTAACAAAACCGTACTAAAGCCCCACAAACTCGGTTTTGGTATTTACTACACTAACAAAGCTAACAAAACTGTACTAGAGCCCCACAAACTCAGTTTTGGTATTTACTACACTAACAAAGCTAACAAAACTGTACTAGAGCCCCACAAACTCAATTTTGTTTTTTACTACACTAACAAAGCTAACAAAACCGTACTAGAGCCCCACAAACTCGGTTTTGGTATTTACTACACTAATAAAGCTAACAAAACCGTACTAGAGCCCCACAAACTCGGTTTTGGTATTTGCTACACTAACAAAGCTAACAAAACCGTACTAGAGCCCCACAAACTCGGTTTTGGTATTTGCTACACTAACAAAGCTAACAAAACCGTACTATTTATAGCCCTACAAACTATTAATGGTAAAACGGAATAGCGGTAAAAAAGTATGGTGGTAAAAGTTGTAATGGTAAAAACGGAGTGGTAAAAATGTATTAGTGGTAAAACGAAATAGCGGTAAAAAGTATAGTGATACAAATGCAGAGGTAAAAGTTGAAGTGGTAAAAATTGAGTGGTAAAAAATGGGTTAACGGTAAAACAGGATAGCGGTAAAAAAGAATGTTGGTAAAAATGCTGTGGTAAAAGTTACATTCTTACATAAAATGATAATCACAAACTTAATTAGTGGAGACAAACAAGCTTAAAAATTAAAATTTAAAAATTCTTCAAATGTAGGTGAAAGCATTGTTTACAAGAAAGATATAGTTGCACAATTAATAATTTCTAACGAGCAATAAAGTATCGATTAAATTTTTGATTATATTTCTGTTTGATAATCACCACGAATATTAATTTAATTAGTCCAACTACCTCGAATTTCGGAAATAAATTCCAATTACAATCTGATCTTTTAGCGTCCATATTTTCCCGGCAAAATTTGCCGTGTAATGACGGAGCAAAATAAATTACTGCAATAATAAGATTCATTTTCGTTTCAGTCTCACAGATTCGCGAAATTAATACTAAATTTGCAGCTTGAACTCGGGCAATTTTATGCAAATTTCATATGAAGGCGATTTGTAATTTAATTGCGAAATACGGAACGTGTACGAAAACCGCAAATGTGCAACGTTCAACGTTAGACGAAATTATACTAATTTCATTTAGAGGAATTCAACTGAGATTTCAATCGTAAGGAAAGCATATTTCGAGGTTAAAACCAGGAACCAAACTGCAAAAATAACAACTAATATAATAATAATAATACTTTATTTTTCCAACGACTGAAAGTACAGTATAAAAATAATATAATATAAAATTGTGCCTGATTTTACCACTTGCCAGAAATGACTTTTTGTATTAATTCAAGTTTTGCCTTTAAGACAATGTTGCATCCGGGATATTTCAAACATGACGCTATTTTAAAGAAGTGTTTTTGCACTTCCGGGACTAAAACTGTTCTTTAGTCTATTTTTAGGGACTAAGGTTCTTAATTTGATCCCAAGGGATTATTTCTCATATTTAATCCCGTTGTCAAGGAATTGAATTAATTAATCCCGTTGTCAAGTAAATACATGCTATTTGTTACATAGTATCTATGGTAACAATATAAATATTTGTCATAAAATTTACTGTCAAAATTACAAAATGTGTATTCTTTTAAACTATTTTGCATTCGTTTGAGGATGAAGTGCAAAAAATAGCGTATATACCACAGGACTAAAGTACCTTTAATCCCTCAGGTGATTATTTCCCTCACCTTCGGCTCGTGAAATAAACTTCACCCTCAGGATTAAATCATGCACTTTAGTCCCTCAATATATAATATAATATTTAACATGTACTAAGTGACGTATTTTACTACTTCTGGTACCTGATGTACATAATAAGGTGCATTCAAAATAATTATTAAGCACAACGCCAGAAAAATTTACCGGTTGTACATGCTTCAAAGTGCTTCGAAGTACGTAAATTGAGGAACGTCATGGTGACATGTATCAAAAAAATTATATCGTTTCCCGATATGTGCACTTCGAATCACTTTAAAGCGCCTGGCAGACATGTACCTTTCCTCTCTATGGAAGAAAATTCAATTGGATTCCCACATAAAGCGGACAGAAAAGTACTTTTCCTCTCTAGGTAGGAAAGGTACTGACCGGTCAGAAATACCTCACTTTCGTCTCTAGTAATAGGGACGAAAGGTGGCGTTTTCGGTATTGGCGTTTTCGGTATTGAATAAAATAATTGTATTGTCTAGGCACTAAAAGAGACATTTCACAGACTGTCAGCTGTCAAAAAATAGTCGAGAAATCGAGACGAGATCATGATCAGGACGAGATAACAATAATAAAGACGAGAAATAATCGAGATAAGATAAAAAATTTCACATTCGAGACGAGACGATACAAAACTGAAAAATCTCGTCTCGTCTCGTCTCGACGCATCACTACCGATGACTTGCAGTATGTTGGATAAAAAGCATGACAGATATGTATGTATGTATGTAGAAAAAGGTTTCGCCTGTTATAAATTTAGCGAATGCGCCATTAAAGTGTTGTTAATGTCTTAAGACTCAAGAATCGATGTCTTTTTTCCCGGCAGCGTTTTTATTTGTTATGAAGCAGTCGCAATGTCTCCATCTTAACGTTGTAAGAAGAAGAACTAGTTAACTAGAATTTTATGATCATTTAATTTGACGTATTTTCTGACCCGTAAATTTTACGGGTTACTTGGTTATTGGGTGAAACAAACTTTTTTCCCTCGTAAAAATGAACACAAATAATTTCATACAAAGTTTGCTGGCGATAACAAATTAAAGAGTAGATAATTTTTAAATGAAAAATTGTGTTCATAACATGTCGGATTATGTTAGAAGATAGAATATTAGACTTGAATTACAAAGTTACTTAATATTTTACAATTTTAACTAAGAAGCATAGCATCGTTCTAGTACTTGAAAAGTTAAAAATCAATTTTATTGGCTATTTCCCTCATAAAATTTAAGCCAATCAGAAGTCTAACATTTCTGAATGTCGTCCAATCAACGTAGAATTACACGATAATTTGCACTAGTGCAAAATTATCGTATTTGGATACAGCGTGGCAATGTGATTCTGACTTGCTGTCAAAGGAAGTTTTTAAATTTTGCTATATTTTTCATGAGAGAAACAGCGTTTGGATAAATTTTAATCGGGAAATAGTCCTTCGAATATCCCTCGTGCATGTAATTGTCGATAATTTGACATGCACTTGGGATATTATATATGATAATTCCACTCCTGTATAAAGTAAGCCATAAACAAAACACAATTTTATCACTTTGGCAGCGGATAAAAAGGAAGGTAACTTTTTGCAAGTGATAAAACCTTATTTACCTTTTTCTTAGCAACCAAACAAAACACTAAAATGTCATTTGCTTCTTATTTATATTATTTGTTCATATTTCTAATATTTGTTTACCTTTTTCTTAGCAACCATACTAAAACACTAAAATATGATTTGCTTCATATTGCTAATATTTGTAAGTGTAATGATAGGATTTTAGAAATATTTGTGAAGAAGAACCAAAGAAGTCGTTAAATTATCTCGTTGAATTACACTCGAGCATTTTATTTTCTCTGAATAAATTTATGTTTGACATCTCAACCTTGTCACCTGACAGCAATTTGACTCGAAAGATTGTTTTAAAATAAAATCACTCCACCTACTGTGTCGTGATTTTATTAAACAATTTTTCTTTTTTGCTAGGCAACAAGGTTTCAATACAAACAGAAATTTATCCGGCGAAATAAAAAGCTCTTTTTTGCACTTCCGAGACTAAAACTCTTCTTTAGTCCTTATTTTTAGGGACTTAGGTTCTTAATTTGATCCCAAGGGATTATTTTTCATAATTAATCCCGTTGTCAAGGAATTGAATTAATTATTCCCGTTGTCAAGTAAATACGTGCTATTTGTTACAGAGTATCTTGGTAACAATATAAATATTTGTCATAAAATTTACTCTCAAAATTGCAAAATGTGTATTCTTTTAAACTATTTTGCATTCGTTTAAGGATGAAGTGCAAAAAATAGCGTATATACCACAGGACTAAAATATCTTTAATCCCTCAGGTGATTATTTCCCTCGCCTTCGGCTCGTGAAATAAACATTCACCCTCAGGATTAAATCATGCACTTAAGTCCCTCAATATATAATATACTATTGTAGATTAAATTATTAAATACAATATTTATCAATTTTTACAACGTTGCTTTAAAAACTACAACATTATATAAATTCTTAAAACAATTTGTGTCTGTCCCAATTTGAAACAATTTAAAATGTTCTACAATTTTTTCTGTGAATAATCTTCTACACCTTCTGATATTTTTATCGTTCTTGCCAACTGTATTTTTGTTCCTCCACCACTGCGTTGAGGACCACAAGTCGTTAAAATTTGATAGAATCATAAAACAGCGAGTGTTCGATCTGATGTAGTGAGAGATGGTGGGAAAAAGACAAACGACAACGATGGAGACTCTTCCTACGAGCTCTAGATACACGTTACTCGTTACACGTTCGTGTTGATGTCGTTTTGGTCTTTTACAAATGGAGACCTTATCGAGTTTATACAGACCGGGTTCAATCGTAAAACGCCTGCAATTTTAAGTAGAATTTATTAGGATTTAGAGATTTAGTTCAGGTTTATGAGTATTGTAATATAGTTAAATTATTGACCATATAGTAGTTAGTATTTGTAACGTCCAGTTAAGATTCACAAGTTCGTGCATATTAATGGCAGTATGTTCTCTACTTACTGAATATGTTACTGAAAGAATTTTTTCAAAATTCACACCATGATATGGATTTTCATTAGTTTGTTTAATTTTTAACTGACTTGCAAATGTAAAATTCACTAATAGTTATTTATGTCGTTGTGCTACATATTTACCATTCTATTTTTACCACTCCTACTTTTACCACAGCATTTTTACCACCATTCTTTTTTACCGCTATCCTGTTTTACCGTTAACCCATTTTTACCACTCAATTTTTACCACTCCAACTTTTACCTCTGCATTTGTACCACTACACTTTTTACCGCTATTTCGTTTTCCAACTAATACATTTTTTACCACTCCGTTTTTACAATTACAACTTTTACTACCATACTTTTTTACCCCTATTCCGTTTTACCATTAATAGTTTGTGGGGCTATAGTACGGTTTTTTTAGTGTAGTAAATACCAAAACCGAGTTTGTGGGGCTCTAGTACGGTTTTGTTAGCTTTGTTAGTGTTGTAGCAAATACCAAAACCGAGTTTGTGGGGCTCTAGTACGGTTTTGTTAGCTTTGTTCGTGTAGTAAATACCAAAACCGAGTTTGTAGGGCTCTAGTACGGTTTTGTTAGCTTTGTTAGTGTAGTAAAAACAAAAACCGAGTTTGTGGGGCTCTAGTACGGTTTTGTTAGCTTTGTTAGTGTTGTAGCAAATACCAAAACCGAGTTTGTGGGGCTCTAGTACGGTTTTGTTAGCTTTGTTCGTGTAGTAAATACCAAAACCGAGTTTGTAGGGCTCTAGTACGGTTTTGTTAGCTTTGTTAGTGTAGTAAAAACAAAAACCGAGTTTGTGGCGCTCTAGTACGGTTTTGTTAGCTTTGTTCGTGTAGTAAATACCAAAACCGAGTTTGTAGGGCTCTAGTACGGTTTTGTTAGCTTTGTTAGTGTAGTAAAAACAAAAACCGAGTTTGTGGGGCTCTAGTACGGTTTTGTTAGCTTTGTTCGTGTAGTAAATACCAAAACCGAATTTGTAGGGCTCTAGTACGGTTTTGTTAGCTTTGTTAGTGTAGTAAAAACAAAAACCGAGTTTGTGGGGCTCTAGTACGGTTTTGTTAGCTTTGTTAGTGTTGTAGCAAATACCAAAACCGAGTTTGTGGGGCTCTAGTACGGTTTTGTTAGCTTTGTTCGTGTAGTAAATACCAAAACCGAGTTTGTAGGGCTCTAGTACGGTTTTGTTAGCTTTGTTAGTGTAGTAAAAACAAAAACCGAGTTTGTGGCGCTCTAGTACGGTTTTGTTAGCTTTGTTCGTGTAGTAAATACCAAAACCGAATTTGTAGGGCTCTAGTACGGTTTTGTTAGCTTTGTTAGTGTAGTAAAAACAAAAACCGAGTTTGTGGGGCTCTAGTACGGTTTTGTTAGCTTTGTTAGTGTAGTAAATACCAAAACCGAGTTTGTGGGGGCTTGACGGTGGTAAAAATGGATTGGTAAAAAAACACGTTGGTAAATATGTTGGTGGTAAAAAGAATTAGTGGTAAAAATAGGGACGGTGGTAAAAATGGATTGGTAAACGAATTACGGTGGTAAAAAAGGGACGGTGGTAAATAGGTATTGGTAAATATGGGGGCAAATCATTTATGTAACAAGTACGCAAAATATAGTTTTAGAGGAGGAATCTATTTACGGACGAGGCGCAAGCCGAGTCTTTAAATTAGGTGAGTCCTTTAAAACTTAGTTATATACGTGTTATTCATGTAAAAAATTAGTATAAGCACTTCAAATTTGTTTAAAAAGTATTCGAAATTATTATAAAATAAGTATAACTTTAAAATAAAATTTTGAAAAACATGGACGCTTAAACAAAATCACAATACGAAATTAGTAGTTATAGTCAGTATGTATAGTTAATAGTTATAGTTGATTAGTTAGTTTTGGCTACTGTCGTTCACAATTACAAAATTAATGTTGTAATTAGCCTAGTAAAACAAACTAATAGTTTTGAAATTAGCGTCAGATGTCAGAAGTGGGCAACATTGCAACACTCGAAAATTCTAACGCTGCTTTATTCATGCACTGTTTCATGCATACGTTGCTTTCTCCAACTGCTTGTGCTTTGTTCAGACGCAGCCTCATTCATACACCGATTTCTTCTAACACCGCTTTATTCATCGTCCTAAACTTCATCGAATGTAGCACAGAAAAAAATATATTTTGTTTATGACTTATTTTGCAGTAAATCTAAATCTAAATCTTAATACTGTAATAAAATATATGTTCATATTCCACATTATGACATGACATGACATTGTTGTTATATGAAAAGTACATTCGTAAAAATATTATATTTCTGAAATAGGATGCCTTGTTACAGTTTAAATCATAAATTGAGTATAAAATGAGCTCTGTTTCAGTTAAATCAGGAATAAAGCAAAATAAAGAAAACTTTACGACTTGTACTTTTATTGCATATAAAATTTGAATGAGAATTATCAATAAAGAAAATGTTGCACAGCAATTTTGTACGTAAAATATTTTTAAAACTTAACATAATATGCAAATCTAATCGGATTCCTCGTACCTTCATGAGAAAAAACTTTAGTTTATCTCTACATTTTCTACAAATTTTTAATACGTTTATTCAGTACCTACATATTAATTTGCTTCAAGAATATATTACTTTTTGTATGTTACTCAAAAATTTAAAATAGTATTGAAGTCCTGTTTTCGGCATTAGAGTCCCTACACATTTATTTAGGTAAAATAATTACTGTCACTATTTTAATATCAGGGTTATATTTACGGAAGTAAACGTTCATTAATAAAAACATATTTTTGTGCATATGAAATGTTGTGAAAAAATAATCTATGATAAGTGTATTCCAAATTTATTTACTGATAGCAAATTAATATTATTTTTATAATATGGACCATAATCCGGTATATCATAAATAAATAGATTTATCAGCGCAGCTAAAATGAGTACAAGTGCGTGAGATTCTAATTGAAAAACAATGAATAAAAATCATATAATAATAATAACAATAATACTATCAACTACAAAAGGCCGTATTGCTGGACACCTGCAACATCGTTAGAAAAGTCCTCAACATTAAATAAAACAAAATATAAATACATTGTACATATTTGTCTTCCTGTTTAGACCAATTTTAAGTAAGAAAAAAAAATAATAATACGCTTTATTGACCCATGTGAAGGGCAAGATTCAGCCATGGTTGATCTTCCATCTAACCCAGATATATACCGAAAAAATCTGACGTGGACACCACATGACTTCCTTGTACGCCTTGTGTGTTCATACTTTTCTTAATAACTAAAATGTAAAATAATATTAAAAATTCTTTTAACTTATTATACTAGTATACTCACAAATATATTTTAGTCATTTGATTTAAACTGCAGAAGAAGATATAAAGCATATTTTACTATTGTCACTGTCATGTCATAATCATTTAAATTTTACATAGTAACAAATGTTAATCGATCATGGACTACAAGATACCGAAATACTATAAATTATAAATATATACTTTAATTATTTTTAAATGATAGCAGATACAAAAATATTTATAAAATACCGATTGTAGGTAATAATCACATAATCTTTCATTTAAAATAAAAAAAATTGTCTAAAATTAAATATTTATCGAAATATTTTTAAAAAGTACTACTTCCGGTTTGTAGACTGAAACCAAAAATAGGAGGTGCACAACTAGATGCTATAACAGTCCTAAATACAAAATTTCAACTTTCTACGTCTAACCGTATTTGAGTTATGCGACACACATACGTCCGTCCGTACGTACAGACGTCACGTCGAAACTAGTCATAATGGATTCAGAAAAGGTCAAAACGGATATTTCCGTCAAAATCTGAGAACCGAAATTTTTCGCGATTACAATACTTCCTTACTTCGTACAAGGAAGTAAAAAGACATAGAAGAAGAATTATTTATCAATTTCATAAAAATATATCACAATTATTAATTAAACAATACAAAAATGCCTCAAGAAAAAAATCACATGATTACATAGGTATTAATCTTGTAGTTAAAATTTATTATTCATTTCAGAATTTACAAAATTTTGTTTAATTACATTCAATAACAAGATTTTTTTAAATATTGTAGACTGTAAGTAGTTGAATTAAAGCGCTACACTTGTAAATCCGAAAGATTAACAATTTGAACGATTCTGGCTGTATTATAAGAAATTTCAAATTGAAAAACATGAAGAATCATGTCTCATTAGTGAATCAATAATGCAAATTATTTATTGCTGTGACATCAATTAGCAAAACTTGGAGCTAATTTGTATCATTTAATAATCCATATTATACGTTGATTAATGCACAAAAATAAAAATGTTCTTTTGACATCGATAAATACATTATTCGGAAGACGGGTATAAAGAGATTTTTTTAAACAGTTAACCCATTGACTGTAATAGTTTATAGAAACTCGCATATTTAGTAATTTTTAGAAATTATTTAACAAAATACGGCATGGTTTTTTGTAAATTTCATTCTATAGCCATGTAAGGACAACCTATAAGTACATCATTGTAAAATATGAGGTCATCGATTTCAAAACCAAAGTCACAAAATGATTTATTGTAACATGCTATTTTGTTTTGCAAAGAGATGGGCCTTAAAATTGAAGCCACGTAAAGAATCTTTGTAAATTTTAATTAACATTGTAAATCCGTATAAACGCATAAAATTTTTTGTTATTTATTTAAAATCCAATTAAACCAGTAATCATTCAATAAGCATATTTAAAACTTCCATCATTATTTACAATTAGCTTCTCGAATCCTTTTTCGATATCCCGATTTTTCTTCCGCTTTCCGTCCACGTTTGGTCCTCTTGGAAGCGATTACGGTGCTCCGCGAACCAAATAACCCGCAGCTCCTTTGAAAGGGGCCCTACGCAAAGCCCTAACCTTCAAATAAACCCTTCAGCGAGCCCTTCGCCCCGCCAACACCTACGTAGAGCTTAATACCCATGGGGGAGGGCTTATATACAACAGGGCACTATTGTATACGAAGACGTGAGCTGAGACGGAATTTACGTGTTTAAAGTGTGTGTTGTGTGGATAATTGTTTGGAAATTAACAGGAAGTAAACAAAATGGCGGATTTGTTAGTGCAGTGAGTAGAGGGTAGGTTCAAACAAGGGTTGATGACCGGAATTTATTGGTGAATACGTTATAAATTAAAGCCCATCTCTTGCTATCAAATGCAAAGCAAAAAAGAATGTTACAATAAATCATTTTGTGACTTTGGTTTTGAAATCAATGACCTCACATTTTACAATGATGTACTTATAGGTTGTGCTTACATGGCTATAGAATGAAATTTACAAAAAACCTTGCCGAAATTTATTAAATAATTTCAAAAAATTACTAAAAATGCGAGTTTCACATAAATTATTATAGTTATCTGTTTAAAAATCTCTCTATACCCATCTTTCGACTAATATATAATTATTATCGATTTTTGTGCATTAATCAAAGTATAATATGGTTATTAAATGATAAAAATTAGCTCCAAGTTTTGCTAATTGATGTCACAGCAATTAATAATTTGCATTTATTGATTCACTAATGAGTCATGATTCTTCATGTTAAATTTCAATTTGAAATTTTTTATAATACAGCCAGAATCGTTCAAATTGTTAATCTTCTGGATTTACAAGTGTAGCTTTTTAAAAGGTTGTTGACTACCAAAATCGATGAAGACAGCAGAAATAAATAAAATTTGTATAGGACAGTTATCTGATAATAATACAATTTAAAATAAATTATTAGGACAATCATCAGTTTCGTTTGGTACCTGTAAAGTTGACCTCTTTACATTGCAAGCATAGGATAGTGACTTGAAATCGTATATATTTTTACATGATTATTGACCATAAGTGCAGATGCAAACAAATATTTGACAGTTATAAAGTGTCATCTGTAATGAATAACTTAATATTGTTCTGGCGAGGATTTTGTGGAAGGGAAACGGTCTGACAATATTTCTTATATTATATTGTTTATTTTAACCTGCACAAATGGCAGACTTAATAATTTATATAAATTCTACTTTATTTAGCCCCATCTTCTCACGCTTGGTGATGGTTGATCCGGCCACTTAGGACTGGCAGACTGGATATTCCTTCTTTAGCAAGTATGCAAGGCCCCAGCACTTAAAATTCACTACTAATAAAATGTTCACACTAATTTGACCGCTTGCTCTCCGACTATTATATCACTAGACTATAGAAAATGCTCGATTAAATGAGATAGTCCAGTAACATAGTACATCGTAAGTTGCATCAAGTGGTGGTAGTAGGTTTCTATTTTTTTTCTTGTATAGGATGTGACTGAGATGCAAAATCCAAGTTTTCGACCTCGGCAACCCTCCGGAACACTTTTGAATATCTCAAAAACTGCTAAATTTTTGCACTTTTTTCGGATTCTTACCATTTTGACTATGAAGGAGCACGATTTCGACAAAAACCATTCAATACATTTTTAAACTAGATTAAATTGTCTACAATCTAAAAAGAGAATTTAGTAAAATTTATGTTTACTCTTTTGTTCATTGTTTTTAATCAACTATATTATCTGAACGAATAATGATAGAAATTTCCGGTTTGCAGGATTGAATTCCTCGTACTTTTTTCTATAAGATATATTCTGTCAAAAAATTTCAGTGGCCTTAGTTGAGCTGAAATTTAAAGTTTTTCCCCGAGAGAATATAGTAAAAATTTTGTTTATTCTTTTGTTTATTGTGTTTAATTAACTATAATATCTGAACGAATAATGATATTGACTTCCGGTTTGCAGCACTGTATTCCTCGTACTTTTTTCTATAAGATACATTCTGTCAAAAATTTTCAATGGTCTTTCTTGAGCTGAAATTTAAAGTTCTTCCGCGAGAGAATATAGTAAAATTTTTGTAGAGAGAAACGGTTGGTGTTTCAAATCTGTATATTTTGCCAAACTTTGAAAAGCTGTATCTCGGAAACTATTAGGACTACCGAGCCCATTCTGGTCTTAGATTGTAGACAATTTAATCTAGTTTAAAAATGTATAGAATGGTTTTTGTCTAAATCGTGCTCCTTCATAGTCAAAATGGTAAGAAACCGAAAAAAGTGCAAAAATTTAGCAGTTTTTGAGATATTCAAAAGTGTTCCGGAGGGTTGCCGAGGTCGAAAACTTGGATTTTGTATCTCAGTCACATCCTATACAAGAAAAAAAATAGAAACCTACTACCACCACTTGATGCAACTTAGGCCCATTATAACCATGACAAAGTTACTGGACTAAGACGTATTGCCTGACATTCTGTCTGGTGATGTTTCCATCTGGCATTAAAATTCTAATTTCAAATTAGAACCTACCTCTATAATATTAGTTTCAAATTTCCTACAACTGAATAGATTCAATTTAACAGAACATGGTATCAACTTTTAGTGGTGGATTAATTTGAACCCGGAACCCGGACCTTTAAAGGTCAGTAGATATCGCTTAACGTGCTCAACCTGCTTAACTTTTCACCTCGTTCACTTTGAATTGAATGGGCTTCATTGAACTACTAGACCATTAAGTAATAATAAACCCAACATCCTGCTTAAATTAATACCATATTATTCAAACAATACGACACCGTTTTCTGAAAACTACGCACAATATGGTAAATTCTGAATTAATTACAATATTTTTCATTAAAAACTAATAAAATTAGTTTTTGGACATTAGTTTATTATGACAAATTGGCAGACAAAAAATATAATATTATGAAACAGTAAAAACAAAGTTACGTTATTGGAGAAAATCTAGAAAACAAAACGAATAAATAACGACGCTAACAAGGGCGAAAGCGATGAATAAATTAACAATTTTTTCAGTTACTCATTATATTCAAACTTCACAATAACTAAATTAACTAAATTTGTCTCGCGTGCAATTCTTTAAAGGTAGACCAACTCAAAGAACTGTAGCAAAAGTAAATTGATAATAATTTTATTATTGATCATACTTTAATTTGTGTCATATTCTATTTCCCAAAAGTACCAATTTAAAGAACGTTTATGAATCAAAATAACAATTAATTTATAATAACTAAATTTGTCTCTCGTGCAATTCTTTAAACTGATGAACTGTAGCAAAAGTAAAGTGATAATAAATTGATCATACTTCATAGGTACTTAAAAAATCCGGTGCTCATTTAAAATATACAAATAAAAATCTAAAATATTCAAACACAGAAATGAGTATAACCTGAATAAGAAGATTCATTCACACGAAAACTCTTCTGTGTTGAAGCAATCCTCCGTTCAGTTACTACATTTAATAGCTTACTTATGACTTATATAGCGCTAGTATGCCAACTTGTCACCCGTCTCATCTGTCAATATTTTTATGCACAAACAAAAATCAACCGAACATGGATTACAAGATTTCAACGTTTTATTTGATAAATTTATTTTTTAAATTTTACTGCAGTTCTTTAATGCTACCAGAAAGACAATTTTTTTATAACGTAAATTGCAAATAACTTTTCCTCTTATTCTTATTACAAATAAATACTATATTTATCCAAATTTATAGAAATTTTTGACACTTAATCTTTTCAATCTTCAAAAAATATCACTTCCGGTGAAGATATTTGTACCAAAATCTAATGAGCTCTTTCTATTCGTATACAATTGTAAAATACCAAATATCAAATTTTTTGGGTAATTCGTATTTGAGTTATGCGACACACGGCATCGGCCCGGACCACACACATACACACGCACACACACACACACATACATACAGACATCATCGGGAAACTATCCGGTGCCCATTTAAAATATACAAATAAAAATCTAAAATATTCAAACACAGAAATTAGTATCACCTGAATCAAAAGATTCATTCACACGAAAACTCTTCTGTGTTGAAGCAATCCTCCGTTCAGTTACTACATTTAATAGCTTACTTATGACTTATATAGCGCTAGTATGTCAACTTGTCATTCGTCTCATCTGTCAATATTTTTTATGCAGACACACACACACACACACATACACACATACATACATACAGACATCATCGGGAAACTATCAAAAATGAGTTGTAAGGACCCTAATTCGTGCTCATCCACTAAAAACTCACTACCCGATTTTTTGCATGATTCCAATACCTTCCTTTACAGGTAAGCGGAAGGTAAAAATTTGTGTCTTATTTTATTTCCCAAAGAACGTTTATGAAGCAAAAGCAAAGTAATAATTATAATTTTATAACTTCCAAATGCATGAACAAATTAGCAAATTAAACGCAAACGTAATGAACAAAGAAAAACAACAGTAACTCCGGGAAAGACGACAAATTCACTTGACATTTTACGAAATGAACGCTTAAGCTTTGCTATTCCCGACAAACCGTGGAAATTTTACAGACGCTAATGAATTTCTTTAAAACTTTAACTTTTAAAAATAGCTCTATTTTAGTTACAAACTGAAAACTACAGAAAATAATTTAATAAAATTATTTGATGCGTCACACAAGCTGTCAGAAAAAAGACATAAATGATGGATGGTGCATGAGATAATATGTAAGATTATAGGTCGTGTTACAGGATGATTAAGTTATTAAAAAGTTGCTTCATTGATTAAATAACTGCAAATTTTTCCATTTCATTACGGATTGCTTATTTCTTCATTAATCTGTTTATTTCCTTTAGTGTAATGCGTATAGGGTGAGTCAGCTAACTATTCCCTATTTGGATTTTTTATAACTTAGGCAATTTTTATCAGAAAGTGACGAAATTTTTGCAAAACATGAACTATCTAAAGGAATTTTTACTGCCGAAATTTCAAATCGATCAGACAAAAACTTCACGAGTGGTTCACTTCAATGTGAAAATTGGACAAATTAATCCAAAATCTCTAATTGCAGCCCAAACAGTCGTTCTAGGAGAGTGCAAGGATTGTTCAGCAATCCAGTGGGGATTTTCATCTGACCAATACCGATGATTGTGTCTATTAAATCCAAGATGAAAATGTACCTCATCAGAAAACATGATGTTATTCAGATGACCAGGGTTTTCATTCATTCGTTCAATTTCGTCTTCTGCAAATTCCAATCGGTTTGCTTTATCCTCTTCAGAAATTGCCTGCAGAATTTGAATCTTATAAGGATGCCACTTAAGGTCCTTTAAAATCCTACAAATAGTAGTTTCACTAATCATTAATTAATTAATCATTATTTCAGTCACCAATTAGGAAGCAATAGAGCAATAATGATAAAACTTTGCGAACAAAAACTCAAGTGACTACTGTATTTACAGCAAAAATTTGGCGGACTTTACACAAAAACTTGAGACTTTACAAACAAATGAAATAGGGAACACTTAGCTGACTCACCCTGTATGTAACTGAATAATTAGATCAAACATTATTTAGTATTAAACGCAATAATGTTTGTATTTTTTTTACAAGAAGGTGTTTCAGAAATATGGTTAAAAAAATTTGAAAATTGTTATTAAAGAAATAATTCAGCTGCTTGAATATCACAATGTACCTACCTAATGTTAGGTGAGACGGTATAATATATATTTTTATTTTAAAAAATTATGTTTTTGACTATACTGAGAAGGAAATTTTTCTATGACGTCGTTATTTTGTATAGGATAAATTTTGTATAGAAGACATGGAATCAATCAATTATTTTTGGCCTTGTTCATAAAAATTTTGTCAAGATAAAAAATATGTGTCCCAAGATTTTATCTCTTCTTCAAAAATAATTTGTACAAAAAGTTCATGCAAGTAACCTAAAGCCCTGCTCGCACGAGGATTCTTTGCAAATTCTATACCAAGATTCAGAATCCTGGAAAAGAAGAAGTTTCCCTCTTTCTAGTGAGAATTACCTGTTAAATTGCGGTGCCGCAAAATTGAATCTTCAATGAGTCTTGTAAAAGAACAATTTATAATTTATTCATTGCATCAAAACCCAATTTTTTTTCGAGATTCAGAATCTTGGTAGATTCTTCAAAAAATCCTCGTGCGAATAGGGCTTAAGGTGAGTAAATGGATTGATAATGGTATTGATGATTTTGTTGCAAAAAGTCAACACTGAAAAAAATTTAGGATGTTCCATTTTATCAACAAATTATCTGTTAAACTTATAGGTGCTGTTTAATAATACCAATATATTAATTTTAATGTCATTCAATCCTAATTTACGCTAATTAATTGATACTATGATATTCATGTATATCACATGTTATATTAATGTTATCCAAATATACTGCACATCTAATATTAATCAAGTTGGGTAATCATATAACTCTTGAAGTTTGTATTACCTCTTTACCTCCACTCGCATTTTCATGTGACAATATTTAAACTGCACCTACGGAGACAGATAATTGTAATTTTAAAATAATAATTTAAATAAAGAGTATTTTCTGTATTTTACCTTGCGTTTACCTGCAAGGAAGGTATTTTTAAAGAAATAATATTATCTGGGCATAATGTAATAAGGTAATAAAAAAGTAAAAATTTTATCTACAAAGAGTTTATTAAAGAACTACGAACTATAAAAAAAATTGCAAAAAGTTTTTGAATCTTGAAATTTATTGAAAGCCTAACTAAAACCAAATTTACGTATTACAGTGTCAAGGCGGGAGATTATGTGCTGGCAACATCAGTTTTTGTATAAACTAGACTATAATTAATTGGCATTTGAATCGCACTTAAAGAAACAAACCGTAAGCACACTAAAATATTTTTATGTAAAATTTGTTTATTTATAGTGAAACTCATTTATATTATCCTTTCTTATATTTGCAATTATTATAATCAAAATTTAAGCTCATTGAACTTTAATTATGAACAACAAACTCAAGCAATTACATTAGTTTATCAGAAATCGTACTCACATTAAGTATATTAAAATAAAAGAGAATTAAGTTAATATATTTAATGAATTATTTATTTGTGTTTGTATATATTTATTTATTTATTTACGACGTTTCAGAATTGATGGCTGAAAACATTGATATAGTTTCATCAAACCAAGTTAACACCTTATTATTTGTACTATTTCTAAAAATACAGTAGGTATAAGTAGGTATAATTAATATATAATTTACTAGAGAGCGAAATAAAACCAAATTTCAAACAAATTATCGTTTAAATATCATCATTATTATAAATAATTCAATTAAAATTGTATTGCATTAAGCTTATGCCTCAACTTAAGCTTGGAACTGTCTTAATTTTTTTTTATAAATATTTTGGATGTCGTCACATAAGCTAATTTTTTAAATATAAACGTACATGACACAAATTTTGTAAGTTGGTTTTCAAAACATTGAAAATTTGCCTCGGGCTTTACCAACGTACCATAACCTAAAAATATCATCTTCAAACGACAATAATCCATCAATTCCATGCTTCTCATTGGTTTCCAACCGTGCCATTTCATCGCAACCATCAACATAATCATTTCTGTGCCATTTTCACCAGTATAAATTACCTACATGATATTCTAATCCTTCTCAAACGTCCGAACTGCAATCCACAACTTGTTGAACACACTGCGCACTACTTGATCTCTCCGGTAGAGCCACACTAGAGCGAGACAGCGCTACACGCGGGTCGTGCGTGCGAGGGAGACGGCGACTAGCTTACCTGGAACACGTTGCCGAGAGGCTGGTTGCCCACACGATCAGAATCGGGCGATTGTCCCGACACTACTGACGGTCCTGAAAACCAGTCCTGAGTCCTGGAACTGTGATCCTGTGACGTCACTGATCAGCGCTTCCCAACAGTTACGAGGGAGAGTTATCTGATGATGGGTTGATAAGGCATTGATTATTGTTTCAAGTGTTTAATTAATTAATTTTGACGAATTCGTGAATAATCTATTGGAGATAAGATCGTACTTGGATTCAGTTTAATTTTTGGTTGTATTCTAAGTACATCGTTAACAAAAACTCACACTCAAACTGGATAAAAGGCGGGCTGGAAAATTTTATTTTAAATTTATATACCCATCTTGGGTGTGGCAAACTTACATTGTGAGTTTTCGGTATAGATATACCGGGTGTTCCTAAAACAGGCGCACCCTCAAAAAAAATTGTATTTTTAGTCAATTACATTTATATACTTAGAAATCTACAACGAAAAAGTAGCTTATTATACATGGTTGTATTCAGAATTTTATGTGGAATCAAAATCTTTAAAAATATACAGGTGTTCCAGTTAAAATAAGGAAGTTGATGTCACTTCCGACTAAACAGAAAGTAATAAAAATTCATTATTTATGTAATTTAATGCGTCTTTGAATGTAGTTTATAAAGCTATAAAATAAATGAAATTGACTTAAAAACACAATTTTTTTGGGTGCGCCTGTTTTAAGGATACTCCCGGTATATTTACCGTGTGTGCGGTTACCAGCCGTCAACTCACTGGTACTCAAGGTTATTAGTGGAGAACTCGGTGGAGAGTACACCACAGGAGAGATTTTTGTGCTTTTAAACTAGAATGCCTATCTGGCTGGATTCGAACCTGAGTTGTCAGAACCACAGATAGCGCTTTAGCGCACTCAGCTATCCGCCTCATTCTTGTCTGATCTGTTCTATTTATTATGGAATCATTCTTACCTAGCGACATTTTTATGACAATAGTACCAAAAAATGCGTCAAAAATTATTGTTTTTTTAACTACAAAGTTCTAAATAATTTCTTTTACATAAAATCATAGAAACATAATAATCGAGAAAAGCTTTAAATAAGCAGTTTCTACAATACCGCATTTAAACACTATTGCCAACATTTTCGTATTGGGCTTTTTATCCTTTAACTTAAAAAAATTGTATATTAATTTTAATATTATTAGTGAAAGATTGATTTCTAGACTGGATCGAAAATATAAAATAATAAGGTTTATTTTATTTTATTCAATTGACTGCTTCTTTGTTTCTGTTCTTTTTCATGGTATATTAGGTAGGTATAGTATATTATTTGAACTCGAGTAGAACCTGTACTTTATCTCTAATTAGTTTTATTAAATTAAAGTACATTTGAAATGACTATTGTCCTAATTTCTCAGATTTCCTATATATTTTGGTGCGTTTATTTATCAAAGAATTATTATTTTGAAAATGCCGGAAAACCATAATACAAAAATAGTCAAAAATTTAGTTGAGAGTTATTGACTAGTATAATTTAATATTAGGTACTATTAGGGAGTGAAGTATATTTTTATAAACTCGACCAAACTTATTTTTTAATAATCGTTATTAAAATAATATAAGTAGTAGATAATTAGTTATAATTTGAATTAATAAATATTTATTTTTGTTTCTCAAAGTATTCGATTGTGTAATTCTGTAATTCAATTTCAATCACGAAGTTGGCTAGTGCAGTTTAACAAAACTAAACATCGTAGCAAGCTAGATCTACAACTCAATTGTTTTATTGTTTAAACAATAAACATTCGCTATTTATTTTGCGTCGGAGCATCATCTATGTTGGCTTAGTTTGCTACGGAACAAATTCGAATCGGGAAACGACATATTTTTATTTTACTGTGTTATTGTTTTTGTGTTTAAAATAATACGTGTGTGAATTTAAAATATTTGGCTTATTGTGTGACGAAAAAAAACAACATTAGTCACTGAACAAATATTATGCGGTATGTATTATTTACAAAATAAGTCAAATATCAACAATTTTAATATGTTCTGGGAATTTAATGCTGATATTGGGCATCATGTTTGCATTTTTCATTCAAAAGTTTGGGAAATTAAATAAGAATCTGTTAGAATGTTTTAAATAAAGTTTGAGAATTTAATTAAATAAGAAGCAATGCGTTTAATAAATAGTTAAGAATCAAATTAAATAACAATCAGTGTTTTTATTAGATACGAAAATTATGAATTTATGACAACACATAATTATATTTTATGAACAATAACAAAATAAAAATATAAACATTAAATCAAGTACAAAGGTCTCGGCTAATCGGCACAGTACTAAAGGCCATCTAAAGGGAAAAATTTTAGAATCAGATATGTTTAAAATTTAAATGGTAAATAAAACAACGTATATAATTTATTATTGCGTAATGGCATTTATTTACAGGTACCCATAATTAATAATACAATAAAATATAAATATTAATAATAATAAAAGATCAGTCTAGGACAATACGAACACTAACAAATAAATAAAGGAACCAAAGTACATCTGTAAAAATCTAATACATTCACACTATATAAAATTTGTTGACTCGACAACATGCCGAAAGAAATTATAAAATACACAATTGGTATATATCATTATGAATCGTTATATTACTCTGAAAAAAATTGTTCCTTTAGTTTCGTAACCTGCAGAGAATAACATTAAAATGGTCGCTAAGGCTATTTGTATTTTTATAACTGCTAAGTAGATAAATCACAGATAAATAAACAGAATTATCACAATTACAAGAATAACGGAGAGGATCGCTATTGCCGTCCATTGTCTACGATCTGAAACACAAACATCACAACAATCTAAATTAATTATTAAAACTTATTTTCTATATTCTATACCCTATTTGAAATAACGAAAGAATTTTGACAGAGATTCTTGTGATACTATTGATTGCTATGTGCTGTATCAAGCGCGGTCTACACAAACACAATTCAAATGTTATGTCAGTAATAATTGTTAATCTGATTTAATTCTTTGTTTGCTCATTATTTGTTGTTGTTATGTCGTTTTCTAAATTTATCTGATTATGTTTATGTATTTTTCTCTTACGGTTTTGTGAACTATTAGTGCTTCTATTTAAACATCGAAAATGTTTTGGTGTAAACCAAACTCCTAAATCACGCCTCAATTAACTTCAAAATTCTTTCGTTATTTCAAACAGGGTATAGTGTTGAAGACGTTCTCAAACTTACCATTGGACATGTGCAGAACTTTAGCTATCCTTTTCATTGTAGAATCTAATTTGCTGTCAGTATTTTCCAACTCTGTTCCAAACTCATCTAGCATGCTGTGGAAAAAACCACATTAATAACAAAACACAATCGTTGTTTTGATTCTTACCCAGCCTGCTCATCGATTTCAATTCCGATCTGTCGTGAAACAGTCTTCAAAGATCCGATTGAATCACTGATAACTTCTAGCTGCTCATCTTGAGTTCGTAGCATATGCTCTTGCTGGTTCAAAGTGCTGCCCAAGAACTGCCTTTGCGGGCTGTCGAGCTCATTTTCAAGTTTGGAGTACTTGGTTGTGCCGTGGGAAATTGGCACACGCATTGGGCTGCTTTCCAACAACGGCTTTCCAAAAAATGACATTTAGAAGTTAGGTTATGGTGAGTGAACAAAGTTCACAATGAAGATAAACTATAATAATTTTAGACTGAGTGGCATCCACGTTTTTTAGGTATTTTGTTTTTGCCAAACGTCAAACGAATGATTTTGTTTTTGTCAAACGTCAAACAAATGAGCATCGCGCTAAGTTACTTGATTTCAAATGATAAAGGTAAACCACAATCAAGTTAAACTATATAGATTTAGAGTGAGTGGTACCCACGTTATTTACGTATTTTGGTTTTGCCAAACGTCAAAGTTTTTGTTTTTGTCAAACAAATGAGCATCGCGCTAGGTAACTTGATTTCAAATGTTTTTAGGTTTACTAACCTGTCTGGCAGTGCGGTCTCTATCTCTGTTTCTGTTTATATTCATCTTGTCTTTCATATTCTAGGAAAGATAAAACGTTTTTAACTTATCTACGAAAGATAACAAAGATGTACCTTAACCTCATCACGGGTGGCATCAATGAAGTGCTTTCTGGTTGTTAGCTCTTTGTTATCGATTTTAAATTTCGATGGATTCTTTTCTACAATATGTGCTGCGGAATTAAAGAAAAAATTGCGTAGGAGAAAGTTGCATGCTTGAAATATTTTACTAATTTAAAAAAACTAAAAGGATATCGACTGTGTCCTCTAGGTCGTCAAGGTCCCATTCAATGCTCCGTAAGGAATTTTTTAATTCAGTGTTAGTCCAATCAACTTCTTCTTTAGTAATGCAGGTGGTGTCATCTTGTAATTCAATCCATCGAAGATACAAACCTCTTGTTTTGTTCAGCGCTTTAAATACTTCGCTGCAAAAATTGATTTATGCAAAAACATTATTAAAAACAAGTATGAATCACAACCATGCATAATTCATCAACTATGTAAATTAGCTAAATTGTCGCAACAAAGTGGACGGGTCTTTGTTTACATTTTGATTGTTGAACATATTCGTGGTAAAAATAAAAATGTACTATGTACTTACTCTTTCACTACAAAGAATGGATCTTCTAGCGTCATGTCAAAACCCATATAAACCGCGTTACCCACGAATGGATTTATCTAACTGCATTTTAGAAAAGTCAATCAATTCATTTATATAAATACGCAGGAAAACGACGTGATGACATATTTGTACACATATTTTTCGTCACACTTTGTTTTACATTGAGCTGATTAAATTACAGTATTGACGAACTGCGAACCTACATTGGGGATTTCATGCGGCATACTGCAACGTACGCGGAGTATAGTCCATCTTTTTCTGTTTATTGATAAACTATGCGATGAACAGAGCACACGGTATACTTTGTGCTCGTCTTTACTTATTCCCCTTGTGTACATCTACTTTAAAATCTCATTTTTTACCAAATAAACTCAAACAATTACCTTTATTACTCATTTGTTTTTATGAATAACTGATAATTCTATTTTAAAACTGTATAATCAATAAGTAGATTAATTTAAACATACAGTTTTACAATACTTTAATTTAAACCGAAACATTAAATTAACGAAGCAAATAATTAATTAAGGTCCCTTTCCTGCCGCATATTACCGTTTTCGCCTTCATTTGTTTAAATTCGAGTTCCGGTGTTTGTAGTTTCCTGTAAACGTAGTGACATTTTTCTGCTCCCATTAAGTGTATTGTCTATCTTTGTCTATTATACTGTAATTTGTATTGTCTATCGCAGTCTTCGGGTCATCTTCTCTACTGCTGTCAACTGCGACTTGGGGAGCTGCCGGGTCGTCTGTGTTAATATTAATTAAATAATTTATATTTAGAACATAAAAAATGGAAGAAATAGTTGCTAAACTACTCGTTGCTGATAATGCGACCATTCAACAGGTAAATATCATTGAATTCTTGATTATTTTAAGTGTTACGGTGTGTTAACCTGTCAAACACGTGCTTCCTAGCCGATGACAGCTTTCATTCTATGTTTTCCTTCAATTTTACTTTACTTAACTTACTTATTAACTGTTTTAGTCAGTTTTGAATAGATTTATAGTTATATTATTGATATAAGCATTGTTGTTATTGGGGAATGTGTATAATATGGATTATTTTTTTAACATAGCCTATCTTTTAGGGAACGCAAGAACTGAAAGAAGCGTTTAAAAACCCAGAATCAATTCCAGCATTATCACAATTGATTGTCACATCTACAAACCCTCAAATTAGGCAATCTGCTGCCGTACTTCTCAGAAAAAAATTAGGTAAACGTAATGTTTGGAACAAAGTTGCTCCTGATATAAGAAATGCGTAAGTATAACCACTTCTACAAATCTCAAACTAGTACAAGAAAACCAACTCTGGCTGCACGGACAGTATGTGTAACTTATCCCATATTTTAGTATTAAGCAAGGAATGCTTCAAGCACTTGTTGCCGAACCAGAAAAATTAGTTAAAAACGCTATAGCTCAGTTCATTGGCACAATCGGCAAACATGAGTTTCCCAACAATACGTGGCCAGAAGTCCTACAATTCATCAACACTTTGTGTAGTTGCGAATCTATAACTGACAGAGAAGTAAGTCTAATTTATATATTTTCTATCACAAAAACTAAATGTTCGTTTTTTAGTTGGGAATGTATACTTTATCGATAATGACTGAAATAGCTGTTGACCAATATATCCAACATTCTGAATCTTTGGCGTATTTGTTCACCAATACTTTGAACAGTTTGCAAGACCTGAGTTCTAATTTAGCGTACTATACTTTAATTACTATGAGACATTTTGCTACCGTTATTGAGGGACATCAACAGGTAAGAAACACATTTTTACGTATTTTACCCAGCCTTGCATATAACTGTAACATTTTTTCAAACATTAATTAGAACAGGAAATAGAGAATATATTTTAAGAACTTTGTTTATATAAGATAAAAATAACTGAAGTGACTAAACACAAAGGCCAAATGCCTCGTATTTAATCACGTAACATAATGTTTCATTTGTGCGCATTTTTGTTTTCCCGCCATATTGAATTTTCCAACATGGCTACTTTAATGGCTACAGTCACACAAACACATTTTGTATATTTTATTAATTCACTACAAAATTCGAACAAATATTGCATAAATTCGCATATTAACAATTAATATAAAACAGTATTGACTCAACTATAACAAATAATTACCAATTTTTGAATATGATTACACATAAAATGCTGAAGTCTCAAATAATTTTGAGGTTATGTTACACTATAACATTTTGATTAGCTTTTTGTGTAATTTTTTCCTTTATATCGTAGATGGTAAATGTATACCATAATCTGCTCCCTCGTATAATGGAATGCATCAAAGCTTTCACTGTAACCGACGAAAAACGTGCTTGTGACGTCATGGAGATCTTAGACGAGTTGGTAGAGAACGCCATCAACGTAATTATTCCTCACACTCGAGCTGTTGTTGAACTTTGTCTTCAACTGTCCACCACGAAAGGCATTGACGATACTGTTAAAGTTAAGGCCATTAGTTTCGTTGGGTGGCTCACAAGGACCAAAACAAAAGTAAGACTTTAATATTTTAAGTAGAATTCGGTTGTTGATGTATTTATTTGTAGAATATTCAAAAGAACAAATTGGTAGAACCAATCGTTGATGTTCTCTTCGCGCTCATGAGTTCGCAACCGGAAGACGAAGGTGAAGAAGAATATTTTACCGGCGATCCTGACAGCAGCAACCCGATGACCTGTGCTACTCAAACTCTGGATTTATTAGCTTTACACATTCCGGCCGACAAGCTCATCCCGCCACTTGTAAGTCAGTCTTTCTTCATTTTAAACCAAGTTCTTATACAAGATGATTCACAACTTCGTGCCGAGGTAATAACTAAACAAAATTCTAGAATATTCATACACAGAAAAATTTATGTAAAGCATAACTGACTTCTTGATCGTTTTAAATATAGTCCTGGTTGCAAAAGGAGTCTCTCCGTTGCCGGTTTGAATTTCAAAGGTCCGAAACGAAGTGGTTGGATCACTCTAATATCATCTACCATTCTATAAATGGGAATAAATCCTGTTGAATGGTTACCAACTAAATATAACTAGTCGTTTGTGCATTCTCTAGCTCCGCCATATTGACCCAGCTCTTCAAGGAACCGACCTGTACGCCAAAAAGGCTTCCTACCTCGCAATCGCCGTGCTCGCCGAAGGGTGTTCCGAATGCATTCGCACCAAGTACCTCCAGTCCTTCTTGCAGTGTATCTGCAAAGGAATCACAGATCCGAACGCTGTTGTTCGCAACGCTGCTCTGTTCGCTCTGGGACAGTTCGCCGAACACCTCCAGCCGGAAATCAGCCAATATGCTTCGGAGCTGCTTCCGGTTTTGTTCGAGTTCTTGAGCCAGATGTGCGTGCAGTTGCAGAACAACGGGAAAGAGCCGCCCAGCATCGACAGGTAATTTAACATTTAATGCTGGTCATACATGGATTCTTTGAGGATTCTTTCATTCTTCTGACTCCTGGAAAAAATGAACCAGTCAATGAATTAGAAATTATTCTTTTCTAAAACTGCGCCACTGTTTGACAGGCAATTCTCAAACAAAGAAGCAAGAAATAATCTTCCATGAATCCGTGTGTGGTCAGGGGTTGAAAAATGTTTATTTTTGTTGTAGAATGTTCTACGCTTTGGAGATGTTCTGTGAGAATTTGGACCACGGTCTATTGCCGTACCTTCCGACTCTAATGGAACGTCTCTTCTTTACTCTAAACCCGAGTTATTCTATTCATCTTCGCGAATTGGCGCTAAGTGCAATTGCAGCTGCAGCTAACGCTGCCAAAGAAGAAATGCTTCCCTACTTCACCCGTATCATCGAGTGCCTCAAAGTAAGAACAAATCTATACTTTTCACATCAAATTACTAATATTTCTTTTATTCTTTTAGGAATATTTAACAGCCGATCCCGCTTCTGAGATGGCCTGCCTTCAAGCCCAAGCTGTTGACACTTTAGGAGTAATTGCTCGAACCATCGGACCAGATAACTTCAAACCTCTGGCACAAGAATCTCTTCAGTTAGCTCTGAATTTAGTAACAAATACCGACGATCCTGATATTAGAAAAAGCGCGTATGGACTGTTTGCTTCTTTAGCTACTGTTATGAAAGGAGAAATTGCTGGAGTGTTGCCTCAAATCATTGAACAAATGATCGAATCGATTAAAAGCTCTGACGGAATAGTAGTAAGTAAATTATCAATTTGTTTAACACTAAAATATAACACAACTATACAAATCTCTAAAATCCTATATCCTAAAACAGCAGAGACGCAAGCCAAAACTGCAGAAACTTTGAATTACTTCCGATAAATAGCAGAATAGCAGCGTCTGCTGTTTTTTGCTTTTGTATTTTAGAGATTTGTATGAAGTGGTGTTTGTACAAAGTATAGTTTGCATTTTAGAGTGTTGCATTCGTTCTAATTTTTATTATGTTCTTTCAATAGAGCCACTATAAGGAAGATGAAACTTCAGGTCTGTATGACGACCTCTCTGATGAAGCCGACGAAGAGGACATCGAAGGAGAATCCTCTGAAGAAGATGACGACGATGTTGCCGGCTACAGTGTTGAAAACGCCTACATGGAAGAGAAAGAAGAAGCTTGTCTTGCGCTGAAAGAAATTGCTGAATGGGCTGGGTAAAAAATATTCTCTTAAAAAAATTGAGCAAGTATTAATTTGTGTTCTCTGGTGGTTGTTACAGTGCTGCATTTTTGCCCTTTTTAGAAAACAGTTTTGAAGAAATATTTAAATTGATCAACTATCCTCAGGAAGATATTAGGAAAGCTGCTGTAACTGCGCTGTTGCAGTTTTGTATCACCCTTTCGAAGGTTAATGCCGTCGAGGGGAGAACTGCTCTGCTCAAGGCCCTACTGGTAGGAGATTTTTTATATTATATTCGATATTATATTATACAGGAAGTTCTAATTCTTCGATGAAAATTTTTGTGTATATTATAATATTATAATCTAACATAGCGAAAAAATCAAAGTGGCTGATCTCTTGCGGCCAGGAAAATTTTGAAATTAGTTCATTTGGGCAGCAAGAGATGGCGCCAGGAACAATTACATATGTCGCAGATAGCTGGATCTGTCGGTTCTTCTTTGTGTCTCTTGTTCTGTGCAGGAAAACAATCAGATGTCATATACCTGTCATAGCTGTCATAAGTTGTTCTTGGAAATAAGGGAAGAAATATCAGTTATGTTTAACAATGTACAAAACGATATTGTCAAATCAAGATATTTACTGGAATACCACATAACGTCATATAATATATACCCTGATTTTTATTCCAAAAGTATGACATTTTATTTGTGTTTATTTATTAAATTAAATTAACCGCCAAACTTGTTAGGTTATTATTTCAAAATGGCCGCCTTCAATATACCCACATTTCACTTTATTTTTCAATTTACTTCAATATTATAATACAAATTATATTTAAACACACACTTCCAGCTAATATTTAATAGTATCAATTAAATTACAACCAATTTATAACAAACTATAACTTAATACCATATAAAATTTGGATAATTCTAAAAACATTGAGGCTATTATTGACTCAGAAATTTACGTGGTTTGCCCTTTTCAAAAAAATACACATCTGCTGTACTGCTGCTTTATCTTAATATTGAACTGCCGCTATTTTTTCAAAAAAACATTCCTTATTTCAAATAAAAGAAAAATACAGTTTTATTTTCCTTTTCGTAAATAAATTTGTTTTCTAAATTGTATTAGTAAACTACGAACGCCTGTCTGTCTGAAGGTAAACTGGCGCCTGAAACAAATTAATTAAATCCCAGTACTGTTCAGTATAATAATTTTCGGTACCTCCCCCAGGTGTTCGTTCCCAAGTGCGCGGAGCTCATCCGCACGGACGATGAGCGCTCGGTGGTGATGTGCGCGCTGGACGCGTACGCCGACCTCCTCAAGGAGGTGGGCAGCGATGTTCTGGTGGGCGAGGGCCACCGCGAGGCCATCATGAACTGCGTCATCGACGTCATGACCAACAAGTCCGCCTGCCAGGACCAGGACCTCATCGTGGACGACGACCCCGAGGAGGCAGAGGCCGAGCAGGACGAGATACTGCTGGAGTGCGCCGGGGACATCATACCCAACTTCGGGAAGGCTATTGAAGGAGACGACTTTGCGCTTTATTTCCCGAATATTATGCAGTTGCTTCAGATCCGAGCGGTGAGTGATTTTATTTATTTATTAGCCCGCAAATTCCTGCACTATAGCATATTCAAACAATTAATAAATTAAGCAATCTCTCCGATGCCACTTGGGCTTTCAAAAATCGTCGCATGGATTGAGATTCTGACTGCACCAACCAAGATGGATCGGCTTGAAAGTTGAAAGTGGTTGGATTTCACTATAATAACATCTACCGTTGAATGATTACCATAAAAAAGTTCATTTTCAATTCATTATTTAATTGAATTGTTCTAATTTCTCAATAAAACAGTGACCCAAAACTGTTTGATAAAAAATCTGGGACTAAAATTGCAAATGTACTAATTAAAATGATTAAGAATCTTGCCTGCGGCTCGTTTAAGTTATTTGTTTGTATAATTTTTGTTGCATGTGTAGTTTATTTACAAATTCCTTTAAAGTTAGTTTACACAACTTGCTGACGTGTTTAATGTTCTTTTAAAATGTTTACAAATTGAAATGATAACAAAAAGTGGCCAAATTTATGTACTAATCATCTTTAAAAATATTACTGATTGATTATTGGTAATTCTTTGTCTCACAGAAGAAGCAAGCCAGTCTAAGCCAAAGATCATTCGCAATCGGCACTTTTGCAGAATGCATGAAACCTCTAGGTATCCACGTCGGTAAATTCGTTCCTCAACTATTACCTCTTCTTCTGCAAGGCAGCCGAGACAGCGCTGACGAAGTTCGCAACAATTCTATATTCGCTCTAGGCGAGATGGTCCTACATGGCAAAGAACATATCTACCCGTAAGACAAAACAAATCTTATTTGTATTATTCGGTATTAAGATCGGTCGATAGTAGACTTTTTGGTCTTCACTAGTTACTTTAAAATGAACAAAAAAGTATTTTCAGATCGCTCCTTAAAAAAATATTTTCCAGTAATCGTAAATAATTAACCTGAAAAAAGTTTTACTGGAAACTTGACATTTGCAGCATCTTTAGAGTTATTTTCCTTATGCAATGAGGCTCTAATTTTCAATCAAAATTCTTTCTAAATGTCAAGATGAAAAATTACAAAATTTCTGTTGATTGCTAAGCGAAATCAATTATTAATCGTAGGAAAAATGTTGTGTATACTTATGGATGAAAGTATTTTTGCAGATTTCGACTAGCAAAAATCTACTTTCAACCCTTGGTATACAAATAACTATTTACAGCAAGTATGTGATTGTTAATGTTACAGCCATTATGAAAAAATTCTTCAGTGTCTATCTATCGCCATATCTAAAGAAAAACACTCCGGAACGCTGGATAATATTTGTGGGGCCCTAGCTAGAATGATTCTTACCAACGTTGCTGCAATTCCAATGGATGATGTATGTTTTTTCAACTTTGAACCGTTAAATAATATTATTTTGGTGTGTTTTTTGTTAGGTCTTTCCAGTTTTTATCAAACATTTACCTCTAAGGGAAGATTTTGATGAAAATGAAGCTGTTTTTAAATGTTTTGGTAGCTTATATCAACAGGGCCATCCACTTCTAGTTCAGGCTCTGCCTGAAATTATTAAACTGGGTGCACATATCTTACACAATAAACAGACGCCAAATAAAGGTAAGAACCATCATTTTTAAATATACTTTAATTGACTTCTGTCAATGTGCAAAATTTAATTTACCATCTAACTGAGTAAATCGCATCGAACCATAAATCCACCGATTTCATTGACAATTTGCAGTGGCCAGGTTTCAATCTACAAGGGCGCTATAGCTTATAGTGGATTCCGAACCAATTTGCTGATCCTAATCCGCTAATTTAATAAATAGATTGAATTTTATATCACGGTTATGATTTGTGGTTACAGAGACCAAAACACTGATAGTATCCTTCTTAAAAACGGTGCAACAGGACTTCGCCAGCGAATTTAGCACAGTGGTGGCGACTTTGCCCCCGGAGGTGGCGGCCTCACTACAAGCTTCATTTCAAGCATGATACGACAGCGACATAGGTACCCCCTTCCAAAAATCGTTTTCTTATATTGACTTAATTCTTATGACAAATTTGGTGTGTCTATTTCTAAGCATATGATATATTTTTGGATATTGCATGTTTTTTTATTGATTATTTATTTATTGTTGATGGAACTGTCGCTCAACAATTTATTATTGTTACATCACGATTTTTTGCGACTGTAATTTACGTTTTTGTAACTCAATGTGCCTTTTGTCCAGACGAAAGTTAATTTAACGTATTTATTATTTCAGAGTTAATATTACAGATGAAATGTTTAAAAATGTTAGTTTTTATGTGATAAATACATTTATTATAAACATCAGTGGTTAATTATTATTACGCAATAACATAATTACATTTTAATGACTGGCCATTTACTTATTACGAGTTTTTTTACTTCGATATTAAATTATCCAAAAATTCTTTCATTATAAACACATAAGAAAACGATTTTTTATTTCAAACACATTTTTTGTTTTGAAATTTTCCAGGTTATTTATTCAATTAAGGTAAGTGAAAATAGTATAATGAAATGTTTTAAGTTTAAAATATGAGGAAAATAAATTTAAAATACATAAGTACAGGATGTTACTTTATACTTTGTTATCAAGGCATTTTAGAGACAATACATTGAAGATGGTAATTATTAACAACAATTATTATCTACGTTCAGCAGATCTTTATCATTGACTGAATAATTAAAACTATCAGCATTTCTCTAAGTAAAATATCTTTGTAATAATACTTTTTGCAACCGTTTAAAGTGTTGGAATTTCAGCTCTAATCAAATACAACACCATTTTATCGGTCATATATTCGCAATTTTACTGTAATAGGCTTCAATCAAGGTTTATGGCTATTCTGTGAAATAGTCCAAATTTAAATTTTCATTCCAAATTTAGACGAGCAGTTCTATTTTCACGTGTTGCCTAGGTAACGGCCTACTTCTCGTAACGGGATCAATTTGTTGTCAAAGTACATAAGTACGATGACAAAAAGTACTTGTACTTAATACGACAATGATTGTCTTTGTTTTATTACAGAATAAACAGTAGAAAGTTACAGATGAATGGAGAAAACTTGAAAAAGAATTATTATAAAACAGTTAATTGCTGTGGAATGAAATAATTTTTCCATTAATAATATTATACTTCTGTAAAACATTTTATCAAATATTATTTTTCATTGTATAGTTCAGTTTTATTGCAAAACATAAATATGAAATACCCGAAACAAATATCGATAAATTAAAAATTCTTAAAACAAAATTTCTAAAAATAGAACCATTTATATTATTTAATTACCACCAGTGTAATAAATGTACCAAGTATAAAATTATTGATATTATATGATTTATTTCCGTTTGGGGTATAGCGTGACCAAATTGAGTTTGTCGACGAATAAATAAAACATTAACATAAGTTAGTATTCAAGATTTACTTTATTCGTGAGTATATGTCGTAGGCAAATTGTAAAATTGGCTTTTTCTAAAATTCATGTAGGCATATTATAAAACACAATGTCACATCATTTTTTTTCACTCAAGAAGGGTATTAGGTTCTTTATTTAGTTAAGTTCAATCAACTAAAACTAATTGGGATTCACGAAAGGTCATTGTTTATTTAGTTCAGTTCAATCAGAGTTTGTAAAAATCGAGTATTTCAGACTCAAGAAGGGTATTGGGTTTTATATTTAATTCAGTGCAATCAAAGTGTCTACCGAAATTGAATTTGGGATTTAAGTATGGTATTGAGTTGTTTATTTAGTTCAGTTCAGAGTTTCTAGCAAAAGCCTCGGCATATTGTGTAATAAAATGATATGATATCATACGCCGAGTAATTTAGAAAAAGACTAGTCGTTTAATAAAACGTCGTATATAATTTTATCATGACAAAAATTTCTGTACGACAAAGGAAAATATAAATGTGGATCATTCACGCTTGGTCTATCTATATGTGCAAGAACAATAGTAAAATTATTTGTAATACATGAATTCATGTGTACTCATGCATGTGTAAATAATTATAGATAGCGGCTTATTTCTGATTTTAATGATAAAACAAATGTTATCCAAATAAATTACTGTAATTTACCTGTTTTATCAGATTTGTTTTAACAATTTTTTGAATCATCTGATATGCTCAATTTTTTTAAATTATGATAACAATGATTTGTTAATATATTGTATATACAAAAGACATGTAACGTACATAATTTGATACCGCTAAAATGCAGAAATGCTTAATCAATTATTATCGCGAATTTCATCAATATTAATCCCCAATTTTTAAGTTTAAAGTCATGCAATGAAAGATTTAAAATATTATCTCACTTTCTTATAGATTACAAGATAAGATATTGGTTTACAATTAAAGATTATTAGTTATCACTAACCTGTTACATTTGTAGGAATAAAATTTAGTTCTATATACCTAACTGAAGTTAAAATTCATATTTTGTAATTCTTTTTTAAATACGTAAGTACAACAGACATTATCTTTATCGCTTAGTTAAAAATAGTTACAAAAAACCAAAAATAACTTTAAAAATTCCTGAGAACTTCTAGTCATAAATCATTTGTATTTATTAGAAAATATCACGATTTGGATCATAAACAAACTGCACCTAGCTGACTCATATATCCGGTGTCGAACTCTAAATAATCAAATTACAAAACAAATAATTCGCTTTATTCATTTCAGATATGTTTGCAGTTACGAAAACGATTTTATCTACGAAGAAAGTGAATTTCTAATGGAAAAGATGTCATATGAGTGAATACCAAATTATTACCTAATCATGTGATCAAAAAACGTAGATTTTGTTAGTGTTGTGTGAATTTCATTGTGCAAGATGGACATAGAAAGCAATTTGAAGTTTACGGAAGAGAATCTGCCTCCCGAAAACATAGAAAATAGAAGTTGGAACTGGTTCAAGTTGAGAGTAAGAATTTCCTAATTTGTATCCGTAACATTGTAACCATACTGTTTATTAATTACAAAAATAACTAACTGATGAATCAAGCCGTCAAATTTTCGGAGAAATCTGTTGAAAATTCAAATAACCACCACGGGCAAACAATTATTATTTATGATGCTAAGACAATAATAAACTGCTTTATTTATAGATGGAATTAAGCCTGGTACTCAGTTAATATTCTTCTAAAAATAAGGCTGCAAAATGATTGAGCGGTATCGACTGACGGGGTAAATTTAGAAATGACGACCTATCGAAAAAGATATTCGTGATTTTTGCTATTATTTTATTGTTGGATCAAAATAAACAATATTGAACCACTTTCGCAAAATAGAAATAGTTTCTAAATATACATTTTCGGATAGGAAACTTCCGTAGCTGGTGGTGAATCCAGTGCCGCATTTAGATTTTTTTAAATTGTAGCTCTTTCAAAAATTAATGTATTCAAGGTCAATTCAAATGCCCTGAAATTGATAGTCACATTTTTCATAAAATATTAATCATACACTTCGGGCTCGTTCAAAATTAATGAGATCTAGGTGAATATACAGTACGCGAAATAAGAGGCCGGTGTTAGGAATTTTAAATTGGTAAACAATATTAATCGAGCGGACATAGATTATCAGCAATTTTTTGGCAGAAACCGCTTCGCTCCCTAAAAATAGTGTATAAAAAGTCGCCCAGCTCGTTTTTTTCTTAACTCAGTTGCGCTGAGGCAAGTAATAAGTTGACGAACTTTGATTCAGCTCTGTGTAGAACATAGGCACATACTTTCTCTTCATTAAAGCTCCGGCCAACTCTGGCTGCACAGGCAGTAGGTGCCTTTAAATTGATAGTTACATTTTTTGCATCAGACAAAAATCACGGGATATAATTTAAGGAACAAACATAGTTAATAAAATTAAGATGAATTTGTTATATTAGCGCCATACTTAAATAATTTCAACATAATTAAATCTTTGTGACGTTTTAAAATTTATTTAGAATTTGATTCTGCAGAACACATATTCTTTAATTTAATGTTTCATTATAAATTATATTAATAGAATTATTGCAATTGAGTTTTTAAATAATAAAATAATCGAACTTTTTGCGTCAAGCTAAGTAGATCCGATAAAAATATTGATTGATGATACCTTTATTTAAAAAATTTTAATATGAAGTATTCAATTGTTTTGTAAAGTTTGCGATACTCGTTCACCGCTGCACCCTTACACGTGCGGGTAAAATGCGGCACTGGGCGAATAATCCGTTAAGCGTGCACCTATTTACGGCATAGGACCGTTCTATTTATAGCCCGAGTCATCGTACACGGGCAAAACATCTCCAGTAAAATTAAACACCATTTCACAACATTGCGAATCAATAAATCAACCCTGGCGCTGGATTTGCACGCACTAGGTCAGGGGTGCTGTATGCGCCGGCGCAGAGATCGCACCCCTACTTTCCCCCACTCTGCCGGGTGTTCTCCGCCAACAATACATGTCTACAATATTTTCGCGAACTGTCAAGTCCCGCCATTTATTTCCTTTTAGTGATTCTGTGTACGTTTCTATACACTGGTCGAGGTATTTTTAGATCTGCACCGGTGAGCGGTTTACAGTGCTTTATCGGGTCACTCATTGACCGCCTTGGGGTTTGGTTGTTGAACTTAACCGCTTTTGTTTTGACCGACCGGTTTTTTGGTTATTCGGTAACATGGCTTTCGAAATGTGATGACAAGTGTGTGGGTGCTTGATATCAACAATGGAATACGCACGCTTTACAACACTGTAAGATGATCTCTCAATTGTTTCCTTTCATTTCCGGAATGGACTTTTCTCAATTATTTTAAATTTTACTGCGTACTCTTGATACTCCAAATTTATTAACACAAATCTTTTAAATTATGAAATAATACATTTATTTATTATATTTGTTTTCGCTAAATTTATATTATAACTTAATCGCTGTTCAATTGTTTTTGGTCCAGTAAGGGTTTGTGTTGTGTTTTGTTTTTTGGCCAATAGAACTTCCGGAACTATAGCCTATCCACAACACTGTAAGATGATCTGTCAATTGTTTCGTTTCATTACCGGAATTGACATATTCGTAATGAATTTTACTGCCTACTCATCGGCCTACTCTTTTATATTTCGAATTTATGAACACAATTTTTTTAAATTATTAAATAATACATTATGTATGTTTTCGTTGGTTTTATACTATAACTTTATCGCTGTTCACTTGTTTTTTGTGAATTGTTTTTTCGCCAATAGGACTTCCGGTTCCTAAGTTACGCACACAAACCTCGAAAATGAAAAATAACCGGTAACGAGCACATAATGTAGGCTATAATTTAAATGGATGAAAGTTAATGCACGAGCTGAAGGCGACTGTATAATCATTCGAGTTAATTATAGCCATTATGTGCGAGTCAAATACGACGTTTTATCTACGAAATTGTAAATAAAACATTTCTTTACAAATTTTTATTTATTAATCTAATCTAATAGTATGATAGGAAGACAGATAATACAATAGTGTTGTATTATGAATTCATAATACAATAGTGTGTCTTATGGATGAGTTTATCTTACAGTAGGCTACATAATGAATGTATTATTTAATGGCCGTAGATAACAAATATTATTCAATATAGACTTAAATAAATTTTGTAATTAAAACAAAATGCAATAATACTTGTAGTGATTAATGATAATTACTGGGCGGCTTTAGAGCTGCATTCTTGAGTATTACAAGGAAGTACTAAACATTTATTACCCAATATTAAATATTTTATGTTTTATAACAATAATAAAACAATTTTATTTTCCGCATATTTTAACGTATGTATAATTTTTTTCAGAGCGAGTTTAAGCTCCATAATTTGGAAAACTTATTTGATCTTTACGTACAAAAAATACACCATGGGTATTTCTCACTGTTTCTAATCTTACAAACATTTTTAAGTGTTGCTCATATAGCATTACTTATCTATAGCATTACTCCTAATATGGTAAATATCTTAAAATAAACACTCGACCAAAAATTATATAATATTTTATTTCAGAAAAGTATAGAAATAATATATCCAGACATAATATGCTACTCAGTAATCGGCCTGCTGTCAGTGGTGGCGCTATTTTTAAAAGAAGCAATCAACAAGACATGTTGTTCTTTTCCCTTAGTAGTGTCAGCTCTAACAATTACTTTTCTGATTGTTATGGACCTATTTGTGCCTATTTTTCATGGTCCTAATGCTCTTTTGCGGCCCGCGTACACAACTCACATTGTGATCGCTTGCTACGTTTTTTTACCTATTTCTGACTATCTTCAAGCACTTGTTTTTGGCTCAGCAGTTACGATGTGCCATTTGATTACGCTCGGATTAGTTACATATAAACATACTACCACTTACTTTTGGTTTAGGGTAGGTATAGCTTGGCGCAGCCAACTTGAACCAAGAAGAATAAAAAAAATTAATTGAATTTGTTTTGTTTTGAAGTGTTATTGTATCGAATCAATTTAAAATTTTACTGATACATTGTTTTATATTTGAAATATTTATTTATAAATTGATTACATTATAATCAATTGTGTAATATTTTTACTTTGGTTACAATAATAATAACAAATGAATACATTGCGGCTACCATTTGTTCCTGTTTTTAACAGTTGAATACTTACTTTTAGATTGGCATTTGTTTTTGTCTAACAATTGAATACATACTTTTGATTGTCACTTTTTTACTGTTAAACAATTGAGTTTATTTTTCGATTGTTATTTTGAATGGTTCAAGTTTGTGTTTAAATGTGTTATTAATATAAAATATATTTTAATAATTTTTAATACTTGTAGTTAGGATCAGACGCAGTGTACATGCTGTGTATAAACGGAATGGGTCTTTATTTCCGTTTCATGAACGAAATTTTAAAACGACGTACTTTTTTGGATCGCAGAGCGTGTGTACAATCAACTTTGACCTTGAAACATGAAGAAGACCAAGAGGTATTACATTTTTAATTATACAGGTGTTCCAGAACTTTTACGTAATAGAAAACTTAATTAAAACTGTAATTCGTTTTTCCATTAGTGGGTATTTTAATTACACCGCGTTTTATCAAAATTTCATAGGTGATTAGACTCAAATTAGAGCGAACTGCAAATTATATTTTACTGCGAAACTAATAAAAAACTAAAATAATTAAATTATAATCCCTCGTTTTAGGAGCAGCTCATGTTAAGTATTCTCCCGCAACATATAGCAAAACGGGTACGAGAAGATATAAAAAAAACTCTACAAAACTTGGAGACCAACAGTATACCAGAATTTAAACCATTTAGGTATTATCAATATTTTAAAGTTTAATATTTTTCTTAATCATATTTTTTTTAGAGAGTTATACATCGAACCTCATGACAATGTAACGATATTATACGCAGATATTGTTAGATATACTGAAATGACAAAAAAATTACCTGTGATCAAACTAGTCGAAACTCTTAATGAATTATTTGGAAAATTTGACGACGCATCAGAGGTAAGTCTCATTTTATTCGCAAAATTGACATTTTTTGGTGACGTAATAAATGCAGGATTTCTATTAGCTGGCTCAGCACGCGTGCTGGTGTTAGTGACGTCATAAAAGTGGCGGAAATTTTTTGGCGCGCTTATTCCCAATAAAATATACAAACATAATTTATGCTTTAAATAAATTAAATATGTCGGTTTATATAAGTTCATAAAACATTACTAATTGATGAGTAATGAAAAATGTCATCAATATAATAATACGATCTAATATAGATATCATATCTATAGACATGTTCGTAATAAATGTTCTAGAACAAATTTATTATTCTAAAATTTATCTCTTTACGCGATAAGTACCTTTTTCAAATAAAATTGCCATAAATTTTTGCGATGTAATTATATAAAAAAATCTGACGTGGACACCACATGACTTCCTTGTACGCCTTGTGTGTTCATATATACATATATAGTGGCTTTACACTCCAGTGGAGTATCGCCGCTCGTAGAGCTCTCTAAATCCGGTTTTTTAGGGTGTGTATTCATACTTTTCTTAATAACTAAAATGTAGAATAATATAAAAAATTCTTTTAACATATTATACTAGTATACTCACAAATATATTTTAGTCATTTTATTTAAACTGCAGAAGAAGATATAAAGCATATTTTACTATTGTCACTGTCATGTCATAATCATTTAAATTTTACGTAGTAACAAATGTTAATCGATCATGGACTACAAGATAAAGAAATACTAAATAAAAAATATATACTTTAATTATTCCTAAATGATACCAGATACAAAAATATTTATAAAATACCGATTTTGGGTAATAATCACATAATCTTTCATTTAAAATAAAAAAAATTGTGTTAAATTAAATATTTATCGAAATATTTTTAAAAAGTACTACTTCCGGTTTATAGATTGAAACCAAAAATAGGAGGTGCACAACTAGATGCTATAACAGTCCTAAATACAAAATTTCAACTTTCTACGTCTAACCGTATTTGAGTTATGCGACACACATACGTCCGTCCGTCCGTACGTACGTACGTACGTACGTACGTACGTACGTACGTACGTACGTACAGACGTCACGTCGAAACTAGTCATAATGGATTCAGAAAAGGTCAAAACGGATATTTCCGTCAAAATCTGAGAACCGAAATTTTTCGCGATTACAATACTTCCTTACTTCGTACAAGGAAGTAATAGTGACACATTTACTTCTAAAATAGTTTAATTAGCTGTGGGACTGTCACACCTAATAATATCATTTGATTCGAGTAGTTAGTAACAGTACAGATACATAATGTCGCATACTAATTATAAAATAAGTTGTTTTCATCATATCATTTTATTACACAAACTCTGAACTGAACTAAATAAACAACCCAATATCCTTCTTGAATCTTACAGACTTGGTTTTGGTAGACACTCTGATTGCACTGAATTAAATAAAAAACCACCCTTCTCGAATCTTAAATACTCGGTTTTGGTACAAACTCTGATTGAACTGAACTAAATAAACAACCCAATACCCTTCGTGAATCCTACATATTCAGTTTTGATTGATTGAACTGAACTAAATAAAGAACCTAATACCCTTCCTTGAGTGAAATGATGTAATGTATTATCCAACTTGGTTGTAATTTGAGTGGGCAGAACAGAAAAGATTTTTCTGCAGTTAAACTGGAACCTGAGTTGTAAGAATCAATAGACTTTTCACCCCATTAATTAAATTTAATATTTGTTTTGTCAAATATCAATGCATTTGCTTCATGAGTCAACCGTGATAATTTATTGCTACTTATCTATTCATTGTAATCAAATCAAAAATATTGAACCGGCTCGAAGGACCAATATTTCAATGAATGAGCAAGATCACGATTGAATAATGAAGCAAATACTTTAATAATTGACAGAACAATATTAAAATACAAATTATTATTTTATTTACTCATTTTATTAATATTTTAGGAGCACGACGTTCTCCGAATAAAATTTTTAGGCGACTGTTACTACTGCGTGTCTGGGATTCCCGTGAGCGATCCGAACCACGCAACGAACTGCGTGGAGCTGGGACTGGACATGATAGCAATAATACAGGAAGTCAGGTGAGTTTTATCTCAACGAAACTTTCCTTCATGACCAAACAATAACAACTACGGGTGCATTGTTTTCATATTTCAGACGAAAGCGAAATCTAAACATAGACATGCGAATCGGAGTTCACTCTGGAAGCATTGTTGGGGGCGTTATCGGAGAATGCAAGTGGCAGTATGATATCTGGTCCAAAGATGTTGACATTGCTAACAGGATGGAGCAGAGAGGAAAACCCGGGTGAGTGAAACTCAAAATAAATATTTTAATGTCCTCGTTACCTACTTAAACAGCAGATTTTTATATTTGTATATGAACATAAAATTTTACACGATTTAAAAATAAAATTTAAACAGTTTAAGTTTGTTTTACCAGATGCGTTTAATAATTTTTTAAACAGACATAAAATGAACGTTTTATTGATACAAATATACCGAATACTAAATTACATTTATTTATTTATTTTCTTCTAAATTAATGTTACATTTTATCACACTTTTTATTATCACACATTGTGAGTCATCGGTATTATAGATATAATATACCTACCATCCCAACAAATATAGTACCTACGTATTATGTATTATTTACATCAAAATTATGTAACACTTGTAATTTAAAACCAATATAGTATGTAACAATGTAACATAATTACATATAAGAATGTATGGCTTTATGTCAGCTGTCAGCATCATCAAATTGTAACACACACTTACATAAAATATATCCCAGCAAACATAGTTACGTATCATTTACATACAAATTATATAACCCTTGATATATACAATCAATATTATGTTACATGTAATATAAATAAATTACATATTAGAATATTATGTAACATAAACATATCATGAAAAACATGACAAAAATATTCTCTATATATTAAGAATTTATTATAGTTGCATAAATGTTATATGGATGGAAAATTAAAGACCTGAATAATATGCTCAACAAACTTAAACCGTAATACATAAAAATAATTATAATGTGAACTTGGCATAAAATTTAAAGTAATGATAATTGTGTAGCATCAATGAAGAATATATCCAGCTTTTAAAATCCCAATATCCTTTCTTGCTTCAATAAATAAACAAACTTAACAATGTAATTAATTTTAGCAAAGTGCACGTGACAAATCAAACTCTGCAACTTCTCAACGGCAAGTACTCCTACGTGCGTTCGGACGCAGCTTTACAGGACGAATTCCTCCGCAAGAATGACATCGAAACCTTCTTGATCTCGCCGAACTCAGTGAGCATTTTACTCAATACCATCCTTCTTTTTAATTCTCATTCAGTGAATACAATTCCCTTCGTAGGACGAGCCGAGGCTTTCGTACGAATCTAGTGGATTCAGCAATCAGTCGATGTATAACAGAAGAACGTCGGTCACTGTTAACAGAAATTACTCTCAGCCTACTGTCAGACAGAATTCTGTCGCCATGAGGCAAAATTCTGTTGGTGCGGGAATCATGTCTCATCGGAGAACTGCTTTCATGAGCCATAACATCAAAAGGTATCAGTTGAGGCTCATTGAGATTGAGAATAAATTGGAAGAGGCGATCAAGAGTTTGCCTCTGAGAAAATTTGAGTAAGTAACACTTGAAATAATATTTCAGTTTACTCGCAAACCTTCCTCAGTGCTAGAAAGATCTTACAAACTATAATGTATCAGATACATTCGTCAACAAACGTTATACAAAAGTATTAAACATACATATCCAATTAAGTTCATTCCAGCTATGAAAATAAGAAATAAATAAAATTATAGATAGCTGTGAATGGACCTTTGCTCTCCAAATTGATTACAGAATATACAGTAAACTGAATTTTAAAATCGTACTAGGTAATCCTGATGAAAGTTTAAGAGTAAACCGAAACGAATATACTTTGAATCATCAAAGTCAAAGTAACATTAAATTTTTTTGTAGACAATGGTTTCGCTCGCCAGTCGTAAACCCATTTTTTCTAACATTCAGAAACTGGAAATTAGAATTTCCATATTTTATATTACCAGACCCACTGTTTAAATATTATTTATTAAGTACCATAATAATAGTAATAGGAATAATAGCAATACAATACTTAACATTATGCCAGTAAGTACTTTTAAATATACTATCTATCTACTATACTATTAAATTATTTTTCTTGTAGATTGGATTTAAACGTATGGTTAATTTACTTGCTCTTAGCACTTCTAGTCTTATTTTTAGTACCATTTACGTGGTTACACACCATATTAAAAAAACTTAATTCGTCCAAAAAATGGTTGGAATACGTGTTGATTTTTTTTGGAAAAGTTTCTAAATTGGTGTCCAGTAGTACAACGATGCGCATTTTAGTTTATTTTATTATTAGTTCGTTATTAGCTGCCAGTACAATACTTGACATGGTAAGAAGAAAAATTATAGTATTATAAATGATATAATTATTAATAGTTTAATTATAGGTCGATTGTGAAGAATTTTTAAATAGTGAAACAATAATTGATGGCGGACGACACGTATTTTACTGCAAAGTACCATGGGTAAGAATTTATTTATTTTTTTGTATATTTTGTTGCACATATTTTTGAGCAAGTTTTTTGTTTTTTATACAGCACATAGCACAAACATGTTCCTTGGCCGTTCTAGGAAGTTTTCTTTTTCTCCGAATACATATCGGAGTTAAATTATTTGTTACTGGGGCCATTACTGCACTTTTTTCATTTTTCATTTTGAAAATCGAGTCTATAGTACGTTTTTATAAAATATTTATATTGAGAACTCGACTAAAACGTGATTATTTAAATATACGCCTTGTCGATTTATTAATTTTCTACATTTAAAAAAAAATTAAAAATTTAAACTGCAATTTAGTCGAGTTCTTAATTGAAAGTGTCGCATCTTTTGACGATTTTATATCCATAGGAAAATGAATCATGGAATCGAGAACTAAAACCCCAATTAGCGTGTATAATGAGCATAACATTTCTAACGTTTACCCTCCATTTGATTGACCGACAAGCAGAATACTTGAACCGTCTTGATTACCAATGGAAAACTCAATTATCTACAGAACAAGAAGAAGCAAAAACGATGCACAACATCAACAATTTACTTTTACAGAACATTTTACCAATCCATGTTGCTCAACATTATTTAGACACTAGTAGACCAGTGGATGAACTATACCACGAACAATATAAAAGTGTTGCAGTGATGTTTGCATCGGTTGTTGACTATGAAATAGATAATGATGAGATTGATGCAGATATTTTATCCACAACCATTGTGATTCTAAATACCGTCATTTGCGAGTTTGATAAAGTATGTAATCACAACGTTTTTTATAATCTAATATTGTTGAGTTTTTATTTTAGTTGTTGTTAGAACCATGTGGACAAAAAATCGAAAAAATTAAAGTAGTCGGTTGGACTTATATGGCAGCTTGTGGTTTAGACCCAGGTCGAAAAGATTCTACAACTTCAATCCATCGGCAACCTGGCAAAAATATTGTAGTCCAACTTGTACGGTTCGCTGTAAATATGATGCGAAATTTAGAGCGAATCAGTGGAAATTTCGCTCAATTGAAACTCCGGATAGGTACATATTTATTTTATTGTGGTGAAACATAAAGCCCTGTTCACAGAAGGATTCAAAAATATAGTAGCATGAATGAATCCTTGTGTGAACGGACTGACATTGGCAACGATGGTATGTTCCGATGCTAACTTCATTCCATTTGCCGAACACCGCCATTTTGAGTGCATCAGCGCTACCAACGGCAATTTTTATTACTATGTTTATATATTGTATTACATTTTATGTTTGCTTATCTGGCAATTTTAATTTATCTTTAGGAATATCCCACGGAGAAGTGACTGCAGGCGTGGTGGGCTCCAAAAAACCGCTCTACGACATCTGGGGTGACGCAGTCAACATGGCGTCTCGAATGGACTCCACAGGAGAAAATGGCCGAATTCAAGTCACCGAAAACACGGCAACAATCTTAAACAAGCAGGGTATCAAATGCACCTACAGGGGGCAAACGAAAATCAAAAGCTTAGATAACACAATACCGACGTATTTTGTTGATTTAGATAGTAATAATCTTGCCTTAATAGATAAAAATACTGTAAGGTGAAATCAAACGAAGGGAACAAATTCGTGATCAGTTACAAAAGAAGAAAATAGAAGAGGCAGTAGGTTAAGGAGACTTCAAAAGTCATTGTTGGCAACAGTTGTTCGTTGAGGTGATATTGGTGGCTGAAAAGTTAAGGTAAATTTTTTAAAGCAGTGATGACAAATTTGAAAAGACCAAATATGTAAATAGTTACTCTTATTTATTTATTTATATTTTTACGATATATACAAACGCTTTTAGATTGTAAAGTAAATTGATATTATATATATTGACACAATTACGTGAAACGTATAAAAAGAAAGTACCTATTCGTTGATGTTAGCAATATTTTTCGTATTTTAAATAGATCACAAAGCTAGAATAAAAATATGCATGCACACATCATAGATATAAGATATTTACAATAATATGTTGCTCGTTAAATGATTCATAAATTTATTTACATTTGAAAATACGTAACATATTTTTGATCATTGTGTGCAAAACTAAATTATTTTTCTATCAAAACGAATTCTAGTTTACAAACGCCTTTACAAATAACAAGAACGTTATTATTGTTTTATATTTTAATGAAATATGCATAATTTATTGCGTTTTATTTATTTTTGTAAATAATAAACTGATATAAAGACTTGCATATTTAACTCAAACCCGCCCTGTTATGATCATTATTGGGAATTCGTTGCAATGAGTAGTACCAACTTCAGGGCAGTGTGAGCAGTGTTGCCAATACTTTTGCATATCTGCAATAAATTGTAGATCTCAAGACGTAAGTTCAAATAATTTAGACTGTTTACAGATATAAATTTATTTATGCAGATTAATGCAAAATCTTTGTTAGTTTTTTCACGAAAAAATATACTTTTTCTATTGCTATGTCTGTACTTGAATTACATTTATTTTGATACAAATTATCATATAATTATAATCTGTACCGAAATAGATTAATTTTGATACAGATTTAATTTATTCTTTTCCATTATAAACAGTTATTTTAGCTGTTTCTACTATTTCTACAGATTTTTTCTGATAGGAACGGAATTTTGTAAAGTAGTAGTGGCAACACTGGGTGTGTGAAATTGAGATTGAGACGCTACTAGCTTCAGAGCGAAGTGTAGTATGTAATGGAAATAAAAAATGCAACATGTGTTTTTATTATTAATGACATTTTTACAGTTTATTGTGCGTAATATAATGTATTTATGCCCTCATTGAGCGAGATAAGTTCTCACAAAGATAATGTAACATGTAGTTACGAATCCTGTGCAACTGTGATGTGTATAGTCTCTCCAAAGTCGTCATGAAACGTAGAAAACGAAGAAAATTATAATTATTTGAGGTTATAACAATTATAATGGGCCTTTTTACATTATTGTTTATTATTATTACTATAAGTAAGTCGTTAGGAGATGTAGAACGTACACTGGAAACTCCTTTGTGCTGTAAAGATGTCATCCCCGAATTAGTACAAGTAGAATTTAATTCACAAATCGTCAAAAACGAGTACATAGTCACATTCAATGGGTACTACAAGCACCGGGCACGTGCGAATTACATAAGCGCCGCATTAAACGCGTCAGGCGTTCATAACTGGAAGATTTTGGAGCGCCAGAACCCGGCGAGCGACTACCCAAGCGATTTCGATGTGATTATTCTCGAAGAAACCCAAGAACTACACGGCCTAGATGCATTAAACGACCATCCATCAATTAAACACGTTACCTCCCAACGTATGGTGCATCGCACGTTAAAATTTAGCGAAAATTCTACTGAACCTGATCCAACTTTTTGCATCGGCGCTAGCTGCAACAGTTGGCGATTCATCAGAAGGGGTAGAACCAGCCTTTCGTTTAATCCGTTGCTGCAAAACTCCAATCGACATCAAAGTAGGCGGCTTTTGCGAGCAGTGCCTCGGCAAATTACTTCTGTACTACAAGCAGACGTTCTTTGGAACTTGGGAATCACTGGAAAAGGGATAAAAGTAGCTGTTTTCGATACAGGTTTAGCTAAAACACACCCGCATTTTAAAAAAATCAAAGAGCGGACTAACTGGACCAACGAAAAAACTCTAGAAGATAAATTAGGACACGGAACATTTGTCGCTGGGGTAATCGCCTCAAACAAAGAATGTTTGGGCTTCGCCCCAGACGCAGAGCTGCACATTTTTCGGGTATTCACCAACAACCAAGTCTCCTATACATCATGGTTCTTGGACGCCTTCAACTACGCGATTCTAAAGAAAGTAAACATCCTAAATCTCTCCATCGGAGGGCCCGATTTCAAAGATCACCCGTTCGTGGATAAGGTTTGGGAGCTGACAGCGAACAAAGTCATAATGATTTCTGCGATTGGCAACGATGGGCCCCTTTACGGGACTCTGAACAATCCCGCGGACCAAATGGACGTCATTGGAGTCGGTGGGATAAATTTTCAAGACCAAATCGCGAAGTTTTCGTCCAGAGGCATGACTACGTGGGAACTGCCGCAAGGATATGGAAGAGTGAAGCCGGATATTGTCACGTACGGATCCGCGGTCAGAGGAAGCAGCATCAAGGGGGGATGTCGCTCTCTTTCAGGTAGGTGAATAAATAATTGATTATTAATTAAATTTAAACAAAAAACTTTAAAATAAATCCGAATTTTATGTACTAAACTCGTTTAGTTATTAAAAAACAGCTACAAGAAATTAAACAATTAATATAACGAGTTATTGTACTGTATAAATATTAATTTATAGTTAATTAAAACTATGTATGAGAATGTTTTAATAATAAGGCGTAATTTGGCAGCATAAATCTTAATTTATTTTATGGCACGCACACATTTATTGGTACTCTAATTGTAATAGCTCTAAGCAAACTATAATTATTTATGAGTAGTAAGATATTTTTAAAACCTTGCATCAGTGTTGTACTGAGATATGTTTCTTTGTTTATGTGAAATTAACATTGTTATGCTAATTAAATTAATTACTTTTTAATTTCCAAGAAATACTTCAACATTAGAATGTTTGAATTAGCATTAAAGCGAATCTCTTGCTATTAAATTCTAATCAATAAATAATCATGTTACAATTTCGGTTGCAATAGTCATTTTTTGACTTTGTTTTAAAGCCTTGGTTCATATTTTTAAATCATATACTTAAAGGTTGTGTTTACACGGCTATGAAATCAAATTTACTAATCAACTTGCGGTATTTTGTTAATTAATTTTGAAAAATTACCAAAAAGGCGAGTTTCACACAATTTTTTACTAGTTAACTGTTTGAAAATAATCTTTTTGTTGCCGTCTTCCGACTACTACCCTATTCACACATGGATTCTTTCATGCTTCTTAATCCTGGAAAAGCACAAATTTTTCTTTTCTAAGACTCATTGAAGATTCAATTTAGCGGCACCGCTATTTTAAATTTATTTTCTCAGGATTTAGAAGCATGAATGAATCCAAGCAGGGTTAATGTAGATTATTGATTTTATAATAAAAAACTAATTTTTGTCTATTAATAAACGTTTAAATTGGATTATTAAATGATAAAATTAGCTGCAGGTGTTGCTAATTGGTGTCACAGCAATTTAGAACATGCATTTATCGATTCACTGATGATTCATCACATAGACTCTAAGGATCTTTTCATGTTTTGAATTCTAGAAAAAAGAAATTCACTATTTTGAAGCTATCAATGAATTAGAAATTCTTCTTTTCCAAGACTCAATTTAACGGCACCGCTATTTGACAGGCAATTATTATCACCAGGATTATTTTTTTCAAAATTTAAAAGAATCCTTGTATGAACTAAGCTTTAAGTTGTGAGTTTGCAAAATAATATCACTGTTTAACGCAAGAATGCTTTTATATTAATTATATTCCAATTTTCCTCCGTAGGTACGAGCGTAGCATCTCCAGTAGTGGCCGGCGCAGTGGCCCTCCTCGCCAGCGGCGTACCCGCGCATCTGGTGAACCCAGCCAGCATGAAGCAGGCGCTGATGGCGTCCGCAAGACGCTTGCCAGCCATCAGCATGTTCGAGCAAGGCCAAGGGAAACTTAACCTCCTCAAAGCGTACCAAATCCTCAAGAACTACCGACCTCAAGTCAGTCTGAGTCCTTCGTACATCGACCTCACCGAGTGTCAGTACATGTGGCCCTACTGCACGCAGCCGCTGTACTACACCTCGCAGCCGACAGTTGTCAACGTCACCATCCTCAACGGTCTTGGAGTATCTGGAAGGATCGTCGGGAAGCCTCAGTGGTATCCGTATATTCCGCAGAGTGGGCAGTTTCTGGATATTTCGGTCACGCATTCGGATTTGCTTTGGCCCTGGTCTGGATGGCTAGCGGTCTCGATTGCTGTTAATAGCGATGGGGCTGGCTACGAAGGACTCGCTCAAGGACATGTTAATTTGACGGTGGAGAGCCCCACCAATGAGGGCAGCGGGGTTAGACAGTCGGCCGTTCAGCTTACGATAAGGTAGGAAAAATACTTTCTGGCATTATTATATCTTATCTTTTATATTCTTCATGATATTTGAAACAACGCATTATAATATTACATCCTTGATATAACAATAATATACTTGTTTATAATTAAAAATGATATATCATAAATTTAATTGCTTGTATGTCATTAAACTGAATAATCCAAACAATAATACTAACAATAATTGTCATAATGTGTGTGTGTTATAAATTTATCAATTTACTTAATTTGATCACATGATTTCATTAATTAATTACTAGAATTCTACGTGTAATCTTTAAGAATTTATATACGATACATAAATAAATTTGATTCACCTTGATCTTGTGAAAAACATACTTTCGTGGTTCAATTTGACTAGGAATAGAAATAAATCCACCTACACTGGCTGCACGGACAGTAGAGCTTTTTTAATGAAATTGTAATTTTTTTGTTAGGGTAAAAATAATTCCAACACCTCCACGCCACAAAAGAATACTATGGGATCAATACCACAACCTTAGATACCCACCAGGTTATTTTCCAAGAGATAATTTACGAGTAAAAAACGACCCTCTAGATTGGAATGGCGATCACATCCACACAAATTTTAAAGATATGTACCAGAACCTTCGAAATGTAGGGTACTACGTTGAGGTATTAGGTAAATAAAGTCAGACAAACGTTTTAACAATTTTGTTAATTAATTTTTTTATAAGGTTCTCCGTTTACGTGTTTTGATGCGTCGCACTACGGCACCTTACTTATAGTCGACCCGGAAGAAGAATATTTTCCAGAAGAAATCATCAAATTAAAAAAAGATGTAGACTCTGGTTTATCTGTTGTCTTATTTGCCGATTGGTACAACGTTACAGTCATGCGAAAAGTTAAATTTTACGATGAAAATACCAGACAATGGTGGATGCCCGATACAGGTAAATACATTTTTGTCACGGTAATAATAATTCTGGCTATGTTGTTCAAAATATAAATTTGAAATTTAACATGAGTAATGACGCACTATCGAAAAATTCAACAATATGTTGCGAAAACAATTAGAGAAAATAAGAGTTAATTTTTACATTTTAATATTCAAGATTCTTACATTTTGTTTGATATAATCGATTCCTTACGTTGTTCTGAAGAATGCCACAATATGATTAATTACCAATCAATCTTTTAAACTTACATGTCAAATACGACTTCATAGATTTCAAAAACAAAGTCACAATCTTGAATATTGTAGCTCCTATTTTGCTTTGAATTTCATAGCAAGTTATAGCCTTAATAAAGGAAACAATTTCTTAAATAAATAAAAATGTTAGGTGGGGCAAACATACCAGCCTTAAACGACCTATTCTCAACGTGGGGAATCGAATTTGGAGACAGAGTTTTCGAAGGCGAGTTCAAATTGGGCGACCATGAAATGTACTACGCTTCAGGAACCAGTATATCTAAGTTTCCAGAAGATGGACTACTTATTGCCACGCAGCTTAACGACCAGGGGTTGACCGTAAGATATTTTTTTTATTTGTTAACTTCAAAACAAATATAATAAAGGTGTTTAATTTTATGTAACAAATACATGTTTCTTTTATGAATTTTTTACGAACGTAACTTCGATATATCTGTAAGCTTTCACTTACTTATTGCAAGCTAATAAGCTTCTCTAATTAACATGGAAACATATTTTATCTCTTTTTAATGTACAGATGGAAGCAAGCGTTTCTCTTTGTTATTTTTAGAGAATCTTCTTTAACTTGGAGAGAATCGTCTTTTTTTGAAACCGCACAAAGGCATTAAAACTAGTTGAGAATAGATAAACATAGTATTTGATATTTGGCATTCCAGAAAAAATGTTTCCTTTATTCAAAATCGTTTGTTTGTTAAATACAGGTCGTCTCGCCGGAATCAAGCGCTTCGCCGCACACAGTCCCAATGCTGGGTTTGCTAGAACCCCATCATTCAAACACCAGCGGCCGAATCGGGGTATACGGCGACTCAAACTGCCTCGACTCGTCTCACTTAGAGAAAGCTTGTTTCTGGATGTTGGACGCAATATTAGAGTTCACTTCTACTGGTCATCTCCCCACCATTTTCCAAGACAACGCCCTGAAAGATCGATCCACAGTCGTGGTGACTGCCAACCCCCAGAGAATGGAAGGGAATCGGTTGTATTTTTACTCTAAGGTCTTGGAGGCTAATCTAGGGGAGGCGCATGCTAGGCCTTTGCCCCAGTGTCCCCATCTTGTCTGGGCGCAGCCCAATCCGTTGAACGTTTCTGCACCAAGTAACCTTTACAAGAGCCAGAAGTTACTGTCTGTTTTAGAAGAAAGCCAAGCGGATGCTGCGTCTAAAGGAGGTGATTAAGTGTAACAGTGTTGCCGGTTCTTGGATGGAGACACATTTTACTACTGAAAATATTATAGTTTTGGGATTCTCAATAGTTTTTATATTTCTCGAAAATTTGAGAGAAATACAGAAGGCTCTACACTTACTAATAGCATTGATTTTAAATTTCTTGGACATACATAAAAATAGTTATTTTACACATCAAATACATCAATTTGCAACAAAACCTTCCAGCTCTTATTCCAGCACAGTTACGTATCATTTACGTAATATTTATATAACCCTTATGACTCACACTATATTTTAACTTCGTTTCACGTAAAGGTCAAATATATGAATTTATTATTAAAATAATTAACATCCCAACTTCTCATCTGTTATCCCAACTTGCACATACGTATCATTTACGTAATATTTATATAACCCTTGAAATTTAAAACCAAAATGATATGTAACATACACGTAACACAAAGAGCACGGGAAATATATCTGAATAGTGATTTTTGTTTAAAAAAACATAAGTACAGTGAAAAATTGACTTAAAATTTTTATAGTAATTAATTACTAGAATATTTTCTTGTAGAGACAATCTTTAAGCACATATTAAAAATATATGAACGTAGATTTGAAGAACAAAGAAACATCGCTGAATATGGCAAAGTGTAGAGCCTCTAAGAAATATGTTTCAAATAATCCCCATTATTTTCAGTAGTAAAGAAAGTGTCAAGTTTCTGTATGTTGTCCTTACATTACAAATTAACAAACAAAAAATCCTCAGGTAAAACTAAATTTGGCAAACTGGCAACACTGTTGCAGAGCTAGAAGAAGCCGGCCACACGAGCCTTTGGGGTTGGCGCAACAAACAGCACAACCCGGCATCCTCGCACCAGAGCGCTCGGGTTTCTGACACAGCGTTGCCGGACGGACCCGTCGTTTTCATCCTGCTGCTGTCTTTGGCAACGTTGTACTTCACAGTGAAGTGGTGCAGGCATAGGACGAGACAGAAACGCAAAAAGCCAAGATTAAAACGCTTGTTGAATATCATGCAGTGCGGACGAATCCCTGCAGTGTAAATCCACCGCAGGATTTTAATTAGTAACTAATCAAATGTAATTTATTCTTTTAGCTGTAAGTATGCTGATTTGATTGGTGATTATGGTGCAATTCATAGTTTCAGTGAGATTTTTACAATAAATTTGTTTTTTATTGTGTACATTCGTATACAGCGTGTATCAGAACTTCGAGAACGTAGTTAAGGTGGGTACTTATGTACTTTTTAACTCAGAAAATTAAATTAGAAATGATTCAATATAAGTCGCCAAAATGGCGAAAAACGATGTTTAGTTTCTAAGCTGCGAAATGACTTGGCCAAAACTAGAAAATTCTCAAGGACACTAAACACAATATATTTTTCTGAAAATGTGAATTTTTCTTCAATTTTATGGAACAACTAATAGTATATTATACAACAACGCTATAATGGATGCTATTATTAAATAAATACTAATACGTAAAAATTTTGACATTCCCAAATTTCAATTCTCTATCACCATAAACATTGAAATGTTTACTAAAATAATTTGCACAGAAAAAAGATTCAAAGTAATTTTCTGATTGGTACAGAGCAGGAAATCATGAGCATAACTATTATTATGACATTACGTAGCAAACATCACATTTAATGTTCATGTTATACTTTAGTAGTAGATAAGCATACTTTTCATCCTTTTGATGTCTGTAGTGATAGTGATCCCCCTTAAGGATGTATACAGTGTGATATGCTGATTACGGAACAAAAATAATTTGTAAGAAATGCCTGTACTCGAAGTTATGATACGTCCTGTATTTTAACCGTTTTACGTAAAGGTAAGTGCTATGAATTTATTCGGCCTGAGTTTGTACACAATAAAAAATATATCTCAATTAATATAATAGACATTTTGAATAATTTATATGGAGTTAGATCAGTCATTTTATCATGCAGATACGAAGTAATTTGTTATTATAACATAATTTTTAAAAAAATACAGTGATTTATAGATTTAAATACGTAAAAATAAATGATGCTTTATTTTTTATATTTTACGTAATTAAGTAATAATAATATTAATAATTTATTTGTAATTACTCGTAAGCACAGCACCAACTACATTATTTAAGTAAACTTAAATTAATGATTGTCAATTCTAACTTATGTGCGATTTTGTTTAATATTTACAATTTTGTAGATCTGTAGCAACTACAGATTTTCACAGAATCCCACTATAAATCCCAAACAAAAATTCTACCCTTCATAAGAGTTTCGGCTGTGTGACAATTCCGAGATTAACAAAAATATAAGTTACATATATACTTTTCTTTTTATTATAAATTAATATTTAATATTAAGGTAAATACCACACAATTTAATTAGTATAATCCGGTACATTTTTTATTTTTACCGAAAAAAGTACCTTCCTTTTTTCTCAATTTTGTAATTTAAAGATTTTTTCTACGCAGAACACGAATGAACTTATACAGTGTTTAACTACTGGTATTCTTTATACTTTAAATCATCGATTCAGATATAGATCAGTGTTAGAAATAAGTGTTTTGCTGCAGGAATTTTAAATCTGCAACGTCCTGGAGGTGATATTCTCTGTGTTTGGTAAAAGTAATATTTTGATACGCTGTATTTTGTTTTGTGAATGTTTCAGAACCCGCTGGAAGGATTCCTCTATAGATTTGGAGCCCTGGTGGACCTATACCTGGTTCGTGCGTTGTTTATTGTTGCATTTTCCTGAACGGATTAAGATATCAACTTGTGGTTTGCACTATTTTATTTCGCATGATTTGTATTTTCAGACACTCTATTTTATCCACGAATTGTAGATTTTAGTAGAGGCTGGTTGTATAACTTGTTTGTTTCATGATTTAATTGATCGTGCAATTAGCTTCCTATCGTCCGATTTCTAGTGAACAACAACTTATTAAATTAGTGATTCGTGTTTAATTATGATATTTCGTCATTGTTACGACATTTTTATACGCGGAGAGATTGAAACAAGATTCTAGTAAAGGTATTTGTGATTTCATTGAGTTCTATGATTATTTTACAACTATTGATTTTAAATTTACTTTTTTAACTATTCAGATAGTTTTTTAAATACTGTTTTAATTTTGTTGTTATTTATTAATGCAACATTATAATGCGCAGATGGAAATGATCATTATCCATCATCTATAGCAGGCCACGGCAGCATACAGAATATATTGTCTACCAGGATCTATTAAAGTTAAGAAGTTAAGTACTTTATACTGTTTTTATGTGTATTTGTTTGAACTGATTAAAAGACTTTTGAATGATTGTATTTTTCATGTGTTAATTAAATTTTGTAGTACATTATATACAAACTTAGTTAAATTTAAGACAATACAAATATGCAAAATTTACCGTAATAAATAATAAATGGAAGGTAGGTATATCAAATTTCTTTGAGGTGTAAAATATGAATTATGGTTGAATATTTGATGTCGATAATTTTGAAATATGTTTAATTTTATTTTGGAAAATATATTTTGCTATTCTGTTCATAATTGTGTTGTATTGTGCTAAATTATGTCATTTTAAATTACTTACATAAGTAACACATTTTAAAGATTTTTTCAAAAATACTTTTACATTTATATGGCATATTTTCTGCTTTGCCATAGATTATTGGTGCTATAAAAATATATTCTTTGTTGAATTTTGATCATTTATTAATTTGGAATGTTTTTTGCTTTATCTTTTGCAGAAATTCGTACAACCCAGGTTCAAATCCATCCAGAGGTACATTATCGACATTCTGGGGGAATCGGTAGGGCCAGAAATTGAAGATCTTTGCCGGAGAACATTGGAGATATTATGAAAATATATTATTTATTGAATTTTGATCATTTATTAATTTAGAATGTATTTTGATTTATCTGTTGCAGAAATTCAAACAATCCAGGTTCAACCCCATGCAGTGATATATTGTCGGCATTCTGGAGGGCCCAGTTGAGCCACAATTTGAAAGTTTCTACCGGAATGAAATAGGTAAATTTATAAAATGTTTCTTTGTATGAATTAGTTATTTATTTCTATTATTTGTTGCAGAATAACTTCAACACTTCAGAAGAGGCCCAATTCATGCAAGAACCAAAGTCTAAGAGCTCCTACAAGTCAAGTTTTTATCACAATAAGTAAGGTAAAATAGTTTTTATTTTGTTTATGCAAATACACATCTAATTTTTTTTCCTGCATTTTTCAGACTCTTGCATCTTATCCCGTCTTGACGTCTTTACTTCCGGTTCTTGTACTCGCACTTCCTGTGGTATCACCGCCCTCCTGAGACCTGAGGCCCTACAAAGTCAAATTTTCTACTAAGAGAACTAAGGTAAAATTGTTTTTTATTTCTGTTTATACGAATTTATTTTTGTTGTATTTTCCAGACTCGTGTTTCTTGGCTAATGATTCCTGCCCGATGTTTCCGGCCGTGACGTCTTCACTTCCGGCTGCAGTTCCTGTTTCGCCGTCTTCTAGTTCCTGAGACGTGAATCCTGGTGCAGAATGACCGTTGAAGAGGACATCGATATCTTAGAAAAAAGATTTAAACTGTGGCTCAAATGTGTTTTAATATTATTTATTTATCATTCACCAAAAGTTTAATTAATTATTAGTATTCATTTAGTACATTTTTGTTTTATAAATTTGACAGTTACTTATTCTAAATTAGCTTATATCAATTTTCAAACAAAAATGGTGTAATTTTAAAAACATAACTTTTATTTACGGATTCGTATTCGAATGAAAAATCCTTGGACTTTACGAGGCTTCAGTATTCGTCACTTAGTATTTAAGGTAATTTTGTTAATAAAATGATGAATAGCAAATAGTCAAGAAAGTGCCTTAAATAAACAACAAAGAAAATCTCAAAAACTAAGACTTATCAAAGCGCGGTTTGCGGCATTGGATTCCTCGTAATTTACTTAGTATAATCCGCTACTTTTTAGGGAAAATTCAATTCAGTCTATATTCGGTTTACGAGAGTGAAGTACTCGTGTTACTAATATTTCGTTTATATTTCAAATTTTGACCAAAAAAAAGAACTAAGTGGTTAACCTTTGTTTTTTTTCGATTTTGGATCTAAACTTTGAGAGCTCATATCTCGAAAACTAAAAGACTTATCAAAGCGCGGTTTGCGGCATTGGATTCCTCGTAATTTACTTAGTATAATCCGCAAATCCGCTACTTTTTAGAGAAAATTCAATTCAGTCTAAATTCGGTCTATATTCGGTTTACGAGAGTGAAGTACTTGTGCTACTAATATTTCGTTTATATTTCAAATTTTGACCAAAAAAGTACTAAGTGGTTAACCTTTGTTTTTTTTCGATTTTGGATCTAAACTTTGAGAGCTCAAATTGGTGTAATCCGCTACTTTTTAAGTGGAGTCACTGGTTTAGCCGTAATTTAATTAATATAATTAAAATTAGTTAGTATGTGACAAAAATGTTTTCTTAAGACTAATATGTTTGTGTTTGATTGTTACAGGAACCTAGGAACCGGTCTTAATCTTCTGGAATCTTCTTAGACACCTGGAGCTCTTCTCCGAAGAGAACCAAGTCCCAGAGCCCCGCCGAGTCACTAGGATATCCAAATAATAAATAATTTGTTATAAATTATGTTTTATTTTATAGTATACTTTTTAGAGAAAATTCAATTAATTCGGTCTATATCGGTCTATTTTCGGTCTATATTCAGTTTACGAGAGTGAAGTTACTCGTGTTACTAATATTTCGTTTATATTTCAAATTTTGACCAAAAAAGAACTAAGTGGTTAACCTTTTTTTTTCGATTTTGGATCTAAATTTTGAGAGCTCATATCTCGAAAACTAAAAGACTTATCAAAGCGCGGTTTGCGGCATATATTAATTATTTATTTGTGTGTTCATGTTTTCGACCCGGTGAGGCGGTTATCTTCTCAGGAGGAGACCCTACTTACCATTCTTCAATTGACCACTGACCTCCAATGAAGAAATGTCTGTTATTTATTGTATTTATTGATAGAACTATGTTTTTATATCATAAAATTAAATAATCTAGATGAAATAGCTGTATATATTATTAATAAAAACAAATAAGTAATACTTACATCATTGCACTAATTTTGTTTATTAAACAACCCTTTGTACACTTCCTAAACCCTTACAGGACTTCTACGGTGAGAGTACACGGCCTTAAACCTGAAAATGTACTACGATACGAAATAATAAACAGTAAGTATAAACTTTATGATTTATTTAATAAAATACTTCAATACAATGCACAATCTTATGATTAAAAAAATTGACACTACGCTAGGAAAATTTTAAATTGCTTATAACTCGGAAACTAAGGGTTGCAGGACAAAATGGAGTGCATATTTGGAATCAGCAAGTCCTAATTGAGGGGTTAGGCTACTCCTCTTTATCCTGCTACCCTTACTTTACGAGTTATAAGCATTTTAAAATTTTCCTAGCGTAGTTGTAATTTTACTAGCAAAATCGTCAAAAAAATTGAAACTACGCTAGGAAAATTTTTAATTGCTTATAACTCGGAAATTAAGGGTTGCACGGCCAAATGGGGTGCATATTTGGATTCAGCGGGTCCTAATTAGGTGTATATGATACAAACCACCCTTGAAATAAACGTAATTTTGGTAGTTTCTGGTGAAATTTTGCTGATATTAAATAATTATTATCTCGTAAACTAAAGGGCTAAGGGCCAAAAGTTAAATACAAAGGTTGCGTAACTTTTCATTCTCTATCTGCCTGTCTATAGATAAGGCCGTTTTGGCCGATTTTTAATTATTTTTTCGATCTCCCACCATTCATGTTATCCTGATACAAACTTGGTGATTTTTGTTCGATTCAAAATTCAAGTCGAGTGAGGGTGAAAATTTAAAAACGCGATTACGTAAAATCTAAGGGTTGGGGAGTGATTTAGAGGTCATATTCGTACTCTACGCGTTGAAATACACCAGTGTGCATATTGCCACCCCTAAAAGTTAATTAGCACCGGAGATAATCAACCCTTATTTGTATCTCCGGTTCTAAGGGTCGTATCTAAAAAATCTATTTTGCATTCGATAGGGGATGAAAAACTGAGCATCTTTTACATTTAACTTTTTGCTCTACGACCCTTAGTTTAAGGGCTAATGACTATGTTTAGACGACTTTTTCACCACTTTGATTGCTCATAACCCTTAAACTAAGGGTCGTAGAGGAAAAAGTTAAATGTAAAAGATGCTCCGTTTTTCATCCCCTATCGACTGCAATGTAGATTTTTTCGATACGACTCTTAGTACCAGAGATACAAATAAGGGTTGAATATCTCCGGTGCTAATTAACTTTTAGGGGTGGAAATATGCATACTGGTGTATTTCAACGCGTAGAGTACGAATATGACCCGTAAATCACTCCCCAACCCTTAGTTTTTACGTAATCGCGTTTTTAAATTTTCACCCTCATTCGACTTCAGATTTGAATCGAACAAAAATCACCAAGTTTGTATCAGGATAACATGAATGGTGGGAGATCAAAAAAATAATTAAAAATCGGCCAAAACGGCCTTATCTATAGACAGGCAGATAGAGAATGAAAAGTTACGCAACCTTTGTATTTAACTTTTGGCCCTTAGCCCTTTAGTTCACGAGATAATAATTATTTAATGTCAACAAAATTTCACCAAAATCGACTAAAAATACGTTGATTTCGTGGATTGTTTATACCGTATACCCCTAATTAGGACCCGCTGATTCTAAATCTACCCTCAGAATTACATAATTACTTACCGTTTTGATATATTTATATATAAAAAATGGAACTACGCTAGAAAATTTTTAAAACGCATATAGCTTGAAAAATAAGGATTGAACGACAAAACTGAGAGCATATTTGGATTCAGTAGGTCCAAATTGAGGGTGTAAACTACCCCTCATTATCATACTACTCTTAGTTTACGAGAAATAAGCACTTTAAAATTTTTCTAGCAAATAATTAGAAATATTGTGATGGGAAATTTTTAATTAACAGCTTCATTTTCTAGGCCACTGCTCAAAAATATTCTGTGACGTCACACCAAGAGATGGCAGCACTAATCTCGTTTTTTGCAATTTCACCCCTAAAAAATTAAATTAAACGCTATTATAACGGGACGTAGGACAACGATAAGTTGTTTAATAAACATAATAAAGCAAATTTTCTATTCTAACTAAATTATTTATTAATTTTAAAAATTTACATTTCATTTAAATAATTCATACAACAATACTGCATATTTACTGATTTTAAAAGTAAACATGAGGAAAATAAATAAAAACTGTTCATTTTTCTTTCTTTTTATGTACAACACAAATACATAAGATAAATATATACTTTCATACATACTACATGCAATAATATCACGCCATTTACAAAGTTTTCGGTGGCAGGAACCTTGTCACACATTTAAACTCAACAAGCAGTCAAACACTCCCATCCTGACACACTTCTTTCGCGTCATCCACATTTATTATTCTTTTCAATCAAGCTCTTTTATTCTTTCCACTTAAATCACTTGCATTTCTAATACATCATCAGTCATTCCAATCAACATATTCACCGGACAAACGCTCATCTCAACCGCACACATTCTCTTTAAAACACACATAAATGTGTCATTTCCCAAGTTGGGTAGGCACACTTCATTTGCTTCGTTCACTCGAAATCATTTACACTCGCAATTAACCATCAATCATTTTAATCCACTAATTCGCAGAACGTTCACGCAAACGCACACTTACTATTTCACAAACTCATTCGATCACAGAATCATTCTCCCAAACATCAACACATTTACAAATAAAATATTCAAATACAATACAAGTTTTTGTAATTTTATTACAATATAAAATAATTAAATGACTTGCCCTGTAAGAAATACAATAAATTATTAGTTACATTTTACATTACAATTGAATTTTATTTCCAAGTGTTATTACAACATGAGTTGACGGCTTGTAACTGCACCCATATAAGATACTTATCTCATGTTTTGAATATTTTGTATCAAAGATAAAAGTTATACATGAATAATCAGTTTTATTAATGGCAATGACTGATTGTTCTGCTCATAAAAACCTTTGCCGAGGATATACTGAAGTATCTTTCATATTTTATATTATAAGTTTGAAATATATGATAGGTGAAATACTAGTGACATTGCCCTAATCCATCTCCACCCAATATTTAACATTTACCGCGCGCGCTTTGTGATTCTAGCCCCAAGAACAACCGATTGTTGTTCTTATGCAAATGTCGTGGGACTTCTTGCCGATCCCCGGATGAGTGCTTCGTGCGCGCTAGACAGCCAGGGAAAGACTTTCCACGGTCCATCACCACCTTCATGCTCAGGATTTCCGGGATGGATTCAGTTTTGCATTATAGTGACTCAATTCATCCAAGCTATCGAAGGCTGACTGACCTAAACCCTACGAGCTGCTACATCCCGACTCCCCGTGGAGTGCACCGGATCCCTCGTCGATCCTTGCACGTGCAAGGACGTACGGTTCGAAGTCATCTGCGACCAAGTACTATACTGCCCGCCAATGACTCACCGACCACAACATGACTTATTGGTTCCATCTTGCCCCCTGGCGTCTAAGCCATCCGAGGCACGATGACGAAGGCGCCAGGAGGTTGGGGTGCCAAAAGCGGTCTATGCAGGGTGTACCGTGCCCTCGTCGGCCCTTCAACGGAAGGACATGCATACAAATACAAATACTAAAATGCGGTTTAACGGTTCCTATTGGCTCTAAGCCATTCCCAGCCCCCAACCCACTCTAGTTGAATTTACTGTGTGGCATTGTCCTAAGTACATCATTGTACATAATTTTGAGTTACCCGGTCGCTGATTGATTCTAACCCTGAAGAACAAGCCGGCCTAGTGTTGTTCTTATGCTCAAAAGTTTACGTGGGACGTCTTATCCGATTCCCCGTTGTTTACCGCTTAGTTACACGCTATTCCAGTGTTTACCATTACGCCTGGCCCACAACGACGTACGCACTATGTCCTGGTCAGATTTAGCATATTCGCTAGGCGGACTACGACAGCCTTTAACATACCTAGCGAATGAACCTTCTGACAGCGCGCACCGACTCGATAGCCGCAGGTAAACATCGACTGGCTTCCCGTCACCACATCCGCTAGTACCATACATACACTAGGTAGTCGTCCATCACTGAAGCAAGGGCGAGGCGTCCGCTTGCAGCTGCGCTTGGATTCGCCTAGGCAGATAGAGGGTACGGTAGGGTACCGAAATCCAACGTTGCCCCCATACACGAGTATGGGAGGGTACAAAACTAGACCTGCATGCTGCCACACACATGTCTAGCAAAGCCAAAAAAGTTCTAACGTCGTCAAGTTAAAAGCAAGCTATATAAGATAACAAGCCCCTAACTATACTAATCCCAATTTAAATTTCAAATTCAATTCAAATCAATGCCACACCTAATTGCAAAAGAATAATTCGCGAACCGAAATGTCACTGTAAGTTATTTCACCTACCAAAATTTCCTAATTCTAAATGGTCCTGTACATAATTCATTAAAGAAAGAGATGCATGCTGTCTGCTGTTTCGAAGCTGCCAGTTACTTCAAATTAATTTATTTGCTATTCAAAAGTCTACAACATTCAACTTATAAAAAATTAATTCTGCTCAAATTGTCATCATTATATTCGCAACTTAATGTTAAGTATCTGGCAACAACGAATTTATTCATCACTCCTTGTTCTTTATTTATTGTATTGTCACATTAACATATTCAATTTTATTTGTAGTTTCAAATGCATCTCTTTATTTATTTTGTTCGTTGAAAAAGGACCATTGAACAAGGAGTAAACAACATTTATTTTCACTAGTGACATTTCCTATTTAAGTTTAATATTGACCGCAATTGATTTTAACTTGAAACCCAAGAACATGACAAACAAAACAACCAAAGGCAAAGCTATCACCCCAATTAAAATTATTTTAAAATAAATAATAATGTCACTAGTTTCTTCCAAATTTCTTCCCTTAAACTGAACTACTGAAGTACTATTAAAGTACTAGTAAAGTAAAGACGATGCGGTTTACTCCTTGCAAACTATTACCTAAGTTAAAATTAATTGTTGAGATCATATTCACATGGTCATTGGGAATTGAACCCAAGACTTCATATAATTTCAATCTCAACATTATTATCAAAGATAGAAGATTCAGTGTTTATTATTTATGTAAAGTATTATTTCGAGTTAAAGAATGATTCACGCAAAAGGAAAAGACTGGCAAAACTATCTTTGATAATTCACTTATCACTAAGTCTCCGGAAGGCTGCTGGAGTTGATGTCGCCTGCAGAAAGTCCCACGATGGATGTTGAAGTTGTTCAGTGTAATCCCTCGAAAAAATATTCTCCCATGTCTTTTGAAGGCCGCTACAACTGCTCCTGCTTCCTTAGAAGATAACACGACACGTACAAGTCAATTAATGAGATCCTCGGATACCTAGAAGACACAAATATATTACTAACATTTATCGCATAGTTCATGCTGTCACACCCATATTAAATAAGAACAATAAGTAAACATCTATTTCACAAAGTAAATGCCAATAATTCTCATATTTAAGTGACTTGTAAAATAAATTGTTATATACGAATCCCGTCTCATTGAAGTTGGCTCAGACGTAAAAAAGTCGTTTTTTGTTGTACAAAAGTTTAAATAAAAATCAAAATACAAGTATAATGTACTGTATCTAATATTTATTGAAAACTGCAATACATTTTACACAATCTCAAATCAAATCAACAGTTCAAACTATGCAACCGAATAAAAAAATAATTTGAAACATCGTGTTATGCAAGGACAATCAAAGAATTATTGTAACACAGACTGTAGAATATTTGGGATTTTTCTCCAGAAAAATATGTTTGTTTAGGACTTGTAGATACTATGCCACAACGAATTTTAACAGTTTCAAAATTAAGGTGGAGTTACACAGGAGTAAAATCGTTTATAGTAATTAGAGGAAACAACAAAAATATTTGCTAGTTATATACTTTATTATCTAAGTTGTATTTAAAGTTTAATTTACTTAAAATATATTAAAGGTATATTTTACGTGCATGTTACTTTAAATATAAACTTAGAGAATGAAGTATACAACTGGCAATTTTTTTATCGTTTGCTCTAATTAATATAAATGACTTTACCCCTATGTAACTCCACCTTAATTTTTAAAACTGTTTTAATTCGTTGTGGCATAGTATCTACAAGTCTTAAGCATACTTTTTTGGAGAAGAAAATCACAAATATTCTACAGTTTGTATCACAATTCTTTGATTGTCCTTAGATAGGACGAGTTTTCAAAAAAATTTAATTTATTCAGTTCCATAAAGTTTCGACTATTGATTTCATTTGAGATTGTATGAAATGTATTGCAGTTTTCAATAAATATAAGATACAGCACATTATACTTGTATTTTGATTTTTATTTAAACTTTTGTACTTGACTCACCTATTATAGGCTGCCACACTTAAATTGAGTGAAAGCAGTGAGTCACTTTTTGATCTGTAGTATTTATACTAATGTTCACAGTGACCTGTGAGGCTGCCACACTCAAGCTGAGCAAAAGCATAGAGTAATCGATGGATTATTTTATTAATTGTTTCGAATTCAAATAAAGGGCTGTAAAAATATTTATACTTTATCTTTGTGCCAAATGAATATTTCTATGACATTCCTCAAGTATGAATATCATATTAACCATTTCATCTTTACTACAATTTGTATTTATTTTCACCTCAACAAAGATAAAGTGTCAATAATATGACAGCTTGATTATTTATTAGGAAAATTATCCATCGCTTACTTTGTTGATTGTAATGTGATACAAACTTATCATTGAGCAAATAAACGTTAGTAACTTCTTCATTTAAAATTTTAGACAGTTTACTACATTACTTTTTTGAAGGAAATCTATTTTGCTATCAATATAAATTAATATTTATAGGGTATTCCATTAGGAAATATAGTTGCATATTATTGCACTCAAATGGTACACCGTGTATACAAATGAATATGGATGACCGATGAATCAGTCTGTATATCTATACCGATGGCTCACATGATGTGAGACTGCCACACCCAAGCTGAGTGAAAAGCTTTCAGTTTCAAATCCAGGCAGATACACATTCCAGTTAACTGCACAAACATGTTTCCTGTAGTGTACTCAGAGTGAGTTGACAGACAGTAAGAGCATTGAGTGACTTTTTGATCTGTAGTATCTATACTGACGTTCACAGTGACCTGTGAGGCTGCCACACTCAAGCTGAGTAAAAGCATAGAGTTCCAAATGCAATACACAAAGTAAAAATAATAAACTTACGTGTTGAACTGGTGACCGAGATGTTCCTTGTCCTAGAGACAGTAGAATTTCAAACCAAAGAATCTTTGCACCACGACTCAGGAACTGGATGGGTGGCACCACAGGCTGTGCGCATCTTACAGCGAGAAATAAACATCCTACAACCGGAACAAGTCTGAAAAATACAACAAAAAATAAATTAAATGTGTATTTCTATAAATTAATTCATGTAACAATTAAATAACGAGCTAACAATAAATAAAACTGACTAATTACCTTATATACATGTTCCTCCTGAAGAAATACATCTTATTGTGTTCAAATATGCACTAGGTGTATAAACAGCTGCAGATGACAACCAAAAGCTCCAGAAATGTGTTGAAGACGCCTGAAGAGCAATCTGACTTGTGAAGAAGCTGCCAGGTTCACCATGAGTTGTAGAAATACTTCAAATGTGTGTAAAACGTCCAATACTGCAGATTCATCAATTGTGATCTAAACAAATAGAAATAAAATATTAAAGCTACATTCACATACGCATTTTAATATTTATATTTATGTTTGCGAATAAGAAAGTTCAAATGCATCTAACTAAATAGAAACATTGAAAGTGGAAAGTGTGAATGCTCGTTTTTAATTAGATGTATTTCAGTCTCATTCATATACGCATTTCGTCTTAAGATTTACATTTATATTTACGTTTAAAAAAGTTTAGGTTCATATAACTAAATAGGAACATTCGCACGTCCTACTTTCATGTACTGTGAATGCTCGTATTTAGTTAAATGTATTCAAACTTTCTTAAACGTAAACATAAATGTAAACCTTCAAACTAAATGTGTAGGTGAAGAATGCAGCTTTATTTTTATGTAAATATTACAAATAAAACAATAAGCCACATCTAAATGTAATAATAAAACGCTTACCATCAATATTAATATGCACTAGGTCCATGAACAGCTGCAGATGACGACCAAAGTAGTAATTACAACTCGAGAACTCTTGAAGATGCTTTAAGTTCTTGCTGATGATGTGGTCAGCCTTCAAGAATGTAATAATGACAGCAGGACGAACAATTCGCTTCTAAAGAAATCCGCTAACCCAGCTCTACAGTTTTGGATCCTTCATCAGAAGATTCTCAGAGTCTGCAGGTGGCTGAAGAACGTAGAAGATGCTTTAATTCCTTGAAGATGTCGTCAGCAGGAGGATCAATTGTTCTGAAGACGTCCGCTAACTCAGTTCTACAGTTTGTGAGACTTCATCGAACCTGGAACAATGTAACAATTAAATAACGAGTAATTAATAAATAAAACTGATTAATTACCATCAATACATGATGATCCTGATTATTATTATATTAGCTAGCTAAATAAATAGATATGCAACAGTCATTTCCTGATCTTTAGAAATAACTACTATTAATTTTTAAAATATAATATATTAGTATCATTTCAACCCCCTGAATACGATTTTCATTATTAGAAACATTAAAATTGCATATTAATTGAGCTAGCTAAATAAATAGATATGCAACAGTCATTTCCTGATCTTTGCAAATAAAGACTTTTAATTTTTAAAATATAATATATTAGTATCATTTCAACCCCCTGAATACGATTTTCATTATTAGAAACTTTAAAATTGCATATTAATTGAGCTAGCTAAATAAATAGATATGCAACAGTCATTTCCTGATCTTTGCAAATAAAGACTTTTAATTTTTCAAATATAATATATTAGTATCATTTCAACCCCCTGAATACGATTTTCATTATTAGAAACTTTAAAATTGCATATTAATTGAGCTAGCTAAATAAATAGATATGCAACAGTCATTTCCTGATCTTTGGAAATAAAGACTTTTAATTTTTAAAATATAATATATTAATATCATTTCAACCCCCTGAATACGATTTTCATTATTAGAAACATTAAAATTGCATAATAATTGAGCTAGCTAAATAAATAGATATGCAACAGTCATTTCCTGATCTTTGCAAATAAAGACTTTTAATTTTTTAAATATAATATATTAGTATCATTTCAACCCCCTGAATACGATTTTCATTATTAGAAACATTAAAATTGCATATTAATTGAGCTAGCTAAATAAATAGATATGCAACAGTCATTTCCTGATCTTTGCAAATAAAGACTTTTAATTTTTAAAATATAATATATTAGTATCATTTCAACCCCCTGAATACGATTTTCATTATTAGAAACATTAAAATTGCATATTAATTGAGCTAGCTAAATAAATAGATATGCAACAGTCATTTCCTGATCTTTGCAAATAAAGACTTTTAATTTTTTAAATATAATATATTAGTATCATTTCAACCCCCTGAATACGATTTTCATTATTAGAAACATTAAAATTGCATATTAATTGAGCTAGCTAAATAAATAGATATGCAACAGTCATTTCCTGATCTTTGCAAATAAAGACTTTTAATTTTTAAAATATAATATATTAGTATCATTTCAACCCCCTGAATACGATTTTCATTATTAGAAACATTAAAATTGCATATTAATTGAGCTAGCTAAATAAATAGATATGCAACAGTCATTTCCTGATCTTTGCAAATAAAGACTTTTAATTTTTAAAATATAATATATTAGTATCATTTCAACCCCCTGAATACGATTTTCATTATTAGAAACTTTAAAATTGCATATTAATTGAGCTAGCTAAATAAATAGATATGCAACAGTCATTTCCTGATCTTTGCAAATAAAGACTTTTAATTTTTCAAATATAATATATTAGTATCATTTCAACCCCCTGAATACGATTTTCATTATTAGAAACTTTAAAATTGCATATTAATTGAGCTAGCTAAATAAATAGATATGCAACAGTCATTTCCTGATCTTTGGAAATAAAGACTTTTAATTTTTAAAATATAATATATTAATATCATTTCAACCCCCTGAATACGATTTTCATTATTAGAAACATTAAAATTGCATAATAATTGAGCTAGCTAAATAAATAGATATGCAACAGTCATTTCCTGATCTTTGCAAATAAAGACTTTTAATTTTTTAAATATAATATATTAGTATCATTTCAACCCCCTGAATACGATTTTCATTATTAGAAACATTAAAATTGCATATTAATTGAGCTAGCTAAATAAATAGATATGCAACAGTCATTTCCTGATCTTTGCAAATAAAGACTTTTAATTTTTAAAATATAATATATTAGTATCATTTCAACCCCCTGAATACGATTTTCATTATTAGAAACATTAAAATTGCATATTAATTGAGCTAGCTAAATAAATAGATATGCAACAGTCATTTCCTGATCTTTGCAAATAAAGACTTTTAATTTTTAAAATATAATATATTAGTATCATTTCAACCCCCTGAATACGATTTTCATTATTAGAAACTTTAAAATTGCATATTAATTGAGCTAGCTAAATAAATAGATATGCAACAGTCATTTCCTGATCTTTGGAAACAACGACTTTTAATTTATTAAATATAATATATTAGTATCATTTCAACCCCCTGAATACGATTTTCATTATTAGAAACATTAAAATTGCATATTAATTGACCTAGCTAAATAAATAGATATGCAACAGTCATTTCCTAATCTTTGGAAATAACGACTTTTAATTTTTTAAATATAATATATTAGTATCATTTCAACCCCCTTAATACGATTTTCATTATTAGAAACATTAAAATTGCATATCAATTGAGCTAGCTAAATAAATAGATATGCAACAGTCATTTCCTGTTCTTTGGAAATAACGACTTTTAATTTTTTAAATATAATATATAAGTATCATTTCAACCACCTAAATACGATTTTCATTATTAGAAACATTAAAATTACATATCAATTGAGCTAGCTAAATAAATAGATATGCAACAGTCATTTCCTGATCTTTGGAAATAACGACTTTTAGTTTTTTAAATATAATATATTAGTATCATTTCAACCCCCTGAATACGATTTCCATTATTAGAAACATTAAAATTGCATATTAATTGAGCTAGCTAAATAAATAGATATGCAACAGTCATTTCCTGATCTTTGGAAACAACGACTTTTAATTTTTTAAATATAATATATTAGTATCATTTCAACCCCCTGAATACGATTTTCATTATTAGAAACATTAAAATTGCATATTAACTGAGCTATCTAAATAAATAGATATGCAACAGTCATTTCCTAATCTTTGGAAATAAAGACTTTTAATTTTTAAAATATAATATATTAGTATCATTTCAACCCCCTGAATACGATTTTCATTATTAGAAACATTAAAATTGCATATTAATTGAGTTAGCTAAATAAATAGATATGCAACAGTCATTTCCTGCTCTTTGGAAATAACGACTTTTAATTTTTTATATATAATATATTAGTATCATTTCAACCCCCTGAATACGATTTTCATTATTAGAAACATTAAAATTGCATATTAACTGAGCTATCTAAATAAATAGATATGCAACAGTCATTTCCTAATCTTTGGAAATAAAGACTTTTAATTTTTAAAATATAATATATTAGTATCATTTCAACCCCCTGAATACGATTTTCATTATTAGAAACATTAAAATTGCATATCAATTGAGCTAGCTAAATAAATAGATATGCAACAGTCATTTCCTAATCTTTGGAAATAACGACTTTTATTTTTTAAATATAATATATTATTATCATTTCAACCCCCTGAATACGATTTTCATTATTAGAAACATTAAAATTGCATATTAATTGAGCTAGCTAAATAAATAGATATGCAACAGTCATTTCCTGATCTTTGCAAATAAAGACTTTTAATTTTTCAAATATAATATATTAGTATCATTTCAACCCCCTGAGTACGATTTTCATTATTAGAAACATTAAAATTGAATATTAAATTGAGCTAGCTAAATTAATAGATATGCAACAGCCATTTCCTGATCTTTGGAAATAACGACTTTTATTTTTTTAAATATAATATATTAGTATCGTTTCAACCCCCTGAATACGATTTTCATTATTAGAAACATTAAAATTGCATATAAACTGAGCTAGCTAAATAAATAGATATGCAACAGTCATTTCCTAATCTTTGGAAATAACGACTTTTATTTTTTTAAATATAATATATTAGTATCATTTCAACCACCTAAATACGATTTTCATTATTAGAAACATTAAAATTACATATCAATTGAGCTAGCTAAATAAATAGATATGCAACAGTCATTTCCTGATCTTTGGAAATAACGACTTTTAGTTTTTTAAATATAATATATTAGTATCATTTCAACCCCCTGAATACGATTTTCATTATTAGAAACATTAAAATTGCATATTAACTGAGCTATCTAAATAAATAGATATGCAACAGTCATTTCCTAATCTTTGGAAATAAAGACTTTTAATTTTTAAAATATAATATATTAGTATCATTTCAACCCCCTGAATACGATTTTCATTATTAGAAACATTAAAATTGCATATCAATTGAGCTAGCTAAATAAATAGATATGCAACAGTCATTTCCTAATCTTTGGAAATAACGACTTTTATTTTTTAAATATAATATATTATTATCATTTCAACCCCCTGAATACGATTTTCATTATTAGAAACATTAAAATTGCATATTAATTGAGCTAGCTAAATAAATAGATATGCAACAGTCATTTCCTGATCTTTGCAAATAAAGACTTTTAATTTTTCAAATATAATATATTAGTATCATTTCAACCCCCTGAGTACGATTTTCATTATTAGAAACATTAAAATTGAATATTAAATTGAGCTAGCTAAATTAATAGATATGCAACAGCCATTTCCTGATCTTTGGAAATAACGACTTTTATTTTTTTAAATATAATATATTAGTATCGTTTCAACCCCCTGAATACGATTTTCATTATTAGAAACATTAAAATTGCATATAAACTGAGCTAGCTAAATAAATAGATATGCAACAGTCATTTCCTAATCTTTGGAAATAACGACTTTTATTTTTTTAAATATAATATATTAGTATCATTTCAACCACCTAAATACGATTTTCATTATTAGAAACATTAAAATTACATATCAATTGAGCTAGCTAAATAAATAGATATGCAACAGTCATTTCCTGATCTTTGGAAATAACGACTTTTAGTTTTTTAAATATAATATATTAGTATCATTTCAACCCCCTGAATACGATTTTAATTATTAGAAACATTAAAATTGCATATCAATTGAGCTAGCTAAATTAATAAATATGCAAGAGTCATTTCCTGATCTTTGGAAATAAAGACTTTTAATTTTTAAAATATAATATATTAGTATCATTTCAACCCCCTGAATACGATTTTCATTATTAGAAACATTAAAATTGCATATCAATTGAGCTAGCTAAATAAATAGATATGCAACAGTCATTTCCTGATCTTTGGAAATAACGACTTTTAGTTTTTTAAATATAATATATTAGTATCATTTCAACCCCCTGAATATGATTTTCATTATTAGAAACATTAAAATTGCATATCAATTGAGCTAGCTAAATTAATAGATATGCAACAGTCATTTCCTGATCTTTGGAAATAACGACTTTTATTTTTTAAAATATAATATATTAGTATCATTTCAACCTCCTGAATACGATTTTCAATATTAGAAACATTAAAATTGCATATCAATTGAGCTAGCTAAATAAATAGATATGCAACAGTCATTTCCTGATCTTTGGAAACAACGACTTTTATTTTTTTAAATATAATATGTTAGTATCATTTCAACCCCCTGAATACGATTTTCATTATTAGAAACATTAAAATTGCATATTAATTGAGCTAGCTAAATAAATTAAGCAACAGTCATTTCCTGATCTTTGGAAATAACGACTTTTAATTTTTTAAATATACCTAATATATTAGTATCATTTCAACCCCCTAAATACGATTATCATTATTGGAAACATTAAAATTGCATATTAATTGAGCTAGCTAAATAAATACTATTAATTATTTTTAAAATATAATATATTATCATCATTTTAACCCTCTGAATATGATTGTCATTATTTAAAAATTTAAAATTTCATATTAATTGAGGTAGCTACATAAGTACATTTGAAAATGACATTTTCAGACCTGCTAAAATAAAAGATTTTACTCCAACCCTCTGAATACGATTATCATTATTAAAAAATTTAAACTTATTTATTTACTGAGCTAGCCCAACATCTGAACGCCTGAGTCTCAAATCTTTGTAAAATGTTGGATGATTATTTGATTTGACTCACCGTCAGCCAAAGCTGTAACGTCTTTTCCACTGTCATGTACAATGGCAAGTGCAAGTACAACTCATTCAGTCATCCACTTTGCGCCACTTGGTCGCCAAATCTCAGGACATCTTCTTGCGTTGACAAGCTGATCCTCCGCCTTCCAGGTCTCCAGAATGATCCTGAACTGTTGCTTCAGAAGTTTACCAGCAGATTCTTCAGGTTTCGAAGCTTCTTCAGTTGTTGGAGTTGTTTCCTAGAGACATCAAGATAATTTGTATAGTTATAATCCAGTCACATTTCATTTTAACTGCACAATAATTTATACTGTGGTGTGTTGTCCAACAATCATGATTGAATTGATGGCTGGTAACCGCACATACGGTGTAATATATCCCTATCGATGACTCATATGTGAGAAAGTCACGTACCAAATTGTGTAAAAGGGGGAATAGATATTATTATATTAATAAATTAATAAATAAAAATATAGTGTTGTCCTCATAGTAGAACTATTTAACTAAAATGAATATTGTTAATCAAAACTAAATGAGTGATGTAAGATTATTTCAAACAAACAATTTGTCTGACGTAACATTCCAATTTAACTCGATGTTTCTATTATAATTTGTCTGCAAACAAATGCGTTTTGGAAATGATGTATTTTATATACTTAATAAATAAAACCTTTATCTCAGAAAAACACTGTGAGTTGTATAATGTATAAATCTGTAGCATCTTACTATTTTTTATTTTTGGGGGCAGAAGACCTCGTACTGGAGTTTCAGGATGATGAAATGGCAATGGGCTGCAAATCTGTAACAAAATAAATATATTTGTTATTACACAACAGTTATAAATGATTTAAAGTTTGTTAAAATACTCAACATACTTTATAAATGTAAATAAACATTTATTCAAACGTAAAATCATATAGATCTTAGTATATATGATTTAAAAACAGCACTAAATATCACAGTTTTACTACTGAACTGCTTCAAACGACGTATTTCTTATAACTAAATCGACAAACTCAAACCAACAATCGAAATTATTCCAAACGGAGCGAGATCGGGAATAAACCAGAATCATACACAGACACGAGCAGCTGTGTGTATGTGTTAGTGAATATTTTTATTTGAAGAATTATTGATTTTTTAGTTTTATCATGCACTAATTCACATGAAACTTACTTATATATTGATATAAATGAGCGTATACGAATATGAAACTTTAAAAATTCGTAGAATTTTTACCAAAAGGCTTTACATTATGACAATATGGAATTTTACTAATTTAAATATGAGTAATTCGATGATGCAATTATATTTTTAATATTATTATAAATCGACGAAGAAAAACTTAAGAACCGTATTAAATGGAAATTTGTGTACAACAAATACATTGAAATAAAGATTAATATATTTGTTAAATTCAGTAACATTATTTTAAAATTATTGGGGCAAAAGGGGCAAACTTACATGCTGTATAATGTAGCTCTGCCCCAAATGGTCTTCGAAATGAAGATGAAATGCAAATCTGTAACATAGAAATAAGCATTAAAATAACATTCAACAATTTCACTCGAAAATAAGAATATATACATTAAAATAACAGTAGATTCATATAGATCTCGGTGGATATCAAGTAAAACACATTGAATATTGCACAGATAATATTTTAAACAGCTCTGCTAAGCGTTGAGAATACGAATGGCAAGAGAATTCAAATCAAACGAAAAATACTAATTAAATTAAGTCGATTGTTACGAGTTTGTTTACTTCTTTTTTCACGAAGGTTACGTATACTCAAACCGTAGTGTAATGATACTTTCAATGTATAGTTTGATCACGAAAACGTGAATTGAAATACGATCACAAAATAATTGTATAATAATAAATAACACAACTAAAAATAAAGTAAAAATCTGCAAATCTGTAACAAAATAAACATATTTGTTATTACACAACAGTTTAACATCGTTTAAAATTTTCTAAACAACTCAACATACTTTATAAATGTAAATAAAAATGTATTGAAACGTAAATGATGTAGATCACGGTAGATATTATTTAAAAACAGCACAAATATCACAGTTTTACTACTGAACTGTCCAAATGGTGTCTATTTTTTATTTATTTAATAAACATCAATTTTATTTCTATACAATTAATAATTATTATAGTTGCAATAAAAAATAAACTATTTTTGTATGTCTTATAAAGAACTACTAGTATGGAAATAAAGTCAATTTTAAAACTAGAATTTATGTTTCCAATAGAAATTGGATATTTGCGATATGTAAACCATTCTTAGAGATAATTTTAACTGTTCTATTTTTATTACGCAATTATTTTCAATAACGGAATGAGTAATATTCCTTAAACGTTTAACCTGTTTTGCAGTTTTCTATGAGATAAGCCAAAACAATTATTATAAATTATTGTATTTTGATAAATACTAAACGCTTAACAATTTTAAACTGTACTTGCATGACGCAAATAAAAATACATTTTTATTCAAATATTTGAAATGATAAATGTTTACATAGACGCTAAAAAATAAATACATGCATTTAAAAATTATTTTAAAAGTAGACCACGTTGCCATTAATAATAAGTTACTTAAGCCCTGTTCACACAAGAATTCTTTGAGGATTCTTTCATGCTTGAATTTTGAAAAAATAATTCTGCTGAAAATTGCTTAACAAATAACGGTGCTGATAAATTGAATCTTCAATGAGCCTTGAACAATAAGAATTTGTAACTCATTGATAGCATCAAAACAGTGAATTCTTTTCTTCCAGGATTCAAAATCACGAATGAATCCTCAAAGAATCCTTGTGTATGTATGATTATTCTTTGATTTTTGATTACGATTAGCCAGAAAATTAGATGAAACTTTGTTCACACGTGGATTTCTTTCATGCTTCTGAATCCGGGAAATTAAGAAATTTTAAAGCTCTTTTGCAAGACTCAGAAGATTCAATTTAGCGCCGTCGCTATTTAAGAAACAATTCTTACCATGATTCATTTTCTTAGTGAAAGAATCCATGTGTTTTTGCACCTTTATCTCTTCACTCTTCTTAATTATATTCTATAATTAGGACATCAAATGATAGATAAATCAATTGTACTAATAATGCATGATTGCAATACTAGTTTTTCGTAAATGTCAAAAAAATATCTGATAAAATAATCCAAATAACAGTAAATTGTTAAACTCTTTCTGGCAAACAGTCCGGTTTTATGTTACGTATAGTTACGAAGTACACCAACTGATAAGACTGCAGCCATTAACATATCATCTACCGATTGTCCTATCGCAAATGCGGTATTTTTAAAGTTATTACACCTTCGTGGCATTTTGCAAATCGTCATTTCAGTTTAGTATTTCGACCTGAGCACATCTAGTCGGAAAGGAAGGTAAATATTTGCATATTTTTTGTTTGTTACCTTGTGTTTGCATCCAGATTATGTTCTTCTGTTTCGCTGACTTGGACTGCGCGAGAAAACTGTGGCTTTCGTAGTTTGTTCGTGCGGCTCGAGTTAGGGAGGCAGACCATCTTCATCGGTTTTTTCCTGGCTCAGCATTTGCTGTAAGAAGATTTGTATTATTTTATTTACTTTAAACGGATCATGCTCAACAGAAAGGTATAATTTTATCAATGCGACAAAATCTTTGTTGTATTATTATGAAAAACATCTTTTGTTCTGCATTTGAATCAGTTCCTTTCTGATTAACATGATCCAAATATCCCTTGTTTTTACCTCTCGCCTCATAAGAGAGGTATTATTGTAATGGGTCAAAATTTTCGAGTATATGAGTTTTTGGTGGATAAGCACGTTTCAGGGTCTCTAAAATACGAATTTAATATTTTCTCGATGATGTCTGTGTGTGTGTGTGTATGTGTGTGTTTGTATGAATGTATGGACTGACGATTTTTCGTCCACGATAACTGAAAAAGTATCAAACCTTGAATAATCAAATTTCATATTTAAGGTTTTAATAAGGATCTTAACACCGGATAAGATTTTGGTAGAAATCCGTAAACCGGAAGTAGTACTTTTTGGAACTTGATATAGTTTTTCTTAAATAAATTGGTACATTATTTATTTATGACAATTTTTGCAATTAACAATAAAAGATAATATAATTATCTATGGGTATAGTTAATTTTAAATACAATTTGCTGAATCTGGTAGTATTTAGCAATAAAATAAAGTGCAACTAAGTACCAGTATCTTGTTGTCCATGATATGAAATTTGTTTTTACTCAAAATTTGAATATAATGACAGTGACAGTACAGTTGACATCTTTTGCTTGCATGTTGGTTTACATTATCGTTTACATATTACATGAACATGAAATTATTAAAATGTAAGTAAAACTATTTATTAGATTAGTAAAATAAGCAGAATTAGGCGAGAGGTCGTGTACTGGCCACAGCAGATTTTTTTACCTTTATTTGACAGCCGTGAAGATATCCACCAACTCACGGGTACTAGTTGGAGTACACCACAGGTGAGTTGATCTGCATGTAAACTGTCAGAATTTAAATTTATTTATTAATAAATGTAGATCTTGGTAGATCTGTTTTCTATACCTGTAGGTACAACTATCAACCCATTAATAAGGTTGCTAGTATAATGTAAACTACAGGATAGTATAATGTAATAATTTATAAAGTTCAAAGCATGTGATAAATTTATACTTACTTTGTAATTTTATTGTATTGTGCTTAAAAATAAAATAAACTTTTTAAATATTACTACATTTTGTTTTAAAGTTATTACAAGAAGTGAGTAGGTGTATGAAATGATAAGATGGGTGTCATAATTTTTTATCTTTTGCAAATAAATTTGAGTTCTTTGATAAGTCAAGTAACACTAAAAAACAACTTTTGAATATTTTATTCTGAAACTGAATAAGAACCAAATATGTCTTTCTTTCGAACGTTTATTATTATAATAATATGCTATACACACAAACATTTACATGGCCGTTTTTGCACGTTTTATATAAAAATATAAATGGCGCATTCTTTTGCAATATGGCGGCAAGGTGACCTACAAAAAACTCAGGAAGACAGATTACAGTTGTAGAGAATTATCAACAAATCATTGTAACTAGTTTAGGTTCTAACTCGAGTAACATTCACTTATTCGGTGTATAAGTATATGGATACAAGGTATAGAAAGAGCCGGCATCGAAATCTACAGCTCCGACAGGCCCGCACTCAGGAAATTCTACAAAACTTGCCCAAAGGTCGAAACTGTAGGTTCCAATAATTTAGAAAGATACAGGTTACTACTTCTACGAGTACATTTTCATATAATATGCGCTTTGACATTACGATATACAGCTTGTCTGATATGTACAGAAATTTAGGCAATTTTTAAAGTTAGGACAGTCAGTACTGGACGTTTTTGGAAGTTATCTTTATACAAGTTAATGTACGACTAAGGTTGAGAAACATTTAGTCTTTTGGCAAATGTTTACTTCTAATAAACACAATGTTTCTTCTAAATTATAATAAACTAGAGATAAATTTAACTTAGGAGAAACATTGCTTATTTTAATTACTAATAGTTACATATTTTAAATGAAAAATATATGTCTGCACGTTTTAAATTGTAAGTAACTGTGTTTCATTTTAGTTGTTGTTTAAAAATAATTAAATATATTAGTTGCAGACATAAATTTTTACAGCCTTAAATTTATGATTACTAATTTAATATTTCCATGAAATGTCATTAAATATTATCTATGTATAATTATACAAAAAATATGTTTGTGTGTAAATTTTTACATCATCATTACTATAAAATTATAATACCTACAAATAAATATAGCCTAATTAAACGAACCTAAATGAAATATGGAAAAAGGAACAGTGACTAGACGTTTCTCAATGGAAAATACGAATACTTATATCGTTACGACGAACAATCTATTTATAAATCTACAGTGTTTTCTTGTTAACTAGTGCTTCTCGCGATTCTCTTTGTTAATTGTTTCGTGTCACCTTTTTCTTATTTCTTAGAAATAACACCTGATATGTTATTTGTTATCGGTTCTCATTGTAACCTAGGATATATACAAATTCCTACAGCACTATTATAAATATTCTCAGCACTTTTCTTCACAGATCAACCGCTAAACATCGAAACTGATTCAAGTGAGGCGCCATTTTGGTTAAATAGACAACATTTGTGATCAGTGAAATGAGATTAAGTAAGAATCAGTTTGTTCATGTTTACAGTTGGGTCTGTTTCATTTCATGTTTAGGAAACTTGACATTAGAATTGTCTTAAATCACATTTAATCAGGCCTTGTTAAGCACGTTGTTTATCAGGCTAATAGACATAGAAAATTTTATACAAATGAGCAATATTCAAGTTTATTGCGGTATATTGTTTTTTATTCGTTTCTGATTTAGAGCCAACAATGGGTCAAATTATCTGTCGTCAATTAAATTCTTAAAACATATTCAACACTTAATGAATACTGTACTATTAGTTTACGTATAAGTTCGTTTGTATTATCTTTTCAATACGCACACAGCTTATCAATTTTCAACCTTTTTATGTATAATTATAATATAACCGATAATTTGAAGCCCTGTTCACACAAGGATTCTTTCATGCCCACATGAAAAGAACGTGAATATCACGCATGTTACTTGCTATATTTGTCTATTAACACCCTATTAATATCCTAGAGATTTCTTATATCCGCCCTTATTAACATTATCTATGTAATAACATCCCAATGTTAGTAATTTGGTAATAATATCCCAATTATGTGTCCTATGTAATTCTCTGAGATGTTTGTAATTTTTGATCGTACTCAGGATTTGGCTAGGATAGATTAACGTAATATCAGTTAAAGTAGAAGAATAAGATATTTTTAAACATCCCATGGACGAGTCATGTCAAGTGGGTGTTTCTGAGTTTCAAGAAAAAGAATCCTGGTGAGTATTGACTGACAAATAGCGGCGCTGCTAAATTGAATCTTCAATGAGCCTTGGAAAAGAAGAATTTCTAATTATCTGATAGCTTCACAACAGTACAGGATGAAAGAATCCATGTGTGACAGAGCATAACCAACAGTTAAATATTTGAACCAACATATTGCTGAAAATATAATGTAATTTATGTGTTGTGAGTTTTCAAATAAGATGAAGAAATATGTAAAAAGTGTAGGCGGCCATATTGGATTTAACCTCCTTGTACTTCATCGAAGACATAATACAAAGTATGAAGTTTGCTAGGACGAGAGAACTTACTTGACGACTAATTACAAACAAAATTTACAATCTTTCTGAGCACAAGTCTTCCTCAAATTTAAATTCAAAAAAAGTTTTATAACAATTTAGTACCTGGTTCGCTCCGCGTGGACGCATGATACACTTGCCTGTGTGGGGCGAAGCTACTGAGCTGGGGGCTGCCGCCCGGTGGGACCAGAGTCGTGGTGACTGTGACAGTACCCGGGGGCCCAACGCGAGCGTACACGGGCTGCCCGCGGGCCTGGCCCGGCGACACGAGGTCTGGGGCTGGCAGGTGCAGGTCTCCGCCACCTCCGGTGGAGGAGTTGCCCCCTGAACGACGGTCACGCTTGCCACCGCGTCGTAACGTGTACGTCGGCGCGAAGTATGAGTCGGAGTATACGTTGCGGTTGTAGTAGCCCCCGTTCGAAGCGGGGTATACTGGCTCGTCTGGGCTTGGCGTTGTTCGACGGGGCAGCCAGCCTTGTAGAATGTTCTGAGGAAATATAATTTGTTATTTAGTTACTGGTTCATTGACTGTTGCACTTGTAAGGTAAATAATGTTTCGGTTTACAGTTTACATTTAAACCTTCCTAAATCCTAGGTATAGTTCATGAAATGAAAAGTGACTGGGCTTAGAAATTTCAAATTGGTACACAATATTAAGCGAGCGGATTTAGATTATCAGCATAATTTTGGGTCAGGTGTCAGAAACCGCTTCGCTACCCTGGAATAGTACTCGGTTTTTCTCTTGCCTCAGTAGCGTTCAGGAAAGTAATAAAACAGATAGAACACTTGCATTCCTTTATCTTCAATTCGATAGTATTGATAAATGATAAGATTACGTCATTTGAATCAGCATGACTATGACATAAATTTGAGGAAGGTTTAGGTGTAATTACGTAAAAAGAATAATATTGTGTTAATAGTATTTTTTATCTTACCAGTGAATTTCCATGTCTCCTAGATCCAGTAACAAGAGTGGTAGTGGCATAAGGCGCGGGCGACTGCATTTCCGGAACATGTCCAGCCATCGTCGAATCAACTTCCGCATAATCCGCCAACTGGCTTCTACTTCCATCCTGCCCTAAGTTGGGGCTAGCATAATCTTGCACTTGCAGATTATTAAATTCTTTTTGGTACACTTTCGGCACATCAGACAAATTCAAATCCTTCCGCGCGTATTCCTTCTCAGGATTGACTCTATTATAGTCCAGCCTATCAGGACGACTGTACTCTTTTGCTTGTGGCGACCGCCCAGGATACTCCGAAGGATGTGAGTTGAGGTTAAGGCTGTTGTACTCAGCGTTGATTCTCGCGTACTCCTGTGAAGTTAGTTTCGCGTAGTCTGGCAAAGTTGAGGCGTACTCCGGTAGAGGGTCTTTGTCCAGCCAAAGAGGGGCGTCTTGTTTTAATGCCAGTGGGGTTGTTAGGACTCCGCCGTTTGATCTGCTGGGTGTCATCGTTTTCTTTGACAGGAGTTGGCGACGCCGCACTAGGAGCATGGCGCCGAAGAGAAGCACCATGACTGTTACCATGCTTATTAGTAACGCGACGAACCATGTTTCCGTTATGAAGTCACCTGGGTGGATATCTGCGCCGATTGGTTGTCTATGGATGAGAAAATAAATTTGAAACACCAAGATACATTGAATCTTCAATTCATTGATAGCTTATTAATTATAGAGAAGCATAAAAAGGTATTGAGAATAAAAACAACAACAACAACAACACTCACCTATGCTGATGCTGGTCAAGCACCCTCGCAGGATCCAGCCTCAAGGTCGCGGCTACAGAGTAGGGCCCCACCCCAGCTCCAGTGAACGCTGCAACTTTGACCGAATACGTAACTGCTGGCGTAAGCGTCGTAAGTAGTAACCGAGGCGTAGCATCCACTGTAAGATTGGTAACTCTTGGTGGCGAAGCGTCATCACGTAACACTACTCGGTAACCGCGCAGAAAACCGTTCAAAGAACGAAGAGGCGGAGGGCGCCATCGAAGAGACACTGAAGAAGCGTTCAGGAGAGTTGCTTCCATGTGCGAGGGGGGCTCAGTTGGCACTAAACAAAAAACATATTGTTAATGTATGAATTGATGTTAAAAATAAATAACTTACCATCTTCTAATGTCCGTAGCGTCTTGGAGTTGGATGGCCTGCCTTCAACGGTCTTGAAAAACGGTATAACAAAAAACTCGTATCTCGAATACTTGGTCAGATTGTTAACCGTAAATCCTGACGTCCCGCCAGTATGCAAAACCGTCAGCATACTGTACGATCTCGGCAAATCAGGAACATTATCCAACGGAACAGTATAAATATACAACCCTTCAACATACTGCGCGTTTTCAATTTCCCAGTGTAGTTTAACCGCCGTAGATTGAATCGAAATCGCTTCCGTCAATTTGACGACATTTCCGGAGAGAAGATTTGCGCGCGCTTCGCTCAAGACAGTCACTTCCGGACTGCCCCAGTTTTGGCCCGAATCACTGCCCACAAAAATGGGTTCGGATAGTTGGGACGGCGGGGAAATTCCGTGGGCATTTTCCGCGCGGATTAAAAAAGTATACGCTATTCCTTCTGTCAGTAAATGTTGCGTGAATGTGTGTCCTTGGATCCGGCGACCAACTATAGTCCAGCTAGGAGTCACATCGACTTCTCGACCGAAAATTTCTACTTGGTATCCCAACAAACTTGACGAACCAATTTTGTTATTTCTGGACCAGGAAATAGTTACACTATTGTCAGTTTGGTTGACAACATGAGGCCGACTGGGTGGTCCAGGAAGCATAGACAATTCCGGAGCTCTGAAGAAGTTAATATTAGGATTCGTCGGATTTTCTACTCTTAGCGTACCACTCCAAGTAGCTTTACCAATTCTTGACGAAGCAACACAAGTATAAATACCAGCATCACCTTTTTCAAGCCTGGATATTTGCAAAGTACCAGAATCAGATATTTCAAACCGATCCGAAACCAAAACCGGAATGGTATCTTTATACCAGGAAATAACCGGTACTGGGTTACCGCTAGCTTCACAAGTTAACACCGCCATGGACTGCAGCGGTAAGGTTTGGTTACAGGGTCCACGGCTGATGACAGGAGGTGGTCGGTCTTCTTTAGAGGTCACTGTTAGCCTCGTTCTAGCGGAAGCAGATCCAGCAGCGTTGACAGCTGAACACACCACGACTTTGCCCGAGTCCTGGACGGTAGTGTTGACGAGGTGGAGCATTGAGCGGCCATCTTGAGAGGTTGAGGCCCGGAAACGGTCGCTCTCTGAGCCGGAGAAGATTAAGGAACGGTCCGCCTCGATCGACCAGAAGATGAAGGGCGGCGGACTGCCTGTTGCTGTGCAGTGGAAGCGGACTTCTTGACCGGTCTCTACGGTCTGCGCTTGCGGGCGGATGGTCAGCACTGGGATTGCTAAAAAGGAGATACAATTTAATAATAAATAACTTTACCGGAATATAATATATCATGTAATCTAATTTTTAAGTTAGATCAAGACGAAACTATCTGTCAAATTTTTTACAAGAAATTGATAAGGTCAAAATTGGACAAATTTTATAAAAATTGCTTAACATGTTTCTTAAATAATTTTATTTTAAGGTATTAAAGTACATACACCGAATTCAACACTCTTCTCTAAGTTAAAGAAACTTCTCTAAAAATAACAAACAAAGATAAACACATGTTTCCGTCTATAAGTGAATAAAAGGAGATACAAATTGTATCCATGGTAACTAGAGAAGCTTCATTAGCTAAATAAGAGTGTTGAATTCAGCCCAGTGTATTTTGTAGTGTATTATTTAAGTTGAACTCAATTATAACTTTAATTTGATAAAATTTAAAGTAGTTTTTCCATGACGCCGCAACAAATTTAATAAACAAAGCTAGTCTAAATTTCCCAGAAATTGATCATACAAATATGCATATTTATCATCTCTTATTTAACTTTCACCAGTATATAGTTAAAGCCATGTCGACACAAAAATTCCTCGAGAATTCTTTGAAGATTCTTTCACACCTCTTAGTTTAAAAAAAATCTGTCTGTCAAATAGCGGCACCGCTAAATTGAATCTTCAATGAGTCTTTGAAAATAAGAATTTTTAATTGATAGCTTCGAAATAGTGAATTTATTTTTTACAGAATTTAAAGCATGCAAAAATCCTCAAAGAATTCACTTGTGAACAGGGCTTAACAACTATCAACTCAGGAGTACTCATTGTGGTTAGTTAAAAGTATGACCATTATAATCAAACTTACTATCATTTTATTTTAAAGCCTCAGTCACATAAGTATTTAGTTTTAAGGTTTACATTTATGTTTACGTTTAAGAAAGTTTAAATACGAGCTTGCACACGCACTTTCAAGCACTGTGAACGCTTGTATTTAGTTAGATGTGTTAATACTTTTTTAAACGTAATCATAAATGTAAAGCTTAAAACTAAATGCTTATGTGAATGAGATTTAGGATTGTCAAAATAAACTACCATTAAAATTTGGTTGAGTCGTTCAGGATTCAGGTCAACCTAATTATAAGTATAAGTGGCTAATTTAACCAACCAGCGCTCAACGTTTGCACTTATAATTGAAATTGGAATTTTATGGTAGCGCTGGTTTGGTTAATTTAGCACACTTAAGATTGGGTAGGTCTGAATAACAAACAAACCAAAACTGGAATAAAATGAAATATAAAGTCATCAAATTATGCAGAAACTTCGCAACAAATCCACAATAATTAGTTGTGCTAAATTAGCTGTAAACCTCGTTCACCAGCACTATATATCTTTTCGCACGCACTCTGTTATCAACATACACTACACAGAGATAAGGTGAGGGTGAAACTAGGTCGTATGGCAGATATAACTAGTCGCAATGCGGTGGCTTCGCACTGTCTGAAATGTGTTACTTGATGAAACGTCTGTAATCTCGCGCAAATGCTTTCCACCGCTACGAAGCGCTATTTGTACAGGTGAAGAATCACTTTCACGAAGTGGTAACAATGAAGACGTTATGTCCGGAGGAGACTAAGGATTTATTTACTCTACTTGTTTACAGAAGCTCCGCAAATTGTGCACATTTATAAATAGAATACTTTACTTCATTTTCAGATTATTTTGCAATACCTTATTATTATCTACCCAGCTGATTTTATATTTGCAGCAATTTTGATTTTAAATGGTAGACCAGACTATATTTTTTAAATTCGATAACTATTAATTAGTCTACTGCGGTCTACTGTTTTGAAATAGTTCATCGAAATTTTTTACAATGATAGTGGATAGAATTATTTAAATTGTTGTTTTTCTCAAAATAAGAAAATTATTTTCTTGCAAGATTTGAAAATTGTTGATTTGGTTTTTATTTATTTATGACTGAACCGTTGGTTTAAATGAATTTTACCAAAATAACTTTCGTATTTTTATTAAATTTTGAACTGAATTTAATTAAGATTTCCTTCAAAAAAATTTTCCACAAGATTTTAATAATGTTTATTTGGTTTTTATTTATTTGTAACTGGAACTGTTGGTTTAAATAAATTTTACCACGAATGTTTATGAAATTTTAAACCAGATTTTATAAGATTTCCTCAATATTTTAAGATTTTTTTCATAAGATTTAGCAGTTTAGATTTGTAAATTATTTATTTAGTTATAGGTACTCGTATATGAATTATGAATGAACTGTTGATTGAAATGAATGAAACGAATACCTTTCGTATTATTATGAAATTTAAATTAGATTCTATAAATTGTTTATTTAAAAAAAATTAGTGAGCATTACTTCATCAATAAATTTGTATAAAACGAAAACAAATACAGAAAATTATAATTAATTTATCCATTTGATTATTTGAGATTATTCTTTCATTTACACATTAACAGAATTCACAATGGACGTAAGCGTAAGCGTAAATAGACTTTGCTTTATTAAAATGAACATAATAGATACGTAAAGTTAAACTGGATTCAACTTTACGTTTTGTTACGTAAGTACCTACGTCAGTTTTGTTATCAGATAGTTCTAAACTTGTATTGTACTTTAACATTAAAAAAATGTTCTCTTACGTGATTTTTATGTTTACGTTCATTGTGAATTCGGAGTTACATAAACAATTATTCTAAATAGTGCGAAACCCGCCAGAAAACGAATCAAAAATAAACTACTGTATAGTTGATTCCACGTAAGTTTGTGATTGCGCAACATTATATCGTTTACACAGATATAATTTGTGACAAAACCTCTATTATATTTAAAAATATTTACCTCCCTACTTGCAGAAATAGGAATTGTGGGTCCATTATTTGCATTTTAGAAACCTATACATTTACGTTTGTCCTCCAAAATCATTCGTCTATTAATGCGCAATCACAAACTTACGTGGAATCAACTATACTAATAAATACTAGGAACAATCTTTACACTTCCACTTATTACAAAACACAAACCCCACTCACCATACACAGTCAGCCAGCCAGTAGCAACAACCACCCCGACAGCGTTATCCGCCTCGCAAGTGTACTGCCCCTGGTCCTCGACAGTGACTCGCTCCAGCCGCAGTGACCGGTCATCCAGGACGTGCACTCGACCTAGAGGCATGGAGCCTCCAGCAGCTGATACTCGCCTCCACAGCACGTCCGGCGCTGGCTCTCCACCAACCGCACACGCGAACTCGATGCTGGAGCCCACCAAGGTGGTTAGGTTCGAGGGGCCCGTGATGACGAATGGTTTCACTGGAGAAGAAGAAACATTAAGCTGGATTCAGACATACCGAATTATATTTGTGGTTAAATCACTGAAATATAGTAATACTGGAACGTGCACTCCCTATGCTCGCTGTGTACGAAAAGCGAGCCGAGAGAGACAGCTACTCGACTGTGATTCTATCGTTGTCTTACACAAATCAGGACTGTACGACAAAGACGCAATCAGCCGCGAGTCGCTGTCTCTGTCGGCTCGGGCACCAATCAGGACTGTACGACAAAGACGCAATCAGCAGCGAGTCGCTGTCTCTGTCGGCTCGGGCACTAATCAGGACTGTACGACAAAGACGCAATGACCAACGACTCGCTGTCTCTGTCGACTCGGGCTGGCGTCGCGAGTGCACGTTCTAGTATTATTATATTTCAGTGGGTTAAATTTGTAGACCTTGGAGTTGTATTTGGAAGGAATGTTTGTATGCTTATGTGTCATATAATTTATGTTTTTATTGTTGGACGTTTCGGATCTAAAATGTGATCCATCTTCAGAACTACAATAAAAAAATTTACATGTAAGAAGTTCAGTTATTATTTAAGTATAAGTATAAGTGCTAAATTAACCAACCAGCGCTTCCACAAAGTTCCAATTTCAATTATAAATACGAACCTTGAGTGCTGGCTGGTTTATTTAGCAACTTATACTTATAATTGGGTAGGTCTGAATTTAGTTTTAGTGTGGTTTGTTTTATAGTTGTAGAATGGTAGAGGAATCTGTGAAAATAATTATAGTAGATGTCACTGGTCACTTTAAATAAGATGGTCGGTTTGTAGTTTATGTTTCGCACGATGATTCTTTGAAGGTTCTGAATCCTGAAAAAGAAGAAGTTGCAAGATTCTGAATCTTGTAAATAAATTCATGGTTTCGAATCAACCAATAAATAATAAATTCTTCTATTCGAAGACTCACTGAAGATTCAATTTAGCGACACCACAATTTAACAGGTAATTCTCACTAGAAAGAAGAAGACTTCTTCAGAATCTTGGTAGAATCGTGCGAACAGGGATTTAGAAATTATTTTTTATTTACGATTATAAAGTAGGTACCTAGGTAATATATTATTTTTGTTAGACGACCACTGCAGAAAATAATAGGTATCGCAGCAGCAGCCCACTTAAGAAAGTTAAAATATCATGAACTAGCATGATATGACTACCATGCTAGCATGATACCAAATCAACAAATCAACATAGCCAGACATCATCGATGTTTAAATGCAGTGGTAGCAAACGTGACGCAGAATTTGATTCACTTGAGAACCAAAATTGGTGAGAAACCACAATTGAAAATCATTATAACTATCGGGAACTGAACAGGACCAGTGTAGCTCAGTTGGGAGAGCATTACTCCGGCATAGTAAAGGTCCCGGGTTGCATTCCCGGTGGTGGTCATGATTTTCAAAAATTTTAATTTGTCATTATTCATCACTATTGTCATTATGGCCAGGCAGCTTTGAATCGATATTATTGGTATCGTGAAGAAGAATTCGTATCCAAAAAATGTAATTGTAAGGAAGTAGACGGAATTTGGATAATAATAAACAATCGTTTCTATTTAACTTATCTGTATGCGAACGTATGCTAACTGAGTTAGTCTCCATTGCTCCAAGATGATTCTTCTAAATAATTCTGCTAATTATTATTACAATTTAAACATTGTTTCGTTGCATAAGTAAATCTCACTCACAAGCACTGATGAAGGTTAAAAATACAACCGAAACGTTTGCATACAGATGAGTTAAATAGAAACGATTGTTTATTATTATTCAAATTTCGTCTACTTCTTTACCATTATTGGTATCGTCATGGTTACAAATAAAACATAAATTGGTTGAACTGAATACCATTATTTCAGTCATAGATAAAATTATGTATGTATTACAAGCGTCAAGTGTCCTCGTTTCTCTTGCACTATTGCAGCGAGTAACAAAGAGACACTTTACGCTCTTAATACACAAATAATCAAAAAAGACTATAAATAATATCGCCTTTACCACAACCAAAACAATAATGTACGTTTAACAATAAATACAGTCTATCTTTAGTCCTCTTGAATATCCCCTGCGATTAAAAAACCCGTCACGTATCTCCGGCAAACACGACTCCTCGGGAATATTTACCCGGAAACCGAATCACGGTGGTGGTTCACTTCCGGGGTCCTCGGTCAACATTGGCAGACCCAAGTGGGACGACCATGGACTCTATCAACAGCTGAGGCCAATACAAACGCTTAGGATAAATACGTTGATAGTGGGATCAGTTGCTGACGAAACCGCTGGCGTCTTATTTGATTCTGCTGGTAATTGATATAGGCATACGTAATTGCTGAATGTGGTTAGACGCACGTGATTGGACTACGGATTATGATTATGGGGTCTGTGGTAGCTGAGAGGTAGTGCTTGATCGCAATGTTTAGGAAGATGTATTTGGATTAAAGTTACTACTATAAAATTGGAGATCACAAGATTTTTTTCCAAATTCGCAATTTTAGTTTCCAAGTTTTTTAATCAAACAGTTTGTTTTCAAATGGAATTAAATTGTACTATTGTTGTCATTGCACAGTAAATTAAAATTTTATTTTATTCCATTCATAGTTAATGAGATATCCATCAACAATCCAGTGCTTTTGGCGAAAACTGCCTTTCAATTTATGAATTTAAAAAAATATTTAATTTATTTTCAAACGTCAATAATTGACAACTTATGTTACTTTACTGAAAAGGTATAAGTATTACTTTATCTGATTAGAGAATAGGCATATAAAGTTGCTACTTTATGTGCCTTATCATAATATAAAAGAAAAAAATTGAACAATGCAACACAAAACATTAATTATACAGGATGTAACAGCGAAACCAACCAATGCCTATATTTTCTTTATTATTATAGTTACAAAAAAATGTTAAATAGCAAAGTTATAGGAGACCAAGGGGGACATCTGATTAAAGAATAAAATAATTTTTTAAACCAGTGGTTCTCAAGTTAAAACACAAAGCTACAACTTTTGCTATTTAACATTTTTTTGTAACTATAATAATAAAGAAAATATAGGCGTTGGGTGGTTTCGCTGTTACACCCTGTATTATTTAATAATATTTACAGAAAATTTGCAATTGTCGTTCTTGCCGCTTCAATAATTTCAGGAGGAGTACATTTAAATTCTGAGTTGATTGTACAGATTTTTGTTGAAAATGAAATTATTGGAGAGATTTGCACGCACGTTGTTTTTAGTTTTCATCGCAATCTTAACAATAATATTTCCATGAATCACGATTCTACGAAATTTTTTTTTTAAATTCCTCTTAAATTATTCTTTTCAAATTTGTTTAGACTGTTTGAAAATAAAATCGTATATTATGTTATTCGAAGCAAATATGAAGCTTTTTGTGCTTAGTCGAAGCACATAAAGCTTCATTTTTGATCCTAATAACATAATATATTAAGTATTTGTTCCATTATCAGTAAGCTGAGTACTATGTCATTAAAATATATATCTACACGAAATTGTGAATCAACTCAACTACTTAAAAATACAAAACAATGTGTCTGCATTATTTGTAACAATACCTACAATATTTTCAATAAGAATAAACAAATAAATAGACTAAATTTAATTAAATCAGGTAGGTATGTATTGAGAATACAAATTTTTTTAGATGCACATTCAAAATTAATATTACTCTATACCCTCTGAAATTTCGTATTGCATATTTACATTAGTGTTAGTTAATCGCAAAATAGATCGAATATCGAAGTTCGAAGCTGCCATCCATTTCATTAACTCAATACCAATAGTAATTAACGAAATTAAATTACATTGCAGTGGAATAATTAACCAAAGAGGCCAAAATACGCAGAGAAATACCACAATAACCCTTGCTCTTTCAAGCCACGTGTTTGTTTGTGCGACGAGAACAACATTAGTAAAATAGCAACGAGCGCTAAATCTCATTTACGAATTGCTGCGAAAGAGCAGATCCACAGGCTACTTCATAAATTAAATTCATAAAGGCTAATGTATGAAATAAAACAATTTCAAACCCGTGCCCGGAAAATTTCAACATTCGTCCAATTTCTAATTCAGATTATTCAACGAGGTTATGTAAATATTTTAAAAGCTTTTGTTTTATTTGTTCTTCAGATTTTCGCTGTTGATCTATCACTTGAATTTTTATTGAACAAACGAAATCCCAACTTTGCCTTAAATTTTATTTGCACGGATTTATCTCAGACTTTTCTTTGGCTTTTGGTTGGAAAATTACATGAGCTAAATACGTAATGGTCATGGAATATTATTTAACAAAACTTTAAGAGCGTAATGTAGGAACGTTGAGCGCAGCAAAAACATGCTTTAGAATGGGGAATGAAATTGAGACTAATTTTGGTCGGATGGATTTAATTTTTTTTTAAATTGAAAGATAAAGATGAGCTCCACGTCTATTAAGTGTTGAAATATTAGTTTTATTTTTTGTTTCAACTTTACAATGCCATAAACTTTTCATAACTTGGCTAACTTCACATAACTGTTACTCAGTAAATCTACAAAAATTGCAAATTTCAACCCTAGACGGATCTAGATTGAACTTCTATCTTTCAAATATTATCATACTTAGTACTAATTTTGATCCCTCTACGAGAGCGTGTTCCCTATTGCTGCCTTTGTTCGACACACTAAATCTGTACGAATCTATCCTTTTCTCACAGACAGCTACATTCGGGCCTTAAAGCTGGATTTATAATTGCGCACAGCGCACAGAACATAATTTAGCACAGCATAGCGCACAGCATTTTCGTGGGGGTTTTATAAATCGAACAGAAACAAAGATTAAGCGATTTTTATTCACTGCGGTATGCTTGATGTAAGCTTGGGTATTACTGGGTATGTCACCAACTACATTTTATTCGTGATACCATGACGTCACGGTATGTTGGGTATGAGCCGCCATGCTGACCGCAACTTACGCAGCTCTGTAGCTGTGTAAGCTGCGGTATTTTATGTGAATAATAAAGATTTAAAAATTCAAGCAAAACATATGAATCAGATAAATAAGTCAAATAATAAATCAATAAACAAACAATAAGCTGTACAGTCGCCCTCTGAAAACAAACACAAATTGAGATTAAGGTAGAAATGGCATTATGAAGACCGGAGCATACCGGACAAATTTTATTCGCCCACTTACCGTTACGTCATAACTGTGACGTTTAACATACCACAACTAAATCGGACCTTACCGACCGCAAGTAACCGACCGGTGAATAAAAATCGCCTATTGTTGACGGGTTATGACAGCTGTTTTGACATTTCATATGCTATGTTGTGCTAAATTATTTTCTATGCGGTATCCACCTTTACAGTGATACTATCATTTTTCAATAGGTCTCCTGGAGACCTATTCTGTGAAGTTATCACTTATCAATTATGATACGTTGATGACGTCAGCCGGTGGTAGTTTAAATGTGATAGTTTAGTTTCTTTTGAATGGTTACGTTTACGCAGTAAATACTTAGGTTTTAGGTTGACAATACCTTCAAAATATGAAACATTCGGCTTATTTGTTTGGCTTTTGTTTGTGCGTATATCGCGTTTTTTAATTTCTTTGTTTTGATCAATTTGCCTTTTTGTTAATAGTGTTTTTTTTTGTTTTGTTTAGTTTCACTTATTTACTTGTTTTTTTTACCTTGATAGTTATGTTTGTTTGTTTCTTGTTACTCTAGTCATCTGGGTTAGTGTATTGTTATAATTTGTAGTTTAATTGTTACAAAATAATACGAAACGTCAAACTACCACCGTTGATAAGTCTCTAACACCAGCTACTGAGGTGGTGGTAACTCTTACACTTGACATGACATCATACCTAGATTCGTACTCCATTTTCACAGATGGCAGCACAACTATCACCAAAATATCAATTCATGAGTGATAACTTCACATAATAGTAGAAAGAATAAATCATGAACCTCCACTCACCATGCACCTTCAACGTAGCAACAGCGCTCTCCCTCACCCCGGCTACATTCTTCACCACGCACTGGTACCTGCCGTCATCGCTCTGCCTGACGTCGGTGATGGCCAGGTTGCCGCCGTCGACGAGCCGCAGGCGACGCGCCTGCTCCAGGTCCAGCAGCGCGCCGTTCTTCTTCCACGACACGGTGGGCTCGGGGCTGCCGCGCGGGGGGCCGCACTCCAGGATCGCCGTCTCCCCAGCGGCGATGCGGGTGTTCTGGGGTTCCAAGCGGAACTCGTCTTTCAGGACTGGAACAAGAGATTGTGTTATTGTTTATACCTATATTTACTCACAAATTACTAAGTAGAGAACAAAATAACAAATAGGTATAAAGGTTCATTTACAGCTGTGAACATTAAATATAAATAAAATTATAGATGAGTCTTATGACTGATGTTCACTGTTTTTGGGGTTGCCACGATTTTTTGTTTTTTTTTATATGTTAATCTATACATGAAAATATTGGACCCGTATTTTTCTTTTTGCCAAAAAGTTGCTAATAAGCCAGAAAAAATTCATAAAGTTTTTTAGTGGTTACGTTGAGTGTCAAAATCAAACTACTGTTTTCTTGTTTGGAACCAGGGAGTGACATCACACTAAACGTGTCTATATGATGCTATGTGTGACGATTTGACGTCACCGACCCTGAGATCATATCATAGGACCGAATACTATACGTTGATCTTAACTTATTTCAACACAGGCCCGTCGTCCATTCCGTAGTCAAAACGACAAAAATCTGATGTGGCCAGCACAAGACCTCCCGCCATACTCTACTCTTTTTACTACTATACAAATATTTTTGTATATTTTTTTAAGTACACCACTGGATTCCTCGTACTAAAATACATATAAATACATATTTTCTTTAAAAAATTCAATTTTAAATGCACGTTGAAAAATTTTAAAATGTCGAATATTTTCGAAATTTTTGATTTGCTCAAAATTTGGTTATACCCTATTTTGGACCCGAGGAATCCAATGGTACCACTAAAAAAAAAAAAACGGCTAATACTATTCGAGATAATTTTTGTAGGTGAAAGACGGGAGTAATTATAGCCGTAATTTTTTCACCATTGGATTCCTCGCATCGAATTACATATAAATCCAAATTTTTGCGAAAAAATTCCAACGAGTACAATTTTTATGAAGGGTTTTCTAAAATGGCCGAAAAAGTGGGTCTACCCCTTGATGAAATTTTTGCCAAAATAACTTTTTCTCTCAGAATTGGCTTAAAATTTGGTTATATACTAATTCGACCCCCAGGATTTCAAATTTGCAGTCGAAAATTTTTTTCGACCAATAATTTTCGACATAATTTTTTTAAGTCGAAAAGTGGTCGAAATGGAAAATTTTTTTTTCACCATTGGATTCCTAGGGTCTAATTATGTAGGAATCCAAATTTTCACGAAAAAATTCTTAAGGGTACAATTTTTATTGAGGTATTTCAAATAACTTACTTATTTTTTAGCATAATATTGGGAATTGGCTTAAAATGTGGTTATATACTAATTTGACCACGAGGATTTCAAATATTTAGCCGAAAAAAATTTTCGACTCATAGTTTTCGATATAATATGCAGAAAATTAATATCCAAGTATTATTTTAAAAGATGTAGACTTGAAAACCCCTCCATTGGTCAAGTTGATCTAGTGTTACGTCATTATAAAGAAATGTACAATAAGTACAATTTATTTACATAAATAATCAATTACAGTACAATATACAAAATATAACACATTCACATAAACAAACTTTGCATAAATTCCCCGTAATCTGCAGCAAAATAAAAAACTCAGCTGGTAAGTTCCTGTTTGATTAAAGTTCAATTACAACTAGAATGACTATTAATTCCTCGAAATCACTTTGCAAAACTAACTCAAACATCCGTGTACTGCACTAATCTGCGATTTGTAATTACCCCTCCGGGCTGAATATTGCACACTGACATCGTTCATTCAATTAGAAAACATCGAGTACAAGTGCGTAGCGTGGAATATGTGAGGTTAGGTGCGAAGCATGGCCCCTGCTTCGAAATCTCGCTTAGGAAATGAGAATTACTGATTGATATATCAGCCAATCTCGACTCTTCCGCCCTCAATCCGCCCCTGCTCAATTTCCTGGGGCAGAGACCCCTTTACTAGCACGTGTACAATTTTAAATTGACTTTAAATGTGTGTTTATTGCTTGTTTTCGGCCGGCACGTTCCTAGGGACATCAATTTTTATTTGGTTGGTAATAGACGATTACTTTTTTAGTTCCTATTGAACGTGCACGGTGGATGTGTCCCCTGTATTAAGATTAATTTTAACTCGAGGTAATTTTATCCCGATAGTGTGAATTTTATGTTTTTATTGGGGTATTTTTGTAGCGTATTACGGTTTTGTTGTTTTATTCGATTTTGGAGTATTTTTAATTGCAATATTTGTTTTATTGAAATGTGTGGCTTAATGGATGTGTTTTGTTTTTATTGCCTGAATTTTGTTTATTTAATGACATAATTTAATTTTATGGCTTGAATTTATTTTTTATTCATGTTTAAAATGCTACTAAAACGCACGTATTATTGGCCTGCTTGAATAAAATTTATGTTTCACAAAAACAATATTTACTTTAATAAAGCTTTTTATTTTAGAAATTGTTTATTTACCCTTAATCGCACTAATTAGAATAATTCAATAAAATTAAAAAAATAAACACCTTAAGCCCTGTTCGCACGACGATTCTTTGAAGATTCTACTAAGATTCTGAATCCTGGAAAAGATTCAGAAAAATAAATTGATGGTTTTGAAGCAATCAATCAATAAATTCTTCTTTTCCAAGACTCATTGAAGACTCAATTTAGCGGTACCGCAATTTAACAGGTAATTCTCACTAGAAAGAAGAAAACTTTTTCTTTCCCAGGATTCTTCAAAGAATTTCGTGCGAACAGGGCTTTACGCTTATTTGCAAATTTTACACAAGGCTTCTTTGAGAATTCTTTCATGATACTGAATCCTGGTAAAAAAAATCCATTCTTTTGAAACTATCTATAAATTAAAAATTCTTTTCCAAGACTCATTGAAGATTTAATTTAACGGCGCCGCTATTTGACTTTGATTTGAATGAATTGATTACAATAACCATGGTTATATAATTTTTTTTACTAGTAGCTTGAGGAACTGCGTAATTAATAAGCGGGTAGTGAAAATTACAAGTTGTAAAAATAATTCAAAAATAGAGTTACGATTTTCTTACCGAATCTGCACTCCTGCATTAATTCATGTCCAGGAAATTTTGTATCGTGCCTTCCAACAACATAATCAGCTCTCGTGTACCACTCGAGCATTCAGAAGCATGATATAATACTTAAAAAATTCATGTGCGAACAGAGCATTATAATTTTTGGAAGTGTTTTCTGTACTAGACAAAAATGGTAGTAATATTGTTCCTAAGATTGAAAGATCGGACTCACCAACTATAGAAATTAAATCATTTGAGCTACATTTAGAACATTCTTTAGATAATTTTAAAGATGTTGAAAATCATTACAAAAAGATTCTAAACAATAATAAGGATTATTTAAAGTCTTTAGTGTCTACTACATTTTGCAATCAACATAAAATCCGCCTGCATTTCTGCCCCTAAAAATCAATACCACCTGTCCACAAATCATTCAAAAATATTCCATCCACTCCATAAACATGCATCCTCACAGAAAGAGTCACACGCACAAACGAATATAACTTCAGTCACAATGGTTCCCCGTCTCCCGCCAGGGCGCTCAGCATCCGTAATGAAGCTGGTTGAAGCCGCGTGAAGCTAGCGACATGCGTGCAACTCCTGTGAACGCGTGTGAAAACGCCGCGACAATCTATCGCTTTGTGCGGGCGAGAATCGCGGATTGTGAGCGTGATCATGGGATTGTAGGATTCGCGAGGATTCGGAGGTGCGGATGTTCACAGCAACGAGACCATTTCACGATTCAGGGTGACAGTGAAAGCAGAATGAGGTTATGTCAGTTTGCGTCGATGATGAGATAAGTTTGGCGGGAAAGAAAATATAATACACGCTAAATTGCAGCTTACCACGAAGTGGACACTCTGTATCTTAACAATAGTGCAGTTTTGTGGCATTTTTGTTTACTCCTGTTATATAATTTTTATCCCGAAGTACAGAGACACCTGTATATTATAGGTACTTCATGGTCTGTACCACGGTTAAAAAATAATTAGGTTTTCCAACATGATATTTTCTAGCGGTCAAAATGGGTAATAAAAATAAGATAATGTTCATAAAATCTATAACCAATGTTAATTTGATGTATTTGTTATTTTCTTAGCCAAGTGTTATTAATAAATTAATTATTATTATTATTATTAATTATTATTATTGTAATAGTTCTAGGTGTCTCTGGATGTATCAGATCATACCGGTAAAACTAAGGTTGACGTGCCTATGTGAGAAATACCAAGAAATTTGGAATGAAGTAACCTAACCTACCACATTCCAAATTTCTTGGCATTTCATGCATAGGCACGTCAACTTTAGTTTAACCGATCAGACCATATAGACACTGATTTAAATGTAAAAATACACTTACAAATAGCATCTAAAATTGTAATTTAGATATATCTAAGCGGCTATGTTCCATAATTTACCTTTAGATCGAAAATATTATGACAAAAAGTGTTTTAAAATTCTCCATTTTCTACGAGGGAGATCGTCGTTATAAATAAATAATTTCACATTATTATGAACACAGTCTCGTAGTGCATTAATTTTTACTAGGTGCCCCTAAAATTAAAATAACGCACGTTCAATAAATGAGGTTATGTTTAAGGTTGACACATGTTTCAACATAACAATTAAAATAAATTGTTTGCCTAGATGTTTTGTAAATTGAACAACTTCTTATAATAATCCATAGTTAAGTAGCTTTCAAGTTAATATTTTGTTTAGGTTTCTAGTTTCCTGATAAAAAAATTTATCGTGAACGTTGAGTTCGCCGAGGTCAATAAATCTGTAATAGCATATTTACAGCAGTGTAGACTTCAGAATAGTTTGTATGATTTACAGACTTGGCATTTGAGCTGTACTATTGGCCAGTCCTCCAGTGGTTCAAATAAAATTTTAAAATAAATATCTGCAGTTGTTGCCAACTTAAAAAATAACCTAATAAAACTGAACAACTGCAGTATCACAACTAGTAATAACACTAACACATTACAAGAGCAGCAAAAAAGCGAAATAAATAGAGTTCGCAGACTATTTTTCACCACGAATGAGATTTTAATAACGCGTTGTCCCTAACCTAACTTTAACGCGGCAATGCTAACGACTCGCTTGCAATTGTTTCCGTTTCCTTTGAATACGAACCGAACCGGTATTTTCACACTAATTGCGTTTGTAAATGAAAGAAAATGGCCAGCGTTTGTCCAGCTTTTGTTTGTAACGTGCGTGTCATACAATTGCTGAAAAATTGCGCACAATATATCAGCCGGAAAATTGCTTGTTCGAGGAAGTTTCCAAGATCTTGCGATAAGGATAATTTGAGCATGAAGGCATTTGCACCTTTGACAGTTAAAAGTTTGAATAACTGCGTTTTCTCTGTATTCAAATTATCGATGGTGGCACTAGTGTGCTTGCAAATTTGTCAAGCCCTGTTGAGGATTCTTTCAAGAAAGCTATCAATAAAATAGAAATTCTTCTTTTCCAAGACTCATTGAAGATTCAATTTAGCAGTGCCGTTATTTCACAGGCAATTTGTAAACTTCAAAACAGTGAATTTCATTTCTTCTTCTTTATCGATAATGGCGCTAGTGTGCTTCCAAATTTGTCAAGCCCTGTTCACTCATGGATTCTTTGAGGATTCTTTCAAGAAAGCTATCAATGAATTAGAAATTCTTCTTTTCCAAGACTCATTGAAGATTCAATTTAGCAATGCCGTTATTTGACAAGCAATTTGTAAACTTGAAAACAATGAATTTCATTTCTTCTTCTTTACCGATGATGGCGCTAGTGTGCTTGCAAATTTGTCAAGCCCTGTTCACTCATCGATTCTTTGAGGATTCTTTCAAGAAAGCTATCAATGAATTAAAAATTCTTCTTGTCTCTAAGACTCATTGAAGATTCAATTTAGCAATGCCGTTATTTGACAAGCAATTTGTAAACTTGAAAACAGTGAATTTCATTTTATTCTTCTTTATCGATGATGGCGCTAGTGTGCTTGCAAATTTGTGAAGCCCTGTTCACTCATTGATTCTTTGGGGATTCTTTCAAGAAAGCTATCAATATAAATTAGAAATTCTTCATTTCCAAGACTCATTGAAGATTCAATTTAGCAGTGCTGTTATTTGACAGGCAATTTGTAAACTTCAAGACAGTGAATTTAATTTCTTCTTCTTTGGCGCTAGTGTACTTGCAAATTTGTTAAGCTCTGTTTACTCATGGATTCTTTGAGGATTCTTACAAGAAAGCTATCAATGAATTAAAAATTCTTCTTTTCCAAGACTCATTGAATTTAGCAGTGCCGTTATTTGACAGGCAATTTCTAAACTTCCAAACAGTGAATTTAATTTCTTCCATAATTGGGAGGTATGAAAGAATTATCAAAGAATTCGTGTGCGAACAGAGCTAGATAAGCCGTGCTTAATTTAAAATCTATATTTTGAGTAGTAGTCTGTCAAACATTTAAGTGTGTATTAATAAAATTATTTCAAAACCTTTTCCGGAAAACTACACACCCCATATCAATATTTCTCCTTGCTGGCGAGCAAATATATCATCTGTTGTTTGCAGTACATCGTCCGCCACTAAAATACAATAAAAATAAAAGCACTAGAAGAAGTAGGCCTCTCTCCTTGGAGGGAAGAATTTTTGACAACACTTTAGTGTTGTGTGAGGCGGTGTATCAATAGCAAGATGCGGGTCGCCGGTGATCTGTAAAAGCGAAAGTTGTCGGCTAGGCCACCAGGGGCGCCTCGAGCATTAGAACTTAGTTTTTGTTTGTTCCGCTACAGCGCTGCCTGTCAAAACAAACATTTATCACACCGGTGGACGGCGGAGTGTCATCTTCTATTCTGTACTCTGTGGTTGTTTTCATAAATGAAAAACGACTGAATGTAGAACAACAACAAATGTATTATATTAAGATAATAAACTATTACTTTTAAGGCAAAATATGACACATAATCTGTTACTTATTTTATTATTTTTATTTCTATGTTCGGTTCACACAAGGATTCTTTCATGCTTCTGAATCCTGGAAGAAAAGAAATTCACCGATTTCAAATTCATTATTAGTCAGGCAATTCTGACCAGGATTATTTCTCTCAAAATTTACATAGAAGCTTGAAAGAATCCTTGTGTGAACAATGCATATCACAGCTCCGTGTGAACTGAACATAAAAATGTCTATAGTTAAACTTTACATAATACAGAATAAGTTAGGTACATCTATTATGAACCAGCCTATGTGAAGCCGATTTTACACGACATAATTATTCATCAATAAATTGACCTTCAATTTCTTCATCAGTAAATTGCGAAGTAGAAAATATTTTTGTTCGTGTTACACTCATCAAGTTTATCTCAATACATTTTCAAAATTTTAATAGTACCAACCGTACAAACCTACCGATATCAGCTCTGTCACTTTACTGTTACTGTCAACAGTGCCAACAATTTTTTTTTATAAACTAAACTCTTCTAAACGAAATGAGACTGGATGAAATGCGGGATATGTCATGGTCATGGAATTGTAACATTTAGTAAAATGTAAATTAAAATGGTTGTCAACGACAAAACTAAGAAAAAATCCCTAGAATTCCCAAAAATATTGTAGAAAAATAGAAAACGTTCTATTCTGTCAATAAATTCATGAATTTATTGGAGAAGAAATAAATTGTAAACAAAACTTGGTCAATTTATTGATTAATAAATTGAATCGTTAAAAACAGGCATAATGCCAACCGCGCACTAGCGATTTTGTTGCGGCAACTTAAAAATCACCAAAATGAAACACATTGAATTAAATGAGGTAGCGCGCACAGGCAACTATTTAATCAGAGCAACCAAAAAATTAATAATTAGTGCAGAAAGACATGCTACTTCAGTAACATCCATCTTGTACAAGACAAGTTGACAACTTACAAGTGCAAGTACAAGACCATGGCTACTATCTAGTCAATAGTGCGCGGAGCTCAAATTTAGTAGCAATTTTTTAGTGGAACAACTATTAAATTGGTCAACTTTAAAATCGCTAGTGCTCGGTAGGCCTAAGAGTTGAAAAATGTTAATTTTAAATTTATTTTATATCTACATGTTTTGTTGGAATTTATTAATTAAATTATTCAATATAACATCAATATCAAAATGGAATAGTGCAGACATGTAGTTAAATTTTGATCAGGTGTACGCAAATTTTATTAAAGTATATTACTAAAAAGTACTAAAATTAATTGTTGCCATACCTGCATCAAATTAATCATAACATAATTTATTGTAAACGTTATTATGATAAAATTGCTTTCATTATCTAGCTTCAGTGCAATCAAATTAAAATAATTTTTAACATAATTAGTAGTCGCCCTATTTGACTAATTGCTGTAAAATTCAACTACGAGCATGTGGTGAATGCAAATTTTCCGGCAGCATGCTTTAGTAGAAATGATATTAATTTCATATTGGAAATCAAATTTATAATAATGATATGGCTTCGGCTTGGAATAATATGTTCGGGGATGGATAAAAGCTTTTTAATTAATGTGCGCCGCCATATTAGCAATGCAGAGAAGAGTACACTCCATTGTGGGTTTTTGTTGCGTTGTTGGGTGAAGTTATGAATCAACGAAATGGATGGAAATATTAAAATTTGCGCTCAACGCTTGTGTTATTTACTTTGTTGTGGCTGCAATCTGTAATCTCGTTGCCAGACTGAAGAGTGTTGTGTTTTAATTAATAATTTACCCATTAGTTAATTTGAACTTTCCATATTAATCCTTGCGAACAGCCATAGTTTATTTTACTAATGAATTGTTTATTGTTCAACGAGAAAGGTACTTTAACTACGACTAGTATTTTATTTATTTATTTAAACTTGATTTTATTTATTTTAATTGCCTCCTGACAAGAATACAGAATGTTCCACAACTTAGGACAAAAAATTAAAGGGTATATACTGTACGAGGTGCTGATCATGAAACAAAAAGAATTTTTTTTAAATTCGCAAAAAATTGCATCGTATTTCAAGCAAACACTTTTTTGTTGGTCGGTAGTTATTTTTAATATTTTTTTCAAATCTTCTACAATGAAAAAATAATTGTTTATATATATTTAATACTAATAAATGTCAAATTATCAAATATACCATCAAAACAGTGATACTTAAAATGTACACACGTCAAGTAAACTATTCTTAACTTTGCGAATTTAAAAAAAATTATTTTTGTTTTATGATCAGCACGTCGTAATACAGTATATATAAACTTTAACCATATATAGGAATAGACAAACAACGCAAGCCTTTGTTGTGAAGCAAAGAACTAGCGTAGCGGTGTGAAGAGGAGTATGACCAGCAGACACCTTGAAGTGTTGCGTTTGCCTATTTTCATTCTCTGTTCCATGATAACAAACCAGAATTCAGCAATGTGCAACACTCTAACGTGTCCTCACCTCCTTTCCCCGCCTATAGCTGCTGCTCTCCGCTACCGTACTTCTTGCCTTCACAACATTGTATACTACAGCATTGAGTGTTATCTGTCTATACCTATATATGGTCGAAGGTAGTACCTCACTAAAAGTTTAATTGATTAAAAAACCAGAGTAGCGTAATGTTATATTTTATATTATGAATGTTTTATTTAATAGTCTAGTCATTAATAAAATAAAGGATTTATCTGTGAAATAAATAAGATTGGATGATGTAATTTAAAGAATTTTTACCAATAGTATTGCACCATTGTACTTAGTATTAATAGTGATTAAAAAAATCTATCTAAAGTCTATTTCTTTTTAATAAAAGTTAGTTTCAGTGTTCACAAACTACTCTAAAAAGTTCTCTTCCTTTTGCGCAGTTTGTAAAAATATGAACACATATTTTAACAAAATTACAAAATAATATCTGCATTTGCGGGCAAACAAAAGAAAAGAGGTCGTGCACCATCATCAAGTCTCACTTGAAACAACGAAATTATCATGTGTCTTTTGTTTTGCACCTCAGCGAGCTCTAGAACCCCTAGAACCTTGGAGTAGGAACCCTTGGAACCTTGTGCGGCGAAGGTAAAGGTGTACAGTACACTCCTACTCCTCACGCACAATGCGACTCGAGTTTTATTCGTGAATTAAGTTCTTGTAAAGAATTTCCAAGTGCATAATTTACAAGAACTGCTCTGGAGTTCATCCAAGTACTTGTTCTCTTTTCCATATTTCCATGATATATTGTGGCCCACTATATTACTTTGTTCACAGAAAGAAAATTAAAATTTCTCATTGCGTGGTTATTTATTGCCTGCGAAATTTGATTGTTTAATTAAGTTTGGAATTGATGGCGGCGGTAGATTATGCTATGAATTGTTTAGTAGACATGCCGTCTTTTTATGTTTATGTTTATATACTTCACAAGTTCTCAGATCATAAAATTGACAAATAATCTGTTCATGTCTACCTACTTGACAAAACAAAGAATGTAAACATTCCGGCTTGTTACTTCTTGCTATATTTGCCCATTAACATCCTATTAATAATCCTAGCGATTGCTAATGTCCGCCCTTAGTAACATTATCTATGTAACATCCCAATGTTAGTAATTTGGTAATAATATCGCATTTATGCATTGTATTGGGTTTAATTTTTGATCGTACTCAGGATGTGGCTTGGATTTACTTAAAGTATAAGAATAAGATATTTTTAAAAATTCTATGGACGATTAATTCAACTTCGTGCATACATTTTTATGGCATATAGTACTGACTGATTATGGAACAAAAAGAATTTTCTTAAAATTCCTAAATTTAAGAGAGGCGTTCGGAAAATACCGAACTCCGAAGGTAAGTCGTCAAAGTGAGGCGGGTTCAGGTGACGTCAAGCCTTTCTTTTTGCAGTCAATCGAACAAAAAATGTAGCTAAAGAAAATTAAGCCAACTAGATAATCTACAATTTCAACAGCGAAAACATAGCATCGTTGTCCCATCATATTTTATTTAATTTATAATACAGACGAATGAAGAAAAACAAACTTCTTGTTCAATGTATGTCCCTCTGTTTTCAGAAATTTAAAATCGTTTTTTGTTCACCAGAAAAAAAATCTTAAATATCGAGAAAAATGGCTGATTTCAAAGTCATTTTTTTCCAAAATCATAAGTTAAAGAAGAAAAATGAAAACAGAGAGACCTTCTATCATCTTTTGGTGACATGTTCAAATGTTGTAAATAAAGGAAAAATCTCTAAATACCAAATGATCATGGGACGCGCACGCTTCTGTTTAAAAAAAAATTAACTACCAGACGGACCCCTTAAGGGCAGTTTTTGCAAGGAATACATTATTTGAATTGTATTAGTGTATTAAGTGTATTAGGTCTCATAGAGGTGGAGCTTATATTAGTTTAGGAGTATCTGTTGTATTTTCGGGTAAAAATTTCGTAAAATATGACTTTCGTAATTCTATCAAAATTATGGTAAATATTGAGATAATTGTACAAACTTTGTAATAATTTGGTAGAAAATTCATCACACTATGCTTCTCTAATGCCAGTTTTCCAAAAATTTGTGTCAAATCTGTGTTATATCCGTAATAAAAATGACATTTTTTAATGGACTTAATAAAAAAATGCTGAAAAAAAAGAAAAATCTGCCATTAAGCAAGCATATTTATCTATCGATTGATATATTAGTTTTCATAAAAACCTTTTATTTAGAGCTGATTTTAATAGGAATAGTAACAAGCAATTTTCGGTGTTAAGAGTACTAGCAGTCACCGCCTTAACGAATGTACTTAAGTTATGATACAGCCTGTATGTAGTGAGCTATTTCGCTTTTTAAATTGTTGACATTAACCATCCTCTCGTGTGTTTGTATAAAGAATGCAAACCCATTCCCTCAAATGTCTGCCATTGGAAATAACCTCCCATATAATCCACTTTCCAAATTTGCCGTGTTAAATTACCATCATGAGCGGAATTATTTCTTTTCCTTTCCGTCATTGCGTTGCGCCGTGTATCCCCCAGCACATATGTGCTCTTCTTCCTCTTCTTACGAGGAAATGAAGGAATGGAGTGTGAAATGAAAAAAGGGGCGAATAAATAAGAAAGACTGCCTTACGCCCACGACAATGCACGCTGCTCATGAGAAGAACAGAACATTCAAATGACGGAGGAGGAAGGAGGAAGGTTCTTTTTTACTACGAGTTCATTTAAATTCAGGTTAAGACTACGCACAATGTGGTGCTATTTGAATTTTGATCCCCGGGCAATTATTTTACCGAATAAATATTTGTCTTGTAAAGGGAGAACGACAGTTCGATTGATTTGTATGGTGCATTTATATTGCATACAACAAATTTAATTTGACATTTGCGAGTTCTATTATAAATCCTTTAAAAATCGCATTAGGTTGAATGATTGTGCAGTTTATTGTTTATCTGTCAAAATTCAATACGGGATGTATAAAAACTTCGAGTACAGATGTTATGGCCCATCTCTTGCTATCAAATGCAAAGCAAAAAGAATGTTACAATAAATCATTTTGTGACTTTTGGTGTTGAAATCGATAACCTCATACTTTACAATGATGTACTTATAGGTTGTGCTTACATGGTTAAAAAGTGAAATTTACAAAAAACCTTGCTGTATTTTGTTAAATAATTTCTAAAAATTACTAAAAATGCGAGTTTTACATAAATTAGTCAATGGGTTAACTGTTTAAAAAATTCTCTCTATCCCGTCTTTCGACTAATGTATATTATCGATTTCAAAAGAAATTTTTTATTTTTGTTAAAAATTAGCTCCAAGTTTTGCTAATTGATGTCACAACAATTAATAATTTGCATTTATTGATTCACTAATAAGTCATGATTCTTCATGTTAAATTTCAATTTGAAATTTTTTATAATACAGCCAGAATCGTTCAAATTGTTAATCTTCTGGATTTACAAGTGTAGCGCCTTAAGGGTAGCAATATTCTGATTCAAAAAATCGAAAAATTAAGGATACCTATAGTTTTCTTACACGGTTAATTTTATGTACCTCTGGATTCACATACATACTATTAAAATAAATTTAATAACCACCTAATTAATGACATTTATTTATAATATAAGAATTAGTATTATTTAGTTAGCATAAGAATAAAACTGTTTTTTAAAGATCAGTGTTGTGACTGATCTTCGCAATTGATCTAGATCATCGGATAAATTTGTGTGCATTTTGATCTGGTTTAGATCATCTTATCTTTTAAGATATTGATCTAGATCAAAGAAATATGAACTATTATATTCAAAAAGATCAGATTTCTTTCTATGCTATGGAAGTTAAAACTTGTTCATTATAAATTAAAAAATTAAAAAGCATAATTCCTGATCTGACTTAAAAAAACTGATCTATGATCTGATCTAGATCATATTAGACATAATGATCCTGATCTCGATCTAGATCCTTTTCAAACAACACTGCTTAAAATATCTAGCTACATAAAAATATATTTTTTTAGTTTTGGAAATATTCTTTTTGATCCGTAATTAGCATATTAAACTTAATAACGTACATATTATACATTACTCATTAAATAAAGTTACTCACTGAAAAATACAATATTTATTACCCAGAAAAAATCAAACATTTTCAACCTATTTTCTACCTATTCAATCGGATGGCCGTTTCCACATTTTCCCCTACCCCCCATAACAAAAGCTTTTAAAAACAATGAGATTAACAAAGTAGGCGGTAAATGTACTAACCATACACACACACACACACTCACACAGACACACACACACATCAATGGGGAGCACACCATGCTCCACGTATGTGTCAACGTGTGTTTGTTTTATCCTTCGTCCCCCCTCCCGACAGAGTTGTGGGGAGAGAGAAAATGGTTTAATAGCATTCGATAAAAATTATTGTCGACGACGAATGCTCGTAATTGCAGGATTAGATGTTAACCTTTTAAGATATCATTAGATGTTTTTTCGCTCCGCCAGGTTAGTTAGCGATGGTTGTTTTTTGCTTTAGATGTGCTAGTTTCAATTCAATTGCTTTAAATAGGTACTTGGAACGATAAAAATGTACTGTTGGACAGAAATGGTAATCGGGTAGTTTCAGTTAAAGTTATAGTCGGTTTTGCACTTCTGTTACATAATACAATATTGTATGCTTTAAAATTTGAACCCTGACAATATTTTTAAAAACAAACTTACTAATATGTAACGTATAACAGTATAGACATTTTTAAATCTGGTACAAGCTTAAAATGAAATAGATATTTATTATTTATAGACTATAAAAATATTGCGATAAAGTTGAATTTCAGCGAAGATGAAAATTTAGTACTATCTTAAGATAACAATATTTCTGAAAAATATCTGATACATCTACATAGATACAAAAATGTTTTAGCTCCTTTTATAAATATTTTAGATACTTTTATATATTTAAGATACTACTTTAATACGTTTAAAGATACTTAAGTCGAATTTAGATACATTACAGGAAATTATTTAGATACTTTAATAGTATCTAAATACTTACTTAAAAAGTACCTAAACACATTATCTAAATATAAAGTATCTTCATTTTTAAGATAAAAGATAGATATTTATAAAAAGTATTTTAACAAAGATACATTTTACATATCTAAGTATGTCAGATACTTTTTGTATCTTTTTTCGTACGATAGTCCCAGCTCTAAATGAAAGTAATTGTTTACATAATATATATATCTAATTATCAAATATACCATTAAAACAGTGATACTTAAAATCTACACACGTCAAGTAAACTTTGAGAATTTTAAAAGAATTATGTTTTTCACGACATGCGGAGAAAACACAATTTTCTTCTCGCGAAATAGTGAGGAAAGTAGGTTTTCCAACTCTAGAGAGGAAAGTAAGTAGTGTTACCACCAATGTTATTTTACGATGAAATATTATAAAAATTGTAAGTAAATGTATTATTTTATTGAAAATTTTGATTTTTAGTGATATAATAATTATTAGATAATAATTATTATGTTTTATACTTTCTTTTTCTACTATTTCACGATTTTACAACTTAAATTTAATTTGGCATATTGGCTGCATTTCGTTGTTTTCAAACGTCATTCTGACAGATGGCAGTTATAACCTAGCTTCTAGTTATGTGTTTCTTCTAGATTTACAATGTTTTTAAATATGTCGTGAAAAAAATGTTGTGTCTAACACGAGAGGAAAGCTCTTTTTCCACTCTTGCTCGTGACACAAACTTCGAGCTCGAGTGGGAAAAAGAAGCGCTTTCCTCTCTAGTTGGACAAATAACTATTGTTTCATGATCAGCACGTCGTACAGCTTTAATTTTTTGTCCTAAGTTGTGAAACAACCTCTATAAGTATAAGTACACTTACTTTGAAAACTGCGAGGAGATGATTTTAAAAGGGGAGGCACTACTCACTACAATAACAAGAAACAAGATCTGATCAAGAAAAACAACATTCATTCACGTAATTAAATTATTAAGCTAAAATACTTATGAAATAAGAAAGGAATTCATACGAGACAATAAAATTAAACCTAATTGAACTGCTCGAAACTAACAATTCACTACTTGAAAACATAAACAGCTAGTATTTGTATTTTTATCCATGCATGCGTTTTCCACACATGTCCGATTGTTTGGTTGCGTGTGTTTGGTATTGTTTCAGTCGGTGATTTCCTGCGAATAAACCGATAGTAGATTTATTTGAATCGGGTTTTTCGATTTAATTAATCGTTATATATGTGTTCAATTAAAATTACTCAATTTTCCTACACGGTATCAACGAATGCCCAATGACTTTTGTGATAAATGAGTCCACCATTTTACATTTTACATACGTGTTGGTTGACATTTACCTGCTGTTTTTATTACTGTTGATTTATATTTTTTGTTAATTACAGTGAGTAGGCTATAAATTAATACGAAATCATTCGATGATGATTTTTGGTAATTCCTGTAGGTACATGATTTTGGATTGACCGGGATTATTCAAATTTTATACGGATTACTTTATTTGTTACGTCTTTTACTCCAATTGGCTGTCAGTCATTTAGATAAAATACAGGCTGATTCACAACTTCGTGCATATACAGGGTGTTTATTTTAAGTGGCGCACCATTGCTATCTCGAGAAGTATAAGAGCTACGAAGTTGGTTAAATTAGCAAACAATTTCTATTTTATATGACTACTTTAAGGAGGTTCCCTAGACATTTAAAAAAATGTTCTAATGCAACCAAACTTTGAATTTATGTTGTCTGTGTCATAAAAATGATACCTGAATTTTTTGGAAATTTTTGACCACGTAGTTTGAACGAAATTAATTGTTAAATTTTAATTTTTTACATGGGCTCTTATGGCTTTCCATTAATTGATTAAATAAAAAGATGTTAGAAATGTTCTGTTTACTTAATTTTTGGTATATAAACGTATGCAAGCACGGACATCAATTTCCCAAAATTTGAAGAAGGTTGACCACATAGTTATAACAATATTGTCGATTGAAAAAAAATATCTTCAAGCATTTTTTGATTAGTGAATTAGAAATTATTGTAAAAATATATCACCGCAACTGAACGAATTGCAATATAACACCCGTTGACCGAATTTTGTTTTACATTAATAAAAATATTTTTATTAATTAAAGGCTGATATCTGAGTACGCCACTGCATGTCTAGGGAACCTCCTTAATGAACGAAACAAGAATTTTTTTAGACCAGTGGTTCTCAAACTACGGGTTGCAACTTTCTTATTTCAAATGAGGACCTAATTGCTATCTCGAGAAGTATAAGAGCTACGAAGTTGGTTAAATTAACAAACAATTTCTATTTCATAGGACTACTTTAATAAACGAAACAAGAATTTTTTAGACCAGTGGTTCTCAAACTACGGGGTGCAACTCCCTTATTTCAAATGGGGACCTAGTTTTTTTTTATTCGCTCATTTCTTGTCAGTCAAACTGATTAGATTCAAAGCCACAAAATATATGTAATCAAATTTATCTCTAAATTACATTAGTTACAATTTGCATAAATTTATTTCTGACTCTGTTGAATTTATTTTCCAACTATTTCCCGAAAAAATAACTTCAAAATTCATGACAGGCCAATAAAATTCAGCGAAAGGTCCTTCTCGGTAGGAAATGCACTGCAATGCAAAATGGTTCCATCGATTGAAATGCGATCGAGGTAGCTGTGCTCTAATAGACAATTAAACGCGGACAAAAGAGAAACGGCTTATTTTGATTGAAAAAGTGAATAAATTTTAAAATTCATTTAAGGTATTCTGCATTGGAAGAGCAGGAAAGCGCTTTGTTAGCGAATAAATGAAGAATTTTCATCATTTGCTCCATTGGGCATCCGACAAAATTTGGGAATTAAAGAGAAAATTATACATACATAACACCATTTACCCAAATAGATATTGGCAGCCTCACATACCTAGTCTAGATATATTTTTTAATGTGTACAATTCAATGTGTAAAAACTATAGGTGTTGAGGTGACGAAGGAAAGAAATCTGACGGATTAAGTGAACAAGATGGCCGCCAAAGGGACCCACCTTTTGATTGGTCAATGGTATCAAAACCAGAAAAAATGAGACAAGTAATAGTAACACTTGACAAACAGTTGAAACAAAAATACAAAATTGAAAAATTTGAGAGTACAAAATACAAGATCTCCTCGTGTAAATAGGAAGTGTTACGTGCCTAATTCTAAAACGGTTTACAAATTATTAATCTCCATAGGATGCTGTTAATTTTAATTAAAAAATATAAAGCCCATTTTACATTGAGCAAGAGTTGCAGGAGACTTTTTTTTATTTTATACTGAGCAAAATCAGACACATGCAATTGCTTAATAAATGTATGAATTTATCAACAAATTTGCCAATATTTTCTTACTACATTATGTCAACATAACCTCTTGAATTTGTTGTTTTGTTTATTGTTGGAGTCTGGATATTAAAGTTTTGATAAAAAATATTATTAGGTTAAGAAATTATAAACTAACGCCCTAACTTTCAAATACAAATTAATCTTTTTTGGTAACATCATAACGAACTAAAAATAATTAGAAATATCTGTGAATTGCCTGCAAGTCTTACAAAAATTAGAACATCATGTTCTATTTCATGTAACCTGTCTCAAGATTGCTTCTGCCTGTTGAACGTGCAATTTCTGTATTACACTCATGCAATAACAACTTGTTCAAAGTTGCACTTGCATCTGCAATATTGCTCAATGTAAAATGGGCTTAATACACCGTGGTTAAAAAAACATTGACAGTTCATGGTTTTTTTGAGGATTTGTCATGCTTCTAAAACTGGAAAGAAATTCTCTGGTTTGAAGTTATCTATAAATTAGTAATTCTTTTTTTTTCAAGACTTATAGCAGATTTAATTTAGCGGCACCGCTATTTGACCGATTCTGACAATGATTCAGAAGCATGAAATAATCTATGTGTGAACAGGGCTTCAGTTCTGTCCCGATTTGTAGTCATGGCAACCGCTGTTCTTTTCCAGTAGTGTAAAAATCCATTAATAATCTGTCCACAATCAATACTTCAAACTTCGCATTAGAGTCGGTAATAAAAGTCCATCAAACTAACTTTTCCACCTAACTATATCCAACAACTAAAAACAAAACGAGAAACGCCGGCAACATTGTCTTCCCGGAAGTACCTCGTTGTCGTTTCCTCCGTTTTCCGGATGTCGCTACACTCTATGTGTAGCAGCATTGTTTTGTTTTTGTTTCATTGATTTCATTGGCTCGCAACAAACGCTCGCCCGTTAAATTACCGAGACGCTGAAATGCCCAGACGACGTCGAATGTGAGAATGAATCGCCGCTGCTTGAGCAATGGCTGGGATGAGACTTTCAATTTGAAAATTGAAGCGTTGAATGAGAAAAATCGCCCTACTAGTAGCGAGAATATGGAAATCACTCATTTTTATTTCGAAAATGGCGCACATCCATTTTTACATTTTACAGTTTATAACACTGCAAAAACATCCTCGGACATATCTCAGAAAAACAGACTTGTATTTTTTACAATCTAGTTATAAATAAGATTATCTTCAAAAGGAAAATTACCTAATCTTTCAAACTTGGATATTATTTATGCACGGTCATATTATAATTTGACAGTTATACACGAATATCTTTGACATAAATGTCACTTTATGGCCCACGGATCACATTATAGAGCAGTCCGCCATAAAAAACGTGGTGGCGGTGAGATGAATGATTTAAAAACATAAAAATATTAGTAAAATGTGTCTCATATAGCGCAAACCGGGTTCTCAAGTTATTAAGGGTGAATCGTCTTAAGCGCGCCACCCTGTATTTATGTGAACTCGAGTAAAATACTCCGCTTTATGCCTCGTTTTCATGTATCCGGAATCCGCAGATTTCTTGCGGAATAAAATGGCCGCCACGAATTCCATCTCCATATTTAACATAAATAAACATATATTTGAAGTTATAACAACTGACAGTTTAAACGTCAAAACTTGCGGAGCTTGCGGAGTTCCGCAGAAAGTTAAAAATAATTTAACTACTGACGGAATTCATGGCGGCCATTTTATTCCGCAAGAAATCTGCGGATTCCGGATACATGAAAACGAGGCATTATTCAAACCTTATTTAATTAAATATTTGATTTTATAAGGTATTGCCGTCAGAAATAATTGACTCGCTAAAAAGAATAAAACACTTTTCTCCCGCCCAAATAGCTTTTTTAATACAGGATGTACCACAACTTTAAGTAGGTGCATACGTTAAGCCCTGATCGCACTAGGTTTCTACCAGGATTCTGAATCCTGGAACAGAAGAAGTTTCAAGATTCTGAATCTTGAAAAAAATTCATGGTTTTGAAGCAATCAATAAATTATAAATTCTTCTTTTCCTAGACTAATTGATGATTCAATTTAGCGGCACCGCAATTTAACAGGTAATTCTCACTAGAAAGAAGAAACTTTTTCTTTTCCAGGAATCAAAATCTTTATAGAATCTTCAAAGAATCCTCCTCAACGTTCTACATTTTCAGTTTGATATCCTGAGGGACCAAATTTTTTTTAGAAATTAAAAAAATTAAGGACAGTTTACTTGTACAGACCATTTTTGATACCACTGGCTTAGCATTATGAACTATTAAAAATAATTTTAAAGGGAAAAATACTTGTAGTCTTTCTTCACGTTTATAAGAATCGTCTACCTGCACAGGCTATATTCCCTTTATTTAAAAAAAAAATAACACCTAAATCTAAATAAAATAAATTTAATTTACTTCTTATACAACTTTAATTAAACTATTAGAAGTTTATTAAAACATTATTAATCCAGTGCAGCACGAAATTTTTTTTTAAAAACATTGAACAAACAAAATTTTTTAAAAATCTGTATTCTGCGTAATTTGTTATCCTTTAAGAGTAGATGTCAAACGTCAACAATTCTGTAATTCCATCGAATTCCCCAATTCGCTAACATGATATCCCGTGCACAATTTTTCGCTCAGTTTCCTTAAGAAGTATCTACGACTAACAAGTAAATGCGATCAATCAGCATTAATTTAATCGGTTTAAAATCGACATTCGTCCAGTGCTATCGCCGAACTACAACACACATCATCTTTCTTAAGCTGGGCATTACATCCACCAGATATTTTCTCCTTTAAGAGAAGAGAGGCAAAAAGAGAGGAAAAGAGAGTGTTGGACGCATTGGCGGAACAAGTCAGTAAAGAATGGAGAAGTTTTGGCGACCACTACACTAGAAGCTTGGGGCTAAACTAAACTATTAATAAAGGCAATTTTAATTTGCTTACTCTGCTGTAATTAAAATTATTTAATTAAGCTTAATTTCAAATGAAACATAATAATAAATACCTAGGGTATATTGCTTTGGGGAAATTTTCAAAATGCAATAAAAATATTTAAACTGCAAAAGATATCAATTAGAATACTGCGTAACTTAAAGTAGAGAACATTGTAAGTAAATCTTATTTTATTGAGACAAGTATTCTGACACTACCATCTCTTTTCATGTTTCATACACTGATTGAAATCCACAAAACTAAAGATTCAATGTGCATAAATAGCGACATTCATAATAATTATGACTCCTGATTTGCAAATTTACTGAGAAAACCTCGTTTTAGGTTAAACAAGTCGTGCAATAACTCCTTAAATCTAGATTGCTACAATATATTACCTGAGCATCTTAAAAACTTGGAATTAAAAAAATCTGACGTGGACACCACATGACTTCCTTGTACGCCTTGTTTGTTCATACTTTTCTTAATAACTAAAATGTAGAATAATATAAAAAATTCTTTTAACTTATTATACTAGTATACTCACAAGTATATTTTAGTCATTTTATTTAAACTGCAGAAGAAGATATAAACGATATTTTACTATTGTCACTGCTACTGTCACTGTCATGTCATAATCATTTAAATTTTACGTAGTAACAAATGTTAATCGATCATGGACTACAAGATACAGAAATACTAAATTATAAGTATACACTTTAATTATTCTTAAATGATAGAAGATACAGAAAAATTTATAAAATACCGATTGTAGATAATAATCACATAATCTTTCATTTAAAATAAAAAAAATTGTCTAAAATTAATTATTTATCAAAATATTTTTAAAAAGTACTACTTCCGGTTTATAGATTGAAACCAAAAATAGGAGGTGCACAACTAGATGCTATAACAGTCCTAAATACAAAATTTCAACTTTCTACGTCTAACCGTATTTGAGTTATGCGACACACATACGTCCGTACGTACGCACGTACGTACGCACGTACGCACGTACGCACGTACGCACGTACGTACAGACGTCACGACGAAACTAGTCATAATGGATTCAGAAAAGGTCAAAACGGATATTTCCATCAAAATCTGAAAACCGAAATTTTTCGCGATTACAATACTTCCTTATTACTCCGTACAAGGAAGTAAAAATTTAAAACCCAAATTAAACTTTATTTAATAAAAAACGCTTTCTATTCGAATCATGAGTACTTAAACTCGAATTTTAATGACATAATGTGAGTTGAAACCCAGATAGCTATATTTTTTATTATTTTTTTAAATCATAAATTGTATTAGGTATATTTTAATCCTTACATTTTTTACTTGACTTGTTGTAAACATTTTTTATGTAACAGTCAAATATTAATAAATACTTGTATATAGCTACCTATTAAAAATTTTTTAAAAATTTAAAAGTGCAAAATTCTAATAATTGGATTCTAGACAAACTAAACTCTAAAAAATCAATGCCGTAAAAGGCATTTCGATAACGATATATCGCTTTGTTTTTGAGTTATCTAAATTTTTCATATTTTCCAGACCACAACTTTGAGGCTGATATTTTATGAACTAAGCTCGATATCAAACTGCGGTTTGCGATATTGTATGATGAAAAAGAAAAATCATAATAATATGTATTGCCTGTAATAAAATTAATAGTTATGTAACTATCTAGTGTGTTAATGAGGACGATTAATAATTGAGACATTAAATAATAATTTAAGTAAGTAGTGATGAGACACTAATAATATTAATTTGTAAAACAATCTTGTTAAGGGTCGCAAAACAAGTTCCGCCACTAATTTCCGGTATGAAATAAATAAATAAAAAGGTCTTCCCGTTTTCGCTCGCTTTTAGCTCCGCTCGCACGCCAATTTAATCCTTCTCTAAAAGTATCCATAACTGACAGGGATGTAAGTTTTTTCCCCAACGACATTAGTCGACCCGCAGTGTGTCTTCGATCTCGATCAGTTCTAGAGTTTGATCGCAGATGGCATGGGCGTAGAAGAGAGAGAGAGGGGGGGTGATTACAGGGGCGGACGAAGGTTTTTTCTCTGCTGATGACGTGAAGAGGGAATGAGATGATTACTAGTAATGCCGTGGTTATTATTTTAACGTGACGATGATGATGATTGTTGAAGGGGATAAATGATGTACAACATTTATCTATCGCGCTTTTTACAGAACTTGGTTGTAGTAGCCCACATACTGTGATGTATACACGGTGATTAACAACTGCATATAGTATTTAATGACATTAAGGTGGGCCACAACCATCTCAGGGTTTGTAGGTGTACAAGGGAAAGTAACAAGTATGCCATCCTACAAGTGTTCCTCTACTACTAAAAGAACATGCCCAGTCTATTTTGTATAGTCTGAGACAAAAATATTACAACCGACAACCGGCGTAATGTGTCATTCAATTTAGACACGTTAAATTTTCTTTTACATAGGAGTGTACTACGTCTCATAGAGGTGGAGCTTATATTAGTTCAAGAGTCTCTGTCGTAGTTGCGAGTGATAATGACTTTCGTAATCCTATCAAAATTATGGTAAATATTGAGATAATTTTACAAACTTTGTAATAATTTGGTAGAAAATTCATCACACTATGATTCTCTAATGATATTTTTCCAAAAATTTGTGTTAAATCTATGTTATATCCGTAATAAAAATGACATTTTATAATGGGCTAAATTAAAAAATGCTGAAATTTCTGCCATTAAGCAAGCATAGAGAAAACTTTTATCTATCGATTGATATATTAGTTTTCATAAATAGTTATTTATGTTACAAGGACGAAAAATGCAAGTTCTCGTACGACTATGGAAAATTGCCGAACGAGGCAAAGCCGAGTTCGGCAACCTTAGGAGTACGAGAGCTTTTTCGTCCGTGTAACATACACTATTTTTTATTCGATTGTAAGTGAGAACTTAAAATAACTAGAATATTAATATTTTATTATAAATTATTCTAAATTTTTGTTTAGTTTGCTAATTGTAGTTATCTGCGAAACAGACAAATGAAACAAAAAAGAACAAAAAATTATTCGACTGTGTCAGTTTGCTTAAAAAAACGCGTTTGCGTACGAAAAGTACTTCTCGGCCTAAGACGAAAAGTGGGTCACCTAGCAACGGCACAAATATTAATACTCTACCTAAAAGGTTAGCTTTTCGTCCGAATATCTTAACCAAAAAACGTCATTTTTTGACATAATCGAATAAAAAATATTTTATTTAGAGCTGATTTTAATAGGAATAGTAACAAGCAATTTTCGGTGTTTAGAGTACTAGCACTGAACCGCCTTAATGGTACGCAACTTACTAAATATGGAGCTGAAAGAATTTTATCAAAATTCGCAATTATAATTTACAGGTTTTTTTATCAAACAGTTTTGAGCCACTGTTTCCACATTGAATTTATTAAATTTAATTTCATTCCATTCATCTTCAATCTTCAAAAATGTGTTCCTTGCTAAAACTGTACTTAATTTATGAATTAAAATAAATCATTTTGTTCTATGATAATGATCAGTACGTTGAGAACTACAAATGCCATTTGTAAATCATTCGGTATTTGACCGTGTGTGCGGTTACCAGCGAACAACTCAATCATAGTTGTTAGTGGAAAGTATATCACAGATTTTTGAACCTGAGTTGTCAGAACCACATTCAACCACATAGCGCACTCGGCTTTAATTTCTGACAGTCTTTTCGTGACATAAACTGAGAACTACAATAATTCTGTATGATTTTAGAGTTTCTGTTATATTGAGTGCATAAAACTCCTCCTTATGATGTCATATCTCAGCCACTTTTAATAAAACTATTCGAGTTAGGGCGACGGAGGATTTATGAAGGTAAAAGGATCAGATATCCGTCGGAATTTTACGACGCATGATCCATAATCCTTTTCGCCTTCCACTGCTCCTGCAGCCTGTTTTTATCTGTCACATAAGGATTGTTTACCATTGTTACGGCCCTGGAAGGGTGTGTTCAATCATCAGGAAAACCAGCGGTTCCCAAACTACTAATAGCAATTGTTTGGTACCCATTTGACTGGTACGACCTATTTCAAAGTTGCTGTTGAAAATCTTGCCAGTGGTGTACTCTCAACTATCAACCATGAGTGCGTCGACAGCTGGTAACTGAGTACACGATAAAATGCAGTATATCTACACCAATGATTAACAATATGTTAAAACAAGGATTCTTTAAGATTCTTTCATACTTCTGTTCAGAATCTTGGAAAAAATAAATTATCTGTTTTGAAGCTATCAATGAATTATAAATTCTTCCAAGACTCATTGATGGTTCAATTTAAAGGCGCCGCTATTTAATCGACAATTCTCACCAGGATTCATGAAAGAATCTTCAAAGAATTCTTGTGTGACCGACACTTTTAAAACTGATTTATAATGGATGTAAGAAGAGAATATTCTTGACAGGAATAATAAAAATCACGAAATCCCAAGCTAAGGAAAATTCATTCACAAAAAAACATTAATAGAAAAGACATATCTGGAATCAAGTAAACACAGAAACTTTACTTGGCGGTCAAACCTGAAGTTGGCTGCAAGCTGTCAGCTGAACAACGCGTTGTGGCCGTTTAAAAAACGAGTTCTGTTGGACTCAAGAAGGGTTTTGTTAGCATAGATTAGTTTATGTCAAAAAAACGGAGTTCTGTTGGACTCAAGAAGGGTTTTGTTAGCATAGATTAGTTTATATACTAGCCAGAATCCGATTTTTTCCGCAGCCATATTTTTTCCAGTTTTGAATATTCCTTTACATGCATTTTCTGCATCAATCAGATTCCAAATTTGAATTTTCTATGAATGCATTTTTTATGTAAGCATTTTCTTGTCTCTGAATTTTCGTTTGTTTTAGATTCCGGGCAAGAATTTTCTTGTATTTGAATTTTCTTGCTCTAAGTTTTTTAGATTTGAGTAGGCACCCATTTCTATCATTATGAAGGGCAACATAGAAATGCCTATACAGAATGTTCCACAACTTTAGGACAAAAAATTAAAGGGTATATACTGTACGACGTGCTGATAAGGAAACAAAAATAATGTTTTTAAAATTCGCAAAGTTAAGGGTAGTTTATTTGAAGTAGACATTTTTTGGACCACTGGCGTAGTATAGACATTTATTAGTATTAGATACTATGTAAACAATTACTGTCATTGTAGAAGATTTGAAAAAAATTATTAAAAATAACTAAAGACCAGTGGCAAAAAATATTTGCTTGAAGTACGATGCAATTCTTTTGCGAATTAAAAAGAATCTTTTTGTTTCATGATCAGCACGTCGTACAGTATATACCCTTTAATTTTTTGTCCTAAGTTGTGGAACAGCCTGTATAGTTCAACATCACATAATACATAATAAGTAACCGGTTACACCCATTAAAGTTGGATAAAGGCGTTATAGAAAAATTCTAAAAAAAATCTATTTCATATTCCTGAAAATTTGTCTATGACAGTTTAAGGACTGCTGCTCCTAAGTCTGTGTCTGTTTTCTTACAGTCCAGGATTGATGTGTTTTATGGACAGAGTGTAGACTAGAAACGCTAGGGACGAGTTATGATCGCTCTGCATGACGTGAATATTTGACCATGTTTTATAAGTTTTGCTTTCTTTTTTATGTGTTTTTCTTCTTCCTTGCTTTGCGTACACTCATACATTGCAAGGATTTTCTTTTTTGTCAAGCTGGATAATGAAATTAGTGTCATGGTGGATACGGACATAAATTAGGAAAATGCGGTCATATTTTAAACACGAGGTTTTGTATTTTTCTTATTAAGCAGACACATAAACAACACTAGTTAGGATCTCAGCAAATCTCACTATTTTGTGTAGAATCATAAATATTAGAATGTGCCAACTGTTAATTCATTTTGACAAACCGTCGTTCCGAATATAAAATTAAAAATTATTTGTTTATTCTACTTAATAACCCACTTTACATGAATCGTCTATGGGATGTTTAAAAATATCTTATTCTTGTACTTTAAGTGATGTTACGTAAGTCTATCCTAGCCACATCCTGAGTACGATCAAAAATTACATACTCAATACAAACATCTCAGAGAATTACATGGGATGCATAATTGTGATATTATTACCAAATTACAACATTGGGATGTAACATAGATAATGTTACCAAGGGCGGACATTAGCAATCGCAAAGATATTATTAGGATGTTAATGGGCAAATATAGCAAGTAACATGCCGGGATGTTCACATTCTTGAAATGTTCTGGGGATTTTATTTTGTCAAGTGGGAATATACTTTTTTGATCGTTTATTTATTTTTATTTTTCTAGTGCTACGAATCACACCGTTATGAGATAAGTAGTACTAAACTTATACACTTTATTAGTTCAAAATTTGGCGCAAACTTCTAAAAAGGTATGTTATGTGAATAAAGCTATCATCTATTGTAGTACTTCGATGTAACTATGAAATTCAAAATAAGAAGGTATAAGTCACGTTAACCGAAATAAAAATGTTTACCACGTCTCATTTAGACCAATCAGATTCATTTTCTCACGTGAAATAAGGTAAAGACAGATGTTAACTTAAATTTATTCAAAATTATTCAATATAGTAGCTACAAAGTATGGTAGGTATTTTACTTGAAATTAATCATTTTTACTCGACTAAATACAATAATTATTAGCTACCATAAGACATGACATGACAAATACAACGAAACCAAAAGTATTTCTATTACAACCATACATTAATCACCGATGATCCTTCAGATTCTTCTAACTCCTACAACACCACCTCCAGAAGTCTCAACACTGTCTATGTGTACACAACCTCTCCAAGTCCTTCCTATAAAAACGAACAATTTCAATTAAACCCCCAATTAATCATTGCTACAACAAACTCCGCTATTTCAAACCGCTATTATCGTAATTGGGCTTTAGCTCACAAGGGACACAACCAGCTAGTGCAGCAGGAGAATCCTGCGATAGATCATAGCAGGACTGCAGGATTGCACTTGGATCTAGCGGGAAGAAACGCAGGAACAGACCAAGGATAGTGGACAATGATGGAGTGAGGATCAACTCGGCGAATTGCTGGATTGAGAAAGGAATAATGGGATGTGTTGATCTTGCCGTTGGTCATAGACAACGGGAATTTGTTTCTTGTAATATTTTTAACAACAACAAAAATTCTATATGGATTGAAAAAAGAAATGAAGATATTTTTATGAAAGGAAAAGATTACTCTACTGGATCAATGAATAAAAGTAGAGAAGTTCTTGGAGATATCAGTCAATTTATTAAAATACAATAACACACCAACGTTTCGACTTCAATTAAGCTCTTCAGGGTGCTGTCAAACATACAAGAAAACACATTAAAACAAATAAATTTACAATATTCAGGTACACTTACATAATTGTCAAAAACTAGAATATAGAAATTGTCATTACATAAAATTTTATATAAAAATTGAAGTCTGTATATATCTACCCGAGTATCTACCATAAGCTCCAAATAAATTATCTTATATACTAATATAATAATCCTACAACATTTTCGCATTTGGCTTCCAGTGTCTCAGTCTTTCTCTAATTTACTTGGTCGCTTGGTCCAATTATTACATTAAAGATATTAATAATTGTCCTTTAACTTTTGCTTAAACTCCAAATTTTGACACATCAAAGTTGGGAAAAAGTCGAAAAAGGTTATCTAGGTTAAGGCGGGCCACCTCCAATCAACAACCATCTCAGGGTTTATAGGTGTACAGGGGGAAGTAGCAAGTAAGCTACTAAAAGAACATGCCCAGTCTATTTTGTATATTCTGAGACAAAAATATTACAACCGACAACCGGCGTATTGTGTCATTCAATTTAGACACGTTAGGTTTTCTTTTACATGAGTGTACAGTGTACTAAGTCTCATAGAGGTGGAGCTTATATAAGTTCAGGAGTTGCGGGTGATAATTTCGTGAAATATGACCATGACTGTAACATACGAATGTCTATTATTATAAAAGTCTAGTTTTTTATCGTTTCCGGCTAAAATAATTGGCAATCGATATCATAATAGAATCATCTGAGACATCGTGAAAAACAACGCGAATCACGATCGTCAAATCGAAAATGCGAAAATCGCACAAACAGTTGAAGTTGTTTTTGTCGTTTTCGTCGATTAGTGTTCGTTGTCGAAGACACTGTGCGGCGGCGGCGCTGGAAAAATCTGCTACGTTTGATAAATGAGCTCATTATATTCTAACAACGACATTACATTTTCATAAGAAAGATTAATGGAACTTGTTGATCGCGAACAGCTGGACGCCAGCGGAGACAGATATTCATTACATTCATAAAACTCTAGCGAAAATATTATCAGAATCAGAGATTTCACACCACGCCACACAATCTTAATGTATGAGACGTTATACTTTTATGCTTCTGAATTATGAGAGATCCACGATGCCACTAAATTAAATCTTCAATGAGTCTTGGAAAAGAAAAATTTCTAATTCATTGATTGCTTCAAAGATTCAGAAGAATGGAAGAATCCTCGGAGAATCCATGTGTGAACAAGGCTTCAGAGTGTTTCTCCTAGACACCAAAGAATTTCATTCATACTTGAGATAAATGTAGTGTATGTGTTGTCTAGCACATTTGCATTTCTATGCACAAGAACACTAAGAAATTTATGATTAATGAAAATTAAGACATCAGAAGCTAATGTTCCGTTTAAGATTATTATTTATATGTGAGGTCTTCTTGAGAATACATTTTATTTTATTCGAATAATTAAATTGATTTACAGTGTGCAAATATTTTGACTGCCAACATTTAATCTTTTAAAAATCTACGTTAATTTAAGGGCAGTTTTCACAAGAAGCACATTTTTGAAACCTCTGGATTGTTGATTGAATAATATGGATAACTACGAATGGAATAAAATTATGCAATGGAAAGAATAGTAATTTTTTAAATAAGCATTTCATTTAAAAATTGCATGACACAACTAACAGCCAATGGCTGAATTGTTTACAATAATAGTAACCATGGTTATATAAAAATTTTATCAGAAATTTTTTACTAGTAGCTTGAGTAACTTAACTGAAATTAATAAGCGGAAAATTTTCAGGTATCTGTCACTTTGACATTAAATTAAAAATTGGTTAAATTGTTACCGAATATGCACTCGTGCATTAATTCATGTCCAGGAAATTTTATATCATGCATTCCAACAACGTAATTAGCTCTCGTGTACCACTCGAGCTAATTAAGACGTTGTTGAAAAGCACTCAAAAAAATTTCCGGAAAGAATTAATGCACATGTTATATTATAAGTGAAAACACTGACTCAAAACTGATTTTTTTAAAAACTTGGAAACAAAAATTGCGAATTTTTAATTGCCAATAAAATATATGCAGGAATTTGGGAATCACCCTGTATATTTAGCCATGTGTAAGAATACGTTTTTGAGCAATAATTAAACTGGCATCTGAACCTGACTGAATTTGGAATTTGTACCCTAGTAGGCCACAGTAAACAGTCGATTAAAAAACTTCCTGAACTATTAACAAAATAAAACCAAACAACCTAATACAATTAGAAGTTTATTAAAGAAAATATCATTGATATAATCCATTCCCACAGCACAAAATACTTCCTGGCCGAAGTGTAAACAAGCCAGAAAATAATTACCACCCTTAGCAGATTCATCAAAAACGTCAAACAAAAATTAACCGCTAATAACCGTCACCGCGTGACCAACCATCAACCGCAAGCGAACCGCGTAGCCGAACTCCTGCTGCCATGTCTATCACCATACTCGTAATAAAATTATTTTCGCATTCATCTTATTTCTCTATAATTATAATTAGCAATGATGGAACGGAACGAACCGGGTCAGTAACCGATGAGATCTGGTTATGTTGAGAACGGAAAGATGTCTGTTACCGCGCCATTACGGTAATGAGAATTTAACCGAGTCACGAGAAATTGGGTATAAGATGGAATATTACACTTTTATAATGTTATAGAAATTAGTGTCAATAAATTAAATTCGGGAAAATTGCAAAGTAATTTTCAATTAAAATAGTAACGAGTGTTTTAGGATGGGAGTCACTAAAGAAAATTGAGTAGGTAATTTTAAAATAACAATTACAGAAAAGTGATAATTGATGTTCCTTGTAAAGATTTGGATTTAGGAGAAGGAAATAAATGTTGAAAATACGTCTTGATCTTCACTCTTTAATATGTCATTTCATATTAAAGAGTGAAGATCAAGACGTATTTTCAACATTTATTTCCTTCTCCTAAATTACAGAAAAGTTATAGTTAAAACCGAGTATGTGGAATTCAAGAATGATATTGCGTTATTCATTTAGTTCAGTTCAACCTCTGATTTGTGTAACTCCTTGTGTTGACGAAACAACTTAGTTTTCTAGATCTAAATTTGCCTCTTCCTGTGTTTGCATCTTCCTATGTCTGAATTTATGTCGAATCTAAAATTATAGATTTGCATTTTCCTGTGAATTAATCTTTTACTGCAGGATTTTGTTACGTAATAAATATTCTAGATTTGAATTTTCTTGTTTATGCATTTTCCTGTGTATGAATATTCCAGAATTTCGTTTTCTGGTGTTGAGTGGCCACCCATTGTTTTATAGTAGAATCCAACTACTAAGATCTAGTGGTATTATTTCCAGTAGTAGGTATCGAATTTTGAAACCGATGTCATGCATCAAACTTTAAAGTTTAATCAGAGTTCGAAGAACATAATATTTCTTAGGTACGAAATATTTATTTAAATCCCAATGTTTTTTTGCTCATGTCTGTCAGTTTCTTTTTTTAAAGCAATCCTGTTGAACTTCACTCCCACGTATCCCCCCCCCCCCATCCTTTTCTCATTTTCTTTCGTCGTCGTCGTAAAAAACGTAATCCGAATCCAATAACGGCACTAATTTCAAACGTGCTCCGCATCCAGGGCAGCGATTTTCACTTATTTAGCCCTCGGAACAACTGAACGTCGACTATCGGATGGAAATGCGAACAAGTGAAAGTGAACGAGATAAGTTATTGCGATTGATGGAGAAGTATAAAGTGAAACAGTGGGCTGTTAAAGGGTTTCGTTCACTTGTTTACTGTTTAGGATTTGGCGAAACTGCTAGGAAAGAAGGAATGCCAAATGGACATTAGGAATTTTGGTGGAGGAAGTTTGAGAGAAAGTTTCGTTTGGAACTATTGCTAATTCTAACTATCTCCACTATACACGGTTTCCCAAAAGTCCCGGGACGGAGTATATGTTTTCAACGAGTGAAGAAAAAAATTGAAAATTTGGGGATCACAAAAGCGTTTGGGCCATTGCGAGACCCAAGAAGGTCGACAATATGAATTGTAATAAACGTGCAAAAAACATTAAAATTAAATTCTTGAAAGAATTCAAATATCGGGTTTTGGTTATGAGAATGTGTTTCTATTTTCATTACCTTTAAAATAAGGTGAAAGTCGACAGGGGTTGCTATTTAAAAACGACAGCACGGAAAATTGTTTTTATTAATTTACATTAATTTAAAAAAAAATATATACTTATGTTTTCGACCTAACATTAGGTAGGTACAAATCGATAAAATTCTCATTTTCAGTACTATGCAAGTAGGCTATTGAAGGTATGTTGCGAGTGCAAATGATTGAAAAAAAATGAGCATGTATGAATGTGGACGAGGAAAAAGAAGTGTGTCAGTGTCAAAATAGAAATGTTTGATTTCTGGTTGATGTGGAATGTTTGAATAGATAATGTTAAAAATGTGTCAGTCTGGAAATTTAAGAGATTTGTATATAATTTCTATATGTACCTACTGATGACTTACAGAGTAAAAATTAATGATATCTGAAGTTCTGAAGTTCATTGTCACAATAATATTAAAAACAAAATTTAAGTGATTTATATATAATTTCTATATATGTACCTACAGATTAAAAATTAATGATATCTGAATTTCCGAAGTTCATTGTCATAATAATATTATTTAAAAAATCGTTCCATTTATGAACTCGTCAATGAGTAATGTATCCAGATAAGTGTATGGTGTGAGGTTTGATACAAAGATCGATATAATGTATGATTCAATGCAAAAAACAAAACACAACACTAAATGGGATACAAGACTCGGCACTAGGTTGATCACAGTGATTAACCTAGTGTCCGAGTAGTATTGACGAGTTCATAAACGGAACGATTTTGTTTTATAATATTACTTACAGAGTATATGGGAGTCTCACCCAAACTGGGTATTTGGTATGATGTATTTTCATATCGTAGTATTCGGCAACAGTTATGTAAATAAATTATGCAACAGGTTGTAAAGTTATACAATATATCTCCGGAAAATTTCCTTTCTCAAACAAACTAGTCATCTTAGCACATAACTTCCAACCTGAACAACCCACAATTCAACAAAATTCCTATAGGTGTAGAGCATAGCTGTGAACACAGCCACCATCAGTTACCAACGTTCAAAGAACAAAATACCCCAGGTACGTGGGAAATTCCACACTCGGCACACTCCCTCCCCGGTAGGAGGGAAACTCTAACTCGGAAAATCTTGGTTGGAAAACAATTAGCTTGGGAAAATTCTTGAGAGTTTTTTTGTTGGAGAAAATATTGCGAGCACGTTGAGTTCTATTAGCAACAATGGGATCATATTTATTGAATTATTTTGTGGAAGCGATCCTTTATTTTTGCAGGAATTGGTTTCGCGATGCCGGTAATTGTGGGAGTTTTGTTACCGACACTACCGGCAGGAAATGATGAAATATGGACGGATTCGATTCGGGAGAATCGATGCTGATTTATTGTTTCCAAGCGCAAATAAAAGAATGTTTGGTTTGAGCTTTAATTTTCTAATTTCGTTACAAAAACGAACGTAAATTTATCGCCGAAGATACCAATACTTTCAAACAGAATACTGTAACGTATAGATGTCGTAGGCAGATTGGAAAATTAGGTTTTCTATAAAAAGCCTAGGCATGTAGGCATATTTTAAAACACAATGTCACATCATTTTATTTCACTCAAGAAGGGTATTACGTTCTTTATTTAGTTCGGTTCAATCAACCACAACTAAGTATTTGGGACTAACGAAGGGTATTAGGTTGTTTATTTAGTTCAAATCAATCAGAGTTTTTACCAAAACCGAGTATTTAAGATTCAAGAAGGGTATTGTGTTTTTTATTTGATTCAGTACAATCAGAGTGTCTACCAAAACTGAGTCTGTGAGATTCAAGAAGGGTATTGGGTTGTTTATTTAGTTCAGTTCAGAGTTTGTACCAAAAACCTCAGCATATTGTGTAATAAAATGTTATGACATTATTTTCGGAGTTACTAGGCGTTTTATAAAACGACTGAGGCGACTGATTTTAAAATAATTAGCCTGCGACATAGATAGACACAGACATCATTCTACAATCTACATTAATATAAGTTATTATTGAAGAAGAATTACTGGTTACATACATTTATATTTAAAAATTTATTTGTTCAACATTTACAATAAAAATTAATAATTATAATAATATGCATGTTCAATTATTCAGGAGAAAATGTAATTTGTGCACTTTGTTGTTCATCTTCGTGCATTATCAAAGAATTACCGTGTCGCAAATCCTCTTATGCATTAAAAAACAAACTTTTTAAAATTAAAAACAGGAAAATACATTCTACTACCTCGTGCACAAACAGAAAGTTGACAACATTCGCAAAAAATCCTTTCATGAGCATCAGCATATTTGTACCGAGTCGCGAGTGCACTTCAAAAGAAAGCAAAAGCTCAGCTTTTAAACAAAAAGCTCACATTACGAGCCGACTTGGCTCGGAATAAACGGTCTCTCCATCTTGCTACTGTGTTTTCAATTATTTAAATTCGAACAAAAATAAACTTAATTTTGTCAGAGCAATCTATGATGCAGGTTTGTAGAGATCGTTACTATGGTAAATAGTTCGCTTCGTGGATCACTTGATGAGCTGCATTTGAAACAAACGCCGATGCTGTTTTGTTTCAAGCTCATTCTTGTAACAAATGGGGCTCGGTGCAATCTGCGAGCTTTTTGTTGCGTTTAGAATTTTCTTTTGTTTCTTGTTGAACCTTATAATGTCAATGCGGAAATAAAAAGTTATTAACAAAACTTCTTTAATTATTTTAAGAAGACTACAGTTACGGATTAAACAGTAGAAAAATAAACTCGTTCAGGGTATTGAAATAATAGTTTTTCTGTAAACCTGCAGTTTACAATTAAAAGTTATCTCAAAACTTTTTACACAATTGTTTTACAGTTTCTCGTTTTTACATAACTATAACTGTAATTAAAATAGTATATTCGTACAACTTCGGCTACTGAATAAAACATTCATTTACATATATACATATTTCAAATAAAGTAGGCGCTCGGTTATATGAACTAATAAAAATTAGGACTATTCATAAAATCTAATTTTCATTTAATCGAAACTACAGTTTATTTTTCTTGTGGTAGGCTTCACGTCATTATTTTCCGAACTAAGAATTAACGAACATCATATCTCCTGTCTTCGTCCTACACGTGCCTACCCCACTTATCTTAAAATTCAACGTTTGTCACTAAAGACATAAAATGCGATAGAGCAACATCGCTTCATCAGTATGGCCGAACAGAAACGTGACGCCCAAATTTTCTCCCACTACTGTTGATTTGATTCGTACGAATGTGAATGATGACGTGAAGCCTACCACAAGAAAAATAAACTGTATTGTATATACACCATTTAATATTATTCAAAGAATATTCACTTATAAACCATAAGTAGTCATAGTTAGGTCGATTATTTTTCTGGTAGTATTACGAATGTTCCTTGTGCTTATATACTACCAGAAAAATAATCTTCTTAACTCAGTTTTCTTCTCCGTTGTCTCTTTCGTCATCGATGCACTTTTCTTCCCCCTGTGATCTGCTGCTACGCCACGCGTCATATCAGCATATAATGCGTAACATGTGACATTCACATCGCGTCTTGAATCTTGTTTCGTTCGTTTCTCCGGATCTTTAACTGAATTATTAATGATATGTTTGCCTGTGACTTGAGATGGATTTTATGTGTCTTATTTCCGATAAACAGGATTTGGATTAACGGGATGAATTTTTTACAGTGTGCGCTTTTACCGGCTTAGAGAATAATACTGGTGCGTTTTTGCCAGTTTTCACACAAATATGTTTTTGTATTTGGCGTTCACAAAGTTAACTTTGTGAAACGCAACTGAATGTCGCTAGAGCTCACTTTGTGACACGCGACATATTTTTATAGAAGGTTGGTATTGCTAGTATCAGATCAGTATCAGATGACATTTATTTCAATTGTTAAACGTCAAACTTCAGAATTGACAAATTTCAGTATAACCTCTAAATATGTTTTGCTTAATTAATTACTTTTTATTCAATAAAATTAATGAATCTAGAAATTGAAAACATGTAAGTTCAATATGTTGTGTAATATCTGTACTTATCACCTAGAATAGTTCAGTAATATATACTTTTGCAGTGACAGTAAATAAATGGCAATATTAATATCACCAACCAAAACGTTACACACATAAATTTCCCTAAATCGACTTGTGTATATTGTGGCAGTATAATTTACATTTTAATAATAAAAAGACACCAAATAGAAAAAATAGTATAAAGAACTCATTTTATAAGACTTTTTTCGCACTTGTCCTTTAGTAAACTCGCCCGAGGGCTCGTTGTACTAAATTTGAACACGTCCGAAAAAATTATGTCTTATAAAACTTGTTCTTTAATATACTATTATTGAAATTCTGAAATATAATTAATTGGAAGCTATATATTACCAGTCAATTTATATTTATTTTGTTTTCTTCATTAAACAATGTGCTATGTTTATTTATATAAAAATCTGGATACAGAATTATTGTTCTGTTATACAATGTGGCAATTCTAATTTAAAATCGTGATTACTAATTAAGTTCCTCGCATAAAAACGTCTATAAACTTCAGAAAACGAAACGATTTTATCGTCTTGAAGGTGATAAAATTCATATAACACAAAACTGGATATAAACATCATAATAAAATGTTTGTTGAAACAAAGAAACAGCGATAAGAAAGACATTTGAATGTCAACGAAACAAAAGAATGTTGCCATAATATGGAGTAGAGTAGATCAAAAGAATGAATGCGCTTATAAAAGTGGATTTATATGTTACAGCACATTTTGTAGGTATAGACATAAATTGTAGCGACAAACAGCAACATTTTTTACATTAAAACGTATTTGTTTAAAGTTTAATTAATTAATTTGTATTAACTTACGATTAAATGATTAATAGATTTTCCTAATGATTCTCATATGTTATTAGTTAATTTGTTGAAAAATAATTGCTGCGATATTTTCATATTAAGAACAATAAAATTCACATTCATACAGAGTATTTTGATGATTAATTTGTTAAAAAATTCAGATGGTCACGTATAGAAATTTTAATATAGGTATTTCTTAAGATACATAGAAACAAACCACAACTTAGGACAAAAAATTAAAGAGTATATACTGTTCTACGTGCTGATCATGAAACAAAAAGAATTTTTTTAAAATTCGCAAAAAATTGCATTGTATTTCAAGCAAACATTTTTTTGCCACTGGTCGGTAGATTTTTTTCAAATCTCCTACAATTAAAGTAATTGTTTACATAATATCTAATACTAATAAATGTAAAATTATCAAATATACCATTAAAATAGTGATACTTAAAATGTACACAAGTCAAGTAAACTACCCTTAACTTTACGAATTTTTAAAAAAATGCCTTTTGTATCATTAATAGCACGTCGTACAGTATATACCTTTTAATTTTTTGTCCTAAGTTGTGGAACAGCCTGTTTATTAGAAAATGTACTAAATTATGAGTTCTGAAAATGTGTTTCAATCTAGAAAATGTATTGTCCAAACAAACTAAAAATAACCTGAATTTTCATAAACTACGTTTTATAAAATTAAACTGGACAAAAATTAATCATTTTACTCTAGTTCTAGTTCATAATTACGAATACTAATGATAGTGGCACAGCGCACAAAATTATAACTACCTAATAAATATATACAATTACCTTAATCATATCTGGGTTATTTACTAAAAAATAAAGTGAACAAAACCAACAACAATAACAATAATCCTCTCTCTAATGCCAGCAAAATGAAACTATACTGCGGCGGGCAATGCCAACTATCTAGGTTCAGTTTTAGTAGCTCGAAGTCACGAGACAGTATGGAGTTATGAACATTTCACGTTCATTTAGACTAAACTACTCATTTTCATTTTCCAGGAACACATCAACAACTTACACCGCCCTGCTGTTTTGTACATAAACATAAACATACGCTCAATTATAAAAACCATTGGCGGTGAATATTAACGGAGGAATTCAGGGGAGATTTGCGGACTGCTGATTCGTCCTTTTTTAAATTGATCCACGTTTACACGAGGATTCTTTCTTTGAGAAAAATTATCCTGGTAAGAATTGCTTGTCAATTGCAGCGACGCTAAATTGAATCTTCAATGAGTCTTGGAAAAGAAGAATTTCCAATACACTGACAGTTTCAAAACAGTTAATTTTTTGCAGGTTTCAGAATTATGAAAGAATCGTCATATGTTTGAGAAAAGTTTAAGAGAAGAGTGTCATTTTTGTTTTAAAAAGAAGCATAGATTACTATTTTTTTCTTCAACTTATTCTTCAATTAAAAAAATGATTCATTATGCCTAGCACACGGAGAAATATTTTGAGATGTTTCCTGAAAAAAGAAGAAACTTCAAAGTTTTAACGGCGCCTATTTATTTAGTGCCATATTTTGGATGTAATTTTTATATTAATGACAAAAATATTTGCTTTAAAATGAAATCTGTAGTGAAAAATATTGTCTTTAATTTTTTTTGTTGGTTTCAAGTTAATATCTAAAAAAGATCTAAGTGGAAAATTCTACTATCCCTTCTTTAAGCTCTGTTAACACATAGATTCTTTGAAGATTCTTTCATGCTCCTGAATCGTGGTAAAACTGTTTTGAAGCCATCAATAAATTAGAAATTCTTGTTTTCAAGATTCATTGAAGATTCAATTTAGCTGTGCCGCTATTTGACAAGGGCTACTTAAATGTAATGTGACGTAGAATGCTGTTACGAATACATCTCTTATACAAAATAATGACGTCACAGAAAAATTTCTTCCTCAATTTACTAAAAAACAATTTTTGTAAAGTAAAATTTGTATTTTTACCAATGTTTTATACGACGACGGCCAGGGCCAGGGTAAATATTTTTTATATAGGATTTCCGACTTTTTAAAGTCAGGATCACCACTTTTAAACTCAGGATCTCGATTTATAAACTCAGGATCCTAACTTTATAAACTTGGCAACCCGACTTTTAATCTCGGAATTAAAAATTCAGAACCTCGAGTTTAAAAGTCGGGATTCCGAGATTAAAAAGTCGGGATTCCGATTTTAAAAGTCAGGATCCCGATATTAAAAGTTGGGATTTCGAGTTCAAAATCCGGGTTCCCGAGTTTAAAAGGCGGGATTTAGGACAAAATATCATTTTCAGTACCATACAATAAGTAGCTCATTCTCACCAGGATTATATTGCAGAAGCATGAAAGAATGTGCGAGCAGGACTTTATACCAAAATAATTATCAGTGACAGAAAAATTTCTTAGTGGTTTCCTCTGCCCGAATTAGCACGTGTCAAACCAGCACCTGCACCATACCTCCCTCATATATGCTAATCTTACACATCACATCCCTATAGTTTAGCATACATGTTCACGTCTGAACCGTCACCAGTCGCAAGACATAAATTCCCCATGCAAATCGTCACATCCTCGCGGACAAAAACCATGTTGACTCATCAGTGTCACTGCTGCCAACACAACACACGGAAAATTAATAATCCCCTAAGTTTGCATGAGACCAGACAATAAAACCGTGGACGCAGCGGTACAAACGCAAGTACAACGGACAAGGTATAAGTGATTAAGAGGGGCATTAAGGGGGTGGAATAGTAAGGGCTGGATTCAGGAAAGTTAGATGCAGTTTTTATTTTATGTAGGTATGGAAGGTGAGATAATGTGAAGGTGTTTTGACTGCTGGTTATTTTTGTAGTTGGAATGTTTAAATTCAGGCACGTACTAAGTTTATTTGGTAAATACATTTTTGTATTTTAAAAGTGAAGTACTGTTGTACTGCATATGAATACAAATTTAAGTTAAAAATATTTTCCACCAAAACTACATCAATTAAGAGGCCCGTCCACTACCTAAAATCCATCATAAAATGTACTAACGTAGCGAGTGTTTTGTGACCAGTACAAAAATGGTAAAAATTTATTTCAACAAGGATTTAATGGAGAAAGAATGGATCTACAGATGTGCATTTTTTAAATTTTTATTAAAAAATTGTACATGAATATAAAAATTCAAAAAAATTACTATTTTATGCAAACTTTACACGGTTATATCTCATGATACACATTAATTTTTAAAATTTTAAAAAAGCACATCTGTAGATCCATTTTTTCTCTATTAAATGTTTATAAAAACATTATAATGAAATCAATAATAATCTGACGGTTTACTCGCAACGAAAACACTTTTACAGTATTTTTCAACATCAAAATAACATTGCTTAGCTAGGATGCAAAGTACGAGTTTCGGGCTGGTTTCAGGCAGCCGTAGTAGAGTAAAATTCAAATAGCTAGGACCCTGGACTGCGCGAGAAGGCAGAGATTGTCATGTACTGTCCGTTTTACAAAAGCGGAGCTAGCGAGTATATGCTGCGCTGCACTTCACTTAATTTTCGAAGAAAACTAAAATATAACTCAATCACAATCAATTACAAAATTCGCAGGGTTACACGAAGCAAAACACTACGAATGTCAGCATGAGAATAACAGATATTGAAGCTGATGTTCTGTAGAACAGACAGTAGCGTAGTTTCCTCTTGTTTATCATCTATGCTTCTCTCTCTAAGACGAGAATTCGTACTTCGCGCAGGGTTCTAGCTATTTGAATTTTACTCTAATGGGGAAGAGTGAATTTGAAAAAAAGTAAAATAGAGAGTATTCTGGGAATTCGGAAAAAAACATTGACGGGTCGCTTAATATATATATATATATATATATATATATATATATATATATATATATATATATATATATATATATATATATATATATATATATATATATATATATAATATTTTTTATAGCAACCATTCAACAGGATGAACTATACCAATTACAGAATGGGAGATGTTATTACAGTGGAATCCAACCACTTGGATCCAGCTGCATTATTGTCGGTTGTTTTCTGGAATCGAACTGAACTCTACTGTTGAGCTAACCATGAAAGATAATAAAACAATAATTACAATACCACCCTGCTCGTCCAATAAATCTAAAACAATCCACCAGCATTACCAGTTATAAATACCCATAAATACCAATTCTATCAAACCTTAACCTCGACGATATCACGGCATCGCGATTACCCATTCATATTTCATCGGGGGTTCCCCTCTTCATTTTATAAAACAATTTCATTTATATCCCCCACCCATTCCACAGCCTACTATAAACTACTAAACTCTCCGCTATTCTACTAATGGTTCGGAAATACATAAAGCTGATTTACACCGTGGAAGAGGACGGAGAACTCGTGATGTTTATAAGTGGTTTTATCGGTTAGTGGTTACTCTGTTGCTGGGGGGGTGGGAGGGGGGTTGGGAAGGGTCGAAAGGGTGCGAGGGGGGTTGGAAAGGGTGCGAGGCTATGTACTGTGGTCAGCTAGCGTCAAGGGCGGATTGAATGTAATGCAGTAAATCATTGACGTCTGATTGGAAGATAGTAAGGGATGTTTACATTGTGTTAACAGGGATGATTATTGTTCAATGGTGTCTATATTGAACGGTGGGAGTTGAGTCAATTTTTTTTTGTGTAGCAACAAACATATTAAAATATATACTATGTTCTATAAATGATGGTTGTTTACCCAATATTGCTAATTTTATAGTACCAGACGAGTTCCAAAATTTTTGAACATATTTTGAAAATACCTACTTAATTCTTGAAATATTTTTTAATATATCGACGATTAATAAGATTTATATATTGGTACGTTTCTTGTTAATAATTAATTACATTTAAAAAGTGTATTATTTCTGAATTCCTGCATATTTCTTTAAAGATGCAGAAAAAAATAAATTCAAAATTTCTACGATTATAATAATTAAAGTTTATTTATGATTTATGGCAATAAGTATCTGTCTGTTCTGTATTTTTATTTAATAGAAAAATTATTATTTTATTCCTGCGAAGAAACATGCCTTTCTACAAAGAGTTGCTAAGTAGGTAGGTAATATCATTATTTCAATATTTTTTATACTACTTGTCATTTAATATTTATTTATTTATTTATTTAATCGTATCATCAACTGTTATTACCTTTTAATATGCAACAATTATTGATAATTATAAACAACATAATACATTAGTTACTTATAATACCTTAGATATTTATAATTCATTAGTTACGAACTTAATACGTTAGATACAACCATAATAACATCAAAACCTTCCATAATATTCAAACTGTCAACTACTTGACAGATAAAATTGTTGATTTGTTTTAAGCGGCTCGTCTATGTTTTTACCGAATTCCTGGAATACTCTCGATTTTACTTTTTTCAATTTCGCTCTTTTCTCACTACTAGGGCTGCCTGAAACCAGCCCGAAACTCGTATTATAAATCGCATAATATTCTTGTTATAATAGCTATAATAAACTAAGCAGTAGAAAATAATAGTACTATAGTCGTCTAGTAGTGTGTTATGGGTATTATTCACTTGGATTACGTTTTTCGTATAGGTCCGACAACCAACGATTAAGACGATCCTCTACCGTGCCAGAAAACAGCCAAAAACATGGATTTCGCGCGCCACTCCACAGCGTTTATTGTTTTGTTAAATATAATAATATAAAGATATTGTTGAAGGTAAAAGTACAATCTACAAAATGGTCGATGCAGAATTTTAAAATTTTGTTTTAAAATCGAAATATGTTAATTTGAATTTTGACAATTTTTGTTATTTTTTTAACACAAATAACTTCTATTTTAAAAAGAATTTAAAAAATTTGATCGGTTGTTTCGCAGATCCAAGCTTTGTTGACAACATATTACAATTTGAAATTAATTCACTTATAAATAAAAGCTGTACAGTGGCGCGCGAAAACCTCCTTTTTGAAAAATATTGCAGTTTTTTTACAAATACGGGTCTATAAATTATTTTTTCCCCTCAAACATAAATTACTTGTTATTATTATGTTTAACAAAACAATAAACGCTATAGAATAGCGTGCAGAATCAATGTTTTTGACTGTTTACTGCCATGGGTAGAGGATCACCTTAAGAGTCATAAAATTTTCTGTTCATACTTTACTAAAAAATAACACAATATTGAGAAATAATATTATTATTGTCGAATAATATGTAAATTTATATAGATTTCCAGTTTCTGTATAATCAGTAACATAATGATTGTTACATACTTGGCAAATTTTTTGATAAAAATGTTACACAAATATAACAATGTATCTTTCTAAAGTAATACAGCGTAATAATAAAATACTTTGTGTCATATCTCTCTTTGAGTCTTGAAATAAAATATAAAACTTGTATTAATTTAAAATACATTTCATTCTCTCATTCTCCTCTTCCCTACTGTATTACACATACATATCACAAAATAAAAGAGTTAATATCCATAAAGACAACTCTGTCCCTTCCATCAGCTTTCTACCATAAATCCTTAAAAGTAATAATTCCGGGCATAATTAAACAAAAAGCTCCTGAAAAGCTCCACTACTTTGTGTATAAAAGTCGCGCTTAATAAAGAAAATAACACCCAATTAGCGGCGCCATGGAAATTTTTTATTGAAATTAATGAAACGGAAGTAAAAAGGCGGCTTTTGTGAGGCACTGGCAACGTTGCAGATGCACTGTTGCCAGTTTCTAATTAATGCTGGAATTGATATCTATGCTAGTAGAGAACAAGGGAGGCTACAGAAATAAATGAACGTTTGCGAATGTAATAATCGGGAGAGAATGTTTTTGTTTTACGTGGTTATTGTAAATATAATTTGTACTTACAAATGTTGGTGGGCAATAATTGAGGGCAGAAAATTGTAGACTTACCTGGAAAGAAAAGACATAATTAATATAATCACATAACACAACATTTAAATAAATATAAAGTAGTATAGATTCATAAAAATTGTTATAGTCTCTTTTTAAACTACGAGGGAGTAAAACAAATTTCAAGAAGGATTTATATTTCAATATAATTAAATAATTACAGTATCGTAATTGATTAAATATAAGTAGATATAGAAATTTCAATTTTCGGGACTATTAAAAAAACATACATATGACTTTAGGTTTCATTTCTCTAAGTTTAAAAACCGACTAGACAATTATGAGTAAGTAAAATAGATGATCAGTGACGTGATCATTAAAACTACTACAAGGCGCAATTATTGGAATAGTTAACTAATCGAAACAACAAATAAATCACACATTCACCACTCGTGATCTACAAACTGTGACGATAAGGAAAGGTGGCAATTCCTGGGCACGTGCTACTCGTATCAGAGCATCTTCAAGACTGCACACCACACCTAGCACGTAATCCCAGACTTCGCCCAAGTGTACTAACGTAATCGAACAAACAAACACGATCATAACTTCATTAGCACACTTGCATTCCTATCATTAATTATTATTACAATCAACATGATTGCTAACCCCGTCATATATATTTTTAAATCCTTTATATTAACTTCATCGTCTTGTCTTCGTACGACAAAAAAACAAAAGTCAAAAATGATCCACTGCCCGGGATCCTATCGAGCTGAAATTTTGCAAATAGACTTTTGTCACCTAACAATGCACTTTGGCAAAATTTCAGATTCTCCGCCATCTTGAAACGAAATGGCGGCTAGCTATCTCAAAATGTACTGCACCGATTGCGGTAAAATTTGGTATAGTAATAGCCAAGGATCTAACTTATGATATAGATATATTAAAATGTCAATCCGCCATTTTGAAACAAAATGGCGGACAGATATCTCAAAATGTACTGTATAACTATTGCGTTCAAATTTGGTACAGTAATAGCTAAGAATCTGTCTTGAAACATAGGTATATTAAAATGTTAGTCCGCCATCTTGAAACAAAATGGCAGTTAGCTATCTCAAAATGTACTGCACCGATCTATGGTTCAAAAACAAAAATTTAAGTAAATATCGATCGAGTCTCATATATAAAGGATTTATAGTGAAAAACTGAGTTTTTACGGGTTCGTTTTTCAACAATTAATTACTAATTAATATGAAACAATTATTTTTATTTTAAATTTGACTTAATTTGGTTAAATGCCATATAAAAATGGTGCATTTTAACTGCTAATTAATTTATTGAATATATTGGCATTGCTAACAACCACGCATACTAAATGCATAAACACTATTAGCCGGACAGTAAACACATCATGTTATCATCACGTTCTAGCCTCATTAGAATAATTAGAATTTTCTTGGCAACAATAGCATTTATATTCACAACCCATCAGCGCTTACCATATCCATTACAATCAATATCAGACGCATTATGTTCGCATTTCCATAACAACTTCCCTGTATCTGCATTGTGTATGTACAGAACATGCATGCTGGATTTTGACAAGTTCATCACCTCCCCCTTGGTACGGTCCACGGTATTTGTTGCAGTCAAATTGATTTCGAGACATGAATGCAAAACGACGATGCAAAATTGCATTTGCATTCGGAGAAGACTGGTTTAATTTGTTTCTGTTTCGGTTTTATTTGAATTTAATTAAATAAACGAATCTATTCTGTAACCTAATTATTTTTAAAATGCTTGAATGCAAAAACGAATTTATTATTTATTATTGAGTCAGTATTCAAAGCTCAGTAGAGAAACACATTTTAAGCCTGTTTTACATTATACTTTTTTAGGAACTTTGACAGTTTCATACTATATTTTACACGAAAATCTCCATCCAAGTTTCATACATTTTTTGTTGTACTAACAAAAGTTTAAATAAAAATAAAATTAAAGTATAATATTTATTGAAAACTGCAATACATTTTACACAATTTCAAATAAAATCAACTGTCGAAACTTTATGGAACCGAATGATTTTTTATTTGTAAAATCGTTCTATGCAAGGACAATCGAAGACACAGACTGTAGAATATTTGGTATTTTTTCTCCAGAACGGTATGTTTAGGACTTGTAGATACTATGCCACAATGAATTGAAACAGTTGTAAAAATAAAGGTGGAGTTACATAGGGGTAAAGTCGTTTAAATTAATTAGAGCAAACACTAAAATTATTTGCCAGCTGTATACTTTATTCTATTAGTTATATTTAAAGTTACATGAACTTAAAATATATCTTTAATATATTTTAAGTAAATAAACTTTAAATATACCTAAATTAGATAATAAAGTATACAGCTGGTAAATATTTTTGTTGTTCGCTCTAATTATTATAAACGACTTTACCCCTGTGTAACTCCACCTTAATTTTTAAACTGTTTCAATTCGTTGTGACATAGTATCTACAAGTTCCATACATATTTTTATTTTTCTGGAGAAAATTCTCAAATATTCTACAGTCTGTGTCACAATTCTTTGATTGATATTCGGTTCCATACTGTTTCGACGGTTGATTTGATTTGAGATCGTGTAAAATGTATTGCAGTTTTCAATCAATATAAGATATAGTACATTATACTTGTACATTATATAGTACATTATACTTGTATTTTGATTTTTATTTAAACTTTTGTACAACAAAAAAGGCTTTTTTACGTCAAGGCCAACTTCAATGAGACGGGGCTCGTACTTCGACTTAAAAAATCCAAGTTTCATACTAGACCTGCGAGTTCTTGACTTCTTCATATTGCATATACTCGTATATATCCTTTTTTTGATATGTACAATTTCCATTCATATTTCTAATTAATAACAAAACGTCATAATTGAGTTTAAAAATTTGAAAATGGTAATATTACCGACTGATCAAGAAACTAGTACAAAACTTGGATGTGATTCTAGACAAAAAAGCCACAAAAAGTTTCTAAAACCCAATTTCAGTTTCTATCAGAAAAGTATAATGTAAAACAGGCTTCATGGTATCTATGTAGCCTGATTGAGATTTGATTATGATAACAATGCCTTAAGACAAGGTTTCTGCTTGAATTTTCTCCACATTCGAGTTCGTTTCCTCGCTAGCCCTGATTAGTACTCGCATGGCTGCCTGTTATTTTCCTAGTCTGTCTAAACACGTAATTAATACAATGAAAACACGGCATCAACATCAAGAGTGCCGCTGAACAAAATGCGTACACAGTAGTCTGTAAGATGAGATGCACCCTTCGACCATATATAGGTATAGATAGATAACACTCAATGCTGTAGTAGAGTAAAATTTAAATAGCTATGACCCTGAGCTGCGCGAGAAGGCAGAGCTTGTCATGTACTGTCCCTTTTACAAAAGCGGAACTAGCGAGTATATGTTGCGCTGCACTTCACTTAATTTTCAAACAAAACTAAAATATAACTCAATCACAATCAATTACAAAATTCACAGGGTTACACGAAGCAAAACACTACGAATGTCAACATGAGAATAACAGATATTGAAGCTGATGTTCTGTAGAACAGACAGTAGCGTAGTTTCCTCTTGTTTATCATATATGCTTCTCTCTCTAAGACGAGAATTCGTACTTCGCGCAGGGTTATAGCTATTTGAATTTTACTCTATACAATGTTGTGAAGGCAAGAAGTAGCAGCAGCTATAGGCGGGGAAAGGAGGCGAGGACACGATAGAGTGTTGCACATTGCTGAATTCTGGTTTGTTATCATGGAACAGAGAATGAAAATAGGCAAACTGCAACACTTCAAGGTGTCTGCTGGTCATACTCCTCTTCACATCGCTACGCTAGTTCTTTGCTTCACATCAAAGGCTTGCGTTGTTTGTCTATTCCTATATATGGTCGAAGGATGCACCTATAGCATTGTAAGTAAATAACAGGGAATACGTATAACTGCCCGGGGAAATTTATTGAGAAAAGGAACAAAATGACAAGCATCAAGTTCAAAATAGTGTAACTACCTAACTTACTGATCATTCAAAAAATAGTATACAGGATGTAACCCAACCTATGTAACAAAACTTAAGGGTGTATAGTATTGAACGCACTGATTATGAATCAAAAATAATTTTATTGAAATTCGTATTAACAGTAGTTTGCAAAACAATATCATTTTGGGTACCACTGGTGTCACATTTAAATACAAAAAAAGTTAAACAATAGTTATCCAGTACTTATTAGCGTAATTACATTAATGAAATAATAATTTTACAAGCAGAAAAAAATTAAATTTGTAGGTACTTTTAATTTGCGAATTACAACAAAATTATTTTTGATTCATGATCAGTGCGTCCAATACTATACACCCTTCTATTTTGTTACACAGGTTGGGTTACACCCTGTATAGCATACCGAGCAGGAAAATGCTAATATGCGCGTTTTAATCATTAATTTTATGAATATTACTACTTGAAAATAGAGATCCATGATAGAGTTGCTAAGTAACTTAAGATTTTTTTATTGATTTTGTCAATTTTATTGAAAAGTGACATTTAACTAGCCAGATAATATTTTCAGCTAGCTGGGAAGTGAATTTAACAATGAAACGCTTCCCAGCTGTCTAGAAGGTTGGAAACACACATATTACTAACCGATTGTAAGTAAATATATATTTTTTTATAATTACTCGTATGCAATGGCAAGAATTACTTACTTCAGAGTTAAAATTGGAAACAGGAAACAGTGACCCAAAACTATTTGATTAAAAGATTTCAAAATTAAAATCGCGAATTTTGAAACAATTCTTTCAATTTATTCGTGGCAGAAACAGAAATGCGGATTGTCCTTTTTCTTTGAGTTCCGGGTAAAGAAGTTAATTTATTTCGTGTCCCATCCTAAACGGTAATGCCAGTCCGGTACATGAGTAAAAAGCATAACAAGCCAGGGACCCGAGAAAACGAAAACGAAGAGCGTATAAAACAAAAACAACAGTAAACTTATTTCATCCCCAAAACAGTATTGTTAATTTTATCTCGCGTACAAACTTAATTACCAAATAAAACGCAAATGTAATAGTTTAATTTGTCGTTAATATGTATGTACCCCACACCAACACGCCACTGTCGACATCTGGTGGATTGCGAGAGAACTAACCAGATACCTCTGCGCCCAAACCAGTGACACCCAAAATTTACCAAAAAACGATAAATAAATTTTAATAGTATATTACATACCGAGCGGGGAAATGGTTCATTACAGCCGAGCGTTTCATTAGATGACTGAGGTGCTTGCACCGAAGTCATCTATGAACGCGAGGCTGGAATGAGCCTTCCCGCGAGGTATGTATACTATTTTATTCACAATCCAATTGGTTATTGATATGCCCGTTTTAAATATTCATTTTATTCATATTTTATGACAGTTTTATTATAATTTGTTTTGATACTTCAACCGATTCAACATAGAGATCTATGAAAAAGTTGCTAGGGTTGCCAGGTAACTTGAAAAAATGTTTATTGATTCTGTCAATAATTAGTTTCTTGCTGCTTTTTATCGAGATCGAGCATATTAATTATCATGTTGTCTGATAGTGAAGATGGCGAAGACGAAAATATTTCTTTAGAACTGCGAGAAGTTGCAAAAAAGCTTCTGAAAGTGACGTTTACCTAGCTAGAAAACGCTCACTTCCCCGCTAGCCGGGAAGTTTTTTCCGGCTAGCTGGGAAGTAAAGTAAACAATGACTCGCTTCCCAACTGTTTAGAAGGTTGGAAACGCGCATATTACCAACCGATTGTGAATAAACAATTTTATATACCTACCTACAATATTTTGTTTGTGATTCTGCGCAGTTCGCATATAATAATAATTTGACAGCTGCGCTTATCTATTTTTTCAGACAATTTACGAAGCAATGCGATATTTCACACAATTTGCTGTATGATACTACACAATTTCAAAAATTGAACAAGATCTTGTTCAAGATTTAGTGTAATGTAAAACAGACTCGAAAATGGAATAAAATATTGAAGACTGTGTTTCTAAGGTAGGTACTATTTTCTAGATAACGAGGGATGAAAATATTTCTACAATATTTCGAAATTTTTCAATATGTTTTTTTATGGTTTACATGTTGTCAGTTTTGAGAACCTTGCAAACATTGTGAATATTTTTGATAGTATAAAATGTTGAGGACCCCCTCTCGTGGTTATCGCTCCCCAGAGCGCTGGGGTGGCAAGCGGGCGAGCCTTATTACAAGTTGTATCGTGTTCGTGAACTGCATTAAACGCAGGGGATGAAGGTACGCTGCGTCTAGCGCCGCCACCGAAACGCACGGTGACGCCGGGAATTAATCTCATGACTCTTACTTTGTCTTATATTTATCTTAATGAAAAGCATATTGAAAACTGCTCAGATATGTTTTGTGCCAACACGGGGGAAGATAGAGGGTAAATTTGTCAAGTTAAGGGTGTTAATTTAGACACAAGATAATTTCAAGCCAGTAGGTAGGTATTACTCGATGAATATATGAAGCTGCTACACCTAACCACGCAAGTTGGCACGGTTCGAAACGAACCGGAACAGCGTTCCGGTTCGTGGAATTTACCAACATACCATCCCGTCTCGTGAAAGTGACCGTTTGGTCTTGTAAAATTGAGAATATTACCATTTCTGGTAACAATTTACTATATTTATATTTACTATATTATTTGTTAAATTACTGTACACATAAATAAAACTATTTATTTAGAAAAATACTGTAAAAAAATTAAAATTTTCATGAAATCTAGCGTTCCATTTCGATATCCTGGTCACGGCACCATATGTAACACGTTCGTTTAGCAGGGAACAGAGACCAGTTCTGCTTGTATTACAAATTTTGTAATGGCCAAATATTACAAATTATGTTACAATAATTATTATTCATTGAAGTATGCAATACATTTTCTGGATTGTTAATATACAGTGAATTTATTTTAACGTGAAACACGATACTTTTCATATTAATGGTATGTATTAGAGCGACATTTTAAAAAATAAACATAGGGAATAAATTTTTTAATTAGTGTCACACTGCTGCTACCTGAAAATACAATGTATACCTACGTAGAACAATTAAAAATCAATTTGAAAACGTCTTTTGGAACTATTACAGCTGCCCAGATATCTTATGATGTTAAAGAATAATTCCCTATTTCATTTTAAAAAGGACTATCCATCTAAAGCCTCATTCACATAAGTATTTAGTTTTAAGGTTTACATTTATGTTTACGTTTAAAAAAGTTTGCATACTATTATCTGATCGGGCAGTACTCTTCCTCCCCCGCCGCTTTATGCGGGCATCCACTTGATTTTTTCTCCCGCTTTACGCTAGATTTCAAAATTATTTAGATTATTGTTGTACTTGTTGCCAAACCTAAACATCTTGTAGGTATATTAAAAACTGTAGATATAACTTGAATGATTTTAAATCAGACTTAAAGTATGTCAAGATTATTTAAGATTAATTTTAAGTATTTTCGAAATAAAATCTCTTGTCAAATAAACTACCCCAATGATTTAAAATAACCGTCATGCCACAAAATTCCCTAAAACTAATCTGGCATTTTTGTAAAATAATCTAGTTCTCAATCAAAGTGATCCCGAATTACTACGTCCCCTCTTTCTATCAAATATTACCCGCACGGGGGATTTATTAAAGATACAATAAAACTTTCCTATACCCACTTAACGGAAGACACATTGGCGTTTTACTTGCTACCTTCACCGTCCAATCCGAAATCTCATTACAGCGTATAGATTGCGCAGGGATATAAAATATCTCATAAACAATGCATGGCAGAAAATCATCCCTCTGACGGGAAAAGAACTACCCTAGTGGTTAAGACTCTGAGCGGTAGGCAGTTTCAAGACGGTAGATTTGTTTGTCCAGTATATGTTTGTTTTTTTTGTAAGACAAAAGTCTTTGATATGTGAAAGGGAATCAGCAGTAAACGAAAAAGTGCTTAAGGAATTGGGGCAAAAGAGTATTATGAAAAGAATTGAAAACAAAAAATAATACCAAATATAAGCTGAATCAGACGGTCAGTTTTTTCATTTGATTGTCTATGTTTGACTGTCAAATTCACAACTGAAGTGAATTTATTTTATCGTGAAACATAACAAAGACGTACGAGTATTCATACGTCCCACTTTCAAATACTGTGAATACTTGTATTTAGTTAGATAGGGCTATAATATATAATAAGGGACGAAAGGTGGCGTTTTCGGTGCAGATATTGAAAAAAAAAATCTGACGTGGACACCACATGACTTTCTTGTACGCCTATTAAACTGTTCATACTTTTCTTAATAACTAAAATGTAGAATAATATAAAAAATCTGACGTGGCCACCACAAGACCTCCCGCCATACCTACTTTATTCTTTTAACTTATTATACAAAATATATTAATATATAAGTACTACTACTACTGCTACTACTTATACACACAAATATATTTTAGTCATTTTATTTAAACTGCAGCAGAAGATATAAAGCATATTTTACTATTGTCACTCTCATGTCATAATCATTTAAATTTTACGTAGTAACAAATGTTAATCGATCATGGACTACAAGATACCGAAATACTAAATTATAAATATCTACTTTAATTATTCTTAAATGATACCAGATACAAAAATATTTATAAAATACCGATTGTAGGTAATAATCACACAATCTTTCATTTAAAATAAAAAAATTGTCTTAAATTAAATATTTATCGAATTATTTGTAAAAAGTACTACTTCCGGTTTGTAGATTGAAACCAAAAATAGGAGGTGCACAACTAGATGCTTTAACAGTCCTAAATACAAAATTTCAACTTTCTACGTCTAACCGTATTTGAGTTATGCGACACACATACGCCCGTACGTCCGTCCGTACGTACAGACGTCACGACGAAACTAGTCATAATGGATTCAGAAAAGGTCAAAACGGATATTTCCATCAAAATCTGAAATCCGAAATTTTTCGCGATTACAATACTTCCTTTTTACTCTGTACAAGGAAGTAAAAATTATTTGTAACTTGTAAGTAGGTACCTAACCTACCTATGTAGTACAGTATAGTACGAGTAGTAAAAGAGAGGGGTATGGCGGGAAGTCTAGCGCTGTTACAGTAACATTAATACTTGGAATCACTAATACATCCATTTGAACAAAAGACAAAACCATGCATTAGTATTCCCATACTCAACAATAAACATCCCAACAAACGCATACGCAGAGCCGTAACAGTTATTATTTCCGCTCGCTGAAAAACCTCCGCTAGTCATATAACAGTCCGGTGATATTTCCTGGGCCGAGGCAATTCTGATGCTAAATACGTCAGCACCGGTACCGGCGGCGTATGTCGCTACGTAATGGCAGCGGTAAACGTAAACGGTAACGGGAGCGGTAACGTATAGACACAGGTTACCACTGTTACCCCTACACAGGGCAAAGAGACGTTTAAACTGAACGTGGCTGCTTTACTGACGATCTATGCATAACAAGTGAACGGAGTCAACGAAACGATTGACTCTAAGCGAGAAATGCAGGATTGCATTAAGGAGGATTTATTCAATCGAAATTAAATCAGCAATGAGTGCAAACCTGAGAGCAACCGTATTTATTTTTAGCAAACTGTCACTGTTTTAAAAGTCACAGTCAAATATCATAACATCGTTATAAACATCAAATTAATAAAAAAAACTTAATAGTAACCAATACTAACAATCCACAACTGTCTGCTTCATAACACCTAGAGACCTAGACCAACTGAATTCGAAATTCCTATTCAACAACTAATACATAGTAGTTTAATTAAATGTCTGGTTATCTAATCTGTTTGTTATTTTGTTCAATTAAGTGACACATCACTGCACACTTTCGTCATAAGAAGAAACAATTTCACCCGGGGATAGTGTAGCTTTCTAACGGTGAAATAATTTTTCAAATCGGTCCAGTAGTTTCGGAGCCTATTCAATGCAAACAAACAATCAAATCTTTCCTCTTTATTATATTAGTATAGATGAATGTATTATTTAATGGTCCTAGATAAACAAATATAAGTGTCTATTATTATCTTATAGCAAAGTAAGTAACTAAATTTAACAGAGGTAAATTGTTGTGAAGATATTTTTCCGCGCTAAAGAAAAGAGTCACTCACTTTATTACACACTACTTCAAGATGCTTGTCGGATGTCCGGCCGGATAATAAATGGAATATCCGATATCCGGCCAATTCACTATCCGTTGCATCACTATATATTATCCGCAGTTTTGCCATACGTAACTTGAAAAAAATTGTTGTGTACAATAATTATTAAGGTTAAGTTTGTTACTGTTTCTTAATTATGAAAACTCTGAAACTGATTTCCGTGCTCCATTTGTAAGGATACCAGTGCTGCCACCAGAAAATTTCACTATAAGGTCACAATCCACCCAAGTCATGGCAAACTTGGATGAGGCAAAATACCAAAGTCCAACGTGGTCCTATTCTATCCACCTTCAAATCGCATATCCATGTGTGTTTGTGTTTGTGTGTGTGTGGGGATGTGACGTGCTCGGTGGTGCGTACACCAGATAACCGAGGTGTTCAAGGGTGCCCGGGTGACGTCACAAGTCTGAGTTCACTCTATGCCTCACGTGCACGTGATATCATTTAGTAGGGGTGTAAAATGTGTGAATTGTTTTAGATAAAAACCAAAATGAAAAGGATTTAATATGTGTCGGCATTTCAATGCCCGTTTAAGGAGGGGAAGTGTCGAATCATATTTATGACAGGGAAAGTACAGTTCAATCCATAGGTAAAAAATGTACAAAATTATAGACAAAAAGTATTTGCTGGTGTTTGATTATTAATTTTGTTCCTCAAGAAGATTGTATCTTAACATTTATTTTTAAAATTGCCTACTTTACTACTATTAACAAAAGTTAAGCCGGGTTTATGCAGTATCATCATAGCCACTATCATAGTTTTAGTTATAAAAATTAAAACAACCAATTATCATAATGACTATGACAGCGCTACATAAACAGGAGTATTAAAGAAACAAGTTTTAATTCTAAAGACTAAGACTGACTATAATAATAATATAGTAAATATAGTAATTTAGTTTTGATAATTTTTGTTACTCCTTTTCAAAAAATCGATCGGTTATTTCGCAGCTATATATTAAAATTTGAAGTTAATTCACTTATAAATAAAAGCTGTACAGTGGCGCGCGAAAACCCTCTTTTTTACAAATATTGCAGTTTTTTTTACAAATATGGGTGCCAAAATTATTTTTTACCCTCAAACATAAATTATTTGTTACTATTATGTTTAACAAAATAATAAACGCTGTTATATGGAATAGCGTACGGAAACAATGTTTTTGACTGTTTTCTGTCATGGGTAGAGGATTACCTTATGTTTAAAAAATTTCATATAATAAATGTACTTTATTCTCCATTTGATGTTTTACAACATATGAAAACTTTTGAAACATTCCACAAAAAATTGAACAAAATTTAATCCGAGCTCATTTGATCTACCAAAACAAAAGCATACACAGCACGTCGATTCGTCGTATACACGAGCAGGAAACCTAACAAAACGCATCGTATTCATTTGTTATTATTCATCCCACAAACCAGACAAAGACAACCTCACTCCATCCCCTGCAAAGCTAGAGAGAGACGCAAGTCCCAAAGAGGATTTCGTATTTTATTTCATGATAAAAATACCGTTTCGTTTGCTCAACCGGCTCGAGTAATAAAAAGTAGTTTGTTTATGTAGTTGGCTGGGCAGCGATGCTCGTTTTTCTCGCTTTTCTTTTGTTCTGCACAATCAATTGTTTTGGAAAAACTCGCGCGCTTGATTCCACTTAATTTTGTTTGCTAATGAATGCTCCCGGTCTTTGACTATTTACTGAGTTTTCATTTAGGATTATGAGAGGGCTAATTACTTGCCGGTCGCCGGTTGAAATGAAGAACGAAAAAAGATCATAACGACGAGTAGTGCATTTGCTGAGATCAAATACAATAGATTCATTTTGTGCTTCAAGTAATTTGATCATTAAGGATTATGCCAGGAGTTTTATCAGACTTTTTGGGTTTCATTACTTGAATTTCTATTAAATAGATTTGTATATCATTCCAGATTAAAATTACAGACATTTTCTTCTAAAATGAGCATAACACCTTGGTTTTATATAGTTTTGATGCTTAATGGACCATTATCAGGGAAAATGAGCCATCTATTAAATTTGTTTCAGTCTTTCAGCTAAGTTCATAGCTGTCAGCTGACAAGGTAACAGTTAGTAAGGTATTTTAACAACTGTGATTGTGTTATGTTTACAAATATGAATTCTAAAAACTCAGTTAAACTACGTTTTTTTAAATAATGAAAATCCAAGACAATAAATGACAGCTAACAACATTAGCTGCGTTCAATGAACTTGGAAATCTATCGAATTTCTTTACGTTGATTGGTGTACAAGTGAAAAATTGTCAGTTTTACTAGCAAATTATGTCAATGTGCTAGTAAAGAACTGCTGCTTTTGCTGCGCTAGCGCTATTAAAAAAGATAGACAAACCATAGTAACATTATTAAATTTACACTGTTGCACTAATCAGCATAAAGAAACTTGCTATACTCTGGACGCCGAACAGATAGAGTAATTAAATAAATGGGCAGAGCCTAAACTGCGCAGTACGATGTGCTCAGAAGTCAGCTTTACAAGCTACAAATTTTAAAACGATGAAGAATTATTTGAAATGAACATAATTAAAACTAAAATATTATAATATTTTATCATATATGTATAACATAATTTTAAAAGTAATGTAAAGTAAAATTTCAACATTATGTATCTATTTATTCATACATAACTTCATGAGCTGTCGAATTCGTCGATCAGTGTAAAACTGGCTTACCAATAGCAATACTGTATTTCAATTTCGCGCACATTTGTGGGAGGAGTATCTACTCTATCTGTTGGGCGTCCAGAGTATAGTTTCATTGAATGCAGCTATTAAATACTATGAAGTTAGAACTTTAACTTCATGGTAAACATAGTAAAATGTCTTACTCTGATTCAGCAAGCAAGGGAATATTGCACGCATAAACTACATTTTAATTTGTTGCTCGCTTAGAAACAAGCTAAAAATTATATTGTAGACAATTTTTAAGACATTAATTTAATAAAAATAACAAAAATAATTGTTATGTTACATTCGAATCGGAATTCTATTGGTCAAAAATTGTATGTAATGAAAGAGAATTTTTTGATTAAAAAGCCAATTAAGTTATTTTAAAAAGGTTACAAATGTATTATTTTTAATAATTGTTGACAAAAAATGGTGTTCGTTAGGAGTACGAATAATAATTTATCTCGCCTGCGGGTCACCTAAACAATACAACTGTAAACTGCACGATATATTCATAAATTCGGAAATACCGCACCGTAATAATTATTCTATTCACACATTATGACACATTTAGAAATGCCAACAAATGTAAATTCTGACCAGTGCTTCAAGCTGCCTATTTTCAATAGTTCTATAATACAGTTTTCATTACTGAAGTATAACAATGCCCATAACACATCTGTGTCCATTATTCCAACCTCATAACCTACCAGCCAACAAAAGCATCCCTGATTGCGTCCTTATCCACATCTGCTTTAAAACTCAACAACGGCAATGATCACAGAAGCGGAGTGAGTGTCCAGGGGTGCCAACTTTCAAGTATTGCAACAATATTTCCCCAAACCGCACACAAACACACACAATGAGTGCACAGAGAGTGCGAGAGTGAAAGTTCGATGCCATTGTCAAGGGTGGCTGCGGGTTTCAACAGTTGAACACCGGCCAACGGACAGGGGTTGCTGCACTGAGAAAAATGCATACTAAAAATAAGTGTAAATACATTCATGTTAAAGAGAAAATATATTTAAAAAAGTGACAAGAATCCGGTTTATTAAAAAATATAAAAGAAGTATACTTAAAAATGTATACTACAACCAAATATTTCAATTTCTATTGTTTAATAAATTGTATATTTACTTTTAAATAAATTAGTTACTAATATATAATAAAGTACTTAATTAAAGTAAGTATAATACACTATTAAACGTAATATACAGTTTATTAAATTCTAATATTTCATTAACTTAATATTGTAAAACGGTATTTTTAATATAAGAATATTATATTTTAATTTTAAAAAATATGAATTATTTAGGTTAAATAAAGAACTTGCTTAAATTAAGTAAAATTCAACATGAAATTAAATACGTTGACAACTTAAAATGACAAAATAATATTTTAAATTTAAATGTATAATATATTAAAGACAAATATCTAAGTTTAATATTTTAAGTAACTCGTATACTTACTGTAAAATTAATCGTTTTTTAAAGTTAAATATACTACTTACCTAATGTAATTGTTTTGGTGTAATTAAATTGAATTATATAAAATATTTGTTAATAATAACTGGTTTTATAAAATTATATAGGATTTCGATTTTACATAATGCGGAATAAATTTTCAAAATTCGTTAATATTTTGTTCAAAAAGAAAAACCCATTTCGAAAATTTATTCTGTATTATGTAAAATTAAAACCCTATATAATTTTTTAACCCAATTGTTAAAAACAAATATTATATATATAATATAATTAATGCTAGATGTACAATATGTAATGAAAATAAATTTTAATCATAGTGTATTTTTTACACATTTTTATTGAACAATTAGACTTATTTTGCAGTACAAAAATGTAAAATTATCTACTTAGAACATAAAAAATAATTCCATTATGAAAAAAAAAACTATTCTACTTATTAGGTATATAATGAGAACATACTTCAAGTTAAATTTATATAATATTTGGTATTACTTTTTATTAAGATTGTAGGGAAAATGAAAGGTAAATGTGAATGTATGTAAACTTACATTTAGATCATTTGATTCATATCATTTTCCAATGTTTCAACTGAAGGATAGTGTATATCAAACACTGTTTCTATGTTATAAATTTTTTGCTGCAAAAACATCCACACTTGTTTGGCTTCAGAAGGATATTAACAATTAAGAGCAAAAATTAATTTAAAACAACAATCTAGTGCTGCTAGTGGCGTGGTAACTTTATACAAAATATCGTCTAGAGATACGTAACAAGCTTCGAATGAATCAATTTCTTCTCCTACAATAGCAATAAATGGTTGAACAGTTGAACTGAAGAGTTTGCATTTTTCGCGTCTTTGATTTATTTTAATTTGATATTCTGCTGCGTTCTGTAAAAAATAAATATAAAAATAAAAATTTATAAACATGAAGAAATAAAATACTTACATTAACAATTAGAACAAAAGTTTCCTGAACTTCAAATTTGGAACATCTTTGTCTTTTTGCAGTAATGGTAGTCGTTACAGCTGGGAATAACAGTGGTAACATTTTTATAGCATAAAATTCTGCATCTGTAATAATAACAGGTAGGTAACTAAGATATTCTGGTTAATATTTTACTAGTAGGTACTTACTTTTTATTGTGTATTCTTCATCTACTTTTATTCTATTGTGGGCTAGTTTTTCATTTGCTAATCGTTCAAACAACGTTGTAGAAATTCTAAATTCAATAATTATATATTTGTATTTTATTAAGAAATGCTTGCAATTTATACCTGTTATTTTCAGCAGTATTAATTAAACGATCTACTGTAAGCGCCACTAGTTTTTGTCGCTCAGAATATTTTAGTATTTCAGATTTTTTCTTTAATAAGGCTTTACCGTCAACTGTTGATGACAAAAAAATATTCGAAGCCCTATATAACAAAATTTTAATTTAATTTTTAATTTATGATAAAAAAAACTTAAAAGTTACTTACATGGTTAAAACGGAATCCCCTGGTAAGGGTTCAATAATTATTATATCTCGTCTTTGTTCAGTAGGAACAGGCGTCGGTACAGATGTCTCATCAAATAATATATCATTCCTTGATGCTTCCTCTTTTAATTCAATTAGATTTTCCCCAGTAAAACTCAAAGTGGAATTGGAAGATGTCTCATCATTTAACGATGCATTAGTCTAAATTTAGGAACTTGAAATACATTGTACACTTTAAGTAGATATTTTATAAACGTAAATGATATTATTCTCTTAGACATTAAAATCAAACCTATATACCTACAATATGTTAAGGAGACTAAAATTTAAAATTGTTGTATGTTCATTTTATATATTTACCTACCTAGTATATTAAATTGAATTCTGCAGTATATTAAATTTTAATATACAGTATATTATATTTAAATAATTCTTATATTATATTTTAATATACTGTATAAATTTTTTTAATATACTGCATACTAAATTAGAATATACTGTATACTAAATTTAAATATACTGTACATATATTAAATTTGAATATAATTTTAAAATAACTTCTTTTTTAATACAATGTTTGTGTTCTTAATCTAAAGCAGGTTATATGTATTTTTTCAAATTTACGTGTTATAAAAATTGTAATTTTAAATATTATAATAAATTAACCTACCTCATCTTTTAAGAAGAAGCTTTTATATTTTGATGAAAATTTTAGCCGTAAACTAATTTGTGGTACTAATTCCTTTATGGCGTTTTCATTTAATAGTTTAAAAGCAGTTTCATCTATTCCTTCATCTATAATGATAAATCTCGTTTAAAATTTTATTCAATTATGTCAAAACAACTAGCTTACTTTTAAATGTTTTTTCCAAGTCTCCAAGACCCCAATCTTACAAAATATCTTGTACATATATGGGTCCATTTTCACCACACGAGATAGCACAGAAAATCAAATTCACTACAAGACTCAACACACACATTATACAGGTCTTGGCGTGATCAGCGCCACCCGCCACGCTAACAATAAACTGCGTAATACAATTAAATAATATAATATTCTTGTTATAAATCAACTATCTACTTATTTTAAGTATAATATTACTTGTTAATAAAAATATTAATCACTCAATTTAAAGAAAAAAGTTGCATTCCACTAAATGAAAAGTATATTAACATTTAATATACAGTTCATTTAAAATTAAAAGACCTGTCTCTTTATTGAGCATTTAAGTATACATTTGTTCTAAATTTAAGGATATTTTAGTATTTAATATTTATTAAGTATATAAGATATTTGTTCTAAAGAAAAATTTGTTAAATATCTATAAAAATAATTTTTAAATATAAAATTGATTTGTTTTTAATTATTTTTTTCTAGATACACATATATAGTTACTTGTTCTAAATGAATTAATTTAAATATTCAATTTTGAATAAACATTTTTCTCAGTGTGATCGCATGAGGGCGGGGTGGTTTTGCACACTGCGGTTTCACACAGAACTTTCTAATTTAATTGTGATCTTTGAATTTTTTTATGAATATAACCCACTTGACATGAATCGACCATGGGATGTTTAAAAATATCTTATTCTTGTACTTTAAGTGATGTTACGTAAGTCTATCCTAGCCACATCCTGAGTACGATCAAAAATTACATACTCAATACAAACATCTCAGAGAATTACATGGGATGCATAATTGTGATATTATTACCAAATTACAACATTGGGATGTAACATAGATAATGTTACCAAGGGCGGATATTAGCAATCGCAAAGATATTATTAAGATGTTAATGGGCAAATATAGCAAGTAACAAGCCCGGATTGTCACATTCTTGAAATGTTCTGGGGATTTTATTTTGTCAAGTGGGAATACACGGTTTTCCAAAAGTCCCGGAACGCAGCTATAAAGTTTTGAATGAGTGAAGAAAAAAAATTGAAAAGGGGATCACTAAAGCGTTTGGGTCATTGCGGGACCGAAGAAGGACGACAATTTGAATATTTGTTATAAAAATTAAATTATTATTATTAATTCGACTGAATGTACATATTTCTCCCATAGAAGCTACGACAGACGACAAGAGTTAGACGGAGTTATCTAGCTAAGTGGCGCATCTAGAGATAGAAGATACCAATACACGGAACGACTGAAGCGCAGTCGAAATTTCATGAAATGTGTACTTTTATAACTCATAAAATTAAGCAATTAACTTACTTCCAAAAATTAAAAAAAATACACTACCTACCGTGACCCTAAAAGATCAAAGAAACTTTTGTAAACAATACTATTACTTCCTTGTACGGAGTAATAAGGAAGTATTGTAATCGCGAAAAATTTCGGTTTTCAGATTTTGATGGAAATATCCGTTTTGACCTTTTCTGAATCCATTATGACTAGTTTCGTCGTGACGTCTGTACGTACGTGCGTACGTACGTACGGACGTATGTGTGTCGCATAACTCAAATACGGTTAGACGTAGAAAGTTGAAATTTTGTATTTAGGACTGTTATAGCATCTAGTTGTGCACCTCCTATTTTTTGTTTCAATCTATAAACCGGAAGTAGTACTTTTTAAAAATATTTCGATAAATATTTAATTTAACACAATTTTTTTTATTTTAAATGAAAGATTATGTGATTATTACCTAAAATCGGTATTTTATAAATATTTTTGCATCTGGTATCATTTAGGAATAATTAAAGTATATATTTTTAATTTAGTATTTCTTTATCTTATAGTCCATGATCGATTAACATTTGTTACTACGTAAAATTTAAATGATTATGACATGACAGTGACAATAGTAAAATATGCTTTATATCTTCTTCTGCAGTTTAAATAAAATGACTAAAATATATTTGTGAGTATACTAGTATAATAAGTTAAAAGAATTTTTTATATTATTCTACATTTTAGTTATTAAGAAAAGTATGAACACAAGGAAGTCATGTGGTGTCCACGTCAGATTTTTTTTTGATATAAGCCTTAGTTATTAAGAAAACGAGTGTAAACATTTGGTTAATTTTGGTTGATTTTTTCCAATGTTCTTTTCAAGTAAATTAAATTTAAAGTTTCTGAAGCCCGTAAGCCACAATATATGGAGTATAATTCAAAAAATAATTAAAAATAGATCGGCCACAAAAGTTGACAATTTTTTTATTCGAAAAAATGCAGAATTTTCTCCTCTTTACCATTATGTGCCTAACTCTAATTTTGATTTTAGTGCCCTTTTGCTAGGTTTATTTTTTAACAAATTTGAAACTTACATTTGCTAGATTATTAACTTTCATGTGTGAAAATTTTAGCTTGTAATTCCGATTCCCTCACAAAAGTGAAAATAATTGTCCACAAGCACTATACTGATATATTTATTTACTTATTTTTTAATACCTAACATTTGACTTTTAGTTCTGCTGCATTTTCATATTGCACAGATTCACAAATGCATACGAGTAATAAATCTTAAGAAATGCACATTATATGTCAAGTATATGTCACATTACTTTGTGTAAATAAAATTAATATATCATGTGACTCATACAATTTTGTGCATAGTTACAACTGCAATTTTCAGAAATAAGTTGACATACCGTTATTATAAATTTAACCCTTATTATATCTTCTACAATCAATTTTGATCTTCAAGAACATATTGCCCTAATTCCAAATGAGTTGATCTTGCGATCAATCAGCTCAAAACAAACAGAGAATATCGTCCTGTCTATACAATTACCAGTCACGGAAGATATCTCTATATTTCCAACGTTATCCTTTATTTATTTGTTGTGCTATCCTTGAAATAATGCGTCGGTTGATAAGTCAATATTTCTTCCTGTGTACGAGAGAGACGGAGTTATGTTTCGAGACTGAACTGACAGACAGACGAACAACGAGAGGATCCGCAGTTGAGAAAGAAGAGACTGAAGGAAACTTTATGATTTATCTGTCAAACTTAGACGTTTTTTCAGTTTGAGGTTTTTCTATTATGTATGGTGCATTGGCAACGGTTTGAGGAATGTCTGCCAATTTTTTTAGGATTAATAATAAATGAAATATGAAATATATTTTGAAGCATGATCAACGGTTTATAAATTTGTACAAACATTCAAATCATCAAGCTAATGCAGTACAATCAAGACACGAAACGCATTATTTCTTAACGATATAGATTAAAATCAAATACACTCGACAAAAAAAAACCGCACCACTTGACAATCCATCCAAAATTCCGAAATTTTAGACCGCCATAACTCGGTTGAATTGGCTCGAAAATGGATAAATTTTCGAGTTCTGACAAGGTTGAAGTCTCCTCATTAAGGCGGTTGCGCAGTCAAATTATAGGTTTTGCTGGACGCTCTGTATTACTTTAATAAACAAAGATTTAAATTATATATGAATAAATAAATTGAACACCTTTTGAATTTTGTATTCTAGAAAATTAAATTTAAAATGGATCAACACCAGCCGTCAAAATAGCGAAAAACCACATGCAGTTTTCCCCATAAAATTGGTTTAAACAATAAGATTTTTTAAACAAATAAGACGTTTTCGAAAAGCTTGAAGTTGCCCTCTTTTTGCTCTAATGCCACTTTTTTGAATTTTTATGTAGGATTGTATTAAAATACCCATGAAATATTAAAAAAATTGGACATATTTATCAATGCACATAAAAAAATTGAAGGAAAAACTAAAAAAACTGGCATTAGAGCAAAGAGGGAGCATCCTTAAACATTTCAAAAATATCTTAGTTAATTCGAAAATTTCAATTCTTACTTCAATTTTAATGGGAAAACTAAACATACTTTTCACCACTTTAACGACTAGAAGCCAACCACCTTAAGATCATGTAAGTTAATCTGATGTCAAGTTCATTTTACCCCTACCACCCTTCTTAAAAAGTTCTTTGACAACTTGTACCAGGTGCAAAAAAATACGTGAATTCCATCCACTACCAAGGCGATAAAGTACATTCATTTTCCTGCCGGGAAAAAATTCAGAACTTTCGATGATTTTACGCGAAGTAATGAATTTGGAAAATAATTGCATATATTATATTATAATTATATTTACTAAGTTTCTTTGTGTAATAAATTTTTGTAGTATTGTCAAAGAAATTTCGAAAACCAACCTTATCTCAACACAAAGACAATTTCAAAATATATTTACTGAATATTAATTTATTTAAAAGCCTTTTAAACATGAAACATATACAAAACACAGTAGGTATATTAATTAATGAAATGAATCATATCGAAAGATGAAAGATGCGAATTAACTATCGAGCACTCTCATCACAATATTCTGACGATTTGACATATTGTGCTAACGAATAATACAGAATACAGAATAACTTCAGTTGGCGTTTCTAGTGGAAAATGTATTCATGCCGTCCATTTGTGGATTACGTTTTACGTTGTATATATCCGGAGATTCTGTGAATCTGTGAATTTCCGGTTCCTGTTTCGATGAGTGAAGGATAGCTTTTGGTTTTGTGTGGAAAGATGTATGATGTTTATGGATATTAAATTTAAAGGATGTGTTCTGTATAATGTACCACTGATGTATTTTATAATGAAATGTGTCGGGGTGATATATGCGATGAGAAGGGCTGATAAATGTATGCGAATATTATTTGATAATATTCCTATTCACTCGAAGAGAGAGATCAGATTTTATTTCATTTAATTGCATATTAGCTTTAATAACTACTATTTGCCGACCAACTCTGGTTGCATGAACTGCACTTTATATAATAATTAATTATGTCAAGAAGTTAATTTGAAATGTAAACTACAAGAAATTATTTTTAAAATTTGTGCTATATCTAGAACCTACTTAAAGTTCTTTTGGCCAAAAGTCATAATAACAAAAGGATAAAAATTCAGTAACAAAACTACAAGACAATAGTAAGAGATAAAAAAATATATTAATAAAACGAATGCATTAGGCTATTGCATGGTATTGAAAATTATATATCTATCACAACGTAAGTACCTAATGTTAGATGAGAAATATAGGTAAAAATATTTAAAAAATATATGTTTTTCGGTAAATTGAGACATACATTTTTCTGTGGCGTCATTACTTTATATATGAGATATGGCAGCATTCTGTCACATAAAATATTAAATTTTCATTAATTATTATCGAGCTTGTTAATACAAATGTCAAAATAAAAAATACGTATCCCAGGTTTTCCAGTCTTCTTCAAAAATGCTTAAAAAAGATTATACCAATTATGTTTTATTTATTACGTCTATATTATTTATTATAATTATTAGTATTCTGATCTATTTCTTGTATTTTCTCAATTATCTTATGTTAATTTTTTTGTAAATTTTATGACAAATAAATGTATAATTATTTTTATTAAATTTTTACGTTTTAAACTGCTATTATTAACTCAATAGCAACAACTTTAAACAACTGTTTATTCACCAGTAAATTAAAACTTTTTTAATCACTCAAAACATTTTTAAATCACTCTAATGTCATTATTTCGTCCAAAATGACAACTTGTCACTGACGACTACTTTGATTTTTTTGTGTTAGGTATGTCAAAATAAATTTATAATTCATATACCTATTTGAAATAATTTCGTAAAATTTGAATAAAATATTGTATACCTAAACCACGTGAGATACGAATGTTTATTCCATATACCTATTAGCTAATAGGTATATGGTTTATTCACTCGAAGAAACCATCCCACTCGCCCTTCGGGCTCGAGGGCTAAACTTTCTTCTCTTGAATAAACATTCATGTATCTAACTTGGTGTATAAAAATCTATTATTATTAACAGTAGACGTCTCTCACTGCATACATTTCAACCCTTCATCAGATGCGCATTTTAAATTAAATCCATAAATGCATAACAATTACCTTCCCCCCACTCCACCCCCTAATGACAGAATTCACTCAACAGTGTAGTCAGTCCATTCCATAGCCTACTGTCCATTGCCTGGGCAATATCAATGATTTCGCTAGCTTTGATCTAGTAGCCTGCTCGTTTTGTAGTTCAATTAGCGAGCACACACACAAACATAAACATATTATGCCATATCTCATACCTCTATAGTCTATGGTCTATATACATAGTCGACAGTCGTACTTGGCACCAACACAAACACACTGAGCGTGTAGATGACTTTATTGACGAAATGGTCAGGGGTACATGCATTTCATGGGGTTCATGATCACTGTATAGTGCATAGTAAGGGCGGATGAACGTACAATGATGTTATGATTATAATTAATTGTTTTAAGGGGATCGTCTATCATTTTTTCGAATTCCTAGAAGACTCTCGATATTACATTTTTTTCTATTTCACTTTCTTTCCTACTACAAGCCCGAAATTCGTACTTTGCCGCATCCTAGCTATGCAATGTTATTTTAAAGTTGAAAAATACTGTAAACATGGCTCCAGTAGTTCCATAATAACTTCTGTATTTTTTAAAGACTTTAAGTAAAATTATTCGAAAAAGGAAGCTTAGCTGCATGCTTCTTGCTTTTTAAATTTTTCTTGCCATTTATAGAGACCGAAAAAAATCATATCAAATAATGACAAACAACTTTAAATTCCTAGCACAAAGACAAAAAATAAAAATGTAGAAGCATTAAGACATCCTTTGTTAATACAATCATATGTACAAGCATCATAATATTTCAAATATAATTAAAGTAAACGTGGAAGGCGTACACCTCTGTAAAGCTGTAAAATTTTAGGGTAGACGTACACCTCAAGGGTACTTATATAAGCTTTATGTAACTCTAACCCAGATTCTATATTTATTGGATATAATTTTATTGATAATTATATTATAAGACGAAACTTACATTGTCAAATGCAGAAATGAATCCATTCTGGATCTGGATCACTTGCACTAGCTTCTAAATCATAGTTAGTTCACCACAAATCACTTACTTTACTTTAAAAGTATATTTTCATACCGTTTTACTATAAACGTAACAATGCGAACACTACATAAGTTAAAAATTGACTGGCGATTCTATACGTAACGTGTTTTGATTGAGATTGTAAGATTGTGCAGAATGAAACAGGAATTATTTTATTAAATTTTTATTGAAAATGTATTTCTTCCACTCTCATTTAGGTCATATAATGTATTTCGACCATTCCCATTTTGGCCGGTAATATTAAACTTATATTAGTGAGTGAAATAATGTTACCAGCGGTACTAAAACAAGCTATCAATGCAAAAAGGTATGTTTCTTTAACTTGTATTTTTAATTCTTTTAATAAATTAAATTGGCAAAAATGAAATTCATGTACCCAGCAGTACTAAAACAACCTTTTAAATCTAAAAATAGTATTTATCTTAAATTATTGCATTTTTAATAAAGTAGGTAGTAATTCAAATTGTTCAACAAACTTATTATTATAACTTTATAATAAATATTTATATCGTTATCATAGATACTCTGTAACAAATAGCACGTATTTACTTGACAACGGGATTAATTAATTCAATTCCTTGACAACGGGATTAAATATGAAAAATAATACCTTGGGATCAAATTAAGAACCTTAGTTCCTAAAAATAAGGACTAAAGAAGAGTTTTAGTTCCGGAAGTGCAAAAAAGATATTTTTATCACAATGTACCTAATTTTAGGTAGAAAACAGATAAAAATATAAAAAAATTTCAAGAAATTATACGTTTTTAGTAAATTAAGGAAGGCATTTTGCTGTGACGTCATTATTTTGTATAGAAGAAATGGAATTATTCTTAACATTGCATATTACTCAATTCAACAGCAAAACAATTATTTGAACCCTACATTAGAATGAAATGTATGACTGGTGAGTTCTATTTGGTGGCAGCACCATCGCCATTCAGGAAATGAGTTGTATTTCCTGCTGAAAGGTAAATCTAGTGTGCTATGGCTATGTGCCGGGCACATCATGCTGACTTTGAAATGAATGTGCGGTGGTTCGAGCCGCGAGCCACACGATCTAGATGCGATAGTGTTTTGTTTATGTTGACCAGGGATTCAATTGTTTGTGTGTATTGGTTTTTGCCATTGGACGATTGAAGATTTATTGCCAGGGGTACAGATTTTGATTTGAATTTGGGGCAGCAGATGAGAATCTATTGAATTTAATATTGAATTGGAATATTTTTAGGAAATTAATTGGAAACTAAAATATACATATTATTATTTCAAAACAATTAATAAATTGTTATTTGTCCAACTAGAGATCTTTTCATACTCGAGTTCGAGTTTGTGTCACGAGCGAAGCGAGTGAACCAATCGAGCGAAAGTGGAAAAACAGCTTACCTCTCGTGTTAGACACATTTTTCAAGATATATTTTAAAGACATTGTAAATGTAGAAAAACACATACTAACTAGAAGTAAGGTTATAATTGCCATCTGTCAGAATGACGTTTAAAAACTATGAAATATTCACTGCAGCCAATAGGACAAATTAAAATTTAGTTGTAAAATTATGAAATTGTAGGAAAATAAAATATAAAACATAATAATTATTGTAAAATAAGAATTTATAGTATATCACTACAAAATCAGAATTTTAAATAATATAATAAATGTACTTACAATTATTAAAATATTTCATCGTAAAATAACACTGCTTAGGTACTTCCCTTCTAAAGAGGGAAAACTTATTTCCTCACTATTTCGCGAGAAGAAAATTGTGAAACAAAATGTTTCACTCTTAAAGTCCTGGATGCATATGGACAATAGAAGGAATAATACGGTGAAATAGCAGAGGTAGAGTGCTTGGCTCCGATTACAAAGATCGTGGGTTCGAACCCGGGTCGATGTTAAATTTTCACCTACATCTTGTAGTATGTGTCATTTCTTAACAGTGCTTACTTTCCTCTCCAGAAAGGGAAAACTTATTTCCTCACTATTTCGCGAGAAGAAAATTGTGCAACAAAAATATTTCACTCGTTAAGTCCTGGATGAATATGGACAATAGAAGATACAAAGATCGTGGGTTCGAAGCCGGGACAGGTGTTAAATTTTCACGGTTTGATTCGTGATTAGTACCTACGAGTACATCTTGTAGTACGTGTCATTTTTTAAATTTTTTTAGTAGAAGTTGTGGAACAGCCTGTAGTATAATAATCACTGAAACAATGATACCTAATAAATAGTCGTAGATGAAGTACCCTTATCCTGAACTGAACTAACTAGCTTGTAAATAAACATTGTAAAACAAAATAAAAATTTACTCCTTTACAATTTAAAAAAGTTTGTTTCAAAGTGCGTTTAAAATTCCTGCAAAATGAAAACCCCAAAAATAATTGCCTGCAAATATCCCAAAGCTACTTATCAACAAATCAGCTTACGTTAAACTCTTCCCCTACAACAACAACGAACCCAGTGGCTCTCAACCTGGCTCTATCGTATCCCAACCTTAAATTCACTCTCACAGCGTCGTAGCCCACTATGTTATCGCGCCCATCAGCAGGTATTCTTCTCCTGCGATGGTATTTTTCGCGGAAACAATTGAAAGCTGGGGCCGGAGCGTCGAGCGGTGAAAAGCTCAAAGCTTCCAGGCTTTTAATTCGACGTTCCCCTAATAAATAGTAGGCCGTGCATTCATGGAGCGACGAGAAACTGAAATGTGATTAAATAGAACGGAGGGAAACGCATCCAGATAAAGAGAAAAGGACCTTTTCAATTTTGAATTCATTCAGGAAGTATACTTTATTATTATTTGAATGCTTTATATACCTAGTCATTGCTGGAAACAATGTTTTGCACACTTCGTTTTAGCAAAACTTTTTCAGAAAATTATTGGAATATTTTTTTAGCTTCTATACTTGTTGAGTGATATTGTGTAATTTTTTTTTTCATTCCACTTGACAAAATAAAATCCCCAGAAAATTTCAAGAATGTGAACATCCCGGCCCGGCTTGTCATGAACATCCTATTAATATCCTAGCGATTGCTAATGTCCGCCTTTAGTAACATTATCTATGTAACATCCCAATGTTAGTAATTTGATAATAATATCCCAATTATGTGTCCCATGTAATTATCTGAGATGTTTGTACTGAGTATGTAATTTTTGAAGTACTCAGGATGTGGATAGACATAATATCACTTGAAGTACAAGAATAAGATATTTTTAAATATCCCATGGACGATTCTTGTCAAGTGGAATTATTACATAATTACTTAAAGATCACTCAGGATATATTTTTTAAATACCTATATTTTGTAGTTTTATCTTGCTATAGCTATACATTATCTATTACGCTTTCTACTAAACTGAAGTGTGATTTATTGTATTTTTTTTTTAATTCGCAAAATAAATTTCGTATAAATACTAGTGCTACTGTTTTTATAGACTTTAATTGCCACATAACCGCAATTTCATTGATTTGTTTTTTATGTCGGGGTTAGCAATCATGTTGATTATAATAATAATTAATATTAGGAATGCAAGTGTGCTAATGAAGTTATGATCGTGTTTGTTTGTTTGTTCGATTACGTTAGTACACTTGGGCGAAGTCTGGGATTACGTGCTAGGTTGGAATCTTGAAGATGCTCTCATACGAGTAGCACGTGCCCGGGAATTGCCACCTTTCCTTATCGTCATGTTTTGTAGATCACGTTAAACTGGTCCATGACGTGAGTGGTGCATGTGGGATTTATTTGGTATTTCGATTAGTTAACTATTCCAATAATTGCGGCTTTAAGTAGTTTTATTGATCACGTAACTGATCATCTATTGTCCGCTCTGCTCGTACTCCGACATATACATTAGGTAGTGCCTGTCACAATGTGTACTACAATTAAAGTGCAATTAATTTTGAAAATAAAAAAAATTGTACATAATGTAGTGGCTATTTAATATTTTACTAGAAATTATGAAACAGCTTGTATACGTGTTTAAAAAATGTCCAATAAAATACAAATTAAACATAATAAATTATTTCTTAAAATTGTTTTCCCATAAACGAACACCTCTATGGACCGGATACATTTTGAATATATCCGCTAAAGACAGAATTTACTGTTTATTTATTTATTGGTAAAACATTCTCAAATTCAAATCCAAATCGATTTATTTATCCTGCAGAGATTCAATCCACCCTGTAAAGGTTTGTATCCCGCGGCGTCCTTTAAAATGTATGTCACTAAACCAAATTTTCCAGTCTTCTTCCTTAAGGCTGTGTGCCTTGTGTCATCCTAAACCCTGAACCTAAACCTTAAGCCACGCACAAAAGGACATCTATCGATTTTCGAATTACCACGAATAGAATAAGAAAAGCCATACATAAGCTTGCAAAGTCATTTTTTATGAAGAAAGTACACGAAAGTGACAATGATTAGGATCTCAAATATTTATTTTATATTTCAGCCATAATCCTGTTTTACATTATACATTTTTCGGCTAGAAACTGGAACCAGATTTTAGAATCATTTTCTGACTTTTTGTCTAGGATTGCATCCAAGGTTTGATTGGCCCGTTAAAAATATTAGGTACAACATTAAATTTTTTAACCGTAAATTTGACTTTTTGTTATTAATGAAAAATATGAATGGAAAAAGTAAAAACTTAAAATTGATTAAACTTTTTGCAATATTATGTGCAAAATGAGGAAGTCAAGAACCCGTAGTCGTTTCTGGTTGTGATTGTTGATGTCGTTGTATTGTCTGTGCAACCAGAGTTGGCCGGAGCGGTAAGGAAGAGAAATAATGTGCCTATGTTCTACACAGAGCTGAGTCAAAGTCCGCCAACTTATTACTTGCCTAAACGCAACTGAGTCACGGAAAAACCGAGCTGGACGACTTCTTTATACACTAATTCAAGGTAGCGAAGCGGTTTCTAGCAAAAAAATTGCTGATAGTCTATGTCCGCTCGATTACTGTTTACAAATTTAAAATCCCGGCGTATTGTATGTATGGAAGATTGCATTGCGAAATATGCGTTTTTGAACGATCGATCATCTTTTAGCATTTACTGTCTGTTTTCAAGGTAGTAGGTTTTGTTTACAAATTAGAAGGCGGTAAGACCTCATGAAGAAGGCGGTAAGCACTAAACAACAACAGAAACCAAGACAACAGCATCAAAATGCAAACTAAACCTACATAACCAAAAATAAACATTATTTTCAAATTTAATTTTATTGTATCGATCAGGCAAAAATATTACAAGCATCACGGATGTTATGTACATTTTTCTGTACCGGTAAATTGCACATACCGCCCTTGATACTTAATATACTATTACTGCGCGGGTCTAGTGATGGTAAATTTCGTTTTACAATATCATATTTTGCATCCTAAAATCTAGTATGAAACTTGTAACAGTTTCTAGCTGAAAAAGTATATTGTAAAACAGGCTTTAGATACCAATTATTCATGGTTATTAAGCGGCTCGTCTACGTTTTTACCGAATTCCTAGAATACTCTCGATTTTACTTTTTTCCATTCCACTCTTTTCCCCACTACCAGGGCTGCCTGAAACCAACCCGAAACTCGTACTTTGCCGCATCCTAGCTATGCAATGTCATTTTGAAGTTGAAAAATACTGTAAAAGTGTTTTCGTTGCGAGTAAACAGTCAGATTATTATTGACTTCAGGATAATGTTTTTATAAACATTTAATAGAGAAATAATGGATCTACAGATATACCTTTTTAAAATTAATTTTTATCATGAGATATAACCGTGTAAAGTTTGCATAAAATAGAAAATTTTTCGGAATTTTTATATTCATGTACAAATTTTTAATCAAAATTTTCAAAAGGTACATCTATAGATTCATTCTTTCTCTATTATCCTTGTTGAAATACAATTTTACCATTCTTTTACTGGTCACAAAACACTCGCTACGTTATTACATTTTATGCTGGATTTTAGGTAGTAGACGGGCCTCTTAATGGAAGATTTTTGTAAATGTATATTTTTGAGTTTCTATGAAATAACGCACTTGGCTATCTGTACAAATGCAAATCTAGATATCTGTGAGTTGATTAAGCATATGAAACTAATTCTAGCTAATTGAGAATTGCGAGTGGAATTAACATTTTAGGGCAGAGAGGGGTCGATGGAAAAACTCGGCAATTTACAAACATCGCAGCCCCGCGAACTTGAGATTAAACCCAGACACCGCCGCGTTCTCTTACTTGCTAGTCTCTCCCATCCGTAATGAAAGAATCACAATTATACGCCGGCAATTATCATTTAATTAGTCTTTTGTTACTGAACAACTTTGTACAAATAAAAGTTGGAAGAAGGCGGCGCTGAAATTTCATTTGTTTCGTAATCTTTTTATTCATTTGGAATTCATTTATTTCCGATGGTGTATCTATCAATTATTTTCCTCCGCTGGATATAAATTACAGTGGATTTTGTAAAGAGAGCCAGTCACGCGAAACGTAATTCCTTGATTCCTAAAAAGTTTTCTAGATAAATGGAAATTCTTTATTGTGTACACTACACGATCTTCAAAGCTGATATAGCAGTTCGCGATGCCCAACGCCCCGGAAATGCGTTAATTGATTCAATTGTTATTGGTAACTTATTGCCCACTTTAATCAACCTACACAGAAACAAAGGAGAAACAAAAAGAGACTCTCTGTGGAGTTACTACCACTCTAAGGTTCCCATCTCGGTTTCCATTAATTATTGGAATAACATTAATTTATGTAAATCTTTTAATACTACTTTACTAACAACTTTGAGTATTTATGAGTTCACAGCTGGTAACCGCACATACGGTACAATATTTATACCTATACCAATGACAATGACGGTCTGTGATGGCCATTTGCACCGCATTCACTTAAATTTTAGGTGTCAGTTAAATGAAAAATATTAAATCGAAACTTTAACAGCAATGTTATTTGTACGGTTGACAATTTGATTTTGATTCGATATTGTTCATCTAAGGAAAACTTAGAATTTAAGTGGAAGCGGTGCAACTGGCCATAAGACTGCCCCATGTAATGCTCATGTCACACCGGCGTGGAATGAAGCACGGTGCTCGATGTGGCATTTTGCTCGATGAAAAACTGCCAAAGGGGTGTCACACCGGTATAGCAAAATGGTTACGAAAATTTGTTTATTATTATGTTCACTTCGTATTATAAAGGATTTTGAATAATTTTTTGACGGTTGAGAATTAAAATTAATCAATTTTTTGTGTTAATTAAATCAATAATTAGTTCATATATTGACAAAAGCTTAAAATTCTTATTATCTAATTACTTACTGTTATTATTTTAACATCAATTATTCACCAAATGTCAAATATTATATTGAAGACTCACTGTGAAATTCCTAAAATACTCTCGATATTACTTTTTTTCTATTTCACTCTCATCCTCACTACTACGGCTGCCCGAAACCAGCCCGAAACTCGCACTTTGTCGCATCGTAGCTATGAAATGTCATTTTGAAGTTGAAAAATACAGTAAACAAGGCTCAGTATTCTCATAATAACTTCTGTATTTTTTGAAGAAATTAAGTAAAACAAAATTTATTCCAAAAAGGAAGGTTGGTACAGGCTTCTTGCTTTTTAAATTTTTTTGCCCGTTTATAATGACCGAAAAAAGTCATATCAAATCGTATCAAAGAATGACAAAAAACGTCATTTTTAAATATTTTTTACTTCCAATTCCTGGACCAAAGACAAAAAATAAAAACTAGAGGCATTAAGACATCCTTTGTTAATACACTCATATGTAAAAGCATCATTTATATTTCAATTATAACTAAAGTAAACGTGGGAGGAGTACACCTCTGTAACACTGTAAAATTTTGGGTAGACGAACACCTTAAGTAATATTGTAATAGGTCATCAATACAATGAGGAAACATAGATCATTAAAAAATCTTTGAAATATAGGTAGGTATCATTGTAGAATACTCAATATTGAAGTTCTTGACCTTTCGTGTACTATTCTTAAACAAGTATTTCGTTTTTAACAAAATATTACATTTTCTGCACGAACTTTTAAGCAAATTAATTAAATTTCATTTTCCACCACGCTTTACAACTTAACATTATCCATTACTCCTCAAAACTACTCCCACAAAATATTACATTTCCGTTAATTTGGCCGTCAAATAACCCAACACTTACTACCCATTCCACATACATTGTCTCCCACCTGCACACCTCTTTTCTACCCGATATCTTCACCACAAATAGTACAAGACTTCAGCTCTCGAAAATTACTTTCCTTCTTGTCAGGTTGGCTGCGAAACACAAATAGTTGGCGTTGGAATTAATGTGTTTTTGATATCGTGGCACGCACATCTTTCCTGTCTGTTTATAAATAGCACCTGGGTGAAACATTTGAATGTCTACGAAGGGGAGGGGGGAGGATAATGACGGCTCAACCCGGAACTTGAAGGAAAAACGAAGGAGAGTTATTGATTTAAAGTGGTGGCTTGGAAATTAGATTAGTACTATATGCGGATAAGATAAAACTCATTTGACATGAATCATCCACGGGATGTTTAAAAATATCTTATTCTTGTACGATATTCTAGCTACATCCTCAGTACGATCAAAAATTACATATTCTATATAAACATTTCATAGAATTACTTGGGATGCATAATTGGGATATTATTACCAAATTGGTAACATTGGGATGTAACATTGAAATTTTTTTAGGTTAACTAAATATCCAATAAAATTCTTTTATTTCTGATCACGTGTACGAAATTGACCAATGAATACAACATTTAACTGACAGCAACCCATGGGATATTATCACTTAGGTATGTCAAATATGTTGCTAGGTTACAATTTTATTTATGTTCATTTTTATGTTTATAATAATAATTGAATAAAAATGTCATTTGCACATTTTGGTAATGAAAATGATACTTCCATTAATAAAATTTTCTGTCCGAATAACCCTCGACCATTGATAAATACTTATAATTTTGTGACAGCTACCTCAAGCACGTTGCTTTTAGGTTAACAGCCCTCCGCCTGCGGCGTCGGGCGGTTACCAAGCAACGTGCTTTCGGAATGTCACAAAATTATTTCGTAATTATCCATGTCCTTGGGTTATTATAGCTGATAATGTTAGTAAGGGCGGACATTAGCAATCGCTAGGATATTAATGGGCAAAATAGCAAGTAACAAGTCGAGACGTTCTCATTCTTGAAATTGTTTTGGGGTTTTATTTTATCAAGTTGGTATAGAGGGTAATTCACAACTTAATGAATGTATTTTAATGGCATATAGTGCTAAATTTGCTTATCACGGAACAGAAAAATTTATTTAAATTTGCGATTTAAACATTGATTGAAGTTGAAACATTTTTAATAAAGGGTATCACGTAAACACTAGGTTATATTATCTTTCATTCGCAATTTTAGTTTCCAAGTTTTTTAATCAAACAGTTTTGGGACACTGTTTTCATATGGAACTACATAAATGAACTATTCTTGCCATTGCACTATTAATTAAAATTTAATTTAATTCCATTCATAGTTAGTCAGATATCCATTGTACAATCAATAATCCAAAAAATGTTCTTCTTACAAAAACAACCCTTAAATTAATGACTTAAAAAAATATTACTGTTTCTTTAAAATATGTATGCGAACTTATGAATCTCCCTGTATTTGACCGTGTAAACTGACTGGACTTAAACCTCAAAAAATCTCTTAGGTTGTTGCTCCCGTAAACAGCAAGTGACACTATTTATTTAAGCTTCCAAGTATCCAAGTTTGCTCAAACCGAAAAAATGAGCATCGTTAGTTCATTTACTTTCCTCTTCCGGTACAAGTTCCCATGAGAAAAACCCAACCTAAACCGAGGAAAAAATCAACTGTAACCTAGCAAAACACGACGGAGCAAGTATCCGCTTAACTTTACCCCTGTAAACAAAGTAAAAACATTGCATCACCCTGTGTTGACTTTTCTTAGCTTTCATCTTTCAACATTAAACACCGAGGGAATGGCGAAGTGTGATCGAAGTTGCCTTTGAAATGAGCATCATACACATGAGGAAAATATGGAGTATAGTTAGATTGTCAACTTATTTTCTTTATAAGTGTGGTAATTATTGTTATTTTAACAAATAAATACAAATAATAGTAGATAGATTTTCCATCAAACTGTCAATGTTGTAACATATTATAATATGTTATACAGTTCATATTGATTAATGAAAAGGTAAGTACATTACGCGAAATAAGAGATGGCCGTGGTTAGAAATTTTAAATTGGTAAACAATTATAATCGAGCGGGCATAGATTACCAGCAAATATTTTGGCAAAAACCGCTTCGCTACCTTGAAATAGTGTATAAAGAAGTCGTCCAGCTCGGTTTTCCTCTTGACTTAGTTGCTTTCAGAAGAGTAATATGTTGGTGAACTTTGATTCAGCTCTGTGTATAATATAGGGCCATTCTTTTCCTCCCTTACCAACTCTGGCTGCACGTACATTTAATATAGAGTAGTAGAAAAAGTTTGCAACAACATAATTCTTCTCTCGATCTCTTGAATTTTGGGCAGTTATGTAATTTGCTTGCAAAAAATTTTGAGAACCCCTATCGCCGAGTTAAAAATCTTCAAAACCGCAGAATTCCGCGTCTAACAAACACAGGTAACATAATATTTCTCGAGTAAACAAAATTTTCGTTAAATAAACCTTCCGTTCCCCTGAAATTCGTGCGCCTTCAGCTGAGAATGCCTTGCCTTGCACTTGGAATGACTGCGGGGCACTTGTATCGGAGTAGCCGCCGGACAAACAGTCGAGCATCAAGCAACCACATCCACTGCCTACCGAGATGAAATGACAACATCGTTCAGCTCTTATTTACATTCGTTGTTTATTCTGTTACCCAGAAAAGACCAAAGCATGCGCGTAACGCAAACAGTTGCATGGAGTCGACAAACACACAATACACAGGTGAAGAATCGTAATAAATGCGCTTTTGATAATTTGTAATATTTTACAAAACATGATTCAACTCTATTATGATGATGTAGTGAGACTTCATGACTGTATAATCACTTGATCCCTAAACATTTCAAGAATGTGAACATCCCGGCTTGTTACTTGCTTTATTTGCCTAACACCCTATTAATATTCTAACAATTGCTAATGTCCGCCCTTAGTAACATTATCTATTGAGTATGTATAATTTTTAAACGTACTCGGGATGTGGTTAGGATAGATTTACGTAATGTCACTGAAATTAATTTTTCTAAAACAATACTATGGCAAAATTTGATAATATCGATGAGTCGCACTATAGAAAAAATATTAGATATTGTTATAAAAAATAGAAATGTTGTTAATATTAATACCTATTACGAGTAGATTCAATACGACTATATAGCACTATATTTTCTATTTTGATACAGCTACATTACGCTCTTAATATTTAGTATCTTCGGTTATTAAATAATACATTGTGAGGATTGCCTGTAAAATAGCGGCGCCGTTAAATTGAATCTTCAATGAGTCTTGGAAAAGAAGAATTTCTAATTCATGATCGTTTCAAAACAGTTAATATCATTTTTTCAGAATTCAGTAGCATGAAAAAATCCACAAAGATTCCATGTGTGAACAGGACAAAATAATTAAATAAAAATAAACAAATTATTGTGTGACGTCATTCTAAGGCCCTTAAGGAAATAACCAACTAATCAAATTGCGAAATTCATACTACTATAGTATTCTACCTATATTGCTGATAAAATATATAATAAAGCATAAAGACCATCTTACGATATAGAGCACAATTCCGGTATATAGAAAGCGTTTCCTGCGCGCATCTTATAATTTTCCTGGTGCATTTCCTGCTGGCGTTATCTTCCTGCTGGGGTGGGGGTTGAGAGGTTAACATCCCCGCATCAGGTTACCATAGATCATGGCCAATGCGATCGACGCTTCATAATCGCGCGCCAACTTAATGAGGAAATAAATAACGGGGATTTTTTCCATTAATAATTTCTTGTAAGGAATTTAGTGCTGAGGTCCGGATCGTTGCGTGCGGGATTTATTATCCCGGAGGCACCGGAGTCTGGAAAAGTCCGGAGAGGCGCCCACACACAGTAAGAAATGCGTGCCTCTATACGCACGAGGAAATTAAATTATTTTTCAGAAAATTGTGTTATATTTTCAAAGATGGTACAGGATATTTATTGTTGTATTATACGGTTTATGTTTTAATTTTTATATGAAGAATTATAATTAAGAATAAAAAAAAACTGTCTGGAGCGGATAGATTAGTGCGTAGTTGTATTAATTTAATTTTCAACAGAATTTACTCCTAATGGTATGCTTTTATAGTGGAATCCAACCACTTCGACCGATTCATCTCAATCTGTGTTCTGTGCGACGACCTTTAAGATGCATTATACTTTTAACCTCTCGCCACTCAGTACTGTAAGAGAGGTATTGTAATCATGCTAAAATTTCGATAGTGAGTTTTCAATGGATAAGCACGTTTTGAGGTCCCTAGAACACGATTTTGATAATTTCGCGATGATGTCTGTCTGTGTGTGTATGTGTGTCTGTCAGTGTGTATGTCAGGATGGATGTTGGAGGTACGATAACTCAAATACCACTGAATAAAAAAATTTGAAATTTTGTATAAAATATTCTGACACCCTAGATTAGATCTGATTAGATTTTGGTGTTGATCGTGCAGCCGGAAGTGGTAGTTTCTTGAAGATCTGAAGAGTTTTTCTGGAATATTCTCAAAATTTATGAATTAATAGGAATTTTTTAAATATCATTGTATACTAAATGTTACTATCTACAATATGTATTCAAAATATTGTTTCTATCTAGCACCATTTTTCAATTACAAGAAGTTAAAAATTCTACAAATTTGTTACAATTTTGATGTAACTGCCTACCTATGGAAACAAAAAATAAAATATTTGAGTGTTAATGTCATATGAATTTTAGACTTTTTGGCAAATTGAAATGGAAAATATGAAATGTCATTTAGTATTTATAAGGTCAACTTTAATAATATTATAAAAACTACAATTTCCGAATTCCCTTCTAGTACAATGGTATATTTGTGAGTAAGTACTTTCATACACACTTAGTAAAATAGTAGAGTATTATGGCGAGAGGTCATGTGTTGGCCACATCGGATTTTTTTCGTCTAGATTCATTTCTAGTTCAATTTCCATCTGAGATTCGTTCGAGTTTCATACGTTATTTTCGAACTATTCAGTTTCAATCTTAAATCTTCGATTTTTCGTGCCAAAACTTTTAAAGGTTGGTCAAACTGACTGCACACTGAACTAAGATGAGTAAAATCCCCCCATTAACTTAAAGGTTGTTGGTGGTAGGAAAATTGAGAGAATAAACCTGTAATGTCACTTCTATCAGGTCTAAACCTTTAACAACTCATTTACTTAGTTACCATATTATACCTGAAACTGTCATTTATACAGAAGGTAGAAGTAAAAATATTATGCAAGTATAGCACATTCCAGTCTACCTGCACAAAATCATATTCATACGTCAATAGACCATTCCATCCCTTTTATCATATTATATCATATCGCGTATATCATTAGCAAATTGGCAACACCGCTATCGCACAAAGCTGTCTGCGTCCCCACATCTAACCTGTGACGTGTGAATTTATGCGCCGTCACCATCCGAGCTGATTAGTCCTGCCACGTAATAATCCTACCTACAGCGTGACGTCACTGCCACCACACACGGTATGTGCCATGTTATATGTCACGTCACTATGTGTGGACTGTTTGTTCATTAAATGCCGCTGCCAACGGTTTATAGCGGAGAGGCACTAACTTAGTGGAGCGCTAAAATGTTTAGTGTAGTAAGGATGGGTTTAATCCAGGGTTCAAGTTCTTTATTATTGTTGTTCATGAACGGTGTAACAGTAATAAAATATTGTGAGCTTTTGGAATAAATGAAAATAGTTTCAAGCACGGTGTATGAACTATAGGTGATGTCACGACTCACGAGAGACTGAAATTCTGCTTATTCTACTAATCTAATAAATAGTTTTACTAACATTTTAATAGTTTCATGTTCATGTAATATGTAAACCAAGATGCAAGCAAAAGATGTCAACTGTACTGTCACTATTATAATCATTCAAATCTTGTGTAGAAACAAATTTCATATGATCATGGACAACAAGATACTGGAATTTAAAAAAAAACTAGAATATTAATTGTACTTTAGTTTGTTGTTAAATACTACCAGATTCAGCAAATTGTATTATATTATCTTTTATTTTTATTTGTAAAAATTGTCATGTACCAATTTATTTAAGGAAAACTATATCAAGTCTCAAAAAGTAGGTACTACTTCCGGTTTACGGATTTCTACCAAAATCTTGTCCGGTGTTACGATCTTTATTAAAATCGTAAATATTAAATTTGGTTATTAAAGGTTTGATACTTTTAAGTTATCGTGGACGAAAAATCGTCACATAGTTCATACGTCCATACATCCATACGTCCGTATGCACACAAGACATCATCGTGAAAATATAAATTCGTATTGTAGAGACCCTGAAACGTGCTTATCCACCAAAAACTCATACTTGAAAATTTTGACCCATTACAATTAATAGCCCTCTTATAGAATATGAGGCGAGAGGTAAAAAACGTTTGTGTATTTTTAATTGGTGTGCTGTAGTCACTTTATTTGTAAAAAAATCTACTATAATCCAGGTCATAAAAATAAATTTAGAAACGTACCAAACCAAATAGCATCCGTCATTTCGCTGAGTATATTTGCTGCAGAAGTTCAGTATGTTTATGTATTTACCTACTCCAACATTTTAAAGTAAATTGAAGATGTCGATACGATTCTGGCAGGAAACGGAAACAACAACGTCTCTCTGTCTCTCTCGGTGCATATTCAAGTGTTTGTCTTTGATTTGCAAATACAGCGAATCTGCATTAAAAGTTTCCATCCATCGTTCAGCGTTAAGAGAGACACCGAGAAATATATTATATTTTACCTCTCTGTACAGCAGGACGTTGCTGCTGCAAATTTAAACAAAACATTTCAGAATTGTAAATATTGTTTATGATTCCCATTAACCAGTAAAACAGACAAATTAACATGTGCTGATGAGATTTGCATATACAGGGGGATAGCCAGTGGCGGTGCTTACAACCGGGGAAAAGGGCACTATATAAATAAACACTCATTAGATAATTATAATAGCTATTCTGATGAAGACCTCAGTCAGGTTGAAACGTTGGTTCGAAGGGTTTAATAAAGTAATCGACTGATAATCCAGTGATTTTAATTATTTTTTTCACGATCATTTACAAAACTAAGCGTTACCTAGATACGAAAATATACAATATTATACACCCGATCAACCTGTTCGAACAGGTCACACGGTTTAAATTATTGTTTCACTTTTTAGTAAGCGTGTGTTGTCTTTCTGACATTTGATAATTTTTTCCTGTCATTAGTATTTCGCGACAAATTGCATCATTTCATTAAAATTTAACTCGGCATTAATAGTACCTATATTATGTATAAAGTTTTATAAAAGTCATTTCAGTCATGAGTTTTTTAGGAACGAGCGCAGCGAGTGTATTAGAAACGAGTATCTAGAGAGCTTATAAACTAGTCACATACTATACTTTTTCTACGACCACAAATTACACACCATAAATTCATAAATATGTAATATTTCAATAATTTTAAGTTAAATCATAATGATATTATACATAGCTACAAAATTCTATTTAGGCAAGTGTATTTCATTGTTATATGGTTAAAATTTGACAATTATTGAATGAAATAATTAATTTCCCTCAGTTTCTCACAAAAATTAAATGCCAAGTATAGGAGCCAACTTCACCCCGTGTTTAATATGTTTGTTGCTATGTTCAGCCCGTGACTAAAAACGGCCAAAGCCACGGCTTGTCGAGGTGTGTTTCAAATATTATTTAGCGCCATGGGAACCAGTTCGTTAAATGATGTTTTAATACCAGGAGTAGAAAAAAGTGATGTATCCACATAAATTAACGTAATATCTACTTTTGTTGTACCTAGTATAATTCGAGAATTTAAATAAAACAATATATAATTGTTGTGCTATTAAAAAAATTTAAATAGTTATTGTAATAATGAAGTTGTCTCGTCTAGACTGCTTATGAACGGGGAAAAGGTCCTTGTAGGTACTATCTTCGCGAAAGTGCAAGCATTTTGAATAAATTTTGCTTATAGCAACATTGCCGCCTAAAATAAAATACATAAAATAGGTAAATCATAATTTTTTTTATAAATTCTTCAAAGATAAATTCATACTGAACAAACATTTGAATATCCAGCCTCTAATTAAGAGTCTCGATAGAACAAAGGTGAGCTTCAAATTCCTTCTGATCACATCAAAATACCTCGCACGTATTGTTGAAGAAATTACACTAATTAAGATTTGCTAGTATTAAATTTAATGCGGTTGTTACATCTTTATAATGCGGAATCACGCGCTGTCTCCCCAAGAGATGGTGTTGGCGTCGCTAGCGAGAGGGGGGTGGGGGTGGTAAATAATGAGAATGATGTTCATTTGTCTACGCTAGCTGAATAATCAAGTCTTCGTGCGCGGATTTACGCGGATATTGATGATGATAATTTCGCGGCTGATTGCTGAGTGACGCGGGATATACAAGAAGAGATGGAAGGTTTATGTCGCCACTATAAAGACGTTAGGCTCACCGACAGATGGCAGATTTAATTTACTTAGCTTTGTTTCATTAAATATGCATATTAGAATATTAGATATTATTGTAATTTTTGTGGAAGATTTTCTTATCTGGACGTTTGAGTTGAGAAGAAAAAATCTGCTGTGGCCGCTACAGTACTTCCCCGACTATAAGTTTTAATAACTTATTAAAACTATTTAAGATGATACAAACTTCGGCATAATTTGAACAACATGTGAAAAAACAACTGACCATCGTTTAAATGTTGTTTTTGATTTTTCGACTAGATTTTTTTCCTAGAGAGCTTTAATTTGATAATACAATTTGAATAACTTTTGGAGAAACAATTGAAATTTTTCGACAGCTTTAATTTGATACCACACACGATAGTATTTTAATAAAAATAAAAAAAAATCTGTTTACTACTGCTTGAATAAAGCTCATTAACGAACTTGGTCAGTTTTTGGCTCAAGATCTGAAATATAAAATTTCAGTCCAAAATTCCAACGAGTTTTGAAGATATCCAACATCACATCACATTTTTTTAAATCATGATTTTTAGGTTCAGTAGGGTTTAAATCATGAAGATTTATTAAAATCTCGAACTGTCAAAAAATCACGATCACAAACTTCCCTATGTTTCTATTTTTGTGTATGACGTTTTAGGTAAGAATGTTCTCTTCATTGAATTTTCTAGTTATAAATACTCTTGGAGACATTCCTCATATTCAAACTGTTAATGCTCTCGTAGTTTTTTCAAATCTAGAACAGATCAAAAAATTTCACAGTTTATAGATCTGTATTTGCTCTCATCAACATTCAATTTAGGATATAATTTGCAACGACAAAGTTAGAGCATCGTTTAGTGAAATAACCTAAGTCTCGGTCATCACCTATTCTTCCAAAAGCATAACTGCGTAGTTAAGATACATTTTACATTATTTTCCAGAATAAAATAAGTCCTCATCGTTCCGTTTCTTCTTCTTATGCAACAAACCTCATAAACGATGGCCTGTGAAATTGAAGTTTCCCGGCCCCTTCCCCTTACCCCGCCCCTGTCGTTACACAACATTCGCCCTTACATCAGCCGTGCATAAAGCCCTGGCTCAAGCAAGTGCATCGTGGACCGTAACGGTTTAAAATATTCACGTTGATGGCGTTGCCTGTGCAATTTCGCGCTTCATCCGCCAGGTGGCAGTGGAGAAGGGGTGGGGCGAAACCGGGGACAAAATTGTCTGCTGACAGTTGTATGGCTCGCTGGTAATCAGCTGTGGATGTGTGGGCCAAGACGGAGAAAAGAATTATAGAATTACAACGGTGGTTTTGTAAGTGGAAGGAAATATAATTTTATCTACGACTAATGCATAATATGAACATTAGAACATTATATGTTTGCTACATAATGCTATCATACAGATACATTATTTTAAAGTAAAACATGATTACGAATTTGACAGCAATGTATTAGAGCGTTCTTTTAAAAATGAAACATAGGGAATAAATTTAAATTTGTTAATTGGTGTTACACTGCTGCTACCTGGAAATACGATTTATACTTTGAACAATTAGAAATTTGTGTTGAAAGCGCTCCTTGGAACTATTGCAGCTGCCCAAATATATTATATTTTTCAAAAATAATACAGTTAAATTAATTCCCTATGTTTCATTGTATACTCTACAGTCAAAGGCATAACCATGTTTCACGTTAAAATAAACTCACTGTATTAATCACAGGGAATAATAGTCAGTATTCTCTTTTCTGCACCAATCAGAAAATTACTTTTCCTAAATCAATTTCTTCGTGCAAATTATTTTTTAAAAACATTGCAATGTTAAATGATGTAACTATGTTGATAGAGAATTGACAACTTGGAACTGTCAACATTTTGGCGTATTGGTATTTATTTTATTAAAATCTTGTACGTAATATATATGTCGTAGATAAAGTACAGTATAGGTACAACTCGCTATAATGGCTATTATTCCCTCAGATGATTAAAACCCTCGCTCGCTTTGCTCGCTCGTGTTGTAAACTTCATCTTCAGGAATAATACCATTTTAGCGTCGTTGTATAATATACTATTATTGTTTAATTTCAAGAAAATAAGAGAATAAATAAATAAGCACTATTTTATTTGCCACATATTTACTTTACCGATGTTTTAAAATTGTTAATCATGTAATAGGATGGATCTTCAACCTTCAATCCAAAGATTCCATAATGTGTTCCTTGTGAAAACTGCTCTTAAATTGATAAGTAGAGTACTATTTGCCATTAAAATATATGCAAGAATTTGCGAATTATCCTGTATATCTATACCGATTCAAGTTGGATAACATTAGTGATAGAATGTTGAGAGCCACTGTTCCACACTTATCCCCTCCTGTTCTCGTGTTCATTCGGCCGCGCGGCCCCCTCCCCTGTCCCCCCCTCTCTAACTACCCTGCCTACATCCTACGACGTTTCTGATGCTGCTCCTTAGTCCTTAGCCTGTCATCTTACCACCCATCATATGACATCTGGTTTTTCCCTTAAGAATACCCTCATTTTCTGCTCGCTTTACTTCTAACCAACAAGCACTCCGTACAGGGATGGACCTAGGATTATTTAAACAGCGGGGCTTATTAGCGGAATTGGAAATTTGAATGAAATGATAAAGGCCTTTGATTAAGTAAAATGATTAAAAGAATTTATAGATATCTTTTATATTCTTGAGATTGAAGATAAAGAAAGAATATAATGACAGATCTTGATTATTATATTATACAGGGTGATTCGTGCATATATTTTAATGGCATATCCTGGTTAACTTATTTACCACGAAACTGATAGAATTTTTGCAAAATTCGCAATTTTAGTTTCCAGGTTTTTTCCCCAAAAGTAACGGGACGGAGCTATAAGTTTTGAACGAGTGAAGAAAAAAAAGCGTTTGAGCCATTGCGATACCGAAGAAGGACAACAATTTGAATACTTGTTAGAAAAATCGTAATAAACGTGCAAAACAATAATAGTTATTTATGTATCTAGAACGAAAAGTGAAACTTTAAGGTATTAGCAAGTTGTTTACGGTCGAGGCGAGAGCCGAGGTCGTAATTACTTGCGAGGACCTTAAAGTCACTGGTCGTTCAAGGTACATACAAAATTTTATTTCATACTGGTTACTAAAGATGTTAAATTATAGTATTTATTAATAGAAATTTTCAAAAATTCGTAGGAATATATAATACAGGTAGGCTAAATAACAATTTCTTTAGGGACAAGTATTTGTTTATAAATAATAAAAAAATAATAAACTAACGTTTTGCATTTTGTGGTACTGCGATTATATTTATTCGTAACAATGGACGAAAAGTACATACCAGAAGATATTTTAATTGAAACTGCTGAGGTAAAGAGTATAGGTACTTTTATTACCAAATAAATACTTTAAAGTCCTAGGATTTTAAAGTTTCACTTTTTGTACGATAAATCGTTCGAAAAATATCACTTTATGTCATTGTATTAAACAAAATTAATTGAAATTAAATTCTTGAAAGAATTAAGATTATCTTTTTACATTACCATTAAAATAAGGTGCAACTCGACAGGAGTTGCTACTTAAAAATGTTGGGATGGGAAACCAATAAAAAAATCCACATTGCATGGAACTTCTAAACTACCTAAGAATGTAATTTTTATGATCTTTAGTGATCGCCAAATTTTCATTTTTTTTTCTTTACTCGTTCAATACTTACAGCTCCGTCCCGGGACTTTTGGCAAACCCTGTATATCTTCTATATCGAGGCTGCCACACTGAAGAATTATTGAATTTGTATTTATTTATGGAACACACTATAAAATCTCCTTTATCTCAAGGAAGTACTAACTCTCGTCTAGCTAAGAAATTGTTTTCGCTATTTTCTATTTGATGAAGTCTTTTTCTCCGTCGCAATATTTTCCCGAGACAAAATGAAGAAAACTAAAGTTAAAAATACCTTGTCAACAACCTCTTCCTCGATCTAGTTGGAACATTATCGCCATTTACAATCTCCCTTCACAACAAAATCACTTTCATTTGTTCTTTTCCTTCCTAGCAACAAAACTCCGCCAGGAAAAAATGGAAAACCGAAACAGCTGAACACAATGTCTACTACGATCACAGATAAATTACATTTCAGCTCTTACACTCCATGTGTGCTATCTGATCGCAATAAGTTTTTTCTCTTCCGGTCGATGCGTTCAAGTTTTCCGCCCGGGATCGGAGGTTTTCCGCGAGGAAACCGGGGCCGTAGAGGAAAATTTTCCACAAAAGGGGCCTTCAAATGCCCCCATGATTTTTGATAGTTTTATTGGCTAAAAACCATAAAACAATAAATAATAAACGAGACAAATTATTAACTTAAAATAATTTTCAAAAATCTGCTGTGGCCTCTACAGTACTTCCCCGACTATGAGTTTTAATAACTTGCTTTCGTAAAGGCTTTAATTTTATGCTTTATTCAGCAAAGTTTAAATAAAGTAACCTTTTTTCCCAACCAATTTAAATTGATACCAACTTCGGCATAATTTAAATAACATGTGAAAAAATCTGATGTGGCCAGTACAAGACCTCCCGCCATACTCTACCCACTGTTTTTAGTTTTTACTATTCACAAATATATTTTTTTAGTTTTATGTAACCTGTAGAAGAAGAAGATATACTTAAACGATGTGTCACTATTTTGACACTGTCACTGTCATAAACAATTTAAATTTACGTAGTAACAAATGTTAAACAATCATGGACCATAAGATACTGAATACTGAAGTTTCATACTCTGAATTATTAACAATAATTTATTTCTTAAATAGTATCATGTACAGATAAAAATTTAAAATACGAATTGTAGATGACAATAGTTATTTTTATTTTTCTACTATAATTCTTTTCCCGAGAGCTTTAATTTGATACCACACACGATAATATTTTGATAAAAATAAAAAGTTATGTTTATAAGGTTGGTACCACTTGTTGAATAAAGCTCATTAACGAACTTGAAGTCAGTTTTTGGTTCAAGATCGTAAATATAAAATTTCAGTCCAAAATTCCAACGCGTTTTTAAGTTATCCAACAACAGACCAACCTTTTTTTATAATTATATTTTTTTTTGGTTCAGTAGGGTCTAAAACGTGAAGATTCACCAAAATCTCGAACTAACAAAAATCACGATTACAATACTTCCTTCTATTACATAGATCGAGGAAGTAAATAAATAAATAAATTGCCCCTTGGTACGGCACTGGTGCCCGCCACCGGAGTCTCATTTAAAGTCTCAGGTGGTCAAAAATCGCACGAAGCTCGTTTAATGCGACACAGGGTCTGATTCAGGGGGAATTATACACCGAAGAGTAAAGAAATTTGCATATCTTGATGCCAGCTATGTCGAGGGAACTCTAAATGGACTTTTCTTTTTAGTAGAATCTTTTTATCTGAAAGTTTAAATACTGCAAAGTGTGTGCGATATTTATGGAGGAAGATACTGATATTTGAAGTTTATGGATACAATATTTGAATGAGAACCTGTTAAGTTTGATCTAAAATATTTTAAATATATAATTTTTGAAAAATCTCAGACTGAGCCGGGACTCGAACCCGGAGGATTACACTCGCTATTTCGTTATCAAAAAATATTTTAAATAGTTTTAATAATTTTATAAAGCCCTGTTTTTAATTTCAAGATAGCTGACTAAAAGTTATGTTTTATTCTAATGACAGATACAGCTAAATTACAATTTTTTTGCAAACTGATCAAATAGTTTCGGAGATAGGTGGCCGCCATTTTGTTTTCAAGATGGCGGACTAAGATTTAAATAGCCTAAAACCTACGGGGAAGATACTTACTTATTTAAAAAAAAAAATCATCTCATTCGGTTCAGTAGTTTTCGAGTTCCATATTACGTTAGAATATTAAGGGGATGGTCTACCTTTTTTCTAATTCCTTAAACTTGCCGAAACTTGTACTTTGTCGCATCCTAGCTATGCAATGTCATTTTGAAAAATACTGTAAACATGGCTCAATATTTAATTCGAAAAAGGAAGGTTAGCTGCAGGTTTCTTGGTTTTGAAATATTTCTTTCCATTTATAATGACCGAATAAAATCATATCAAATTGTATCAAATACTGACAAAAAACGTCATTTTTAAATATGTTTTACTTCAAATTCCTGGGTCAAAGACAAAAAATAAAAATCTAGAACCATTAAGATATTCTTTGTTAATACACTCGTATGTAAAAGCTTCATATATTTCAATTATAACTAAAGTAAACGTGGGAGGCGTACACCTCTGTAACGCTGTCAAATTTTGGGGTAGACGAACGAAGTTATCTATTGGCGAAATACATCAAAGGCAAGTTGAATAATTTATTGTATTGTTATAGTTGTTTATATTTATATTATTGTTATTATCACATAAAGCATAATTTCCTTCACAAAGGATAAATTGATTTCGGAACTAATTTCAGAATACAAATAATTCAAATTGTAGAATATTAAATGTCTCGTAGTTGACCAAATTTGAACAGAAATCCAATTACTGACAAATAGCAATATTTGTTAAATTGAAACATGAACTAAACATTGTATATTATTTACATTTTCACACTGCGTATGTAACTTTATAAGCGCGATGTTGTTACATGCGTGAGCATGGGTGTGTATGTATTGACTGATAGAACTTGTCAGTGTGTTAGTGTATTTATTGTATTACTAATAAACAAATAATAAATACGACTGTTCATATTAATTGAACATGCACAATGTACATTGAGTTAATTATATTTTAGTCAAATAGTTTTAATTATATTCTGGACTCATTTTGTTTGTTTCATGCAAATTTACATAATTCATATCCACATGCCCAATATTTTTATAATAAACATTTTTCAGAAGAATTTTAATACAGGATGGTCCATACTTTAATATAGAACCTCGCGCTGTAAACCCTACCGCACTTATAATGTAGGTAATAGTTATTTTTATATCAAGTGCCGAAAAAGACTCGTTACGTAAAAGTACAGAGTTTAACGCGCGAGGCAACATTTTTCCTACAACTAATAATTTAGAAAATAACATTACTTTAAAATTTTGTTTTACGGCGTTGCTATGGTTTGTTTGTTGATTGCTTCATTTGTTCTACGTTATTTAGAAATTTTACTTGTTACTCATTTGTAAACGTCATCTTTACAAGTTACTAACCTGTAATATTGACAGCTAACTTGTTAAAATTTAACAAGTCAGTAGCTAGTTGATACCTAGCTAGTAATGTAATACTATATCGTATCATAAACTGTTATTACCTACCTTTTAATATGAAATATTTATTAATAAGTAATTATAAACAATATATAGGTACGTTAGTTACTTATAATACTTAATACGTTAGATACAACTATAATAACATCAAAACCTTCCATACTAGGCAAACGGTCAATAAAATTGACAATAAAATTGTAATATAATCAGAATCACTCTCGGAAGTTTAAAGAGACTATGTTTCACCTCGTCGCTTAGCAACATCCTCGATATAATAAATCGCATAATACTCTTGTTATATTAATAGCTATAAATTTGAATATTTAAATATTTTTCGTATAATTCTGTTACCTACAACAAAAATCTCTCGAAAATTTATTTTGCGTAAACCCGATTAAACAATTTAATAATAAACAATACTAAATCCAATTTAATGAGCAAACATCGCGATACCTTTGACATGCAAATAAACCTCTTCTTGCCAACAGAAAAACAAAATAATAAACAGATTGCGAAACATAAGCACAGCGAATATCCCTGCCTCCGCCATCATCTTTGCCTGTTCGGAAAGAGATTAGAAATTTCTTCTCACCTGATTCCTACGGAGCGATTTTGCAATTTCACGATCCGCTTAACTTGTAACAAACTTAAGAGTCTAATGGAAATGAGCTAAATGCTCAAAAGCACTCATTATTTCTTCTGATACCGAAATATCTTCATTTACATACAAATGCGAATTTAAACGCTAAATACACAAGTGAATTCGATGCCACACTTTTTACATCGAATCGTATAGTAACTTACAGATGTATTTGAGTGAATTTTTCATTTGTAATTTAGTTCGGAAGGAAGAGGAGGAGCTTGTATCCTTATCTTGAAATAGAATTACGAGAGGCTATAAATATATACTTTGTCACGCAATGTGCTATTTTATTAAACTAGGTAAATAGTACGAAATGAAATGAAAAAGATACGATGATGCTTTTCTTTATTTCATTACAGATATTAACTGATTTAATTTTTAACTTACACCAACATTATTTTTACTGGGTTAATTTTTTTTTCAAAGTTCTATTAATTTTGATATGCTGATTACGGGTGAAAAAGACTTTTTCTAAAATTTCAAAGTTCAAGTAGGTACCTACCTTTAATAAAACTACAATGAAATACATAATTACATGAAATAGTTATTTTCCTAAAACTGTTCGATTTCTTGGTTATTACCTATAAATTATTGTCTTGGTTATGGGTGGAAAGAAGACAAATAATGCAGAACAAGTGTTTTTCTGTAAACGTAAAACACAAGTGCGTTTCGTTTACGCAACTGTCAAAACCAAAGTTAATAGTTCGTGAACTTAACTGACTGCGATTTAAATTTCGCGCACAGTGTTAAGTTCATATTTTAGCTACTAACGGACTACTAACCAACTAACCTCAATTTCTGTTTCAACTGTAGCAAAGATTGAAGAAAGAAAATTATATCGAAAAAGTATTTTATTCTACAGTATAAAGGTGGGTTTAAGCTCACAAAATTTAAGAATAAGAAATTAGAATAGACATAAAATTAAAACAATAATTGTGACATATGAGTCGTTTTATGCTGCAGAAATAAAAAACACGATTAAGGAAGTTGGTCAACCTCATTTTTATTTCTGAGAGACGCGTCAAAGTAAAAATAAATTTTCTTGTGCGACATAACCAGATATCGCCTAAAATTATATAGATTTTTGCGGGTAAGGATATATTTCTTCATATAAAAACATAAATGTCAATAATCAAAGTCGCTTTCAATATATTAGAATAACAAATATAATCACTTTTATTATTCTTATTTTTCATTCATAAATTTTTGAGTATAAACCTACCTGCCTTCAGATGATTTTACTGTAGCAAGAGAGAGCAACATAAATCACAATTTAATCAATGTAACTGCTCCTACCCCAAATCAAACCAACCCACGATGTTCGATTATTCCCGTTCAGTGCACCAATGAATACAATGTAGCTGTAGCTGCTTGTGTGAGAAATACGAGATCAACAGAAGGAAAAGTCGGAAAGCCTAGGCTAAGGAAAATAGAAAAACGCGAAATTTGAGATAGTATTGCATGAAAAATAAATTATATACGAATAAACTCTCTCAAGGTAAAGTTGAATCTTTTATAAATAATATAAATAGAAAATGATAAGCTTGTATAATTGTTTCCTTAGTAAAACAACAAGAAAGCAAAATTAGTTTTAACTTTAAAGTAGTTTTGTAGTTTCAATTTCAAAGTCAACGCGGAAAGATTTTAATCAAATGCAGAAGTTGCCATGAACTTTAAAAAAGAAATAACAGTAGTTTTGTCTATACTTCACTGTTTTTAAGAAGACAGTAATTGGATTACTGGTCTTACATTTTGTAGGTAAACAATAAACAATAGTTTTACTCAACGGCCAGTGGTTAGCTCAGCGGTAGAGGGTCTGCCTACCATGCTAGCGGTCCCCAGTTCGATTCCCAGCGCAACCGACAATAATACCACTGGGTCCGAGTGGTTGGATTCCACTATAATAACATCTACCATTCTGTAATTGGGAGTTAATCCTGTAGGATGGTTACCAGCAAAAAAAAAATGCTCGACAACTGACAACATTCGCCAGAATTTGTTTATATGAACTGAATTTGTTTTTGACCTCCTGAAATATAAACATATAACAATCACACATTGTTGACGTCTATGGTAGTTACCATTTTACTCATGTCATATGGTTCGTTAATATGCACCGAATTTTTTATTTCTTTAATATGCCATTACATAAATAAGTAAGTAACTTTAAAATAAAAAAGATTCTACAAAAACTCTATTTTACACAATTTATTTATTGTTTATTATAGGGTTGTAATAAACAAAACAGATTAATTTTAAATGTGACATTTAATGGCGACATCTCAGAGCAGTTGATTCAAGGCTATTTGACATATAGAAATTTTAATGCAATTGTCAAATGCATCTCACTTAACCTCAGAAAATACGACATTTTTAATAAATTGGTATGGCGGCCAAAAAATACATAATGTGTGCGTTGAGCCCTGTTCGCACGGCGATCTTTGGAGATTCTACGGAGAGTCAAACTCCCGGCAAAGTCACGACAAAAAAGAAGTTTTTTTCTTTCTAGTGAGAATTATTTGTTAAATTATCAATGAGTCTTGAAAAAGAAGAATTTATAATTTATTGATTGCTTCAAAACCACTAATTATCACTAGAAAGAAAAAAACTTCTTTTTGGCCGTGACTTTGCCGGGAGTTTGACTCTCCGTAGAATCTCCAAAGGGCTTTAGGTATTTGTACAACGCTCGGTTTTATTAAAGCACTCCGCTTCGCGTCGTACTCGCATTGTAAAATTAACTCTACCTCATTTATAATGTAAATAACTATTTACGATCAGTCAATAATAGGGTATCAAAGTCTGCAAAGTGCTGTTTTCTCAAAAAATAATGAAGTTGATTTTGTTTTCCAACATACAAACATTTGTTTATGATAATACAGCCTACTATTTAATTAAGGTCTGGAATTTTCTATTTCAATAAATTGTTCATTCCAGATAAATTATTCTCGGTGGAAATGAATTTTCAGAATTTCCAATGCAAAATAATATTTAACTTTAACTGAATTGCAAATTGTATTGATAAAGAATACATTACCTTGCGAGCCATACATTTGACTGCCAAATCTTTCCAGATAACAAAATACAAATGCCAAAAATTAAACACAGCATATAATTGAGTAAAGCTTGTGTTAAAAAAAAGTGACAGTGTTTTAAATTACAAATCATTTCGACCCCTTTTTGATGTTAAATTCCTTTCACTACATTTTTTCTAAGCTTTCTGAACAAACTACATACATTCCGAGATACATTCCTAATTGCCTTATTCTAAAAATTATGTCTGTAATAATAGTTCATTTTGCATAAAATTGATTGCAATTTGATCAATTTTGCTCTCTCATCTTTCATTTCTACTGCAAATTATATATATTTTCATGTATTCTTATTTAGCATAAGACAATCTTGATATATTATTTATGTCTATTGCTTGTTCCTATTTGCAGAATTTTATGCAGATAAAGTGCATAAAAATGACTATCTGACGATTGTCAAATGGTTTTTTTAGGGCAAATTCAACCGCAGAATTAAATTTAGATCCAGATGTTCTTTTTTACGCCCTAGTGAAAATCCCTCCCAATTACTGGGGCGCTAAGGCCTTCAATAAACACCACGTATATCTCTCATCTCCCCCTTAATCCAATCCTGTGCTAAGCAGAGCTACGGCTCTAAGTAGAACCTGAAGCTGAAGCCGGATACAAAATAGATACGAAGTTAATTGTCTTCATCTTCATGCTGTTTATCTCTTCACGTGAACAAACAATTTACACCATTCCCCCCCTGTGCGGAGATGAGCACTTCTGATACCCCTTAACACGGATCTGAGAGATCTGACCTTATTTAGCTGGGAAATTATTTCTATGTTAACAGGAAAATTAAAATAGTAAGACATTATTTTGCCAAGTTTGGTCGTATTTTAATTGGGTATTAAATTAAATCTTACTACAAAAATGTGGTATAAAAATTTATTGGCAATGGGAAAGTCTCTGGTGTGAACTTGAGATATCGATAGAGTTATTGCATTCTGTGGATATTGAAAGATAATGTTTTGGTAGGGTTTCTACGTTCTGAGTTTATTAATGTTGACTTTGTGAAAATGTTTTTCTTGACACTATTTCTTAAATGTTCGATATTTGTTGTTAATTCAGATTTGCAAATTGGTGTTTTGCAAGATTTTATTTATAATGTATACGATTATTATTTTAAACTGTTATTATTTAAATTCATTTTTAAAACTTTAAAGATGGAAAACAGTGCTCTTTTAATTCTCAGAAAATTCAATTTTGAAGTATTTGCCCTCAGACAAAAAAATTTACCAGCGACAATTTGTCTTTTTTTTAAATATTTAGATATAGACAGTCTGATCCTCATGAAATTTTGCATTTAGGTCTCTGTCGACCAGAGTTAGATTGTAAGGTATGGTTGTATTCAATCTGACCATTAGGAGTGAGGATTCTTCAGCTATTGTCGGTGAATCTAGGGTTGACTGAAGAGGAAGCTTGTGCCAATGATCTACACAAAGCGAAATTACAGTTTCCTAACTAATTTTTCGCTTGAACGCAACTGAGCTAAGAGAAAAATCGAGCTGGACGACTTCTATATGCACTATTTCATGGGTTTCTGCCAAAAAATTTGCTGATAATCTATGTCCGCTAGATTAATATTGTATACCAATTATTTTTCTTTATCAGTACAACTTCGTGAGCATTTGACTGCTTTTACGTATTTTAAGCGAATGTTTCCATGCGTCACCACAGCACAAAGGCGGTGTTGAGCTACGTGAAGTCGATACCCTTAAGGGCGGAGGTTAAATATCTAGATGTAGACCATTTTGTTCTTCATGAAATTTTGTATGCAGGTCTATTTAGATCAGAGTCAGATGGTAAGATTTCAATTTAATCTGACGATTAGGGGCAGGGTTAAAAAAACATTTTTTTTTTCTCATCTATAGCTATAGTTTCTGGATAATGTCGGTACCGTTGGATTTTGCACCTAAAGCTATAGTTTCTAATTTGATAACTGTTTGAAAAGCTCCTGAAACAGTTTTGTTGAGGAGAAGACGTATATGATATGGATCCAGTCAACATTTGGATTCAAACCTTTGTAACAACATCGTCTAAAGTATAGAATCCTAATTATTATTCTTTAACTGTGTCTATATAATTTTCAAGTCGACAACAGTTTTAAAAGCTTCTGAGGAGAATCCAGTCAACATTTGGGATGGCGCATTGAAACCCTTGTAAAAAGTAAAAAATATTCTCACTCACCAGCAACCTGGAGGGTGGCGTTGCGACTCCTGGCCTTGCCTAGGCCATTCCCAGCCTCGCACCAGTAGACGCCCTGGTCGGTGTCTCGGCGGGAGTGCACCACCTTGAGGAAGAAGAGGCTGCCGGCGGGCAGCAGCACGCGGTGCGAGCGCGCGTCCTGCGGCGCCGTGCGCACCAGGACGCCGTCCTTGAACCACGCCACCACCGGCTCGGGCGACCCCGCCGCGGCACAGTTCAGCGTCGCCGGCTCGTGACGAGGCACCACCGTGTCCGTCGGGTGCTCCGTTATACGAGGCGGCGTCTGGTGAGTGTGATGATAATACCACCGATTTTTGCCAACTTTTTAACGGTTCAGGGTTCGCTAAAGTAGCTACGGTTCGTTCCTATTCCGATTCGGTTCGAGTCTTTAGTTTTAATTCAATCTGACCATTCTGGTTCCTTATTTATAGTTGTAGTTTCTATGTCGATTACTGTTTTTAACGCTCCTGGAACAGTTTCGTCGACGACAAGACGTATATGATATGGATCCAGTCAACATTTGGATCCAAACCCTTGTAACAACTCGAGCTATAGAATCATTCTAACCTATTTATTCTTTAGCATTGTCTATAGTTATAGTTTCCAAGTCGATAACTATTTTAAATGCTCCTAAAACAGTTTTGTTGAGGAGAAGACGTATATGGTATGGATCCAGTCAACATTTGGGATCAAACGACGCATTAAAACCCTTGTAACAACTTCGTCTAAACCTAATTATTCTTTAGCCGTGTCAATAGCTATAGTTTCTAAGTTGGTAACTGTTTTAAATGCTCCTGAAACAGTTTTGTTGGGGAAAAGACGTATATGGTGTTAATCCAATCAACATTTGGGATCAAACGACGCATTAATAACAACATCGTCTAAACCTAATTATTCTTTAACCGTGTCTATAGCTATAGTTTCTAAATCGATAGCAGTTTTAAAAGTTCCTGAGGAGAATCCAGTCAACATTTGGGATCAAATGACGCATTGAAACCCTTGTAAGAACATCGTCTAAAGTATAGAATCATTCTAACCTAATTATTCGTTAACCGTGTCTATAGCTATAGTGTCTCCTGACGAGAATACAGTCAACATTTGGGACCAAATATCGCATTAAAACATTTGTAATAATAAGAATGAAACCATCTCACTCACCAGCAACCTGGAGGGTGGCGTTGCGACTCCTAGCCTTGCCTAGGCCATTCCCAGCCTCGCACCAGTAGACGCCCTGGTCGGTGTCGCGGCGGGAGTGCACCACCTTGAGGAAGAAGAGGCTGCCGGCGGGCAGCAGCACGCGGTGCGAGCGCGCGTCCTGCGGCGCCGTGCGCACCAGGACGCCGTCCTTGAACCACGCCACCGCCGGCTCGGGCGACCCCGCCGCGGCGCAGTTCAGCGTCGCCGGCTCGTGACGAGGCACCACCGTGTCCGTCGGGTGCTCCGTTATCCGCGGCGGCGTCTGGTGAGTGTGGTGGTAGCCTGGAAAGAAGAAGATGATTAGTATTTCAAATACTAAGTGCTGGATGATGTTGGTTTCTATATTCTGTGTCATATACGAGCCCCGTCTCATTGCAGTTGGCCCAGACGTAAAAGAAAGTCGTTTCATGTTGTACAAAAGTTTAAAAATCAAAATACAAGTATAATGTATCTTTACACAATCTCAAATAAAATCAACAGTCGAAACTTTATCTCCGTAATACTAGTACGTATTTATTAGTATGTATTTATTGTACTTAAATAGGCTTAATTGGAATGGAATTCAGCAAATATTGGTTTTCAACCATTATGTTAAATACATTAAAATATAACATTTCCAATTGATTCCAAATATAAAATTATAAATGACAGTTTCATGACCTTTTTTCAATAGGATTGTCCACCTTCGTTATACTTCGGTTATACTGAATTATAAGGAACAGGGAAATTTTCTGGGATGCAGGATTTGTTTCTTACTTTCATTTGTTGTTTTTATCCCTATAAATGTAATGACATAACTATTACTTGGTAGTCTTGTGATTAGAATTCCGTACTACGAAATCGTACTTTTAGGTTCTATTCCTAATTTATTTATTTTTATTTCTTGAATATGATTTTTAATTAATTTGAAATAACAATTAGGAATAGGAAATTAATCATAATAAAACAAATTAATAACAAAAAATACTCTACTCTAGAATTAAAACCAAATACTTACGATTTCGTAGTCCGGGAGTCTAACTACAAGATAGTTATGTTATTATATTTACAGCAAAAAACAACAAATAATTTTTTTTTACATTTTACTAATTTCGCAAAATTTCGTTAACGAAATGAACTAATCCGATCCTGGTAGCAACAAGCAGTTAAAATTTATTAAGAAAGCATACAACATCAACTATCAAATCCATCCTCTCAACTGCCACCACAAACTTCCGCTCCGAGTCTCGACCCACGTCCCATCCCATCCACCGTCACGTACGTCGTTTCTCAACAACAAGCAGCAGCCGTGATTTGGTATTCATGGCACAAGTGAAGTTGTCCTAAAGAGCAAACACAAACAGAACACTACGCAACTATTAATTCGCAAGTTGGAGGATGGATGGAGAAGATGACTTCATGCGCTAACGGATGATACGGCACGCACGGCCGGTGGTGAGTGTGTTTAGCGATGGAGATGTTAGGTGTTGAGCTGAGGATGATGGCTGGAATTTTAATCTTGGAGGAATATTATGTTGTGTGTATTTATCCTGTGTGTGCTGGAGCGGTTAGGCTGTCAGCAGTAATCAGAAATAAAATTGATCTTACATATTTTATGCTTAAGATCAAATACCTCTAAATTATAATACAAATGTTTTAACGTATTTCTGTTACACCTTTTATCTTCTAAATTTCCTAAGAAAATTCAAACATTTTTACAAACTAGCCGTTCTAAAAATGAAATGCTGCCTAAAACACCTAATGGTGGGATTCTGTGCAAATCTATAAGTTTTACAAATTTGTAATTCTTTAAATATTGAACATAATCACAAATCATCTTGTTTTACTTACTAGTTTCATTTTTACCTATTTTCTCAAATTTTAATATTTTTGAATATTTTCTTTGGCACATCTTAAAAGCATAATTTTATAAATATACTCGTAAAGGTCGAAAATATGCGAATTTATTTCATATAAAGGACATAATATATATTAAAAAAGTTAAACAATAGTTATTTGTACAACTAGAGAGGAAAGTGCTACTATTTCCCATCCGAACTCGTAGGCAAACCAGAGCGGGAGAGGAAAAATAGCTTTTCCCTTGTTGTTAGACACAACATTTTTTTCACGAAATATTTAAAAACATTGTAAATGAAGAAGAAACACATAACTAGAAGTTAGGTTATAACTGCCATCTGTCAGAATTCCAATAGTACGTATGCCAAATTAAATTTAACTTGTAAAATTGTGAAATTGTAGAAAAAGAAAGTATAAAACATAATAATTGTAAAATAATAGTTTACGGTATATAACTATAAAATCAGAATTTTCAATAAAATAATAAAACTCACAATTTTTAAAATATTTCAACGTATAATAACACTAGTGGTAACATTGCTAACTTTTCTCTCTAGAGAGAGAGAACTTTCCTCACTATTTCGCTAGAAGAAAATTGTGATATCTCCGCACGTCGAGAAAAAAGTATTTATTATGGAGTAGAGCTGAATAATGTATAATAAAAAATTATATTCAAAATGAATATTACATATGACCCCATTAAAACCATGGCGGGCCTCTTCCGCATAGTGGGCATTAATTCTCGTGCATACGGTCCTGACACCGCACTTAAAACTAACAAGAAACGGGCTGGACTCTCCTCACCTCTCTGCTTCATATCTATCTCTCTTGTTGCTCTCTCCGTCGCAAAACACAATAAAACAATAACGAAAAGTACCATTTATTAATTTAATTTACTAGCGTAGCAGGAATTCTCCTGCTGGCAATCTCCTCGTGACGTATGCGTGGCAACCGCTAGAGGCGCTAGTGTCACAGACAAAAGTGGGGTTAGAGTAACTATCACGAGATTGTGAAGTTATTATCTTTGTTACTTTGTTGCAGGAAATTCTTGCAGGTAATGAAACAAAGGAGTAGTTCTTTTTTAAGGATTGTTTGGTTTTTCGCAGATTTGTAGTAGCAACATGGCGAAAAACAAAATGGCGGCTTATAATTTGTCTTCCTTTGTTACGTTATATTATACTAAATACGAATGCTTGGTCTGTTAATAATAGATACCATTTACGTCATGAAAATTGTTACTACATATTTCAACGCTAAACATTTATGAAATGGCATGAATTCATGTATGTATGTCAGTGGCTTTCTGGGTAGAGTGTGCAGAAAAAAATTCTAAATCAAGATAATACACATTATTATTTACTTTAATTATTATTACTTATAATGAATTTACAATACGAATACTCACAAAAATTATTTGTACATTAATTCTAATCTTACAATTACATTAGTAAGGACAAGAACGGTACAAGTTAAATTTAGATTTGGTCATGGTCAATACTTAAATACTTTCGAGCGTAGCAACATGCACAAGTTAACATTTCTTCCAGCTCAGGTTCAAATGTAGTTTCGAACATCCATTCGCACCACGATACTCGCCGCCTGCTCCCTCCAATGTTAGCTAAACTGGTCGTTAAAATTTAGTTTCGAACCTAGCTCTGCGTTTGGTATACTATTAGGCGCTCACGAAATAAAAACTAAATAATTGGAGTAATATTCTGTATTTAGTATGAAATGCATACAAATAAAAAATATTTTCTATACGACTTATAGAATATTATCATTCTTACATCACTTTCAATTATGTAATGATTACATTCTAATACTTGTTACGGAATGGATTCATTCTCTCACTAGTGATGGAATGAAATGTGGCGAGTTATAATAATTTAACTTTATTCAATGTTTTTGGTTGGTAGATAGCTTTAAAATATGTTTAGTTTTATTAATTTATTAATTTTATGTAGATTATTGTTTTATAAATACATATATTTTTGTTTTAATCGTTTTAGGTTATGTTTTTTAATGCAATTAAATTTATAATCGTAGAGAAAGTATAGTCTGCAACACTTTTGGAATGGCTATTCCGCTCTCGTGGAACCTTGAAACTCACCTACGGCTCGTCTCACAAACTTTCCACTCGAGCTGAATATGCTTCATTCCACAATTGTTGCGGAATATGCTATTATTATTATTTACTCTGGGTGTGCGGAGAACACACTATGGAAATCATGCTTATTGTAAACTATTTATGAACATTGTTTGCTACCAGTAAATAATATATTTTTAAATGGAAAGGTGAGTGCTTTTAAAAGCTCTTTTTAATTTGTAATGTCGATGAAAAGCATCAATTTGTTTAATTATTTATTTATAATTATCAGTCCATATTTGAAAACATTGCATAGATTAATAACGCAGCATATTGCAACCAGGTTGTCTATGTGCAAAACATAGTATCACCCAATAAACTTCAAACGTAAAAGTATCAAGAAACATAAAAGGTGTTGAAATTTAATCCGGTGATAAATAAATTCCGGTAACAAGTCTATCTGTTTCAACCCTTTAGCAAGAAAAACACTAACAAAACAAAACAGTCACTTAAGAAAATAAAGAAAACATAAAAACCATAGCAAAGAACCATTGGGGAAAAACCGGCCGCCATTTCGTCCAATTACGCACAATTATAACTAAAACGAAGACAAAAAGTAATCCTGGACGACGTGAAGTAAAACTGGAGTAGCCATTAATCGGATTATCCGTTCCTCGGGTCCTTATCGCTGTAAGAAGCGGGAAAGTCTTTCTCTTGTGAAATGGAGAAAGTTCTCATGTCCGAAGACTGCGGCAATTAAACGTTATGATATTATCAAGGCCATTGGTCTTTTAAAAGTCGTAAAGATTTTATTGTTCGCAGTTTGAGACGGTTTAGGTTATTTTGGAGATGTCGACGCAATCTGGTTTATTTTCTTTTTTATTTGTTATGTTGGTACTGTTGCACAATGCCGGCTCTTATTTTCTAATTTATGGCCTGTATTTTCCGACGACAAAGAAGAGATAGTTTATTTTGTCGTATGGTATCTAGCAAATATTATAGTCTACACTTTGTTTATGAAGTTACTAGATAATAAAAACTAGTTGAACTTTTTGTTACTTTAAGAAAGATGAGTTCTTGTAACTAGTAAGCGCTTTATTTATTTTTAGTTATCTTTGGGGTTTACTCGGACACGTAATTTTAATTTTTTTGTCTAAAAATTTAAATTTAAAATGATTATTATTTGCCGAGCTTATAACAATTTAATTAAATCGTGGTTATCGATCATCATCATGACAACGTTTATAAGTAAATAAAACAAACATCTTTCAAACAAAATGTTCACAATCGTAGTGTGAGGCCAATTTGACGCAATAAATTTAATAGTTTACAAAACAGTACTTTGTGACAATTGTGTACATATTCTAACTAAAAATTGAATAAAAATGTTCATATTGTAGGTACTACGATTGTAGACAAAATATCTTGCATTACCCATCTCTACTGTTGCGGGCATATATTAAATAGGTCTAAACACAAAAAATCCGAACCTATAGTTGTTGGGCTCTACTAAAAAATTTATTGAACGAAAAATATCAAATAATCGTATTTGAAATAAATTGTATGTAGGTGCTGTACAGGCGCAACGATGGGACCGTACAATCTTGTATGAAAATCGGGAATTTCTGGATAATTAAATACAGAAATCGATACTGTCTGGCCAATTCAACTTTTTTCTTATTTCTGGTACGTATTATAATCAGATCAGAAACTAAAACCTCTCAAAAAGTAATAAACCGGCGACAGCACCATTTTACAACTCTGCAGAATCTAAAGCAATCTCTCAACTGCCGTAAATTACCGATATCTGTTTTCATATGTCACTTGGCAAACAAAATCACAAAACCTCAGAGTTTCTTCTCTTCTCTTTCACAGCCAATTGTAAGTGGTCTGCTTGCCCGCAAGTCGATTAAGATTTCTTCGCGATTTCTGTCGTCTGTCGCCGTATGAGCCTCGATAAGATCGCCAAGCAATTTTCGCGGACATTTAATGTTGAAGTTGAAGATTTGCAGACTGGAAGACGAAGATTAGATTCGTATCGGGAAAATATACAGTTTTATTTTGCGGAAGTTTCAGGGAATTAATTTGTGGTAAACAAAGTGTGGTTGTTTTGGTTTTTAAATTTCATTAGGTTATGGTAATGAATGTTGTTGGTATTCATGACTGTATTGCTTAGCGGTTAATTTTGTTTTGGTTCTTCAGTTGTTATCAGACGAAAATTGAATAGAAACTGAATACATTTTAATAATTACCCATGACGTGTGAAATATTAAAGACTACCTATTTTAAAAATTATCGAATATATGAGTCATTAAAACATCTAAACCTACTAAACCAGATCAGATTTTGATGATTTTTTTAAATTGTTAGTAGGTATATTAAATTATTCAAAATCAGAAACATTTCCGGCGGGATAAGTACTTAAGTATTAACAAAAAAATTCTTAAGGTGTTCGTCTACCCTAAAATTTTACAGCATTACAGAGGTGTACGCCTCCCACGTTTACTTTAGTTATAATTGAAACATAATATGATGCTTTTACATATGAGTGTATTAACAAAGGATGTCTTAATGCCTTTAGTTTATTATTTTTGTCTTTGGTCTATTGGAATTTGAAGTAAAAAATATTTAAAAATGACGTTTTTTGTCATTATTTGATACGATTTGATAAGATTTTTTTGGTCAATATAAATGGAGATAAAAAGTTAAAAACCTTCCTTTTTCGAATAAATTTTGTTTTATTTAATTTCTTTAAAAAATACAGAAGTTATTAAGGAAATGCTGGAGCCATGTTTACAATATTTTTCAACTTAAAAATGACATTGCATAGCTAGGATGCGGCAAAGTACGAGTTTTTATTTAAAAAAATGGAGCCAGTTTAGGCACAGTTAAAATATTTACTTCGAGAGAAAGCTTTTATCTAAATTTTGTGTTCAATCAACCGTAACATTCATTTTTGTAGACATTTTTCTAGAAGAGACATATTTTTAAAATTTTAAAGGTCTGGTTTAACTAAAATTTTAAGATTTTCTCCGAGAAAAATAAAGAATTTTTTGTAATTTACTTAAAAAAATTATGTACAGCATAATATCTCAATGTAATAGTTTGTTACTAATAACATATACCTTACATAAATTTAAAACATACAAAATTCAATCATAACCTTTTCCAAAACTGTGTAATATTGCAAACATTCGTTTAAAATTATACAATATTGTACCGTTCCTAAATGGTAAATGAAAAGACGAGTATACAATACAACCACATGATAAAATTAAGTCTCATTGATTAAAGTAGATACAAACAATGTACTCCATTCTTCTAAAGAACCCTTTATTTTTTCACCACAAAAGAATTCCAAATAATTAAGTAAATGAATCATCTCATTCCATGAAGGTGTCCCATTGTTCTAAAACAAAGAGTAAATTTTTCCTCCTAACCTATTATTACCATATTATGCATTATTAAGTGTCTAGACTTTAACTTAAATATCACCTAAAAGTAGGTGATCTTAGACATTGGCACACATCCAAATTTAGCACAAAGTGAAACAGAGGGAGAAGGAAAATCGGAGAATTGCAGTCTAATGGGAAATGCACATGTAGCAAAGAACAATGTGTTTCTTGTGCGTTCCTCCAACAATCTTAATGATTTGTACAGAAGTTAAATTTAGTTTCTTTGTATTTGAACCAGAGGACTAAAGAAATAATCAACGGGGAACATTCGTAGTTGCAATGTAATTGTAGTCATATAAATGTTTACAAGACACTGTCGACAGATGCAAATTGGAAAATTTTAATGCTGTTGAAATTGTAATTTATGTTGTTTTCTTGTTGATTCAAAACTAAGGTCATTTGGCAGCGAAAAATGTGCTGCACACATTTAGACACAAAATATAATTGCTACATGCTCTAAAGACTGTTCTTAAGGCGGTTGCATAGTCAAATTATGGGTTTCTGTAAACTGTTTGTATTACTTTAATAAAAAAGATTTAAATTATACTGGCTGATTCACAAGTTCATGTATACAGGGTGTAACCTAACATGTGTAACAAAATTTAAGGTGTATAGTATTGGACGTACTGATCATAAATCAAAAAGAATTTTGTTGAAAAACAGTAGTTTGTAAAACAATATTATCTTGGGTATCTACCACTGGTTGTCACATTTAAATACAAAAAGTTAAACAATTTATGCAGTATTTATAAGCATAATTACATTATTTATTGTGTAAGAAACTCATGCATCTGATTAGAGGTGGGAAAACTATCGATAGATCGATAGTTTCATTAAAAAAATAACTATCGATATATCGATAGTTGCACTTTATCGATAGTACTATCGATAGTTTATCGATAGTTAAATGATAGTTATACGATAGTTAAACGATTGTTAAACGATAGTTAAACGATTGTTAACCGATAGTTTATCGATAGTTAAACGATAGTTTATCGATATTTAAACGATATTTTTTATCGATAGTTAAACAATATTTTATTGATTGATAAAAGATATTTTATCGATTGGTGAACATTATTTCCTCGGTTGGTAAACGGTAGTTTATCGATTGTTAAACGATAGTTTATCGATATTTAAACGATATTGAATATTCCTTTACATGCGTTTTCTGTATCCATCGGATTCAAGACTTTAATTTTCTAGTTATGAATTTTCAAGAACTGGGTAGACACCCGTGTAAACGTAAGAATCTAGGAATCCACTCGCAATTTTTTGTTTTAGTAATTCAATTGACCAATAACGGTTACAAAAATCAACGTAACCATTCTGTTTTCTTCAATTGAGACGAAATAAAATATGACCAAGACGAAGTACAATGTACAATGTAACAACAAAACAAAACTAGACTAATTCTGTTAATATGTTGTCAAATTACTGCATAAACATGTCAAGTTCTTCACATCCCTCACATCATTATTATCATTAGGAACATAAACACGAATTATCGAACACTGAAGCATCCTCAGACTCACTCATCATCGAGTTAAACGTTCTCTGCATCGTCCTCATCTAAACTCTGAAAACTAAATTCAGAATCCAGCTTTCTACATTCGTCACACTTGACACAGCTGAGTGTTCATATCCGATGAACGGAGTTTCTTGTTAGTGCGCGCGTGTGTGTGTGTGTTGAGGGCTTGAAGGGCCCTCTTGAAGAGGCAGTGGAGGTTGTGAAACATTGCGATGCACTAACAACCCTCTGACGCCAGGTTATATTGCTCGGGGGATGAGCCATGCTGCAGAGGTGCCAAACTTAATTATTGGGAAAAGGGGTGGATCTGTGGATTGGTTTGTTTTAGGGTATTGGAAGTCGAAATGAACGTTGCTTATTGGTAATTAACTAAATTATAACCATAAGATTATAGAACTTTTGTCCTGCAATTAAATCATGTTTATCAAGGGACCACACGAAATTTTTCAAAATAATAGACTACTAATAGAGGTATTGTGACAGGTCTAAATTTTTTGGCAGATAAGTACGTTTTACGGTCTCTAGAATACGAATTACACATTTTTGAGATGATATGTGTGTGTGTGTGTGTATGTGTGCGCATGTGTGTGCGTTTGTTCGTGCATTCGTTCGTTCGTTTGTATGTTATAATTTTTCAGAAACGATAACTCTAGAAATATAAAACATTTAAATACAAAATTTTATATCTAAGGTTTAAATACGATTTTCAATAGATCAATAATTATTGTATTTTGGTACCAATTCATAAACCGGAAGTAAGACTTCTCATATAGAGTAATATGATTTTTCTTAAATTATCTCGTTAAATAAAGCATGTAATATGTTTCATTAAATATAACAGAAAATTTTTCGAAAGAATTTTCTGCAGCATTTATAAACTATAGGACAATTTAACAAAATTTGAATTATTATGACAGTATAGTTTACATCTTTTGCTTGCATCTTGGTTTACATTATCGTTTATATATTATTACATGAACATGAAACTATTAAAATGTAAGTAAAACTATTTATTATATTAGTAGAATAAGCAGAGGTCGTGTGCTATTTTTTTTTATAAAATATTTTTTAAGAGATAAACTTGGGACACGTATTTTTTATTTTTGCAAAATTTGATGTTTATAATAGTCAGTCGAAATTTAATTCGAATAAGATAAATGAAGTGGTCTAAATTTAAAACTTATTCAAGTAAGACGAATTTAATAAATGAACTATTGTATGTGAAACTACGATAAAATATTTCCAAATTCGGTGACAATTTCCCATATATCCCTTCAGGCTTATTTAACCTCACTGTCCACACTTCAAAATTTCCCCCATAACAGCCATAGCTCATCCTTTTTAAAGCAAAGTCCATTTACTTGAAAGAATCCCTTAAACCCTGAAACACCTATACATCATCCCATCTTATCTGCTTGAAATGCGCGCGATGCATTCACACATAGGCGGCGCATATGGGGTGGGCACCATAAGAGGAGAAGTACACCCCCACCAAGCGAGAATGGACACTGAATTACATATTAGATGGACAGTTATGAGGATAGGGACAAGTTAGTGCTTCCAGTAAAGTTGCTTTATGGGAAAGGGGATCTTATTCTTGAGGTGGGGTGGGATTAAGGGGCAAGATGGTCCACGTATGGTGGTTATAAATGGCGATATTTGAATTTTTTGGTTATGGTGTACCTCGCTACCAAATTTAATGCAAAAGCATGTTGCATTAAATAATCGTGTGACTTTGTTTTTGGAAGCTGTAGTCTCATTCATATAAGAATTGATTTTTAAAGTTTTCATTTAAAAAAGTTTAAATTCATATAAGTAAATACGCGCATTCAAGCACTGTGGATACTCAAATTTAGATATATGTATTCAAACTTTCTAAAACGTAAACATAAATCTAAACCTAAAAACTAGAATGAGGCTCATATTTTACAATGATGTACTTAAAGGTTGTTCTTACACATTTTGTTAAATAATTTTTTAAAATTACTAAAATGGCGAGTTTTGTATATTTTTAACAGTCAACGGATTAACTGTTTAACTTTCGACTAATGTATTAAGGTGTATGTCTACCCAAAATTTTTACAGCGTTACAGAGGTGCACGCCTTCCACGTTTACTTTAATTATAATTTTGCGGTTTTTTGTCATTATTTGATATGATTTTTTTCGGTCAGTATAAATGGCAAGAAGCATGCAGCTAAGCTTCCATTTTCGAATAATTTTTGTTTTACTTAATTTCTATAAAAATACAGAAGTTATTATGGAAATACTGGAGCCATGTTTACAGTATTTTTCAAAATGACATTGCATAGCTAGGATACTGAAAAGTACGAGTTTCGGGCTGGTTTCGGGCAGCCGTAGTAGTGAGGAAGAGAGTAAAATAGAAAAAGGTAATATCCAGAGTATTCTAGGAATGCGAAAAAAGTTACATATTTTGAAAAAATATTACAGAAATCGTAAAGCCCTGTTCACATAAAAACTTTTTATGGATTCATCATTTTGAAGAATTAAACTACTATATTTCCAAGACTCATTGAAGATTCATTTAACAGGAAATTCTCACCAGGATTATATTTCTCAAATTTCAGGAGCGTGAAACAGAATGCAACTTCTGCAGTCACTTGAAATTAGGTATTATATTCGTAAATAATATGGCGATAACTCATTTGATTGACTATGACACTAGATTTTGGATTGTTGTAAACTTTCATTATAATTCTTCACTCTCGTTGAATAATCTTTTTAATGGATTCGTGTTTTTCTGATAAAAATTCTTCTCGATTACAATATCCTACCAATATAGATTAGATTGGGGCGTAGGAAGAATAAAAAGAATTTTCTTTTCAAATAAGATAAGGGAGATTCTGATTTAAATCAAATTAAAACGATCAAAGTCTTTCAAGTTGGAAAGTTACGTAAATTTCGCAACGTAAAACAATGCATCCCAAAGCAGAACAACACAGCGTTGCGGCCCTTAATACCCAAGGGATCCATAATCTAGGAATGCGTTTAGGCGAGGCGGTGCAGGATTCCCCCATCAAATTTAATAAAGAATATGTTGACAATAAACTTGAACACAAAGATTTCCACCACCATTGTTTCTGTTATCGAAAGAGAAGCAAGTTTTCTACAAGTTTGATTGAAATTTATTGGAATAATTTACAGGAAATAAATAATTTTCTATACGACTGTTATAGAATGTTATCATTCTTCCATCATTTTCAATTATGGAATGGTTACATTCTGTCACTTGTTACGGAATGGATTCATTCCGTCACTAGTGATGGAATGAAATGTGGCGTGTTATAATAATTTAACTTTATTAAAAAAATGTTTTTGGATGGTGTGTAGCTTTAAAATACGTTTAGATTTAATGATTTATTAATTTTATGTAGAATATTATTTTATAAATACATATATTTTAATTTTAATAGTTTTACGTATGAGAAGTTGACCCACCCATACTAGCCCACTCTGTTAAAATCTATCGCAATCGTTAGTTTTACGTTAGTTGAGTTTAGTTTTGTAGAAAATTGAGTTAGTTTTGAATGTTTATACGTATTTTTTAAAAATAATATTTGGGTGGGCTAACTTCACAACAGCCCAACCCTTAATTCGAAAGTGCGAGGAAAACACATTAATACCTTTTAATTGATTAGTTGATGTTAGTTGTGCTACATATTACGTTTGTTTTGTTATTCTAATCTGTCAAATTTGAGCCGAGTGGGTGGGCCAAAATCACGGTTCTCCAGCCCATTGCAGAATTTCACGCGTAGATTTTACATACGTTGTCACCGTGGTTAGTTGAGAATAGTTTTGACGAAAAATACGTTAGTTGTGCCATAATTTGCCCGCCTTAACCAAAATAACCATTTTCGCTAACCGTACGCACTTGAAGCAATTATGTCATTGATTGCTGTAATTTTACAATATAAAATTGGAAATAAAATAGGAGGCAACAACCGGCAACAACCAACAGCAGTGTTGGACATTTACCAGATTTTTTTAAATTTAGTTTATGATTGATAAATAATATGGTACAAAAGAATGCAATAGTTGGACGTATTTACCAAAATATAATTTACCTTTTCTTTTTTAGTGTGCATGCAGTAAGCCAAACGGTACTGAATAAAAACAAAGAAGCAATTTATTAAAATAAATTTTTGCAAAATAAAAAAAATTGCAGTAATACATTTTTTTACAATTTATATTTAGATATATTTTCTTTTCTGTCACATTCCAGTTTGATATTTAAATTAAAAATTGGCTAAATTGTCATTTTGAGATCAGATTTAAAAAAAAAAGATTTTTGCAACAAGTATTCAAGTAAAGTATTATTTCCGGTAACAGAATTTTACAAAAATCATATCAGTTCTTCTTTAAGACGTACAAATGTATTATGCAAATTATTATAATATAATGTTGGTGTAGAAATTGAGATTATAATATTAAAATTATAATGACAAATAAAGTGCGCAAAAATTCATCCATACATAACCACACATTTGTTTCTACCATGACAACAATAATTTCTTGTATTAGTTAAAAAAATCTGCTGTGGCCACCACACGACCTCTCGCCTAATTCTGCTTATTCTACTAATCTAATAAATAGTTTTACTTACATTTTAATAGTTTCATGTTCATGTAATATGTAAACGATAATGTACACCAATATGCAAGCAAAAGATGTCAACTGTACTGTCACTGTCATAATAATTCAAATTTTATGTAGAAACAAATTTCATATCATGGACAACAAGATACTGGAATTTCAAAAAAATAGAATATTAATTGTACTTTATTTTATTGTTAAATACTTCCAGATTCAGCAATTTGTATTTATAAATAACTGTACACATAGATAATCACAATTTCTTTTATTTTTAATTGCAAAAATTGTCATAAATAAATAATGTACCAATATATTTAAGGAAAACTTTTCCAAACTTCTAAAAGTACTACTTCCGGTTTGCGGATTTCTACCAAAATCTTATCCGGTGTTAAGATACTTATTAAAACCTTAAATATGAAATTTGGTTATAAACGGTTTGATACTTTTTAAGTTATCGTGGACGAAAAATCGTCGATTCATACAAACACACACACACACAGACATCATCGTGAAAATAGTAAATTCGTATTCTAGAGACCCTGAAACGTGCTTATCCACCAAAAACTCATACTCGAAAATTTTGACCCATTACAATACCTCTCTTATAGAATATGAGGCGAGAGGTAAAAATGATTAATTTTTTGTACAATTGCTATAATAATCATAAACAATTCCTGAATGGCCTCCTATTTTTACAGAAAACAATGATATATAGTAGCATCAAGTCCGTACGGTTAGCGAAAATGGTTATTTTGGTTAAGGCGGGCAAATTATGGCACAACTAACGTATTTTTCGTCAAAACTATTCTCAACTAACCACGGTGACAACGTATGTAAAATCTACGCGTGAAATTCTGCAATGGGTTGGGGAACCGTGATTTTGGCCCACCCACTCGGCTCAAATTTGACAGCTTAGAATAACAAAACAAACGTAATATGTAGCACAACTAACATCAACTAATCAATTAAAAGGTATTAATGTGTTTTCCTCGCACTTTCGAATTAAGGGTTGGGCTGTTGTGAAGTTAGCCCACCCAAATATTATTTTTAAAAAACACGTATAAACATTCAAAACTAACGCAATTTTCTACCAAACTAAACTCAACTAACGTAAAACTAACGATTGCGATAGATTTTAACAGGGTAGGCTAGTATGGGTGGGTCAACTTCTCATACGTAATAGTTTTAGGTTATGTTTTTAAAGCAATTAAATTTATTAAATTTATAGTCGTAGAGAAAGTATAGTCTGCAACACGTTCGGAATGGCCATTCCGCTCTCGTGGAACCCTGCATGAAACTCGCCTACGGCTCGTCTCACAAACTTACTACTCGAGCTGAATATGCTCCATTCCACAGTTGTACACACAGTACTTTAAAAATTGATTAACAGGTAAAATATTTGGTGTTATTATTTGGAAATATGGCGAAAACTAAACATCTACATCAAAATGAATTTCACAGTTTGGTCCGATTTATAGCAGTGTCATGTTGGAATATCCCACTGTGCTACTAACCATTGAAATCTTCATCCTTGTAATCTTGATTTCCTATTTAATCTTCATCTTCCAGTTATTACTGCATAACGGTGCAATTAAATTACTGAAATTGCATTGTATATCATCACCCTACATTCCATTACTTACGTTTTCACTTCCGAAACACTCTCAACAGAACAAAACAGAGTACCTCTTACTTCATTTTCTCAACTTACTACTGTCTGTTAGAACATTTTCACAATTTTAGAGTAAGAAACATAAAAATCATTGGCAAATCGCCAAACCTTTACAATCACACGCATATGAGAAAAATAATGACATTTCATGCAGAATGTTGTAGTGATAGTGAAAGTGAGCTTATTTGTATCCCTACGGACATTTTACGGCAATTGTGAATCTAAACTTTTGTCCCTGAAGTCAAAAATATCCTGACAGCTTTGATCTTCCAGTAACTACACAATTTCTAGTTCAGCAAAATTACTTGTCTCAAATTCAATGAATGTCGAGACAAGACTGATTTTTGTAAAAAAAAGTTCGAGACGAGATTACAATGTCCAGATTCTCGAATACCGACATTTTGATAGAGATTTCTCGAATGTTTAAAATTGTTTACTTTGTTTAACAATTTTTAAAATTTTAAATTTTTTTCCACCCAATTCGCCTATTTGTTGTTGTCATAGTCAATCTCAACTACAGTGTCAAGTCAACCTGTCAACATTGATCTATTATTTTATTGGCATTGACCATGTAAAATTATTAGATTAAATTTTTTATTATTAAGGATGAAAGTGAGATATTTCTAACCGGCTAGTACATACTTCCGGGAGGAAAATTCAATTGGAATCCCGCATAAAACGGAAGGAAAAGTACTTGTCCTCTCTAGGTGGGAAAGGTAGTTACTGGCCGGTCTAAAATACCTCACTTTCGTCCCTAGTAATAGAGGACGAAAGGTGGCGTTTTCGGTGGAGGTATTGAAAAAAATAATTTAATTACCTATAGGCATTAAAAATGACATTTCACAGACAGCTGTGAAAAATACCACTTTTAATGTCAATCGGCAAAATTTTTTTAGTAAACATGGTCGAGAAATCGAGACGAGATCGAGACGGGATAACAATAATCGAGACGAGATCAAAATTATCAAATTCGAGACGAGACGAGATTTTTCACTTCTCGTCTCGACGCATCACTAATTTTGAATAGTTATAGAATCAATTCGCACAAGTTCTTAGCATACAAATCTAGTATGTTGTGCCAATCTCACACGCAAAAAATCCCTGTAAAATCATTGTCAACCACCACTGAAAAACCCTTTCCAGCAGCCTCGCCCGTGTGGTTTCAGCTGGAGGATTAACATCAGGATTACAGTGGACGCTGACCCTCGCAGGATTTCACCGCAGGAACTAAGCGCAGGTCGCGGCGTGCGCACAGCAGATAGCAGGTAGTACAGCAGGACTGCGCCGTGTTTCTCCTGCTGCAGATCTGGACAATGTCAGGAACAAACGGCGGGAGCAGCGCTTATCAGGACCTGAGGTGTTTAATGCGAAACGTGCTGTACAGCCAAGGTCGGATGATATTTCAGCAGGAGCGGAGATAGTGGAATAGTCTGAGTTTAGAATTATTGTCAAGTGGCTACCATGTTGCTAATGTGTTCTATTATTTATAAATTTAAAAATATCCCCTGTGGTGTACTCTTCACTAGCCATCATGATTGACGAACGAGACTGCTGTGAATTGATTTTGTACCATTTTTGAAATACCTCAATAACAATTGTACCCCTTAGATTTTTTTCATGAAAATTTGGATTCCTACATAATTTGACCCGAGGAATCCAATGGTGAAAAAATAAATTTTCCATTTTGACCAGTTTTCGACTTAAAAAAATTATGTCGAAAAATATTAGTCGAAAAAAATTTTTGACTACAGATTTGAAATTCCCGGGGTCGAATTAGTATATAACCAAATTTTCAGCCAATTCTGAGAGAAAAAGTTATTTTGGCCAAAATTTCATCAAGGGGTAGACCTACATTTTTTGGCCATTTTCGAAAACCCTTCATAAAAATTGTACTCGTTGGAATTTTTTCGCGAAAATTTGGATTTATATGTAATTCGACACGAGGAATCCAATGGTGACAAAACTACGGTCGTAGTTACTCCCGTATTTTACCTGCAAAAATTATCTCTAAAAGTATTAGCCAAAAAATTTTTTTAGTAGCACCATTGTATTCCTCGGGTCCAAAATAGGGTATAACCAAATTTTGAACAAATCGAAAATTTCGAAAATTTTCGACATTTTCTAAATTTTTGAAAGCGCATTTAAAATTGTATCGGACATAATTTTTTAAAGAAAATATGTATTTATATGTAGTTTGATGCGAGGAATCCAGTGGTGTACTTAAAAAAAATATACAAAAATATTTGTATCTTGATTTGTATACCTAGTAGTAAAAGAGTAGAGTATTGCGGGAGGTCTTGTGCTAGCCATATCAGATTTTTTTAGTAATAATAATTAATAATAACTCAAAATAATAAAGCACATGTAGAAGACTGTTACAAGCAATCGCAATTCAAGTATTAGATGTTACATGTTACATGTGACGTCAAACTATTCGGCTCGCTATTCGGTATTCGGCCGAATAGGCAGTATACTGAATAGTTGCCTAATGTTAGTTGCAATTTTAGTAAAAATATAAATTTGTTTAAAAAAAATTGTATAAATGTTCTTTAGTAAATTATTATTGAGAAGGAAATTTTTCAGTGACTCATTATTTTATAAGGGAAAATCTACGTCACATTACATAATATACAGATTGGTGGAGGTGAAATGCGAACATAGAGAAATATATGACAATGGAGTTATCATGCTAGGCATCTTGATATACGTGTAATAAGTACTGTCAATGTCAAAGTACCTGTCATATTATTGAAATTTTTTTTTCATTAAAATATAACGAGAAAGTTTACATGCACTTTTAGATTTTATTATTATTTCTGCTATTTATTACTCTTTTTTGCCACACAAATTCACATTACTTCGTTTTGTGACATTACTACAAAATATATCAAGATATCTGGCATGAAAGTTCGATTGTCATGTATGTTCCCTATGTTCGCATTTCACCTCCACTAACCTGTATGTATGTAAGTATGCATAAGATATTCTTTTAAAAGCATGGCCCAGAAAAATTCTTGCATTGCTCATACTTTCCACTGTATTATATTGCCCACAAAAACAATACCAAACTTCTTTTAATAGCCATTAAAACTTATCAAACTTCAAACCAACCTAACAAACCCATAAACACACAATATAAACCCCCACTTTACGACTTTCATAATCAACTCGCTCCGGTCTCCACCAAAAACAAAGCTATTTCCCAGCGTTTACACTAAACTAATAACCAGTACACTGCAAGTCATAACAGCAATATCACGTCAGAGTTGGCGGCGCCGGCACCGGCGCTTCGCCCCGCTGTGGGGGGCCCTTGAGCCGGGTTAAGCCCCACTTCGCGGCTGTCTCATTACCCGGGGCCAAGGAGCGTATTGCTCGAGGAGCTACCAGTGCTTACAAACATTTCACGAGGATTGACAAAGCTTGTTTTTTTCCGAATTCCTAGAATACTCTCGATTTTACTTAATTTCTATTCCACACTTAGCAATCCAATGTAATTTTCAAGTTGAAAAATATTGGAAAAGTGTTTTCGTTGCGAGTAAACTGTTAGTTTATTATTGGCTTCAAGGTAATGTTTTTATAAACATTTAATAGAGAAATAATGGATCTATAGATGTGTTAAAATTTTTAAAATAAATTTCTATCAAGAGATGTAACGTGTAAAGTTTGCATCAATTGGAAATTTTTATGAATTTTTCGGAATTTTTATAATCATGTACAATTTTTTGTTAAATTTTTAGAAAGGCACAACTGTTAATTGATCCTTTAAGTATGTAATCATTGTTGAAATACAATTTTACCATGATTGTACTGTCCACAAAACACTCGCAACGTTAGTACAATTTATGCTGGGATTTTAGCAGGTACCTACTAAACTTGATGAAAATATTAAAAACATTTGTGCTCTCTCTATTATTTATTAATATACCTAATGTTAAAATAGCTCTTATTATTTAATTATTTATATTACTTCGAAAAAATGCGTCTCAAATTTCGAATTGTAAACGTCAGTTTGAAAGAATTTAAAAACAATTGACTTGCTAACTTCGTCTGTCTGTTAACGTCTAAATTTACTACTCACAAATATATTTTAGTCATTTTATTTAAACTGCAGAAGAAGATATAAACGATATTTCACTATTATAGTCACTGTCATGTCATAATCATTTAAATTTTACGTAATAATAACAAATGTTACGATCATGGACTACAAGATATCGAAATACTTAATTATGAATAAATACTTTAATTATTCTTAGATGATACAAGATACTGAAAAAATTATAAAATACCGATTGTAGATAATAATTACATAATCTTTCATTTAAAATAAATTTTTTATCTTTAGGTAATTAATCATTTATTGAAATATTTAAATAAAGTACTACTTCCGGTTTGTAGGTTAAAACCAAAATTATATTGGGACATTAAGATTCGTATAAAACCTTAAATATACGATTTGGAATTTTTATGTTTGATATTTTTGGAGTTATCGCGTCCGAAAAAATTGTAACACATGGCGTACCTAATGAACACACACACACACGCACGCGCGCACACACATACACATACAGACATCATCTCAAAAATGTAAAATTCTTACTCTAGGGACTCTAAAACATGCTTATTCACCAATAATTCACACTTGAAAATACATCGCTTATAGATTGTGGGGCGAGAGGTAGAAATACAATTGACAATCACGTAAATACTGCTTTTGACGAATCTAGTAAAAGTGTAAAATTTTGTTCTGGCAATGCCACTATACTAAATAAAAGAATAAAAAAAATTTGAGTAGGTTTATAGAAAACAAATTATAAATTAATAATTGGTTCTCCATTATTTCTATGATGCTCAACATTTTGACAACCACCGATCTCCGTCGGTAAAATTTAGAATATTCATGAAACGCATGCGGTGGAATCATCAGGATTAGGTGCAACAATAAGAGCCAGAGTCACATAGCTACACAGTCAGTCCTCGTGAGCCAGGGAAAAACTAATGAGGATCAACAAGATGTGAGATTGCTATGCGTACAATGCGACGGCGACCGGTTCATGTTCCTGGATTTATAACACCAGACCGATGAAATTATTTGCGAATTTATCTTGATTAGCAAAGAGCAACGTACGCACGAAATAATAGAATTGTAGCAGATACAAGTTTTTGTTCTATGGATTAAAATATTAATGGTGTACAGTCTATAGTAGGAATGAAAGCGAACATTAATTTTAGTAATGTGCATTTTGTGCTTATGAAATACTGGATTATTTATTTACATTTGGAATAATGTAAGGTATTACTGAAAATAGTACTACATTAGTTTCACACCGCAATGATTTTGGAAGATCAGGCCCGTCTAACTCCTAAAATCCAGGATAAAATGTACTAGAGGAAAATTCAAACTTGAAGAAATCAGGGAAAAAAAGAGCCGGAGGCAATTTTTCTTTCATTCAAGGTCAAATACCTTATAATTAAAAGTTACACTTTTTAAAGGGTGTGAAGTTTAATGTTTTTTCTTATTTCATGTGCAAATTTTTTTCTTCAGCCCATTCAAAGTAAAATTGGTACCTATATAAAATTTGAACTTTCAGTTAAAAAAATCTGCTGTGGCCAGTACACGACCTCTCGCCTAATTCTGCTTATTCTACTAATCTAATAAATAGTTTTACTTACATTTTAATAGTTGTATGTTCATATAATATGTAAACGATAATGTAAACCAAGATGCAAGCAAAATATGTCAACTGTACTGTCACTGTCATAATAATTCAAAATTTAGAAACAAATTTCATATGTTCACGGACAACAAGATACTGAAATTTCAAAAAAGTAAAATATTAGTTACACTTTATTTTATTGTTAAATACTACCAGCTTCAGCAAATTGTATTTAAAATTAACTGTACCCATACATAATTATATTTTCTTTTATTTTTAATTGCAAAAATTGTCATAAATAAATAATGTACCAATTTATTTAAGGAAAACTATTTAAAGTTTCAAAAATTACTACTTCCGGTTTGCGGATTTCTACCAAAATCTTATCCGGTGTTAAGATCCTTATTAAAATCTTAAATATGAAATTTGGTTATTAAAGGTTTGATACCTTTTAAGTTATCGTGGACGAAAAATCGTCACATACGTCCATACGTCCATACATACATACGCACACACACACACACAGACATCATCGTGAAAATATTAAATTCGTATTCTAGAGACCCTGAAACGTGCTTATCCACCAAAAACTCATACTCGAAAATTTTGACCCATTACAATACCTCTCTTATAGAATATGAGGCGAGAGGTAAAAACTACATGTTTTACTGTGTTTTACTTTCGTTTAGGTGTCTATAAATGTAATGTAACCAGATAATAGTGGCACTTCTCTCGCTCTATGTTAAACATTATTATACCCTTTTAAATAAAAATTCAAGTCAATTATTCAATATTATTAAATCAATAATTTAGATTTTTACTTCCTTGTACGGAGTAATAAGGAAGTATTGTAATCGCGAAAAATTTCGGTTTTCAGGTTTTTTACAATTAATAATAATGGAAAGATATTCTTATCGACTGGCGGAAGTATGATATAAAAAATAGGCAGGAATGCAGTCAAGATGTTTATTTATCTATAAAGCCAACGTTTCGGCAACACTTATGCCTTCATCAGGGCGCTATACACGAAAAAGGAAAATTAGAATGAGGTTTAAAAATGTGGAAGCAATACTTACAATAGAAATAACTTAGGTAACAAATATTTTAAACTTCCTTCTCTTACAGAGGCGTCAAAAATAACAATTTTCGAAAACACTACAAAGGTACAACCATATTCTGGAAAAACAAACTAACAATAAATTGACCAAGGGACAGTATTTTACTAAATGCGTCCGGTTAGAGCTAGTAGTGAAAATACAATTTATTATTCAGTAGTTTTGAAATTAAACTGTTGCAGTTTGAGGTTAGAAAAGACGGAAAGGTTGTCCTATGGATCTAGGAATGTTCAATGAAGACATAAATTCGTTATGTTAATTTTATTAAATGGACGTTTCAGGTCCAGAATATTGCCCTTCTTCAGCTTTACAACGTCCATTTAATAAAATTAACATGACGAATTGATGTCTTCATTTCACATTCCTGGATTCATAGGCCAACCTTTACGTCTTTTCTAACCTCAAACTGTCAGAAAATTACAGTTTAATGTCAAAACTACTTAATAATAATTGTATTTTCACTTACTTTCTGCTTTAATGCGAGTTTTTACAAATCAAGATAAACTACAAATTAATTATAATGGGTTTACATAACATTCGTTTGACAAGCAATGAATACTACTAACTTTATTCTGCGGAAGATATTTTTGATCAGAAAACGGACGGTCAATTTATCCTTTTATCCATGTTCAAGTAATTACAAACATTTTGCCAAATCGCAAACTAAACATCTTTAAGCTTCCATTCTACATCTTCTTCTCTGAATCTGGCTCTTGGCTGTTGGTGGAAAACTGTAAAAACGCGGGTATAATGGAATAATTAATTGAATTTGTTTACAGCTATTAATTTTGCAAGTGCAGCCGAAGCCAAAACCGAACCGCGGTTCTAGTCCGTCGAACTTTGAGCCGCGCGGGGTGTGAAGGGCTAAGAGAAATGCTAGGGCACCAGGAAGGGATGAATTAACCCCTCAAGGGTTCAACCCTTTATTTGGACGGATTTTCTTTAATTTGCTTCGAATACCAGAACGGGATAATTAAGTGACATGGAGATAAGCCAATGAATATTTTTGGCATTTGGAATTTGCAGTGGGAGAATTAGGAGAGCAAATATAATTTGTTACGTGATGAAATTTAAATAAGTTACATTTCTGGTTCACTCTAATGTATAAACTAATTTATTTGATTCATTATCATTACTACCTACAAGTAATTTATCGCAAATATATTGTCAATAAATAATAGATTTTATCCTTAGGTCAACTTGTTTTTACCAAGTTTTAAATATTGAATTTTTAAATCAATTAAATTTAAAATGATTCCTAAATGACTCCATATTTATTATATTATTAATCATTAACTTATTCAATATACTTCTATACTTTTGTAACCTTTGAGTATTAATTGATACTAGTATCCCAGTCTTGGCAAGGACTCAACAACTTATTATTGTAACCCCAATTTTGGTGTGACACATACATACATAATATCTCAATCATATCTATTACTCCTTTTATCCTTTTACCTTGGTATAGGTACTTAATTATTTGGATATGGCAGCCTTACATAAATGGTATTTCATAAATAGGTACAGTACAGTGCAGAGAAGATTTTCGTAGAGTTAAATTGAAATATGTACCAGACTGGATTAGAACCAAAACCAGAGTTGTCCAAATCACAGTAAAATTCATTTTGATTGACAAGGTCCAATTTAAAGTATTGTATCTACTTGACAAAATAAAATATCCAGAACAATTCAAGAATGTGAACATCACGCTTGTTACTTGCTATATTTGCCTATTAACATCCTATTAATATCCTAGCGATTGCTAATGTTCGCCCTTAGTAACATCATCTATGTAACATTCCAATGTTAGTAATTTGGTAATAATGTCCCATGTAATTCTCTGAGATGTTCGTATTGAGTACGTAATTTTTGATCGTACTCAGGATGTGGCTAGGATAGACTAACTAAGAATAAGATATTTTTAAACATCCCATGGACGTTTCATGTCAAGTGAGTATTTAGTGGCCAAACTGTAAATATATCAAAGATTTATGTAAGAAAATTAAAATTCTGAAGAAGTATTCTTCTTGTACAGTTATTTCTATATTAAGCCCTGTTCACATATGGACACATATAAGACACACATGCGACACACAAACAACAGAAGCAAAATGACGAAAGTGTGGAACGTTTGTAACATCAAAATTCTTCTTTATTTACATAGAAGCCACAAAATAACAGCGCCTCTATTTCACAAGCAACACAATATTTTTTCAGTTGCGTGTGTGTGTCTTCTAAATGTCCACGTGTGAACAGGGCTTTAAACTGCAATATTCAGGATACATCACCACAAAAACCTTTTTCCGTAAAACTGAAAAAATAAAATAATACCGTCACGCATCTTATACATATCATCCCACCACTAACACTCTCAAATCACCTCTATCCCTCCTTTCATCATCGCCCTCCCCGCTCAATGACTTCCAAAAATCAAATATTCCTGTAACGTGGTTTCCTGTAAGATTACCACACACACACACACACACGGTGCAAGCGCAGGCGCAGCCACAAGGGAAATGCAATGTTGCCACGTTGCACACAAGCGCCGATGCCATCTGGGTGCATCGGACGTGAAATGAGATTACGCAGCCTGAAAATTTATTTACCATCTTGTTTGCTGCTCGACGGAGAAAGGATCCGTCGATCGGATTGCTGAATTGGGATATTGATTTTTGAGGTGATGATGAAGATGAGGAGGGCATTGTTTGATATAATATTTGTTGCTGTGTCAAACATTTGACAATTTGTGCAACATGTGGCAAGGCAATGATTGTAAGTTGTAATAGTGCAGTTTCTTCAGCCAATATAAAATAATTTTGCATCTTAGTTATAGAATCAAATACATATTGCAGTTGAACTGGTCAATAATCTATAAGAGGCGAACTTCTTCATAAACAACCATTTTAGATTTTCAAAAATCTGTGTCTAATTATATAATGAGGCTGTTTCACGATTTTAGATTTATTATTTTCTTGAAAGAATACGTCAAACTTGATAGGAAATCTATATTTTATGCTCAGTAGTAAGGGTTTTATAGCCAAAGAGGTTTTAACGAAGCTTCACGAATGAGTCCCGATGTGTTACCCATAGACTTACAAACCTAGCGGACAAACTTTGAACTGTTTGTTTACGCTATTTCTTTGAAATATTGAATTATTTTCACCATATTAGTATATCAATAATTTACATATTTATGTACATGCAACCTAATTTTCTTGTTATGTTATGTAAAAATTTGTAGTTTATGTTCTCAAATCGCGTGAAGTGTTTGACGTTTCACGTTTGATGTACCTACGTATTGTTTGAAATGGGTAACTTGAGAGTTTATATGTAAATGTTGTAGTTTAAATAATTTTCACTCCAATATTCATAAATTGACCCATAAATATTATGCAATAAAATCATCATTTTTTTTAGATCAATTCCATTTAGACGCAAAAGTTGTTCTTGAACGTTTGGTAAACCAAATCAACATACTTTTTCTTTACTGATATAGACAATATTAGAATCAATATAACAAACAATAGGCTACATGCATAATTTTTTAAATTAAGGAAATATTTGTGAAGAATATAGTTGTTGGAGGTATAGGTAAGTATTGAATTTAAAAAAGTCTATTAAAAACATAGGATTACAAATAATTACAATAATACACGTTAAAAAGAGAATTAAAAAAAAACTTACTTCTAAAATTAAAATCTTTCAGGTAAGTATCGACAAGCACCCTATTATTATGCACACCACTGTATCAATATATAGTCTAAACCGAGGTCTAAACGGTATGCGAAAGTATGATATTAGAAACTATCGCATACCACTGCAGGAACAAAAGACATGTCAGCTGAATCCATGCAAACAATATCTCCCACAATAAAAAATATCAAGCACGCGTTGTACCGTATCCCCTTCATCTCCTGGAAGAATTTCTTCCATTCCTCGTTCACTCGGGATTGGGATTTATATTGTCCCAACAACAAGTCGGGATATCGACGCGAGCATTTAATATTAAACGTTCACACACACACATACACGCACTAGAAACACAGGAAGTGACGTAGATTTACATACATTTAAATGAAAATCTCTTCTGGGCTTTCAATAACTGAAATGTATGCATTCTTATCTGCTGGTGGTGGTGACCCAAATTCGACACAAAGACCTGATACAATAACGATGTTAGTGTTTGCACAAGAGGCGACGAAAATCGCCGCAGAAAAGAATAGAAATGCCAGGTTAAACAAGAAGAAGAAAAAAGTCTTTGAATGAACATGAACTTGTCATGGTATCTGAGCTGATGTCAGAGTGCGTTTTTCGACAGACTATATATTTTGGAACAGTCAGATTTCATGTTAGATTCATTCACTTATCTTTTTTTTGCCCAGATATTTAGGAGTATTAGTATGTTACGTATACTGTCAACGCAAATTCAATAGTTTAAACTATACTATATCCATCGAACACATAGAGTGATAAAACTAGCGGGCAGAGCCAGAAAAATTAAATAGTTTTATTTGAAATTAATATGGAAGAATTATATATTTTATCATTTATGTATAACATAATTTTAAAAGAAATATGAAGTACAATTTTTATTTACGAACGATTTTTTTGATGAGTGAACTCAGCAGTTGAGTTTGCCTAGCAGTGTAAAACTGGCTTACCAATAGCAATACCGTATTTCAATTTCGCGCACATTTGTGGGAGGAGCATCTACTCTATCTGTTCGGTGGACATAGTATAGGTATAGTAGAGACACGGAATCAGACGAGGTACGTCATCAAAAGAAATGGTCTATAAATGGCTCTGACGCTGACTATGATCTTTGTCGTCATTAACGAATATTTCTACACGTAAATTTTTTGCTTATGACGACATAGATCATAGTCATAGCGGCATAGTCATTTATAAGGCATTTCTTTTGATGACGTACCTCGCCTGATTCCGTGCCTCTACTATAATCAAAGCATTTAAATGTTTGATGTCAAAATCTTTTAAACATAAAAGTGGAAGATTGCTTTCTCGACTTTCTTTTTGGAGAAGCAGTCTATTTATTAAAATCCAATAAAACACCAACGTTTCGACTGTAATTCAGTCTTCCTCAGGGTGATAATTGGTTATCAAAAATTAAAGAATATGTAAATTATTTTACAGAAATATTTCATCAAGAGAAGATAAAACTTAATACACACCTACATGTTACTTAACTGTCATCAACCAACTAAACTAATTTTTTTGTTTAATTTTGTTCTGTACTGAGCTGAGTTACAATTCGCCAACTTATTAGTCGCCTAAACACAATTGAGTCAAGAGAAAAACCGAGCTGGACGACTTCTTTATACACTATTTCAAGGTAGGCAAGCGGTTTCGACCAAAAAATTGTGATAAACTATGTCCGCTCGATTCATATTGTTTGTTTACCAATTTAATATTTCTAAGTCCGGTCATCTCTCATTTGTACTATATAGGTACATTAATCTTGTGACTTGTGTCAATATAATTTCAACAAAAAGTTAATATTTTGAATAACAAATTCAATAAAATAAATAATTTTCTAAATATAAATGTTAGAATTACCATACTATCTTCCTATTAAAAATGGTCTAAACAGTGCGATAAAAAATTGACTAATAGACTTATCATGAATTTTAAAAATTTGTAAATTTTAATTTATTTATGATGACTCCAGCTGAAAAATATTATTTGCAGATTTGTTTCCGAATCGAATGGACGTCATGTAACATTTACATCTTTAAAACCTTCATATAAAAGATTCAAGCATCCGAAGTGATTGTTTATTCTGACAGAGGTAGAACCACTTTTGAGTGTTAAAAAATAAATGCGCTGTCCATTTAACATTTAAACAGAAACGATAATACACTAATAATCCTTTTTCCTTTTTTGTACTTTGGAAGAGAACGAAGCGAGGGCCAAAGGTACAAGATAAACATAAACAAAACACATCCAAGTCCGGTGTTCCGGTTAAGTATTCCCGCGGGCGGCCATTCCATTTCCGCTACCCTTTACCGCACCCCCCACCCCCCAGAAACCACGGAACTCCTAACCTGAACACAGATACCGGGTGCGCGAATTTAACGGGAAAGAGAAACTTCAAAATCAAAATGAATAAAACTTGAAATATAAAAGTATAGGTAACTACACTTAGTACCCTTAATGCTTAAGGAGGTTGGTGATGGTGACCATTTTAAAATGATGATGAGAGGCTGAAATACACTATTGAGATACTAATTTTTTTTTACTTTCGTCTATCCGGTTTTTGAGTAATTGAATGTTTAAATTACGTTCGTTTTACATGTACTCTTATGGCAATTCACTAAATTTTTTTGCTTGCTTTAAACTATGAGATAAAATGAAAAATTCATAGAACTTGTTTTAATATTTCTTATAAACCTTTAACAATAATAGAAGGATAAAGAAAATTACTGGAATTCAGTCAGTATTTTATTACTTAAATTTCGGCTCCTACTAGTTATTTTCATCTTTAAAAATAAGTGTGTGAAGATTTTGTGTACTTTTTCTAAACCATTTGTACGTTATTTAAAAAAAATCTGACGTGGACACCACATGACTTCCTTGTACGCCTTGTTTGTTCATACACGTACGTACGTACGCACGTACGTACAGACGTCACGACGAAACTAGTCATAATGGATTCAGAAAAGGTCAAAACGGATATTTCCATGAAAATCTGAAAACCGAATTTTTTCGCGATTACAATACTTCCTTATTACTCCGTACAAGGAAGTAAAAAATGTAAGCATGTCAAGCATTTTTTTATTAGTGAATTAGTAATGATTGTAAAAATATATCACCGCAACTGAACGAATTGCAATGATATCAACCAACGCGCGTTGAGCGTATTTTGTTTTACATTATCAAAAATATTTTATTTTCATATCCGCCCCCAAGGCTAATGTCTGGGTACGCCACTGCAGGCGTCCCCAACCTCCTCAACTTGGACATAATGTTATACGGTAATAATAAAGTAAAAATGTTATCTACAAAGAGCTAATTTGATTTTAATGCCAACCGAAATCGGTACTTTGCTTGAAGAACTATAATTTTTTTGCAAGAAATAACCTAACAAAAACCAAATTCACATATTAGTGTCAATGCGGGAGGTTATGTGCTGGCCACATCAGATTTTTTTTTTAAGAATTCCGCACTTCGTTAACTTTTCTTCCCTATAATCAATCGTAAACAAAAATTTTCAGTGTCAACTTTATTATCTCAAACATAAAATTCGCTTCCTGCGACAATACTCTTTACTTTTTATGACTCATATCAAATATCGCCAATCTGAATTGTAAAACTAAAAATAGAGAAACAGATTGATAATATAATAGTGAACACACATCCCTCTGTTCAACTTCAACAGTTCAAATCGTCGACATCATCGCTTTACAAAACGTGGGAAAGTAAAAGTTATGTCAGCGATACATTACATGTCATTTTAAATATTTACTCTACACATTTTCACGTTGAAGTATTGAGTGCATTTGAAGTTCACTGTTTTAGAGGATTGTCATTTGATACTTATGGTTTGTGTCATTATTAGTTCAGTTATTTGAACAGGGATATTTGTGTTTATTTTATTTACTTGTACATAAATGAGTTTGCATTGTGTTCAGTTACTGTTTAAATACTTGTACATTTTTTTTTAAATTATAAAAATAAATGGTAGGTATCCAAATTAAAATACTTTTTTGACTACAGGCATTGAAGATATTATACTCTAGGAAATATTAAATTTGGCACTCCAGAAAATGCCACATAGTATTCAACTTACCGATCACCGATTATTATATAATAGTTATTTGTCTAACTAGGGAGAAAAGCGCTTCTTTTTCCCACTCGAGGTCGAAGTTTGTGTCCTCTGAGCGACGCGAGTGAGGAAATCGAGCGAGAGTGAAAAAGGACCTTTCCTCTCGTGTTAGATACAACATTTTTTTCACGACATATTTAAAACATTGTAAATGTAGGACAAACACATAACAGGCCCGTTTACTACCTAAAATCCAGCATAAAATATACTAACGTAGCGAGTGTTTTGTGCCCAGTACAAGAATGCTAAAAATTTATTTCTACAAGGATTTAATAGAGAAAGAATGGATCTACAGATGTGCCTTTTTAAAATTTTGATTAAAAAATTGTACATGGATATAAAAATGCCGAAATATTCAAAAAATATCATATTTTATGCAAACTTTACACGGTTATATCTCATGATACAAATTTATTTATTTTAAAAAAGGCACATAGTAGATCCATTCTTTCTCTATTGAATGTTTATAAAAACATTATCCTGAAGTCAATAATAATCTCACAGTTTACTCACAGCAAAAACATTTTTACAGTATTTTTCAACTTCAAAATGACATTGCATAGTTAGTTTCAGGGAGCCCTAGTAGTGAGGAAAAGAGTGGAATGGAAAAAAAAGAAGTAAAATCGAGAGTATTCTAAGAATTCGGTAAAAACGTAGACCAGCCGCATAACTAGAAGTTAGGTTATAATTGCCATCTGTCAGAATGATGTTTAAAAACAATGAATGTTTCACTACAGCTAATAATATGCCAAATTAAATTTATTAAATAAACGAAGTTGTGAATCACCTGTATATAGACAAAAAATTAAAAGCATCTATTGAATGTTTTGATATTGCGATTATCATAAATAGGTACAGTTGTTTTGTAGCTTTGAGAAATAACTAATTAAACTTGCTTCATTAACAATATAAATGTTGACATGTTGGATAAAGAATGTGCTGTGATATATTAATTTATTTGTTTTCCTGGTCTTAGAAATATTGAAAGAATCGCAACCGCAATCCTTGGAAGGCATTTGCGGCCAAATTGCTTTTCGCGACCTTTGGATGAAATATCGACTTGTATATTTGTTACACGTAAATGCCTTTAGCTATTAACCTCGTTTATTTAATATCTAACCTTTGATAAACATTCTTCATCTTACAAAAATAAACATTTAATATCCTTCCGCCTTCCATAAAGCATAAATATTCCTCAAACAGAAAAGTCTAAATACCAATCTCAATAGACAATATCGCGGTATGCGGCCTGTAGAATTTTTAATTAAGGCCGCAATTTTTTCTAATATCTGGAATAAAATTCTTTTGTGCTGTCAGCGAAATTCAGAGTCCCTCCGTTCTGCAGATGGTTACGATGCCACTTATATCGATTTCACGATTTTAGACGCGTCTTTCCCTCTTTAGGGCTGTTTTAGCATTCAAGTCACGTACATTTTAACTTCGAAATTTTGATACAATACTACTGAAAAATCAATTTTTGAATAATTTGGTTCTATATCGACTAGACATCAAAGAATCTTATGTCGCAAACTAGAATTCAAAACCTCGTTCCATTTTTGACTTACAGCGATTTTTCACTTTATCCAGTTTTGAATTTTGAACGCTCAAATCTCGAAAACTAAGGAGATATCAAACTGCGGTTTGCGGCATTGTAAATGCCGTACTTTAATTAACATAAAAAGTTATTTTTTGCACTTCCGGGACTAAAACTGTTCTTTAGTCTTTATTTTTAGGGACTAAGGTTCTTAATTTGATCCCAAAAGATTATTTCTCATATTTAATCCCGTTGTCAAGGAATTGAATTAATTAATCCCGTTGTCAAGTAAATACGTGCTATTTGTTACAGAGTATCTATGGTAACAATATAAATATGTCATAAAATTTACTGTCAAAATTACAAAATTTGTATTCTTTTAAACTATTTTGCATTCGTTTGAGGATGAAGTGCAAAAAATAGCGTATATACCACAGGACTAAAGTACCTTTAATCCCTCAGGTGATTATTTCCCTCGCCTTCGGCTCGTGAAATAAACTTCACCCTCAGGATTAAATCATGCACTTTAGTCCCTCAATATAATATACCCATTAATTTTTTTAAATAATTTTTACCTCCTTAATTTTTCAAAAACGGTAATAGGCACGGACTTGATTTTGTTACCAATTCCTCGCGTCGAATTACATGGGTATATAAATTTTCAGTAAAAATACCGACTAGTACATTTATTATAAAGGGTAATCGAAAATCAGAGAAATATTAAGGCGCTACACTTGTAAATCCAGAAGATTAACAATTTGAACGATTCTGACTGTATTATAAAAAATTTCAAATTGAAATTGAACATGAAGAATCATGACTAATTAGTGAATCAATAAAAGCAAATTATTAATTGGTGACATCAATTAGCAAAACTTGGAGCTAAATTTTATCACTTAATAATCCATATTATATGTTCATTAATGCACAAAAATAAAATTTTCTTTTGATAATATACATTAGTCGGAAGATTTTTTAAAACAGTTAACCCATTGACTGTAATAATTCATGAAAAACTCGCATTTTTAGTAATTTTTAGAAATTATTTAACAAAATACGGCAAAGTTTTTTGTAAATTTAATTCTATAGCCATATAAGCACAACCTATAAGTACATCATTGTAAAATATGAGGTCATCAATTTCAAAACCAAAGTCACAAAATGATTTAATATAACATACGTTTTTGCTTTGCATTTGATAGCAAGACATGGGCGTTAAAGTAAAATATTTAAAAAGTTAAAAATTGCTTTAATTTAAGTTCAGTCTATAATTTGAAATTCCTTCTAATTTGTTATCAGTATAATTAATTAATTAAATAACTTGTGAATTTCATAGTTTTACAATTTAGGTTATTTGAGACATTGAAATTTAAAAATGACGGAGAAGAGAACTGGATTTGTTTAAGAGTGTCAATCAAACTTTCTTTTCCTGCTTCAGACTGGATTAAATTCAGTCTCCAAAAAATTGTAAAATCCTTGCTATTGTGCGCTCTTTCACGGCATGAGAAATAGTCGACATTAAGATGGTATCGACTTCTAGCAATACAAGATAAGCAAAGGGATTCGAACCCGAGTCTGCAGTACAACAGCTTGACTGCCTAGTGCAGTATGAATGCATAAACAGCGCGAGGGTTCGTGCAAATCCAGACTTATGGTAACGTTTTTCGCTTCCACGGGGCAAATGGGTTTAATATGATTGTAAGTTGATCCTGGACATTATGGCTGCACTCCATAGGGGAGACAGGGGCGAGGGTGCACGTGAGGCGAATGAGGAACAACCAAGAGTAAGAGGGAAAGCTGGAAATCGATATTTGTGCATCGCTGAAAGCGAATCTCGTTGGAAGAGATGAAAATATCTTACGAACAGTGGAATAAATTATTGTTTAACAAGCATTATGCCTCATTAACATAAGCATTTAGTTTTAATTGTTTACGTTTACGTTTAGGAAAGTTTAAATTCTACTAAAACTAAATACAAGCATTCACACTTCCCACTTTCAAGTACTGTGAATGCTCGTTTTTAGTTAGATAAATTTACATTCGGAAAAGTAAACAAAAATGCATGAGGCTTAAGAAAGTTTAAATTCATATAACTAAATACGAGAATTCACACTTTCCACATTCAAGCACTCTGCAGCCTCCTTAAAAGGTAAAGAAAATATTTTAAATAGTAATATTTTAAATAAATAAATACATTATATTATCTAACCCTTTGTTATAAGCTCAGATTTTTATACAAATAAATTCTTTATTATTATTATTTTACATTTAAACATTTTCCAAATAAAGCTCATACATAATATACATTTTATTTTGTCAACTGTCAGCTTGACAACTACCTGCTTGTGCTTTTCGACGTAGTTCGAATAAAAACCGATAGATGCGCCTGTGAAATCTGCACTAGTATAACCTTCTACTGAAACAGTTAGTTTTTGAATGTTCACAGCTCGGTTCACAGTATATTTTACTGTTTATCAATAAACTAAAAAATAATTCATCTGCGACGCATTTTCTTAAAGCGTTTTTTTATTCTACAATTTTTTTTAAATCCTGGGTGCGCGACTGACTGTAATACTGTGAATACTGTATTGTACTGAATTAGTTAGATGTATTCAAACTTAAGCGTAAACAAAAATGTAAACTTTAAAACTAAATGCTTATGTGAATGAGGCAGGCATATTTAATTATGTAGAAATAATAATTGTGCTATCACGCTAATTGAAAGTATGTTCAGTGAAATCTCTCTACATGTCAGCAGTAAATGTGGCGCAATCTATTTCCCGGTTTATCTTTGAAAACAGTGCACACGGTGCGATATTGGCAATATTGGTTGTTTTTTTTGCGACGAGACAGCGACATCCCATTTCAAAATTGCTACAACGAAGCCATCAATAATAAACAGCAATATTTCACGATAAAACATTACAAACTCAAATCAGACAAACACACAATTTACTGCTGACAATATGATTGCTCGTGAATGCAATGGGCAATGTCTGGGCCATAACGTGAGCCCTTTGCCAGGCCCGGACACAAACGAATTTTCGTTTAATTTCGTATGACTATTATTTATTTCATTTGCTTCCTAGATTATAATTAATAATTGCTGAAAACTGTTTATGAATGAAGTTAGCAAATCTATAAAATTAGTCTTGCAGACGAGACGAGAATCTCTCGAATCTCGTCTCGTCTCGAAATTTCTCGTCTCGACGAGACTGATTTTTGTAAAAAAAGAGCACAATTAGCCTATGTGTTGTTGCCATTGTCAATCCCACCTAAATTGTCAAGTCAACCTGTCAACATACCTCGAGGAAAATGAAAACGCACCACACGAAAATGTACCAAAAATGGCAAAATTTCACAGTCCGATTCTCGGTTGCATTTCGACGAAATTGGATGAATCTTCGAGTTCTGAAAACGTTGAAGTCTTGTCTTTATTGTGATGATAGCCAATGTGACAAAAAATCCACTCCACCCCCTAAGAAAAAAATGTACCTGATGTCCAAAAAGGTCCAACTTTGGCAGCTCATACGCGGTGCCAAAAAAATCGTGGACCTTATTGACCAACAGGGTAATAAAGATCAGACTTTTTCTTTCAAGGTACGCAAAATTTCAAGTAGCTACAATGATTTGGCGCAGTTATGAATTTTTGGTGCATTTTCGAGTGGTATTTTACTGGCATTGACCATGTAAAATTATTAGGCTCTTAAAGTGACATTTCACAAGCTCTCAGCTGTCAAAATAGCACTTTTAATGTCAATGAACAATTTAACGACAATCATACACTGCCGGCCGAGAGACTTGAACCATGGAACTCTGGGATTTTATTTTAATTCCCATGGTTATAGCAGACTTTCCAATATATTATATTTTATACATTGTAAGTCGGGCCGGCTGGGCTTTAAAATTTCGGCCCGTGCAGTAGTCTAATATGAATTATAAGACGCATTGCAAATTTTAATAATGTAAAAAGATTGTGAGTTTTGATTGATCAATTCCTCAAATATGTTGTTGAATCTACTTCAGTTTCCTCGGGAAAATCCAAATCTACTCCTGGTTTTCTCCACATGACGATCGTGGCGTGCGTGATCAAATTCAAGACGAACAGAACAAAACAAGCCGAAACAAAAGGAAATCAAATTCACGGGCATATTTCTTTACGATACATTTAAACGCATCTGTTGCCAGTGTAAGGCGAAATGAGTTTTAGCGGTCGGTAAGGAAGAAAACTTCCAAATCGTGTCGATAAGTCACGCATACAAAGCAATCGGCCGATGCATGAAAAATCGCGGCATTAAGATGCTATCGCGGCGGCTATGCTATCAGAAAGCTACTCTTTCCGAAAACAATTGAAAAGTGTTATTGAATTCGTGGGAAAGGAGATTTCATCTAGATATTGATATTGCTTTGAGATTCTTTTATTTCTAATACTTACTTTGTTTATAAATGTTTTACTAGAAGACATGGTTTTTACCTCCCGCCTCATATTCTATAAGGGAGGTATTGTGTTGAGTCAAAAATTTCGAGTGTCTTTTTAGTGGATAAGCACGTTTTAGAATCCATGGAATGCGAATAAAGTATTTTCGAGATAATGTGTGCGTGTGTGCGCGCGTTAGGTTGTATGTAACATTTTTTCCGGGTTCTAACTCAAAAAGTTTAACAACCAAATGTTATATTTAACGTTTTAATACAAATCTTAAGAACCCAATTATTTTTGGCAGCAATCCCCAAACCGGAAGGGTATTTTTTTAAATATTTTGATAAATAATTAATTTATCGTATAATATTTTTTATTTTAAATGAGATAATATATTATTATCTACAATTTTTTGCATTTTTCTGTTACAGTACTTTAGGAATTAAAGTATTATTTATCTTGTTGTCCATGTACCATGATTGTTTAACAATTACTACGAAAAATTTAATTGATTATGACAGTGACAGATTGACAGTGCCAATAGTGACACATCATGTTGACTAAATGACTAAAATATATTTCTAAGTACCTATATTATATTTGTAGTAGTAAAAAGAGTAGGGTATGGCGGGAGGTCTTGTGCTGGCCACACCAGATTTTTTGTATGAAGTAACACAGATTTTCCTACGATTCTCATTATGTTGTTAATGATTTTTTTGATAAATAATTACTGCCATATTTTCATATTTTGAATACAATGAATTTTGTGAATATTCAAAAATTTATTCTGACCCGTTCATGAAACTAGTGTAGGTAAGTACTTACAATCTGGTTGCGTCACTTTTATAAAATATGAAGTAGTAGGTTTTTACCTGGAACAAACAAAAATAAAATTAGTTCAATGATTAAAACAAAATAATTTATATACAAAGAATAATTCCTTGTTTCGTCACTGCATTTTGGCTTATATTGATTAATTAATTAATTAATAATGAATGCATTGCAATTACGAGTCCTCAATCATTAACTACAATGATATTAAGTTTGTAACCCTTTGCGTTTGCCTTTTTAAGTAGAAATGATCATCAATTATAAACATGACATAATTAGCAACACTTCAAAGTTTTCATTTACTATTAGAGTAAACTTAGTTCGTTACTCCCCTAGCATTCAAACCATATTAGGGTTGCGAGGTCTAAATAGTAAACAGAAACACCCTTCAAGTTTAATCGCTTATATTTTCATACAGCAATATACCTATAGATATACATATTTCCACAGAACTATTTAGAGAATTTTTAATAGAAACACAACCCCTAATCACCTGGAATATAATACAGCAAATAATATTCTATAGGGTGGATAACAAAATGCGTTTGAGGTTCTAACAATTTAAGTTCGGATTCAGTCAGATACAATTTTATAAATTGAATCTTGACTGTTGAAATTTTGATGTTGGAAAGTCGAATAATGGGTACACCAGTCGCAATTGTTGTAATTTTGTTATTTATTCATACAGTCGACGTTTCGGCTACTTAATTAGCCTTCATCGAGACATTTTTGACAGTTTTGTAATTAAAAATAAAAGAAAATATTTATCTATGGGCACAGTTAATTTTAAATACAATTTACTGACTCTGGTAGTATTTAACAGTACAATTAATTACTTTTTTGAAATTCCAGTATCTTGTTGTCCATGATCGTATGAAATTTGTTTCTACACAAAATTTGAATTATTATCACAGTGACAGTACAGTTGACATATTTTGCTTGCATCTTGGTTTACAGTATCGTTTACATATTACATGAACATGGCACAATTAAAATATAAGTAAAACTATTTATTAGATTAGTAGAATAAGCAGAATTAGGCGAGAGGTCGTGTGCTGACCACATCAGATTTTTTTAATCAAAATTTTAAAAAGGCACGTCTGTAGAATCATTCTTTCTCTTTTGATTGAAATAAAATTTTATCATTCTTGTACTGGCCACAAAACACTCGCTACGTTAGTACATTTTATGCTGGATTTTAGGAGGTAGACGGGCCTCTTAATGCAGGTATTTTATTACTTATAAATTTTCTAGATTTGCACCGATGATTCACAATATGTGAGGCAGTCACACCTAAGTTGGGTATACAAGGTGTTCCACCCTATTATTATTTTTAAATTCCCTACCCGTTGCTTTTTATAATCCAGTAATTTAAATTGAAAACACAATTCCCTAGAAATCCTTACATCCTTTCACAAACAAAATTCAATTACCAACCCTCAAAAAAACAAAACCCTAGAACTCGCCATCCAATAATTCCACATTCAAAACAACTTAATTAGCGGTAAAATAATTAACCGCTCTTCAGATGCGCCTCCATTCAGTATGGAAAAATGGCGGAGGAATATTACGCCTGAAAAAAATTATTGTTGGATTGTGCCCCTTTTTCCGAATGAAGTCTACACCTATGGGTCGGTTAATTAAGTCTGCAAGGAGGACTAATGAAGCAGAGGTATTGCATTTCTTGAATTGCCATGAAATATTTAATGAGATGAATAGTAGGAAATTTATAAATGAAATATATTTAACCAGAAAAAAAATTATAATGGATTACTTGCACGGTACTGCAAATGAGATTTTTAGTAAATTGAGTAAATTGACAAAAAAAAATTATGTAACGACATAGATACACAGCACAATTTCAATTTTAAATTGTTGCTTTTCATTAATTATTTTTGGGCTTGTTAATAAAAATATTGTGAAAATAAAAATACGGGTATCAAAGTTTTTATATCTCTTCAAAAATATTCAATAAAATTATGCAAGTAGCCCATTATTTTACTATAGTAGAGGCACTGAATCAGACGAAGTGGCGATGGACGAATCAAGAGAAATGACCTAAATGGCTATGACACTATTACTATGATCTATGTCGTCATAAACAAAAAATTTTACATGTAAAAATACTCGTTGATGACGACAGCGTTATAACCATTTCTTTTGATTCCCCATCTCGTCTGATTGAATATACTGAAGGGTAAGCCACTTTAAAATATAAGTATAGTAGATTGTAGGGTTTCTCTGGCTTTTAAAAATTAATTTATGTATTTCTTTGTGAACTGTAACAAAACATGTATAAGAATAAACAGATTTTTTTCCTGCAGATTATATATAATTTTTAATTTTGCAGAAGAGACTGTTAAGTAAAGTGATTTATTTATTTATTTTAATTGCCTTCTGACAATGGATGAGATTCAGCCAACTCTCTCGCGAAAACAATGATTTTCATGAATATCATTTAAAAAATCTGACGTGGACACCACATGATTTCCTTGTACGCCTATTAAACTGTTCATACTTTTCTTAATAACTAAAATGTAGAATAATATAAAAAATTTGATCTAATATATAAGTAAGTACTACTACTACTGCTACTATACTCACAAATATATTTTAGTTATTTTATTTAAACTGCAGAAGAAGATATAAAGCATATTTTACTATTGTCACTGTCATGTCATAATCATTTAAATTTTACGTAGTAACAAATGTTAATCGATCATGGACTACAAAGATACCGAAATACTAAATTATAAATATATACTTTAATTATTCCTAAATGATAGCAGATACAAAAATATTTATAAAATACAGATTGTAGGTAATAATTACATAATCTTTCATTTAAAATAAAAAAAATTGTCTTAAATTAAATATTTATCGAAATATTTGAAAAAAGTACTACTTCCGGTTTGTAGATTGAAACAAAAAATAGGAGGTGCACAACTAGATGCTATAACAGTCCTAAATACAAAATTTCAACTTTCTACGTCTAACCGTATTTGTGTTATGCGACACACATACGTCCGTACGTACAGACGGCACGACGAAACTAGTCATAATGGATTCAGAAAAGGTCAAAACGGATATTTCCGTAAAAATCTGAGAACCGAAATTTTTCGCGATTACAATACTTCTTTATTACTCCGTACAAGGAAGTAAAAACGTCATTTATCGTCGTACATTGCTGCAATACAATTATTTCACTAATCTTCGACTCTGAATTGAAAGCAATGCACTCGAAAATTTTTTCGATTATTACAAGTGAATTTTTTTTTTCGTAAATTCATAAACTCGAACGATTTTATCTATTATCTTTATACCCGTAGTCTGAAGCCATCTTTTCTCTTCTGCCCATAAAATTGATAATAAAATGTAATCGCAATGTTTAATAGGCTATGAAATATCTATCTAAAACAGCACTTAACTGTTAAGTTAGTGCTCCGGCTTAAAAGAACAAAACTATGTTTAAAATAATCGCTTTAATGAAACAATTTCTACTTTGCGCACGTAATATATTTCACTACTGTTAACATTTATCGCTGAGAAAAACTAAACTTATAGCTTTTTCCAGACAATAGGCGAATTTCCATTTTATACGTAACTCCAATATCCCAGAGCGAGCCTGAGAAACACATTCAGCGCATAAAATCTAAAATATGCCTTTTGGAGTCCGGTGCGCGCCTAACTACCGGCATAAATAACCGCCAGTCAAATATATCGAACCGGAACTTATATCGCCATTCATATATTATTGCGATAACTAACGCGCGAAAATGTTCCAGCGAAAATAGTTTTACTCGGGAAGTATGGAAGGTACAATCCAACCTAGAGTGCCTAAATAGACTAAGAGTACGGACAATGAACTGTCATTTTCTATTGGTACCTAGTCCAAATTGTGTCTGCACTTTCTTTTCAGCTTACTTAACTCTCAGAATTTAATATTTTTATATCAACATTTTGTTTCCTAATGTTGCAATTTGGTTACTACTTTATAAAATAATTAAGTGTTTGACATAGTCAAAAATTACAGTACAATAATTTATCTGTGGAACTAAATAATTGCGATCTGGTAATCTTAATTAATTTCTTTGAACTATGTAGATACATTTTACTATCAATATTTTAAAGTTTAAACAATCTTAGATTTTTAGTGTCATTTTGACAGAGCTGCGTATTTTTAAACATTAGATATAAAGAAAACAAAAGCTAAACTATTTTGGACTCCTTGTCCGTACTCTTAGTCTATTTAGGTACTCTAATCCAACCTAACAAGAAATGAAATAATCCAAGAAGTGTCAGGTAAAGCAGAACTTTATATTATAATAGTGGTAGTTTTAATATTTAAAAAAAAGAATCATCTATAGAATGTTTAAAAACATGTTATTCTTGTACTTTAATTGATATTACATAAGTCTACCCTAGCCACATTTTGAGTACGATCAAAAATTTCATACTCAGTACAAACATCTCAGAGAATTACATGGGACACATAACTGGGCCATTAATACGAAATTACTAATATTGGGATGTTATATAGATAATGTTACTAAGGGCGGACATTAGCAATCGCTAGGATATTAATAGGATGTTAATGGACAAAGCAAGTAACAAGCGTGATGTTCACATTCCTGAAATGTTCTGAGGATTTTATTTTGTCAAGTTGGAGGGATTTGCGTAACGGAATATAGTGATTTTTTAAGATAGGTAGAAGTTTATAAGGTGTTCTTACAAATAATAGCAAGTCTAGATATAACTCAGTATGGATAGTATAGTTCTGTCTCGGACAGTTCAGGTTTGATTTCAGTTTAGGTATAGCTAGAGTCTGCTTTACATTATACTTTCTCCGGATAGAAACTGGAACTAGATTTCAGAAACATTAATTTTCTAACTCTTTTTGTCTAGAATCACATCCATGTTTTGTACTAGTTTCTTGATCAGCCGGTAATCAATGTTACCAAATTTTTAAACCATAATTTTGACATATTGTTATTAAAATGTAAATATCAAAAAAGAAAATTAAACACTAAAATATAGGTGCAATATGAAGAAGTCAAGAACCCGAAGTCGCTTCTTGTTGATTGTTGATGTCGATGTATGTACAGAAGGTTGGCAAAGCAAAATGCGCGTTTACTGCGCAGGTCAAGTATGAAATCGGACCGAAGCTATTTTTTAAGTCGGAAAAGACGTTTCTAGTATGAAACTTGGATGGAGATTTACGTGTTTAACATTATCATATTTTGCATTCTAAAATCTAGTATGAAACTTCTCAAAGTTTCTAGCCGAAATATATAGTAAAACAGGTTAACCGCACAAAAAACTAACAACCATTAATGAGTTGACGGCTGGTACTCGCACACACAGTATACCACACTCAAGTTGTGTAAATGGCGTAATAGATTAGTTATATTTTTGTAAAGCCGATAATTCTCTTGGGTCCCTATAAGAAGTGCAATAAAGCACCAATTTCAGTATCAAATATTGCCAAACTTATATTAGAATTAATAAATGTGCAATATCTTAAGGAAAATGCTTTGCGAAAATACTTTAGTTCTTTTTGTAGGTATTGAAAAAGTTTTTTTGGTGCAACACGCTCGGCATTGTATCTTGCTCTTGCGCCATGTTGGTTCGAATCCCCTCGTCTGGTTCGGCTGTGTTTATTTCTCAATCACAGCTCCAATATCTTAGAAACATTTGTCATAGCATGCGGACATTCCAATAATCTGAGTTTCCTTCTCTCGTCTTCCGTTTCATTTTGCGCCTGCTTCCAGTGCTTGTCAAAAATACGAGCGATCGAGTTTTTATTTTTGTTGCTTTGTTTGGCCTGACTTTGAGTCGCAGACGAATATTGAAATAAAATTAGTTTTGCTTTATTTTCTGTCGCGAGCAATATTTTTTGATGTATTGGATTATTTTTTATTGGAGTGCTCAGCGCATTTTATTAAAAACGAGAAAAGGTATATAAAAACCAAGACTTTCTTTCATAATACTTGGTTAAAATATGGATTTTATATTCTAGGTACCTTGACAAAATTTGAGATTAGGTATCTAACTTGGTATCTAATAAATGATTTATCAAATTGATTGTTTAAAATTGTCAATACAGTTCGTACGGGGAATGTAATTATTTTTATTAAATATATTTAAGATCATTAACTTTAATATACAGGGTGAGTCAGCTAAGTGTTCCCTATTTCATTTGTTTGTAAAGTCTCAAGTTTTTGTCCGCCAAATTTTTGCTGTAAATACAGTAGCCACTTGAGTTTTTGTTCGCAAAGTTTTATCATTATTGCTCTATTGCTACCTAATTGGTGACTGAAATAATGATTAATTAATTAATGATTAGTCAAACTACTATTTGTAGGATTTTAAAGGACCTTAAGTGGCATCCTTATAAGATTCAAATTCTGCAAGCAATTTCTGAAGAGGATAAAGCAAACCGATTGGAATTTGCAGAAGACGAAATTGAACGAATGAATGAAACCCTGGTCATCTGAATAACATCATGTTTTCTGATGAGGCACATTTTCATCTTGATGGTGGATTTAATAGACACAATCATCGGTATTGGTTAGATGAAAATCCCCACTGGATTGCTGAACAATCCTTGCACTCTCCTAGAACGACTGTTTGGGCTGCAATTGGAGATTTTGGATTAATTGGTTCAATTTTCACATTGAAGTGAACCACTCGTGAAGTTTTTGTCTGATCGATTTGAAATTTCGGCAGTAAAAATTCCTTTAGATAGTCCGTTTTGCAAAAATTTCGTCACTTTCTGATAAAAATTGCCTAAGTTATAAAAAATCCAAATAGGGAATAGTTAGCTGACTCACCCTGTATTTCAAAGAAATAATTAGTTTCCCCCATGGTTTCCCCGAATGACCGGTAATGACAGTTTTTTTTATGACAGCTCCTAGCACTTGTTTTACTTTCAAGAAACTTTTTAGTAAAAACTTTCTTCGCTGAGGTAAAGAAGAACAATTTTTTTGTTTCCTGCCACCGTTTGGGGACCGCTGCTATCTCGTAAGCGTCGTGGGCGTCGAGACGCTGGTGGCACGTTCACAGATATTTGTTTCCAATGGGATTCATATAAATCTTCCTAACACAACTTTAACACTTTGCCGATATTTCCACAAATATTTTTTCAGCGCCATTTTTTCTAGATAAATTTTTTTAACGTTGCGCATCGACAGAGCATCAAAAATTTATTACAGGTCTGTTGCTCGTGAGAAGAATTTCTCCGAGAAATTAAAGTTTGTTTCTCGCATTTTGCATACATTAGATATGGCGTGATCATGAACGTGAACGTGAGGAGTCTTAGAGATTTTTCTCTTATTTTTTGAGATTTTTTTATCATAACTTCCGGGAAAGTTGAGAAAAACTGGGTGAGTTTCTTGTAAGTTTTGAGAAATGTGTTACGAATTATTTTTTGAACTGTTACATCTACTTCACAAGTGGAATATAATTTTTTTTGATACATTTATCTCTTCTTGTTTGTATTTTTTTACAAAATCAAGCAGCAAAATATGGTACTGAAATAAAATAGATTAAAGTATAAAATAAGCCATAAACAAAGCACAATTTTATCGCTTTGACAGCGGATAAAAAGGAAGGTAGCTTTTTGCAAGTGATAAAACCTTATTTACCTTTTTCTTAGCAACTAAATAATAAACAACACACTAAAATATTATTTGCTTCATATTTCTAATATTTGTCAGTTAAGTAATCAGATTTTGGGAATATTTGTGAAGAAGAACCAAAGTAGTAGTTAAATAATCTCGTTGAATTACACTCGAGCATTTTATTTCCTCCGAATAAATTTCTGTTTGGCATCTCAACCTTGTCACCTAACAGCAATTTGACTCGAAAAATTGTTTTAAAATAAAATCACTCCACCTACGGTGTCGTGATTTTATTAAACAATTTTTCTTTTCAAATTGCTAGGTAACAAGGTTTCAATACAAACAGAAATTTATCCGGCGAAATAAAAAGTTCTTGTGTAATTACAGTTGAAAATTTTTAGGTTAACTAAATATGTCCTTGGGTTCTTATAACTGATAATATATTATATGAATCGTAACGTACTACTCGGCTTCACCTCGTCTGATAATACGACTAGTACCATAATGATTGGTTACGATCCGTATTGCATACAAAATTTTATCTGCTGGCGTAAATTATTAGTCAAAAAGTAAAATAAATTATTTAGTATCGAACAAAAAAATTTATATCTAAACAAATCAGGTTTGTTATTTTAGAAACTTCCTTAGTAACGAGTTGTTTGTTATTTCATTATGGTCCTAGAATTGAGGCTAATAATGATGTCATTATGACACGATATCAGATAAATTTATTTATTTTATTTGTGACAAATATTAAAAATACTAATAATGAAAATTACATTTGTTCTTGGAAATAATGGCTAGGAGCTATATTTCCGGAAATATTTATGTATAGACATTTATAAACGTTATTTTTACTTCCTTGTACGGAGTAATAAGGAAGTATTGTAATCGCGAAAAATTTCGGTTCTCAGATTTTTACGGAAATATCCGTTTTGACCTTTTCTGAATCCATTATGACTAGTTTCGTCGTGACGTCTGTACGTACGTATGTACGGACGGACGTACGTACGTACGTATGTGTGTCGCATAACTCAAATACGGTTAGACGTAGAAAGTTGAAATTTTGTATTTATGACTGTTTAGCATCTAGTTGTGCACCTCCTATTTTTGGTTTCAATCTATAAACCGGAAGTAGTACTTTTTTCAAATATTTCGATAAATATTTAATTTAAGACAAATTTTTTTATTTTAAATGAAAGATTATGTGATTATTACCTACAATCGGTATTTTATAAATATTTTTGTATCTGGTATCATTTAAGAATAATTAAAGTATATTATTTATAATTTAATATTTCGGTATCTTGTAGTCCATGATCGATTAACATTTGTTACTACGTAAAATTTAAATGATTATGACATGACAGTGACAGTGGTAGTGACAATAGTAAAATATCGTTTATATCTTCTTCTGCAGTTTAAATAAAATGACTAAAATATATTTGTGAGTATAGTAGCAATAGTAGTAGTACTTATATATTAATATATTTGTATAATATAATTCTACATTTTAGTTATTAAGAAAAGTATGAACAGTTTAATAGGCGTGCAAGGAAGTCATGTGGTGTCCACGTCAGATTTTTTTACAAATAAGTAATTATGCGATTTTCTTTCCGAATACCCCTCGACATAGATTAACATCCAGAAAATTTTATTGTCGTCCATTGCCGCAAAACTATATCACGAGCCGAAGACGAGTGAAACAGAAATGCACTCAAAAAAAATTTCGGATAATAATCCATGAACTTGGGCAAGTATATTACATTATTATTAACTGTACGTGCATATAAACATAACAACATTTGTCCCACCACACTCAACAGAAACTTATCAAACTTCATTCGCTAACAATCCCCGGCACATTTCGTTAGTGGAACAAAGTCCTCATTTACTCCCGCCCGCACCGACTGCGTCTAACTCCACAACTCGTTGGTTTTCTTCTCGCTGCGTAATCTGAAAACTTTCCACCTGGAGTCGCGGGTTTTATTACCGAACTTGTGCTGTAATTGTCTGCAGTCCGTGAACGTGAGCGTGAGTGTGTGCGTGTGCGTGACAGCTAGAGCCGGGGGAAGTCATTCCATGTGTGAATGTGCGAAATGAAAGGGAATGAAAGAATTAGCCAAGAATTAGCAATTTGCGGAGAAATGGTTTCTTTACGGAGTAGGAGATGGAGTTTGGTCATTAGATGTTTGCTAGTCAAAGCTAAAAATCTGATGTGGCCAGCACACAACCTCTCGCCATATCTACGTACAATCTGGTGTCCATTTCAAATATACAAATAAAAATCTAAAATATTCAAACACAGAAATTAGTATCACCTGAATCAAAAGGTTCATTCACAGGAAAACTCTTCTGTGTTGAAGCCATCTTCCGTTCAATTACTACATTTAATATCTTACCGTATCTTACTTATCGTCGGTGATTGCAATACGTCGTATGTCAAATATATGTTTCCAAAACATACGACAAATTGTTATACAGGTTGGTGGAGGTGAAATTCGAACATAGGGAACATACATGACAATCGAACTTTAATGCCAGGTATCTTGATATATTTTGTACTAGTGTCAAAAAACGAAATAATGTGAATTTGTGTGGCAAAAAGAGTAATCAATAACAGAAATAATAATAAAATCTAACAGTGCATGTAAACTTTCTCGTTCTGCTCGTACACATACATTATTATACAAAAATATTTGAATGAAAATAAAAATTTCAATAATATGACAGCTTTTGACATTGACAGTACTTATTCCACGTATATCAAGATGCCTAGCATGATAACTCCATTGTCATTATATTTCCCTATGTTCGCATTTCACCTCCACCAACCTGTATACAAATTCATAGGTCTTCGACATTGGACTTATTGACTGTGACAAGATTTCTGCCTTTCTTATTGGTCTAACACAAACAACCTTTTGCAGTAAGAAGCAGTAAGCCAGATATAGTTATTCTGATTATTACGGTACCATAATCCTAAATTACGCTAAATTATAATTGTAATTCCCTTCTAACAATAATATATTTGTGAGTAAGTACCTTCATACACACTTATTAAAATAGTATAGTCTGGCGAGAGGTCATGTGTTGGACACATCGGATTTTTTAGGATTCAGGAACATCAAAGAATCCATGTATGAACAGGGAATATAACAACAAATAATATTCGAGTACAAACTTTGTTGGCAAAATTTACCAAGTAACGATTATAATTACAAAGTGTTCACATTTTTAGAAATCTCTTCTTATTCTGTGAGATTTGATCTTTATTTAAATAACAATTGATTCATTTGATCCTCGTTCGGCTCTCATGTTGACACATATAAAAACTCCATCACCTGGTGTCAATATCAAGAGACATCTTCACTTCGGGTCCGGGGTGAGTTCCGGAGCTTTGAAGTACCGGAGTTGATCTCGGAGGACTTCCCCCTCGCCCACCCCCCTCAAGCCCCCGCAGTTCTGTCTTTGCGCACGTCTTGAGGATAATTCAATTAGTTTTAATATTCTTCGCACTTGAATTATGTAGGGAATTTATATTGAAAGATTATTAGATTAGTTCGAGCGCGGAATGCGTTTTCTGTTTCTGTTTCACTAACCAGTGAGCACAGCGCTTGATGTTGTTTTGTTTGTTTGGTTATCTTAAAGAAATTTTTATGCTTAATTAAGATCTGGAAGTGTTTTGTTTTCTTGTTTGTAGGCGATTGTCATAAACATGCTGGTAGTTATGTAAAACGGAAAAGGATAATCGTGCAAAATTTTATTATTAACTTGCAACTTAATAACCAAAAGAAATACTTGAGTTAGAAGGGTAATATAATTATTAAGCTTGTGTCAGACGTTCATAATAATAAATAGTCAATGAAGGTACTGATAAATAACTCACTAATATAGGGTAAGCCATAAGTCTCTGAAAATTGTATTTTTGTTTTAATCATGGAGATATTTTAAAAATAATATCTTTTAGATGCCTGCCATCAGCCTCTTCGCAAACTGCTGATCTTTGCTGTACCTGGTCCATAACTGAAGAAATGTGGTTTCAACAAGACGGCGATACGTCCAAGGGAAATGAATATGCTGCGAACGGTTTTTGGTAAACGTATCGTTTCACGATTCGGAGATGTTAAATTATTTGCGATTGATCAACCAGTTTTGGCTTCAGTTATGGACCAGCAGTTATTGAGCAGCATCTTGCGAAGAGACTGATGGCAGGCATCGAAAAGATATTTTTAAATTTAATTTTTTTTAAAACTATCCATGATTAAAACTATCTTTTGTAATCAAAATTATTGATTTTCAATAGAAAATAAAAAAATTATATCAAAAATACAATGTTCAGTGACTAATGGCCCACCTGTATGATAAACATTCCAATTTATTTAAATTATGTCAAAAGTTTGTAACAAACTAGAGTGTGGCAGCCTCACATACTGTGAGTCATCCTGTGCAATATTCCTATCTATGTTGGTTGTAGCAAGTGCGTTAGAGCGTTACACAACAGATAACCTCTGACATTGAGTTTTGTTAAGATCTGACAGTGGAAATGAAATATATGACCCCAATAACTGCAGATACAGGAAAGTAGGATTCAATAAGCCATGCGAGCCATCTGCTCTAATGTGATCCGACTGATATACTGATATCTTCCCTTCTTCCTATGTCCGACCAACAAAACGAGCAAGACATCACTCAAACCGTAACAGTTGGTCAGAGGAAAACGGACATTGAAATTCACTTCATTATTGTAAAAAATACTGTCGTTTTATATTCACCCATAATTAATATCAGTTATATTTATATAGTTTATATAAAATACTATAGTTCGCTACAGTTTCCCCAAAAAAGAATTCATTATTAAAGGGCTCGTCTATCTATTTTTTTAATTCATAAAATACTCTCGATATTACTTTTTTTTTCTAATTCACTCTCTTCCCCACTAATACGGCTGCCCGAACCCAGCCCGAAACTTGTACTTTGCCGCATCCTAAATATGAAATGTCATTTTGAAGTTGAAAAATATTGTAAACATGGCTCCAATATTCCCATAACAACTTCTGTATTTTTTGACGTTTTGTGAACCATGTTGCAAATGATCTTTCTTTAGGCATCTAGCTAGTTCGCTCTTTCTATCTTGTAGATTCAAAGTAGTGGTATTCCATAAAGCCCTGTCACACATGGATTCTTTGAGGATTCTTTCATACTTCTGAATACTGAGAAAAGAATCCTGGTAAGAATTGCCTTCCAAATAGTAGCACAGCTAAATTGAAACTTTAATGAGTCTTGAAAAAGAAGAATTTCTAATTCATCGATAGCTTCAAAACATTGAATTTCTTTTTTTCCAGAATTTAGAAGCATAAAAAATACACGTGTGAACAGGGCTTAAGAGCCCACAGTGAAATTAGAGTGGTTAAATGCACAAAAATATATCCTGTAAGGTTCTCTAGATTCACAACTAGATAAAATAAAAGGTATACAGGTGGTTAGCATGAAGGCCTTTATTTTAGAATTATTTGAATTTATTTTTCGCCGGACGTTTCGATGTCATTTACGAGCATCATCTTCAGCGGCTTGTACAATACGCAAAATATTTTGCGAATCATATTTTAATAAAAAGTTACAAAATATAAAAGTAACAAAAGGAGGCATTTAGATGCCTCATGTCAGAAACATTGTGTATACTAAATTACTATCAAGCCAACCCTTTACTCATTAAATAAAATAAAAGGCGTGAAAGATATGTTTGTACAATTTTTAATTTCCAAATGACCATTCTGCAATTTATCGTCAAAAAACTCATGGAAGACTTAATTTTGTAAAGTATGTGGATTTGGCTCTACTCGTATGGCCAGGGTGCCTATAGTTCACTCGTTCACTGTCCATATTCTGTGAATAAATAATATATGATAATCTAGGCGGCAGTGTTTGGGGCATTATTTTGTCATTTACGAGATTCGGGGTTCAAATCCCATTGGGATTGGATGGAATATAAACTGATGATAGATTGGATAGTAATTCGATATTTTACTGTAAGCCAATTATCGGAAATTTGTTTGTCTGTTTCACTTTCACTAGAAATATGAGGAATAAAACCCTACATTTACCACACATGTTGTTTATGGGCTTGTTTCGCTTGTTTATAACCATACTTATCACACTGTAACCAATAAATGTTTAGCGATGTATTTATCAATGTCAACAGCCATATTCAAATTTTATTTTATAATGCGACAATCGGTCAAATATTCCGACGTCTTTTATAAATTCAGTTTGGGAAGGATAAACAATACTATACATTTAGACGTTTACTCTCTTTAGGTATATAGTTTTTTCCATAGTTGCTCCTTTCTCGACTATTTTGAGTCGATAAAGTAATACTTTAACCGCAAGGGAGAATTAGAGTAGATAAACTAAAATTTAACAGCAAGGGTGGATAAAGTACTTTCTTATTTGTATAAAATAGAATTTTGTCGACTCGAGGAAAATAATTAATACTGTTCTTTGATAATTTTATCGCCTTGTAGAAAAAATAACTATTTTCTTTTTACTTCCTTTTCCACTACTACGGCTGCCCGAAACTCGTACTTTGTTGCATCCTTGCTATGCAATGTCATTTTGTAGTTGAAATATACTGTAATAGTGTTTTCGTTCAGAGTAAACTGTCAGTTTATTATTGACTTCAAAATAATGCTTTTATAAACATATAATTCAAAAAGATTGGATCTACAGATGTGCCTTTTTAAAATAAATTTCTTTCATGAGATATAACCGTATAAAATTTGAATTGTAAATTGTATTAAAAGTGTAAAAACACAACTGTTTATTGAACCTTTAAGTATAAATAATTCTTGAAGTAATTTACTTCACTGATGGCAGATAATGAGGATTAGAGAAAAATTACTAGGATGCAGTCAACAATAAAATGTATTTCTCAACCCATTGAGATTGAGAAATATATTTTATTGTTGACTGCATCCCAGGAATTTTTCTCCAATCCTGATAAATAATCCTTGTTGAAATAAAATACTCGCTACCTACGTTAGTACCTACATTTTATGCTGCATTTTAGAAGGTCGACGAGCCTCTTACTATAATTTTTTAAGAAATCTGCAAAATCAAACGAACTAACCGTATTAATCACTGCAAATTAATCAACATTTTCAAGTTCAAAGTCAAACTACCCTCTCTGGGTTCGAACCCATCCCTCCAACCCTGCGTTGCAACAGCTGCTCTCGCCCTTGAAGAGTCTTTTTATTAGTTCTGCGAGGGCTGCAGCAGCGATCGGTAATTCTGTTAATGATTGACAACGGATCCGCTTCTTCTGCACATCCGGTAATGACAGATTGGCTCGAGGGTAAGAAAAGAGCAGTACGTGCGTTATTACGAGGCTGGTGTATTGTGCTGAGCTGTTTTTAATGACACTAGGGCTGAAATCATAATGCGCTGGGATCAGGAATTAAAGAAAGTGGATCGATTGGTAATGTTGTTTTTATTTGCTTCAAATTCGATGTTTTTTTGAGGTCTATAGACTTAAATTTTGATAGAACAATAAATTATTATGAACAGTCAGTCCATTATTCGTGCCTTTTCAATTTGTAAAATATAGTATTTACGTACCGAATAGGGAAATGTTACATTACAGCCTCGCGCTGTATTAGACGACTGAGGTAAGCTATAAGTGCGAGGCTGGAACAGGTGCGGATCCAGGGGAGTCATAACCCCTCCAAGAATATTTTCAAAACAAAAATTAAATTTCATTCACAAAAGAATAGATACGTAAAATATAAAATTATATGTCCATATTGATATTAATTGTAAAAAATCTAAATTATAGATTTAATAATATTGAATTGACTTGAATTTTTTATTTAAATGGGTATAATGTTTAACACAGAGTAAAACATGTAGTTTTTCATACAATCGAAAAGTTCAAATTTGAGATACCAATTTTACTTTGAAGGGGCCGAAGAAAAAAACTTTGCGCATGAAATAGAAAAATATGAAACACACCTCTTAAAAAAGTAACTTTTAATTATAAGGCATTTGACCTTGAATGAAAAATTTTAAATTGATCTTCTCAATTTTATTGAAAGGTGACATTATTTAACTAGCCGGAAAATATTTCCAGCTAGTTTTTTTTTTTTAATTTAACAACGACTTGCTTCCCAACTGTCTAGATGGTTGGAAACGCACATATTACTAACTAATGTGAAGATAATTTTGTTTAAAGTTGCTATGGAGTTAATATTTACAGTTTAAAATTTCAAAACTGAATTTAAAAAGACGAACCAAAATTCTCTTGTAGATTCAAATAAAGTATCAAAAATAACGTAGACGAATAAAACAAGAAACCGAACTATTTATTATACACACTTTCACCAACTAATCAAGGCAATAGTCGTAACAAAATTAGCTTGTCATTATCCTGCCACTAACATAACCAGTGGCTAGTGTTCTGCTTCCTGCTGTTTACAAATTCCTGCTTAGTGGCCGGTTAACGAGCGCGACTAATCGACGCACTTGCGTAGTTAACTACAACATTTAGCCCTCAACCCTCTGTTGTAAAATGAGATGCATTATGTAATTGCCCGGGTAGGTACGTAGCTGCCGATGTCGACACCTGTGACGTGAAGGAGATGACTCGTGGACCCCATTAGGGCTGGGATATTAAATTTGTTTGGTGTTGATGCTAAAGTTTTGCTTCTTGGACGATTATAATATTAATACATATTTATCCACAACTATTGAATAATATATTTATTTTACTGTTGTTTGCAGTGAATAATATGCTTCATTCTTACACACCAGTGATTTATAAAAAAATATTCAACTGGCTTTTTGACAAATAAAATTTATTGTATTGTTGTTGACCACACGAGGAAAGATTTCACTAAAAAGTTTCTTGAAAGTAAAACAAGTGATGCTGTCATAGAAAAAAAACTGGCAATACCGTTCATACGGGGAATGTAGTTATTCAATCCTTTATATTAACTTCACCGTCATTCATCGCTACGGCAAAACAAAAAAATCTGACGTGGCCATCACACAACCTTCCGCCATATCTAGACTTTAAACAGAAATGTATACGTACAATCCGGTGCCCATTTAAAATATACAAATAAAAATCTCAAATATTCAAACACAGAAATTTGCATCACCTGAATAAAAAGATTCATTCACAGGAAAATTCTGCTGTGTTGAAGCCATCCTCCGTTCAATTACTACATTTAATATCTTACTTAGGACTTATATAGCGCTAGTATGCCAACTTGTCACCCGTCTCACATGTCAATATTTTTTACGCAGAAACAAAAATCAACCGATCATGGATTACAAGATATCAACGTTTTATTTGGTAAATTTATTTTTAAAATTTTACTGCAGTTCTTTAATGCTACCAGATAAAGACAATTTTTTTATAACGTAAGTTGCAAATAACTTTTCCTCTTATTCTTATTACAAATAAGTACTATATTTTTCCAAATTTATATACAATTTTGACAATTAACCTTTTCAATCTTCAAAAAATATCACTTTCGAAATCTAAGGAGCTCTTCCAATTTATATACAAATGTTAAATACCAAATATCAAAATTTTCGGGTAATTCGTATTTGAGTTATGCGACTAACACCCGGCCTTGACCACACACACACACACACACATACACACAGACATCATCGTGAAACTATCAAAAATGAGTTGTAAGGACCCTAATTCGTACTCATCCACTAAAAAATCACCACCCGATTTTTTGCATGATTCCAATACCTTCCTTTACAGGTAAGCGGAAGGTAAAAAGTCAAAAATGACCCACTTCCCGGGATCCTATCGAGCTGAAATTTTGCAAATAGACTTTTGTCACCTAATAATGCACTTTGGCAAAATTTCAGATTATCTGCCATCTTGAAACGAAATGGCGGCTAGCTATCTCAAAATGTACTGCACCGATTGCGGTTAAATTTGGTACAGTAATAACAACTAGACAACTATAGTAAGTAATATAAATCATAACTCACTAATATTGTTTGGAAGTATTAAAGCCGTAGGTAATACTTTATCAGAAACTGCAATTTATTTATACTAATTAAATGCATAAAATTTAATTAACACCTTACGAAAAATTTCATGCCGATCAAATGTTTAAATTGTTAATACTCAATTCATAAGCCCAATTGTTTATTTATAACAAATCGTGTAAGTACAATTAATTATCTAAATTTCAATCAGTACAAACACAATACACAAACTTGTTGCTGGTATTTTTCAACATCATTCGCCCATCGTTTCACTGATATTAATTACAAAAATGTTTTAAATTATTCGGTTCATATCCAAATGAACAATACATTGGAAGAGCTATTGATTCGATATTAATTACGAAACGAAACGAAAAAAATATGGCAACGCGAAACTTGCAAACATGAAAACTAAAATAAACTGCATGAAAAACGTATTTATTCTCGTGAAATATGATGGAATTGTAAAATAGAAATATTTGTTTTTCATTTAAAATTAATATAAAATTTATTAATAATTTCTGCTGGAAATTACATTAAATATAAATACATTGCATTAATTATTTAAATCGTAATTATTTGTTATTCTCATTGTTTATATTTATCAAATATTCCATTTTGAATGTAATGAACAATTTAAATCAGATAAATAGACTGGATTATGAGTATATGTCTATAATAATTGCACATTATAAATTAATAGCATCAGTTATTGTAATTAATTTAAGCTGTCTGATCCTACTTGAATGCAACCAATCAGAAATTAATTTATTATTTGTTTCATTATGTATTCATACATTAATACTAACTTTTAAAAATAATATAAATATTTGTGTGTTGTTTGTATTTAATTTTATTCAGATTTTAAGTATTAATAAGGTTTAACATGAATTACATACAAAAATATAAAACGTAATTAAAATTTTAACAATTTTAATTACATAGGATTTGCATCTCATTTTTTAAATGGAATTACATCATTCGAAACCAGTAGTATTTTTGTCGTATTGCAAATAAGTAACTTTTATGATATTGTATTATTATACTATACAGAATGTTCCAGAACTTGAAAAAAATTAAACAGTATATAGTGTACGACGTGCTGATCATGAAACAAAAAGAATTTTTTTAAATTCGTAAAGTTAAGGGTAATTTATTTGACGTGTGTACATTGTAAGTATCACTGTTTTGATGGTATATTTGATAATTTGACATTTATTAGTATTAGATATTATGTAAACAATTACTTTCATTGTAGAAGATTTGAAAAAAAGTATTAAAAATAACTACCGACCAGTGGCAAAAAATGTTTGCTTGAAAAACCATACAATTTTTTTGCGAATTTTAAAAATATTCTTTTTGTTTCATGATCAACACGTAATACAGTATATACCCTTTAATTTTTTGTCCTAAGTTGTGGAACATTATTCAGCATAAATATTAGTCCAGGGAATAGGGAAATATTACCTTACAAAAGGACAAGTATTTCTAATTTTTTGATATGTTATATAGGTCGGTCTCCGAGAAAATCTTTAAAATTCAACTTAATTACTTAAACTAAGTAAATATGTCTCCTATAAAAAATGTTTGGAGAATCGAACGCTTGAAACCGGAAGTCGATATTTTAATCCGTTCAGAAGTTACAGTTGATTAAACACAAAATTTAAAATAAAATTTTATAATTTATTTATTTTTCTCGGAGAAAATCTTCATCTTTTGGCTAAACCAGACCATTAAAAATTTTGAAAATATTGTTTCTTATAGAAAAATATCTAAAAAAATTAAATTCAAGAACCGGAAGTCGATATTTAAAGCCATTCAGAAGTTACAGTTACAGAAACACAAAATTTAGAAATTCGCTATCGCTCGTGCTCCAACAATCACTAGTTTTTCAATGTAACCCTTTCCACACTTGTATCACAATAGGTATACTATTTTTATATTGTGTTTTGTTTACCTAAATGTGCCTAATAGCAACACAAATTCAACACTGATTGACGAAGAAACTCATTATTTACAATTGTGTAGAATTTCATTTTCTGATTAACTAAACTGCTACAGCAGTAATACTTTATTAAAATAATTTTTTACAATGAGTGTTACAATGTTCTATTCTACTCCACAATTCGCGCGACAGTTGGTTGAGTCCGTTGAATTATTTCGAAACGTCAAATCGGTGACACGATGAAAAATGTCACATGTTTTAGATGAATAATTTCACAAGAGACACGAACCCAGTCGTGTCCCACAGCAAAGTTCATACAGATAGCGAGCGCTCAAATATGCACGAAATAAATGCGTACATTTGCTTAGGACATCACTCACGTGTCCTGGGACCTGAGAACGGGAGAGCAGGGACTCTGGAAGGATTCCAGGATAACTGGACACTTCCTGAGCCCTGGACACTGGAAGTCGTGTGTTTTTGTTAGCTGCTAATTTAACTGGGTGTACGAGGTATGAAAGTTTGCCCACGTATTAGTTTGTAAATGGCTAACAGGTAATTTATAATTCAGGTTCATGTTATCTATATTTTGTATTTATTCACGTTCATTTGCTAAAGGAAGACTGAAGATTTTTTAGGTAACTGTCTGATTGCTGATGTATACCTAGTAATTATTATTCAAAGAAAATTTAGCTATTCCAAATAAGTTTAATTTATCGTTTCCAATTTTGAGACTAAATTACATAGCTATGAGACGAGAAATATGTATCGAGAATTCTCGAAACAATAACAAAAATTTGTAATTCTGCTCTTCGATAATGTAAAAGATAGTAAACGTTTTTTGTATTGTAGCATGTTTTTATTGTAATAGTTTCATTTCCAAAACAAAAATTGTGAATCATCTCATATCTTCTTAGTGTCTAATTAAAGATGGCAACAAACGTTTTTCTCAAAAATGGTTCAATATATCGACTTAATTTATTCACCAACGAATTCCTCGCACCGAATTACATATGTGTACCAATTTTCAGCTCAAAATTCCGACGGGTACAAGATGTATCCAACATTGTCGATTTTAGAAAAAAAAGAAATCTTCAAAAATGGCGAAAGAGATTCATCTACACTTTTTTAAATATATTTAAGTACCTAATAGATATAATACTATTATTAAACTGCAATTAAAGGAGTAGGGAGGTCTTGTGCTGGCCACATCAGATTTTTTTAGTTGTCATTGATGTTCTTTTTTTATTTTTCAAAATCAATTATTTTTTTACCTTTTCTCGACTGAGAGCCTGATAACCATAATACAAAAGTTTAGTCGAAAAGCCAGTCAGTACCTACCTATTAAAAAAAACTTATTAGACTATTTACTAATACAATAAATGAGTTATGTAAGTAATAGTAATAGATATTAATATAAAGTGAATGATTTTTATTACTGAATATTGTTAAACGCTTCCTAAAATAGCCTCCCAGATGTGAAAATACCCATGACTGTTTTCCTTCCAAACAATTTAATCTTCTCAATCTCTCAATACCACCACAATGCTGTCACCAATCAATTTCCCTTTCCAGAATAAAATCTCTATTGAGTCCATTAGACCGCAAGTAATCAACGTCACCCAAACTATCATGAAGTAGTACCAACCAACTGCTCTTCCAGTCCAAATGTCCCCATAAACACCAGATCAATTCCTTACATTTCCATATAATCCGTTTTCATTAGATCGGGGCTGAGCTATCGACACGGCATAATAATCACCCCCCCCCCCCCCCCCAACGACATTGCGAACCAAGGGGTGGGGAGACTGAAAACAGTGGTCCTCAAAATATCAGGAGGAATTCATTACACTTTGATCGAATAATAATAATATACCTGAAAAGAGAAAATACAAGGATAATAATAATAATAATATAAGAATTGAACAGGATCAGCATAGCTCAGTGGTTAGAGCGTTATCCCGGGTTCAATTCCCGGTGGTGGTCATGATTTTTCAAAATTTGTCATATTCATATATGAACACTACATTGGTCACAGCTCATCTTCTTTAATTTAATAATAATAATGTAGTGAATTGTCATATACCCCAGTCGAAGATTACGTAGATATCCTACTATTAATTTTTATTATTTTTCATTTGCTCTCAATTACATAATGGTAGATGTTATTATAGTGGAATCTATCCACTTCGACCGATTCATCTAGGGGAAGTCAGAAACTCAATCCGTGCGACGCCCTTTGAAATTCAAAGCGGCAACGGAAAGATTCTTTCGCGACCAGGACTACATTAAAGACGATCAAGTGGTCAGCTAGAAGCATCCGAGTACGATTTAATTGCAAGATGATTTACAATTTAACGACAATCGTACACTGCCGGCCGAGAGATTTGAACCACGGAACTCCAGGTTCGTACGTCATCACATGCAGAGTACTGCCTCGACAATTTTCAATCAAATTAACAATATTTATTTTTATTTTAACTTCCTTGATTATAGCAGACGTTCCAACGGTTATTAAAATAAAATTCGTATTAAAGCCCGAAATTAGGCGAAATTTATGAAGTTTGTCATATTATGGCAATTTGTAAAATTATATATCTGCTTTTCAATTTCGTACTTTAGGCAGGTATTTTATAAGAAAAAAAGTATTATGCTCTGTTTGCACAAGGATTCTTTCAATCTTCTGAATTTTGAAAAAAAATTCTGGTGAGAATTTTCTGTCAAATAGCGGCGCCGTTAAATTGAATCTTCAATGAATATTGGAATAGAAAAATTTATAATTTATTGATAGCTTCATACCGGTGAATTCTTTAGAAGCATGAAAGATATTTCAAAGAATCCTTGTGGAATCATCATAAACTATTATTATTTTAAATAAAATTTTGTTACTTTACTTGAATTTTCAAATTTCAATGAGTCTTGGGAAAGAAGAATTTTTAATTCATTGATATCTTCAAACCAATGAATTTTTTTCGAGTTTTCAGAAGCATGAAAGAATTCTCAAAGAATATTTATATGAACCGGGCATAATAAAGTGCACATACTTCACTCCAGTTAAGAAAAGAGTAGGTACCTATTATTGCAAGTTCACATAGCAAAACCAATTTGATATAATCATACTCAATGATTTTCCATTTAATAAAAGTTTGAAGGCTCCTCCTCTGCAGTATAACAAATGTGGTGGATTTGCGCCTTTAGATAAAGGTTCATCGGGATAAGCACTTCATGATCTCGGGGTGGGAGGCAAAGGGGGGAGGTAATGTGAATTTTACAGGAGGGCGGAGCCGGAACTCCCGCTGAGAACGATTGATTGAAAATTATGTCCGCACCGAACCAACTACAACTACTTGAGAATTGCTTCCAGCCGAATATGACCTATTGAATTTGCCCTTCAATTCTATTACTTTTTTCTTTGTGAACGAGAGCAATTAAATTTGGTTATAATGCTAAATTGGTCGTAGAGTGAGTCACTATTGATAAAGTTTAATTTTATAGTACTTACTATAGTTACTACTTGTAAATTGCAGATGCATTTCGGGGATAGCAACTGTTGATTGTCCTTACCTGAAACAAAAACAAAAATTATTAGAAATAGTATTTACAAATCGTTTTAATTTTTACAGCCACCATTTTTACTTCCTTGTACGGAGTAATAAGGAAGTATTGTAATCGCGAAAAATTTCGGTTTTCAGATTTTGATGGAAATATCCATTTTGACCTTTTCTGAATCCATTATGACTAGTTTCGTCGTGACGTCTGTACGTACGGACGTATGTATGTCGCATAACTCAAATACGGTTAGACATAGAAAGTTGAAATTTTGTATTTAGGACTGTTATAGCATCTAGTTGTGCACCTCCTATTTTTTGTTTCAATCTATAAACCGGAAGTAGTACTTTTTTCAAATATTTCGATAAATATATAATTTAAGACAAATTTTTTATTTCAAATGAAAGATTATGTGATTATTACCTACAATCGGTATTTTATAAATATTTTTGTATCTTGCATCATGTAAGAATAATTAAAGTATATATTTATAATTTAGTATTTCGGTATCTTGTAGTCCATGATCGATTAACATTTGTTACTACGTAAAATTTAAATGATTATGACATGACAGTGACAATAGTAAAATATGCTTTATATCTTCTTCTGCAGTTTAAATAAAATGACTAAAATATATTTGTGAGTATAGTAGCAGTAGTATATTATATTATTCTACATTTTAGTTATTAAGAAAAGTATGAACAGTTTAATAGGCGTACAAGGAAGTCATGTGGTGTCCACGACAGATTTTTTTATTTATAAAGTATGCACTTACAATAATGTACTGCTTGAACTTTTGAATTTATAAATGTTTCCTATTCCGACCTCAAAGAGTTAAACAAATCGATCATTGCTTGAAGCGCTATTTTGTTTGTTTTATTTTTAATTCTCATGCTTGTTTAACTTGTTGCATGTTACATATTTAGCTCACAAATCGAAACATCATATAACACATTTGAAGAAGACAAATGATAAGTAGGTTTTAATAATATACCATCAACGCTAGTATTTTTGGTAATTATAATTCGTAGTTCTAAATAGTTCATGTTTTTGTGTTCGATAATCATATGTTTATATGTAACCTAAATTCCACTTAAATCTATACAACAGAACACTTGTCAAAACAAAATCAAAATGACACTTAAGTACTAAGTTTGTAATTAAAATGCTTGTATTTTAGAAGCGACAAAGCGAGCACCAAATAACGGAATGAATAAGCAATCAGATTTAAGATAATAAGAATATATGCCAGAAATATTAATGAACACCAAATTTGAAGTTACACATTTAACAATAAAATAGTATATTAGGTATGTATCATGTTTTATAAACGTCATTTTAGTTACGACCTTTTAGGAACAAGCGCAGCGAGTGTATAATAAACAATTATCTAGAGAGTTTATAAACTAGTCTATACTTTTTCTACGACCACAAATAATTAAACAACATAAATATGTAAAATTTTATTTAAAGTAATTTGAACATTTAGGTTAAATCAATGATATTAATCATATAGCTACAAAATTCTACTTAGGCAAGTGTATTTAAATGATATTTTTAAAAAAATTGACAAGGATTGAAAGAAATCATTGATTTCACTCAGTTTTTTACAAAAATTAAATGTCAAATATAGGAACCAACTTCACCCCGTGCTTAATATGTCAGTTGCTATGTTCAGCCCGTGACTAAAAACGGCCAAAGCCACGGCTTTTCGAGGAGTTTTTAAAATGTTATTTAACGCCATGGAAACCAGTTCGTTAAATGATGTGTTAATACCTGGAGTAGAAAAAATAAATAAAAAGCATTCCATTATTCCATTCCCAGCAGAATTAACCGTCGCTCATCATTCAACATCTCAAAGTCAAACTTCCAAACAAAAAACTCTCACATTGCCATTGGCAAATCAAGACCATCTTGTTACAATCCGCCACATCTTCCATTTCTTATAGGGGGGTGTCAGCTGTCAGGGGGCAGGGGCGTCGCCAACCGCGATAAATAAATCAATCCGCGATCCGAAACAATTCTAGCGGGAAATAAGGAAATCTGCGTGGCGGAGGACACTGGCAGACGACACTGAACAAGGGCGCACGGCCTGATTGAATGCCGGGCGAAGAGATGGCCTCGTGATAAGTTTTAAATGAACGCAGGACGTCACAAGGACGTGAAGACATCCCGCGTGTGTGCGTGTGTCAGTGTGTGAAGGAAGGGCACCATGTGTAGAAGTAGAAGGGATACGAAGGAAGAAGATATCTCAAAGACGAAAGGAGATTCTTTGTCTGGGAAGACGAAAATGGATTGGTTCCAACGGAATCTTCGATCATTTTAAAACATTAATTTAGAATCAACTGTTTATTACTTCTCGTTTTAATGTTAACCACGGTTTATTATATATAGGTGATGTCACGACCATATAAAAGAATTGGGCATACTTGACGTCTTAACTGGGCTAGTACAGATATTTGACCGCTAGATGCCTCTTCTTACCGAGTCCCGGTTCATGACATATATTTTTAATTGGAAATACTTTTCACACCCAGCATCTCTTTTGCTTCACGAGTCACAGGCAAGTGTCACAATTCTTTAAATGAGTAATGGGTATTTATAGCCAAGTAGACCAAAATACCTATTTACAAAACTATAGGTATATTCAATTATTAGGTACCTATTTCATTTACTTATAAAGTAAATTTTAAATTATTATAAATATATAGAAATGGGTAAGAACCATAATACGATCAATTTAATTGGTCAAAGCAAGTACTGCCTGTACACGGAAATCTGCCCTGTAGAGTATTTTCTTAACAACCATAAGTACTACCCATAAGTTGATGGTTGGTTACCGGCGAACATACGTCATAATATACAGAATGTTCCTTAAATTCAAGAAAAAAAATTAATGGATACTGCCTGACATACCCAGGAACTGATCACGAATCAAATATTTTTTTAAAATTTGCAAAATAAATCATTATTGCAGTATAAATGACGTATACGTTTTTAGTGACGCTGGTTTCATGGACTGTAATTACCAAATCATCGAAATTGAATTAATTTGTTTATTTATAAAACGTTAGGTATAAACGATTAGGTACTTAAATTACTTTTAAGTTAATTTAATTTAATCATTAAAAATACTACTACTATTTTTTTTTAAGGGGAAACCCCTGTGGCTTTAGTTTCAGTGACTATCAGTCAGTAACATTGTTAATTCGATTATTATACATATTATATATCAAATGTTTAAACAATCACAACGTCCATGCTCTTCAGTGGGATTCGAACCCACGACCTCGCCAGCCGATCGGACCACAGTGTTTCAGCACGTTAGTCCGCGCGGCCGGCCGGCTACACTAGGTAATTGAAGCATATAGTATCTTCAATTTAATCTTTTCCTGTATATACCTATCTATACCGATGGTTCACAATATGTAAGGCTACCACAAAGTTGGAAAAAAGAACCTATTTTACAATTTAAAATAATTTAAAATAAAACTGCAAAAAATATTGAACATAGTTGCAGTTTCAAAAAATAGTAGGTAGGTATTACGCCTGTAAAACTCAAACAACAACAAAATGAGTATGCGTAAAAATCTCTCTTAATCCATATGCTTTTGCCTTTTTTAATCGCATGTCTGTGGACTATGGCTATACTTTGTTTAATTCAAACACGTTGCAATTTTCTGTAAAGGGATCATAGCATCCATGGCTCAAAGCTTTTGTTTGTCATGCGATGCGACAAGTGAAAAGCGTAGAGCACAGAAAAGAGAAATTGTATAATTAAGTTATTTCAGGTTTGGAATTTAAGGCCCCCAATGAAACGATGATGTGTCAGCGCTAGTTTATGGAATTAATATTTTTATCACATGCGCATCACAGAGGGCCATGTATTTCATGTAGTGCTGGTAGTAATTAGCTTGTTGGACATGAAAGTGTGTATTATTGAATTTGGTTGACATGGTTTCAACTAATGAAACATTAAAATTAAACGGGGCTTAGCATTGCTGCAGCAATTATGCAAATGCACATGTAGGTATAGTAATTTTTTTTGGAGAGGAGTCACGTCATCAATGTTGGTCACTAGATAATGACGTCACGGAACTAGATAATGACGTCACGGAATACTAGATTTACATAGTATACTAATTTAATTTAAAAAAATGTAATGTGTGTTGTATTATTGAATTTACATGCGATGCTAAGTTTTGCGATCAATTTAATTGAAATATTAGACGATTAATATTTAAATATCATTGTAAAATTTAATATATTTCCAGTTACAGCTCTATAGCGTTACAGAAAAAATATGAATGCCATGTAAACGTACAACACAAAACACAATTCTTAATTCAGTAATGCCAATATGTGGTGAAAAAACAAACTACAATTATTTTAAATAAATTAAAAATGCATTAAAAACATTATGTTCGACTTTAAAATTATTGTAAATTTAATGAAAATGCGCTATTCTTATAGTATGCAAAAAAGTAGTATTTACTTTATTCATTTAACATCACTCGGTCATTACTACCTTCGAGCATATACTGACTAGAGGCCGCCTTACGGCGTTTGTTGTGATCGGAAGATATGCGGGAGGGGAGATTAGCGGGGTCGGAAGCCGTGATGTATTGAGGGATGCGTAATTTCTTAGTATTATTCCACAAAGTAAAATAATACTCACACAACCTCATTAAACTTTTCACAAAGTAAACGCAGAACTTAGGGTTATAGTAAAATGACATGTGTGACAAGAAGTAACAAAGAATAACAGCAAAACGCTGCCCGCAATACACCATGACTTCCAGCCCCGCAAGTCCCCCCTACTGCATATCTTCCGATCACAACAAGCTATGCATTGGTATAGGGAATTACTTCTCTAGTCAGTATATGCTCGAAGATTACTACAGTTATTTTTCATTTTGTAAAGTTTTGATGACATGACTCCTCTGCAAAAAAATTTCAACTATAATACCAATTTTTAATGTACCTACGTACTCCTTTCTATCTATTATCGCTGAAGGGCTTTGTTTATAATGGATGTAATAGGTTACTTCTTCTGTACTCTGTAAGATGTGTGGTGTGAATGAAAAGTATGTGGTTCATAATCATTTCAGTAATCTGCTAACTTGATGGCATAACCGTTCTTATAATTGTCAGAAATGGATCCGTTTGTTCACAGTTACATAGTTGGATCTGCAATGTTTATATTGTAACGAAATATAAAATGTAAACAAAGATCAACAAACAAGACTTGGTTGCTATTTGTTGGGAAATAAGTATGTAATACTGAGTATGAGACCAGTAAAATTGTATTTGAATCAAATAATATGTTTGGTAATACATGAAGAATTCATAAGTTAGATACTAATTTTTGGATATCATATTGTTACAATTAAACATTAATTAATTCCACATTTTTACTTCCTTGTACGGAGTAATAAGGAAGTATTGTAATCCCGAAAAATTTCGGTTTTCAGATTTTGATGGAAATATCCGTTTTGACCTTTTCTGAATCCATTATGACTAGTTTCGTCGTGACGTCTGTACGTATGTACGTATGTATGTACGGACGTATGTGTGTCGCATAACTCAAATACGGTTAGACGTAGAAAGTTGAAATTTTGTATTTAGGACTGTTATCAGGGATGGGCACGTATAATACGTCGCGTATTATACGTTATTCTTATTTTTTATTTTTTACATTGACCAATTTTACATAATTTACGTTAAAAAGTCGTAAACTTTTTAACGTAAATTATGTAAAATATGTAAATAATGTAAAATAGACAATTGTTTAGATTAAATCAAGAACAAAGTTTTAAGAAAAGTTGAAATTAATATATTTAAGATTTAAGCATCTATTTGTTCTTCGAACGAAAGAATGAATCTTGTTCCACCATAATAAACTTTCAATAACTACTATTCACAACGAAGCAAACATGTATACGTTTTGAGAGTTTGACAGCTAAAACTAATATTTTACATTATTTACGTTCTTTACGTTTTTTACATATTTTACATATTTTACGTATTTTTTACGATATAAATGTAAAAAACACTTTTTTACGCGTAAATGCCCATCCCTGACTGTTATAGCATCTAGTTGTGCACCTCCTATTTTTGGTTTCAATCTATAAACCGGAAGTAGTACTTTTTAAAAATATTTCGATAAATATTTAATTTAAGACAAATTTTTTTATTTTAAATGAAAGATTATGTGATTATTACCTAAAATCGGTATTTTAAAAATATTTTTGTATCTGGTATCATTTAGGAATACTTAAAGTATATATTTTTAATTTAGTATTTCTTTATCTTGTAGTCCATGATCGATTAACATTTGTTACTACGTAAAATTTAAATGATTATGACATGACAGTTACAATAGTAAAATGTGCTTTATATCTTCTTCTGCAGTTTAAATAAAATGACTAAAATATATTTGTGAGTATACTAGTATAATAAGTTAAAATAATTTTTTATATTATTCTACATTTTAGTTATTAAGAAAAGTATGAACACACAAGGCGTAAGGAAGTCATGTGGCGTCCACGTCAGATTTTTTTGACAACATATTAAAATTTGAAGTTAATTCACTTATAAATAAAAGCTGTACAGTGGCGCGCGAAAACCCTCTTTTTGACAAATATTGCAGTTTTTTAGAAATACGGGTGTCAACAACATTATTATTCACCTCAAACATAAATTATTTGTTATTTTTATGTTTAACAAAACAATAAACGCTATAGAATAGCATGTGGAATCAATGTTTTTGACTGTTTTCTGCCATGGGTAGAGAATCACATTAATAATCTGAGAACGTACCTAACAAAATACTCAGCCATTTAAACTAACAACAGCTGATTTTCGTTGACAAATTAATCCTCTTAGCTTAGTAAAGACAAATTCATTATTCGTTTTTAAATACACAATAAACTGACGGACAAACCTGTGGTTTGTAAATTGTGTCGGTATTTCTCTACTGTGCTGCTGAAGCCGCCTGAAGACTTCAAGAGCACAACTGCTAGCTTTTTCAAGCAGTACAAAAAACGGTGAGTAGAAAATGTTAGAGGATAGCTTATTTATAACGGTGGCGCACAGCATGTCGGCCAGTTACACCCAAATGGATAAATTGGGTAATAGATGTGTGTATTACATAATGAGCGAGGAACGTGATCGATAGACACTTTTCTGAGAGTTGTGTGCACTATTTGTCCCACAATCATAAATATTAAACATTTTATTCATGAATTTGATGTTAATTGTCATTGTCATAATTTTTTGAACAATAAAAATATAAATTCTATTTAAATTTTTAAATTGTACCAGATACAGCAAAAGTACTGCTTTAATTTATGTGGATAAATCACTTTTATTATAATTTATCACAAAATACTTAATATCAAACCAAAAAGACATTTTTTATTTCTATATTATATTTTATTTGAATTCGACTCGCATAGATATTAGTGGAGAGTCACCACAGGAGAGATTTTTGTGTATAAATATTATTTAAATGCATTATTAAAATCACCATTGAAAACCGCATCTAAATATCTGATATAGTTTTTGAAATATCTGCAACACCCTAAAATGGGTGGACGTATCTTTATTTTTAAAATAAATTTAATTCTTTAGGTACTACATGAATTTATAGCTTTTCTCTATATCCAATATTTAAAAAATAAATGTTACACCCAAAATGGGTGTAGTAAACTCAGTTTAAGGTTCAAAAATGGGTTTCTCATATTTTAAAACATAAGTATACAAATTTACAGCTTATTTCTATGCGTAGTAATAAAGATATATATTTTGCACCCAAAATGGGTGTCCCGATTTTAAATTTGGGTTCATAAATGGATTTTTCAGATTTTTTTACATCAGTATACTAATTTTCAGAATTTTCCGATTCCTAGAATCAAAATTATTGTTAAATTAATTAAATGTTCGCTATAAACGAGGTCGTATAACGAATGTTCTTTATAGCCGTGCTAGTCCAAATGAAGCCTATTTCATGCTTGATCCAATGCTGAAAACCGCGCATCGATATCTGGTCCCGTTTACGAGAAATTAATTTTTTTATTAAAAGTCGTCATTGTTTTCTTGGCTTAGTTCTGTAATTAAAGTTTTGGAACGGAGTATACATTGGCTTTTTGAAATTATATAATAAAAATTGGCCTAACCCAACCAATAACCTCACAAAAAATTTCAAAATGCAATAACTTTATTAATAAAATGCTTTTCGAGGTCTGTTTGGGGTTGAAAATCTCTTTACCGACCTAAAGTTTGTATCCCCCCCCTGTTTCCAGTTGGAGCCAGTCTAATATGCCCGGAAAAAATTCTCAAAATTTGAATTATTTTAAATTATAAGAAAATAAGCCGTCCAACAGTATAACTTTGACATTTATAAATTTTGAAAATTGCTATACTTCGTTCCATCAAAATCCAAATTTTGGAATGTAAATTTTTCAGTTATAAATTTTTTAAACATTATCTGATATTAATCGTAGAAAACCAGCGAAAATTTGTACCCGGGGCTAAAATAATTGTCCGAGGAAGCCGATTTTTGATTCCCATATAAATTCTTACCGAATGTTAGGTGGTCAAGACTGGTACCTATGGCCATACCTATTAAATAAAATTTGAGATTCCCATATAAATTCTTACCTGATATGGGGTGGTCAAGACTGGTACCTATGGCCATACCTATTAAATAAAATGTTTGATTCCCACATAAATTCTTACCTGATGTGAGGTGGTCAAGAATGGTACCTATGGCCATACCTATTAAATAAAATTTTAGATTCCCATATAAATTCTTATCTGATGTAAGGTGGTCAAGACTGGTACCTATGGCCATACCTATTAAATAAAATTTTTGATTCCCACATAAATTCTTACCGAATGTTAGGTGGTCAAGACTGGTACCTATGGCCATACCTATTAAATAAAATTTTAGATTCCCATATAAATTCTTATCTGATGTAAGGTGGTCAAGACTGGTACCTTTGGCCATACCTATTAAATAAAATTTTTGATTCCCACATAAATTCTTACATGATGTAAGGTGGTCAAGAATGGTACCTATGGCCATACCTATTAAATAAAATTTTAGATTCCCATATAAATTCTTATCTGATGTAAGGTGGTTAAGACTGGTACCTATGGCCATACCTATTAAATAAAATTTTTGATTCCCATATAAATTCTTACCCGATGTGAGGTGGTCCAGAATGGTACCTATGGCCATACCTATTAAATAAAAAATTTTATTCCCACATAAATTCTTACCTGATGTGAGGTGGTCAAGAATGGTACTTATGGCCATACCTATTAAGTAAAATTTTAGATTCCCATATAAATTCTTAACTGATATGAGGTGGTCAAGACTGGTACCTATGGCCATACCTATTAAATAAAATTTTAGATTCCCATATAAATTCTTATCTGATGTAAGGTGGTCAAGACTGGTACCTATGGCCATACCTATTAAATAAAATTTATGATTTCCCTATAAATTCTTACCGAATGTTAGGTGGTCAAGACTGGTACCTATGGCCATACCTATTAAATAAAATGTTTGATTCCCACATAAATTCTTACCTGATGTAAAGTGGTCAAAAACTCTACCTATGGCCATACCTATTAAATAAAATGTTTGATTCCCACATAAATTCTTACCTGATGTAAGGTGGTCAAAAACTCTAACTATGGCCATACCTATTAAATAAAATTTTAAATTCCCACATAAATTCTTACCCGATATGAGATGGTCATGAATGGTACCTATGGCCATACCTATTAAATAAAATTTTTGATTCCCACATAAATTCTTACCTGATGTGAGGTGATCAAGAATGGTACCTATGGCCATACCTATTAAATAAAATTTTAGATTCCCATATAAATTCTTACCGAATGTTAGGTGGTCTCAAGACTGGTACCTATGGCCATACCTATTAAATAAAATTTTAGATTCCCATATAACTTCTTACCTGATGTGAGGTGGTCAAGACTGGTACCTATGGCCATACCTATTCAATAAAATTTTAGATTCCCATATAAATTCTTACCTGATGTGAGGTGGTCAAGACTGGTACCTATGGCCATACCTATTAAATAAAATTTTTGATTCCCACATAAATTCTTACCTGATGTGAGGTGGTCAAGAATGGTACCTATGGCCATACCTATTAAATAAAATTTTTAATTCCCATATAAATTCTTACCTGATGTGACGTTGTCAAGAATGTTACATATGGCCATATCTGTTAAATAAAATTTTTTAATCCCACATAAATTCTTACCTGACGTGCGGTGGTCCGGTGGTCAAGAATGGTACTTATGGCCATACCTAATGCAGAATAATACCGTACGCGGATGTTTACCAAGATGAAGATTTTTTCCTTGAAAATTTAACAGCCTTTGCATTAAAAAATCTACAAATTAGCTTTTTAATACTTAAAATCATTTACTTCTGTTTGTTATGTTTTACTGCTGGTTTTTCAAAAATTTTATTAATCATTTGTTATTGGAGTTTACTCCTTAAGAATCGATTTTCATATAAGGCGCCCGGTATTGAAATTTTATGAGGAGTGAAATCAAACGTTAAACGTTAACTAAAAGCGTAACATTTTTATTATTAATTATTAGTAGAGATAATGATGACAATACGTAACAACCCACCCGGAATGACGTTTAATAGATTGATAAATAATGTATAACTTATGTACAAATTAAAATTTATAGGTTAAAACTGATTTTAAAATTGACACTAAAATGCATTGCGTATATAGAAATTAGCAGTTGATATACTAAACGATTAGAAAATATTATATCATAACAACCCAACACACGTTTGAAAAACGAATGTTATTCTTTGATATTTGAGATATTAAAAAAAATTTATGAGTCACCGCAATAATTGTTGAGAAATCGCAAGTAAAAGGTTCCAGTCTCAAGAATAAATTTATTTTTGACGTCATTCTACTGCATTTCAGTGTAAACTTCAATTTCAATTATCTTTTTATTTCAATGAATACCTATGATTTGTAATTTACACCCAAATCCATGATTTTTAATGATTTATTTCTCATTATTTGACTGCCTTGGTCTCACCTCACACCGAAATCACGCACGCTTATGACCGACGGATTTTCTACCTTAAGGATCTGCATTTACTAGCTTTTCAACTACACATACATTATAAGACGACAGGGCAAACAAGCATTTATTTAACTTTTCACTGGAAAACATTCCCCACGTTCCCATTCATCACAGGGCGCCTCGAGATCCCTGCACTTCGATTCCATTCCAACAAATAAATAGCAAACTTATTTAATTTTATTTCAAAACTCCTCTTGTGCAACTCTCATACATCACGGGCCAAGAAACACAACAAGTGCATGAAAAAGAAAACAATTCTCTACACGGGACACGGAGTAAGATGGAAATTGGAAAATCGGGAATCGATCACCTGTGATTTTCACCAGGATTTTCTTCATTATGTTGAGGAAAAATAATATACATTGGAAAAGGCTACTTGCATGGTACTGAAAATCTATTTGTATCTTAATGTACCAGTCATTTTAGATTATAACCTTAAACTAAATTTTATGTACTAAAGAACATACTAAAAGTCCCAGTAATTCGCGTCCCTTATTTTAGGGGTATTTTTTTGGGGGTTATGAACCTTTTTCTTATTTATCACGTAAATGGATAATATTAGGGAAAAACTGTTAATAATTATGAAATTGTAAAGAAAAAATAATCTATAAATTTTCATGAAAGTGTTGCAGTTTTCTGGGAAATTGTAAAAACATATTTTGAAAATATGTATTTATTTTAATCAAATATGTATAACGAACAATTATATCGACTTCCGATTTGCAGAATTCGATTTCTAGAAAAATTTAAATTTAAAGGCACAGTTAAAAGATTTTCTCCGAGAGAGAATCTTTATTTTAATTTCATTTCGCACTTTATCTGAGAAAATATTTGAATTCCAACTAAAACAATAATGCCGATAATGATAAATAAATATGTAGTTAATAGAATAAAATAGGACGAAATAAATATTTTATTTAAAAAAAATTCATGTTTTTGAGTAAATTGAGGAGGAAACTTTTTTGTGACGTTTTTATTTTGAATTAGAGAAATGAATTTTTCCCAAATCTAAGAAGCTACACGAAAATTCAAATAATTTGTGAACAGGGCAGTGTCATCTTTTAAGGTTCTAAAGTCTAGTTAATCAAATTTGCGTTCTTCTTACTTCAATCCTTCCATCTATTTTCTAGCATTTGCACCTAAACTTCTCACCCGTCTAACTTTATTCCGATGGTCACAGTTTCAGATTCAGTGCTACTATTCGTGTTCAAAGCTTTAGTAACGTGCAAGCTCAAGCTCTATGTTCTGTTCTAAGTTCAGTTGAACGTAGTAAACGGTGGCTTGCGAACATAACTTCCTGATACTCAGCTTTATATGCAAGATCTGATCCTGTCGAATGAGGTTAGGGTAAATAGCCACAATGGAAAAAGGGAAGAAATCTACGAGAAACAAAAATCGAGAAAAGTAGAGACTACGATCGAATAATTAAAAACTGAGGGCTGATTTATAATGGATGTAATCTGTTACTTCTTCTGTATTCTGTAAGATGTGTAATGTGAATGAGAAGTGTGTGGTTCATAATCTGCTAACTTGACGACATAACCTTTCTTATAAGTTATAACTGTCAGAAATGGATCCGTTTGTTGAAAGTTACATAGTTTGATATGCAATGTTTATGACAATAAATATTGTAAATATAAAATACTCATCAAAATGGAAACAAAGATCAACAAAGAACAAATAGGACTTGCTTGCTTTTTGTTGAGAAAAGAGTGAAGTATGTAATGGAGTGTCTTTATATTGAGTATTACTACGAATAATTTAATAGAGAAATCCAGAATGACGTCATAGTCAGGGGGGCAACCTACTATTCCAACCTCACTTTTGCATATTTTTGATTAAATTTGGAACAGTTGCTGTCAAAATGTATTTTAAATAATTGTTTCATGATACAAAATACCTATAAAACTGTATATAAAATAGTATTATGTTAAAAGTTACATTTAAAGTTAATATAAAAGACCATTTTGACAGCTGCCCCCTGACAAATTCATTTGTTATGGATTCGTCTATTGATAATGACAGTGTCAGAGTGACAGTGCCAATAGTGATACATCATTTATATCTTCTTCTACAGTTCTACAGTTGACTAAATGACTAATGGTGGGATTCTGTTCAAATCTGTAGTTGTTACAGATCTATAAAACTGTAAATATTAAACAAAATCGAAATGAAATTTATAAGCATTATGATCATATTTATATTTGTCAATAAATATTGATGTGATTTTGTTCAATATTTAAAGATTTACAAATTTGTAAAACTTACAGATTTGAACATAATCCCACCATTAAATATATTTGTAAGTACCTATAATTTGTATAGTTAGTAAAAAGAGTAGGGTATGGCGGAAGGTTTTGTGCTGGCCACATCAGATTTTTTAGTATGAAACCATGGCTACTTGTTTGAAATATCCCATACCATACTGTAATTGGAATAGATCTTGTTGAAAGGTTGCCAGCAAAATTAAAAATTAAGATGTTTTACGAATCAAATATAAATAATATTCCAGTATGTGATGCTGCCACAACCAAGTTAGACAAATGACAAACGGCTAGTGTTTCTCCCCACTGAAGTGCGTGTATTATTTGTAATAATTATAATTTGGTAATTTTAATGTCTCACTTGAAGTTAAAGTGAAAAGTCCCCAAAACAAGTCGTGGCTGCTCTATAGCATGGCCTACTATGTCTCTACAGATCCTGGAACATTTTAACTTTAATTACAGCCCATATCGCGCAGCTGGCGAGTATAAATGACGATCTTAATTTCTCGTGGGGAACGAAGTAAATTCCCCTCTTCATGAGAAGCAAACCAGAGGAGGAAGCTGAAGAAATAGGAGATTTTAACCATGGTGACATAACCGCAGAAGCTAAAAAAACACTTTTAAGGCAAATTTATAATAAATGTAAGGGCTGGTTTATAATGGATGTAATCGATTACTTCTTCTGTATTCTGTAAGATGTGTAATGTGAATGAGAAGTGTGTGGTTCATCTGCTAACTTGACGACATTACCTTTCTTATAACTGTCAGAAATAGATCCGTTTGTTCACAGCTATAGTTGGATCTGTAATATTGTAGCGAAATATAAAATTCTCATCATAATGTAAACAAAGATCAAATCAAACTTGCTTGTTATTTGTTGGAAAAGAGTGAAGTATGTAATAGAGTGGCTTTATACTGAGTATGGTTGACTTCAGTAAAATTATATTTGAATAAAACAATATATTTGGTAATGGTAATGCATGAAGAGTTTGAAAGTTAGATACTGAACTCATTTTTGGATATTATATTGTTACAGTTAAACGTTAATTAATTCCACATTTTTTTGAGAATGAAATCATGGCTACTTCTTTGCAATTTAGCGCCTATGGCCATACTCTTTATGAACTATATAGTGGTGATACTCTAAGCAGTTTTCTTAAAAGTTGACGAACCTTACTGTTGCAGTATAGGTAAACGTCAAATCCAGTGTCATTATGAACCGTAACATAGAAATACCTATAGCTCATGTTAACAGAACACAGAAGAAATTACCAATTACATCCATTATAAACCAGCCTTAACAGCTCAATTATTCTGTAAAGTATAATAAAGAATAAGTTTTTCTCGGTTTTTCTGAAACTTTAAGGCAGAAAACAGTCAAAAACATTGATTCTCACGCTATTCTATAGCGTTTATTGTTTCGTTAAACATAATAATAACAAATAATTTATGTTTGAGGGGAAAAAATAATTTTGGCACCATATTTGTAAAAAAAAAACTATAATATTTGTAAAAAAGAGGGTTTTGGCGTGCCACTGTACAGCTTTTAACTTAAATCAAAAATATTCAGATTATTATATTTAACAAAACAATAAACGCTATGGCGTGGCGGACAAAAGCCAAGTTTTCAGGCGCGGTAGAGGATCGTCTTCATGTCTCTAAATCATTACGGACGAATTCTCCGCTCCTGTGGGATGGATTCCCTAGGAACGAATTGTGTTCTAACGTCCATGAAGTTGAAGAAGCCGCAGTGTCCAGGGCGCAGACAGACCTCGGCAGCGAGGGTTGTAAATTGCGTACACAATCGCGTTAAAATCAGAATTGGGTTGGCAGATTTTCGTGATTTAATTTTGTACGTTACCAGCATCTGTCCCACACTGTCCCTAACACACAATCTTCTCGCACTGATGAAAGATTTTAAAATTGGGGAGGAGAGCAAATTGTGTAACGCCATTTGTAACTTGGTGGAAGATTTCTAAACACATTTTGTTACATACATACGTATTATATTATCTACACGCTTTTTACCCTAATTTGATGTAACATCATCACATATTTTAAGTCATGGATACCTACATACCGGCTGTCCCAAAAAAATGGTATGCTCGAAATAACTTTTTATTAATAAAGCAATCGCAATAAATTTTATACGGGTAAACCAGCCATAAGGACATATCAAAATATGTATTATTTACAAAAATATCATCAACTTTCTTATTTAAAATGTAACACCCTATATATTTTTATATATTTCAATTCTATATATAGGTAATTCTGAATCCAATGATGTATCACATGTCTAGGTTCCATGCAAAATATCTCACAAAAATAACTAAACTATCAAAGGTTTTAAAGTCCAAAAATAATTAATGAAAATTGAATATTTCATAATATGTGACGTAGAATGCTGCCATATCTCTTGTACAAAATAATGACGTCATCGCAAATGTCTGAATTTACTAAAAAATATATATTTTTAAAAATAAAATTTGTATTTGTATCTATGTTTTGGTAGGTATATTGTGACATACCTCATTTCAGCTAAGAAAAAAGCGTTGATAAGATTGGGGGATGATGTTCTTTGATTGGTCGAGATGAGAGGTAGATTTACACTAAACATTTTCATTTCCGTTAATATTACCTCGAATATTACTTATACCTTCTTATTTTAAATATTATAGTTACATCGAAGTATACTACATTATTCTATAATTTCACAGAATATACCTTATTTAAGTTCGCGCCAAATTTTGAACTAATAAAATGTGTGAGTAGGTATAATAAAACGAACTGCATTCGTAGTGCCATCTATATTTTTATTTGCTGAAATGGAGTATAGAATTTTCATTTTCAGTACTACCATGTCAGTAGCCTATTCTACTGGCGCATAAACGTTAACTATAAGTACTAATTTGTAATTTATAATTTAGTAGCTCTAAATAGGTACAGTATTCCTGTTTAAATAATCTATGAGACAGTATGCTCATCAATCAAAGTAGGTAATCCCTAAATACTCAAAAAAAAGTTAACCCTTTCCAACACCTATTTCCTTCAAATGTTCAGATAGACTTCTTCTCTATCCCTATCGACTTAGCCATCACGTTTGCTGTGCCCACGTAAACCTAAAGTAACTACCTCTCTCCTTCTCTCTCCTCTCCGAGAGAGGTTCTTACCCCGCAGTCGTCAATTGGTTTAGATTCAGAGCTCATAAGCCACACCAGGTCTCTAGATCGAAGCCGAGATCTGGGATTTCAAATGTTTGAGAATGAGACGTTTTGTTTGTTGCTCGTTTACGTCGACTTTTATTTGTTTGAAGGGTTGGGAGGGTATTGTTAGGGAAATGGATGAGGTAATTTATGGTCTATATTTTGGCTTTTTATAAGAGGGAAGTCAAATAAGATTGCCTGATAAGAAGTTTGTATACTTGAATAACTTGGTTTTGGAATTTAGATCGGGCGAGATAAATTTTTGTACAAACTTTTTAAGTAACTAGAACTTTAGATTAAATCGTTCACAAAATTTTAATTCAAGGAATGAAATAATTTAATATTAAATGTACAATAAAAATATAACGAAATTTTATACGATTCCAAGTCCAGTATATAAATAAAATTGTAATTTTTAAATTTCTTGTCATTATTCATGACTGGTTCAAATTTAGGTTATTTTATTTTAACTACAAGTTCATCTTCCAGTTAATTTATGTACCGGACTAGCATATTAATGCAATAACTGATTACTACTCTCTGAATTATTTTTTTTCGTTGATCGACAAAATATTATTTTGCCTTCTTAAGAGATTTTTTCATTTTTAAACCATAAATTAAAAAATCTGACGTGGCCATCACACAACCTTCCGCCATATCTAGACTTTAAACAGAAATGTATACGTACAATCCGGTGCCCATTCGTGCTCATCCACTAAAAACTCACTTGGTACCCGATTTTTAGCATGATTCCAATACCTTCCTTTAAGGTAAGCGGAAGGTAAAAAAGGATTTATTTATCTTGAAGTTCATTTATTAGCAAGACTAGCATTTAATAACTAAGGCTATAAACTGATGACAATAATTGTGCCTTAAATTTTTTCTTAGTTGGCTGAGAATAAATATTATTTCATTTTACATCATTAAGAATATAATATAACTTTTTTAACTAACCATTACGAAAAAGTTTATTTATCTTACAATTAATTTATGTATGTTGGTACTACGTTAAGCTGGCATTTAATTGCTGTATCAATAAAAATAAACTGCTGGTTACTATTATAATATAAAATAGGTATTTCGCGATCAATAGGTATTGGAAATTATGATGCATTACAAAATACATTTTTATTACGCATAATCTATAAAACGAATTGACATAAAAATCAGTAATAGTGCACTTTGGCTACCTGTAATAATTAGACACTTTAGTGTCAATACCAATAAGTCAATCAGAGAAATAATATTTTAAAATTCTAACCAACCTTATCCACGTTGTCGAGTCGTCCAACCATCATTGCAGCTCCAAACACAGTCACTCACTCAGTCACAAATACATTAAAGTTTTTAAACCCGTCGCGGAACATATTAACAATGATTTAAACACCATAATGCCCATTTTAAATCACAAATAAAACACTCACAACCACTGTACGCGATACGAGAACAAGACCAGGTGTCTGGCCAGATACGGAGACGGCGACGAACTGAGACAAGTTTAGGTAATAATTAGAATTTTGCAAGATTAAACAAATGCTGGATCTATGAGTGATGTAGAAGCAAAGGGCAAGGGGAATGGGCAGTGCATCGTATGAACTGTGGTGAAGGTTTTTTGAATTAGATTTGAACGAAAATAAATGCATAACATTTTTAATAACTTTTGAGTGTTATTTATGATTATTATTTATAAATAACTTTACGATACAGTGTAAGAAACTCATGCTTCTGATCGCAGATAACATCAAATAGTGACTGCTCAACATTACAACCCCATTTAATATAGTAGGTATAGTCCATGCATACATCAAGTACCTAATAATCCTTAAATGCTTATTGCAGTCACACAATGCCCAAAACCGCAATCGTTTAAGATTAGCCCGCAGATAAGAAATATAGTCGAACAGTTTAGTATTTGCCATATTTATTAACCCGAGTATATATTTTACCCCCAGTGTTCCACTGGTAGAGTAAGAGTTTTTCGAAGCTTATTACCAGGGTTGTATTATATGCTCTGGCGCATCTCAGGCTTGTGGTTTTGACCATTGTGTGACTACAATAACTCCCTAATAAACGCTAATGGTAGATGAAATGTATTTGTACTATACTTCTAACAACAACATCTACATAAACATCACTTACATTCCTTATATCTTACAAAAAAACATTCTGTATACATATATTTATCTATTATTGTTTGTACCCAACTTTGGTGTGAATGTCCCATATAGTCAGGGACGTAACTAGGATTTTTTTAGGTTAGGTATATTTAATAGAGAATAAATTAATTTCTATCATGAGATATAACCGAGATATAACCGTGTAAAGTTTGCATAAATTGGATTTTTTTTTTATAATCTTCGGAATTTTTATAATCATCACAATTTTTAAATCCATTCTATCTCTATTGAATCCTTGTTGAAATAAGATTTTACCATTTTTGTACTGGCCAAAAAAACACTCGCTACATTTAGTACATTTTATGCTGGATTTTAGGAGATAGGCGGGCCTCTTAAGTAGGTATGTAATTCAGTTTCAAATTTAGTTTCACAGTTAGCACATCATTATATTTACGTTGGTGATAGCACAATCGTCCTGTAACTGGGATTTTTATCTTATAGGATTGATTTTTTCAAATAAATAAACAAAATAACTAAATGTTTGATTAAAGCAGTAATTGAGAAACTTTTACTATGGACGGATACGTATTTCAATTATAGATAAATCATCAATTTGTACTTAAATGTGTAGAACTTGCTTCGCTTATACTAATCTAACTAAAAATCAGTTTTACCCTCTGTGCATCGAATCCGATCCGACACATCCCAAGGGTACATCCAGGCTCGCTCCACCTTACAGCCGTTCAGCATTCGACCCAAAACTATTTAAATTCAATACGAATACACGTCTGATAAACACCCCCCCCCCCATGCTTCGTCGTCGTTTTTTATGTTTTGAGAAATACCCGGGGATTTGAATCTAGATTTAAGAACAAGTTTCCAACTCGCACGAAGTTGGATTAGCGGAGAAGCAAACGTAAATCTTCCTTGAAATGTTTTTTCTACGTGATGCATTGCTGCTTAGTTAATACTTATGCAAATAATAACATCAGATGCATCGCCAACTCGAAGGATTTCTTCCTGAAAATGTTGCGGATTTTGGTGCTACATCAATGTCTGCTGAAATGTATTAACTCGTTAGTTTTCAGCGAAAAGAGCCACTATAATGGAATATCAGTTTACTATTCGCAAATAAGATTTATGTGGAGTAAATATGAGCAGACGTGGAAAAAGAAAACTTGGAAACGCAAATAAGCTATTGTGCTTTCAGGAGATTTGCATATTTAATAATATGAAAATGTATACGACTGCTCGAGTACAGTAACAAAGGTTAGCTAAATATTTTTTATAGTCGTTTAATTAAAATTGGATGAAACTGTGTATTATTTATTTACTAAAATACGTATCAAGCCTTTTACCCAACTTACTACCTCCTAAAATCCAGCATAAAAAGTTCTAACGTAGCGAGTGTTTTGTGGACAGTACAATAATGGTAAAATTGTATTTCAACAAGTATTATATATTTAAAGAATCAATTCACAGTTGTACCTTTTTAAAATTTTGATAAAAAAATTGTACATGATTATAAAAATATCGAAAAATTCATAAAAATTGCCAATTTATGCAAACTTTACATGGTTATCTCCTGATAAATTTAAATTTTAAAAAGGCACATCTGCAGATCCATTCTTTCCCTATTAAATGTTTATAAAAACATTACCTTGAAGTTAATAAACTAACAATTTACTCGCAACGAAAACACTTTTACAGTATTTTTCTACTTCAAAATGACATTGCATTGCTAGGATGCGGTAAAGTACGAGGCTGGTTTTAGGCAGTAGTAGTAGTAGTAGTGGGGAATAGAAAAAAAGTAAAATCGAGAGTATTCTAGGAATTCAGAAAAAACGTAGACGGGCTGCTTAAGGTACCCGTTTTCGAAACAAAATATTGCGTGTTACTCACTGCATATTAAAAATTTGAAAGAAAGATATTTTTGGAATCCATATAAAAATTAATTAAAATGTGTGTTTTTAGCAATTTTTACAAGTTTTATCAGTTTACAAGTTTTATCATAGAGATTTATTTGAAAATCTAACTCGGCATAAACCTTAGTTCCATTCTTTCGTATATGTAAATAAATTTATGAAATTTTGCTTTATATGTAAAACTTCATGAGCATTTTAAAAATTGTTAGACTGCTGTTACGTATTTGAAGGGAATGTTTTTGTATTTGAGTTTTTTGTTACATTTATATTATTTCAATTTTGCTTCACTTTCCCAATACTCAAGTGATTTTCCACCTGTCATCTTTCCACAAAACCCTATAAATATCCTCATCAAACCTTCCATCTCAAGAAAAAATAAAACGATTGTCACATTTCTCGCGGAAAATTTCTTTCATTACAACAACTCACCGCCGTCCGCATCTTATAAAGCCGTAACGATGTTTCGATGTTTTCAACACGTCACTCATGCCTAACGAAGGAGCCAATGGCGTGGCCGCTCAGAAACAAGTGCGAAGTGAAAAACAAATATGGCTGTCATCTGGAACGCCGAGGACTAAATGTAAATTAGACACGAAGACGTTGTTTATGAAAAACCTACGCCTTCTAGACAACGCTAATCTTCTTGTCGAAACCTCGTGGTGTGAAAGAATCCGTGATTTATTGTGAATAACAAGGGGGGGGGGGTATGATTGTGTAGATGAAAGATGGCTAGATGGTTGTGTTTTAATTTTTTAACGTGGAGTAACAAATGTGTCAACGGGTTTAATGCGTTTTTTGATGTTTGTTTTGATAAGTCTATTAGGCTTCTGGTTTGGATGATGATGGCTATAAATTTGTTTGTCTTGTAGATCCGGTTATGTTTTAAAGAACGTAGTTTGTACTTACTTATTAAGAAAGCTGAGCTACTGGTAGTGTTACAGAATGATTTCTTACCTGGAACAAAAACATATTATTACAAGTTATTCAAAAACAGTTTTCAAAAATCCGATGTGGCCAGCACAAGACTCTACTCTTTTACTACTATACAAATCAAGATACAAATATTTTTGTATATTTTTTAAGTACGCCACTGGATTCCTGGCATCAAACAACATATAAATACATAATAATTTCTTTAAAAAATTCTGTCGGGTACAATTTTAAATGTCGGAAATTTTCGAAATTTTGTATTCGCGCAAAATTTGGTTATACCATATTTTGGACCCGAAGAATCCAATGGTGCCACTAAAAAAAAATTCTACTAATACTTTTCGAGATAATTTTTACAGGTAAAAGGCGGGAGTAACTATGACCGTAATTTTTTCACCATTGGGTTCCTCGCGCCGAATTACATATAAATCCAAATTTTCGCGAAAAAATTTCAACGAGTACAATTTTTATGAAGGGTTTTCGAAAATGGCCAAAAAACGTAGGCCTATCCCTTGATGAAATTTTTACCAAAATAACTTTTTCTCTCAGAATTGACTGAAAATTTGGTTATATACTAATTCGACTCCAAGGATTCCAAATCTGCAGTCGAAATTTTTTTTCGATCAATATTTTTCGACATAATTTTTTTTAGTCGAAAACTGGTCGAAATGGAAAATTTATTTTTTCACCATTGGATTTCTCGGGTCAAATTATGTAGGAATCTAAATTTTCACGAAAAAATTATAAGGGGTACAATTTTTATGGAGGTATTTAAAAATGGTAGAAAATCGAAAATATAAAATTTGCTTATTTTCTAGCCTAAAGAATAATAATGGTAATTGGCTTAAAATGTGGATATATACAAATTCGACTACGAGGATTTCAAATCTGTAGTCGAAAATAATTTTCGACCCACTGTTTTCGACATAATTTTTTAAAGTCGAAAACTGGTAGAAATAAAAAACATTTTTGCACCATTCGATTCCTCGGGTCAAATTATAAATAGGTGTACATAGTTTAAGAAAAAAATTCTATCGAATATCGTATGTACATACAGATTTTCTAATCAGGATATGCCGAAATTTTTAAAAATTGTTCAGTTGATATAAATTTTTGAACTGTTACTAAATGAGGGACTGATGTGGCCAGCACAAGACCTCCCGCCATACTTACTTTATTTTTTAACTTATTATACAAATATATATATATATATATATATATATATATATATATATATACATCTCACTATCAACAGAGCGTCCGTTCAAAAAACCTGAATAGAGCGTCCGGTCGGTGTATATTCCCAATTCATAATCATTGAAGCGTCCGTTCAAACTATCATCTTTGAAGCGTCCGGAATATACGGATTATTACAATTCATCGATTATCAAGCGTCCGACAGTGTTGCCGCGACTGAACCATGCTACTTCGCGCGTTATATTGGGGATTTGAAATGAAAAGACGGTGTTATTATCGGGAAGTTGAATAAATATGACAATGTTATATGTGGAATAAATCGCTTACATTTTGTTTTCAGATAGTACGTTAATTGATTATTCGGTCTATATTTTAAGTTGGATTTGTATGCTTATAACTAAGTATAATAAAAATATATTGAAAATCGGTCAAATTGTCTGTGATCTGATAGTTAATTATTTAAATGAAAATTAGCAACAAATGCATTATATTTCAATAATTACTAAATTCACAAATTTCTTGACAACACTATTGTTTAGGTTTAAAATTAGAATATAATACTACTTAACGCATTTTATAAATAATTTTTGTTCAAAATTTATTACTTCTGGTTAGGAAATGGTGATTGGCCCAGTTATTTTGGTATGGAAAGCACAAACCGAAAGTAGAGTTCATGCCAAATAGAAATGGGAATAAGATCCGATGCGCAGAAGACGCATTTGCGTTTGCTCCACCCTCCTTACTTGAACTAGCCAATGGTATTTCTTTGTACGCTGCTGGTGTGAGAGAGAAGATGCGCGAGGAATGATTGACATTCCCATTTCTATTTGGCATGAACTCTAGTAAATATTTTTATGTCAATGTTTGTAACGTTAATTACATAAGAGCAATTTATTTTTCCGAATAAATTTATTTGTTACTTATCGAAATCTTGATACGTAGCAATTTAAAAAAAATAAATGTTTAATAATAATAAAAAATTGTTGTAAGCTTTAAAGGTAAAAATGTGAAACAGAAATTTCATTTGGAAGAAAAGTAATGCTCGACACGACTGTAATTTACCTATTTAAAATCTACTACTCATTATACAGAAAAATAATAGAAAATTAATCAAATGACATTGGGACATTACAGTACCTACTTATATCAAGCAGTGTTTATTGGGTTTTTAAAAATAGGTAAATATTATTTTCTTACTTTCGTTTGGTTATAGACAATTTATTTCTCAAATTTGCGCTAGTAAATTAATTTAATTACTTCATGCAAATTTTACTCTTTTTTTAGAAATAAAAAGTACACATACCGGGTGTCCCATTTTAATCCGCCACTAGCGATAACTTTGAAATAGTTAGGTGAAAGAAAAATGTTCCAAATAAAAAGTTAATGGTTATGAGGGGGACATCTGATGCCGTTGACCTTTTCCCCCCAAGATCCAGTGTGGGGCGGGAACGGGGGACAACTTTAAAATTTTAAATGGAAATCTCTATTTTTATTGCAGATTCGGATAAAGCGTTAAAAAGTAGGTGAATTTTATTGGTTTTTTTTAATTTTGAATTTTTGTTTCGTTTCGTCATCACATAATAAATTGTTATAATTACTTGACACTCACTCACAACATGACACGTTTGTTTCCTTTCTCGCATCCCACCCTAAAGACTACCACCTGGAACAAAGACTTTCCCACAAAGATAAAAATGCCTGAAAAAAGTGGTTACTCTTATTTTAACATGAAGGTTATCTTTACTAGCAAACCAAGTGAAAAAATAGCATTTTTATGTAACGCAATAATCAAATCAAAAATTCAAATTTTGACGTTTGCAGCGCCATCTATCAACAAATTCAAAAAACACCCCAAATAAAATTCACCTACTTTTTAACGTTTTATCCGATTCTGCAATAAAAAATAGGGTTTTCCATTTAAAATTTTAAAGTTGCCCCCCGGTTCCCGCCCTCCAGGGTGTCTGGGGGGGGGGAAATGGTCGACGGCATCAGACGTCCCCCTCATAACCGTTAACTTTTTATTTGGAACATTTTTGTTTCACCGCACTATTTCAAAGTTATCGCTAGTGGCGGATTAAAATGGGACACCCGGTATAAAACTACATTTATTTAAAAAAATTATAGCTCACGTTGTAAAGAAACTTCAATATAAAATGTTTTTAACTTGCAATCGCATATTTTATGCTGTTTAAATTTAAAAAAAATTCGAATAAAAATGTGGTTTGTAGATAACCTAATTTGGGTGTTTTAGTTTCATGTCATAATTTGTAAGAAAATTAAATGACAAAATTTCATAATTTCAAACAAAAATTCCATTTATTCTATATTAAAGTATATAATGCAACAAGTAAAGAATCTCGGTAGTCACCTTACTTATGTGTTTACAGAACTCGGCCACACCTCGTGGTACAAATTTCACATACGTAAGGTAACAACTTTTGTTTCCTTACTTGTTACATAAATATCTATTTACTAAATAAGGTTTCATTACTAAACTATTTCTTTATTTGCTGTCAAAGCAATACAATTTTATTTCAATTTCATAAAGATCGGACAAACCTTCTAGATGTAGATATTTAAACCTTACCCCCATAATAGTCCGATCGAGTAAAACATTATGTATGACCCAATTAAAAAAAAAGACTCTCACTTTTAATACCATAAGTAGTCATAGTCTCGTAGTTATGTCGATAATTTTTCTGGTAGTATTTCGAATGTTCCTTGTGCTTGGATATTAATATTACGAATGCACATAAGGTACATGAATGTATAATATAACTACCAGAAAAATAATCTTTCTTATTTTATTTCAATGGTATATACCGAGGATTGTTGCAAAAAAAACAATTATTACGGTCATTTGAGTGATTGTTGAATTTAACCCCCACCTCTTTGGACCCGAACAAAGTCACACCACACATACCTTAAAATCAGGCTCTTTTCAAAAGATATCTTCTTGTAAAATTATGTGAAAATCGGACAAACGGTCTAGATCTAGACGTTAACCCTCATACCTCAATTTAAATATAATTTATAACCCGATAAATAAAAACTATCTTTCTTACTTTAGTTGATAGCTACATATTACCGAGTTTCGTTCAAAAAAAAAATTACGACTGTAAAGCGATTTTTTTAGTTAAATCCCTCGTCTTTCCCTATAATGATTCGATCGAATTTAAACATACTTTGAAATCTGACTCTAGTAAAAAAAGACGCGCATGCTAAATTTCGTGAGAATCGGACAAACAGTCTAGATCTATAGAGATTACCCCCCAATAATAGCCAAATAAATTTCAAATATACCTAAAAATCTGACTATAGTAAAAAAGAGTCCAGCCTGCAAAATTTCTAGAGAATGGGACAAATGGTCTAGATTCTATAGATTTATAATCCGCACCCCTTATGATCGAATTTAAACATAAGTAAGTACTTAAAATTCTATATTAATAATTCTATATTATTAATCCTCACCCCCTAATGGTCCAATCAAATTAATACATAGGTAACTTAAAATCTGAGTCTGGTAAAAAGAAATCTGCTTGCAAAATGTCATGAGGATCGGGCAAACGGTGTATATCTTGATGTTTAACTCTCCCCCCTAATAGTTCAAACAAATTTGAACATAATTTATGACTCGATTTAAAAAATCTTTTTTTATTTAATGCACGCGAAGAACGCCAACACTTCCAGTTAAGAAGAAAAACACGTTTTTGCCTCCTAGGGAGTATGTAAGTTCTTGGTAACCAGAACCACGTAGTCGAAACAAAAAAAACGTACTTTGATATTTTGCTTCATACTCCAATATCAAGAGAACACGAACACTTCGAACATAACATTTGAAAACATATGTTTCGGTGTTGCCAGTTTGAGGACGCTCGGTAGGCGATAGATTGGATGAAAGTATACTTATACGCCTAGCGCAGCAACGCCACGAGTGAGCGTTCGGCTGAACTAAAAGTATACGGCATGTATACGGCAAATGATAATTCACTATCAATTCGGCGTCCACCAAAATTTTTAAATATGACTACTAGAAGGTACTAGGAGCCAATTTAACATAGTGACCAATCGAGCGTCCATATATGGACGCTTCATTGGAGCCGGACGCTCGGTTGATGGAAAATTGTCAATATAAGGACGCTTCAATGATAGTAAGTTGTATATATATATATATATATATATATATATATATATATATATATTAATTTATAGGTACTACTACTACCACTTACTTGGTTCCACATACAGTAAGTCATGTAACTGGATGTAACCGGTAACTTATTCTGTATTCTGTATATAGTTGAATACAAAATAAGTAACCAGTTACATCCATGAAAAATCAATCCGTCAACTCAAGTACATAAAAGACAAAAAATTGAATAGTATAGCATAGGTCCAATGTCCAAATAATAATTAAATGTTTTAATTTAGTATGATGCAGATGTAATGTTATTCTCGTTCTCGTGCTAAACATGGCATTATGAAGAACGGCATTATGGTAATAAAAATATAATGTCGTCAATATAATGAATGAAGGTTTCACACTGGGCCATTTCCGTTTCTCTTCCGCGTTTCCTGAAACTTCTACTTCCACTTTCCTCATAAAACCCTTCACGCATAAACATCCAAGACGCAAATTCACCAACCGGTTAAATTTATTTCCGCTACCGCCTCCGTTGTCGCCGCCCCCACCAAGTCTGACAACAACCACCGCCAGAGACCCACTTGGAATTGTCCATGAGATTTAAAAAAATATCTTATGCTACATTAAAAAAGTAATGATTTTTACTTTTAATCCTGCCAATTCTCATCACAAAAATAGTAAAACATAGAATATTATGCTCTTTTCACGCAAAGATCCTCTCATGTTTCTAAATTTTAAAAAAAATTCTGGTTAGTATTGCTCGAGGTATTGCCTGTTAAATAACGGCAAAAGAAGAATTTGTAATTAATTAAAAATTAATTGATAACTTCAGCGGCTCGTATACGTTTTTACCGAATTCCTAGAATACTCTCGATTTTACTTCTTTTTCCATTCCACTTTTTTCTCCACTACTAGAGCTGCCTGAAACCAGCCCGAAGCTCGTACTTTGCCGCATCCTAGCAATGCAATGTCATTTTGAAGTTGAAAAATACTGTAAAGGTGTTTTCGTTGCGAGTGAACCGTCAGATTATTAATGAATTCAGGATAATGTTTTTATAAACATTTAATAGAGAAAAAATGGATCTACAGATGTGCTTTTTTAAAATATTAAAAATTTGTATCATGAGATATAACCGTGTAAAATTTTTCTGAACCTTTATATTTATGTACAATTTCTAAATCAAAATTTTAAAAAGGCACATCTGTAGATCCATTCTTTCTCTATTAAATTCTGGTTGAAATAAAAATTTTTCCATTCATATACTGCCCACAAAACACTTACTACGTTAGTACATTTTATGCTGGATTTTAGGTAGGTAGTAGACGGGCCTCTTCAAACTAATGAATTTATTCTTTTCTAGAATTCCGAAGCATGGAAGATTCCTTAACGAAATTTTAGATATTATTTAAAATATAAAAATCCTCATCTATTACATCAAGCCTCGTCTACTCTGCCTCTCATGAAGGGTAAGTTTAAAGTGAAGTGATCCACAAGGGCAAAGCCCCTCTCCGGTTGAATCCGGGCACCGGAACAGGTTCCGGAACCGGTCAACCTCCAGTAACCAAGTTCAATGGATAAAGCCAAGTCCCGTAACTCCGGAGAGCGTAAACCGTAGCAGCAACCAAACATCGATATACCATTACTGCATTACTGAGCAATAGATAATAACACAGGGAGCGTAGAATGCAACACCCAGTGGTGGTGAAGAAACTGTTATATAAGAGTCAAGCAATGAAGCTCAAACATTCGTTCAATATTATCTTTCATTAAGCCCTGTTCACACAAGGATTCATCGAGACTTCTTACAATTTTTATCTACAACAATAGAATAATGTATTCATTATATACGTGAAAGTCGTATAATAAACCCCTCCATAAGGACACATTATGAAATAATGAATTCATTATTTCACACTGTTAAATAATAAGTACTTTATTCTCTCGAACTGTCAAACTGCCATCACATCTGTTTTAATATTAGTGTTACATCAAGTTATCATTTTATGACGTTGTAAGCAGAAACAGTAAAAATAATAAAAATTTGTAAAACGCTGTATATGACTAGCCCATAATAGTTCTAAATTACTCGGATAAATTGTCATCACACCAAAGTTTGAGGTTAGGTTAATATCAATACAAATTTGTAGTAAGAAAATGTTGCTTTATTTAAAAAGTTGTAGATAAAACGTCGTATTTGACTCGAAAATAATGGCTATAATTCACTCGGATGATTTATACACTCGCCTTCGGCTCGTGAACAAACTTTCATCCTCATTAATTATAGCCTACATTATTTACTCGTTAAATAATATACTATTATTTTATTATTACCTTATTACGTTATATCCAGTTAATAATGAATCGATGATGCTTCTTGACTGGATACGTTTAATGGAAGGATAAAAACTAGACTTGGTAAAATTTGTAAATTCCCAGATAGGTTCAAAACAATGAATTTCTTTTATTCCAGACTTCTGAAGTAGGTATGAAAGAATCTTTAAAGAATCAACAGGGCTTTACGTGTCCAGAATTTAATTTTCATTCGTTTCAAATAGATATTAATGATACAAGTTTGATATATACGAGGCGATTAGATGAGTATTTTATCACCCAAGTTTCATTACACTAGCTATATCAAACATGTATTCAATATTTTGTCTTCGAAGAACTTAATTGCTGCTGAATTAGATTTTTTGGATAGTAAAGAATTTTCAGTTATGTCAAATTTTGTGTCAACAAATTCAGCATCTTCTGGTTTAAACTTACTAATTGTAAAAACATTTTCTTGAATGTTTATAAAACGTAAAATGTTATTTTAATTAATAGTTTATAATAAAAAACTTGATCGAATTTCTATGTTTATTTCTCCTACAAAAATGTGTGTCATTAAGAATTCATAAGGACACAAATGCAATTTAAAAATTCATAATGACACGCAAATTAGTCGGCGAATCAGCTATTAGCGCACCGTCTTAGATAAATGAATTTAAGCACATGTGTCCTTCGTACCAAATCATTATATTTATAATAATAACATAATCGGAATTATTCAGTCTATTATTAATCTATTGGCTTGAAAGATATTTACCGTTAACTTAAACCAAAATTAAATTGATGCATGTTTACAATTACTATAAAAACTATGAAGTTTACAAACAATTTTTTTTAAATTTGATAATGATAAAATTGCCCTTTCTACGATTCTAGCTTAGATGAACTTCATTATTATCATTTTCCCTGATACCATTTCCAGATAAAATATATAATATGAAGTATCAATGAAGTAATGAACAACAAAAAATTTTAATAGAAATATAACTGTGTCTACCGGTCTCTACTAGTAAAATATACTAGCACGATATTGTAAAAAATCTAGTACCTAAACAATTTTTCATGTGTTGATTATTCGCACATAGCTCCATTGTTTTCCTCAGCCATTTTACGATATTTCTCAACGAACATGTTACACACACAAACATGCAACTCAGCGTGATAGACAATAAAACCCCGGAAAAAACATCACAACCACCGCACAGAGGGCGGTAAACACGCCATTCCCGCCCTTATGCCACCGCGGTGTAAGCCCAACGCCTCCCAAGCCCGAGAAAACCATCTTGGCGAGAAATGTCAAAATTCAATCTCCTTAAAATCTACATAGGGACATTCAACACTCGCGCTTTCAGTTGGCGGCGCCGAACTCCCTAAAAGCACAGCCGGTATTTATACCTTTCCGCGACGCAGTAAATTATTCTTCCAGACAAATCTCTCAAGTTGAGGCTTGGCAAGAGTAAGAGTTTCCTCGTAGTTACATTCTACACTCGGTTGTTGGTAATCCTTGCCAGATGAGGACTGGTTCGTCGCGAAGGGTAGAATCAAGTGATTGGTGGATAATTCGCAAGCTATTGTTTAATGAATGAATATTTTTGGAGCTGAATGAAAGAGTTTTGGAGTGCGATGTTCTGTTCAACTAGAAACAGAGCTTTAAATAATACATGAGAATGAGCTGACAAGAGTGAAGGTATTTTAGGGAAATTTGGTGCGTTAATATTTCAGCTTGGTGGATGGAACTTCTCTGTCGCACAGTTGGCAATTGCTATTTTAGTAAGTTGCTAAAATTGATCTACCATTTTTCGTTTAAATATGTACCTAATTAATTAATTCAAAAGATTGAAGCGTACTTTCCACTAATACGCATGAAAACTCGTGAGTTGGTGGATAGCAACCGCACACATGGTTTAATAATATACAGGGTGTAACCCAACCTGTGAAACAAAATTTAATGGTGTGTAGTATTGGATGCACTGACCATTGGTCATTTTCTAGTTTTGAATTACTTTGTTTTAATAAACACTTTTGTTTCACAAAGCATCTTCGATAAATCAGACATGAAAGAATGGAATGTACATCGCGAATTTTTGATTATTACATTTGTTTGTTGTTAAATAAATCACAAACTTGTGTGAAGCATGTTTTGGTCATTTAGGTAAACGACACTCTTAAAATCAGCATAGTTATGATGCTTTTATTAAGAGGTGTTGGATAAAATTATGAATTTTTGTTGATTTATAAATGAGTGGAATAGTCAAAATAATTTTTTTTAAATAGTTCATAAAAAATTCTCAAATGACGGATAGGATAGTAGGATAGATTTTGATGCAACGTTTTGGTACAGAGCGATCTGCACTGACTTAAATCTGACTATAAATAAAATAAGTTGATGAGGAAATACAAATTCTCGATCTCCAGCTAAAGAAGCTTTGATTCTCCGTCTGCAAAGTCCGGTTTCTCCCCGGAGTTTGAGATTCCCGGTAACGTTCACGTTCAGAACTACGTTGATCGTCGAACGTTGTAACATCAAACAGCGACGTTCGCAAAATCTGAACACGTAGAGATAATATCCAGGGATACCTTAAGCCCCCGGGGGTGTAAAGTTAAAAATCCTGACTCCCGCCACCAAAGGGGTAGGAGAAGGGCCGTTAGTGTGACGTCAAACCCGGAGGCATATTTTGACGGTTTGTTTACTGATTCAGCGCTGTTTATTTGTATTTTTCATGTAAATGTTATTTTGTATAATTTATGTGATTTATTTTCTTTTATATGTACATAATTTTCTATTTAAATTGTATAAGCATGTAAATTGGGCTTCTGGCCTGATTGCTTATTATAGATAATAAATAAATAAATAATTATTTGCTGTAAACCTTATAGAGTTCAAAATGCAAAATTTTAATCAATGAATCCTGAGAAATCCAGTTGCGCAAACTGTTATCTATATTTGTAGATTTGTAGTTATTCTGATTTTTACATTTTCCAGTTCTTAATTTTGAGAGCTCAATCTAAAAAATAAGCTTCATATTGAACTGCGGGTTGCGGAATTGTGTTTACCTTATTAACTAAATTTTACCATTTTTGAGACATCTAAAAATTTTAAAAGAAATGCGCTCTAAAAGTGGAAATTTGGAAAATGTGACAAATTGGGATAACTCGTAAACGAATCTAAATTTTTAAACGTAGTTTTGAATTTCGCAGAGTGTAAACCACTTAGAAAAAAATATTACTTTTTAAAGGTAACTCCATTCTAGTAAGTAGGACATGATTTTTCACAACTGCGATTTTAAATTGACTATTTCCCACATTTTATTTTAAAACTCGAAAAACCAGGAACCATAATTATTCGAATCGGTTTGCAGCAGTGTCAAATTTGCTTACTCCGGCATTAGAAAACATTTATTAATAAAAATAGTACGAAACTCCAGCTTCAGTTGGATTAGTTCATATTTTGTGTTTGCTCATTTGGGAAATATATTTCGGTCTTATTATTTTGCAGGTAAAATTATTTGTTAAGTTTGTTGCTTATAGGTAACATTCCTCGACAAATTGAATGATAAAATCCTTCGCCTTCAGCTTGGGATTTTGATCATGTCATTTGTCTCGAAATGTTACCAAGCAACAATCTTCTGAAATAAAATTTTTCAGCAAAATAATGGTCCCTTAATATATTACTATTGACAATAATGACAAAAATGCGTACAATTAATTAGCTTGACATTCAAAGCATCGGAAATAGATAAAATTAATTATCCGTTTGCAAATGACCGTAGAACATTTATTTCTTAAACGGCTAACAGAGGTAGATATAAATGTTTACTACCCGTTATCAATGTAGCATTTATTCGAATGCACCCCGTACCTTTTACGTTGGAACAAACATCATGTCATAAAATTTTACAACCACGTTTTTACAGCGCACATTTTTAACCTGGGATGGGATTCCAGGGTTTTTTGTTTACTGCCGTTGCCTACCCTGCTTTGCTGAATAACCCCAGTCTCTTTACAATCCCGGTTGTTTTAATTCCCGAAGATCCCGCTGCCGTCGCTCGGGCGGTATTAAACGATCGGGTTGGTCCACTGATCCCGAATGACAAGATGCGTTGTAAATCAATGGGAAATTGGCCATGTTTAATGGGCGTTTTGATAGTGTATGCGGGTAATATTTCTCCGGTTTTTGGTGATTTTGAGTTTGTTGTAGTGGCTAGCTTTGCAGCACTGGCAGGTTGGATTAATAGTGAAGCTAGTTTTGCAGGATTTATTTTCTGGTTTGTTTGTTTCATTGGATTGATGGTTGTTACAAATGAAATTGCGACCACAAAACTACTGATTTTCAGCGCTCTAACTATAGGTTAATTAGGTTACACGAATTTTAATTTTAAAAACAGCTTAACAATTTCAATGGCGTCAATTTTTTTTAAAGATCCGTATTAAAAGTAGGTAGGACTTCACTTCGTTATTTGAAAATGAACAAGTGCATAGGATGGTCTGAAAATATTTTTAGCCCGCTGCTTATAAAAATCTATTCCAGTAATTTATATTAATATTACAATTTTCATTCAAAATTCTTTTTTCAATACCTGCACCGAAAACGTCATCTTTCGTTCTTATTATTATTAGGGACGAAAGAGAGGTACCTATATCTGATCGGTCAGTACTTTTCCTCCTGCTTTATGCTGGAATCCACTTGATTTATTCCTCTCTATATGGAAGAAAAATCCTTTTCCTCCTGCTTAATGCGGGAATCCACTTGACTTTTTCCTCCCTTGGGAGGAAAAGTACTTTTTCTTCTACTTTATTCGGTATTCCAAAATTAATTATTTAGATTTATTTTATGGAATTATTATCATCATCCCGGTTCATCTTTTTCTTTAACTCCTAATTGCTTTTCGGTGCAGGTATTGAAAAAATATCGTCTGCATCTCGTCACAAAAGTGTTTTCCCGACTCGTGCGGTGGCAGCCCTTGCTTCGCTCGTAGTGCCAACTCCGCACTCGTCGAAAAAACGCTACTTTCGTTCCTAATTGTACAATATACTATTCTTGGTGTCAAGTTTGTTTATATTTATGTTCTTGCCCACTTGACAAAATAAAATTCAAGAATGAGAACCGGCTTGTTACTTGATATTTGCCCATTAACATCCTATTAATATCCTTGCGATTGCTAATGCCCGCCTTTGCAACATCCCAATGTTAGTAATTTGGTAACCATATTCCAATTATGCATCCCATGTAATTCTCTGAGATATTTGTATTGAGTATGTAATTTTTATTCGTTCTAAGGATGTGGCTAAAACAGACTTACGTAATATATCACTTAGAGTACAATTTTTAAACATCCCATGGACGATTCATGTCAAGTTGATACATAGATAAATAATAATTAAATTAAATTAATCGAAAGTATTTTTGCACTTTAGTGTAAATAATGGTTGACGACCCTACTGCAACAAGACAAATTTCAAGTTACTATATATTTATTGAATGTACCATCTTTGTATAAATGCCAAGTTCCCAAACTTTCTTATAAATTAAACAAACAATTTTACTTTTCAATTACGGCCTTTCATCTGCAAATTATATAAAGTGGGCGATCTATATTCATTTACATTAATAATTAGTAACTCTTACTAAAATTAACGCGCACTGTCAAACATTAATTAAGTTCCAAACGAAAGTAAAAGATAAACACAGTTAATTTTTGCCCAGCTCACCCGACTGTCTCTAATAATCACAGAAGAGTCAAAGTCAAAGTGAGCAAAATTTGATTTGAAGTTCAGTTGCGTCTTTAATGTGTTGCAAATAAAAACGTCACTCCCACTCTTATATCATTAGGGTGTCGACAAATTTTAATATCAAGTTAAGGGTAGCGAGGCCGTCACACTGCAGGGGTGGGAACTACCCCATCTTTAGTTTTTTAACGCCCTTAACTGTTGAAATCGTAAGTGGCACCCTAGTGGTTATAAATCTTATAACGACTGCTAGCGATGAAATTTATATTTTAGTTTGGAGACACAGATGCAGACTTAAACTCGTATCATTTTTTTAAAAATTTGTAGAAAACTTAGGGCCGAATTCTGTGAGGTACACATTTCAGTTTAAATGTACAAAAAAATTTCAACAACCATACGTATCTGTGAAATGACTGGTAACCGCACACATGGCATAATAATATAGCGACGTAGATAATTGTACAATAATAGTATATTATTTAACGAGCAAATAATGTAGGCTATAATTCAAGAGGATGAAAGTTTATTCACGAGCCGAAGGCGAGTTAATAAATCATACGCGTGAATTATAGCCATTATTTGCGAGTCAAATACGACGTTTTATCTACGACTTTTTAAATAAAGCAACATTTCTTATTTACAAATTTGTATTCATATTAACCTAACCTCAAAAAATTGACAATTCATTCGAGTAATTTTGACAGTTCGGAAGAATAAGTACTCATTATTTAACAGTGTGAAATAATGAATTCATTATTTCATAATGTGTCCTTATGGAGGAGTTTATTATACTACTTTCACGTATATAATGAATACATTATTCTATTGTTGTAGATAAGAGTATTTTAAATTAATATAGGTACCTACTGATAAACAGGGTTGACCTGATTTAAATCATTTGATATAAATCATGATTTAAATCAAAGTGACTTTTTCAAAAAAATCCTTTATTTAAATCATTTTTTGATTTTTTTTTGAAAAATTTGTATTAATTTAATTATATTTCTGGTACAGAACAAAACAAGTATCAATTTCAATATTTATTTAATAAATGAAATAATATTAAACACAAAACAAAATACCTTCAATGGAGCGTATAGTTTAAGAAATTCGTGTTAAAATTTTGAAATGTGCAATAATAATCCAAACTACATATTTTTTAAAGGTATTTTTCGTATAAATGGTTAAATAATAATTACTTTAACTATATTTAGTGTTTTAATTAAAGTACGGCAGTACGGCAGTGTGGTAACGTGACAGCGTTGTGATTGATATAGTCAAGCACGCTTCACATAGGTTAATACTTGGATGGGTGACCATCGAGACAAAAGAGTTACCCACTGCGGCTCGGTGTGCCCGGCCCCCTTACACCGAAAGGTATAAAAAAGGGGTTACTGACTATATATATATATATATATATATATATATATATATATATATATATATATATATATATATATATTAATTAAAGAAAATTTAAAAAAATCAAAAAAATCATGATTAATTCCAAAAAATTCAATGATTTTTGATTTTTTTTTAAATTATGATTTTTGCCAACCCTGCTGATAAACGAATTCAAAAAAGTTTTTTAAAAATTGGAAGGGTATGGTATAGTTTATGAGAATTTGAATAGTCGACTGGCTGGTTTAATGAAAGAAGAAAATATTCAGGAATGCAATAATAAACAATTTTTTATTACTAAAAGACCGACGTTTCGACACACCCCTGTGTCTTCATCAGGGTAACACACAGAGAGACAAAAGTTACACCTAAACGGTAAACTTACTTACATTAGTAGTAGATGAAGTTGTAAATCAATTTTACAATATAATGTTAAACAATAATAAAATAAATCTACAGGTACATGTGTAGATAGGTCAAAATATAATAATAAAATTACTAATGTAAGTAAGTTTATCTGTAACTTTAATATATTGTAATATGTAATATTTTCCTCCTTCGATATAGTTTGCTGGGCGTTCAAAATTTGGTGTCAATTGCAATCACTCCCAAAGTAACAATCACAAACTGAACTGTGATGTCAAGTAGCAAGTAACAAGTGATCTGTGATCCGCTAACGACTATTAATATCACATGAGCAATGAACACAACAGATGTGAATGTTTACACTCGGTGTCATATACTATACGAAGTGTTCGCTTTCTGTGTTATGAAAAAGTTAAGTGCTCTTTTTTCACAGATTATAAGAATTCAAACAATGTCACAGAGTATACAAATAACACACTAAATGCTATCAAATGTTGCGACATGTGACATCAATATTTTATTACGAAGATTTCGAAAATATCAAGACTACTATCGGATTCAGAATTATAGTCAGTTGGGTTTAAAGATGAATAACTTGTTAGAAAATAATCCAAAAAAATTGAACTAGACTTTAAGGAGGTTCCCTAGACATTTTAAAAAATGTTCTAATGCAACCAAACTTTGAATTTATGTTGTCTGTGTCATAAAAAGGATACCTGAATTTTTTGGAAATTTTTGACCACGTAGTTTGAACGAAATTAATTGTTAAATTTTAATATTTTACATGGGCTCTTATGGCTTTCCATTAATTGATTAAATAAAAAGATGTTAGAAATGTTCTATTTACTTAATTTTTTGTATATAAACGTATGCAAGCACGGACATCAATTTCCCAAAATTTGAAGAAGGTTGGCCACATAGTTGTAACAATATTGTTGTTGTTGTAAAAAAATTTTCAAGCATTTTTTGATTAGTGAATTAGAAATTATTGTAAAAATATATCACCGCAACTGAACGAATTGCAATATCAACTAACACCCGTTGACCGAATTTTGTTTTACATTAATAAAAATATTTTTATTAATTAAAGGCTGATATCTGAGTACGCATGTGTAGGGAACCTCCTTAAGTATGCACATTTCTACGTTATTACATAAAGTTTCAAATTTTTGAATATATTTGTCTCGATATTTGTGTAGAAATAACAACAATTAATAGCAAAAATGAGCTATGATTGGGACATATTGTTAGAAACTGTTAACTTCAATGACGTCTACTATCAATACATATCATACAAAAAAATTAATACCTATTTTGGTATAGTGTAGTCATAAGTATTTTAAAGATATTTTTCAACGCAAATATTTTCAAATGTTCATATTTTGTTTATAAAAATCAAATTAGTAAATCTTGATAACTGGTAATCTTATAAGATTCAAACTAAGGTTAACGATGGCGTATATAATTATAAAAAAGATTTGTTAATAATTTTTATTTGAAAATTGATTTTTAATAATTTAATAACTATGAATCACCCTGTATACAGAATAATAGCGTTACAGCAAAAAGTCTTTCTCAATTTAATTAATAAATACATAGTGATAAAAATATCATTTTCAGTACCATGAAAGTAATAGTTTTTAAAGCTAAATACTAAAGTTAATTGCCATTAAGCTAGTAAAGTTAATAACCTAGATTAAAACAAAAATAATAAAACTGAAAGAAGCATTTCCAGTTTTTCAGCTGGAAACTTTTTCAAGTCCTGCTGAAATAAATGTAGGACAACAGAATCATTTAAAAAGCAAAAAAGTGTAAAAAAGGAGACAACCTCTCCACATTTCATTTCCACCAGCACTTGAATTATGTTTGAAACTTTGTAACCATTTATAAAATTACATAAACCCTTGTCGGTGCGGGCTATGATTTTATCATTAATTTTAGTAATTTATTGTTTCAGCAGTTGGCAAGCTTTTTGTCGAAGGGCCACACTCTTCGTGTTGTTAAGTTGGTAGCCATTAACGGGCTGACGGGTGACACCGGACAATACTTTTCAATAAAAAGTTCCTGGGCAACTTTTGCACTTGAATATCGATCTCTGTATACATAATGGTCACAGTCGAGTCACAGTGCAAGTTTTTGCGGACTTTTTTCCGGCTGTCACTCTGAAAGGACGTTTTATAATTCTGCTCCATTCTGGACACTGTGTCCTATATAATGTATTTTCTGTCACAATATACATTATGTTGTTTTTATTGTCGTTTTATGTTAATTTATTTGAATTATGGTAATTTTATTAGCCATTTTAATCGGAGTTATCATTTGTAAAGCATTATTTGTTTTATTGTTTAATTTTTAGTTGTTTTATGCTAATATGTAATTATTATATTCAACAATACAGTAATTGCCATATCTTGCGTGAACAAACATTGACAATGCATGTTTTATTTAAGTACCTACACATATTATATAAACATAAAATAAATGTACATTCTTAATAATTGTAAATAAAATCCCCAGAATATTTCAAGAATGAGAACATCCCGGCTTGTTACTTGCTATTTTTTACCATTAGCCCATTAACATTCTATGAATATCCCAACGATAGCTACTGTGCGCCCTTAGTAACATTATCTGTGTAACATCCCAATATTAATAATTTGGTAATAATATCCCAATTATGGATCCCATGTAATTATCAGAGATCTATGTATTGAGTATGTAATTTTTGATCGTACTAAGGAAGTGACATTTAAGATTACAAAATGGATATCTGGCACGTGAAATACGAGATGGTCGGAGTTAGGAATTTTAAATTGGTAGCTAAACAATATTAATCAAGTGGACATAGATTATCAGCAACCGCTTCGATATCTTGAAATAGTGTAAGAAGTCGTTCAGCTCGTTTTTCTTTTGACTCTTGACTTGGCTAATTTTAGCAATTTTGTGAGTTTTTATATGTATTTTATCACATATTTCAAACAAAAAAATTAAGAAAGTGGCATGAGACGCACTAAAGGACAACCTCTAGCTATTTAAAAATAACTTATTTGTTTAAAAAATCTTAATATTGAAGCCAGTTTTAATGGAAAAACTAAATATAGTTTTTCGTCATTTTGACGGCTTATATTGAACTATTTGCAATTTAATTTTCTGAATTAAATAGGTCATAAAGAGTAGTATTTATTTATTTAAATTAACAATTTTATCCATTGTTTATTCATGTGTAACCGCACAGTGAAATCCAGCATTTAGGTATCGACCCCCCTTAAGTATATGCCATTATTAGATTATATTTGGATTTATATATTTTATTTATATATCTTATTTCTATGTATCCATATACCTACTTGTAAGTTATACCATGTACTTAATTTTTATTGTTATTCTGTAACTGGGATATTATTCCTGTAGGATGACATAATAAATAAATAATAAATAAATAAATTATCATAATATAAGTCAGAATTAAGAAGGCTTAGATAAATAAATATTCCAACGTGCCCACTAAAAATCCCCCTACGTTGGGCGCCACTGTTACTAACTTAGTTGCTAGTGTTCTGCACAGCACATGTGTTTGTGATGAAGTGTGAAATGGTTGCGAATGTCGGAGGAAAGAACAGATGTATTGTTCCAAATTAACGTGAAATTCGGATCAGCGTTGGCGTGGCGGGCGCTTTGCGCTTGCGATTTGCACTCGGCTGCGGTTACTGAAAATGAAGACATCTGTACACCGGTTTTTTAAGCTTTTTTCTGCTTGTTTGTTGGGTAATGACGCTCAAATAAAAAAACGAATGAATGAGAATTTGAACGCGTCGGTGAGTTCATGTGGTTGGAATTGGAATACTCTTTTGTAGTTTATTTTAATTAGCTAGATAGAGAAACGAATTTTTGATTACTGTCGAAGCTACATACTGTACTTTACACAAGGATTATTTGAGGATTCTTTCATTTTTCTGAATTTTAAGAAAAATTTTCCTGGTGAGAATTGCTTGTCAAATAGCGGCTAAATTAAATCTTCAATGAGTCTTGGAAAAGAAAAACTTTTAATTCATTGATAGCTTCGAAACAGTGAATTTCTTTTTTCCAGGATTCAGAAATATAAAAGAATCTTTAAAGAATCCATGTGTCAACAGGGCTTAAGTCATCGATGTAGTTATATATTATACCATGTGTACAGTAACTTTTCTGAATTTAAAGGTTGATATCTCAAAAACTAAGCGAGAAATCAAACTCTAAGTTATGACAAAGTTTAAATCAGTAATGATTCGTAGAAGTGATCACTTCTACAAATATGTTTTTTAAATATCAACATCTATTCTAGGCTCATTTAGTTGACCTGAAGATGGTCATAATCATGTCCGAAACGTTGTCATAACTTAATATCAATTAATAAAACTAGAGCTATGTTATCCAAAAACGTGAATTAAAATTGTTTTAATTCTTTCCTTAGTGATCTGTTTACAATAATTTTTTCGTTGGAGTAGTAAAAATTCCAAAAAATTAAATAAATAAACACATCTTTCATCTGGCATTCCCTCGTTTAAAAAACTGTCATTAATTATTCCGAGTAAAAACATTTCCCAGCCTTCGAATTCGAATCCCTATCGTCAGTTCTCAGTTTCTCGAGAAAAATCGCATCTTATAATGATCGCATGTGCCTTGAAACAGATGAGAACCGTCGCTCATCATTTATTTACGTGGAGTTTGAAGCCCAACTTGAAGGCGGCCTGGTTAATTATTTAGCCGCCTTCGATATTCTGAATGTTTACACAGAGATTCGCGGCGAACAATGCCTCATCCAATATGGATGCCTCTCCTTCCGATGCGAGCTTGTTTTCGCGCAGAACCTTCGATTTTTGCGGGTTTACGTCCGGAGATGCGATTTTGTTTAAGAAACTTTTATTTGAGGAGAAATTAATGCTGATGGCCAATAGTAAAAAGTTAAACTGGAAATGATAAATGGAGGATTTATATTGATGGTGATGGTTTTAAAAGCGTGAATAATTTTATTGCTGTCGTAATAATTTATTTTTCGAGGTAATCGATCCAGAATTTATTTCTTATTTACCGGGTCATTTATTTTTATTTGATTTATTGCTTAGGTGGTGCTGCCCAAAATTTATAGCAAAATTTAGGAAAGCAAGTTTATTCAAGGGGCAAACCAATTGTAAAATCTCTGTACACTTTGCTTTAAACCCCTGAAAAATCATTGAAAAATTATTAAAATCTCATAAAAATCTTTACAATCTTTAGTAAAATCTTAATAAAATCCGTTAATTCCAGAGTCAAATCTATAAAATCTTTTGTAAAATTTGGAAGGCCCTGCAAAATCTGTAAGGCTCTGTTCACACGAGGATTCTTTCAAAATTCTGAATCTTGAAAAAAATAATACTAGTGAGAATTACCTGTTAAATTCCTCGTAGTTTGGTTAGTAAATAACCGTAGTTTCATATTTGTAGCTCTTTTGGCAAAATTTCTACGAATTTTTACATAGCTTATTGAAGAATTGTTCATCTTATTAATTTTGCAAAGAAAGTTATTTTTTAATTCAGTGCTAAAATTCCTCTGGGTCTCGGGCAACTGCCCGAACTGCCCTACCATAGCTACGCCACTGGGTCAATTTTTTTTTAATTTATATTTTTACCTCTCGCCTAGAGAGGTATAGGGATCGTGAAAAAATTCGATGTCGAGATTTTGGTCAATAAGCACGTTTTAGCACCTTTAGAACCTATTTTGACTATTTTCACGATGATGTCTGTGTGTGTGTGTGTCTGTGTGTATGTATGGAAGTCTGTATGTGCGCCTACTATAGTCTTTCGTTCTGATTCATTATCTCAAATTCTACTGAACATAAAATTCTAATATTTTGCAATATACATTTGTATATGTTAATGAAGAGCTGATTAGATTTTGGTAAAAATCTGCCAACTGGAAATGGTATTTTCTTGAAGCATTTTAACATTTTTTGCAAAAAAATATAGAAAATTCGGCGATAGCTACAATTTGTAATACGACATTTCAAAGAACAAATTAAATCTTACAATATTTATTTAACATCTTGTCTATATCTCTTACCAATAAAGGAAAATTATTTTTCAAAGATATATAATTTTACCTACCACGATTTGTAAATCACAATATAGGAAAAAATTAAAAACAAAAATGAATATGTCAATGTGACAGATGAACAGACGTATGCACAATTTCTAAAATGTTTGTGGCACCATTTTAAAAGAAATGTATATATTATTAACTGAACATAATGTAATAAGGTAATAATAAAGTTAAATTTTTATCTATAAGGAGCTAATTAAGAACTATAAAATTATTTTCAAAAAGTTTGTAAATTTATTGCAAAATTATAATTTAAGAAAGCCTAACTAAAACCAAATTCACATAAATTACAGTGTTAAGGCGAGAGGTCGTGTGCTGGCCACAACAGATTTTTTAAAATATGGTTTTAGGTTAACCAAAGTGTGGGATTTACAATGCCGCAAACCGCACTTCGATATCTCGTCTAGTTTTTGAGTTATAGACCTTTAAAGTCGGAGTAACTCAAGTATGGAACAATCAAAGTACAGTTTACGGCATTGGAGTGCTTGAAGTCCAGTTGATATTTTGAACATTTCCAGCAAAAGTTACTTAGTATAAAGCGCCCAACCCTCGTAACTGTCGCTCGTTCCCACTTCCCAACTAAACAAATTCATCACTGGCCTGTGCTATTAATATTCAGCCCTTGGAATATCCCTTCATTCGTCTAAAAACAAAACTAGCCGGCATTAACGAGGAAATCATAGGCGCCTAGATGCGATCGTGACAAGCTCGCCAGAAGGCGCGCGGACATTAGTAAGATGTGGTCAGCTCGAGACATTAATACATCGTTAGAGACGAGAGAGAGGACCTCTAGGCTCCTTAGAGGGCGCTGGAATGGATGCGCCCCAGCTAGCAGATGTTTAAACTAACCTCGCAAAAACAATTAGATTTATGAGTGGATTAATCATGGCAAGCTGGGAGAAATAAAAAGTCCCCATTGGGTGCGGAATATTAGATACATGTGGCGCCTCTACCGGCCGATGATTAACTTACTAACTTATCTGGTAGTTTGCAAAGGGATGCTACAGAATGGGCCATAAGTCACTGAACATTGAATTTTTGATATTTTTTTATTGAAAATGAATAATTTTGATTACAAAAGATAGTTTGTCATGAAGAGATTTAAAAAAAAAAAATTTAAAAATAATATCTTTTAGATGCCTACCACCAGCCTCTTCGCAAGCTGCTGCTCTTTGCTGTACCTGTCCATAACTATAGGTACATAATGTCAGTGTTGCACATAATACTTATCTACTCACATTTTTCTTAAATAAAAATGACCCTATGATCAATATGCTGCTATCCTCCAAAAGGCATGCTGTATGAAATCGGAGACCATCACCTGTCATGAGCTGCCGGTCTAATAATGTTATTTTATTCGAGATATATACAAAAATAACGTATTCGAATAAATATGGCACTCGCCTGCAGCTCGTATAATTAACCTTCATCTTTCATTCTCATGATTCATGAGAAAACCCGTCGTTGGAGAAGATATAAAAATGCATAAATTTATGTTTTATTATTATAATTCTAATATTTTTTAAGAATAACAAGGTTGTATGAGTAAATTACGATGCAAATGAGTTGTTTGTGTTGATGCAAGATGTTTAATAACATTGTTTTTAAAGCATCCTGCACAGTTTTATTTAAAAACTCCATATTACTTTACATTTACGAGAAAGTTCACAAAATGTAATTTCTGCGGTCTCTTGGTACGAATACAAATGCAGACCATTTCATATTTCCAGGCCTGGCATTTAATATGTCTTTCTTTATTCTGAAATTGCATGAATAAAAATTTGATTAAGTGTATCTGTATAATTTGAGAAGGTAAATACTGCGGGAAAATTCATAACAGACAGATAACAATATTCAATTAGGGTCAAACGTAAACAAGAAATAAATCGTCTTTTCTTTTTTGTATTTATTCGTTCCATTTATCAAATTGTATTTGGTATTTCCTTTGGAAAGCAATGCAATTATTTGTGATATTTGTGCTTTGTGACAGTAAAAGAAATAACTCATATTCTCTGAGATTGTATTATATTATTAGACCTATTACCCCACAAAATAGCATTGTACGTTATTACACAACTTTGTAATTTGTATTTATTTTTGTAATATTTGCTCTAAGCACCCTGAATACGAATTTTTAAAAACTTTAAAATAATGGCTTCATTTTATATCTAACTCCAAATACAAAATGTGCCTCATATTACACAGCGTGTAATATGAAATTTCATATTCCACGCTGTATTCAACCAAATAGAGTTGCAAGCATTTGTCTGAAGTTTGTTGGTCGATGACAGATAATAAGTAAGGTTATGTGTGTTTGATTGATACAACAAACCATTTAACTGCAACAAAAAGGAAGAGGGAGTCACTTCGTTATCTTAAATGGTAACCCCCAGTTTTTATTGCAGATTCGGGTTCCATTATATAAAAAATGAAAGTTTAGTATGAAAAAGTTTTTCGGTTCGCGAAAATTGTTAATTCGCATTCGTATAGTAAATTTATTTTAAAGGCGAGGCTTGAATTAATTCAAAAAGTCATTTCTGGCAAGGGGTGAAATCGTGCACGATTTTATATTACGGTGAGTTTCTTGTAAAACTGCCCGGAAATTTACGATTTAAAAATATATTTTTGTTCCATGATCAGTAAGTTGAGTAGGTCCTACTCATGCCGTTAAAATATATGTAGGTATGAAGTTATAGCATATGTAGCATTTTCGTAGTTTGTAGATGTTTTGCTGTAGTATTACTATCCACGAATAATATCGCCGGACTAATTAACACCTGGCTGCTAACCACTAACCACTATTAACCAATCCCGTGTGCTGGTCAGGATTCATAACGAGGCGTCACCGAGTCCCGCACTGCATCCCCGTCACCAGTCACGTGACAATCAGTTATTACGATCATTAGTCAAGAAGGCCGTGCCTGGCCGCATGTCGGAATTAAACCAATCATTCAATGGCAGAGATGTAGATAGACCAGTTTGACATTCATTCACGTATAAATAACGGATCAGCTGATCAGCCGCGCTGCGTGACGTTCAGATGATTGAGCGAAAATCAGGAATGGAAAATGGGACGGACACTGCCATTTGAGGTAGGTTTAAATTTTCATTTTATTTTTTACCTCTCGCCTCATATTCTATAAGAGAGGTATTGTAATGGGTCAAAATTTTCGAGTACGAGTTTTCGGTGGATAAGCACGTTTCAGGGTTTCTACAATACGAATTTACTATTTTCACGATGATGTCTGTGTGTGCGTATGGACGTATGAATTATGTGACGATTTTTCGTCCACGATAACGTAAAAAGTATCAAAACTTTAATAACCAAATTTCATATTTAAAGTTTTAATAAGGATGTTAACATGGGATAAGATATTTGTATAAATCCGCCAACCTTGCTACACAAAATTCTAATTATTATGACAGGACAGTACAATTGACATCTTTTGCTTGATCTTGGTTTACATTATCATTTACATATTACATGAACATGAAACTATTCAAATGTAAGTAAAACTATTTATCGACTATTTATTAGATTAGTAGAATAAGTAGAATTAGGTGGGAGGTCGTGTGCTGGCCACATCAGATTTTTTTAAATTTTATTTTTCGGGCAACCATTCAACAGAATTATAGATAGTGTAATCCAATCACTGCATTAGTAGTTGTAGTTACTTGATAAGGCAAAATTTTATAAAACATTTTTCATTAATTTGAACATAAATTAGTCTGGTTTGGTATTACATTAACGAATGAAACCGAAAGCCCAGGTGAAATAACCTCATAAATATTTCAAAATTAAACATTTTCCAAAGCAATTAATTACTTTCACATCATCATCAACATAACCGGGTATGAGTTCATCGCTACCCAAACAACCAACAACAAAAATATTCCTTCCAATGTCATCCATTATGTTCTATCCCTGATTTAAATTAAAAAATCCAGATCTCAAACACGGCGCGCTCGACGCTCGTTCTGTCAACTCGTCAGAATAAATCACCGATGTTTGATAAATGCGTCGCGATGGATGGCGTTATCAGCAGAGAGGACAATGGCGGCTGGTGGTTTAGTTCGGTCATTACCAATTTGACCACAGAATGTTGTATTATTAAATGGAATAATATATCCAAGCAGTGGCTGAGTAATTAATTAATTTTTAAAGATATAAATAGTTTACATAATAAAAAGTCCTGAAAATCATTTGAATATTATTTTTCGTTAAATTTTAATTTCAATGTCTTCTTACATTTTAACAATTAAAATAAAGACGCATGTAATTTGATGAATTTTGCTCCCCCTTCTTTTAGTTCTACTGCAAATAATGTTTATTTTCAGGTATTATTATTTAGCATAAGGCAATCTAAAAACTCTATTGATTCTAATGATATATTATTTATGCATATTGCACCTATTTGCAGAAATTTATGCAGATAAAGTGCATAAACACAGTTTTGAGCGCGACCTTAATCAGTACACCAGTCAAGAAATTAATCCTCATAAAATAAACATGTTATTTCAATCTTATTTGGCGTAAAAACAAAAACAGCGGTGCTCCAGCCAATCACAAGCATAGAAATCGTCCGAAATTATGTTTTTACTCTTCAGAGTACTCGTAGTTACAAATAGTCTTTGTCAATTGTCAGTCAAACTTTCTTATGTGACTACACTACGTTGTTTTAACATTTTTGTAAATTAATTTGAAGGATGAGATATCATATTACTGAGTTTGACATTGAAAACAATGAGAGTCAGTAATTTTGCACATATAGGTAATCTCTGTGGTCAGGGTTTTAAGAATCAAACATAAATTATATACGTTTCATTATCTTCTCCCTTATATCAACGATACAATACGAAGATATAAACTGTTTCCATTCATCCACACATCAATATTACAGCAAATACCTTAACTTCCATATTATCTCTTCCCTTCTTATATCTGACGATTCCTTCACTCTTCTAAACAATACAATCACGATGATATATCAGACAGTGGCGGGGGTTGTGGGGGGTTGAATCCTCCCTCACGGCAGCCACTTCAAGTGGCACAGCGCAGGGGTAAGAAACGTACAGCAATGTCTCTTCATTGCGACACGGTACACGAGCTACGCCAAGGAGAAGGTCTTGTAAGATGTGAATGATTCCTGCTGGGATACAGGGGAGAGAACAGGCTGGTAATGAGGAAAATCTAACATTGGTCCACTAAATAAGTCAATTGTTGATGTTGATGGAAGAATTGTATCTACCTGTAGGTATCTGAATATGCATAAAATTTACAGAGTTCAGAAGTTCAAAGAGAAAACTCACACAAACATCGGTATGGTTTTATTAAAATCAAATAAATTTTAAATCATATGTATGTAATACACTGTTCTGTAAGTGGATGCTGTAATTTCGAAATATATCCTACCCAATTTTTTTAAGGATAAAAAATTATTTCAATATTTTTTAAAGAAAAATGCAGTCTACTGTATAGTGATACCACCGTGACGAGATGTTTTTCGTCTCGTTCTCGTCTCGTCTCGAAATTAAGATACGAAAACCAATAAATTTATCGTCTCGGATGTTTGAGATGAGACGAGAAATAATTCTTGAAACTAAAACTTTGAAAAAAATTTGATATTGTTCTTTTTGAAAATGTCAAAAAAAGGGTTTTAAATTTATTAGCATAGCAGCATTTTTTGTTTTGAAATAAATATTTTAATTTCTAAATAAAAATTGTGTGCAAATCTAAAATGTACTAAAAAATTCTTAAATTCACTTCTAGCTTTTCAAATAGCTTTTTCGAGAAATTGAGACGAGACTAGAATCGAGTTGTTTGAGACGAGAACTGAACAGCAGAGAAATGACCGAGACGAGAATACTTAAAATTCGCGTCTCGAAGATATTAGACGAGACGAGAATTGATTATTTCTCGTCTCGTCTCGTATCACTGTATCACTATATACTACTGTTTATGCACTACTGATCTCCGCCTTAAATTACCTACAAATTACCTATTTTTATGATTGCTTGTAAACTATGAAGTAAATATAATATTATAATATTTCATGAATCTGGTAAAAAGTCATAATATTTGTAGTTAGATTTCATGCATTTTTTTAAATTGCATAATGTTTGCAGGTAAATTTGATAAGTCATTTAAAATTTCAAAACATGAATTAAATTTGATGAATCCTCGTAATATCTGCAGTTAAATTTGATAAATCTTAGAAAATCTCATAATATCTGTAGTTTTACATAATGTGTTACAGTTTTACAATTTTTAAAATCAGTATTTTGAATATTTGTATCATTTGAAACGGTTTACCCGTGTACACTTTCTCCAGTGTCCAGTATTTTACACCGGATCTTTTACATAGAATTTCGCTTTCGCATTTTCACTTTCATTCCTCCACATTCTGTGGACATTTGTGGGAATCCAGCCCTGAGACATTGTGCGGCGTCGGGACGCTCAGAGACACCCTCGTCGTGACGCCGTGACGCCCACTTCATCACCGCAGACACAGTAATCCAATAAAGCAACGCACACCACGTATACCGCCGTGAGCCATGTCCAAGCTTCGCCAGGAAACAATGCTATGAATAAAAAATATACCAAGGAGCGAATACTTTCATTAGATACTGAATGAGGTGAACTTGAAATCTGGTATCGACATGAACCAACACCCACTTGACATGAATCGTCCGTGTTATGTTTCATAATAATTATATTTGTACTTTAAGTTTGTTCTAGCACATTCTGAGTACGATCAAAAATGACATACTCAAATACAAACATCGCAGAGAATCACATGGGACACATAATAATTGAGATATTATTTACATTGGGATGTTACATAGATAATGTTACTAAGGGTCAGGCCCCGGTAACTTGCTTACCCCTTCCACTAGTTTTATGACTGCTCAAGAAGTTACAGTTCGCCCTGTCGCCGCTAGGCGGTGTCATATCGCATAGGCCACATTTTATTAGGAATTATATAGCAATTTCACTTAAAATCCTCAATAACTTATAGAATATTGTATATATTATAATAAATTACAGAATATACATAGAAATTATACTTTACACGTTAATCAGCGATTCTCGCGAGTTTTTGATGGCCTATGTTGGCTGCCATATTAAGTTACTCCCTTAACCCCTCAGTACCGCGAACCTGGACCAGTTCAGCAGTCACTTTTGCAAGCCAAGTTGGGTTACCTTCAGTGTCTTGTACCGTGCTAAGGGCGGACATTAGCAAACGCTAGGATTGTAGTAAGATGTCGGGATGTTCACATTCTTGAAATGTTCTGGGGATTTTATTTTGTCAAGTGGGTATACAGATAAAAATTACGCAATTTCTCTTAAATGAGGTGGAACGAATAATTTGTACTCGCAACAAACCACCAATCACATCAATTATTTTATTTTATTTTATTTAAAAGCAAAATAAAAAGCTGAACCAGAAATCAACCTTCGCCGAACCTTTTTTTGACCTTATTCACATTTAAACCAAGCACTTTTATTTTCTGAATCACTCATAGATACATCTTAAGTACATTGCTGTTTAAAAAAAATTGCACGGATAAATTGATTCAGGCAAAATAATTTTGTGATTGGTGCCGAGGAGGTAATACTGACTATTATTCCTGCGGGCTTAATATCTGGCATTATGTAGCAAACGTCACACATTTAATGTTAATGTTATACATTAGTCGTAGATAAAGTAATGTTTCTATACTTATTTTGATGTCATAGATATCGATATCTGAATCCGGTTCCGAAAAATACATTGTCAATTTATTTAGTCAAGCTACATCAGAAAAAATGAACGAAAATGTAAAATCTAAATTAAGAGATATGTTGGATGAGCTTTGTTTGCCGAACAAAACTGTTCATTAAGTCTAATTTTTGGTTGAGCTATAATATAACAGCAATATTTTTTGTTTGAATATAAGAACATGAGGCATATACGAACAGTAATTATTCTTTGCCGAACATGCACCACATGTCAGTACAATTCTAAATCACAGTACAACATCCTAACGACCATAACTCGCCATAATACCCTTCTCCAACTACCTAACAACATTGGTAATAATTCCTCTAAAACACATCTATCTTCACATCTATACACAGCTATTTACTAGAGTACAGTCCGTGTACAGTCTTGTCCACAAACATCTCTTTATCTCAGCCAGACGCATCAATCACAACCTTCAATCCCTTCGGCTATAACTCTCACAACTACTCGGTGTGACTGTACCCACGGCCGCACATATAACACCGCGTGATGCTAACCGTGTGCAATGAACAGAACAGGGGTGTCCAGTATTTATTACTCACGGCGAGATTGACTATGGAGAAGAGAAGAGAGAACGAGAGAGCAAGGACGAATGAAATGTGTTTGTGCTTTTAAGCTGTTGCTGCAGGATTATAAATGCGGTGAAGAAGTAAGGATAATAAGTTTTTTTTGTTGACTGCAAACTTGAAAAGGTTTTGTAAATGCAGATGTAATTTAGGAAAATTACTACAATTTATTTTGTACAGTATTTTGTTATCCGACGAAAAAATATAAAACTGTTTGCATACTGTAAACCATTCGTGTAGATATTCATTTACTGTGTGTGCGGTTATTGGTTGTTCAGGAGAGTACTCGTATATAACGAGGGAGATTTTTGTGCAGTTTAGTGACCCGTCTAGGTTTAACACCGGATAAGATTTTGGTATAAATCCGCAAACCGGAAGTAGTACTTTTTGAAACTTGATATAGTTTTCCTTAAATAAATTGGTACATTATTTATATATGACAATTAAAAATAGAAGAAAATATAATTATATATGGGTACAGTTAATTTTAAATACAATTTGCTGAATCGGGTAGTATTTAACAATAAAATAAAGTACAATTAATATTTTACTTTTTTGAAATTCCAGTATCTTGTTGTCCATGATCATATGAAATTTGTTTCTACACAAAATTTGAATGATTATGATAGTGACAGTACAGTTGTCATCTTTTGCTTATGCATCTTGGTTTAGATTATCGTTTACATCTCGGTTTACATATTACATGAGCATGAAATATTAAAATGTAAGTAAAACTTTTTATTAGATTAGTAGAAAAAGCAGAATTTGGCGAGAGGTCGTGTTCTGGCCACATCAGATTTTTTAATCAAAATTTTAAAAAGGCTCTTCTCGAGCTCTTCTGTAGATCCATTCTTTTTATTAAATCCTTGTTGAAATAAAATTATACCATTCTTGTACTGGCCACAAAACACTCAATACGTTAGTACATTTTAAGAGCATTCTGTACAGGAAGAATATACACGTAAAAAGCACTTTACACGCATACACCTCATCGACACATGGTTGCACATTTTAACAAAAACAAACTTTTATATGGTAGATAAGGGATAAAACTTCGTTCTGTTAGTGCCATTTTATCTGTGTTGTACCGAAGTTTTAGTTTATAAAATCAAGAAAACTACAAAAATTCACATTTTTTACCTCTGGTTTTCTCGAAATCAGAAAGTATTTTCTAAAAAATAACACTACCCCAACGTAGATTAAACTTTAAACTACATGATTCAAGTTTAAAATATCATGTTCTGCGAAATATAAAGAAAAATCTGTAGGTGCTTCTAAACGCCTGCAAGCGGTTGAAAGTAAGTAATTTCGACCGTTGAACGTGCTGAAAAAAAATAATTGCACTAATAGAACGAAGTTTTATCCCTTATCTACCATATAAAAATTTGTTTTTGTTAAAATGTGCAACCATGTGTCGATGAGGTGTATGAGTGTAAAATGCTTTAACGTGTACATTCTTCCTGTACAGAATGCTCTTAAGCTGGATTTTAGGAGGTAAACGGGCCTATTCTTAAAAGCGTTAAAAACATTCAACGAAATTGTATAACAAGTTCATGATTGATTTATGTTTCTTTGCTACTGTAGTTTGATATTAATATGTGGCAAACACACAGTATTTACTTTTATTTCCCAGGCTAGCAAAATAAATTTATGTAAATTTCCGTTATAAAACTTCCAGATAAGAACACAGAAGTACAAGTAAAGACACCGGGCAACTTTTCTGTTGAGCTGGCGAAATATTTGCAAACAGCCAGGAAACGCAAATACCGCCTTATCATTTCCCGCACTTCCGTGCAAACACTTGTCACAAAAATCTCCTAAAGCCTAGTTCACACGATCAAAGTGCGCGGCGATTTAAAGCAGCGCATATCGATTGGTTATAAACACGTAAACATGTGCATAAATAATCCAAGAGTGTCGCGAAGCTTAAAAACACGCCGATAAATAAACAAGAGCGCAACGAGCGCACATGGGACCCAATCGGATTTGTCAAGAGTGGCAGCAGGAATTGTGATAGCCATGTTCATATTTGATTTTGTTTAGTAGTTTACACGAGAAATGCATTTGTTTGCCAAGCTCACGCTAATCTCAACAACAAATATGGCAAATATTTTTCGGGGATGAAACTATGGTCACATTTTAATTCTTCATCCTGTATTAAAATTGTGGTTTTTATCTAAAGTCCGTTGTCACGATAGAGAGAATTTTTTTGTATTACGTGTATAGTACAAATACATTTCATCTACCTAATAATCATTAGCGTTTATTAGGGGTTATTGCAGTCACACAATGGTCAAAACCACAAGCCTGAGATGCACCAGAGCATACAATACAACCCTGGTAATAAGCTTCGAAAAACTCTTACTTTACCAGTGGAACACTGGGGATAAAATATATACTCGGGTTAATAAATATGACAAATACTGAACTGTTCGACTATATTTCTTATCTACGGGCTAATCTTAAACGATTGCGTTTTGGGCATTGTGTGACTGCAATATACATTTAACGATTTATTAGGTAGATGTTCTATAATCGTAGTATACACAAATTTTGTGTATGCCACGACACATCATTTGGTCATGGATATGTTAGCATTCCAATAGTATTGTCATCTGCTTTTAAGTCCACGACATTCTATTTCACCACAAACAATAAACAAAGTAAACTAAGTTTTTTTAATGATAACACACAATTAAACCTGCTATGTCAAACCTAGATCTGCTGAAAAAACAAAAATATAATTCAGTTATTCTGTGCCAAGTTCTGTGCTTACCCAAGCAGCACAGTCTGGAAAAATTGGCAAACACAGCTAAAACAAGGCTGTTAAAACGTTGTGGCAGCCTTGTTTTAGCTATATATTAGCTTTATTTTTAGCTGTATTTTGTGTTATTTTTTTTTGTCCAAATAAGTGTTATCGCAAACTAAATTGCAGCTATATTAACCATCCAACCATATTTCTGTCTGTAAAGTTCGCTTTACAATCATCAAAAATGCAAAAATACAGCCACAGCTTTATTGTCCACAATTTCAGCTGTAAAATAGATTTGATTACTAACTTATATAGAAAAATAACAGCTAAAGCTTTATTTCTGTATTGTGAGCTATTAAATGTATTTTACAGCTATAAGTTCATACAAACTAACAGCTGTCGCAATATGTCCATAATTTTAGTTGCAAAATGTAGTTTGAAGCAAAATATAAATACCAAATCAAAGCTTTAATATTTGTACGTAATTTTGGTTATAAAATACATTCTGAAGCTTAGAAAATCTACGAAATTTTCCACAATTTTAACTGTAAACCATATGTTATATTCTTAACCGACAAAGTCATGACCAAATTTAGTCGGTATCAAGTGTATCAGAGAATACCGAAGTGAATACAAAAACATCACTTAAAAATAATAAACTTTCAATCTACCTGAATAATTACAAATACAGCCACAATTCCAAAACTGACTGTAACTGAGCCAATGTTGACATCTTTTCTAAGAGCTACGCCCCTCTTACCCGGAAGCAAAAACAATATTGCATTTTTGTCCCAGTTTTCGGGCACAACACAAAGTGTCACTTCGTTGTCTTCTATTGTTTGTACAATTATGAACATTTTACTTGAAAAATAAGGTAGCCTGATTTTATGCAGAGGTTATGTTTATATTTTCATAATTACTGGTAGGTAGCTGCAGTAGGGATGAATATAACTAGATGGCTGCAGTGACTATTCTTGCAACTATTTGGGTTTCGTATGTAAATTATTGTACATCATTTTAGCCAAATAGTTGTTTTCTAGTATATTGCATGTACATTGACAACCATATTACAACCAAATAACTGTATAATCCAAATGGCTATTATTGGGCAATATTTCATTCCACACAAGCTATATGTCTGTATTTCAGACAAGTAGACATCTTTTTAATCAAAGTAGCCGTGAAGAGAGACAGCCATTTTGAAAACAAGAAAAATTTTACTTAAACAAGATATATTTAATCACTATTGCTGCATTACACATAACGGAAAACCATTTGTAACTTGATATTTTTGCATTGTAAACATATAAAAACTATAATTAGCCATAAAGAAAAATTAAATTAATTTCCATATTAATAAATAAATAACTAAATTATTGTTATTTTTGAAGCGCATCTTTTATTTCGAAGTATCACAACTACATTTAACGACCAAATGATGTTTCTTGTAAATTTTGAGTATTGTAGAGTGCAAATTTTGACTTATAATCTTTATGATTATGATATAGGTATCATGTATATTTGTAAGTTTAGCTTCTTAGGTACACGCATAAATATGTAACATAGACATACAAAATACAGCTATTATATCTACGTACTACAACCAAATAGTTATTTTAAGGCCAAACAACTAAATGGCTGTATTTTGACTGTATTACTTGCCAAGTGGTCACAGCTAAATGGCTGTGACAACATTTTCAAAGCAAGAAAATCTTTTACCACTTTGGCTATGACAACTCTTTAACAACGTTATAATTACGCTGCGATGCCAGCTGCGGTAGCTATATTGCTGTTATTATTTGCTGCAGCAACGTCACCGCAGCTTTTTTACAGCTTCGTGTGCTACTTGGGTACCTACTACTGGACCTGGACAGAAAAGTAACCTTGATAAAAATTTGTGTACGCGACGGTCCATAAAATTATGTCCAAAATTATCGGGCCTAACTCAAAATTTTAACGAATCTTCATGTTTTAAACCAATATACCTAAAAATCCGATTTTGGAAAAAGGTTTCAGATTGTTTTATCGGCGGTGGATCCTGGTTTGAATTTAGTGAGAAACAAATTCCACTATAACTACACGAAAATCTTTCCTGTGGTGTACTATCCATTAAATCTGTTTACTAATGTTTACTCAAAGATTCTTTCATTTCCGGAAAATAAGAATATTTTCATTTCCGCAGAAATGTCCGATTCAGGAATATTAACGTTTAGGGTACGAAGACATTTCATTTTTTCATTGCTTGTTTTATTTGGACGTTTCGATCAACAATGTGATCATCATCAGCTTTACGAATTCATATTTGGGAAACTATGATTTCTGCTCCACAAACAAAAGAGTATTATTTGTTTTATTATATAGAAAATTTGATAACTTGTAAGGCGTGGTACTGACCAAAATAAGAATACAGGTGTAACCCAACCTGTGTAACTAAATTTAAGGGTGTATAGTATTGGACGCACTGATCATGAATCAAAAAGGATTTTTTATTCGATTATGTCAAAAAGTGACGTTTTTTTGTTAAGATATTCGGACGAAAAGCTAACCTTTTAGGTAGAGTATTAATATTTGTGCCGTTGCTAGGTGACCCACTTTTCGTCTTAGGCCGAGAAGTACTTTTCGTACGCAAACGCGTTTTTTTAAGCAAACTGACACAGTCGAATAATTTTTTGTTCTTTTTTGTTTCATTTGTCTGTTTCGCAGAACTACAATTAGCAAACTAAACAAAAATTTAGAATAATTTATAATAAAATACTAATATTCTAGTTATTTTATGTTCTCACTTACAATCGAATAAAAAATAGTGTATGATACACGGACGAAAAAGCTCTCGTACTCCTAAGGTTGCCGAACTCGGCTTTGCCTCGTTCGGAAATTTTCCATAGTCGTACGAGAACTTGCATTTTTCGTCCTTGTAACATAAATAACTATTGTTGAATTTCGCAAATGAAGAATTGGGTTCAAGCAAATGAGACATTCTGCAAATAACTACAAATTTCTAACTATTGTTTAACATTTTTGTATTTAAATGTGACAACCAGTGGTACCCAAAATGATATTGTTTTGCAAACTACTGTTAATCTTATGAATTTCACCAAAATTCTTTTTGTTTCATCATGATCAGTGCGTCCAATACTAACACCCTTAATTTTTTACACAAGTTGGGTCAAACTTGTATAAGTATAAATTTTCTGAGATATTGGTGTACCCTTTAGTTTAAACAATAAAATAAATATTCCATTGATTCTTCCCAAACAATCAAATCCCTGCAATAAACATCCCCTACAATCCATCGCTCCCCAACACAAACCAATCTTCTTGACCATCCCCTTCTTCTTCTTCTTCTCGTAACATATGAATGTTTAACTTGTCGAGCGACGTCCGGCGTCGCCGTCGGGACGGCGATGGCGACACTAACCGCCTCTAATACAACCCACATAAATTATTCTTCGAGTGGAGCATCTCGGCAGCGGTCGGGTGGGATCGGGACAGTTCGGCAGTGGACAGCAGGAGCAGGAGCCTTGCAGGACGCCAGCAGGAAAGCGAGCGGTAATGTAATGATTCCGGAACGGAGACAGATGCTTGAGATGCTAAGATGAGATGGGATAGATCTAGCGGCCGATGAATTGTAATTTGATGGCATTGGTTGTAATTTATTATGGTACATACTGTGAGATATCAAAATTGCAATGACCAGCCGTCAAATCATTAGCAAGAGTGAAAACAACAATTATAAATCCAGGATATTACTAGATTATCATTTACAATTTATCAAATTAGAAGAACTAAATATCTTATAACAACTCCGTATACAATCAATTTTCAAATGACATATTGTGAGGAGAAATAAAATATTTTTTTAAAGACCCTCATTTAGTAACAGTTCAAACATTTCTATAAAATGTAGAATAATATAAAAAAAATCTGACGTGGCCACCACAAGACCTCCCGCCATACATACTTTATTCTTCTACCTTATGCGATGTACACCTATATGATAAAATAAACCCGAGGAATCGAATGGTGCAAAAATATTTTTTTTATTTAGACCAGTTTTCGACTTAAAAAAATAATGTCGAAAACTGTGCGTCGAATATTTTTTTCAGCTACAGATTTGAAATCCTCGTGGTCGAATTAGTATATTACTACATTTTACGCCAATTACCAATATTATTCTTTAGGCTAGAAAATAAGCAAGTTTTATCTTTTCGATTTCGATACCTCAATAAAAATTGTACCCCTTAGAATTTTTTCGTGAAAATTTGGATTCCTACATAATTTGAACCGAGGAGTCCAATGGTGAAAAAATAAATTTTCTATTTCGACCAGTTTTCGACTAAAAAAAATTATGTCGAAAAATATTGGACGAAAAAAATTTTAGACTGCAGATTTGAAATCCTCGGAGTCGAATTAGTATATAACCAAATTTTCAGCCAATTCTGAGAGAAAAAGTTATTTTGGCCAAAATTTCATCAAGGGGTGTAGCTACGTTTTTTGGCCATTTTCGAAAACCCTTCATAAAAATTGTACCCGTTGGAATTTTTTCACGAAAATTTGGATTCATATGTAATTCGACGCGAGGAATTCAATAGTGAAAAATTTACGGTCATAGCTACTCCCGTCTTTCACCTGTAAAAATTATCTCGAAAATTATTAGTCAAAAATTTTTTTTAGTGGCACCATTGGATTCCTCGGATCCAAAATAGGGTATAACCAAATTTTGGGCGAATCGAAAATTTCGAAAATTTTCGACATTTTCAATTTTTTTTAAAGTGCATTTAAAATTCTACCCGATAGAATTTTTTAAAGAAAATATATATTTATATGTAATTTGATACGAGGAATCCAGTGGTGTACTTAAAAAAAATATACAAAAATATTTGTATCTTAATTTGTATAGTAGTAAAAAGAGTAGAGTATGGCGGGTGGTCTTGCGCTGGCCACATCAGATTTTTTTCCCTTGGCACGGCTCTGAGTGTCATAGAAACATAGAAACGTCCTTTACAGAACACAGTCATATAATTTCCGATGAAAAGATGAATATGTGTGATTTTGGCTTGCACAAGTAACATGCGTTTTTTGCTGACGTGTTTTATTTATTATATTTGTGACGACTATTCTTTCTCTACTGAATTTAAACTATATTTAGGTGCATCAATTATATGCACATGTTATAATAATATCTAAACCTTTCTACTAGCCTTGAAGAAGACACAAGTGGTGTCGAAACGTCGGCGTTGTAGGAAATAAAGATTTGTTGACTGTATCCCCGAATATTTCTTATCCACATTTTAATTTCCCTCTCTGTCAATTTTATGTTATACTGCACTCAAAATTCTATTGCACACAACGAAAAACGCATTTCCAGGCCATTACCTCCAAAAAAAACCCTAAAAAATTCTCAACAATACTCCTGATTAACAAGTGAACAATTTCTCGCGCTAGCCAACTGATTGGCAATTCTACGTCCAGTGTCGACAGTGTCTACTTAGCCCTTTGATTGCCATTAGGCAGCTACTCGAGGCTAATTGCCTATAAAATTGGCTATTTTGTATAGCGCGCGCCCGAATCGAGTTAGCACGTGCGGCTAATTGGGCTCGGGTACCTATTAATGAGCGACACGTATGTTATTGGTTAAGTTAAGCGGAACATCGACTGTACAGCATTCTAGAGAGGGGTGTAACGCGAGAAGATCGGAGAAAATTCAATTTTAATTTAGATTGAAAGTGTGGTATCGTTTTGTTTTAGCTGTGATGGTGGTAATAGTTTTATGTCTTGTATTAGATATTTTTAACAGTTGATGGCGTTATAATGCGATTCACAACAAAAATAGGTGGCGTGGTAGAAGGGTGTTTGAAAAAGTAAATTACTTTTTGAGGCAATATTTCTTATATGAAGGAAAATTACTAAAGTTTTGAAATGTGGACACAAATTATTGTTTTTCTTCAAGGTTAAACAGAAAAGTTTGCTTTATTACACATTCGCATTAGCCTGAATATTATAAATATATTTTGACAAGTTTATTACTTACTAAAAATTGAATACCTGGTTATAATGTTAAAAAATCTGATGTGGCCAGCACAAGACCTCCCGCCATACCTACACTTATGTAAACTAAACTTTGTTACTGTCACTGTCGTCAATATAATTTTACGAAGTAACAAATGTAAAACAATCATGAACAACAAGATACTAAAGTTCCAAACTGTAAATAATTATAAATAATACTTTAATTCCTAAATAGTATCATATACAAGAAAATATGTTATATATAAATATCGAATTGCAGACAATATAATATAATTTTTCATCAAAAATAAAATTATTTTCATATATTTGTTATGAATCGAGATAATTATTAAATGTACTACATCCGGTTTGTGGATTGTACCCAAAATTTACTGGGTTTTTAATATTAGTATTAAAAACTTAAATATAAAATTTGGTTGTTAAATGTTTGATATTTTTATTTTTGTTGCTAACCAATCTACATCATTAACTCCCAATTATATACAAGATGATATAGGTAGATGTTATTATAGTAGAATCCAACCATTTGGATCCAATGGTGTTATTGTCGGTTGTGCTGGGAATCGAACTGAGGACCGTTATTATTTGACTTATCGTAAAATTGTAACATACGGACGGACACACGCACAAAACGTGCTTATTTATTAAAATCTCGCACTCGAAAATAATACCTGCCCTCATAGAATATAAGGTGGGTGCTAAAAAACTAATTTATAAAGCACAATAATGATTTTTGGCAAAATATTTGATATTCTTCTATTTTTGTTAAAATAATTATGCAAATCAAAACCACATAATATTTAATAGAACTTGATATGTTTCATTTAATTAATGATTTTAATGAAATATTAATTTTAATGACATATTATAATAATATTGTGATTTGCAAATCAGATTTTACATTGTACATTAACGCAGTAATATTATTATAAATGAACTTTACAGTGATGACTGTTATTTTATTATAAGAGGTACTTTTTTTGCTGAAAACTAATTTGATCACGTTGCATACCAAGAAAGTTTTACTTGTAATAATTTTGTTAGTAACAGAGGTTGATTTTCAATCCTACCAAAACAATAAACACTTTAAAACCTCCTAATAAATAACCCAGCAATCCGTGCTTAAAGAAACCTTTTCCCGCCCCATTCACAACTTTATGCAAACGACCCCGCGGAGATTAACCCCTGTACGCCACTGGCCACGTCTAATAAAGCCATCTCTCTCTGCCGGACAATGGCTGGTGAACCCTTGGTTGGATATATGCTTTTAATTACCGTTGTCTGACGTAGAGGTTTGAATCCTTGCAGAGGTAACTTGGATCGTAGCTGACCGCGGGAAGTAAAGGATTGCGAGGCGAACGCTAATGAAGTGGAATTATTGTTGCAGGATTTAGGTTATTAAGTGAATGTTGAATGGATTTAATGAATGGTATTAATCGAGGTATTAATATTAGTTTAAAACGTTAACTTTACTGGTTTTTACTAAATTAATACAACAGGTTTTTGCTACCATCCAAAATATTGCACATTAAACGGGCAAAGAATAGAGTGGTCCAATAAATGAATTATCTTACAGTTAGAAATTACCTATCACTATATTTTACACACATACGAATACATACTTATCACAACTGTGCCACAGTGGAGATTTTTGTGGGGACAAAACAGGACATGAACCGAAAAAAATCGGTTAAAAGTTAACCGAAATCGAAAACATTATTTTTAAATCGGGTTTTGCTCTTAAACCAGTTAATATAAGATTGTCAACTGAAATTATACAAAAATTTCGCCGCATAAATTTCTGTTTGTATTGAAACCTTGCTGCCTAGCAATTTGAAACGAAAAATTGTTTAATAAAATCACGACACTGTAGGTGGAGTGATTTTATTGTAAAACAATTTTTCGAGTCAAATTTCTGTCAGGTGACAAGGTTGAGATGGCAAACAGAAATTTATTCAGAGGAAATAAAACGCTCGAGTGTAATTCAACGAGATAATTTAACAACTCCTTTGGGTCTTCTTCACATTTCCAAAATCTAATCATTTCACTGACATATATTAGAAATATGAAGCAAATGACATTTTAGTGTTTTGTTTATTGTTTGGTTGCTAAGAAAAAGGTAAATAAGGTTTTATCACTTGCAAAAAGTTACCTTCCTTTTTATCCGCTGTCAAAGCGACAAAGTTATGTTTTGTTTATGGCTTATTTTATACAGGAGTGGAATTATCAGCTATAATAACCCAAGGACATAGATAATTACGAAATAATTTTGTGACAGCTCCTAGCACTTGTTTTACTTTCAAGAAACTTTTTAGGAAAAACTTTCCTCGTGTATTATAAAGTACTATTTTCGACTAATAGATCGATACCAAAATTAACTGGGTACTTAGAATGTAAGATAGAGTAAATAATTTTTTTAAGCCCGTTTGACAATGTTTTGATTGTCAAACTAATTTACATTTTTGTTTTATAAATAAGAGAGCAATGGTTGACGCCACATAATCTGCACATTTTCAAAAGATTCAAAATATTCTGGTAAATATTTCCAATACCATTCTACAAATTAATAATTCAGTTTATTAATCAACCGAAAAAATCCCCCTCTAAAAGATCAAACTATTCCCGCCAATTTAATTAATTCTACCAATGGCCGGCCACAACAATTCACAGGACCGCGCATGCCATTCTTCTGTTCAACAATCAAATCATCTAACACACACAGACACACACAAACACACAAACACACACACTAACGCACACAACCTCCCAGCCAGGGTAATAAGCGAAATAATGTCGAGAATTCGTTGTGAACGACCGGGTACGAGAGAACGATGTTGCTGGGCCGTTGTTTGAACCGAATGGCCTCTGGTTCGAGGCGGGCGGAGCGGCGCTCGAGTGGTCGAAGGTGAGAGTGAGGGTTGTTTGTTTTCAATTTAATCGATATCTGTTGTGGTTCATAAATAGTGGTAGAACGCCTGTACCTAACTTCTGGACAGTAAATGATCTTTAAAATAAGGTTATAATTGTGGACTATTTATTTATTTAAGTTGAGTAATAGCGCTAGTTTCCAATAGATGTAACTGGTTACTTATTCTGTATTCTGTTAATTTAACCAATGGTTTCGTGTCATTATGAACCGTAACATAGAAATGTCTATAATATTCAACTTTCGGAATACGGAATAAGTGTAATAATCCAGCTTTTAGGAAGCCTCACATACTACGAGTAAAGGTAAAGATATATTTTTAATGTGTGCGGTTGCCAGCTATCAATACACTCATGGTTGTTAGTGGAGAGAACGCTAAATGAATAATAGACAGATATCAGACCAATTTTAATGATAATTCTACTCCTGTGTAAAGTAAGCCATAAACAAAACACAATTTTATCGCTTTGACAGCAAGTGATAAAACCTTATTTACCTTTTTCTTAGTTACCAAACAATAAACGAAACACTAAAATGCCATTTGCTTCATATTTCTAATATTTGGTAGCGAAATGATTCTATTTTGGGAATATTTGTAAAGAAAAACCAAAGGAGTTGTTAAATTTTATCTCGTTCTATTACACTCGAGCATTTAATTTCCTCGGAATAAATTTCTGTTTGACATCTCAACCTTGTCACCTGACACCTGACAGCAATTTGATTCAAAAAATTGTTTTAAAATAAAAGCACTCCATCTACGGTATCATGATTTTATTAAACAATTTTTCATTTGAAATTGCTAGGCAACAAGGTTTCAATACAAACAGAAATATATCCGACGAAATAAAAGCTCTTGTGTAATATTGTATCTCAACTTGGAATGGTTGTTGTTGTATTCAATATTATTTATGTATTAATAAATATATAATCAAGCTTAATCGTCCACAAAATGGAATGTAAACAAGCCCTTTAGCAAAGCAATATAAATGAAAGGTTAAATTAACCAAAATAAAACGCAAAGATCTAATCTCTACGTGATGTCTCCATCATTGTTATTTTTTGTCTACTTCAATTAAAATGACAAATACAGTTATTAATCCCACAGTTAATCCATGTTATGATCTGTCATTTATGCGTTTATCAGTTACAAATTATGTGGCATTAATTTAGGAGCTGATTGTACCGCGTCCACATTCGTTTTAAAAAATTAAAAAATGCTTCAATGTCATTGTGCTCTGCATTGTAATACGGTTTAATAAACGACAATGTGGTGAAGCTGTTTAAACGAGAATTTAACTTTATTATACTCTGTATTATTGTTATTAACTTTATGATAATTATTGTACAGATTGCAATTTGCCAGGCATTATAGAATTATTGGCGAATATGTAATCGAACATATTATTATTGCAATTATTATATTAAAAGTACTTACGTTTTTACTGTTACCATGATTGAAAATATCGAAAAATATAGAGAAAGGGCCTTACCTGAAAAAAGAAGAAAATAAAAATTAATTTCTTGTTGAAATATTATTGTCACATAAAAATATATTAAGTACAGTAATCACGAAGTACTCATGTTTATAGATAGCCACACAAAAATTAGGAAAAAATCTGATCTGGCCAGCACAAGACCTCCCGCCATTCTTACTTTATTCTTTTTATTATTATTATACAAATGTATTAATATATAGGTACTACTACTCACAAATATTTTAGTCATTTTATTTAAACTGCAGAAGAAGATATAAACAATATTTTACAATTGTCACTGTCATGTTATAATCATTTAAATTTTACGAAGTGAGAAATGTTAAACGATCATGGACTACAAGATACCGAAATACTAAATTATAAGTACCTATATACTTTAATTATTCGTAAATGATACCACCCACTTGACAACATAAAATCCCCAGAACATTTCAAGAATGTGAACATCCCGGCTTTTTACTTGCTATATTTGCCCATTAACATCCTAATAATATCTTTGCGATTGCTAATGTACGCCCTTGGTAACATTATCTATGTTACATCCCAATGTTGTAATTTGGTAATAATATCACAATTATGCATCCCATGTAATTCTCTAAGATGTTTGTATTGAGTATGTAATTTTTGATGGTACTCAGGATGTGGCTAGGACAGACTTACGTAACATTACTTAAAGTACAAGAATAAGATATTTTTAAACATCCCATGGACGGTTCATGTCAAGTGGGCAGATACAAAAAATTTCATCTCAGAGCAGTTGTTGCAAGGAAACTTGACACAAGGAAATTTTAATGTAAATGTATTAACGTCATAGAGAATACGATATTTTAAATAAAACGGTAGGTCGGCTTTATTAAAGCACTCCGCTTTGCGTTGTACCGCACTTTATCAATAACTATTCTTGTTGTTAAATTTTGTTAAGTTCACAGCACTTCAGTTAGCAATATATCTTCCTGTAAAAATATTCCTGAAAGTTGTTTCCCCCCTCTGAAGTCAAGTCAGCCCGCTTAAAATCTTAACGAGACCTCACAGCCCCCTCTTCAAGAAATTACACTATCCAAGATTCTTTAAATTACAAGACTACATAATTTTGAAAAAATTAATTAATTTCATAAGAGTGACGTGACAGAAAATTACACGACACGTAATCTTTAAAAATGAGTTTCCGACATCGCCGTCGGTCTCTCACTGCCGCCTTATCATAATACAGGGCCGGCTCCAGGAGAAAAAGGAAATGGAGGAGATAAGATCGCCGAAAACAGGAAATAGGACTGCTTTAATTTTAAGAAGAAATGGAGTGCATAAAATGGAATAATAACAAGAAAACAAATAAAACTAAAGGAAACATTGAGAAAATAAATAAGTTTGAACTTTTAATGCTCTGTTACCAGTGGTGTAACCAGGAATTACCTACTAAAGGGAAGGGTGTTCAGAATTGGATTAAAAATATTGTATTTCTTATAAGTATCAGATTTTATTGCAAAATATATAAATCATATTAAAATAAAGTTATAATGCTTTTAAAGCTGTTCACACGGGAAATTCTCGGGGAAATTAATTATTATAAAATATATTTAGGATCAGTAGGTAACTTTAATATATTTTATAAAATAATTAATTTCCCCGTATAAACTGCAAAGAAAAGTGACAGTTTATAGCACTTTTTTTACCTCTCGCCTCATATTCTATAAGAAAGGTATTGTTATGGGTCTAAATTTTCGAGTGAGAGTTTTTGGCAGATAAGCACGTTTTAGGGTCTCTAGAATACAAATTACACATTTTTGAGTGTCCAGGAAATTTTTTATCGTGCATTCCAACAACGTAATTAGCTCTCCTGTACCACTCGAGCTAATTAAGACGTTATTGGAAAGCACTCAAAAAAATTTCCGGGAAAAATGTGATATTATAAGTGAAAATTTATTTATAGATTTTTCTGTACCATTTATAAACTAGAGGACAATTTAAATCTACTTTTTTGAAATTCCAGTATCTTGTCCATGATATGAAATTTGCTCGAAAATTTGTTTCTACATAAAACTTGAATGATTATGACAGTGGCAGTACAGTTGACATCTTTTGCTTGCATCTTGGTTTACATTATCGTTTACATATTACATGAACATGAAACTATTAAAATGTGAGTAAAACTATTTATTAGATTAATAGAATATGCAGAATGAGGCGAGAAGTCGTGTGCTAGGCAAAACTTTTCTCGTGTGAACTGGGTATAAAACAAAAAACAAACAATAACAAGAAATTTCATTTACGCTTTTTAAAATTTAGCGGCGCCGTTATTTGAAAGGCAATTTTCACCAATATTATTTTTCTCAATATTCAGTAGCGTATAAGAATCCGCAAAGAATCCTGGTGTAAACAGAAATAACAATTTTTATTTGAAGCCCTGTTCACATATGGATTCTATGATGCTATTGAATCCTGAATCAAATATTAAATGTGTCTTGAAAAAGAAGAATTTCTTTGATAGCTCCAAAGCAGTGAATTTATTTCCTCTTTCAGGATTCAGAAGCACGAAAGAATCCTCAAAGAATCCATGCGTGAACAGTGCACCAAAGAAATCTTTGAACGTTGTAACCTAGTGATCTGTGACTTGAACAACAATACAAATAGCAGCGCCGAATACAAATTCAAATTAGTCGACATTTGTAATAGAATGGATTGTCTGCAGTTACTTATCTATTGTTAGTGTGTGTAGCGCAGAGATCGGTTCTCTCTCTGTTCAGTTGCTAGTAGTTCGCTAATGTGTTTGTGTTTGCACTTAGCCTGTACTGCATTCAATCTCATAGATTGCAATCTACTTATACTTACTCACTCATCGTGTTTGTTCGATACACAAATACACGACAAACACCTACAGGGAATTGTACACCTATGCGGGAGTACAGACTACATGATAAATTAATAGTGGTTTATATAGTTTACCTTTTGCATTTATTAGGTTATTTTATTAATGCAATCGTGGATTTTGGTTCGAATCCAGTCATGTAGGTACACATTAACAACCATGGCATCTTTGATTTTTAATAGTGGGAGAGCAACAAGTTCATGAAGAACGTTCATGCTAAAGATGCATGGTCGAATATTTCCTTCGAGAAATTTCAACCAATCAGATTACAGATACAGTCAAGTATCAGTAAGTGTGCACAAGTGCATACTCGAGTATTTTTGACAGTTGTCAACACAAATCATCAAGAAATAAGTTATTTATTATTACAGTCTGTACAATGGCAAATACACGTAGGTATATTTACTATCTACATTATATTTTTTATCAAAAGATTGAAAAATTGCAGTGGACAAAGTGCCAATGTCATTGATCTGACGTTTATGTGACAGATCAAATATAAATTAGGTATTTTATATTAAAAAATCTACTAATATATCAAACGTGCATGACAAATACATCATAATATTTCCTTCGAAAATTTTCAACGAATTAGGTTACAGTATTTTTTAAATTTCGAGCCAAAACAATCAAGTATCAGTGAGTACGTGCACAAGTGCAGTACCCCAGAGTACCCGCGAGTATTTGGACAAGTGCATTCCCGAGTATTTTTGACAGCTGTCAACACAAGAAACAAATCATCAAGAAATAAGTTAGGTATATATTAAAATTACAGTTTGTACAATGGCAAATACAAATATTTTTACTATCCACATTAGATTTTTTATTAAAAAATTGAAAAATTGCATTGCAAGTGTCAATGATTCACAATATGTGGAACTTCCACATCCAAATCGGGAAATAAATAGAATATAATTTTTTTCAAATAATCAACACAAATTTTTCTTCTCATAATGAGAGCGTTTGATTCCTCTCGCGTTTCGCAAAAACTTAACGAGGCCCCGAACACTTGAACCTGGTGCTACATTATGCCAAGCCCCGCTGGTGTCACGTGGTACTGGAACAGAGGAACATCGAGGATGACGACGAACCGAACCGGTCATGAATAATGAATCAGTCTTGAAGAACGAGGAGACAATGTCGAGGAAGGTGTAGGCGATGGAATGGAGAAGGTTTTGATGGGTAAATGCCGGAGAAAGTCTGAAAGGGAAAGGGGAGAGAGTTTACGGTCAATTATAAGGGTGGAGAATGCTTTATATTGTTATTTTCTATTTCTAATGACATGTGATCAAGTTACATTTATATTTGTAAATATTTATGGTTAGACAGTACCCTTATAAGGCTACATAGTCCTCCAAATTTTACTTATTCAACTTACTGATCATTGAAATTGGGAAAAGAAGAATTTTTTTTCGTAAACTTAAGGTTAGTTTTCGCAAGGAGCACATTTTTGGAACCACTGCAGAACATTGCCGGTTCACACAACCACATAAGATTCTTTCAAGTTTCTCAAGCATGGAAAAAAATTAAAAATTATTTTTTTGATGCAATAAATTATAAATTCCGCTTTCCCCAAGATTCATTGAAGATTCAATTTAGCGGCACCACAATTTGACAGGTTATTTTCACTGGAATAATTTTTCTCAAAATTCAGATGCATGAAAGAATCTTCAGAGAATTCTTGTGTGAACTGACTAACAATACATTCATAAAATCATGCCATTTCCCTAAAATAAAGTTGGCAAGAACCTTTTAAAATATAAAAATATTTTTATTAACTAGGTACGCAATTGCAAGCATTAAAAGAACCTGAAATCAAAACTGACTTTTCACAAATTCTTTCAGTTCCATGATCATTAAAAAATGTGCATAAAGTACGTTTCAATCGTTACACTCTTCCTATATTATATCTTTCGAATATAATAAAATGACATGGTTTTTTGTTTCTCGTCATAACAACTGATAGAGCATATGTTCATTTTTATAACTGCATCATTTGAAGCAAAATTTATGTATTCATATTTTATTTTAGAATGTTTTCAACCAAACCACTATGAATGGAATATAACTTGAACAAACTAAATAAATAAAATATGTAAATGCAATTCCTTTAAAATAACCTCAAGGAAAAGCAGAAATTCTAATGAAATATGTTAACATGTGTACATCTTGAATAAAATAGTTGCCTCTGAAATTAATGGCGGACTGAAATTATGTAATCCTGAGGCACAGTTTATGTCCACGTTTTATAGTTTTATGGTCGTAAAGTGTATCGTTTGTACCTTAATTTAGGCGAAACTATAAGAACGGAGAGATATACGACAGCTATCAAAAAATTATATCCAAGATTACTAAATTAAATAAGGGAGACAATCCATTAGGCGATATCTTACGGCGGATCGAAATGGTTTAATAGCTTTATTCTTTTACCTAATTAATTTCATGATAGATTTTTCCTTACAATGTAGAATATAGCTCCGTGGAAATAAAATAAAATAGTAAAATTATTTGTGGTCTCATTATACTTATTTATGTCACAAGGATCCTAATGTCAATATTATGGTACTAGTCGTGAAGATTATTACACGAGGCGAAGCCGAGTTTGATAACATTACGTGTACCGTAATGATTTATTACGATCCGTATTCCGTATTATATATAAAATTTTATCTGCTGCCTCAAATAAGTCAAAAAGTAAAATAAATTATTTTGTACTTATTGACAAAAAAATTAAATCTAAAAAATCAGGTAGGGATGCTAATTATGAAACTTCTTTTGTAACAAATTTTGTTATGGTACTCACACTGAGTTCCGTACTACCGTACTGGATTCATTATGGTCCTTGGCCTATAAAGAACGCTGTTATGGTCCACAAATTGATGCTTATAATGTTGTCATTATTATACGGCATTAGATAAAACTCTATACAACCCTGAATAAATTCATAAAATAATTGTAGATAATCTGTTTGAATAATATTTGTTTTTCACATGAAAATCTATACATTACGCATTAATTCGTGCAGGACATTTTTGAGTACCTACCTACTTTCTATCAACGATTACGTTGTTGGAATGCGCTATAAATTTTTTTCTGAAAATGAATTAATGCACGAGTGCAAATTCGGTAAGACATTCGTTATGACACTGAATTATTTTTCAAAAAGAAACCTGAAATATTGACCAACTGTGTATATAACATTACTTTTTATGTATTATTTACGTTATTTACCTTTCTGATTGCGTATTTACATTGAAAATGACAATTTAACCAATTTTTAATTTCAATGTCAAACTGCCATGTGACAGAAAAATTTCCACTTATTAATAATTTTATTAGTTACTCCAGCTAGCAGTAAACAATTTCCGAAAAAAAATTAATATTACCATTGTTCCTATTATTGTACTCAATTCTTCCATTGACTGTTATTTTTGTCATGTATAATAATACTTATAATCTCACATGTGCAATAATTCTTTCCGGAAATTTTTTAAGTGTTAATCAGCTCGAGTGGTACACGATTACAAACATGATATCAAATAATTATAATCTGCCAGATATATATTTACCTTATTAGTCGTAAGTACTAGGTACTCTAGTTAAACAAAGTAATTATAATATTTGACTGTTCATGACACTCGTCTATGGCTTATGTAATAAACTAAATAATGTCTACCGTTATTAAACTCTCATTGAATAAAACATTATTTCATTAAACAGCAAATACAAATCACAGCAAACCACACACTCCTGCAAATAAATCCCGAAATAAATATCGATACTCTCCTTGGTCTAGCTTGGATAAAATCCCGCTAAATCATCAAACCTGCCGTCCTTGTGAAAATATAAAACTCTATATAACCGCCGACACGTACAGCAAACAAGGCAGAGTAACCCAGTTACCGCGGCGCTGAACGAATCACACAAATATACCAAACCTGCGGGAATAGCAGCGCAGCAAGAACTACGTGAAGTTAGCGACGACGACGACGTAAGCGAAACGCGAGTTTGAACAGCAGGTTTATGCATTTTTGGTGCACTTACTAAAAGATTTTGTGGAATTGTGCAATTTTCTTATTTTTAATAGCGTACGTGGCACTGCAGAGCAAGGAATATTGAATCTTTCATAAAATTGTTTGAATAATGGTAACAAGGATTATATAACACTTAAAGGATCAATTAATAGTTGTGCCTTTTTAAAATTATAATAAAAAATTTGTATGCTTATAAAAATTGCGAACAATTCTTTTAAATGTCCAATTTATGCAAACTTTACACGGTTATATCTCATGATAGAAATTTTTAAACAGCAGGTTTATGCATTTCAGATGCACGTACTAAAATATTTTGTGGTATTGTACAAGATTTTCTTATTTTTAATACGTGGAACTGGAGAGCACAGAATATTGAATCTTTCATAAAATTATTCGAATTAATGGTAACATTTCATTTCAACAAAGACTATATACTTAAATACTTAAAAAATCAATTACTAGTTGTTCATTTTTGAAATTTTAATAAAAAATTTGTACATGATTATAAAAATTCCGAAAAATTCTTAAGAGATTGCAATTTATGTAAACTTCACAATTATATCTCACGACTGAAATTTGGATCTGTAGATCCAATTTTTCTTTATTAAATGTTTATAAAAACATTGTCTTGAAGTCAATACTAAACTGACAGTTGTTTACTCGGAACGAAAACACTTTTACAGTATTTTTCAACTTCAAAATGACAAAGTACGAATTTCGGGCTGGTTTGTGGCAGTCCGTAGTAGTGAGGAAGGGAGTGGAATAGAAAAAAAAGTAAAATCGAGAGTAGTATTCTACGAATTCGGATAAATTGTAAACGACCAAGCAAAGTTCTAATTTTTTACGGCTACATCACGAAATATAATATAAACATAGGAGTGGACACTCGTATCTTAGCAATAGTGTAAATTCGTGGCATTTCTGTTTACCTTGTACAAGAAAGATCATTAGGGGGCCCGTGCGTTACCATCGTTACCGTTGTTTATAATCATGGTACCTACGAGCAGGCCCATATTTCCTGTATCTCTCTCTAAAAGGTAAACAGAAAGGCCATACATAATCCACCCTAGTGTTCACTCCTTCGTGAGCAAATGTCAAATTTATTTATTTTTTTTAAGTAGCAATGGGTTTTACTATCAGGATTGGTTTAATAATAAAACAAGATTCTTTTCATTAATTTATGAACGTTTTATTAAACACAACATAAAAGCTATTCCTATTCCTACTATTAAAAATAAATTACTGGATCTTCAAAAATTTTCAAATATTTATTTCTGTTTATTTTATTTCCTTCGAGATTGTTTTTAAATGAATTATATTTTGTGTACATTTTATAACTAAATCAAATTATATTGTATTTGGAAACTACCTTCAATTTTCTACACTGACAATAGAAACTAATAAATAATTGCAAATAAAAATTCCACTCTCGTCTCCATTCAATCCCAACATCCAAAATCGGCCATCAAATTACCCGTAAATAATAACTTCATTACGACCCTTACCAACCTTACAAACCGCGGCCTTAGTTACCCTGACATACGTCGAGTTCCTGCAGAGTGTGCAACAAAACAAAACAAAAATCACCAACACAAGTCGCGGTGGCTGCAAATCCCGGAGGAAACCGAGTGAATGAATGTCGAGGTCGACCTGAACCACTCAGCCGCGAAAAACATGCATCGGGAATCGACCGAAACGCAGCGGAATCGAAACAGCGAAAACCGAGCGAAAACTGACTAGAAAACAGAATGAGAATGGGTTATTTTATGTTCAATATCTATAGAAAATGTGGAATGATATTTAAACAAATCTGATGTGGCCAGCACAAAACTTCATGCCATAACTCTTTTTACTACTATACAAATATAATTATAGTTATACTTCAAATACATTTCATCTACCTAATAACCATTAGCGTTTATTAGGGGGTTATTGCAGTCACACAATGGTCAAAACCAGAAGCCTGAGATGCGCCAGAGCATACAATACAACCCTGATAATAAGCTTAGAAAAACTCTTACTCTGCCAGTGGAACACTGGGGATAAAATATATATTCGGGTTAATAAATATGGCAAATACTGAACTGTTCGACTATATTTCTTATCTGCGGGCTAATCTTAAACGATTGCGGTTTTGGGCATTGTGTGACTGCAATAAGCTTTTAACGATTATTACGTAGATGTTCTATAATCGTAGTATACTTAGAAATATATTTAGTCAATTAATCAACTAGAAGAAAATATAAATGATGTCACTGTCACTGTCATAATTAATTAAAAATTTTCATAGTAACAAATGTTAAACAATTTTGGACAACGAGTTTCATACTCTAAATTATAAATAATACTTGAATTCCTAAAGTATACTATGACAGAACAATTTATAAAATACTAAAAATTGTAGATATCTTTCATTTGAAATAAAAAATATTGCGACAAATTAATTATTTATCAAAATATTGAAGAAAAGTACAACTTCCGGTTTGGGGATTGTTTCCAAAATATAACTGGGTTGTAACATTTTGAGTTATAGAGCCCGGAAAAAATGTTACATACAACCTAACGCACATATACACACGCACACACATCCCAGTAAACAAAATTCAATCTCTGCAGAGATGTTAATATCATAGTCGATATCATACATGCGATGTTCAATTAATTGTCCCAAGAACATCTCAGAGCACTTGCAGCGACTACTAATATTCGCCCCTTGTTACTTTTTTTTCTAATGTCGCATAGATAATCTTTAAAAATGTCTCAGCGATCTCAAATAGATGTTATATTTTATATTCGGGGGTAATATAACAAGTGCTATGATTATCATCGGTGATAGCATGAGTTAGTCGATGAAAATTAACCGAGTGCGCAGCACGAGTTCAATTCAATTCAAGACATAACGAATGCTATCACCTATGATTAATCATAGCCCGAGTTATATTTGGGGAGAATATATAATGAATGAAACCAAAATGTTTGGTTATATTTTTTCAATAGCTGTCAAGAACGTTTTAAATTCTGTTTCACTTTCTCAATTTTGTCTTCACTAGTATTACCCCACCGAATACAATCAGGTTCATTCAATTTAAGTCTTATTTCTGACAAACAGCAATATTTAAATATGAAACTGACAGTAGGAAATTAATTGACAGAAACAGTTGACATGTAACAGCGGTGATAAAAATATCATCGATTTGATAGCCTCTTACTGCCCTATTTTAGCCAATCAAATTAGTCAAATATGTGTCACGTGACACATGAATTATATATTCGTTAAAATAGATTATTTTTGGTTTTAACTAACAAATAACAAACTAATCTATTATTTGTCATTGTAATATAATCCTGTAACAAACAAAAATAAATAAATAAATAAACCATGTTTCCTCTTCTCGAATTGATTTTCTCTTGCAAAAATCCAACCAATTACCAATATCTGCGCCCCTATGGTCAAACAAAAAGATACGATCATCAATCTGTTTTTCAAACGTCCCTTTGCCAATAGCAAGGCCCCTATACCACAGTCGTACTCTTCTATCTCCAGTGTAGAAATCATATCACGAAGTGTATATATTTACTTATTGACGTTGCAATTAAAAGAGTGTGTGTTTGTGTTTGTGTACCGCGCTGTATTGAAATAATTTATACGCTTAAGTGCTCCCTTGGTTCTGTGCGTTGACCACGGATCCTCTTTGACATTGGCGTCACATGGGCGGAGGGCTGGGGATTTTATAAGGGTGAGGAGGGTTTCTTGTTGGAGAAATTAAACATTTTAAGAGTAGATATACACAAATGGTACTGAAAATGAACCTAATGTTAGGTTTCAAACGTACAAATTTTATTTAGTAAATTGAGAAAGAAATTTTGCTGTGATGTCATTATTTTGTATAAAAGATATGGCAGCTTACGTCACATTACATATAATTCAATTTTCATTAATTATTTTTGGGCTTGTTGATAATAAAAAAAATAAAAAATACTGGTCCCAACTTCTTCAATAGTTATTTACGTTATAAGTCCGGTAGATGAGTTTTTACGGTTTTTCCGAACGAGGCGACGAAGGAGCCGAGTTAGAAATTTCGAAACGAGTACCGTGAAAATCCTCTACCGGACGAATGACGTACAACGTTTTATTTCATACCTGTGTTGCATTATTGGACCAAAGTTTGCACCCATTCTTTATATATCTTTTTTAAATACAATCAGGTCGTCTTGGTCTCAATACAAAAATTAAAACAAAAATTAAATTTCAGTCCGGAAAATGAAACATTACGGTATTGTTCTACTTTACAATCCTGTAAAGTAGAACACTACCGTAATGTTTCATTTTCCGGACTAAAATCAATCTCATAAAGAAGCAAATGCAACACAGTATGAAATAAAAATATTTAATAAAACTAATCATGCAAGTAGCCCATTGCGAGTAAGGAAGGTTAAACTTTTTATGTGTTTTGTTTACAAAATAATTTAAAAATAGGTGGATTATTCAACAAGAGTTTAAAGAGGATGAAAATTACTCATGTCAAGAGAATGAAAGTTTACGATAGGAGATACCATACATAATCATTTTTGTTACCATATTAAATTGCCTTTCACCGAAAGGTAGAAAGGCAGTGGATTAAATTAAATTCAAGTGGAAAATTATACTTTATCTTATGCCCAATGCCCATGTCACACCGGCGTATATTCTTTTAAACTATTTTGTATTCGTTTGAGGATAAAGTGCAAAAATAGCGTATATTCGTATACCACAGGACTAAAGTACCTTTAATCTCTCACCTTCGGCTCGTGAAATAAACTTCACCCTCAGGATTAAATCATGGATTTATGACCTTACAATATAAATATACTATTAATATCCAATTGTGAGTAAAATCAATTTGAACATAAATTTAACAGATTCAATCAAATAGTATAAAAAGAGAAATGTTTTAGTTTCTCTTCCATTAAATAAAATCTCCCCTGCTTGTGATCTGCGCCCTTCATTACCGGTTAAATACAAGCCGGCATCACTATTCACTCACTACAGCCTCAACCGCTAACGGTGCGGTAAACTTGCCGACAAAAACACATCAATAGACAACATAACACAGGCAGTAGGCGAGGCGTAGGCCTCATAGGCTTCATATGTTTGGCCAACAGTCGAAGTTTGATTCGAACGGATGTTTGCAGTTCAATCACAACTTCGTGCTGATCAATATCGCTTTGACTTTGAAGTTACCGCTTTAATCATATAATGGCATGGAGTATAGTGTAGCACGTATGTAGCACTGTGCCAATCACAGGAATGCAGCACAGGATAACACAATGACAGATGACGGAGAATGTATTTTAGTTTAGGATTGAGAAAGATACAAAAAACATTAAAATAGGTAAATAATGTCTGGACTGTCTATAGAACTATAGGATTTATTAAGAAATTCATTGCTTTCCCGGATAATTATCGAATTTTTAAAGCAGAAATACCAAAATTTGTACAAGATTCTTGGAATTTAAAAATAACTATCGTGATAATTACAGACTTATCAAAATAATTCAAGAAATCAAATGCACTACAGAATTATCATATTTGCTGAAGAATTATCAAATAGTATATTATTAAAGGACTAAAGTGCATGATTTAATCCTGAGGGTGAAGTTTATTTGACGAGCCGAAGCTGAGGGAAATAATCACCTGAGGTATTAAAGGTACTTTAGTCCTGTGGTATATACGCTATTTTTTGCACTTCATCCTCAAACGAATGCAAAATAGTCTAAAAGAATATACATTTTGTAATTTTGACAGTAAACTTTATGACAAATATTTATATTGTTACCTTAGGTACTCTGTAACAAATAGCACAACGGAATTAATTAATTCAATTCCTTGACAACGCGGGATTAAAATAATAAAAATAATCTCTTGGGATCTAATTAAGAACCTTAGTCCCTAAAAATAAAGACTAAAGACGAGTTTTAGTCCCGGAAGTGGAAAAATTAATATATTCCTTTTCATAATTATAGTAGAGGCACCGAATCAGACGAGGTGAGGATTAAAAAGAAATGGCCTAAATGGCAATGACTATGATCTATGTTGTCATAAACAAATATTTTTACATGTAAAATTTTTTTTAGTCATAGTGTCATAACCATTTATAGACCATTTTTTGAATCCCCACCTCGTCTGATTCCATGCCTCTAGTATAAGTACTCAAAAATCCTGCTGTTCATAATTAATTTTTTGGAGGAAATACTACAACCTTGCAAAACTACTAAAGCATTATAGGAATTACAAAAGAATTACTGTAGTCCGAAGAATTATGATTTTCCTTTCGGAATGCTTATAGTTAAAGAATTTCTAATTTTTTAATCAGAATTTTAATTTAGAATTTCTATACTTCTAAGAGAATTATCGAAATTACTAAAGAATTCCTGGACTACATACCTACATTTTAATATTACTTGTTAAGTAGACCTATACATTTAATAAGCTAGATTCAGACCTACCCAATTACAAGTATAAGTGGCTAATTTAACCAACTTTCGCACTTATAATTGAAATTGGAATTTTGTAGAAGCGCTGGTTGGTTAATTTAGCACTTATTTATAATTGAGCAGGTAGCTTAAAGCTTTGGTAAGTGGTAAACATAAACCTAAAGTTTGTATTTTCTTAAATTTTAATGTTAGAAAGTTCGGATACTTCTACAGTTACATGAATTTAAACATAAGCGTTTACATTTATATTTAAGTTTAAGAAACACAGCATTCACATAATGACCTTATAATAGCTTTTTTTCACGACATGCAGAGAAAACACAATTTTCTTCTCGCGAAATAGTGAGGAAAGTAGGTTTTCCCTCTCTAGAGAGGAAAGTAAGCAGTGTTAGCACTAGTGTTATTTTACGATGAAATATTTTAAAAATTGTAAGTAAATTTATTATTTTATTGAAAATTCTGATTTTATAGTGATTACTATTACACGATTTTACAACTTAAATTTAATTTGGCATAGCATTTCGTTGTTTTCAAACGTCATTCTGACAGATGGCAGTTATAACCAAACTTCTAGTTATGTGTTCTACATTTACAATCTTTTTAAATATGTCGTGAAAAAAATGTTGTGTCTAACACGAGAGGAAAGCTTGCTCGAGTGGGAAAAAGAAGCGCTTTCCTCTCTAGTTGGACAAATAACTATAGTAAGTGGTAAACATAAACTTAAACTTTGGAGGATTCAATCTTTAATGCTAGAAAATAAAAAGTGTGGATGCTCGTATAGTTACATGAACTTAAACATTCTTAAGCTAAATTCAGACCTACTCAATTATAAGTGTAAGTGGCTAATTTAACCAACCAGCGCTCAACATTCGTACTTATAATTGAAATTTGAATTTTTTGGAAACGCTGGTTGGTTAATTTAGCACTTATACTTATAATTGGGTAGGTCTGAATCTAGCTTTAAAGATAAAGCCAATGTAAACCTTAGAACTAAATACTTGAATGAGGCTTATGACTTTTTGAATTCACATCCCATTCCACCAGTCATATAAATTACTGGCATTGTTTATGCATCAACTACACACATGCAGGTAGAGAGCTCCTCCTATCACTTGCTCTATTGGCTGATCCCGTCTGGTATTAGATATTAGCGCAGCGAGGCGTTAAGAAGCCGTTCCGTGTTACACCGTGCAATCCTCCAACGCCCGCCCGGAGTTCGTTGTTTGGTTTGTTAATTAAATTTATGAATGTTTGTCTACTGAGGTAATGCAGACGTGAAGGACTAATATTGTGCAATAGGACGTTAAATACGGAGCTTTGCTCTTTGTTGACGCTTGCCAGGCAACAGCCGAATGGAGGAGTCAATATTAATTAGATACTGCACACAGGTAGATGAGGATGCATTGTTTAATTTGTTGATTTCGAGAATGAGTCAGAAGTTCATTATCTATATTTTTGAAATATTAAGACAGTAGAAATATAGGGATATTTAATAGGATAGGATAGACAAACTGTCCATTCACAAAGATATAATTTTCAGTCTGAAAAAATTATATTCCAGTTCTTTATTCGAATAAGCTAGGTCCAAATTTAAATTATAATGGATGCTATTATTCCTGAAGATGAAGTTTACAACACGAGCGAGCAAAACGAGCGATGGATTTAATCATCTGAGGGAATAATAGCCATTATAGCAAATTGTTTACTTTACTTTATCTACGACTTATATTACTATGTACAACACGGTACAAGATTTTAATAAGATAGAATACCAATACCAATACCAATTTTGATATTTCAAAATATCAATTTTCAATCACCATAGTTACATCATTAAATGTGCAATGCAATGTTCTTTGAGACGAGAATTGAACAGCCGAGAAATGACCAAGACAAGAATACTTAAATTTCTCGTCTCGAAAATTTGAGACGAGACGAAAGTTGACTATTTATCGGCGAACTCTATACCAGGCGGGAGTGTGATAGAGGGGAGAATGACGTCAGTGGGACTAGACTTCGGTTTGAACGCTGTATTTAAAATAAACATAACTACTAAATTAATTTCAATAATGCCTCGCAAATGTTGTATTCATCTGAGCACGAACGGGAACGAGGCAAGGCGAGGCCGAACGGATGCCTCGTTTGTAAATTTGTTTGGTAGAATATGCGAACGTACGACGTCTGGCGAGGCAACGAAGGAGGCACCGATTCATCCCATACATGCAGAAGCTGAACGAACAAATGGCGTCCACATCTGATCAAATTTTTCTTTGAAGTACCGACTTCCATCGGATGGCATCCGAACTGCCTCGGACCGTGCGTCGCACAGCCGAATGCTGTTTTCCGCGCCTCGGTGACACGTCCACATACGTATGAACATTCTGCCTCACCTTGCCTCGTTCCCGTTCGTGCTCAGATGAATACGCGCCTTTATAAAAGCAATTATGTAAGTAACAAAACTAGCTTCATTTAAATTTTCTAAGCAGAAAAATTTATTTAATAAATATTTACGCGTAACTCCAAATAACAGTCAGGTACAACAATATTACCCTAATTATTGTTAGTTAGTAAGCCAATAATCGTTTCTAAATTAAAATCAACGTCCTAAGATACAAAAATATCATTACATCGCATGGAACTCTGTATAATACCGGCCCACTGACGTCACGACTTCTGTTGTAGTGGAGGTTACACTCCCGCCTGGTATATAGAGTCTCACGACACACTACTTTCCTCTCATTCATAATTAAATTAGAAATTAATTCTTCTCCACATTATTTACGATGCAAGTAACATAAAAATCCTTCAGATCGACTTCAAAACATTACAATTTGCTTTCTCATCATGCTTCTCATCCTCAGGTCCAAGTTCGCACCCGATCACATTGCATCACATCGCCCCTAGAGCAATTACCTCGTGCATACGTCAGCACAGACCGTACATAACACATAGAACATTGTCTATGTCCACCATGGTCCGCGGCGGCTGTGGGTTCACCAGGACCGCATCAAGGGGGTGAGGCAGGGGATGTCACTTCTCACCCGCGATGAGGACATCGACACGGTATTCCTTTCATGCTCTAATTAATGCACCGTGACAAGATAGGGGAGAGGGGGGCAATGTTGTAATGAATTCAAGTGGTGAAGAATTTGGAATTTAGTATTATCAAAAGATGTTGGTATTCAAATACCTATACAGTTAATTATTCAATTGTTTATCTTATATACAGTGAGTTTATTTTAATATGAAACATGGGATTTATCATATCCATGGTTACGAATTTAACAGCAATTTTAAAATGAAACATAGGGAATCAATTTAACTGTAGGTATTATTCTTAAACAATATAACATATTTGGGCAGCTGCAATAGTTTCAATAAGAGACGCATAAACTTTTAATTGTTTAAACTATATCGTATTTCCAGGTAGCAGCAGTTTTTCCAGGTAGCAACATTTGAATTTGATAATTGGAGTCAAACTGATGCTACCTAGAAATACGATGTAGGTATAGTTTAAACAATTAAAAGTTTATGTTGAAAGCGTCTCTTGGAACTATTACAGCTGCCCAAATATAATAAACATAAACTTTTAATTGTTTAAACTATACGAGTATATAGTATTTCCAGGTAGCAGCAGTTTTTCCAGGTAGCAACATTTGATAATTGGAGTCAACTGATGCTACCTAGAAATACGATGTAGGTATAGTTTAAACAATTAAAAGTTTATGTTGAAATCGTCTCTTGGAACTATTATAGCTGCCCAAATATGTATAATATATAATACAGTAAAATTGATGTCCTATGTTTCATTTTAAAAACAACGCTCTAATAAATTGCTGTCAAAGTCGTAACCATGGTTATGAAAAATCCTATGTTTCACGTTAAAATAAACTCACATTTACTTGGTAACAAATGTAAATACAATAATTTCAAATATTTATGTTTAAAGTATGCCACAATTTATTTATTGATAATGCATGGGGCGTCAAATCTATCAACTTGTTATGAATCATCTATGGGATGTTTAAAAATATCACATCCTGAGTATCAATAAGGTAAATCCAAGGCTGCAGGTAAAATATTTTCGGTAAATTTTTATAAAAATTGAAAATGTAAATGTCATAATATTTCTCAAGAGAAATCCCTCTAATTTACCTCCCTGTAAAAATATCCCAACGTGTCTAATTTAAAACTTTACACATCCATAAAAATTTCCACATATTTAAATTCAACCCAAACATTTTTTTAATCAATCTCCCCTTCGGTACAAAATTTATTCATTTTATCACATCCAAATGACATAAAACCCCAAAATTAAATTTCCACATCCGTATCTCTTTATTTATTTTTCTCTTCGCTCGCAACTTTGTCTCTTTGCGGTGAAATCCGGGATATTCCTTCAGGGATCGGGCCGTTCGGATCGAATGTTCGGGACAGTGTTGCCGTACGTGTGGAAATAATTTGAGTTTCGGTTGTACACTGATGCCAAGTCTCCGGAGAATGGTTACACAGAAGTGTTGGATGGATACTGATATCAATTACTTGAAACAAGATATCCTGAATGAAGTAGAGATGAAGATAAAGAGATGTGGATATGTATGGATAAATTAATAAAGAAGTGTGAGTAAAATGAGTTATTATGAAATACTGTCAAAAATATTTTTCTACGAACGGTATTAATACCTAGTGCTTTTTGGACTTTACTTTGTTACTTAAAAATGAACAATTGCAGACCAATGTTTCTTTGTAGATCGTTGCTAATAGTGACGGTCTGAAAATATTTTCAGATCGCTACTTATAAAAATCTTTCCCAGAAATCATACTTGTTTTACTAAGATATGGTTCAATTTATATCAGGGTTGAAAAAAAACATGTTTTTTCAATTTTAAACAAAACATTTGTTTTTTACTGTTTAAAACTGTTTTTTTGGTTTAAAACATGTTTTTAACCCTGCACAAAAAAACATGTTTTAAACAACAAAAAAGCATGTTTAAAACATGTTTTAAACAGGATATCTGTTTTAAATAAATATTATTTTCATCGAAATATGTCGATAATGCTACTTTTTGTGCGAAGACGGGGATTTACATCGCTCTAGCTGCGTAGCTAGGAGTCACCGATGGTCGGTAGTTGAATTTGTTTTGTTTGTGTTATGCGTCGTGAATGAATTTCGATATCATTTTTAAACACCTGATTTAAAACACAGTTTAAAACATGCATTAAAACATTAGGCCGTGTTTAAAACATGTTTAAAACAGTTTGTTTGAAACAAATTGTTTTAAACATAACAACCCTGATTTATATTAAGTCTACGTTTTTTCCGAATTCCTAGAATACTCTCGATTTTACTTTTTTTCTATTCCACTCTTTTTCACACTACTACGACTGCCTGAAACTAGCCCGAAACTCGTACTTTGCCGCGTCCTAGTCATAAAATGTCATTTTGAAGTTGAGAAATACTGTAAAAGCGTTCTCGTTGCGGGTAAACTGTCACTTTATTATTGATTTCAGGATAATGCTTTTATAAACATTTAAGGGCCTATTGCATGTCAATAATACGCATTGAAAAACGAGTAATTTTTGTGAGGATCTCAATCTAATACTGTTATACGTATGATGTTGAATTTTTGTATGTAGATTAAGGAAGAATACTAAAAGTGCGGAATCTTCAAAATATTTAATTAATGTAATTAGTTTGGCTTTAATAATTATCCGAAATTCGGCAAAAATTGTACAAGTTTAGATATAATTTATGGCAATTCTGTTGATAAAATTATAATTTTATTGTTTTTCCGCCCTTTCTACATCTATGTTCTATTCATTTTATCTTGAAACTCAATGATAACTTTTATACTTCATTCATGATATCCTCACGAAATTTTAGTGTTTAGTTTCTTTTTATCTCTAATTGTTGTCGGAACAATATATAGTTTGAATTTTTCAATTCAACAATGCTTTGTCATTACTAATGTAAAATTTCAGATTTTTATTTTGAGCAATATAGCCAGATTCGTGAATTCTGATTCTTATTGCACTCAAGAAGTATAGCCCCTTAATAGAGAAAGAATGGATCTACAGATGTGTAAAAATTAATTTCTATCATGAGATATATGTAACTGAGTAATGTTTGCATAAATTGGATTTTTTTTTTAATTTTTCGAAATTTTTATAAACATGTATAATTTTTAAATTAAAATTTTAAAAGGGTACATCTACTACAGTAGATCCATTCTAAATAAAATTTTACCATTCTTGTACTGGCCACAAAATACAAAATACTCGCTACGTTAGTACATTTTATGCTAGATTTTAGGAGGTAGACGGGCCTCTTAATATTACAATTTTCAATCAAAATTCTTTCTAAATGTGAAGTTTATTAAAAAATTTACTGGTGCCCACTCGATTAATATTAATATTACCAATTTAAATGTCTCTTATATCGCGTGTTGTATATCTGTAAGTTATATTACATAATAATATGCAATGCATTTTAACCAAACATATTTGAAGACTTCAATGACATAAAATATGAATGCAACGGACATTTAATGCTGCATCTGTGAATGACAACATCGAATTAATTAGACGCGTTTGTACATAATAATTAGTAGAACTAATAATATTCATGACAAATTCTCTTTGTGCCTTAATCATACAATACTGCTGCCTGATTAAAAATATTTTATTCCCGCACAAAAATTAATTAAAATAAATATGGCAGTTTTGGCGCTGCGCGTATTAAAATTTCATAATTAATATCACATATGATACAGTCATATCGCTCCATCTCTTTGAAACGCATCATGATCGGCCGAGTTCCACATGCGAGTGAAAAAATCCACAGAAGGATAAAGATAGGAGACCTTAACGGGGTTAATTAAAATACAGACTGGATTATCGGTTACAGAGATAGCGCCGCTTTTTTGATAACGGGTTAGGGATCTTTTAATTGTAATTTAAACAAAGAATAATGGCCACAAAGGTTTTCACAGGGAGTTTTTTGAATTTGTAATAAAAGGATGTGAATGAATTATTTTTGTGGCAGAGATGTATTTAAACGGGTGGATCATGAAATATTCAAATTAAAGGGGGCACATTTGTAATGAAAGACACGTATTTTAAACTGTAGTCAAAGCTAATGCAATAATACCTTTGTTTTAATAGCTTATTTTATATTTTATATTATATACTATATCAAAAAAAATCTGTTGCTAAATAGCTTAGGTACCTATACATAAATCTGTAAAATTTGAAATTGGACGAATCGCAATCTGACAGCTGTCAATTTAAATTTATCATACACAGGTGTAGGTGTAGGTACGTTCCAAAACGTTTTATCTGAGTGAAATACTAACGTTTTAGACTAAGTTAGAATTTCTAATGCCCAGTGCACACGGATTAACTTTTTGATAAGTTACTTGAAAAATGTTTCTTCAAAAATAAATTGGCAAAATTGTTTCTTGAAAGTTAACGGCGCCGTTAACTTGAAAATTTTTTTACAGGAAACTTGATATTTGCAGAGTTATTTGTCTTATGCAATGAGGCTCTAATTTTCAAGAAACATTTTTGACATCTCATTTTTGAGGAAATAAATTATGTCTGTGTCTAGGAATAATAGTCAACCTTGACAATTATTAACATACAGGCTGTTTCACAACTTTAGGGAAAAAAAACTAAGATAAGTAGGTAGGTACTAAATTTGCATGTTATTATATACCTAGAGCCACTGTTTCAATTTTTTTTCCTGAATAAATACTATTATACATAATGCCCATGTCACACCGGCATGGCACGGAGCACGGTGCTCGATGGAATAAATGAGTAACGTAAAAATTGTATCGCCGCTATTCCATCGTGCATTTTGACATAATGGAGTTGCTGATTTCACAGTGAGTCCTCAATATAATTTTTGACATTTGGTGAATAATTGTTGTCAAAATAATAACAGTAAGTAATTATATAATAAGAATATAACACTTTAAGCTTTTGTCAATACATGAATTAATTATTGATTTAATTAACACAAAGAATTGATGAATGTCAAAAATAATTTTCAAAAACCTTCGAAGTACGAAGTGAACATAGCAATATACAAATTTTCGTATGGCATTTTGCTTTACCGATGTGACACCCTTTGACAGCTTTGAACGAAGCAAAATGCCACATCGAGCACCGTGCTTCAAGCCACGCCGGTGTGACATGGGCATTAGATTTTCGCTTGCGTCTCCAGTATTGTCGGATTCAATTCGTTTCACTTACGTCCCATTAATATTCAATACAATTTTCTGCTCTAATTTCTTTAAACAGTTGTTTACGACCTACAAACCTACGTCCTTATTTAAAATTCTGAAAAGAATTGACAGTTCCATTACTCCAACCCACATTCTTAATCAGATGTAGTATATTCTTTCAACTAAAACAACATAAAAACTACAAAGACCATAGCGTGACCAGCTGAAACTATCGATAATTTTATTTATTCAACCTATCGTTTTCGCTCTCATTCATAAACATATCTCAAACATTACAAAAGATCTTGATAGTGATACAGTATCACAGTGGCGGCCGGTGACTTTTTTAAAAAAAATGCGCTGCATGCCAAAATTTTTTGGTTCAAGGTTAAATACCTTTATATTTAAAGTTAGTTTTTATTAGGGAAGAGAAACTTCACAGTTTATCCCAGTTTTTGTACAAAAATAAATACAAATTTAATTATAAACATAATAATATCAAATATCACAATCAATTTTAATCAAATAACAATATACCTTTAAAAATATACAGTTGTACGCCTTATAATTTCATCGCAAACTATTTTGTACCTTTAAACTATACGCATTTATGTTCACCGTGAGCGACAGAGCTGCATTCGAGGCAGCTCCGTTGCTCACTGTGTAACCGACACATTGGCTATCATTCCCCTCACCGCGCACACATACTTCTGCCTAAGTTCGAGAGCTGCTCGGACAACAGCCCATAGAACGAAAATGGGTATAGCGTTGACTCACGCCGCGTCAAAGTAACATCAATAGTAAGCCTACATGCGCAAATTTTTAAATTACAAGATATATTTGATGGATAGATAGATAATGTTGTTCATTGATATTATTTAAATAATGTATTAGAACAGTTTCATTTCCTACTAGGGGCTGCAGCCCCGCAGACCTTACCCACGAGCCGCCACTGCAGTATCATGTACCGGTGTCCTGTTCACAAAAACAAGCAGTAATTAATTAAAACTATCATTTAGTTAATGATAATATCCCCCTAGTATTTTTTCTGTGGTGTAGTCTCATTAAGAAAGCATTTTTTCACAAGGGGAAACTAAGTGAACACAAGTAAGTCTGGTAAATAAATGATTAATGATTGTCGTCATTGTTTTCTTCGTGTTTTTAAAGATCTTAATGTGTTTAAAATGCCCCTAATTTGGGCATGAATTAACGATTTTTTCACTACATTTGCTGAAAGTAATTTAGCAAGGATTCAACTAAATTTTTCATGATGTTAAGTTCTAGGGAATTTTGGTTTTATTTCGGGAAAGAGAAGAACTAAACTGAATGGACTGCATATGGTACAAGTGGGAAATTTCCTATTTTGCATATTTCATTACGTAAGATAAGTAACTGTTACAATTGTCACTTGAAATAAATAAACCTACCTACCCATATACCTAGTGTGTTTGTTTATTTCTAGTTAAATTTAAAAAATATTGTTATATCAGATATAGTTTTATATAATACTTTTGTATTAGGTTTTTTATATGGGTTTCCTCATAAACCTTAGAAAAGAAAACATGCATATATTTGTATTTTTAGAATAATGTATCATTTTTATCAAATAAATGCTTGTGGGTTTTGTATACGTTAATTAAACTGAAGAAAAAACATATCATTATTAATAAATTAATTATTTTTGTAAAAAGTGTGTTACAAATAAGATTTTTTCTGCGATAGTCCTCAAAAACATAATATTCAAAATAAATTTAAGTTTTTGACAGTTTTGACTGTTGTACATACATAACAATAATTAAATAAAAAAATTAAAAATCATTTCCCGCACAAGTGCTAGAATTGGCTATTTCCCGCACTGATTTTAGTATCAGAATGTCTATTTCCCGCACGGTGCGGGAAAAAATATTACAAAAATATATGACAGGAGTGGATCCTAGGGCGGACGAAGTGTGGTATTTTTGTTTACCTTTTAGAGCCAGCTCCGACTATGCATTCTATGACGATAAATAATGGTAACGATGGTAACACAAGGACGCTGTAGTGGTATTTTTCTCTCACACAGGGTAAACAGAAAAGCCACGAATCTACAGTGTCCACTCCTGTGTTTATATTACACTTCGTGTACAAAACTAAACCTTAATTTATTTATTTATCAAGAGCATTTTGATAATAATATTCGAGTTAAAATTTAAAATTATCTACAAATAAAATTATACCAACAGTTCTTTAAAAGGTGCACCTCATCAAAATTAAATTAATATCATTTTCAGCAATGACAATCCCTTTTACAGTAATAGCAGTTTGATTGACTGAAAATAAATGATATTCCAATACCCCCTCTGTACGTTCCGGTATGAACTCTCCGTTTAAAGGGCATCTCTGCTCCACTGTAATATAACAAGTGAATGTGCGCTTGTTAGTTCCGTTCTACTACGAGAGCACGTCGTCTGCATATTATATTTCACTACTTATCTACATTAATTACCGCGTGTAAATTTAATTGACTTGTACATTAAATATCCTATGCTGCTAATTAAAACTATTAATAATTCATGTTTATAAATGAGTGGGTAACACTGAGTACTATACTAATGAAGATTGATTTATTTATTTAGACCGGTAATACGAATATGAACTTCTGTATTCCGGAATTGGCATTGACAGTCAAGTGAGAGATACTCACTTGCTCATTTAAATACAATTGTGTTAAGTAGAATATATAGATATAATGGCAGATAATTATAGAGTTGGCTGGTAAACGCACACACAGCAAAATATATTTGTGCACAATTGGTCTTTTTATCAAATTACCATGTCTGTTTCCAAGACAGTATGTTGATCTTACCGGTTGCTAGGCTAAACTAAACGGTAGGTAAATTCAAACTGAACGGTAAGTAATTAACAGAACGATAAGTAATTTACTTACCGTTCTAGAACGGTAGTAAATATAATATTAATTACGAAGAAATTAATATTTGCGTATGGATAAAAAAGACCAATAGTGCAAAAAATTATATAAACATCACGAGCGTTAAGGAATTACCGATGTCAGACAAAATTGGGGACTGAGCGAAACTGTAAACTGTCCTTACCGTTCTTGATACTTAATATACTAAATACGATGCCTTATTATTATTATTTTTAATTAGTACCTATACTTACTGTCTTTGAAACTGTAAATCTGTAGCTTACCTGAAACAAGAAGAAAAAATTAATAAAATAGTTTTACCATAAAATAGATTCAACATTAAATACAACTTTATATCAAAATTAGATAGGTACACCAAAGTTTAGTGATGCCGTGAGACGAGACGAGACGAAACGAGGAATAGTCAATTCTCATCTCGTCTCAAATTTTCAAGACGAGAATTTTAAGTATTCTCGTCTAGGTCATTTCGCATCTGTTCGATTTTCGCCTTGTCTAAATTTCTCGACAAAATTTTGTTGCTATCTATTTGAAAAGCTACAAATGAAGTTTGGAATTTTTTGTACATTTTAGTTAAATTTGCATTAGGTTTTAAAAAGAAAATCATTTATATCAAAACAAAAAAATGCGATGAACAAATTAAAAATTACATATATTTTGACATTTTCTAAAAGATTAACAAGTTTTAGTTTCGAATTCTTGATTTCTCGAGAACTATTTCTCGTCTCGTAATTTTGAATTCTCGTCTCATCTCGAAAATGCGAGACGAGAAATTACGAGACGAGAATGAGACGAGAAATTAACCAATTTTACATCATATATTACGAAGAACCATTTTGTGCAGGGGTATTTATATTCTTTAACAAAACAAGTTCATGTTTAATATATCCGTGGGTAGTAATACAGAACAAGAACAGACATTCATAAATTTAGTAATATAGAATAAAAGCGCTCTTATCGAACCATTTTATCTAATGCACCAACCAACACTTCTCAAGCCCACCCAGACCACCAACAAAATAATACCTCCACACCCGGAAATATTATTCATTTCTCCGTGTCAAAATGATTTATACTCGTTTAAAATCTACCAGTGTATTTTTAATTTGAAACAAGTCATTTTACTCCACGACACTTTGTCTACAATCTGATCTACAAAACGGGAGAAATGTCGTAATGGTTACAAATTGTTTTTCTCTCGGGGATTCTTTAGTTGAGGTTGTATTAATAGTTGAAATGATTGATGAATAGTTCTAGGAAGACTAAGATGCATACAGTGACTGTTTGTTTCGAAGATGGGACAGACATTGGGAGTATTGTCATTTTAAAATCATTTTATTGTCGCCAAGATGTAGACGATACGAAATGACAAAGTTGAATTCTGGTTTTGAAAATTTGGATATCGAGATCGAGAGAATATATTTGTCGCAGTATGAGCGGAGCGGACAATAGATGATCAGTTACGTGATCAATAAAACTACTAAAAGGCGCAATTATTGGAATAGTTAACCGAAATACCAAATAAATCACATTCACCACTCATGTCATGGACCAGTTAAACGTTATCTACAAACTATGACGATATGGAAAGGTGGCAATTCCCGGGCACGTGCTACGGAGCAGACAATAGATGATGAGTTACATGATCAATAAAACTACTAACAGGCGCAATTATTGGAATAGTTTACTAATCGAAACACCAAATAAATCACACATTCACCACTCATGTCATGGACCAGTTAAACGTGATCTACAATGACGATAAGGAAAGATGGCAATTCCCGGGCACGTGCTGCTCGTATCAGAGCATCTTCAAGACTGCTGATAACCGACTCACACCTAGCACGTAATCCCAGACTTCGCCCAAGTGTACCCACTCGACATGAATCGTCCATGGGATGTTTAAAAATATCTTATTCAAGTACTTTAAGTGATGTTACGTAAGTCTATCCTAGCCACATCCTGAGTACGATCAAAAATTCCATACTCAATACAAACATCTCAGAGAATTACATGGGATGCATAATTCTGATACTATTACCAAATTACAACATTGGGATGTAACATAGATAATGTTACCAAGGGCGGACATTAGCAATCGCACAGATATTATTAGGATGTTAATGGGCAAAAATAGCAAGTAACAAGCCGGGATGTTCACATTCTTAAAATGTTCTGGGGATTTTATTTTGTCGAGTGGGTACTAACGTAATCGAACAAACAAACACGATCATAACTTGCATTCCTATAATTAATTATTATTACAATCAGCATATTTGTTAACCCCGACATATTTATTTTTTGGTACACCAAAGTTGATTAAAGATGTAGAATTTATTAACAATATTCGGTTATAAAAGTAATAGCATTTGGATATCCAAACCTTTTTAATTTACAAATATGTAAAAATTACTGTAACTATTTTATTATAATGTTTAATCTCATAAAAATGTAAAACATTTATTAATATCAACCCTGTTCGAAATTTAAAACGCAGCAACAAATTTAATTAAAATTTTCAACACGAAATTACATATTTTTCGCAAAATGCCACCGCATTCAACGTGAATATTTTATTATTGGTACGGGGGAAACAATTTCATTATGGCAATAAAATGCGACTGTTATCGAAATATGAGCAATTATGTATCACATATTTTACTGCCATGAAACAACGCTCAAAATTTGTAAGAGAACATTTTTGCTTTTCCATAAGTTATCACAATAAGTGTTAAGCCGCAAGCATAAGTATCATAATGATACGAATAAGTATTTGGCCATTTTACTTACTATACTACTAGGGCTGCCTAAAACAAGCCCGAAACTGGTACTTTGCTGCATCCTAGCTTTACAATGTCATTTTGAAATTGAAAAATACTGTAAAAGTGTTTTTGTTGCGAGTAAACTGTCAGATTATTATTGACTTGAGGATAATGTTTTTATAAACATTTAATAGAGAAAGAATAGATCTACAGATGTGCCTTTTTTAAATTTTAAAAATTAATTGCTATCATGAGATATAACCGTGTAAAGTTTTTTTTCGGAATTTTGATATTCATGTAGGTACAATTTTTTAATCAAAATTTTAAAAAGACACCTCTATAGATTCATTCTTTCTCTATTAAATCCTTGTTGAAATAGAATTTTACCATTCTCGTACTGGCCACAAAACACTCGCTCCGTTAGTACATTTTATGCTGGATTTTCGGTAGTAGACGGGTCTCTTAAGGTGACTATTATTTGACCACGATTTTCTATATTATTTTTTAGAATTTTTACTATAGTTTTGAAAATTTGACCAAAAACAATAATACAATAAGCAAGTGATTACCTCAGCGGTATAGGGTCCACCTAGCATGCTAGCTGTCCCTAGTTCGATTCCCAGCACAGCCGACAATAATACCACTGGGTCCGAGTGGTTGGATTCCACTATAATAACATCTACCATTCTGTAATTGGGAATTAATTCTGTAGATCGGTTACCATCAAAATAAATAAAAAATAAAGTACAACTAAACTGAAGACAAACATTAATAGTGTACCTATGTTTTATTTCATAGTCACATTATATACATCTTCATAACTATTCCAACCGTAGCATTCATCATTTGTTCCATAACAAAAGACGGCAGCCACCCCGGAAGACAAACGAGCATCTGGCGAAAACATTTGCAACATTTGCATCGAGTGCACTACAAAATAAAATTATAGCCCGTTATTTCTCATCACAATATCTGTCCTATAATCACACACAGCATCTATCCATCTCTGTTAATGTCACTATACCTCACACGTGCGCAAGAGAGAGGGAAGATAAAGCACCGGCTACACTGTAAACGTTACTCATCGCCCCGATACGAGAAATAATGTCGAAATATGCCAGCGACGAAGAAAGCTTCTGGTGATACGTTTTCATAAATGGTGACGTTCTCAGGAGTGTTTCACGGCGAATCCGCCAGGTTTATGTATTTCAAATGAAGGTTTTTATATTTTGGGTTGATGTATGATATGGAGAAGATGAAAAAGATTTTAAAACTTGAATATTTTTGTTGCATAAGATTCAGAATTAAAATAGTAAAATTACTTTAAGTACTGATTTTGCAAGTATTGTTACTTCAAGTAACGTACTTCAAGTACTTTTTAAATTTGGTACTTGTACTTGGTACTTGCACTTCTTCAACAATTTACTTGATACTTGTTTAAATTTATTCGTACTTCAAGTACTTTATGAGTACTTGAAAAAAAATTACTTCATAATACTTGAAGTATTTAAACAACTTGAATTAAAGTACTCGAACAATTTACTTGATTCTTGTTTAAATATATTTAGTACCTACTTCAAGTACTTTTGTAGTACTTGAAAGTATTTGAATTAACTTGGCCGGTCATTTTTTGGTTGCTAGTGCCTTAGTAATTCGTATGCTTACTTAACATGTGAAGTTGACCCACCCAAATTGAGTAAAAGGCGTGATAGATATACAGGTTGGTGGAGGTGAAATGCGAACATAGGGAACATACATGACAATCGAACTTTCATGCCAGGTATCTTGATATATTATGTAGTAGTGTCACAAAACGAAGTAATATGAATTTGTGTGGCAAAAAGAGTAATCAATAACAGAAATAATAATAAAATCTAAAAGTGCATGTAAACTTTCTCGTTCTGCTCGTACACATACATTATTATGCAAAGAAAATATTTTAAAAGAAATAAAAATTTCAATAATATGACAGCTACTTTGACATTGACAGTACTTATTCCACGTATATCAAGATGCCTAGCATGGTAACTCCATTGTCATATATTTCCCTATGTTCGTATTTCACATCCACCAACCTGTATATGTATTTATGCTATTTATGTTTATGAATGTTGCAGTAGGTATATAATATTTGGAACTAATGTACTTTTGATACTTCATGATATTAATTTTTTATTTGTAGCTTCTCAAGTAGGTACTGTGTAAAGTACTTTTACTTGGTACCTAATACTTCAATAAGTATATTAATTTTGACTTGCAACTTTCTAAGTACTTGGTAAAGTACTGGTACTTTATCTTCCAAGTACATTTTTAAAGTACTTGATACTTGGTCATAGAAACTATGAAGAAAAGTACTTTTACTTCAAGTACTTTCAATGGCCATAAGGTACTACATGTACCTTATTTGTGGTACTTTGCCCAGCTGATAAGATTTATGAAATATTGAAAATAACTAGAATACTGCACGTATTGGTGTAGTTCGAATCTCAATCAGTGCGACGACCTTTGAAATCCAAAGCGGCAACGGAGGGATGCTAATGCACCCAAGACTACATTTCAGACGATGAAATGGTCAACTTGAGGCATCCGAGTGTGAGACACCAAAAGAGAGACTTAAACCTCGGAACTGCGGGTTCGTACGTCATCACAAAACCGCGCAGCTACTTCCGTGATTGATTAATTAATTTTATAATAAATGTAATGTAATAATTTTCTTTGTACCGATAGATGAAACATAAAATTGCAAGGTAAATTTTAATGAAATAGATATTCCCGGTAATATTTTAGAATTTAATTAAAACAGCAAAAAATAAAAAACTCGAAGCAAATACTTCCTTCGTCTCTATTCTGCAGAATTCCAACAATAGTACAGAATTATTTTCTCCATTATTTATATTATCTTACTGTCGTGAAAAATAAAAATCTCTAGCAGTGCAGAATAAAAATATGTAGAACTTAATTAATTCTCAACTTTTCATGGTGAAATTATTTTTCTCGTTTAATTAAATATTTGGTTTGTATTTCATATTTTCACGTTAGAAACAGGATTGCAAATATTTATTTTTATCATAATTTAATTAGCAACTGCAAATTTCAATTTGTAAATGAAGAGACAGACTGAATAGAGATGCAGTGTTAATTAATTAGTAACATGGCAAATAAAATACGTTATTTGCAAATGCACAACAGAAATAGAATATAACATAACAAGTAAATTTTGTAAGTTATTTGTATTATTTGCCATTCTAAAAGTTGGCAAAAACTCTGATTTTTAAATAAAACACAGAGGGGGTATCTACAGTTGTTTCAGTTTCGAGATAATCGATGTTTTTCACTTAATATTGTAGTAATTTTGTACATACCCCTAAGTTAAATGAACGTTTTAGACTCTTTCGAGCGTAGATACGGCTTCAAAACCTTAGTTTTACATATATTACAACCTCTAGTTACTAAGCGATTCTAACTCATTTTTCAAAAAAATTGTAGATGTGTTTAGGAGGGCAGCATATAGAGCCTCAAATTTAGCACTAGGGCAGATAATTTGCCTTTAAATTCCATAATACGTGTAGTTTGATGTGATTCTGTCCAATGAGTCCTGCTAGCTTAAAATTTGTCTTTATTTGACAATAAAATTAAAAATTCTAACCTTTGGTGTACTCATACTCTGACGATGGTGCATCCTATTTTATGTGCCCAGAAAGTCTTTAAATTGTTTATGGCACTACACTTTAAATTTAAAATAGTCGTTATTAATTTTTATATCATTTTACACATTAAAAAGTTCAATTACAAGCAATTCATAGACATTTCTACACTTAAATACATCAAAATATATACACAGAATTACTAATTTTATTTTATAAACATTTTTTTTTTTAAGTTCTGGCTTTCCGATCTCGAATGAAATCTATAGCCATCGTCTGTTTTAATTGTTGATTTTAATTTTTATAAACATTGATACATGTACTACGACAATCCACGTAATACTGAACTTGGCAAACATCGGTTCCTAATTCAGCCAAGCAAGGTTTCAACAATCAACAGGTTTAGTTTACTCCTCTAGAAGAATATTGCGCTTAAAATATTATTTGATTTTAGTTCAATAAATCAGGGATACCCAAACTGTTTTTAGTAAAACGAGCCCTCGGGCGAGTTTACTAAAGGACAAGTTTGAAAAAAGTCTTACAAAATGAATTCTTTGTACTATTTTTTCTATTTGGTGCCCTCTTACTATTAAAATTTAAATTGCCACAATATACACAAGACGATTTAGGGAAACTTATGTGTATAACGTTTTAGTGGTTAATATTAATATTGCCATTTATTTAACTGTCAATGTCACTGTAATAGTTATTTATGTATTAAGGGTGTAAGGAAGCTTTTATGGCTTGAGATGTGGTTTTAAGCCCGAGCGCACGCCGAGAGCTAAAAACACGTCAAGAGCCATAAAAGCAAGTTACGCCCGTGGTACATACCCAACTTTATGCACGGTTCAATATTTTCTAATAAATTAATTCATATTCTTTACTTGTTGGAAGTCACCATAGAAACGATGTTTTAGGTTGAAACTTAATATTTTTAAAATATTTAAGCAGTTATTAAGAGGTGTTGGATAAAACGTTATACTTCATACGTGGGCAAAAAGGAATGACCCACTCGAGAAAATTATCTCACACAGCCTTCGGCCTCCTGAGTTAAGATTTCCCTCGTGGGCGAGCTCGTGGGTAATTCCTTACTTTGCCCACTTGTAAAGTAAATAACTATTAGATGATAGGTGCAGATATAATAGAAAATATTGAACGTACCTATATGTTTTCTCTTAGGAGATTCATTACATTTATTGAATAAAAACTAATTAAATAAGCCAGAGATTTAGAGGTTATACTGAAATTTGTTTGACGTTTGACAATTGAAGTAAATGTCATCTAATACTACCGATACCAACCTTCTACAAAAATATGTTGCGTTTCACAAAGTTAACTTTGTGAACGCCAAATAGAAAATAGTTATTTGTATAACAAGTTTTGAAAATATAGTTTTTTTGAACGCGAACAAAAATTGCAGCCCGAGCGAAAGGTTGCAATCGTTTAAGTTCGACAAAACATTTTCAGTTCGTGTTAAACACACTATTTTTTCTACTCCTGCAAATCAAGGAAGTTCAAAAATACAAAAAAACCATTAGTTTTTTGACATTTACTGTAAATTTTTTAATTTCTTGTGAAAAATATCAATGTTGTCGCGAAACTTTGTCACACACTTAGGTACTTTGTTGCACACTTAGGTACTTTGTAACACACTTGCGACAAACAGCTGCTTTCAACATTAAAAACAATGCAGGCGTAGAAAAAGTTTATTTAACGGTAGGACAGCTACATTGAACATAAATGTTTGAACATAATTCATATTGGAATGATTGGAATGCCAGTTTAGTGCACTTTGACTGCATAAATTTGTGTATTAAGTAAAAAAGAACTTAAAGTCTATATTGTATAATATTTAATGTTGATGCTTCTCCATAAGAATCTTCTAAACGATGCATTTTAAATATAATATCCTCATAAAACCAACTTAACAACTTGAAAACAGCCACATCATTCATATAATTCGTATCGTCTGGCTAATATCTTTACGAGCAATTTCCTCTAAATATAAATAACTTGTCATATATCTGTCATCACCCACATAATCAGTCGGACGATGACGACTGCCTCTCGTAAAATCTACAACAAGATGACTGCGAGGAATCCAATAAGATCATTATAGAAAACCATCAAATCTAATTTACACCATAGCGGAATGACAGACAGTAAAGCTGGAAATAGATGCAGGCGCTTAAATATTTACTTTGGATGGAGGAATGGCCCATTGATAAAAACATTAAATTGGGACTTGAAATGAAAGTAAAACTACAAAGCTTCAAGCTACGTTTCGACCTCTTGTAACATAAACACTGTTTTAGTTTAAGGTTGTGGATCACCCTGTATAGCGACCAAGTAAAATACAGTAGTCGATTGAGTCAACCTATACAGGATGTTTCTATACCTCTGCACACAACTTTAATAGGTTATATAATTTGACTATGAAGTAGTGCAAATTTTAGTGCCACTCCCTGGTTTAAAAGTTCATTTAACTGTTTGTTTATTATTATTACATACGAAGTCACTATTTATAGATAGTCTGATACTATTTATATTTTTACTTCCTTGTACGAAGTAAGGAAGTATTGTAATCGCGAAAAATTTCGGTTCTCAGATTTTGACGGAAATATCCGTTTTGACCTTTTCTGAATCCATTATGACTAGTTTCGACGTGACGTCTGTACGTACGTACGTACGTACGGACGTATGTGTGTCGCATAACTCAAATACGGTTAGACGTAGAAAGTTGAAATTTTGTATTTAGGACTGTTATAGCATCTAGTTGTGCACCTCCTATTTTTGGTTTCAGTCTACAAACCGGAAGTAGTACTTTTTAAAAATATTTCGATAAATATTTAATTTTAGACAATTTTTTTTATTTTAAATGAAAGATTATGTGATTATTACCTACAATCGGTATTTTATAAATATTTTTGTATCTGCTATCATTTAAAAATAATTAAAGTATATATTTATAATTTATAGTATTTACAATAGTAAAATATGCTTTATATCTTCTTCTGCAGTTTAAATAAAATGACTAAAATATATTTGTGAGTATACTAGTATAATAAGTTAAAAGAATTTTTAATATTATTTTACATTTTAGTTATTAAGAAAAGTATGAACACACAAGGCGTACAAGGAAGTCATGTGGTGTCCACGTCAGATTTTTATTTTATAAAGAACATAAAAAATAAACAGTTAAAAATGGTTGTTCAAACCAATGGAACTAATATTTTCCCTGCCCTATTTTTGAGAATTTTAAAAAAGATACTTTTTTGTAGTCAGTAGGTACCTATATTAAATTATATAACCTATTAAAGTTGCGTGAAGAGGTATAGAAACACCTTGTATAAGACAATTATATAAATGTCTATCTCAACACCAATAATTGTCAGAAAGGCGTTAAAGACCTGTTAAAAATTACCCACAAATACATAATCCCGTCATTAGTTCGATAAAAACTTGAATTTATCACCACTTATCTTTCTTAGATCTTTCTGAGCTTCTTTATTCCTTTTTAATGTAAATGTAATTACCTACATCCCAATAAACCAAATTCTAAATACTCCACATTATAAACCTCACAATCAAAAACAATTGGTCGTAAAGAAAAACAAACTCGAGTGGCCAATGAGGCCCATGATGCCATATACGGCGCCTGTAATGGGACAAGCCCACATAAATTAATTACTTTTACGTTTCCTTAAAACACTTTAAATATCTCAAGTATTTGGTTCAACGCATTTGTCAACTGTAATGTGCTATTGTCATTACTAACGCACACATATAGATGTAGAGAAATAGGTGTGTGTGCGGTTAATTCATGATGTTTGTTACACACTCATTGTTCAAATAAATGCGCAAGATATGTTTATGAAGATCATTGTTGTTTTTTTGAGTGTTTGAAATCATTTGAATTTGAAAGAACTTCGCGTTACTGAAGTAACTCAAAGAAATTTATGCTCATCAAATTTAAAGTCATTGCTGCGAAGAAATTTTTGTGCAGCTTAACTGAAATCTATTTATGACTAGATTTTTAAACAATTTGGTGTTACAAAAACTGTGCGTTTTAAGTAGGTACAATAGAGCAATGATACTTGAAGATAGCAATTTCGAAATTAATTAAATTAATGATTTTAGGCATGGAACACCTTTTATAACATAAGAAGATGCAAAAATACACACAACAGAATAATAAAATATAGGGTGTTCCATTTGAAAATGACGAGATATAGCCATTTGAAATTGAGTAATTTTGATTCTCTGTATTGAACACCCTGTATAATAACATTTAAAAAAAGTTATGTCAGAACAAAGAGTATAGCTACAGTTGTACAGAAAAAAAAATTCATAAATTTTACTATTAAAATAACTTCAGTACGCCTTTATAAAGAAATACTTGTATTCGGCTTTTTTTAGAGAAAAAATTGAATAACTTGGCAACGCCGCGAAAAACTAAAATGAAATTTATATGTTCGTATAGGTAAATAAAATACAATTCAAAATATATAAAAATATATAGGGTGTTTCATTTAAAAAAAGACGAACAATTATTGCCAAGTCGTTATGCAACACCCTGTATATGTGAAAATAATTTTAAGTTATGCTCCTTGAGTAAACGAAAAATTCTGTTAATAAATTTATGCTGAATTTTTAACGAAAAGGGAGATATCGACCACGGGCATTTCGATGACTCACCCTGTATAAAAAGTTATTAGTTTTAATCAATCAATTAGCACTAAATTAATTATACACTATTAAACCAAACAGGCACCGTCTTATCCAAAAGATCTAAACCATTTCATCTTCCTTCCAGTCTCCAGCCTGAACAAACATGTTACCTGATCCTTGTTGTATTTGGGCACCTGGCCACGTGCGGCCCCGCTCGCCCCTACATTTCGACCGGAAGCCCAACAAAGCACCGCTCTAGGGTGGGCTGGACCGCCCCGCTGTGATTAGTATCACAGACTCGGGTTCGAGTCCCACTGGGGGTGTGGTAGCACAGATGCAGAAATGGACCGGATCAGCTGGGTCGTTTGCATACTTTTGCCGGCTGTTTTAAAGGCCAAATGACAGGTTATGCTCGGAGGCAGAGGCATTAGGCTGTGAAATTTTGTTGAGATTTCGACACCATATGGTATGGGACGCTAATATGGGGTAATTAAAATAATGATGGGGTGTTAAAGTAATTGGTTAGTTTAATATTGTTCTAGTTTAAGTAATGGCTATTATTATAATTTATCAAACAGTCCAAAATATAAGTAGATACTTGGTGCATCTATTTTATTAAAGGGCCAGTTTGGTAGTTAAAATAGCAAAACAGAGGTGTGCGCGTCCCATGATCAATTGATATTTAGAGGTTTTTTCTTTATTTACAACATATGGACATGTTACCAAAGGATGTTAGAAGGTCTCTCTGATTTTCTTTTTCTTCTGTAACCTATGATTTTGAAAATCAGTCATTTCTATCTTTTTTATGATTTTTTTTCTATTGAACAAAACGCAATTTTTAATTTTTGAAAACAGAGGGACACAAATTGAAGCTTTGTTAACAAGAAGTTCTTTTTTCATTCGTCTATATTATAAATTAAGTGAGATATGATGGGACAACGATTCTATGTTTTCGCTGTTGAAATTGTAGATTCTCATAAACGTCAACGTGAACAAATCAAAACAAAATAGCAAACTTTTAAAGGTTGGTCAAACTGACTCCAGATTGAACTGCGCGTGCGTAGACAAATCTAGTATGAATATCGAATAGAAAAATAGAGCCAGGCGTATATTTCTATACTAGAAAAAAGTATGGAAATTGAACGGAACTCGGATGGGCATTTCTGATTTATCGTACATTATACTAGAATTAGCTAGCAACTTAAATCTAGACGAAAAAAGTATAGGTAATGTAAAACAGGCTTAACATTTAAAAATCTGGCCGAAATAAGGATTAATAATATAAAAATACAAGCTTCAACCATGTTCAAGTTCTGTGAAACCATTTCATAATATTTTCATGCATTTCCTTCACAGTTTCCGCTTATTTTCCGCTAACTCTACCACAGAACAGAAAAAAGAAAACCGAGAGGAAAATCTAGTAAATATTTTATTCCCCGAAAAAATAAATCCTGCTCTTATGATAAATATTTCTTTTTTCCATCATTCTCGTTCACATCTCGCGTTTTTCTGCTCCATATTTAATACGTTTGTTCTCATCACTCATTCAGATTTCACGAGAGAACCTTTCCGCGGTGTTCTGTATGTTTGTATGTATGTATGTACAACATAATTTCGGACAGCGGTTGAGTGACGTTTACAAAGAAAGATGGAGGAAACACAAAATAACCCACTCACGACAAGATTTTGTTATTTTCCCCTGTCAGCCCTGACACAAGGGGAGTACATTTTCTTGGAGAGTTCAAATATCGCATACATTTGTTGGGAGTTATATTTTGTTTTTATTAGTTTTAATGTTTAATTGCATTATATTGTGTAGTATTCTATTGCCAAGTAATTTAACTGGTTTTGACATTTAATTTTTCAAATTATAACATGAAATTTTAGTCATTTTAGACAGTTAGTTGCAACTTTATTATGAGATTAAAATGTAACATTAAAATAACTTTAAAATATATAAGGAAAGAGGCAAGACAGAGCACCTCAAATATTTATTTCCTGTTTCAGTCATAAAACTTCTTGTATAAGTAATTATTTTTGTCAATGATTGTATAGAAGGAAAGTGCATTAATTTTCCTCTCTCCATATTTGTTTTCAGTTAAGTAATACCCGGTAATACCTGTGACCAATAAAACTTCTGGACTAATTGTTTTCTGACTAATTGACTAATGTATTATAGCATATCAAACATAATAATTATTCATTGCTAACTAACCTACTTAGGTACATCAATTTAAAAAAATCTGTTGTGGCCAGCACATAACCTCCCGCCTTGACACTGTAATATGTGAATTTGGTTTTTGTTAGGCTACTTTTTGTAATTTATTTTATAGTTCTTCAAGCAACGTACCGATTTCGATTGACATTGATACGTTTAATGGAAGGATAAAAACTTACTGGAATTGAGTCAGTTTTCTATTTATTAAATTTCGGCTACTATAGTTACTAAATTTCAAACCCAGTTATTAATATTTATACATTTCTTTACAAATGGTGCCACTAAAATTTCAGAAACTATGTGTATACGTCTGTTCATCTGTCACATTGACATTTTCATTTTTGTTTTAATTTTTTTTCCTATATTATAATCGTGGTAGGTAAAATTACACATTTTTGAAAAATAATTTTCATTTATTGGTAAGAGATATAGAAAAGATGTTAAATAAATATTGTAAGAGGTAATTTGTTCTTTCAAATGTCGCATGACAAATTGTAACTATCGCAGTATTTCCTATATTTTTTGCAAAAAATGTTAAAATGCTTCAAGAAAATACCATTTCCGGTTGGCAGATTTTTACCAAAATCTAATCAGCTCTTCATTAACATGTATAAATGTATAATGCAAAATGTTAGAATTTTATGTTCAATAGAATTTGAGATAATGAATCAGAACGAAAGACTATAGTAGGCGCACATACAGACAAACGGACACACACACACACACAGACATCATCGTGAAAATAGTCAAAATAGGTTCTAAAGGTACTAAAACGTGCTTATTGACAAAAATCTCGACATCGAATTTTTTCACGATCCCTATACCTCTCTAGGCGAGAGGTAAAAATATATTTTGAATTATTGTTATTTCAAATTTACCTTAGTAAATGAACAAATTATTTAATACAGTTTGTTGTAGTATAGATTTCATTTCGTGTTTAATAAGAAATTAAGATAACTTTTCTTTAAGAGGCTCGTCTATACTTTCTAAAATCCAGCATAAAATGTACTAACGTACCTACCGAGTGTTTTGTGGCCAGCACAGAATGGTAACATTTTATTTCAAGAAGGATTTAATGGGACCGTTAGCGCAAAGCTTAACATAGGTGGCAGCAGGGAGCTAGTTTCCCAAGTACGTATTACACGATACATACTTAAGTAAAAATAAGAAGACGTACGTATAATGTTACTGCGTGTAATTATGTCTTCTCTGTTGAACTTTATACAACAATACCTGTGACAATACTACAATTAATATAACCATGCCATATTATCAAAGTTGGAAAGTCGAAGAGTTAAAAAATGTATTGTTTCAAAGAGGTGCCAAAACATCGGGACGAAAACAGAATTAATAGAAAGGTTACTTGAAATTGAATTTGTATAATAGTTATTTTAATACATAATCAAATTGTAGACAGCATCTTTTTAAATATTAAGTTATTTTCTCCAATGGAATTTATCCAAATTTGTCTCCTATGGTCGTTAAGGATTTTAAATCGCGAATTACTTTTGCCATTGCAATGTACAATAAAGCATTCTCGCATTTTGACTTTCGTTGATTCGTTTCATACACAGCATATTATACACAGGTTTGACGTTTCTAAGTCATTTGAAGGTTAAAAGAAATTAGCTCCCTAGCGAACCTACCGGGAGAAATATTGCGCTAACGGTCCCATAGAGAAAGAATGGATCTACAGATGTGCTTTTTAAAATTTTGATTAAAAAATTGTACATGTTTATAAAAATTCCAAGAATTTTCAATAAAATATCCAATTTATGCAAACTTTGCACAGTTAAATCTCATGATAGAAAATAATTTAATTATTTAAAATTTTAAAAAGGCACACCTGTAGATCCATTCTTTCTCTATTAAATGTTTATAAAAACATTATCCTGAAGTCAATAATAATCTGACAGTTTACTCGCAATAAAAACACTTTTACGCAGTATTTTTCAACTTGAAAATGACATCGCATAGCTAGGAGACGGTAAAGTACAAATTTCGGGCTGGTTTCAGGCAGCCGTAGTAGTGGGGAAAAGAGTGGAATGGGAAAAAAAGTAAAATCGAGAGTATTCTAGGAATTCGAAAAACATCTAGACCGCTTAAATAACAAATAAGAGAAATAGGACTACTTAATAATCACTGACGTAGGTTTATTTTGATAGTAAACAAAATACCAAACAATGATTTTCAGGGTCCAGCCCACCCTCCCATTTTCTTCAACCCTATCTCCTAATTCAGCTAATCTGCAATAGTACCAACCACAACACATGTCAAAATTCCCATATTCCCCTATTCCAAACGAAGAGTGATGACTCTGCAGCCAGGTAGGCCTTGTGAACACGCTCACTGCCTCTGTCCAAATCACTGGAGCGTTGCGTAAAATTCGCAAAACTGCACGCGTTGCAAATTTTCAATCGCAATATGCACCATCATGATTCGATCATCAACGGCACGGCACGGATGTTGCGTAGTTGTGCGGTAGGGGCCGTAACGAGTGTTTGCCCTGAGACAAGGCCCTAGGAACTCAGGAGGGGTAATTTGAGGTATTTTTTACTTGAAGGAGTTATGCTGATTGAGGTTTACTTACAATTAAAATGTTGTAATTAATAATAAGAAAAGGGTGCGGTAAGGCTGGTTTATAATGGATGTAACTGGTGACTTCTTCTGCGTTCTGTTAACATGAGCCGAGACATGAGCTATAGATTACGGTTCATGAGACTGGATTTGATGTTTACCTATACTGTAACAGTAACAGTAAGGTTCGCCAACTTTTAAGAAAACTTCCTAGGGTATCACTATATTATAAAGAGTGTAGATATAGGCGCTATATTTACCATACCCAGTATAAAGCCATTTTAGTTTATTATTCAAGATAATGTTTTATAAACATTTAATAGAGAAATAATGAATCTACAGATGATTTTAAAAATAAATTTCTATCATGAGATATACCCGTGTAAATTTTGCATACATTGAAAATTTTTATGAATTTTTCGGAATTTTCCTTAATTAAAATTTTAAAAATCTGACGTGGCCATCACACAACCTTCCGCCATATCTAGATTTTAAACAGAAATGTATACATAAAATCTGGTGCCCATTTAAAATATACAAATAAAAATCTAAAATATTCAAACACAGAAATTAGTATCACCTGAATCAAAAGATTCATTCACACGAAAACACTTCTGTGTTGAAGCAATCCTCCGTTCAGTTACTACATTTAATAGCTTACTTATGACTTATATAGCGCTAGTATGCCAACTTGTCACCCGTCTCATCTGTCAATATTTTTTATGCAGAAACAAAAATCTACCGAACATGGATTACAAGATTTCAACGTTTTATTTGATAAATTTATTTTTTAAATTTTACTGCAGTTCTTTAATGCTACCAGATAAAGACAATTTTTTTATAACGTAAATTGCAAATAACTTTTCCTCTTATTCTTATTACAAATAAATACTATATTTATCCAAATTTATAGAAATTTTTTATACTTAATCTTTTCAATCTTCAAAAAATATCACTTCCGGTGAAGATATTTGTATCAAAATCTAATGAGCTCTTCCTATTCGTATACAATTGTAAAATACCAAATATCAAAATTTTTGGGTAATTCGTATTTGAGTTATCCGATAGACGGCATCGGCCCGGACCACACACATACACACACACACACACATATACAGACACACATACATACAGACATCATCGGGAAACTATCAAAAATTAGTTGTAAGGACCCTAATTCGTGCTCATCCACTAAAAACTCACTACCCGATTTTTTGCATGATTCCAATACCTTCCTTTACAGGTAAGCGGAAGGTAAAAAGGCACAACTGTTAACTCATCCTTTAAGTATATAATCCTTGTTGGAATGAAATTTTAGCATTCTGGTACTGACCACAAACACTCGCTACGTTAGTACATTTTATATTGGATTTTAGGAAGTAAACGGGCTAATCTTAGAGAAAGGATGGATACCATATTATTCGTACCATAAAGGGAAACAAATCGCTAGGACAACAAAGTGCAATAAATTATGAAACCACCACAAATAAGCAAAACAAAAAATCCAAATTTCATTACCACTTCTGCCGATGGGACCACGAGACATGTGTGAAAAATATACGACTGCGATGTCACCCCTCGGCGTAAATCAGAACTTTAATTCCGTCGTGTCTGCATGTCTGTTTCCAATGTCTGGGTGTCGCTGACCGCAACCACAACGTTTATCTATATTCATACGTCGGCTGTCATCCGAAGACACTAAGTGCGAGCCTCGTAAAATGTATTGATGGATTTCAAAACCGAATCCGCGGCATCCTTTGTTGCGGTGTATTCTGTGTGTGGAAGAACAATTGCATGCTGTGTGTAACAAAATGTGCGTGCAAAAAGACTACCATAAAGAATTAGATTTGTTTCTAACTGCGATTTTGAATAAAATTGCTGTCTTTCGTGGCATGTAAATTTAAATAATGATGCTCTGTGATCTATGAGACGTTATGGTTAGGCCTTTATATTTACACGGTTATATAAGATTAGAAAATGCCATAGAAGTGTGTTGCAATTTCTAAAAAAAGTTGCCGGTATCCAGAGCTGGGCAAGTATCGGAATCAAAATAAGTACCTACTTAAGTATAAGTACCAGTACAACCTATCTTCAGTACTTGTTACCAAGTATATTTTCAAGTAAAGCTTCATAGTACTTAAGTACAGTATAAGTTTTTCTTGTGAAAAGTACTTATAAATAAGTATTTTTCAAGTAGGTACCAGTATTTTTTTAAATTAATATAATAAATTGCAAAGCTTGTAACATTTATTGTAACTTATTACCTTTTTTATCGAGGAAGATTAATTCACAGTAAAAATGTCGTCTTCTGTCGCTGTGATTACAAGTTGAACAGTACTTAAACTATTGAAAAACCCTAAATACTTTTACATTATTGCAGTATTATTGAAAAAATTAAGTACCTATTTAAAAAATACTTCAGAATTATTTACGATTATGAAATGAAAATAAGTCTGAAGTACAAGTTTTTATTTTAGTAGGTACTTAAAATTTAAAAAAAATATTTGTACTTAAGTATTAAGTACTAGCGAATGATCATTGGTCTTTCACTAGTTTTGATTTATCTTGTTTTAATAAACACATATTGTTTCACAAAGCATAGTCTTCGATAAATCAGACATGAAAGAATGGAATGTACATCAAGAATTTTTGATCATTACATTTGTTTGCTGTTAAATAAATCCCAAACTTATGTGTGAAGCATGTTTTGGTCATTTAGGTAAACAAGACTCTTAAGCTAAATTCAGACCTACCCCATTAAAAGTGTAAGTTACTAATTTAAGCAACCAGCGCTCAACGTTGGAAATTGGAATTTTGTTGAAGCCCTGGTTGGTTAATTTAGCACTTATACTTATAATTGGGTAGGTCTGAATCTATCTTTAGTATATTATGTGTTGTTTATTGGACAAAAAAACGTTATCTTTATTTTAAAATATGTAAAATCGCTTCGATAACGGTACCTCACCTGTTTTGTTATGGAAAACCATAACTTTTACAAAATATCGAGTAAGCATAGAGAAACAATACAAACAATCGTTTTGTTTAATAGCGCATAATAAAATATAAAATTCCATTTATAGCTCCGACGATAAAACCGTTCAATATTAATATTTAATCTCTTTTCACCAAATAAACTACGCGGGAATATGGTTCATTAAACCGATTATTGTTTGCTTTCAAGTTTTTATGACTTGTGAAATATTTTAAAACAACGAAATGTTTAGCCAGGCAATTGCATAACCTCCGGGTTACTGCTTTGCTTGACAAACAATAACATGAGTGTTGTATTACTTCACAACTTCTGTTGTTACTCGGACGTTGCTGCTTAAGAGCATTCTGTACAGGAAGAATGTACACGTTAAAGCATTTTACACTCATACACCTCATCGACACATAGTTGCACATTTTAACAAAAACAAATTTTTATACTGTAGATAAGGGATATAACTTCGTTCTATTAGTGCAAATTATTTTTTTCAGCACGTTCAACGGTCGAAATTACTTACTTTCAACCGCTTGCAGGCGTTTAGAAGCACCTAAAGATTTTTCTTTATATTTCGCAGAATATGATATTTTAAACTTGAATCATGTAGTTTAAAGTTTAATCTACTTTGGGATAGTGTTATTTTTTAGAAAAAACATTCTGATTTCGAGAAAATTAGAGGTATAAACTAAAACTTCTGTACAAAACAGAAAAAATGGCACTAATAGAACGAAGTTTTATCCCTTATCTACCATATAAAAATTTGTTTTTGTTAAAATGTGCAATCATGTGTAGATGAGGTGTATGCGTGTAAAGTGCTTTTTACGTGTACATTCTTCCTGTACAGAATGCTCTTAACAAATAAACAAACGCAAACAACTTATCGTAATCTGAATTTGCTCTAAGAAGCCCATATAGGTGGTACTTTCCATTCGTCATAAAAAACAAGCAAATTATTCGTATGAATCAAGATTTTACTTTTTAGTACAGCATGAGTTTGGTAGATAGTCTTTTTTACGCGAAGTTTAACAATAGTTTTTACTTATTTCTATTTTTAAAATTAATCATTATTTTACCATTTTAATACATCGCATGATTTTGTAGAAAATAATCAAAATAATTGGAAACAGAGCCAGTCAACGCTAAAAAATGATCGATCGTGCAATAAATAATTCTGCCTTTGAAGCCCCATATCTGGATACAAAGCAAAATATCAATCCACAAGTTAGTGGCATTGTATTTCTGCACTTCAATTGACCTATAACTAAATTTTCAGAATTTTGAAAACTTTTCAAATTTTGTTGTCTCTCCGAAATTGCCATCCCTTGATTTCTCAAAAATGGTTAGAGATGCATATTTGATTTATGCACCATTGAATTCCTCGCGCCGAATTACATGGGTATACAAATTTTCAGCCCGAAATTCCGACTGGTACATTTTTTATGAAGGATCATCGAAAATCGAAAAAATCTTCGATTTTTGAAAATATGTTATAAAAAATGTACCAGTCGGAATTTTGAGCTGAAAATTTGTAGGTATACCCATGTAATTCGGCACGAGGAATTCAATGGTGACAAAATCTAGTCCGCATCGCTTACCATTTTTGATATATCAAGGGGTGACCATTTTGGTGGGACCAAAAATTTTGAAAATTCTGAAAATTTATTTGTAGGTCAATTGAAGCACGAGGAATACAATACCGCAAACCGCGTTTCAAAACCTACTTTAGTTTTTGAGAAATAGGCTCTTAAAATAAAAATAATTTAAAGTGTGGATACAAGTTTGTCCCATTTAACAAAATAAATAAAGCTAATCAACTTCCACAGGAATTGCCAACTAATGCATTTCTTGTTAAGGGTGGATTTCGCATGACAAATTCCTCGTCTTTCTGTTAAGTTTTTATGAACATTTTGCGTGAAGCAGATATGCGGTTAAGAAATGTGTGTCACATAAATTCAATGGAAACATCTGCAGTGACAATGGAAACACGCAATGGCGTTGGAGCGCAGCTAACTTGATTTTAAAAAGTTTTACAAAGAAAATGACTTACGACAATGAACTTTGTGTGAATTTGTCGCGATATTCATTTATTTTTTCTTTGACAAACTGGCGACAAGAAGACAAGACACTGTAGCTTGTTTAGTTTATTATTGATGTTTATTTTGGCTGACTAAATACAATAAAATATAATTATTATGACAACAATTCTTTATAGAATGACATGTAAGTATACTTTGACAAGAGCACCTTTATTGACATTTATTTTGTCTTGTGAAGTTGTTTTTCAACCACTTGCTTAGTAACGGTAAAATTTAAATTATTATTACCCAGATAAAATAAAGTAAACTGGCACTATTTATAAGCTTCCAATCTTGCAATTTATTTTCGAAATAATGTAATGTACATGCTGTGCTTTTTTACTTCCTTGTACGGAGTAGAAAGGAAGTATTGTAATCGCGAAAAATTTCGGTTCTCAGATTTTGACGGAAATATCCGTTTTGACCTTTTCTGAATCCATTATGACTAGTTTCGTCGTGACGTCTGTACGTACGTATGTACGTACGTACGGACGTATGTATGTCGCATAACTCAAATACTGTTAGACGTAGAAAGTTGAAATTTTGTATTTAGGACTGTTATGACATCTAGTTGTGCACCTCCTATTTTTGATTTTAATCTACAAACCGGAAGTAGTACTTTTTTCAAATATTTCGATAAATATTTAATTTAAGACAAATTTTTGTATTTTAAATGAAAGATTATGTGATTATTACCTACAAACGGTATTTTTCGGGTATTTTATAAATATTTTTGTATCTGGTATCATTTAAGAATAATTAAAGTATATATTTATAATTTATTATTTCGGTATCTTGTAGTCCATGATCGATTAACATTTGTTACTACGTAAAATTTAAATGATTATGACATGACAGTGACAGTGGCAGTGACAATAGTAAAATATCGTTTATATCTTCTTCTGCAGTTTAAATAAAATGACTAAAATATATTTGTGAGTATAGTAGCAGTAGTAGTAGTACTTATATACCTATTAATATATTTGTATAATATAATTCTACATTTTAGTTATTAAGAAAAGTATGAACAGTTTAATAGGCGTACAAGGAAGTCATATGGTGTCCACGTCAGATTTTTTCATACTGGAGGAGTACAACGTAAATCTCTTTCAATCGTCAATACTAAAAAATTACAAATTGTTCCAAATAAGAAATGAAAACACAACTTCAAAGTTAGCTTACTGAGTATTCATATTGAAAATGTTTGTTATATTCAATATAAAAACCCGTTATTGAAATTTAAATGTTAGTAGGGAGCAAAAAAAATACATATATACCACAGTAGAGAAGATCATTATTGACCAGTGCCTTGTATCCCTTGGTTACAGCTCGGAATACAATCTTTGCACTAGTTCAATAATGACAATCGTCTCAACCTTGACGTATAATATACTATTATGGTTGTAGCCGGGTTGTTCCTTTCATAAGTTTTGAGAGTTTATATCAGGTATCCAGCTAAGCACTGAATTTCGAAATCTCAAAGATTCTTTACTACCAATTTAGAACATAATGTTTAATTTATAAGTATTTCAAAAGATTGATTCTTTGGTCTTTGAAGATTGTTATAGTTTCTTTGCTAATCAAATATAAATCCCATCAAAGAATCTTTTTAATAACTCTTCGTCCCTTATTTGTTTTAGCCAATTAATTCCTTGCATACAAATCCAACAAATGACTTGACTATGACAACTGATCCCCCTCGCTAGGCATGGCCCTCTGTCTGTTGATAGACTATATCCCAATAATCCTAACGTATCATCTGCGTTATTCCCAATGAAAAGGCACTAATATCCCTACAGCGCGCGCCGGGCAAGGGAGACGGGATAATAAAGCCGTATCAAAGAGGATTGGAAGAATCACTCAAAATCATCGACTTGTGCACTTGATATAAGCTCATAATCAATAACATAGACGTTGTGATGAGAGGACGGCTGTAATTTTGTATTGAATTATGACATATTCAATCAAAAAAAAATCTGCTGTGGCCAGTACACGACCTCTCGCCTAATTCTGCTTATTCTATTAACCTCGAGACTAATCTAATAAATAGTTTTATTTACATTTTAATAGTTTAATGTTCATGTAAGATGTAAACGATAATGTAAACCAAGATGCAAGCAAAAGATGTCAACTGTACTGTCACTGTCATAATCATTCAAATTTTATGTAGAAACAAATTTCATATCATGGACAACAAGATAGAATATTAATTGTACTTTATTTTATTGTTAAATACTACCAGATTCAGCAAATTGTATTTATAATTAACTGTACCCATAGATAATTATATTTTCTTTTATTTTTAATTGCAAAAATTGTCATAAATAAATAATGTAACAATATATTAAAGAAAAAGTTTATCAAGCTTCAAAAAGTACTATTTCCGGTTTTCAGATTTCTACCAAAATGTTATCCGGTGTTAAGATCCTTATTAAAACCTTAAATATGAAATTTGGTTATTAAAGGTTTGATACTTTTTCAGTTATCGTGAACGAAAAATCGTCAGTCCATACATTCATACAAACACACACACACACGCACACACATACACACACACACAGACATCATCGTGAAAATAGTAAATTCGTATTATAGAGACCCTGAAACGTGCTTATCCACCAAAAACTCATACTCGAAAATTTTGACCCATTACAATACCTCTCTTATAGAATATGAGGCGAGAGGTAATTAATTATTAGAAGAATTAGTAGAGGAAACTAATAAAATATGTTTTGTTGATGAAGTGTGTACCATTATGATAAGAAGTTTTATGTAATTTCTTAAGCCCTGTTTGCACGGGGATTCTTTGAAGATTTAATGTTGACACAAAAAGTTTTAAAAATAAACTAACATTTTTTAAATTTCTATATTAAATTGTGGCTAAACTAGACTCCCCTGAAAAATTAAAAACAATATATTTGATAGAAAAATGTCTGTAGAATCGAATGCTTCAAACCGGAAGTCGTTTTTTCTATCCGTTCGCAAGTTACAGCCGTTTTTGTGTCAGGAAACAAAGTTAAGGCATGATTTAATTATTTTCGTTCTACCAAAATATTTTTTCTCGTTTTTCTCGTAAACTATTAGTTCTATATAAAAAATCTGACGTGGCCGTTACAATACCTCTCGCCTTGACATTGAAGTATTATTATTTAACCTCGTATTTAACCAAATATTAAGCTTTAATTAGGTAATAAATTATATATTTCACAAATCTAATCAGCTCATTTAATATATAATTTTATTTTATAAATACCATAATACCGACATAATACTATGTCCAGTTAATATCTATACTATATCCAACATTTCAAAATTCTACACCACACTCTACACATGCCCTACACCACAGAGAAACCTCCTTGCCACAGACATCTGTTTATCTGTCACATTGACAATTTTATTTTTGTTTTAAATTTTATTTCTATTTCGGGATTCACAAATCATGGTAGGTAAAATTATATATTTAAAAAAATTATATTTCTTTACTGGTTAAAGATATAGAAACAAGTAAGATTAAATATTGTACAATGTAATTTCTTCTTTCATGTGTGGTATGGCAAATTGTAACAATCGCATTATTTTATACAATTTTTGCAAAAAATGTTATAGTGCTACAAGAAAAGTACCATTTCCGGTTGGTGGATTTTTACCAAAATCTTTTCAGCTCTTCATTAACATATATAAATGTATAATGCAAAATATTAGAATTTTATGTTCAGTAGAATTTGAGATAATGAACCGGGACGAAAGGCTATAGTAGGCGTACATACAGACTTTCATACACACACACAGACACACACACAGACACACACACAGACATCATCGTGAAAATAGTCAAAATAGGTTCTAAAGGTGCTAAAACGTGCTAATTGACAAAAATCTCGACATCGAATTTTTTCACGATCCCTATACCTCTCTAGGCGAGAGGTAAAAAGTGATAGCATCTTTTTGTAGGAAATTTTATAAGCTATAATATTATAATATCAATATTTACCGTAAAATTTAAAGTTAGGTACCGAGTTTTTTTGAAAAAAATTTTTTTTCAATATGGCGGCTCGAGCACACTTTCTGCTCATGGGGACTCATCGGAATCTTGAATGTTACATATTTTTTTATAACTCTGCAAATTTTCAGAAGTCTCCTACTTTTTTTGTTTATTTGGCGAATTTTGTAGCATTTTGCCTGGACTATTGCGGTCAAATTAGTGTGGACATTTTATTAGTCGTGAAATTGAAGGGCTTGGGCCTTGCATATCTACTGAAGATGGAATGTCCAGTCTGCCAGTCCTAAGTGGCCGGATTAGACTTCCTCGAGTATAAAAAGTTGAGTTACAAAAATGTTAATTATATAAATTAAGAGATCTGGCGTATGTAGAGGTGGCAATAAACGATATTTCTTATTTATAAATTATAAAACATATTGCCAGAACGTTTCTACTCCTCCAATCTTAATTATACCAAATAAAAAATAATAAATGGCATTTGAAATTTTCATAAATGTCAAAAATTAGCTTGTTATCAGTGTTTATCTGCTTACCTATGCAAAAAATAATAAAAATAATTCATCATAAGTGCTGGGGTGCGTTCTAAAACCTTACCATGGAGCACAGAGTAAAGTATTGGAGTAAGAGTAGGTTACTCCAGGGTTTTGTGGGGTTTCGGAACGACCTAGAGTAGGAAATATTTTATGGTGATATAACCTATAACCACATTTATTTGATATACAAAATTGATCTTGTATCATGGATAATAGAAGGGTGTTAAGTGTTATAACTGCGAATATTTATGAATTTATAAATGTAGTCCTGGTAAGGTTTTCTAATATATTTATGAATATACCTTTATTTTCCAAAATCAACATATTATCTTCTTTTAGAATACAAATTACTTTATAATCGTTTGCGTCAATTTGTGTGGCTGATTCAAATTCATTGTCCATTATAAATTAATAATAATAAGATATTATGGAACAGACAATTTAGGTTAGCACTATTTGGCGCCAAAGTCACCAGAGTACGTTTGTACCATCCTATTTTACAGGGTACGAAGAGTATGCTTTTCGAGTAAACTCGAACAGTTTTGGAACACTTCAGAGTTTCCACTGGAGATATACTCAAACCTTTTAGAACGACTTTGAGCATACTCTATACTCTGGAGTATGGTTTTGGAACGCACCCTGATAACCAGAAAACAAGCTATTTTAGACATGCAAATATAAAATGTCATTTATTATAATTTGACTTGAGGAAGCCTAAACCGACCACTTAGGATTAGCAGACCAGGCATTCCATCTTCAGCAGATATGCAAGACCCAAACCCTTCAATTTCACGACTTAATAAAATAATTTGACTGCTAGCTCTTGGATTAGATTGACGTTGACTCACAGTCGCTCATAAGCAAGGTTCGTAACTCTTGGATTCTACTATTGGAATTCCCAGAAAAACGTACATTACTACAATCTCTTTAAAAGCGTGCGAATAGCGTACACATTTTATAAGCGTGCCTACAATAAATCTCTCCGATTCCGCTTTGAATTTGAAAGCTCATCGCACGGATTGAGCTTCTGACTGCACCAAGACGAATCGGTCGAAGTGGTTGGATTCCACTATAATAACATCTACCATTCTATAAATGGGAGAAAGTCCTGTTGGAGTAAATAAAAAATATGTGAGGTTAGGTTAGGTAATGTATTAATTATTATAAATAAGAATAGGTACAGCTTTCTAACTTTAGCAGTACAGTAATTTATGAAAAGGTTCTTTTTACTGGTTAGTTTTTTCAGCTACATTTCTAAGTTCATCTTTGTATTTCCTCAATTCAGGTAAAGGTTCTTTCCAAAAGTCAGTTCAATGTTGTCAGGAAAATTTAGTGTATTTCTTGATCTTGAAAAGGTGTTCGAGCAATGGTTACAAAAGTTCCACCGTTCCTTCTGTTCCTTATTGTATTGTTGTTCTTACAAACCTTTGTCCGTATATGGACACCTTTCTGTTCTGCTTGCTTTCTGTTTCGCCCATTTCAGAACTTCTGAGAAAATGTGCTACACTTTCCTGAATGGAGAAATCTATGAGATGAAAGTTTCCCATTCGTTTCCATGCACGCTTGGTTTATAATACAAAATAATATGAGTACACGCGAATAAATATAAAAATAAAGTAAAAAACATATAAATCATAATATTATTTACTATATTTTGTCATTTCGAATGTGGATTTAAGGCACGTAGAGATGAAATATATCCCGAGCGTGTAATATTTCTATAGTCGCAATAAAATAAAATAAATGTCCCGGAGTTAAATTGAATATTTAATATTTATAATGAATAATTATTTCAATTGAAGAGCTATAAAACACTTTTATAAAATTAAATAAAACATAAAATTCATGCAATAAATATTTAGGAAATAATAACAAAATAATTTCAATTTTATGGAAAACCTATTTCCGAAATAAATTCCATGAATATTTATGGAAGGTATTTAAACATAAAAATTTAATAATTCGTTTATTTGAATAAAATCATTTTTGTGTTGCCGCATATTTGCTCAACAAATATTGGCTTTCAATAAAACATTTTTATTTTTTGGTAGGAAATGCAAACACTTTTATCAAAGGTAGCTCGGCAGTCAATCGGATACAAATATTTAAATATTTAATAAATATTAAGCTATATCCTATACATTCAAATTACATTCATATATTTGTATAAGAGTTATCTTTATTTTGAATTGAGTTTCAAATAACTCACTGATAAATAACTCATAACCGAACCGAACCGGAACAAGATCGAAAACCGTAATGATCCCGGAATCAAACCTGAACCGTTCAAAAATATTTTAAAAAATCTCAAAGACGTAACTAGGATTTTTATAGGTGGGCCATGAGTGGGCAAGTAAAAAATTAAAGAGTGCCACACTTTTTATAGTAAAATTATGGTTTTTGAAAAATACAGGAGTGTGCCGAGCGAAGCGAGTCAAAAATTGTGTCACTGCTGAAGCAATTTGACTTATTTTATCCTGAAATTAATTTCGTAAGAATATTATATCAAATATGTATGTATATATTAAGATTGCACGAGCACTCAGACTGACAAATTAATACATTATTTATCTATTCAAAAATACAACATTTACTAGAAATAAATCTATATCTATCCACTATTTATATTCATAAACATTTCTTTTTCCTTAATTAAGTATAAATCTATATCTCTTCCCTAGTATATGTAAGGCATTATTAAATATTTTAAATTTAGGTATGTATTTCTTGATTTCTTCTGAAAGCTAAAAAAAATATTGTAAAATTTTTGAGTGGGCCTTTAGGTGGACCTGGACCACCCAGGCTCACCCCTAATTACGTCCCTGATAAACCCATAACCGGAGCTGAACCGATGGTTGTAAACCGGTTCGGAACAGTTTAAACTAAAGCAAAAACTAAATTTTTTGTTGAAATTTAAAAAAATAGAAAATTGTTATATTTTCATAACAATTATTTCTGCTAAATTTTACTTTTAAAGGTTTTTTGCACAATTGGTCTTTTTTATCAACTTACCATGCCTGTTTCCAAGACAGTATGTTGATCTTACCGGCTAAACAAAACGGTAAGTAAATTTAATATTAATTACGAAGAAATTAATATTTACGTATGGATAAAAAGACCAATAGTGCAAAAATGACAGACAATAATAAAAATTAGAAAAACTTTCATATTTTATAGCAATTATTTCTGCTAACATCGTAAACTGTTAATCCAGCAAAACACATTTATAAACTAGTCGCTCATATTACCAACTTAATCTTTCAAAATATGGCTCTCATATCGCACTAGTAGCCACTCTTCCACGATGCAAATGAATTTTAATTTCGTGCAGTTGGTATTCCTAGCTTCCACACACGATCCGGACACACAGAGCCGGGGTTTAAGCCCTGAAAGTGACGCGGCCGCCAGAGATAAATTCCCAAATTTAATTTTCGTGTTTAGGGAAATTTCATTACTCGGTTTTCATTCAACGCATCAGAAGCATGGCAAGCTGCGATGTGAGCTGCGTTACTCTTTTTATCTGGCGGAACGCATGGGACAATGCTGAGGGGGGGGGGGGGGGGTTATACGCTACGTTAACTTGCAAACTTTAGTTTGTAGTTTGCCATGCAAGAAATTTGTAATTTACATAATTAAAACTAACTAAATACCAACATATTTTACTGACGGGGCTCGTATGGTTTCAAGCGGATTTTGTTTCGCCCAGTTTTAAAATGGAGACCACCTTCTATCAACTGTTATTACGCAAGAGCTTTTTATTTCGCCGGATAAATTTCTGTTTGTATTGAAACCTTGTTGCCTAGCAATTTGGAAAGAAGAATTATTGTTTAATAAAATCACTGTAGGTGGAGTGATTTAATTTTAAAACAATTTTTCGAGTCCAATTGCTGTCAGGTGACAAGCAAGAGATGTCAAAAAGAACTTGTTCGGAGGAAATACAATGCTCGAGTGTAATTCAACGAGAAAATTTAACGATTCCTTTGGTTCTTCATTACAAATATTCCCAAAATCTAATAATTTCACTGACAAATATTAGAAATATGAAGCAAATGACATTTTAGTGTTTTGTTCATTGTTTGGTTGCTAATAAAAAGGTAAGTAAGGTAAGTAATACTTGCAAAAAGTTACCTTCCTTTTTATCCGCTGTCAAAGCGATAAAATTGTGTTTTGTTTTGTTTATTATACAAATAGGTATTACCTACTACTGCTAGTACTACTCACATTTATATTTTAGTTATTTCATTTTATTTAAACTACAGAAGGAGATATAAACGATATTTTACTATTGTCACAGTCACTGTCATAATCATTTAAATTTTACGTAGTAACAAATGTAATCACATAATTTTTCATTTAAAATAAAAAAAATTGTCTTAAATTAATTAAATTAATATTATTATTAACCAAAATTATAATAGATTGTTTAGAATCGTATTAAACCTTAAATAAAAAATTTGAAATTTTAATGTTTGATATTTTTGAGTTATCGTGAACGAAAAAATTGTAACATACGAACGCACAAACACATCATCTCGAAAATGTTAATGTTACTCTAGGGACCCTAAAACGTGCTTATCAACAAAAAACTCACTCGAAAATTTTGACCCATCACAATACCTCCCTAATAGAATATGAAGCGGGAGGTAAAAATTTGTGACGATTCAAAATACATTATAAATCCATCAACACATCATAATGTCCTAAAAACCATTAAAAATCTTTAAAACTATACCGATTTTAACTAACCCCATAAAACACATTATCTTCTACTATCTCTAATCCCCAATATCCTTTCATAAATAAACCTCTTTCCACTTCTAACAGCCGCACTAAAATCTTAAAAATTTCACACCAATAACAACCAAACCAAACCCCATAAAAATTTCAAAGCGTTATCGAAAAGCCGCCGCCGGTGTTTTTGCAGTGGCATAAAACCCCATAAACGGCATAAACCCTTAGAAGGACCAGATGCTGATCTGTTCTGTCCCACCAGTGGCGGCGGTAGCTGAAAAAAGAGGAGGGGTCATAAAAGAGAAGAAAGATGTGGGTTTGTGTACGTGTGAAAGAGATAAAAGTAGATGAATTCATGGCCGAGTGAAGTGTCATGTAATATGTATGATTAGTTGAAAAGGTTGGAGATTGAAGACGCACGCCAGAAAGGCAGGAGGCGTGTTTACAACACCTACTTTGGTACAGAATGCATAAAATTTATTTCATTATGAATGGATGGGTAGCTGAGTGCAAGATGTGACTCAGGGTCGAATCCAGCCAGGTACAAAAGTATTTTCCCCTAATGACTCACATTATGAAACGACTTTTTCGTCTAGATTCTAGTTCGAGATTCGTCCGAGAAATTCGTAGTAAGCCATTTCTAGTATAATGTAAATCAGAAATTTCCATCCGAGATCCGTTCGATTTCCATACTTTTTTCTAGCATAGAAATATACGGTTGGTTTTTTCTATTCGAGATTCGGACTAGATTTGTCTACGCATGCTCAGTTCTGTGTGCAGTCAGTTTGACCAACCTTTAAAAGTTTTGGCACAGAAAAAATAGATGATTTCGCATTAAATATGAATAGGAAATAAAGTATGAAACTCGATCGAATCTCGGATGGAAATTGAACTAGAAATCTAGCATGAAAGTAAGCGCAAAAAGTATAATGTATTGATATAGGATCCAAAAAATAACAGTTGATGAAGTCATCAGTGTGTCCATTCGATATTTTAATTTTCCCTCTTTTAATTCCCCCCGCAATCTTTCATTTGTCCGTTCGCACTGCTACTCGTTTGTTCGCCCACGTGATTCTGTTGTTTTTTCCACCGCCCGATCTTAAAACAAATGAGCGGTGTGGTAGCATCACACACCTCTGTTTAGTTAGGACACGTGGTAGTGGTGTGAGATACATCGCCGCCGCCTACTGGATCTGTGCCCCATGTGAACGAGGACGGTTTACACGGCCAACAACTGTGAATTTTTAATTTGTTCATTTGTTTTCGTTTCTCCACTAGAAGGGTGGAGGGTTTAATGTACGGGGTGTTTGGTTAAGAGAAAAAGGATGGTGGGTGAAAGTGATATTTTTAAGGCTGAGTGCGAATGTTACCGACTGTGGATCGAATTCAGTTTAACTGATGCTAAATATGTAATAATAAAAATATTTTATTTATGCATTTTATACTAAAATTTATTTTAAATAGAGAATATTACACAAATTATTTAGTTTTTATAGCAGAGCTAGGTTAGAAACGAAATTTTGACTACCAGCAGTCTAGCTAACATTAGACATGACATGACATTTGAACCTGAGCTGGAACAAATGTTAACTTGTGCATTTATTTTGTGTTGACCATGACCTAATTTAAATTTAACTTAGAATTTTTTTCTGCACATTCTATCAATAAAATCACCATTCTTGAGCCTTAATACTCGATTTTGTACAAACTCTGATTGAAATCGTAATTAAAATCATGTCGACTCTGTATATGTCTGTGATAAGAAGAGTTTTATTATTGTCATCTTGTTATAAAATAATTATATTTCACGGCATCTTGTAAATTTGTAAACACTTTCAGCTGTCAGTTACAAGACATTAAAAATCCTTTTATTATCTTCATGTCTAGTTTGTTAATCTCTGAGTGTACATATCCAAAAACATTTTATAATGAGGAACCTCTTCGGCCATCAAGTGTTGATTCAAGAAATCGTCCTCTTCGGTTCTTCGGGTTCTCTTGGACTAGTGAATCCGTAATGAGGGTCCCTCTCGGAAAGATTTCAAATAATTGTCATTAGCCGCGCCTTACAAGGATAATACAATTAGGACTCGTCCTTAAATATTTACATAAAGCATTAAGAAGACCTCCGCGTAAAATCTCTTATTAAACTGCAGAGAAAAGAGCGAAAAGAGCACAGCTAAGGATTCAATTAGAATCACAAGTCGCAAAGAATCTCAGATTCGCCGATTTCGGAGAATTTATTTATGAAATCTGTAAGTAACGAATTCTCAAGTGACGGATGCCAACGTTTTGTTATTTCAGAGGAAAATGTTTTTGCGACATGACAAATTGGACGTGAAATTTGGAGATTTTCAGGAATTTTATTCAGGGGCTGATTTAAATTAAAATTCATACTCGAAGTTTACGGATTGCGAAACTGGAATTACACCGACGCAGATGCTTACGAAAAACATTCGCGATTATATTATTTTCGTCTCATTAACAAAATGATCAGTTTCTTTTGTAACAGTCGATGTCATAAATTATTATAAACAACGTTACACATTAGTGAGTTTGACAACTAATACATTGACAGTTTCATGAAAAAATTAGCTGTATGCCACAGGTTTAATATTATAAAATAGATTTCTACGACTATTTAATTATACATTAATTTTTCACATAATGCAATTTTATAATTTATCTGTATGAGGCAATAACATTTGATAACAGCATAAGATAAACCAGGGGTGGGCAACCTTTTATTTATTGTGGCCACAAGTGAGGCGAATAAAAAATTAAATTCGCCACACCAGAGTTTGGACGTGAAGGGTATTTTAAATTGTTATTTTGCTTGTTGGAAGTCATCAAAGTCCTTGCCATAGTCAGAGCTGGGCATTACTTCAAGTAAAATTACTTTAAGTACTGATTTTGCACGTTTTGTACTTTAAGTAAAGTACTTGAAGTATATATTAAATTTGGTACTTGTACTTGGTACTTCAAGTACTGCAAAAGTACTTGAAGTACCTATTTAAAGTATTTGAATTAACTTAGTCTGTCATTCGTTGATTGCTTGTGCCTTCGTAATTCGTATGCTTACTTCTTTTTGATATAAACAATAAATAATTTAAAATTAGGAAGTTAATTTCTGTATCCTGACTATTACGTTGTTACAACATGTGAGGTTGGTACTTGATACTTCAATATATTAATTTTTACTTGCAGCTTTTCAAGTACTTTGTAAAGTACTTGTACTTGATTTTCCAAGTACATTTTTAAAGTACTTGATACTTGGTCATAGATACTATGAAGAAAAGTACTTTTACTTCAAGTACTGTCTTTGGCCATAAGATACTTGGTACTTGTACTTCCAGTACTTTTTTGTGGTACTTTGCCCAGCTCTGACCATAGTAACGATATTTTAGGTTGGAACTCAATATTTTTTAAATATTTAAGCAATTATTAAAAGGTGTTGGATAAAACGTTATACTTCACGCGTGGGCAAAAAGGAATGACCCACTCAGCCTTCGGCCTCGTGAGTTAAGATTTCCCTCGTGGGTAATTAACCCACTTGTAAAGTAAATAACTATTAGCTGTTTTTCGCCTAACATTAGGTAGACATTTGTGATAGAAATCTCATTTTCAGTACCATACTAGTAGCATATTACAAAATAAGCTACAAGTATTGAAACTTTTTAAACGTTTTTTTTGCGTTTTCGTACTACCAGATAAAAATCCCCTGCATCAATACTTTCATTAAATCCATTGAACCTTTTCCAGCACAATACTCTAACAATGCCCTTCATTACTACCATTACGTCACCGACGCAGCCCACTACCATCCTAGATGCACATTTCACTTTGACATATACTAGTGTCTCTCTGCACCTCCCTAGCACATGTGGCGCTCTCACAAACAGTTGGGTTACCCTTCTTCTGCCAGATCATAGTTAATACTCTAGATTTATCCAGATAATTATCATAAGTCTCGCAGATTACATCTATTATTTACACCTTTGTGCAAGGGATGCGTGTAACGAGAGGGTAGTTTTGTGTAAGAGGAAAAATATTGCAGGAGGTACAGCAAAGTAAGGAAATTTTAAATGGGGATGTGTGAGTAATTTCAGTGTTGCACCCTGAAAAATTGAGAATATAATATGACATTTTTTGGTTGCATTACTTTTTGTAAAATTAAAAATTGAGTAACGCTCAAAACATAGCAAGTGTCGTACTGGTCTTAGTTTTTCGTTTTTTCGAGGATATACCTAATAATTATTGTTTCTGGTTTTTTGAAACTTAATTTAAATTATGTTTTGCAAGGGATTTTAAATATTTCGTGTAGATTTATGTTTCACAATTAATTGAGGCACAAGCAAACTTTATTTTTCATTATAAATTATATTTTAAGAGGAATGCAATTGGGTTTGATTCAACCTCAATATTGTGTCAAAAAATGGAATGAAGAATATTCCTTTAAATTTTGTGAACAGCAGACACAGGCTCCTGAGAGCTAAAAAACTGCAACTAGAGGCTACAAAAAAAATCAAATTGAAGGAAATCCTGGACTTCATCAAAGAAACAAGACTCCTCAACGAGGAATAATTTCAGAGGATACAATAGGCCTTAAGGCCGTGGTATGTTAAGCTGGAATAACCCCATTAGCAGAACCGGCCAAAACCAATAGGAATAATTAGTACTTGATTATTACTAATTATTACTGTGGTTTTTTTAAAAATTTTAACGAGGGTTTTACGAACCCGAGTTTGTGGGCTCTAGTACGGTTTTGTTAGCTTTGTTAGTGTAGTAAAAACAAAAACCGTGTTTGTGGGACTCTAGTACGGTTTTGTTAGCTTTGTTAGTGTAGTAAAAACAAAAACCGAGTTTGTGGGGTTCTAGTACGGTTTTGTTAGCCTTTTTTAAAAAACCACAGTAATAAATTAGGGTAACTAATTAGTAATAATCGAGTACTAATTATTCCTATTGGTTTTGACCGGTTCTGCTAACGGGGTTATTCCAGCTTAACATACCTCTTAAGGCCGCAGTACAGTGACGCAAGACCACCTCGTATATACTGATAATAATATTCCTTTAAATTAAATATAGGTACATACATACGTATTAATGTATCTATACAACTTGGGTTGTGACAGCCTCACAGATTTTAAGTCACCTGAATGGCAGTGGTCAGAACTTATCTATCCGACCCATAAGTATCTACTTACATATAAACCTTAAGTTTGTAGTTTTCAAACTTTTGTGTTACAAAGTGAAATGTACGTATTTTTGTTGTTCGTATAGTTACATGAATTTAAACATTCTTAAAAATGAAAACATAAATGTAAACCTTAAAACTAAATGCTTATGTGAATAAGGCCTAAAGTAAGAACGATGTAAGTTCCATCAGAATACATCACTTTTGTTACGAATTTAACAAGGATCGTGTTTATTTAGCAAAGAAATGAGAATGATTATTATATTAGATAAATTAAAAACAGACACAATTTATTTAATATATCCGTATCTATCTGATAGATTATATCGAGGATTCTATCTTCATTGTCTCTTAGTGAATTTTGCCTCGTCGTTTTTGAGCGTTTTGCGCAGCACGTGTTTGGATGAGAGTATATCAAGAGGGAGTGAACGTGGACGATGAGAATTGAGGATGACACTTGGCTCTGCGAGTATTGAGTGCGGAGTGCTGAGTGCACCTGTGACTGGTTTAAATGCCGAGTAGAAATATTGACGCCTAAATGAGCTTTGATAGCTCCCCACGCAGCTAAATGGAGAAATGCGGGAGACTAAAACACTCATCAAAAAATGTGCTATACTAGCTGAGGTAGGTAAAAACATACCTTAAAATCTCATTAAAATCTGACTGGTCAAAACAGACTATCATGCAAAATTTTATAAGGATCGGACAAACTGTCTATAGGTATTCTGCCATCCTTAGGAAAAACGTCCTATCTGCAAAAATTTTGTTTTAGCTATTATTTTATTATAAAAATTTGTGTGGAAACATCTATGCGGATTTTTACTATTAAAATTGCTTTATATAAATATAATAACCATGAATAATAAATTCTACCTTTTCTTAGGGCAACTGGACATTCTATTCTGGTATATTTGTAATAATTTATGCGGATTACAAAAATCTCAAAATTTGCAGATAGGACATTCTTCCTAAGGAGGGCAGTATTCTACATTTTTAACTACTACTCCTATTAAAAGTCAAACATACTTTAAAATCTGACCCTGGTAGTGACCTGCATGCCAAACTTTTATGAGGATCGGACAAACGGTCTAGATATAAGGTAGATACTCGGTAGATACAAAACAAAGAAACAGACAGACATACAAACATTAATCTTTATTTATTAGAAGATTTCCAGATATTGCTTTAAGCTTCCCGTCTAGGTTTTTTCCGAATTCCTGGAATACTCTCGATTTTTATTTTTGTTTCTTCTTCGGCTGCCTAAAACCAGCCCGAAACTCGTACTTTACCGCATCCTACCAATGCAATGTCATTTTGAAGTTGAAAAATACTATGGAAAAGTGTTTTCGAATAAACTGTTAGTTTATTAATTAATTCAAGGTAACGTTTTTATACACATACTATAATAGAAAAAGAATGGATATACAGATTTTTTTGCCTTTTTATAATAAATTTCCATCAGGAGATATTACCGTGTAAAGTTTGAATAAATTGGAAATTTTTATGAATTTTTCGGAATTTTTATAATCATGTACAATTTTTTATTAAAATTTAAAATAGGCGCACAACTCTTAATTGATCCTTCAAGTATATAATCCCCTCGTAGAAATACAATTTTGTCGCACAAATACATGAGAAATTATGCCAACAAAATATTCTGTTATAAAATTATCGAGAAAATTATTATTTTTCTGAATGCAAAACAGAAACATTTATTGGTAATGTATGTTGAATAAACTGTTTTGAAAAATTGTAAAGGTTAATTTATTTTGAAACAGTCCGCCTGTGTTCAAAATATAAATGTAAAATACATGGTTTTGCTATATTGCACATGTTTGTGATTACAGTATTAAATTTGTTGGATTATAGCAAATCTGATTTGAATTATTGATTTTAAGGAAATGATAGAATAGATGACATTGAATTGAATAATTTGTGTACTAAAACAATTTATTTTGTAATTTCCATTATGACATAAATGAAATTGCCGGAATAATATCATCGAACCATTGTTGCAGAAAATTACAAAATAACAACAATACAATAATGAAAACAAAAACACAGCATTTTTATATAAATAATAAATATTCTCTCAGAAAAAACTTGTGAAAATGGAATTAGAAAAGTGAAATTTCCTAATAAAATGATCTCGGCGTTTTTGCTTGCTCTTGTTTTTTGCTCTCAGTGCAGCAGGGCAAAGTGTACGAGTATTGAGGGCTTTCTCTTCTTTATAAATGAAATATCGATTTTATTAAAACACCCTTTCACTCTCTTCAAACACAAGGACACTGGGGACAGATCTGTATTCAGCGAAAAACTTTACAAAAAATTCACCAGTCTGACAATGAAACGGCCGAGGAAACAACTCTCTGAAATAGAAATGAATAAAAATTAAATCCATGATTCTCCAGAAATTAAAACCTGCATTTCGTCCAGTACAACCGAAAAATTTAGTGTAGGGGAGAGTGTTGTACCTTGAGACGCATGTACCTTGGGACAACATCAATTGCAGCCGTATCTAACATTATATATACTAATTTCAAGTAGAATTTGATAACACTGTTGAAAATAAAGTGATACACGTTGTTTCAAGCCTCATACATTTATTGTTCGGTCACTGAAGATGAATGTTTTTTTTTCAGAGGGAAATGTATTTTTTGATCGTATATTGCATTTTGTATTACTAAGTACCTATTTGGTACCTTTCATTGTCTGATAGTCCAGTTACTTCTTCGAAAACTTCTTGCATTGATATTTAAAATTTAATTAAACAAATACTGCGTTACATTTAATAAAAATATTTGCTTAATTGTACCTTGGGACAATAATTTGCTTGTACCTTGGGACATGGTTTCAAGGTTTAAGTACATGTCTTCGAGGATATGTAAACTTCAAATTTAATTTACAAGGATAATGGAAATTAAAATTGCGTGCATTTATCGCTAAACTAAAATTTTAAGTATCGCGATACGGTATAGACTTTAAATCGTATAAAATGGGATCATTTTATTTCTCTTTCCAAACTCAATTATATTTCTTTGAATAAATATGTGTAACATAAAATATATATATATATATATATATATATATATATATACATTCGTTTAAAATTACTATATAGTTAAAACAAATTGTTTCTGTTCGTTTAATTCTGTCTTTTTACCTTCCGCTTACCTGTAAAGGAAGGTATTGGAATCATGCAAAAAATCGGGTTGTGAGTTTTAAGTGGATGAGCACGAATTAGGGTCCTTACAACTCATTTTTGATAGTTTCTCGATGATGTCTGTATGTATGTGTGTGCGTGTGTGTGTGTGTGTGTATGTGTGTGGTCCGGGCCGATGCCGGATGTCGCATAACTCAAATACGAATTACCCAAAAAATTTGATATTTGGTATTTTACAATTGTATACGAATAGGAAGAGCACATCAGATTTTGGTACAAATATCTTCACCGGAAGTGATATTTTTTGAAGATTGAACAAGATAATTGTCAAAAATTTATATAAATTTTGATAAATATAATACATATTTGTAATAAGAATAAGAGGCAAAGTTATTTGCAACTTACGTTATAAAAAAATTGTCTTTATCTGGTATCATTAAAGAACTGCAGTAAAATTTAAAAAATAAATTTATCAGATAAAACGTTGAAATCTTGTGATCCATGTTCGATTGATTTTTGTTTCTGCGTAAAAAATATTGACAGGTGAGACGGGTGACAAGTTGGCATACTAGCGCCATATAAGTCATAAGTAAGATATTAAATGTAGAAAATTCAACGGAGGATGGCTTCAACACAGAAGAGTTTGCCTGTGAACGAATCTTTTGATTCAGGTGATGCAAATTTCTGTTTGAATATTTTAGATTTTTATTTGTATATTTTAGGGACACCGGATTGTATACGTATACATTTATGTTTATAAGTCTAGATTTAGCGGAAGGTTGTGTGCAGGCCACTTCAGATTTTTTCCTTATATTTTATGTGTCCCGAAGTACAACCAGCTCTGTTCCAAGGTACAAGACCGTATTGTACCTCGGGACAGTTTGCCATTTTTATTTCTTATATAAGATTTTACTATTATTCATTCAAATATCACCACAATAAAAATAATAGTTATTAACAAAAGATAGTTGTTCTTTAATGTAGGTACAATCATTTTCCGAAAAACTCATCACAAAAAAAATATAGAACAAAAAACATAATTTTTGTCCCAAGGTACAACACCTTCCCCTATTCTAGGAATTCGGAAAAAACCTAGACGGGCCGCTTAACTGCAAAATTGCAAACGAAACACCTTTCGCAAATATCGTCAATTCAATCGTATTTCCTGCAAACTCATTTCAGATGAGATCCGAATTGAATTAAACTCCCCTAAAAATATCCTTTACATAATCGAAATCGTCGGGGGATAATAATTACTTCCGAAAAATATCTCATCCTCGCCAACTTCACCTCCATCTTTGCTCTTTCTGAACCTCTCGTCCGCCGTGAGAATAATTGATGCAAATCACAATGAACAGACAGGCTAACCGATTAGAGTAATTACCGCGGCGTTTTCATCAAGGATAGCGGTGATCAATTATCAAATTCTGCGCGGCATTTGTCTCCGGGACGACGATCTGTCACGCCGGTGTCTCATCTAGTTTGCCACGGAAGACATAAGACAGTCGCTACAAATAACAACAATCACAGGAATAAATGAACGAGAATTTAATGCAGCCTTTATAACACCTTACTACAATCAATAGATGGCGCTATTGACAGTTGGCAGCCAAGAATGATAACAAAATTATCTATTTTATCAACTTTACCAACAGTAACTAGTTTGATATTTGAACATTATAGTTCCATTGTTATCATCAAGTTATCATTATTATGATCCGATCCACCACATCTCCTCAAAATGAACAATTAATCAAATACGATTTCAAATTTACAATTGACGGGCAGAAATGACGGCAAAGTGGCAACACATTGTCGACGTTTACGAAGAGGACATCGAGGATGAATATTTCAAAGTGTTTCCTAATGTAATGTATTTCGATTACCTACACACATAGTAAATATAAATAATTTTTAACATATTTAATAGACCGGGAGCTCAAGACAAGTGATGGTCTCCGATTTCATACAGCATGCCTTTTGAAGGATGACAACATAGAAAAACGGGTATTAAATCCTTGCACGCTTTCCGGTCATATGGAAAGTTGCACTTCCATTTGCCCAAAACTTTTCCGAAATTTTCCACCCTTGGGCCAACGAGGACTGCATGCCAATTTGGTTATAGGTGTTTTATGACACAAATATTAATTCTATTCATCGGCATGGTGTATGAGAACGTGGAAAATCATATTTTTTATTACAAGATCACATGACCATTTGAACCCTTTGGAATCTTGCGAATATCATGCCTATAACTTTTAAGACTTTAAATGTGTTTAAGTTTCTTTTGATAAAAGGACATGCATTAAATCAGAGAAAAACACAAAATTTTTGTGCAAGTGGAAAAATGCAATTTTCCATATGACCGAAAAGCGTGCAAGGGTTTAATACCCGCTTTTATTTTGTTGTCATAGGGCAATATTCTATCCTCCAAAGGTATGATGTATAAAATCGGAGACCATCACCTGTCATGAGCTCCCGGTATATAATGTGAAATACAATTTAGAGAAAATAGTTATGGTACAATAAATGTACCTACATATGTCATAAAAATTTTAATATCGAAATACATTAAATCAGCAAACACTTTGGAATATTTTGTTGTTAAACCGGCTGCATACTTTACTCTTTAGTTCCGCATTACAATCGCTAGTAATGTTCGACTTAGTATCATCGAAGATTCCTGTCTAAATCTCTTTATTGTCTATGACAACAATTCTGCAGGACTAAATGAACGAGAATTTAATGCTGTTAGCTGTTAACGCTGGTAAATGGTGTCGTAATATTATGGAAATTGTTTTCATTCGTGGAACAAGTTTTGGATTAGTTAATTTTTTGTTTGTTTTACTGTTTATGCACAAATAATAAATCTTACTAAAAGTAGTTTGAGGTAAATATGTGCTACCTAGATGATTTTCCGAGTGATTTTCTAAAGAAATTAATCTAGATTTATTCCAATTAAATAGGTATATTATGATTTTATTCGAAAATTATTTATTATATTCATCTGTAACATATTGCTTGAAATTTTGCAATATATTAAAAAATGCGCATGTACCTATAACACAAAAATTTCTGCACTGCTTTTGCTAGGTATTTCTGCAAATGCTGCCATGCAATATTTGGCAATATGTTTAATTAATTATAAACTAAAATATAGGTAAAGGTACTCATACTATTAAAGTTGAGATCAAAGTATTAAAGAAAATTAATGATTTACTTATATTTTTAAAGATAAAGTACCTTGTATTTCCATTTTTCCATATAGGTATAACAAAAAAGCGCAAAACAACAATCTAATCTGGAGCTGGATTGAATGTCAGAAGCTAAAAATTATTTAAAAACAATTTAAATAATGAACATCCTTCAAATAATAAAACCAAGCATCCAAGCAGCACTTCTACCTCAGGGAATCCAACATAAACAAACTGAAGCACGCTTCAACGTCCACCTCATTCGCACAACAAATACAGTAAAAAATCCAACCTTTAGCAGAAGCGAAGAACAAAACCACGAAATAAAGAAGACACCATTTCCGCGTAGAAATCATGTTCACAACACTTGATGTCACTCAGTCATTATTGGAGAAAAGTTAATTGTTGTCAACAATAGAGGAGATAATCACAGAAAATCTTTGTTTGTCACAGAGTATTGTTCACAATAAACACTTAAACAGTTCTGCCATCATGACGAATACGTATTCGCGGTAAATTTTCTAGCGGAGCGCTAACCTCTCCCACGGCAGATCAAACACGACTGAAGACCGAAGCTTTTCCGTGCGCGCTCAGTGTCTGTCTCCCCGCCTGCGATGCTCCGTCTCTCTCCAGCACCCTCTGCGGGGGTTCGCACCCTCTCTGTCCAACTCAGGGAGCTTTCATCTGTTTCATCCCCTCAGACAGGTATTTTGGCTGTTGCACCGAGCGACACTGCTGTCCTCTGTGGTGATTTTTGCAAACTTGCGTAAGATTGGCAAAGTGATTGATAGTGCTAAAGCTCACGGGGCTAAGTGTTAAATACTCGATCAATTTTCGCATGATTTCATCGATTTTTCAATCGCGAGTTTGAAAGTTTTGAGGTTCAATCTTAGTTTGTTTTAGAAAGAGCATTGGGAGATGGTCTTTTTGGAGGTTGACGTTGACACTCTATTGGGGGATTTGGAGGAATATAACAAAAGACAGCTGTATGTATTTATCTGACTGATATGGTAACCATTCTACAGGATAACAAAATGGTAATGGTTGTTATTATAGTGGAATCTCAATCCAACCACTTTTAGTCTGATTCTTCTTAGTGCAGTCAGAATGCAGTCAATCCGTGTGACAACCTTTGACTCCAAAGTGTCATCGAAAAGATTATTATGCAACCAGGACTATATTATTTAAGAATATCGAATGAACAGCTTGAAGCGTCCGACGACCGAGTGCGATTTAATTGTTTTTACAATTTAACGACAATAACTCACTGAAGGCCGAGAGACTTGAACCACGGAGTTAATGGTTTCTACGTCATCACATGCAGAGAGCTGTGTTTAAACCCGCGCAACTGCTACCTCGTCAATAGTCCTACATCATGCTAGAAATGTAAAAAATCTTACAAATAGTAGGAAATCAATTGAATACACTGGCAACAAAAATAAATACATCTTACAAGTGCAAATAATCTGGTTTGCATACACGGTTATCCATTTATTACTTTAAATAATTGTATTAATTTATTCATGGACTTGAAGGTTATTGAAATTTTAAAAAAAACTGAAGAATTGTTTCCTAAAGTATAAAACTGTCCAAATAATTAAGGAATTTCCGAGGGAATTCCTGAATTTCCTGAAGAATTATGTTTTGAAGTAGGTAATTAAGAATTCTTGTGTATCTACGATACCTACCTATCTTTGCATGTTAAAATTTCTAATCTTTCTAATCCGCTGCTCATGCAGCAATTCTTTGAGGATTCTTTCAGGCTCCAGAATCCTGGAAAAAGAAATTAAACTATTTTGTAGCTTATCAATGAATTAGAAATTTTGTTTTCTAAGTCGCATTAAGAATTTAGAATTCTTGTGTACCTATGTTTGCATGTAAAGAATTTCTAATCTACCTAATGCGCTGCTCATCCAAGAATTCTTTGATAATTCTTTCAGGTTTCAGAATCCTGGAAAAAAGGAATTAACTGATTTGTAACTATCAATGAATTAGAAATTATTCATTTCCGAGAAGAAATTGAAGAATAAATTTAACGGCGCCGCTATTCTAAAGATCAGAAATATGAAAGAATCCATGTGTGAACTTGGACATAAAGAATTTCTGGACTTGTACTAAGTATTGTAATTTAATGTAGAAATCCTGAATAGAAGATAAAATACTTTTGCAATGAAAAGTCGAGAAAATATATCTAAAAGGGAAAATGTAATACGTCATACTCGTATATGCACAGCACATAGAGTTAAGTCCTAATCTTGATTAATGAGTTTTCAAAATATTTGCACATTCGATTTCATCTGCGGTTTCCCTTTACAGTTTCACTTTCATCCCTGAATTCTGAATTATGCATCATTATTATTATTAAATAAATTATCTACTTATGCTTCTACTATGTATGTTTTACCATGGCTAGACGTAGGCCCTTCGGACAACATAGAAAATTTTTGTATATTAATATACAAAAGTCTTTTTGTGACTCTAGTTTTGAAGTTTATGATCTCATGTTTTAATGCCTATAAAATGAAATAAGATTAGTAAAAATGTAAAAAATTACATGTACCTACGCGATTTTCAGTTGTGTTTCCAAAAATTATTCAAATTTTTTCAAGTGTACCTACCTACTTGACAAGAATCGTCCAAGGGATGTTTAAAAATATCTTATTCTTGTCCTTTTAGTGATATTACGTAAGTCTATCCTAGCCGCATCCTGAGTATGTTCAAAAATGACATATACTCAATACAAACATCTCAGAGAATTACATGGGATATTATTACTAAATTACTAACATTGGGATATTACATAGATAATGTTACTAAGGGCGGACATTAGCAATCGCTAGGATATTAATAGGATGTTAATAGGCAAATATAGCAAGTAACAAGCCGGGATGTTCACATTCTTGAAATGTTCTAGGGATTTTATTTTGTCAAATGGGTACCTACCTATTTATCAAATTAAAGGTCTCTGGGAAAAAATTCTAACCGATAAATCAAAAACAACATTTAAACGATGGTCAATAATAATTATTGTTTTTTCACATGTTATTAAAATTATGCCAAAATTGGTATAAACTTAAATTATATTTAAATTTTGCTAAATGAAGCATAAAATTAAAGACTTTACGAAAGCAAGTTATTAAAACTTACAGTTGGGTAAGTAGGTACTGTGGTGGCCACAGCAGATTTTTTAAATTTATTTAGAAGCGAATCGACTACTAACGATCATTTGCCGAACATAAAATTTAATGTGGACATAATCAATAGCAACTAAAAAGTGTGAAATTTGTGGTACTGTAGAGACAAGTGATGGTTTACGTATTCATGGTTTATTGCGGCTGAGAAGTAAACCGCTGCTATAAACGTCAAAAATAAACCGAATTTGACGTAAAATAGGTGCGTAAAGATCGAAATTACAATAGTTTAGCGCGCGCTAACAGCCGTGTCCGTGTCTAAAATAAGCCTCCATATGCTCGACATATTCCCAAAAGACTTAATGATGGGGGCAGAGAATATATGGAAAAGTCACGTTCGAACTAAAAGCAAAGAGTAGTTCGTCAAGAAAAACCAACATAAATTTCTCAAACTTTCAGCGAACATCTGTTCTAGCTATTAAGTAGACGCATTATAATAAATTGTTTATTATTCTGAAAACTTTCGACTTCAACCCGCACATTTAAATATCAAAATACGGGAGTCTCTGCTCTGCGCTTTAGGATGAACTAAGATTGAGAAGTTTACAAACTCCAACAGATTGAAAATCGATGGAAATACGAAAACCACAACGAATATAAACATCAGAGGTACGTTGGTATATCGTCAATAAGTATTGTTACTTCCAGAAAAATAATTTCAATTGATTCTACATACATTTATATCATACAGAATTTCTAACTGTCATTTACAATAAAAAATATTATAAGAGTGTCGTTTACCTAAATGACCAAAACATGCTTCACACAAGTTTGTGATTTATTTAACAACAAACAAATGTAATAATCAAAAATTCGCGATGTACATTCCATATTCGTTCATGTCTGATTTATCGAAGTCACTAGTTTTGAATTATCTTGTTTTAATAAACACATTTTGTTTCACAAATCATAGTCTTCGATAAATCAGACATGAAAGAATGGAATGTACATCGCGAATTTTTGATTTTTATTACATTTGTTTGTTGTTAAATAAATCACAAACTTGTGTGAAGCATGTATTGGTCATATAGGTAAACGACACTCTTAAGGCGTCCGCCTATTTGACAAAATATAATCCCCAGAACATTTCCAGAATGTGAACATCACGCTTGTTACTTGCTCTATTTGCCTATTAACATCATATTAATATCCTAACGATTGTTAATGTCCGGTCTTAGTAACATTATCTACTTAACATCCCAATGTTATTAGTTTGGTAATAATATCCCAATTATGTATAATATATTAATATTCTGAGTGTTTGTATTGAGTATGTCATTTTTGATTGTACTCAGGATGTGGCTAGAATTGACTTACGTAATATCACTGAAAGCACAAGAGTAAGACATCCCATGGACGATCCATGTCAAATAGGCGTTTATCTTCAAAAATCCAGCACAAAATGTACTAACCTAGCGAGTATTTTGTGGCCAGTACAAGAATTGTAACATTTAATTTCAACAATTATTATTATTTACTTAAACTCAAAGGATCAATAAACAGTTGTGCCTTTTATCATTCTAATAAAAAAGTTGTAGTAAATCACAAACATTCTTTAAAAAGTTCAATTAATACAAACTTTACACGGTACCGGTACCATGATAGATATTTATCTTTAAAATTTTAAGAAGACACCTGTAGATCCATTCTTTGTCTATTAAATGTGTATAAAAACACTATCTTGAAGCCAATAATAAACTGAGAGTTTACTCGAAACGAAAACAAACGGAAGTATTTTTCAACTTCAAAATATGTTATATGGCATAGCTAGGATGCGACAAAGTACATGTTTCGGGCTGGTTTCGAGTAGCCGTGGTAGTGAAATAGAAAAAAAGTAAAATCGAGAGTGTTCTAGTAATTCGGAAAACAGGGAAACTGGAAAATTCTTATGAATTTGTTACATAGTTTCTCACGATTTCATATTTTATTTTAAAAATTTATGTACGTTACTTATTAATGGACTATTAATTTTTGATATGCTAATACAAAAAATTATTTTATAAAAAGTTAAAATGGTTACAAAGTTAACTGCAGAGGCAAAAAATATTTAAGAACTAATGAGGAATGGCCATTATACTCATTTGAGTAAGCTTCAGCTATTCCTCTCGTATTAATTTCAAAATGAATAATTAATCAAACTAATTCCAGTATCGATTCCAGATACTTGAAAAAATCCATCATCAAAAACACTTTAAAATTTTTAAATACTTCTGGAATATTCATCGCTACATTTTATTAAAAAAGTTTTAATCTAACAAGATTGGTGAGCAAAAATTTATAAATTTTATAAATATTTATTGGTTCGTCATTCCGTAAGAGCGGGAGAGAGACTGGAACGTGACCAGATTTGACGGAGTACACATCGAATCTTCGCGGTTTGAAGAATCGTAAAACGAGACACTTCGACGTCGGCGTCGTCAAAATCGGATTAAATCTTCAACATGGAGAGAGGAATCTTATTCTTTACCCGAAAACACCGAGAAATTTTATGCCTTTTACATATTAAACATATTGCTAAATCAGAAGTCGAAAACTTGAACGCTTCGACAAGAAAATAAAGCTAAATTTAGAGTAGGTATCTAATAAAATTATAGTATTAGTATTGTTATTCCCACTTGACAAAATAAAATTGCAAGAATGTGAACATCCCGGCTTGTTACTTGCAATTTTCTTATGATTAAAAATATTTTTGAAATGTAATAGTTTTGAAATACAATAGTTTTCCATTAAATAAATAAATAAATAATAATTTTACGTTTTGAATTATTCCTTCAATTATTTTAAAATTGATGATAAGACGGAAGTAAAGTAATAATTTAAAATAATGGTAATAAAAATAACAATAACAATTTAATGATACAATAAAAAAACATCTTCAACAATGAGTCATTTGATGATTGATTTAATGATTGATGCAATCATCAATAGTAAGGAAATACATTATGTTCTTATGTTTATGAATAATACCTTGTAAAATTATTATGGCAAGTAAAATTAAAATTTGTTTTTAAAATACTTTTTAAGTATATAATTAAAATACAATAGATAATAAAGGATTAATAGGCGTGGTTAAATGAAATTATAATGATGGGGATAAGGTGTATGCGCTTGCCACCCAAGTAGTGGGAATATTTTTATTAAAAAGATTTTTATACAAATTATAATTTGGAATATTATTAGGAGGATCGAGTATCTCACATATTAATAGGCAAAAGAAATTTGTCTTCTACATACTAATTGAATTTTTTTACATGATCACAATGTTTGCGCCTGTTCCAAAATTTAAAATAATTTTAAACAAAATCTGCTGTAAGTTAAAATTGTGACTTCTGTTCAGCATCTAAAAATCTGCTGTGGCCACCACAGTATTTTCCCGATTATAAGTAAGTAATGGCTTTAATTTTATGCTTCATTCAGCAAATGCTGTTGTGATTCTTCGGCTAGATCTTTAAATTATACCACACGCGATAGTATTTAACAAAAAACGAACCCGTAAAAACAAAGTTTTTCACTATAAATCCTTTATATATGAGAGAGTGGATCATTTTTTACTTTTGTTTTTTTGCCGTATGTAGACAGTTAATATAAAGGATTTAAAAATAAAAAAGTTGTTTATAAAGTTGATACCATTGATTGAATAAAGCTCATTAACAAACTTGAAGTCAGTTTTTGACTCAATATCTTAAATATAAAATTTCAATCAAAATTCCAACACGTTTTTAAGTTATTTAACATAGGTAAGTACATATAGACCGATTTTTGGTTGAGTATCGTGAAGATTCATCAAAATATCAAACTGTCAAAACATCTAGATTACAATATTTTCCTCTATTACATAGGTCGTGGAAGTAATTATATTTGGTCTAAGAATTTTTAAAATCGCATTAAATATTGAACTGGAAAGATTAGCCATACCACTATCTTTTCTATTTTAAAATAAATCTGCAAAATAGCAAAAAATCTGCATGCCTTATCATATCTTTCAACATCTGCATTGAGCACTGAATACACATCTGTCAATTTTTACCGCACACTCCGTCCAACTGATAAGGATAAGGTTTCATTTTCCAAGCCAAGCTAAACGCCGTCTGTTGTCTATCCACCGCCGCTGATTCTCCATTATAGAATCCATTAAATTAATAGCCTGACGCGTCTCGTCTCAATCATAATAATTATCTTTCATAAATTACAAAGTTCACACGCGCCACCGTCGTAGCAGGCTATGCGAGGTAAGCGTAGAGGGAACGCTGTAGTGTGCTGTGATATGTAATTTCCAATATTGCTAACGCGCGTTTTACACGATTACGATTTTATTAGGGATGCATCAGTGAACACAGGGGGGTAGTTAGGGGTTTTAGGGGTGGGTTTGTTCTAGGTTAATTAGAAGGTGATCAGTTTACTACAACCTGTTCAGAAAAATCATTTAATTGTAGATCTAATATTCGGAGAGTTGTAAAAGCGCATTTCAGGTCATCAAAACGTTTGAAAAGCGCAGAAATATAATCAGTAAATTTATGTTCAATAAGTGCAGATCGTTAACATTGAATAAGCGCATTTTTCGAAAATAAGATTTCTGACCATAACAAGTTAGTCCAGATCGTCTTCGAGTATGATGGGGTTAAGTTCAGAAAAATGTTAGGCAAGAATATTTTCTAGTTTTGAATAATTTAAAAAATCTTGTTAAAAAACTGTCGTACAATCCCTAAAACCATTGTACTTTTCAAATGTTCCCTTCTGCGCTTATGTAACTTTAATTTCTGCGCTTTTCAAATGTTATTTTATGCGCTTTTCGTACGTGATAAGCAAAAACTGATAAAGGCCAAATGCGCTTATTTAACTCACTCCTAATATTAAATTGGCTACAATGACTTGTAAAAGAATGTTGAATTTGTTTCAATAAGATCTTTTTGTCATTCTTAACCATGGTCAGTGGTGGCATAGCTAAAGAGCAGTAATATAAAATCGTGTCTGATTTTACCACTTGCCAGAAATGACTCTTTGTATTGATTTAAGTCTTGCATTCAAGAAAATGTTGCATTTCAAACAGAGCGCTATTTTAAACAAGTGTTTATCAAAGTAGTTAAATAAATAGATCGATAAGTAAGTGAACAGAGTCAGTAAAAGTAAGATTTTATCTAACTGAAACATAAAATATGGGTAGTAATATTGAATCAAAACCAAATTATCAGTTATATGATATTATTATTTATAGACTTTTTATAAGTCAATAAATATGATTTTTCTTAAATTATCTCAATAAATAAAGCATTTATGATAATATATGTTTCATTAAATATAAAGAATTTAATACAATTTATAATATATAGGAAAATTTGAATGATTATGATAGTGACAGTAAAGTTGACATCTTTTTTTTGCATCTTGGTTTACATATTACATGAACATGAAACTATTAAAATGTAAGTAAACCTATTTATCTATTAGATTAGTAGAATTGAATAAGCAGAATTTGGCGAGCGGTTGTGTGCTAGCCACAGCAGATTTTTATTTGCAATATCAGTTCAATGCAAATTTGTTTCCTATTTATCTATTTCTTGAGTTTGCACAGATGTTCTTCCAAGTAACGATACATACATAATGCGTTTTATGCGTAACCATATTTTGCTCTTTCGTAGGATAACAATATCACCAGTTGTTCTCTCGCCACTTACTTTCCCAGTTTTCTTTCTCCAAATCCTTATCAATTTAATATTTGAAAAGTAAGAATTTCCTGGTTTCGCTATTCGCCCCCCATTTGATACAGAAGTAGTAAAAAATGATGCGTGCTTATTCGCACCTGCGTCTGTTACTTTCTCTAGCACGTGTCGATGAAACCCTCCACTTCCAAAAATTGTAATCATAACTCTTCACACCTCCTATTTCAAATATATTGGAGAGGAAATAGATATATGATCACGATAAAGCAGAAAGGTCGTTACACTTTTGCATATTTGATATGAATAAGAATAAATTTAAAATTGATGGTGAAAAATGCGACGATCAACAATCATTGCAAATAATTTTATCTTCTGTTTGAATGTCGTCTCATACTCATTAAATAAAAATCAAATTTACGATTCCGAACTACTCAAATTTCAGGAAGATTATCTTTAAATTTTAAACAAATTGGATATTTTAATGCAGAGTTGGCATTAGGTTAATTTTCAAAAAACTAATTTACCCAAAAAGGAAATTTACCGGTAAAGTAATATTCATAATTTTGAAACTTTCCCAAGAAATATTCCGGAAAATTTGCCTGATATTTTTCGTTGATTTTCATACTTCGCGCCTTAAATTTTTAATTTAACTTACGCAATTTTTTGACTACTTAACTATAATTATTATACCATTCGACAATATAAATTGCGGTCTATTAACATCAATAATGCATATAGAAAATCATCAAGGATATGGAAATATTTTCAGAAAATTAACGACGAAGGTATTTGTTATACTAATGTATGTATAGGAGGTAATGCAAAAATAAGTATGTACTGAACGCAAGAATATAATTTTTTTAAATTATGTATCTTTTATCAAAAGAGTACCTACATATTAGGTATAAAATGGAACCACAGATTACAAGCAACACAAAAATGTCAAAAAAATTGTATAGGGAATTTTCTAATTCTAGTTTAATGGAAAACTGATTAACTTGTAACCGTAAGTAGAGGTGCTGTGCTAGCGGCCTCCAACTCAATTCACAGTGGGATCCGAGTGGTTGGATTCCACTGTAATAATATCTACCATTCTGTAATTGGAATTAAAATTAAGTAAAATTGACTGAAAAAAATTAGAATAGTTAAAAGTTGAAAATATGGACCAGTATTTTGGTCTGCATTTACAAATTCTTAATCAATTTTTTGTATCAAAGTAGCGAATAAAATAAATTCTGTATAAAACATTATAATTATTGAATGTGTAACTTTTTGCGAACTAAATTTGTTGACGCCATATCAGTTTATCCTTTTAACGAGTTGACACTACAGTCGATGTCCTGTCAAACTTAATGACATATTTTCAAACTTATAAATAAATAAATAAACATACGGCTATATTTCTATATTTTCGGCCATCACTATTTCGGTTTAACAGAATTGATATGTTTTTGACATTTGATATACCTTCGTACGCAGTATCTGCGCAAGCTAATAAAACATATCAACAAAATGAACGTTGAGAGACACCAGACTAATATATTTTGATAAACTTTTTGCGGGAGGTTTTATGGAATTATTGCCAGGGGCTCACAGCTGCAACGTGTGATGCTGCGTAGTTTTGCATTTTTATTTTAACAGCTCAAATTATAAAATATGAAGTAGGCAAGTCTTACTTTCGGTCACGCCGGTTTATGAATTGTTACCAAAATACAATTGGTCTATTGAAAATCGTATTTAAATCTTAGATACAAAATTTGGTAAGTATTTAATTGTTTTATAATTTTATAATACACACACACAGACATCATCTCAAAAATGTGTAATTATGTTTATCCAACACCTCTCAACAAAAGCATCATAACTATGGCGATTTTAAACAAGCAAAGTAAAAAAATTACCCACAAGTAGCTTTGATCAAAATTATACCCACTTGTGGGTAAATTGTTACTTTGCTTGTTGGAAGTCACCATAGAAACGATGTTTTAGGTTGAAACTTAATATTTTAAAGATATTTAGGCCCGGTTGTACAATTCGAGTTTAGTGTTAGCTTAAACATAAACTCAAGCTTAGTTAAACCGCGTTTTCCCAGCCAATCTCCAGCGTTAAAATAAAACAGTTAACCAATGAGATGCAACAATACAACAGAAAAACTTGGTAACCATGGTTTTGGCATAAACGTAGTTTAAGCTGAGATTGAACAACCGGCCCTAAAGCAGTTATTAAGAGGTGTTGGATAAAACGTTATACTTCACACGTGGGCAAAAAGGAATGATCCCCTCAAGAAAATTATTTCACTCAGCCTTCGGCCTCGTGAGTTAAAATTTCCCTCGTGGGTAATTCCTTACTTTTCCGTCTTGTAAAGTAAATAACTATTATTTTTGTACGTATTATCTTCTAGAACTAGTAGTACATTTAACAATAACTTGAAACACTATTGTTAAACGTAAAATTGTGACAATTAACAATTCCACAATCGTATAATTACCATCTGTGTTTGACAGTGCAACAATACCCAACCTACCCTAACCTAAAAAACTAGCACCCTTACATCCCCCAAATTCCTCTATAAAACAGTTGAAAAACGTTGAATTGACTCAAATGAAAAAGAACATACCGATTACACACGTCCTGGTACATCATTAACAAAAAAAAATCAATTCTCAACCAGTAGTCAGTTCTTTACAGGGGGCGAAGCCTCGCACCCTAAACATTGTCACTGGGGGCGGGGCCCATATTTCACGGCCAACTGTTCCGTATGGGATGCTGCGTGTTTTGTGCGTGTTTGGTTGGGACGTTGGCCGACAGATGCCATTGTAAACGAAGGAAGTAGAAAGATTGAGATTGTTTGGGGTGTTAGGATAGACGATGCTAGCATGACTGGACTGTCTGTGTGGTCAAATACCTAATATGTCAAGTTTTGAATGCTGCGGTGGTTTTGAAATATGTAATGTGATATTTTTTAGGGTTGGGAAACAAATTAGCACTGTTTACATAAGATTCTACATTCTAACTAGGAGTATTATTGACTGACACATTTTCTGAGGATCACAAAAATAATACAACAATATAAAAGACAAATTTTTAAAAAGTTTTTGGCTAAAAAATTAAAGTTGTAGCGGTAGCTACAATTAATTGATAGAGTTTAAGAAACTAAACAATTCTAGACTTCATAATAAATTAGGAATGAGATACTACGAAACTCCTATGGTTTTGGGAAGTTTAAACAAATTCTGGACCCGCCTTAAGAATTATAACTTCAGAATTCCTAGATTTATTTTAAAAATGTTGAAGTAATAGTTGTTGAAACGAGTACCTAAATTCAAAACTCCTTTTTACCACACGACGAACACTTAATAATAATTCCATTTGCAAAATTTATTATTTTCAGTTTTTGATTGTAGGTACATACAAACATACATACGAGTACATACATATCTTTCACGGCTATTACCTATTTGATTGTATACGGTACTTTTCTAATTTACGAGATTTTGTTAGAGCAAACCGACTCGTAAATTTAAAGAAAACATGAATGATGGTAAAGTAACAGAGGTGCGTCTAGACTAGATAAAATCTTCAACCAAAATACTATGCATAGTAATACATTGTAACGGAGCATAATAGAAACCTATCTATACTTTCAATTTCAATATATTTTCAATAAACATAAGGCGGTTGCACAGTCAAATTATAGGTTTTGCTGAATTACTTTAATAAACAAAGATTTAAATTACCTATATATCTGAATAAATAAATTGTACACTTTTTGAATTTTGTATTCCAGAAAATTAAATTTAAAATGGATCAACACCAGTCGTCAAAATAGCGAAAAACAACATGCAGTTTTCCCCATACAATTGGTTTAACCAATAAGATTTTTGAAACAAATAAGACGTTTTTGAAAAGCTTTAAGTTGTCCTCTTTTTGCTCTAATGCCTCTTTTTAGAATTTTTATGTAGGATTGTATTAAAATATTCACAAAATTGGACATGTTTAGCCATGCACATAAAAAAAATGAAGAAAAAACTAAAAAAAAACTGGCATTAGAGCATAAACTTTTCAAAAATATCTTAGTTAATTCGAAAATTTCAATTCTTTTTCAATTTTAATGGGACAACTAAACATACTTTTCACCATTTTAACAGCTAGAAGCCAACCACCTTAACAAAACATAACATTGTTATAATATAATAATCAGCGCTCTTTTCTTTTAAGTCAGTATTTAATGGAATCATAATTTATAGCGTGACCATATGTGATATCAAGCCCCCAATAATTCATGTTGTCAGTTCCTAATGCATCCAGTTTCCAATATCTCAAAAACTACTGTCATCTCTAGTTTCAAAATTCAATTTACCGTTTTTTCGTTTATGATAAATTCCCCTCTTAGGGCTTAATACAAATGAAAAGGCGTCAAATGAAAAAACGGTTTAGACAACGCGGCATGCGTAACGCGTTTTCTTATCACTGCAACCTTGAATCGTCACCCACCCGGCTTCAAAATACCCGAAAAAATCCATTAGAAAAATAATTTAAAGCCACAAGTCGGCTGTGGATTATAATCGTGATGTAATAAATAATCACAGAGGGCGACCAATAAATTATCACCGGCGACGCGACCCAGGGACGGCTTAGGGGGGTGTTTAAGAAAAAAGAAACTGAGAATTTGTTAACATGTGTGCTACAATTTTTTATATATTTAACTAATTAAATTACAACTGTTCTGGCATCTTTCTTAAATTTTTTGATATAATGCAATAATATTTAATGATGCTACGTAATAAAAATATCTATGCTTTTTAATTATTCCTTTAAATTATGTTTTATGTGCTGATAACGAATTAAAAATAATTTTTTATATTTTGAAAAATTAAGGGTATAGTTTACATACATGGTTCATTTTTAATACCACTGGATTAGCAAAATTACTTTTTTCTATTTGGCGTTCACAAAGTTAACTTTGTGAAACGCAACTGAATGTCGCTAGAGCTCACTTTGTGATACGCAACATATTTTTATAGAAGGTTGGTATTGCTAGTATCAGATCAGTATCAGATGACATTTATTTCAATTGTTAAACGTCAAACTTCAGAATTGACAAATTTCAGTACAACCTCTAAAAATGTTTTGTTTAATTAATTACTTTTTATTCAATAAAATTAATGAATCTAGAAATTTAAAACATATAAGTTCAATATTTTCTATAATATCTGTACTTATCACCTAGAATAGTTCAGTAATATATACTTTTGCAGTGACAGTGACAGTTAAATAAATGAAAATATTAATATCCTCAACCAAAACGTTACACACATAAATTTCCCTAAATCGACTTGTGTATATTAATTGTGGCAGTATAATTTAAATTTTAATAATAAAAAGACACCAAATAGAAAAATAGTATAAAGAACTCATTTTATAAGACTTTTTTCGCACTTGTTCTTTAGTAAACTCGCCCGAGGGCTCGTTTTACTAAATTTGAATACGTGCGAAAAAATTATGTCTTATAAAACTTGTTCTTTAATATACTATTAAAAATAAACTGTTTCTATTGGCGTTCACAAAGTTAACTTTGTGAAACGCAACTGAATGTCGCCAATTTTCACTTTGTGACACGCAATTTTTTAGAAGGTAGTGGCAGTATCAGATGACATTTTCTTCAATTATTGTCAAACCTCAGAACAGACAAATTTCAGTATAATCTCTAAATCTGTTTTGCTTAATCAATTACTTTTTATTAAATAAATGAATCTAGTAATGGGAAACATATAAGTTCAATATTTTCTATAATGTTGTTGATTTTAATTTGTATTTGAGTTATTCGACCTCTATAAATGGGCCGAATCACACACATACATACAGACATCATCGAGAAACTATCAAAAAAGAGTTGTAAGGACAATAATTCGTGCTCATCCACTTAAAACTCACAACCCGATTTTTTGCATGATTCCACCTTCTTTTACAGGTATGGCGGCAGGTAAAAAGACACCAAATAGAAAAAATAGTATAAAGAACTCATTTTATAAACTTTTTTCGCACTAGTCCTTTAGTAAACTCGCCCAAGAGCTAAATTTGGACGCGTGCGAAAAAATCTTGTCTTATAAAACTTATTCTTTAATATACTCCCACTTGACAAAATAAAATCCCCAGAACATTTCAAGAATGTGAACATCCCGGCTTGTTATTTGCTATATTTGCCCATTACCATCCTAATAATATCTTTGCGATTGCTAATGTCCGCCCTTGGTAACATTATCTATGTTACATCCCAATCTTGAAATTTGGTAATAATATCACAATTATGCATCCCATGTAATTCTCTGAGATGTTTGTATTGAGTATGTAATTTTTGATCGTACTCAGGATGTGCCTAGGATAGACTTACGAAACATCACTTAAAGTACAAGAATAAGATATTTTTATACATCCCATGGACGATTCATGTCAAGTGGGCTATTTATAAAAACAGTGCAATTTTAATCATTTTGCCTTGATTCCATTTCAACCTTTTAGTAACAATCGTCCTTCGTTCGCACACATTTCTCATGACAGTGTTTGTACTTATCCTATTCTAATCCTTATTCTAGATCCCGTATAACTATTCTAGAATCCTGAATCTAGCGACACAATAACGTCTTACTAGTCTAGTTTCCTCCTTCATGTGCCATATGCACACCATGCACTGCAGGTATTGTGTGAAGCGAGCTACAAGACAAGGCATTTGCTTTTATCTTCACAGTGGATATAAATCTTCCTTGGCAAACTTCATACACTTAAATTTTTTCAGCTGGATGCGTTCGGAGAATGAAGCGAGTTTCGAGAAGGTTTGTGTACATATGTTTTATTCGCGAATAAAATAGGGTAGGTATTGGATTGTTTTAATTTTAATTAAAGAAATTACAACCATGAGTTGACGGCTGGTAACCGCACACACAATATAATAAATGTGTTTTTATTTAAGAATTGGTTAATGTTGAGCCGAAATGGATGTTAAGCAAAGAATTACTAATTTAATTCACGTTTTTGGATAACATAGCTCTATGATACTACCGATACCAATCTTCTAAAAAATCTGCTGTGGCCAGCACACGACCTCTCGCCTAATTCTGCTTATTTTACTAATCTAATATAATAGTTTTACTTACATTTTTAATAGTTTCATGTTCATGTAATATGTAAACGATAATGTAAACCAATATGCAAACAAAAGATGTCAACTGTACTGTCACTGTCATAATAATTCAAATTTTATGTAGAAACAAATTTCATATCATGGACAACAAGATACTAGAATGTCAAAAAAATAGAATATTAATTTTACTTTATTTTATTGTTAAATACTTCCAGATTCAGCAATTTGTATTTATAATTAACTGTACACATAGATAATTACAATTTGTTTTATTTTTAATTGCAGAAATTGTCATAAATAAATAATGTACTTCAAAAAGTACTACTTCCGGTTTGCGGATTTCTACCAAAATCTTATCCGGTGTTAAGATACTTATTAAAACCTAAAATATGAAATTTGGTTATAAACGGTTTGATACTATTGTGGACGAAAAATCTTCAGTCCATACAAACACACAAACACACACACAGACATCATCGTGTAAATAGTAAATTCGTATTCTAGAGACCCTGAAACGTGCTTATCCACCAAAAACCCATACTCGAAAATTTTGACCCATTACAATTACCTCTCTTATAGAATATGAGGCGAGAGGCAAAAAATATGTTGCGCGTTTGATAAAAGATTTTATATGATATGCATATAATAGGAGCTAATTTATAAGATTCAAATTAATTCTTAACGTTAGTGGTTTTTAATCTTATTGCCATGTTATAAATTTCAGGGAAGATGTAATGTTCTATGTTATAGTTTCAGGAGCAACAGGCAATTTTTCTTGAGTTTTAACGTATGGTAAGTAGGTGCAAAGCAGTTTTTCATGAAGTATGTAAGTATGTAGTATACGATGTATGGTACTTGACTTCACTACGTAAAACATATGTTCCGAGCTGAAAACTTGTTAAAGAATTCTTCAATTTGCATACGAGGGAAATAAATTTTATTTCTTGAGAAAGAAAATATGCGTAGCAAAGTTGGAGGTCAAAGATCTTTATACCTCTTAGAGAAAATATGATTTCTCGAACTCTCTTAAACAGATCATAAAAATTGTGGTTGAATTTTGTAGACACATGTTTTAGTCCACTTTTAAATAACTAACAAAACATTGAAACGTATTGTACAGTTCATGCGCCCAGAGATGGCCGGAGCGGTAAGGGAGAGAGAGAATGTGCCTATGTTCTACACGGGAGCACACAATTTGGACAAATATAGTTTTGTCAAAGTGTAGTTTGACCAAAAATAATTAAGACAAACTGTATTTTAGTCAAACTGTAATTTGTTCAACTGGAATTTTGTCAAACTGTAAATATGTCAACCCGTAATTTAGCCAAACTGTATTCTAGACAAACTGTAATTTCACATTCCGTAATTTGACCAAACCGCAACTTCGACTCATATTATGTTGTCAAATCGTTTTCAGGTAAACCCTAATTTAGTCAAAACGCAACTATACCTATCTTCCCAACTGTATTTAAAGACATAGTTGTGTTTTGGCTAAATTACAGTTTACCTGAAAACGATTTGACAATATAATATTAGTTTGAAGTTGCGGTTTGGTCAAATTACGGCATGTGAAATTACAGTTTGTCTAGAATACAGTTTGGCTAAATTACGGGTTGGCATATTTACGGTTTGACAATATTCCAATTGAACAAATTACAGTTTGACTAAAATACAGTTTGGCTTAATTATTTTTGGTCAAACTACGCTTTGACAAAACTATATTTGACTAAATAAGCGGACGCCGTTCTACACAGAGCTGAATCAAAGTTCGCCAACTTATTACTTGCCTCAACGCAACTGAGGCAAGAGAAAAACCGAGCTGGACGACTTCTTTATACACTAGTTCAAGGTAGCGAAGCAGTTTCTGCCAAACAATTTCATGATAATCTATGTCTGCTCCAGGGATGTAACTATGGGTAACATTTTTAGATTAGTTTAGGGAGGAGATACCTATATTTAAAATATTTAATAATGCCTTACAATACTAGGGAAGAGATATAGATTTGTACTTAATTGAGGCAAAAAGAATATTAATGAATATGAATAACGGATAGATAGGTAAATGTTGTATTTTTGAATAAGATCATTACCCTACCCTAAAATTTTACAGCGTTACAGAGGTGTACGCCTTCCACATTTACTTTAGTTATAATTGAAATATAATGATGCTTTTACATATGAGTGTATATAAACAAAGAATGTCTTAATGCCTCTAGTTTTTTATTTTTGTCTTTGGCCTAGGAATTTGAAGTTAAATATATTTAAAAATGACGTTTATTGTCATTATTTGATACGATTTGATATTATTTTTTTTGGTGGAAAGAAAAATTGAAAAAGCAAGAAGCCTGCAGCTAAGCTTCCTTTTTAGAATAATTTTTGTTTTACTTAATTTGTTTAAAAAATACAGAAGTTATTATGGGAATCGGGAGCCATGTTTACAGTATTTTTCAATTTCAAAATGACATTGCATAGCTAGGATGTGGCAAAGTACGAGTTTCCGGCTGGGTTCGTAGCCGTAGTAGTGGGGAAGAGAATAAATTAGAAAAAAAGTAATATCGAGAGTATTTTAGGAATTCGAAAAATAGGTAGATGAGCCCCTTAACTTGTCTTTCTGAGTGCTCGTGCAATCTTTATCTATGCATACATATTTGATATCATATACTTAACTTGGATACTATTTTTCTACGAAATTAATTTCAACAGGAACTAAGTCAATTTCCTTGAGTAGTGAACGAATTTTTCGTCATTTTACTATAAAACGTGGAGCACACCACCTTTGGCCTACCTAAAAAAATCCTGGTCACGTTCCTGGTCCGCTCGATTAATATTGTTTACTTATTTAAAACTCCTAAGTCCGGCCATCTCCCATCTCTTTGTCGCGTACCTACTGTATTAAATACAGCAACTATTAACAAACTATTGTATACATTTCGATCCAATTAGGCCACAATCAAACCTCTCTTTGAGCCATTCTATGCATTTCTATTCCAAACCACAAACACTTCACAGTTCTAACTCTATCCGGAAATGCAGATGCAGCTTCCCCACCCCCTACCCCTCCTCTTTCCGCCCTCGTTCAAGGCACGTGACTTTATGCTAACGTTGCTCACTGCGATCAAATCGAAAATCAATGCCCCACCACCCCACCGCTCATTGTTTCAAATGGCCAGGGGTGGGGGGAAGTTCGCCAACAACCCCCGCGTAAATATCGCCGGCGAGGAGGTTGTGCGATCGGGTTTTGTCTTTATTATTATATTGGGGGTGAAGTGGACATGGATTATTTGATGTTGGGTTAAGGTAGTTTAAAAAATCTATGTCACTTACGAAATAAATTGAAATTTCTATACCTGAACCCTGAGCCCCTGAATTTTTAACAATTTATTGTTTAAAATCTTCCGTATGAGTGTATACTTTATGTGAACATATCAACTGTAATTACACAAGAGCTTTTTATTCGCCGGATAAATTTCTGTTTGTATTGAAACCTTGTTGCCTAGCAATTTGAAAAGAAAAATTGTTTAATAAAATCACGACACCATAGGGGGAGTGATTTTATTATAAAACAATTTTTCGAGTCAAATTGCTGTCAGGTGACAAGGTTGAGATGTCAAACAGAAATTTATTCGCATGAAATAAAAAGCTCGAGTGTGATTCAACGAGATAATTTAACGACTCCTTTGGTTCTTCTTCACAAATATGCCCAAAATCTAATCATTTCACTGACAAATATTAAAAATATGCTGCAAATGACATTTCAGTGTTTTGTTTATTGTTTGGTTGCTAAGAAAAAGGTAAATGAGGTTTCTTCACGACATGCGGAGAAAACACAATTTTCTTCTCGCGAAATAGTGAGGAAAGTAGGTTTTCCCTCTCTAGAGAGGAAAGTAAGCAGTGTTACCACCAGTGTTATTTTACGATGAAATATTTTAAAAACTAAGTAAATTTAGTATTTTATTGATAGTGATATACCTACTGTAAACTATTTTTTTACAATTATTATGTTTTATACTTTCTTTTTCTACTATTTCACGATTTTACAATTTAAATTTAATTTGGCTTGGCATATTAGCTGCAGTTCGTTGTTTTCAAACGTCATTCTGATAGATGGCAGTTATAACCTAACTTCTAGTTATGTGTTTCTTCTATATTTACAATGTTTTTAAATATGTCGTGAAAAAAATGTTGTGTCTAACGCGAGAGGAAAGCTCTTTTTCCACACTTGCTCGATTGCTTCGAGCTCGAGTGAAAAAAGGTGCTTTCCTCTCTAGTTGGACAAATAACTATTGTTCACTTGCAAAAAGTTAGGTACCTTCCTTTTTATCCACTGTCAAATTGTTCAGAGTTTCTATGTGTCTTGTAGCTGTTCTTTTTTTGACGTTTATGTCAGGTTGGTAATATCATATTCATAACAGACTTAAAATAACTAGAAATAACTGTGAGTTGTCTTGCAAGCTTGAACGAATTTAGAACAAGTTGTATTTCATGCAACCCATTGCGTGCAAGATTGATTCAATCTGTTGCACGTGGCAATTCCTGTATTACACTCAAGCAATATTGATGCAACTGGTTGAAAGTTGCGTTTGCAGCTGCAGTATTGCTCAATGTAAAATAAGCTTCAGATATAAGGAATAAGGTGTACAAATTTTGAGCATAAACTCACCTTTAGAGAAATCTATGTTTCATTTAAATATCTTCACCTGAGCCCCAGAATTTTTTAACAAATTATTCCTTAAACTATTCAAAAATACCTTAGCTCTTTCGAAAATTTCAATTTTGACTTAAATTTTAAGAGATAACTAAACAATCTATTCACCATTTCAAAACGACAGTAACAGTAGTCAAACACCATAAGTATAAGTGTTGTTTCTCTTCTTGGAAATGTGTTCATTAATCTCAATCCTGTAGATTTGTGTAGCACAGAGATTAAGATAATTGTAGCGTAAGTGATCGTGTGCATCATTTGCCTAAGTGAATAATAGTCGCGGTTAGCAAGCATGAGAATTATGTGCCTCATAATCATGAAATTTGGAACAATCTTCATCGGAAACTCGTCTCTTTTTACAGGATGAGGGATTCTGCTTGTATTATTCTAGCGCACGAGTGATGTTAGTTGTAAAGTTCAACATCAGCGCTTTTACTAATTAAAAATTAAAACTATGAACGGGAAACTAACTTCCTTGATATTTATGAGATTGAATTATAACTAAGGTAATTTTAAATAAAGTTACAGTGGGTTGAAATCTATAAAACCTCTGATAGATTTCAAATTTTTTTACTAGTCGTTGTTTTGAATGTTAAACCATTTAAGTGACACAATATAATGACAAATTTTGACATCAGAACATTGACAGATTGATAAAAGATATGTGCTTGCCTAAACCCACAATAGTTATTTATGTATTAAGGGTGTAAAGATGCTTTTATGGCGTGAGACGTTGAGCCATAAAAGCAAGTTACGCCCGTGGTACATACCCAACTTTACGCACAGTTGTATATTTTCTAATAAATTAATTAAATTAATGTACTTGTTCAAATTGTTCAAATTACCAAAAAATATTAAATTCTTGAACTGTTACTAATAAGATATCAAAAAAATTCCGTTAAGAAACAAAAATTTAAATGTCAAAGTTGTCATTATTGAATTAAATATTTACAAAATAATTTATGTTAAATGTAAGTAAAATGATGTTGCTTATTTAAATAAAAAAATTACAATTAATTACAGAAAATAGGATTATTAGTAGATTATATAAGGAAAATAGAAAATATTTTGCATTAATTCGACGTTTTTTTATGGCGCACTGTGCTATAATGTGATCCGTGAGAGGGAGACAGAAAATACGGGCCGGCTCGGAGCATAACAACGGTAACGATGGTAACGCACGGGCTAGTAGCGATCTTTCTCTTTCATTTAGGACGCAGGGTAAACAAAAATGCCACAAATCTACAGTATTGCTAAGAAACGGAGTGTCCACTCCTGTGTTATCTTAGATATCACGATAATATAATTAAAAATTTGACATTTTCTGTCAAAATCGTACCTATCTGTCAAGTTATAATAATTTGTTCTAAATGTCCAGTTAAAGTTAAACAATAATCAGTTAAATAATAAACAAATGTTAACATAATTTTATAATATTTTAAATGACATATTATGACAGTAAAACATTAATCAATTGCATTTTTTGACAGTATCGAACCATGGCAATCTTGTTGCAATAAGGCGGCCATGGTCACACTCTAAGTATAAAGGCTCATAAAAACTCTCTAGTTCTGTTCTAAAACTATAAATTCATAGATTTTTCCCGTGAGTAACACGCATCATAACACTCTTGCACGGATTGTAGTCTGGGGAATTTGGATTAAAGTTAATTTACTTGCAAAATTTTTCCGTCTCTCCACTTTGAGAAGCACGTGCGCATTTTAAAACAAAAGTCTGAAACTTTCAAATCAGAAAACTCATTTGTATGTAACTCAGGTGGAACTTCTTCAAAATTTCAACAATCAGCGCCACAAACAAAGAAAAAACAAAGTAAAAACAACTGAATTTGTCTTCCCCTACTTTCTTTCGCAGAACTTTAATTCCAAATACATACAAAAGATGTCTGCGATTTCCGAAGCGACCGAATTAAAAGTTTCAGTCAGCAGCCATGTTACCGCCAATAATAAATCAGCTAATTTGTGTTCGATGCCGGCTTTATCTGCCGAAATGCATGCCGGAGACGGAAATACATCCGAGATAGTACCCCCCCCCCCCCTGAAACGGGAAAAAGAAATGTAGACGTTTTAAAAGTTGCGATATTAAATTTGTCTTTGCCCTGAAAAGTTTGGAAGTATAAATGTCAAACACTTGAATTGAATCGAGGTTAGAGTGTTTTGATAATGTATTTATAAATATGTTTGTGTTTTGGATTCACTGTTTGTAATAAATATAGGCTGATTCACTACTTCGTCCATATACAGGCTATTCCACAACTTAAAAAATTAAAGGGTATATACTGCACGACGTGCTGATCATGAAACAAAAAGATTTTTTTAAATTTGCAAAGTTAAGGGTAGTTTACTTGACGTGTGTACATTTTAAGTATCACTGTTTTGATGGTACATTTGATAATTTGACATTTATTATTATTAGATATTATGTAAACAATTACTTTCATTGTAGAAGATTTGAAAAAATTATAATAAATAACTACCGACCAGTGGCTAAGTTGTGGAACATGATGTATTTTAATCGCAAGTAGTGCTCATGTTTTATTTTTAAATATTGGCGGTTTTCTGTGGTCTTCACTAATAATAATTCCGGGAAGTAACACTTTATAAACTACATTTTATTATTTTTAAGATGATTTTACTCTGAAATGTCTAGAAATGCCAGTGTTCTTTGCATTTTTCCTAATGGACTACACTGGGAAATTGACATTTCCGATTGTCAATTGCGTGTTTAATATGTCATGTGATGAGTACAAAAAATGTTTTCGAATCATATTTATGAACAGAATTACTGATTGCAAATACTTGATGATTTTTAAATCTAAATTCCATTTTATAATCAATTAATTTAATTTTTAATCCAGTAATTGCACCCATTACTGCATTAAAAGCCATCACAAAATAAATTAATTCTATAAAAACATTCATCATCTGTGTTACCCGTAATCCCTGCAAATTCAGTGTTAAAAATTATGCACAACAAACATAGGAACAAATACAATAATGCAAGAGCCGACAGGGCAGGGCCGTACTGTGTAATGTTTAATTACATGCTAGACACAGGGACATCAATTTGTATTATTAATATTTGAAAATAACATTTGTACCACGCAAACACACTGTAAGCTACGGTAAACACGTTAATATAACACACACGGCAAACAGAGATGTCACTGTTTTGGGGGAATTTGGAATTATTACCAGACCGCCAGGGAATTTTATGGAATTATTATCTGTGCAGAAACACCTACTACTGATTCAGAATTATAGTCAGTTGGGTTTAAAGATGAATAATCCAAAAAAAATTAACCAAACTTTATACTAAAGTACCGTATGTATATTTGTACGTTATAATATTATAAAGTTACAAATTTTATTTGTGTAGAAGTACCTAACAACAATTTATAGCAAAAATGAGCTATGATTTTATCACCTTTTTTGAAACTATTATTCAATGACGTCTATTGTCAATATATATATATATATATATTATCAAAAAAAATTCATATTTTGATATGTGCAGTCCTAAGCTTTGTAAAGTTATTTGTTGAAGAATTATTTTTTAATGTTTATATTTTGTTTTGATTTAAGACCAATAATAGGAAGAGAGGTTCGTCTACCTTTTTTTCGAATTCCTAGAATACTCTCGATATTACTTTTTTTCTATTTCACTCTTTTCCCCACTACTACGACTTGCCGAGGCCGAAACCAGCCCTAAACTCGTACTTTCCCGCATCCTAGCTGTGCAATGTCATTTTGAAGTTGAAAAATACTGTAGGTAAACATGGCTCCAGTATCCCCATAATATCTTCTGTATTTTTTAAAGAAATTAAGTAAAACAAAAATTATTCGAAAAAGAAAGCTTAGCTGCATGACTATATAGAACACGTTAGCTTATTATTACATTTTAAAGAAACAGGTAAATATGTTTCCCAGTCAAAAAAATTTTCGTTGCCACTGAAATTGGGTGGAGTAATTATTGTTCCATTAAAAATAATTAAATTTTACTAGTATTATGTAATTTAAGATGTTGTTTACCTACTTCTATTGTTTGTGTTTAAGAGGAAAACGAATCCAGTGCAGTACTACAAAAAATGCTGCAGGTAAACTACCCTTAATTTTTCGAATTAATAAAAATTCTTTTTGATTCGTAATCAGCATATCAAACAACATACCTATACCTTTAACCTGATAAGTACAGCCAGAGACCTCTAGAAAAGATCATGTTGGCAAACTTAATTAATTAATTATTTTTTATACATGCTCTTAACATATATATTCGAAGTTATGATTCATCCTGTATAAACTGAATGACTAAATATGTATTTTATATTCCCAGACATGAAATATCTCTTGAGCTTTATTTAGGTTGCAAAGCACCCTAATTCAACAATACCAAATATAAAACCAACCCTTTCGCTAAACTTTAACCTTTCTTATTCACTCCACACCTCGTATTAACCTTGCCCCCACTTTCCCCGAATTCGCTAATTACCCGCTCTCCATTGTTTCCAGCGCAGCTTTGATTGCTAATGAGACGGGCGAGCTTTTGTTTCCTGGCTGGCTGCGATCAGATCGCCTGCATTTAAGAGCTCACTTTTGTGAGATTTTTCACCGAGGAATAGGAATTAGACACCGGAGAGTGATTAATTTTGAACCGAGAGGCTGTGTCGTCATTTTTATTCGATGGAAATCTGATGGTTCTGTTTGTTTTTCAAGGAAGGGTTGTGTAAGCAGAATTCAAACCGAAGTGCGTCATTAGTTCACGTCGATCGAGGATTACGGATAAAGTTTTACGCAAGTACGCAGATTTTGAGGTTATATTATGGGGCTATGCTTCTTATTGAGTGCAATAAGAATCAGAATTCACGATTCTGGCTATATTTCTCAAAATAAAAATCTGAAACTTTACATTAGTAACAACAAAGCTATATATTGTTCCGAAAACAATTAGAGATAAAAAGAAATTAAACACTAGAATTTCGTGAGGATCTCATGAATGAACTATAAAAGTTATCATTAAATGAGTAGAACATAGATGTAAAAAGGGCGGAAAAACAATAAAACTATAATTTTATCAACAGAGTTGCCATAAGTTATATCTAAACTTGTACAATTTTCGCCGAATTTCGCATAATTATTAAAGCCAAACTAATTACATTAATTAAAGATTTTGAAGATTCCGCACTTTTAGTATTCTTCCTTAATCTACATACAAAAATTCAACATCATACGTATAACAGTATTAGATTGAGATCCTTACAAAAATTACACGTTTTTCAATGCGTATTATTGCCATGCAATAGGCTCTTAAGGTAGAATTTAATACAGAAAAGATCGTAACTTCGTTCTTGAATCATAATAGTTTTAACGACGGATTGATTACTGTGTGTGTGTGACTGAATATTAATTACACTTTAATTAATTGGTAAATTCTACCAGATTAAATAAAAATGTATTTAAAATTAACTGTAACTGTAAATTTTAATTGCAAAAATTGTCATAAATAAATAATGTACCAATTTATTTAAGGAAAACTATATCAAGCTCCAAAAGTACTACTTCCGATTTGCGGATTTCTACCAAAATCTAATCCGGTATTAAGATCCTTATTAAAACCTTAAATATGAAATTTTGTATTAAAGGTTTGATACTTTTTAAGTTATCATGGACAAAAAATCGGCAGTCCTTACGTCCATACATCAATACATTCATACGCACACACCCACACTGGTATCATCGTGAAAATAGTAAATTCGTATTGTAGACACCTTGGAATGTGCTTATCCACCAAAAAGTCATATTCGCTAGGTGCACGACGACAATGCCACCTAGCGTTTACAATTTTGTTGGTTCTGTCAATGTTGTGTTACAGGATAGTCTTGGGGGAAATGTAAAAAAATCCAATAATTGTACCTCTGCCGGGTGAAGTTGGCACCCCCATGTTGGAATTTCAAAACGAAAACTTGCATAATTTTGCCCAAGTTATGCCCAGTTTTGCCCAATAGTAATTTCGTTTTGCCCAGCCACAGTTAACCCAGTCAATAATCGAATTTCTATGGTGTGGCACCCCAATTTGTTTGTTAGCATAGATTAGTTTATGTCAAAAAACGGAGTTCTGTTGGACTCAAGAAGGGTTTTGTTAGCATAGATTAGTCTATGTCAAAAAAACGGAGTTCTGTTGGACTCAAGAAGGGTCCAAACTACTTGGCATAACTTGGGCAAAACTTTGGAATATGTCATTTTTTCGAAGTCGTGCATATGGGGGTGCCACACCATAGAAATAACTCATGGGTTAACGGTGGCTGGGCAAAACGAAATGACTATTGGGCAAAACTGGGCATAACTTGGGCAAAATTATGCAATAGTTTTCGTTTTGAAATTGAAAAAATGGGGGTGCCAACTTCACACGGGTTTGTACCTCACTTTGCTATTATCAAATTTGTTTTTAAAGATAGTGAACAAAAGAAACTTTTTTTCTCGTTAGAATACAGAAAAATTAATATATTTTACAAAATATGTATTTATGTGACAAGTAAGGACACGAAGGTAGAGTTTATATAATATAAAATTTGCAGGACGAAGTATAGCAGAGTTCTATAAGCACAATGAATAAAGTAACTACCAAGATTCCTTAGGTGTTAAGTGTCAAGTGGGTAGATACATGTATTTAAACTTTCCTAAACGTAAATATAAATCTAAACCTTAAAACTAAATGCTTATGTGAATGATTATTATTATCTAACCTCTATTACATTAGAATATCAAATGAGATATAATTCTATCTACTCGTATATCTGCACAGCACAGTTTTAGCAAAACTAAATCACACCTCACTTCGCACTGTGAATATTCTTTACATATCTCTTTCGCTCAATTACATTCATTGCTCCCATTGCTATTGTATTCAATGTTTTATTCATTTCACTTGATATATCTGCTCTTCTCACAATGAAAGATTAATTCATTTACTCCCTATTCCGTACACAAGTTCACCATTCGTCGCGACACTCTATGGTCCTTGCAGTGTTCTTATAAATGTGTAATACTTATACAGTAAATACAGTTCATTTTATCCTGAGGTCATACATAATGCGAGGGTGATGATTTAGAAATAAAGTTCAAGAAAAAATAGATAACTAAATAATTGGTTAACGGTCAGAAGCTTTGTAAAGTTATTTGTTAATGTAAAATTTTTTAAATGTTTATATTTTGTTTATAATATTCAAATAAGAGAACAGGCAAGATCTTGCTTACTGGTAATCTTATAAGATTCAAATAATTCATGTTAACGATGCCTTATATAATTTTTTGCACTTCCGGGACTAAAATTGTTGTTTAGTCTTTAATTTTAGGGACTAAGGTTCTTAATTTGATCCCAAGGGAATATTTCTCATATTTAATCCCGTTGTCAAGGAATTGAATTAATTAATCCCGTTTGTCAAGTAAATACGTGATATTTGTTACAGAGTATATATGGTAACAATATAAATATTTGTCATAAAATTTACTGTCAAAATTACAAAATGTGTATTCTTTTAAACTATTTTGCATTCGTTTGAGAATGAAGTGCAAAAAATAGCGTAAGTACCTTTAATCCCTCAGGTGATTATTTCCCTCACCTTCGGCTCGTGAAATAAACTTCACCCTCAGGATTAAATCATGCACTTTAGTCCCTCAATATATAATATACTATAAAAAAAGTAATTGTTGATCATTTTTATTTTAAAATTAAAAAAAGAAAAACAGTTTGACTGGCACTGAGCAATAGTAATAAGGTAAACTGTTGAAATTCTCCTTCATAATACTACAGAAGCATAAACATACACTTCACACAATGGATCCACGTCGCCTTTGCATTCACCGACGACACATCGAAGCGAAAAAACATCTGCTTCTCTATGGCCCATAGCCTGCTCTCTGCAGTTATCCAAGCTCACTGAAGAACGAATGTTGAGTTTGGAATTTGCCACTCGGCGTTGCTTTGCACAAAGTCAACGAGCATGGATAATTTGATTTGTTGCATAAAGAAAGATCTACAACCCAGGCAGATTGTGGATGGAATCATGTTTGGAGATTACGGGGTTTTGTAAATATCTTAAGCAAATTTTGGAAAAGATACTTGCAAAAAAAGGTGATTTGATTTGCCGATGTTTACATTGTGGATTTTTATTAGAATAAAACAATTTTTGACAGTGCTTTCTTGAAGATAAATAAGTTTAGAATGTTTGAGTCAATGACAGTAATTTTGCAACGTTTTTTACCATTCGCCATATTTGTAAAGGAAGGTATTGGAATCATGCTAAAATCGGATAGTAAGATTTTAGTGAATGAGCACGAATTAGCGTCCTTACAACTCATTTTTGATAGTTTTGTGATTTACATAGCTTGGATAACTCAAATACGAATTATAAAAAAAAATTGATATTTGGTATTTTACGTTTGTATACAAATTGAAAGAGCTGATTAGATTTTGATACAAATATATTAACCGGAAGTGGTATTTTTCGAAGAGTGAAAATATTTCGGTAATTTTGGGTAAATTTGTGTATTTCCTTGTAATATGAGAATAAGAGAGACTATTTCCCTCATAAAATTGAAGTCTGACATTTCTGAATGTCGCCCAATCAACGTAGAATTACCTAGTGCAAAATTATTGTATTTGGATACGGCGTGGCAATGTGATTCTAACTTGTTGTCAAAGGAAGTTTTTAAATTTTGCTTTATTTTTCATGAGAGAAACACCGTTTGGCTAAATTTTATCCGGGAAATAGTCCTTCGAATATCTCTCGTACATGTAATTGTTGATAATCGAATGCGCACTTGAGAAAATTATCGACAATTTGACATGCACTTGGGATATTATATATGAAAATATTTGCTACATTTGGTCATAAAGTCAAATAAATAATTACGAAAAAACTCACTAGTGAGCAATGGGTCATATTACTCACTGTAAATAATTGCATAAAGAATGGATAATACAACAGTCGTGGATAGTTTATTAATATAGTAAAACGTTAATCGTCATATTTTACTTATTTCAAACCCACAGAAGTTCTCTTCCCAAAGCGGTCACAACAAAAATTATTTTCACTTTCATTTACCCCAGAGAATACACTTCTACGTTTATTCTATAGAAAAATTGATTTATGTATGTTTAAACACAATCGCTTCTGTATGACATCACTAACCCCAATCATAATAGGGCTAAACTACTTCGGCTCACATTTCATCCAAGCTTTTTACAGGACAGAGGAAAGTGACACCACTGAAAAAAACTAACAACGTTTGAGCGTTTTATACAGGACAGTAGAGTAGAACACCTTTGAAATTGTGACAAAACATTGTGGAACAACATTTGAAATGGTGTAGATCGTAAAAATTTGAGATGGGTGGGCACGGTTTTTGGAATAGGGGATCATTCATGGAGAACAGGAATTGTCAAACTGTTTACTATACCGGCTGTAGATTTTTTCTGACCTATAGTTTTTACCTATTGATTTTAGAACGAAAGTGTAAATGCAAAAGATGTTCAGAATAAAAATCTGCATCGAATAAGTTTAAATTTGTTGTTCAAATCGAGTTCTTTCACGAAATAAGCAGAAAATAAAAAATAGCAATTTAGGCTAGTTTCAGACTGCCATGTAACATTAAACAAAACAAAACAAAACATATTTATTCCGTCACTCTGACAATAATTGACAGACTTGAAATTGTTGTTCGAATTGATTTATTGGACTATAAGAAGGATTCACTAATCAAAAAATAAATTAATAATTATTTTCTTTTCCTTCTTTTCTTCCTAAGGTACATTTTATCGTAATTAATTGAAGTATTTGACTAATACGTTTTATTTCTCATGGCACTCTGTAAACAGCTCAATATGGCAAATTTAATTTACGGTTATCTCGTGACAGGAACGTTTTATATCAATAATTAAGGGCTCATTGGATGTAGTTTTTTATTCTGAACATCTTTTGTATTTACAGTTTGGCTCTAAAAGCAATAGGTATAATATTGTATTTCCTATAGGTCAGAAAAAAATCTACACCATATAAGTAGTAGTACTACTAGTATGAAATATATAAATATTAATAACTAGGTATTATATCTCTCGGGAAAATTTTGTTGGTAGGTCTTGAATATAAAAGCTTCTAGTAATCAATAAAATGCTACTTTCGGCCCTTGGTTCACAAATATGATATTGGCTGTACTGTGTAAAGTTGAACAACGGATTTCAAGGTTACGGCTTTAAGTTCATGAAGTTATATTATATTATAATAAATCCAGACTACCTATATGTCTTTTGCGATTTAAATTTTATTTCCAACAAATAGAGAGAAAAAACCTAGTTAATGATTTTGGTGTCGGAATGCGAATTGTACTGCAATCACGAATCACGACACTTTTTTGCTTCGCATTTAAATGTTTGAACATTAGCCGCAATCGTGCAATTAACAAAACATACAAATTGATCTCTTTGACCGTAGTGCATACTAGTTACCTATTTAAAACTATCAATCCACATTTAGCCGCCGGGTACAACCCAATCATTTAACATTAACACACTCCGACATTACATTCCTCGTCCACCAATCACCGTCTATAATTACCACAATTATTCAACCTCACACACACATCGAAAACTCGTCACAGAATTAGGTAAAATAAAACGAGATTAATGTAAAAGGGAGAAATAGGAAAGAAAATTTTAAAAACCTTTTCTTGATCTTTGTATGTAAAAATAGTACATACACTTTGACTAGGGAAACAAAAAACACGCTATAAAAATGGACTATGCAATGCAAACAGCCACAAATCCAATAAATCAGTCTTTAAGAAGACAATATTACAAGTTTAGATATAATTATGGATCCTTAAAGTTAATTTAATCTTATCAATTCAGACTATTTTTTAATAGCAGTAGTAGTAGAGTAGTACTTATAATTTTAATATATTTGTATAATAACTAAAAAGATTAAAGTAAGTATGGCGGGAGGTCTTGTGGTGGCCACATCAGATTTTTTTTACTTTCTTTAAGGCTTCGAGTGCACCATTGATGGTCACCCTAAAACTTCAAAAAATATCTGCATGCATTTGACTACAATATGATGCTATACTCCTTCAGATTATTTACAAAAAGGGTGCCTATTATTTGGCCGCATCTATTATACTGCATGTGCATATATCTTTTTACTAACATATACGCGAGTGTTTACAATGTGTAATGCACACACTGCACGCTATGTGATTTACTCGGACACTGTTCCAATTTCAAATAAGCCGCCAAACACAACTAAAGCCCAGTTCACACTCGGACTTTTTCATCCATCTGAATTCTGGAATAAAAGAGATACACTATTTTGAAGCCTTCAATTAATTACAAATTTTCCAAGACTCACTGAAGATTCCATTTAGGCGCCGCGATTTGACAGGCAATTCTGACCAGGATTTTTTTTTTCAAAATTAAGAGGCATGAAAGAATCTTAAAAGAATCCTTGTGGAACAGACAAACATGTGTGCATGGGGGAAAGATACGAAGAGACATATATTTTGTTTCATGTATTTTTTTAGAAACAAACTACGCTTTATTTTGAATTTAACATTAATGAATCCTCTTTCTCCCTCCCTCTCGCATTAGTAATCTATTTCTCTTATCCAGACTAATGTCCATACCTCAATCCAGGTCTGCAAGAGACGAAAACCACATAATGTACCTTGAACTTAGTTAGTGTAATCCTGGTATTTAGCTAATACCAACATCGGGGCTAAAGCGCACGCATATACGAGTGGAACAGATGATTTAGCTTCTGTTGGTACCACTGCTGTTAGTGGTCTTGTAGTTCCGTGAGGTTGGCCATTCTGTAGGCGGGACGCTTAAATCGTGAGTTTAATTCAATATTCACAAGTAAAACAGAATTATACAACGGAGACACTAATTTTAAATTGAAAACTTTATTTACTACTTGATAAAATATGAGACAATACTGCATTTTTATTAGAACTTCACTAATACTATTTTTGTTTAACTGTTTACTTAGATTCTTCCCAACTTTGTGGCTTGAATCCTCGTTCATTTTTAAAAAGAAGATGAATATCAAAACACAAGTTTTCTGAAACATACCTCCGTCATTTCAACTAAAATCTTAACTTCAGGTATATCTCTCTGCTATAACCAGCCAAACTTTAAGTTTACAAGTTACCGAGCTAAGAAACCGTCAGAATCTGTAAATTTTTCATTTTATCTTGACGCATCTATTCCATTTCTCCTATAAAATATTGATTTGAGTTGTGACAAGCACCAAACTTTATTTTCTTCGTGGTCAAGAATAAGAAGAGTTGGTTTTACACTGGCACAACGAAATTAAAAGAAATTAATTGCCAGTTGAACTTAAATGTTTAAAGAAATGCATGTGGTGAATTAGTGCAGTAAATAAAGACACAAAAATCCCATTTACTTAAAAACTTAATGGCTGGAATTTTCAGGGGGTGTTTGGGGGCATGCCCTGAGTCTAAAACCAAGTTTTCGTATTCGAGGAGGTGAGGGAAGGTACAACCCCTGTCACAATATGGGGGTAGTTTGTTTTTATTTTTTATCTTTGTTATTATCGCTAGTACATTTAAGTTCAACAGATCAAATTTGTTGAAAAGAAAATTATCTTTCTAATAATAATTTTAAAAACCCGTGTAGTACGCGCGAGCAACGAAGTATAACATAATAGAAGGATTAATATAAATTTATTTATTGTAGAAAAGACTCATTTTGTAGATAATTTCAAGTAGTTTAAAATAGTATCGAGGCAGTATGCAAACAGTTTTTAAGTTCTCCAATTTCACGGTATTTACGAAAAAACAAAAACCACCCATCACTTTTGACCTTTGACCGGCCATTGTCTTTGATATAGTTGATCTACGGCCTTGATTTTTTTATTATAAGTAAGATTATTTTCTTTTCAACAAATTTGATCTGTTGAACTTAAATTTACAGGCGATTGTAACAAAGATAAGAAAATAAAAACAAATTTACTCCCATATTGACAGGGGATTGTATCTTCCCTCATCCTCTCGAATACGAAAACTCGGTTTTAGACTCAGAACATGCCGCAAAACACCCTCTCAAAATTTCAGCCATTAAGTTTTTTTTTTTATTTACTGTACTAATTGTGTAATTTTTTGTTTTGAGGGTTTCATGGAAAACCTTTTTAGGGAAAAAGCAGATCAAGTAGAATTCAAGTTTAAGTTCGTTGAATAAAATCAATTATTAGATTAACCAAGACCATAATACGAGTATAACAAATCTCTGCAACACTTCTTGGAAAACACATCACTATTTCCAACACTCTGCCACAGACAGACGCAGTGTTTTCTGCAAGTTTTCTTCGGGTTTTCACGATTGTAAAGTAAAGATGTTTGGGTTAGTAAGAGCAGTGGTGGCGGAAGAATAATAAAGCAAACACAACGACACCACCGCTTACCTCGACAATGATAGAGACGGTGTGTAGTAAGAACTAGGGGAAACGACCTCTTCACAGGTGAAAAAGTGCTGCAATTTTGTTTGTTCCGGTGAAGGTTGGATTTAGGGTGTCAATGTGTACTTGAGGCGACAATGGTGTGGGTGACAAGTAGGTATAAGGGATTGCGTTTGTAAACTATGCAGAAATTGTTCCCATGCATTTCTGTTACACTACTACTATATTCCTTGAATTGCCGAAATGTTGTTTTACTGAAATATTCCTTCAAATTGGAAGGATGAGTGTAACGGATTAAGAAAAGTTACATTTTTACAAAAGGCACTTAGGTAGACATTTTTTTCTGCAATAACCAGAATCTTTTTATAAGAAACGATAGTAAAATCGAAGTTAAAATTAAATTATTTTATCATTTATTTGTATTTTTCGACAGTCTGTTGCATGGTACTGAAAATGATATTTTAATCAGTTTCAACCTAATGTTAGGTAAACTTTGGTAAAAAATACAAATTTTATTTTTTTAAAAATTGTTTTTTAATAAATTGAGAAAGAAATTTTGCTGTGACATCATTATTTTGTATAGGAGATATGGAAGCATTCTACGTCACATTACATAATACACCTATTCAATTTTTAGTAATTTTTTTGGGCCTATTGATAAACATTTTGTGAAAATAAAAAATAAGAGTTTCAAGATTTTATCTCTTCTTTTAAAATATTTAATTAAAAAAATCATGCAAGAAGTCAATTGTAATTTGTAATTTAAATTATAAATGCTCTGAATTCAAGTTGAGAAACAAAATGGGACCATCTAATTAAATTTTTATTTATTTCTGCATTAGAAAGAGTACCTACAACATTAATTTCATGTTGAACTAAAATTAAGATTGAATACTAGTGATAGCAATATAATTTTGTTTCATGGCCCTTCGATAAGCCTTAGATTTACAATATGGATCAGAAATGGTTGAAACTTTTAAATACCTAAGTTCATTGCAATCCTGGATAATGTAAGTATTCCTGTGTTGAACGCAACCAAAGCTACAATAAGTTCCATTACTATAGTCTGATAAACCCGAAAACTAATATCACCCTAACCCTAATGAAGTAAGTCCATCAACAAATCTGTTTAAAATAATCTAATGTAACATGATCCACAGCCATTTATCCCGAATCAATTTCCACATTCAAATCTCATCTCGCCCTTCGGGTGCTCCCTTGACCACTTCCACTGGTGGACACTGATAATGAAATAGTGAAATAAAGCATGGACAATTTATCGGCTCGGAGCTAGCGTCAAGTCTACGCTCGCGCATGCGCGCGAGCAACTGACCAGCGTCCACTAAGCGCCGGATATAGCCCGCATTATCTCCAAGAGAATAAATTACCCACGGCGACGCCAATGGCCAAATGGCGATTCTTTAGCGCGAGAACCGAGAGAAGTGGTGTGGGGAGGGAAGATTCGTCCGAATGGAAACAAAGAAATCATGGTTCGTCAAATGGTCAACATTTTTAATGAAAATCTTACTAATTTTTGATGTATTTGCTCCAAATTACAGAATGGTAGATTTTATACGTTATACGTTTTGTACCCTCGACTATTATTGACACTATACCTTTTCAACTTCAAATTGGGACGAAACAACTTCAATTTGAGAAGAAACAATTTCAAATTGGGAATAAACAATTTTTAATTGGGACTGCTACTGCTAATAAGATCTCTGCGATTACTCACATAAATGCTCTAAATAAAATAAGAATCTACAACCTCATTATTTACATAATTTTATAACAGCCGAAACAGATTTCAATCCGTCTATATGGAACTTTGTTTTTGATATAACGTAACAGTAACAAATATAAAATCCATCTGGCGATCTTTGATATTAATTTCCTTATAATTAATCGCTCTAACGAATAACTAGTTCTCTTTTTGGACGATCTACCCATGTACAACTCCCACTGACCGTTCTCTCTTCGCACTTACCAGCATCATCATAGATTTCATGTGATCAGGAAGATAGCATCACTATCACGATCACGTTAACTGTGGTGTGGTAATGAGAACGAAGTGTAAGTGTAGAAGTGTAGGTCTGTAGGTGTAGTGTAGTGTAGTGTGGCGTTATGTTAATAGGGCGTGTGTTCGTGGTTGGCTTGGAGTTTGTTTATGGGGTTGTTCACGGATATGGGGCTGGTGCTGATGGTAGAAGGAGAAATGAGGGTGTGATTTATTTACAACAGGAGTTTGTTCGAATTGTTACCTATTTACTAGGTAAACAAAATAATTCGAAATATTGTTGATACGTAGTTACGACATATTACATTATTTTACGCTGGTATAATCTATTTATTTTTATTCAGGGCAGCAAAGAAAATGTTTTGGATATGGCATACACATAATAATCACGGATTTTATAAATCAAAATTTACATTTAATTTGATACCTAGTCAATTATTTATAAACTTAAATTAATTATCAAGAGACAAGTCATTTTCTTGTCGATATATTTTCAATGTGTACCTATTATTTATGTTATATAAAAATAGTATATTATGAAATTATGGTCAGTACTTGATACCAAGTACTACATCTTCAAGTAAAGCTTCACAGTACTTAAGTAAAGTATAAGTTTTTCTTGTCAAAAGTATTTAAAAATAAGTATTTTTCAAGTAGCAGTATTTTTTTAAAATTAATATAATAAATTGCATGATTTGTAACATTTGTAACATTACAATCGATTATTATCTGTCGCTGTGGTCGCAGGTTGAACAGTATAATACTTAATCTATTGAAAAAACTTACTTTTACATTATTTCAGTATTATTGAAAACCTTAAGTATTTTAAAAGTACTTCAGTATTATTTACGATTATGAAATAAAAATAAGTCGTAACCGTAAGTACAAATTTTTATTTAAGTACCTACTTAAAATTTTAAAGTAATGAGTACCAAAAAATATTTATACTTAAGTACAAGTATTAAGTACTAGTTGTTATTAAAAATTTATAGGTACTTAAATACCTAAATACTTAAGTTATGCCATAAGCTCTGATTATGATACGAGTACAAAACAACATTTGAATTTCTCTGAGATGCATGTGAGATGTATCAAAATATTCTTACCTAGGAGAACGAAGTATAATATATAACAGGAGTGGACACTAGGGCGGATGTCCTTTTAGAGAAAGACAGAAAATACGGGCCAGCTTTTGAAGCATGCATTATGTGTATTCCTTGACGATAAACAACGGTAACGATGGTAACGCACGGGCTCATTAGTGATCTTCCTCTCTCACACAGGGTAAACAAAAATGCCACAAATCTACAGTATGTCCACTCCTGTGTTTATATTATACTTCGTACCTATAGGAGATTGGTTACAATTTTCATTGTTGCAGTTGAGCAACCTTTTAAACAGAGCGTGTTATTATGCACGCATTTGCGTATTTTAAACATCGATTTTGATGCATGTGTAATAAAAAATAAACTTGCTTCAAAATTTACAGGTTTGAATCTTCGACCATATATATATATATATATATATATATATATATATATATATATATATATATATATATATATATATATATATATATATATATATATATATATATATATATATATATAGGTATAGACAGATAACACTCAATGCTGTAGTATACAATGTTGTGAAGGCAAGAAGTACGGTAGCGGTGAGCAGCAGCTATAGGCGGGGAAAGGAGGTGAGGACACGTTAGAGTGTTGCACATTGCTAACTTCTGGTTTGTTATCATGGAACAGAGAATGAAAATAGGCAAACTGCAACACTTCAAGGTGTCTTCACACCGCTACGCTAGTTTCTTGCTTCACAACAAAGGCTTGCGTTGTTTGTCTATTCCTATATATGGTCGAAGGTTTGAATCGAATGCAAGCCCGCCCCTGCCCACGTCTGCATCCTCAGCTCACCGGAATCTGTTTCCAGCGTTTGCCGACAACGGGGGGTCGCAATAATGAAAATGTAAAATTCCGGTGTAAAGGCATCCGACTACGGTGTTAAAATATTAAAGTGTTCACAGGTCGGACTGGGGGTGTTCACTGTTGGCAGCATTGATGATTTTTCACAGAGCAACTTCAAGTTGAAGCTGCGAACGAACGAACGAACGAACACTGGGATGAAGTTGATGGTGATGTAGGGTTTCGGGGATTTTTGTTGATGATAGCGAGGTTGAGAATGATTATGTACTTCCTGATGGATTGACGGGCGTAGGCAGAGAAGCGTCAAAGATGAGGAAATAAATTTATAACGGGACTATTTTAATGTGTGTTCAACAATAAATGCAAATTTATAAATTATATACTTATCTGTAGAATATATTTTCATGTGTATTCTTACTTACTTACTTACTTACAGTAATAAAGAAACTACCAAATTGTATTTTATATTTTGTAACATTTAGAAACAGTTTATTTTACATGAGTACATTTTAATTCCAACCCCATTGTTTAATTTAATTTAAATTAATTACAGCTTTATTAAGAACAATTAAGGCTTATTAATACTCCCAATCGCTTTCAATCAACATGAAGTTTAAATAAAAAACTTTTTTTTTAAATGGTATACTAACTTATTGACAATAACACCGGATAAATTCCTGCTTCATGCTTAGATGCGATTCAGGGCCGGTTTTTCAATCTGATGTTTAATTTGTAGTTCGGTAACTATTAGTTATATATAAGTAGTGGTTAACTACTAGTTATATTTTATTATGTTTGACAATACATTTCAAACTGTTGATTACGTAATCAGAAGTTTTGTATTAAATTTGCAATGTTGGTAGTTATTTTGAATAGAGTACATTGCTTCTGGTGAAAAAATCACCTTTGTTTTCGTTAAATTTTCTGACGTTTAACTAATTAATATAACTAAATTGTGTTAAAATGGACCCAAAAAAAGCAATAATTTTGCGGGGGAAGAACAAGAATTGCTTATGCAACTTGTAACAAAATATGAACATATTATTGAAAATAAAAAAGTGACCAAACGACTTGGGATCAGAAGAAAAACGTGTGGTCTAAAATTGAAAAAGAATTTAACAGCAAAATTCTTATTTTATAATCAGCGTCTGCTACAGTTTGCACATTTAACGAGAAACACTGTTTCCTATTACGAAAAATTTCAGCATTATTTTCGCCCGGTGACTGTATTTTAACAGGGCTGCAGTCGATAGCACCTATGCAGCGCGGAGGTCTGGCAATATTATAAAATTTCTGTCGGCACAACGCTACGTCTTCAGGGGTTTCAGGCATATTTATAATTCTTGGTCGTAAAGAAGCTACACTCTAAAAAATATAGTGTTAAATTTAACACTAAACTAACCAAAAATAGTGTACCATCGAGGACAGAATATTTAGTGTTAACTTTTACTTTTCCAAGAATGGTTAATTTTAGTGTACTTTAACGAAAGCACAAACGGTTAAAAGTTACACGTTGAGAGTGTAAAAATTTTAGTGTAAAATATTAGTGTTACTATATAGTGTTAAAATAGGGTAAAATAAAAAGTAGGATTTGATGCAAAATATATTATAAATTTAATATTACATCCAGATTAAGTATCCATTAGGTTAGGTACCTACAATATACAGTAGACATATTATGTATAGTTTATTGTATAATAATTGAAATACGAAATAGGATTGAAATAAGGTTATGATCGCTTTTGCTGGATTACATTGCTTCACACATGGGATCGGTGTTGTATTATCGATGACTCGTCGATGACAAGAAAATAGTTTGTTAGGTATAGCTCCGGGAATCAATCCTTCAGCGATTAGAAATAGTTGATTGGTTGTTTTTTTAGTATATCCTTTTCTAATTTGATAAATTATTCTGTAAAATATGTATTAAAAATTAATTAATTAATTAAATAACATGAATTTTCTAACTTACTAGTTTAAAAAGAATTATTTTTTCAGCTTTTCCCAATAGATTCTTTAGGTATTTTGGATCTTCGTGTTGTAGCTGGTAACATCTCAACTGAAGCAAACATGGGCGCGGGTAAAATGGTCACATCCACATTAAAATACCTTCACGTGCAGTCACAATAATTAGGTTTATGCACCATTCCAAAATATGAAAGTATAGCAAAAAGATCAAACACTAAAACCAAATGAAACGTATAAAAACTAAACACAAACAACACAATATACTAACCCACGCCACTACGTCTGATCTGTATACCAACTCTGTACATGAACAACGTGACCAGAACTTTGAAGGGTATTTTTACACTGAACGTGTTACTCTAATGTTTTATAACGGTAATATTACACTATCTTCAGAAATATCACACTGAAATAATTACTTTCGCACTATTATTGTGAAAAGTTCCATATCTAGTGTAAAATATTACACTAATTCTTAGTGTACTTTTACCACATGCGTAGTGTAAAATTTAGTGTTGTTTTAACGAGTTTTTAGTGTAAAAATTAACACTAAATTTTTAACCAAAGGCACAAGTTTAATTTACACGCATGCATTTTTTAGAGTGTATGGCTGAGGTAACTCGAGCCACTGTTGTGGTCGCTGTGGACTTACTGACACCAATAAAATCACCAGCTATACTAAAAAAAGATCCTGCAGCGTAAAATCGTAATGTAAGTAAAAGTTTGTCTTCTGCCGACAAAAGCATTGTTCCTATAAAGAGCGTGACAATCGTCAAATATTATTTGAAATAAGGGATTTAAATGAAAAACCTATTGTTTGGATGCGCTATTGCATCTTCCACTTCTAATAATATGTTTTCCACAGTTCTTGGAGAAAGACGAAAGCGCATAAAAAAATCTTGCCGATCTCATCTTTTTTGGACGTCTCAATAAAATGTCGTCATGATCATCATAATCATCAAAATCCCAATTAAACATTTCAGAAAATTGACGCTTCGTAATACAATATTGTCAAAAAAATTAATATTTTTTTGTTTTATGTCAGATTGAATAACTACAACTTAACTAACAGAATAGGTAGTAGTTACAGTAATTCACAGTTTACCATCAGTTTGGTGGTTAACTACCACTTGTAAAACGGAGAAAATATATAACTATTAGTTAACTATTAGTTCAAATTTAACTATCAATGGTAAAACCGGGCCTCAATGTAAATACATTAAGAAATTCTCCAATGACCATATTATTCGAAACTAACAGTTTTCATCTGTTTAACCCGTTCGATATGTTATCAAACAGGTCTTATCAAACAGTTTCAATTTTTGTTCCACCTTTTAGTAGGCGTGCGTAGTCTTGCGGACATTTGATAATTATTTTCTGTCATTAAGTATTTTGTGATAAATTGCATTATTTTATTATTAGAAGTGATTTTTCCACATAAATTAATCTGTTATAATTTAAAAATTTAGTTAGAATTTATATGACAGTGACAGTAGACTTCAAAATATATTTGTTCTAATTCCAATTAATATGGTCGTTGAAAAAATAATGTACACAACTTGTAGGAAAGACTATTCGTGACTCGTGAGATTTCCGAACTCGGCAAGTTTCGTTCGTCAAGCGGAAACATTCTCACTCATACGATACGATATCATTCACTTTCCTTGCTCATTACGTAATATACTACCTATATCAGAAACACAAATAACAGCAAATGACAGAGTTGATTACATTGTGAGATTATTAGTGAAAATGTATGAATTTCTATGCAAGTCTATAGCCTATATCATAACAATATTTGTTGACAATAAAAACAGATTAATTTTTATAATATTTATAGTTCTACAGGTCCGTTAAAGAATTTTACAGAAAAAATTCGGAATCCCCTCCTTTCTGCGGGCCTGGTTTTCTTGGTAAAGTTCGGTGCATAGGCTTTGCAGGGATAAAATCTAAGGGAATGCAATTGAGAACTTAGGGCACGTAGCAAGAACTTGGAAGAATAAGAATAATAGTGCGAGGGACAAAGATCCCGACAAGGACACGGAGAATAGTTCATTTGAAATGAATGGTTTTTTCCTTCGGTAATCTTCGGTATAAATAGTTCCTAGGGACGTTCATCTCTAGGATTATACAGGACTTATAATCGAGGCGATTTTGATTGTTGTGGTAATTGTAATCGAGGGTTTAATGGACGGAGATTTGTATTCAAATTTTTAATTGCATTTGACATGCCACTTTGGTTTGAATAGACTATGCCGTCTGAATTTTGATCATTAGGGTATAATAATAAATGGATAATGGAATCAGCCAACCAAAAATTAGAAACGCTAAAATTTACTTTCACAATTTCATTGGAGTGAAATAGCAATAGCAACTTATAGAAAATCAACGTTTCTTGAACAACAATTTTTTTTCAAAATCGGCATGAAAATCGTCATTTCCAGACTAATTTGCGGCATGAAAGTAAGATTTTCATGACTAGGCATGAAAATTTTATTTTCATGCCTAGTCATTTTTACTTTCAACTTTGTTTACTTGTCATGACAACTTTTTCTAAAATTTGTGACAGCTCTGATGATTTGTCACAGCTCTAATGATTTATGCAAACCTAATTTTTTTATAATTTTAAGCTAAATTGCCGATTTAAAAAAAATAGAATACATCACGCGTCATAAAAATGTCTTTTCATTTTCATGACTTGTAATGTAATATACTATTACCTCTCGCCACTCATATCTGGTAAGAGAGGTATTGTAATCATGCTAAAATTTCGATAGTGAGTTTTCAATGGATAAGCACGTTTTGAGGTCCCTAGAACACGATTTTGATAATTTCGCGATGATGTCTATGTGTGTGTGTGTGTGTGGATGAATGTTGGAGGTACGATAACTCAAATACCACTGAATAAAAAAATTTGAAATTTTGTATATAATATTCTGACACTCTAGATTAGATCTGATTAGATTTTGGTGTTGATCGTGCAACCGGAAGTGGTAGTTTCTTGAAGATCTGAAGAGTTTTTCTGTAATATCCTCAAAATTTATGAATTAATAGGAATTTTTTAAATAACATTGAATACTAAATGTTACTGTCTACAATATGTATTGAAAACGTTGTTTCTATCTAGTACCATTTTCCAATTACAAGAAGTTAAAAATTTTACAAATTTGTTACAATTTTGATTTATCTGCCTACCTATGAAAACAAAAAATAAAATATTTGAGTGTTAATGTCATATGAATTTTTGACTTTTTGGCAAATTGAAATGGAAAATATAAAATGTCATTTATTATTTATAAGGTCATAATAAACTTTAATAATATTATAAAAACTACAATTCTCGAATTCCCTTCTACAATGGTATATTTGTGAGTAAGTACCTTTATACACACTTAGTAAAATAGTAGAGTATATGGCGAGAGGTTATGTGTTGGCCACATCGGATTTTTATTTAACCAATTGATTCCAATACCAAAGAGCGAAAAAGTTATATTTCAAAATTATGATCAAACTAACGAATGCATCATGAGTATACCTTGTTTGAAATAACGAAATAATTTTGACAGTTAATTGTGGCGTGGTTTAATAGTTGTTTATACCATATGTTTAAAAAGAAGCGCCAATAGTACATTATAACATCAACACTGCTGTCAAATATTGAGTCTTATTTTTATTAGTAGCTACGAACGTGTGAAGTAGAGTAAATGCGAGAGGTAATAGGCAAAAGCACATCATATTACTTCACTTCAGTGAGGTAATGTAACTAATTACCTCACTCAAATAATGAAAATAATATGACTATTATATCACTGGCGTGGATAAAATGATTTAAAGAACATATGAAGAAAGTCCACTGTTTCTTATTAATTTTAGATAACTTCGTTTAAATTCCAGGTATGCAGATTCAAAATTTGAAGGTATTTTTTTAAATTGGGCAGGTTCGAAATGGATCCGCAGTTCCTAAGTGGCGTGCCGTTCTCGTTTCCATGCCAACAAGGCAACTTTCCACCGTTATCAAACTTCGGCAGTATCAAAAATCGAACTGCATCCTCATTACCGGTTATAATCGCCCTCTCGCCTCTTTTACCTACTCCGCTCTACCCTACAACTCTACCCTAAATGAAAAGACAGCGTGTTTCATTAGATCAGGAAATAGCTTCATAAATCTGCCGCCAGAGCACTCGGCAGCCCTCTCTCTCTGACGAATGGGAGTGGAGATAAGCCCCTCTTTGTTGTTTTGTGTTGTGGAGTTCCCTCCGCGGTTACATGCAAGTTTGACGGGTTTACGAGATTAAAGAAATCTTAGAATGCGCCCGGAATAAAAAGAAAATGCTCCGGTAATTGATGTTGTAACAACTACTTCACTTGCATTATAATTTACACGGCTGATGAAAATTTTTCGAGTAATTGTTGGGATTATGAATAAATTTGTTTTCATCAAGCAAGATTTAGCACGATCTCACTTTTTATGAGTTTTCTTTCATTGGTCGACAAGTTCACCCTAACTAAAACTAATTACAGAGAGATTTATAAGCTACTGAAAAAAATTCAGGAATAAATTAGGTGTAGATACACTTACATAAAAACTGTATGTTGTATTCTATACTTTCTAATAAAAGGATAAGCTTTTGAATCCGGCCATTATGTGTCATCATATTATTTGTAAATTTGACATAAAACATTAAGATGAAAAAATTTCATTTGAGAAGTTTTCAAATTAAAAAATAATTCCTTTTTGCAACCTGGAACAATCTTTTTAAATCTATGTCCATTTCTGTTAAGAAAAAAGCAGATGGCTCTGCGAATGCAATCCGTATTATACTCACACATTTTATTAGTTGAAAATTTGACGCAAACTTGAACAAGGTATTTTTGTGAATAAGATGTTGTCTATATAGACCGGGAGCTCATTTTACATCGTTACGGATGTATAGGCCTCCCACGTTTACTTTAATTATAATTGAAATATATGATGCTTTTACATATCAGTGTATTAACAAAGGATGTCTTAATGCTTCTATATTTTTATTTTTTGTCTTTGGCCTGGGAATTTGAAGTAAAAAAATTAAAAATGACATTTTTTGCGGTTTTTTGTCATTATTTGATATGATTTTCTCGTTCACTATAAATGACAAGAAAAATTTAAAAAGCAAGAAGCATACAGCTAAGTTTTCTTTTTCGAATAATTTTTGTTTTACTTAATTTCTTTAAAAAATACAGAAGTTATTATGGGAATACTGGAGCCATGTTTACAGTATTTTTCAACTTCAAAATGACATTGCATAGCTAGGATGCGGGAAACTACGAGTTTCGGGCTGGTTTCGGCAGCCGTAGTAGTGGGGAAAAGAGTGAAATAGAAAAAAAAGTAATATCGAGAGTATTCTAGTAATTCGAAAAAAGGTAGAGGAGCCTTTTAATATGAGGATGATCTCATAGATTTTAAACACAAAACTAAATATTGTTGCAGAAAAATAACGTTTATTGTCTCTTACAAATTAAATCGATCCTTCCAAAATGAGAATACCCAGAATAATAATTCTCCTCTATAATAATCCCTGCTGGTGCAGAATTCAGAATATAAGTCACCGTTTAGGCGTTGGGGGTAGGGGGTGAAAAATAAAGTTGTAATTAGTTACACTTGATCAGCTCAGGGTAAACTTGCTGCTCTGGGACTCGCCTGGGCCTCAGTTCAGGAGTAATTGAGTTTGCAGCGGATGTTACGAGATATGTTGTGTATCTCGTATCCCGCGAGTTAGTGCGTGCACGAGTGTGGAACCAAGTACCTGAACTAGAGAGGGATGCCAGGTTAATAGGCAAATTGATGGGAAAACGAAGAAATAACCTCCCCGGCTTCAGGGTAGCAATTGGAATACTTTCCAATGGAATCACATGTGATATAGGTCGGCAAAATATAGATTAAATAAATTGTTCATTTGTAGATACAGATACAGGTAGAGACTAAAATGGATTATAATATCGAGTAACGGTTTAATCGTTTTTAAATTTAAACATTATCATACTAATAATAAATGTGCTGTGGCCAGCACACGACCTCTCGCCTAATTCTGCTTATTCTACTAATCTAATAAATAGTTTTACTGACTTTTTAATAGTTTCATGTTCATGTAATATGTAAACCAAGATGCAAGCAAAAGATGTCACCTGTAATGTAACTGTCATAATCATTCAAATTTTGTGTAGAAACAAATTTCATATTGGTACAGAAAATTCTTTTAAAAAATGTTCTGTTATATTAAATGAAACATATATTATGATATCATAAATGCTTTATTTATCGAGATAATTTAGAAAAAACCATATTGCTCTATATGAAAGGTCTTACTTCCGGTTTATGAATTGGTACCAAAATACAATTGGTATAGGTACCTTAAATTTGGTATTTAAATGTTTGATATTTTGGAGTTATCGTTTCCAAAAAAATGTAACATATACAAACGAACGAACGCACGAGCACACACATAGACATCATCGCAAAAATAAAATGTGTAATTCGTATTCTAGAGACCCTAAAACGTGCTTATCTGCCAAAAACTCACACTCGAAAATACCTCTCTTATTAGAATATGAGGAGAGAGCTAAAAATTCTTTTTGATCTTTTAATGAAAGGAATAAAATAAATATTGTAACTTTAAAGTTACAGGATGATTAGAGTACCTGTATTAAAGTTTATGTATAATGTACATAATTATATGAGACTGTTTCCGAAATTCATTTAAAAAGGCCATTTAGGAATTGTTACGCTAACTATAGCAATTGTACAAAATGTAAAATTCTTTCTCGGACTAAAACAAAAAATGATTGTTCTCATGATAAAAACAAATTGGTATGTTAACTTTTTAATTGCTGTGTAATATGAGGATATTTCAATTTTAATGAAATAACATCTATTTACATTTACTCGGTTAGCGAAAAAATATTATGTTTCATTCATTAAAAAAATGCTTGTTTAAGAATCGTCTTACTCAAACAAACAAGATATATAACAAATAACTATTTTTTTCTTATTATATACCATACGTAGTTTATTATCTACTGAAAAGAAAATATAGGTATAAAATATCAGCAGTAGTTTGTCAGTGTTTGATTTGTTTAGCTGGTATACCTCTACCCCGTAAGCGGCAAAATAGTCAAACATAAAAAAATAATCCCAGGTAGGTACCCGATGAAGGTGTAAAATAAACAACATTTTTCACTTCCTTTAGGAGATAACATCTTTGTCGGCACCCCAAACAATTAAAACTCAAAACCTCAACGTGATCAGAAACTATTACACCCTTATTTTAACACAATACCAAAAAAAAATTAAACAAAGTTGTTTTGCCGAACGGAGTGTATCCACGATCCATGTGAAAACAATAGCAACATCATTAATTCATAAGCGATAGCTCTGTGGCAAAACCCCGTGAAATCACGTCAATCCGGTCCTGGAGCCGCACGTATTGTCTTAGCGATTGTCATGGAAATTACCCTGGAACCACCCCTGTGACGGGGAGGACAATGGCTATGATACTATACTATGGAAATGCAGCGTTTGAGGATTAAAAGATTTTTGGACAGTTGCTTTTCATTTTCCCAGAGATTGCTGATATATGGTGCGGCAATTTTTTGATTGAATTTAACAGTTAATCCTTGATAGAAAATTTATATTTAATTTTTTTATATCTACCGTTCTAACTAAAACCCTGTTCGCACGGGGATCTTTGAAGATTCTACGAAGATTCAGAATCCTGGAAAAGAAGAAGATTTTGCTTTCGTTATAATTACGTGGTTTTGAAGCAATCAATAAATTATAAATTCTTCTTTTCCAAGACTCATTGAAGATTCAATTTAGTGACACCGCAATTTAACAGATAATTCTCACTAGAAAGAAAAAACTTCTTCTTTTCCAGGATTCTGAATCTCTGTAGAATCTCCAAACAGGGTTTAAACAGAAAAGGACGCGAAGAAGAATATATAAATAGTTATTTGTATAACAAGTTTTGAAAATATAGTTTTGTCGAACCTCGAACGTGAAAGAAAATTGCAGCCCGAGCGAAGAGAGGGTTGCAATCGTTTAAGTTCGACAAAATATTTTCAATACGTGTTATACACACTATTTTTTCTACTCCTGCAAAACAAGAAAGTTAAAAAATACAAAAAACCATTTGTTTTTTGACATTTACTGCCAAATTTGTAAATTTTTGTGAAATATCAATGTTGTTGCGACAACAATGAACATTTAAAAAAAGCAAAGCTGTATTGCAAAGTGCCCAAAAGTGTGCGACAAAGTATTTTGTCGCACACTTAGGTACTTTGCAACACACTTGCGACTAACAGCTGCGTTCAACATTAAAAACAATGTAGAGACATACACTTTCAGAAGCAGGCGTAGAAAACGGTTCTTTGAGAGCCTGAATAAAGAAAAAAAAATTGTGAATATCACACGTCAAATTTGTAATGTTCTTGGAAAAAAGAATTCATGTCATTCATTGATAGCATCAAAGTACCGATTTTTTTTCAATGTTCATGAAAGAATCCATATGAGCCACATTCACATAATTTCAATTTTTACAAAATGTTAAGAATTTCGTGTATCTATTTAAACTTGTTTAGCAGCAAACATCCTAATCACATTGTTTTATTTCCGCTGTATCCTTTGCCATCCCTCCTCCCCGTCAAGTAGGCGTTTCGTACGCGGGTCACGAATCCGCGACCAGACCGTTTAGGCGAGGAGCCACTATTATTACAACAGGCTACCCTTCCCATCTCTCTTCCACAAACACAAACCTGTGTCTATCTGTCTCATACGCACATCAAATCCTCTGCGAGCTAAACAACAGTGGAAATGAACCGACTGCGTTGTCGCCTTTGAGCGAGTACTTCATCCCAGTGGGGGAAGGGGGGCGCCTGAATCCTGTAATGGTGTTAATTAAAATAAGGTTATAAAATTGTAGCCATTATTTAATAAGGATGTTTCAGTTACTTATGAAAGTTTTTCCTTCTCTTTCAATGTCTTCTTTTATCGCATTTTAATCAATTACGGCGTTCGAATTTAATCGAGCATTATCGAGGGTCCTGGATGTGGCGAAATTTATTTAACTGCGGTTTACTTCACGTAATAGACGAGCTCAACTTCAGCTAACTAGAAAGTAAAAGAAACCTTATACTGCTCGTTTTCTAATCAAAATTTGAACACGAGATAACGTAGACTGAACTCTGGTAACTTTTAACTATAATACAGTTCTTGAACATCATGTAAGGTAGTTTTGAGATTTATTTTTTAATGTTTTACTCTGTCTCAAACTACGTTTTCCCTTAATAATGCATTTTTCCACATAATATACTGCTGATTATATAGTTTAACAATGCAAAACATTATGATGATAAAAAAGGAAAAGGACGACCAATATATCTTTTTTAGACGACCTCTACAAAAAATAATAGATATCGCGGTAGCAGTCTACTGAAGAAAGCTGAAAATGTCATGAACTACTATATATTTAATAACTAATCGGACAAATCTGAAGTTGTAATGCTAAAACTGATCGTTTTTGATTGGCTGATGTGATGTAACACCAGTTTTACACCACACAAACACAAACGTTGTAATGTAAACAAACGAATGTTCTCCATCTTGTCGTATCAGCTATTGTCAGTGACTGTATCGAGTTTTCACGCTGATACGTCAAATTTAATTTTGCCGCCAAAAATTCTAATGATATTTTTCTCGTATTTACAGTTATTATGTATGCTACCATTAACACAAGAACAAAAACCACACCCCATAAACAGAACCAAATGGTGTTTTAATGCGCAATTAGTAAAAAAAACCTTGTAAACTCGTAACCACTACCATCCAGCATAATTTAATTAAACTTAACCAACCTGTAAAATACCGAACAATATTTTTCCACTTTCGCTCTCTCCAACCACAATTTCCCATCAAAACCATAAGCTCTCCACCTCGCATAGCTTTCATCCGCAATGCAAGTGTAGAGTACACCCCTTGCCGCCGCCCCCCGTTCGCTGTGCATAACATTACACCCGCACCCTGATACATCGTCCAACGGAACCGTTGTGCGTTTAACGTTTAGTAATTGAAATGATATATTCTCAACAGAGAAGAGGATACACGTCTGTTGGAGGATAGAGTGCTTCAGAGTATATGAAAATGACGGAGAGAAGAGAAAACTTTTCCTGGTAACCATCCTACAGGATTAATTTCCAATCGGATTACTAGATTGATTGTTTTTAGAGACATCTGTTAGTTTGAGTTTGAACTGATCTGCGCAGAACAACGCATTTAAAATTATTTGATCATTAATTTGGCCTAAAAATCTTTCTATTAAACCTTAAATACAGTCTTTCTGCCATACTCATAAATAAAATGATGATTCGTTGTAGACGATTTAAGACCAATTGCATTTAATTAATGGAAAATAAAAAATAAATCTATGTTTGCGCCGATGCGCAATTTTAAATGGTTCAAACAAAGATATAATTTTTTAAGCATTTGCAAGACAAAATGCAAAATATTTTGTCCAGTTTCCTTCATTATTTTATAATGCAGAAAAATTATTGTTTTGAGATTTTATATTCGTATTTATAATTTTTAGAATAATATAAAAACATAAAGAATAATAATGTAAGCTAACTATACGTAACTTAAAACATAATCGAAACCTGTATTTTATATTCAGAGTCAGAATAGTTATGCTATTGGCAAACAATTTTTCCATAAATATAATAAAACACCGTTGTCTTGTCTTGGTCACTTGGACTGTGGACTAGTGCTGCCATCAAGTTTTCGTGATATGTTTAAGAAACATTTAGTACAATTAAATTATTTTTGAGTAAAACTTAATTGTTTATTGTTAATAATAATTTTTAGTTCAAACTTAATACTAAATAACGTATCAAAAATTAAATATTTAATTTACATGATTTTTTAAACGAATTATAAAATATGCATTTCACTTTGTATTGTTCTGTGGTATTAGTGCTGCCTAGCTCTTACGTGGCATTTTTGGGAACATAAATAAAATCATCGGCTTAACATGCGCAGACTCACTGCGCATATATTTAATCTCTTTAAATTGAAAATGTCTATTGCCAAGAAGTACTTCATTTTTTATCATTTTCTTTTTAAACTATTTATTTTAAATATTGTTTCTATAATATTTAGTTAATTATTTTTAGTATGAGCTTCAAAGACGGTTTTAAACAAATTCTAATTTTCTACGAATAGAGGATAATTCAACTAGAAATTGATGATGGCGCCAATAGTTATTTGGTGAACTGTTCTAAGAAAAAATTCTGTTTGATACATAATATAAACGCGCATAGCGGCAAATAATATGCAGAATTAATACAATACAACTTACAAATTTATAATTTTCAAATTATGTATTGCGCGTCCTGTAAATGTAACAGTGATTTTCGATTTAAGCACAAAGATCATAAGAAAAATGTGAATTTTATAGCATTTATAACACTTCAACACGTTTTACAGTTGCCCTAGGGACATCTTTTGTAACAAAATGCATAATCTTACACTTTATTTTCATATACACAATGCAATCTTTGTAAGAATACTTCCAAAACTTGCCACAGCACTTCGCTGCAATCGCTGACGTCATCACGACGAATATTGTCTATTGAAGCTGCATGCTGCACTTTCTAAACTTTCTTTCTTAACAATTGACTGATCAATAAAATTAATATTTATTATAATATTATGAAACTTAAATAGTTTCCAAGCAATACCCCATATGTACCTAATGTTTGATTTCAAATTATTGATCCTAATTATTGAGCTATTATTTTATTCATAATAATTTAATATGGGGCTCAAACACGGTTTTAAACAAAAATAATAACTTTTACTGCATTTTCTAAACTGTTTTCCTAAACAATTGATTCCCAACAATAAAAATAAGAAATCTTCCAGGAAATCCGCATTCAGTTCTGTGTTCTCCTAGTGTCAACAACAGATGTGTCAAAACAGAGACTGCCGATCATGTCCACAACGAATAGTAGATATTGCATCCAGTCTCTGTGTTCGGGTTGTTTGACAAATACGAATTTAATTAATTTACAAACCAACGATTCAGAACATATACGCTTAAAAAATAAACTGCAGTTCTGTGTGCCAAGCATTGTAAGTAAAATAAAGTAGATGCTTTTTCCATAATTTAATTTCTTATTTTTAGGAATTTACTCAATCGTGTTTTATTTGCGTTAACTGTTTGCCACTGCTGAACATTAGTTATGAATTTATTAATAAATGTATATCAAGTAAAAAAAATCATGACGAATATATGTTTCAACTTACTAGAACAGACAATCTGAATCCAACACCATCGGATGATATAAACAATCATGATACGTGTAACGATGTCAATCAAGATCATTTCAATATTATCAATTGTGACACAATCGAGGATAACGATGTAGAAATAATTGATGTAATAAAAAATTCCCCTGAAAATGAACCATCGGAAGAAAAATTTAACATCAGCATCAACGAATCAAAAAGCCAGTGTCAAGCATGTAAAGTGTACTTCAAAGACCGATGCCAATATGTCTCACATTTTAAAGTCCGGGTGGTGAAACTCAGTGAACAATTAACAACGATAAAGTTTAAATGCTGTAGTTGCGTAAAACTGTTCTCAAGTCGCCAGATTATTTTTAAACATATTTTAAAACACGCAGCTAAGAATCAACTCTCAGATGATTCGGAAAACAGCACAATAAGTTTCAAAAGAAATGCTGACCTTTTTAAATGCAATTTGTGTCCAAAAGAATTTCAATTAAAGGTGCTCTTTGATAATCACATACAGAACCACAATCGAATAAACTTTGCAAAAAAGCAAAATTTAATAAAAACTAAAATGTATAGTTTACCTCGAAATCATGTTTGCCAATTTTGTAGTAAGGTGTTTCGAAGCAGAAGAGGAATGTTGGTGCACCAAAATATTCATTGCCTAAAATATTTATGTGCAAAATGCAATAAAAAATTTACCAGAACGCAGTATAGAAGACACCTAACAATGCACAATAAGAAAAGTATTAAATGTAGACATTGTATACTTGCATTCAGAATAAGACACAATTACGAAAAACACCTCAGAACAGTTCACAACAGAAAAATGATAAGGGAACAACAAAATCGTAAAATTTCTGAAGATAAAACAACATTTTTTGACTCATCAAATAGTTCCGATGATGATGTAGCCCATGAAGATTTGAACCTGCAAAAAAAAATTGGCGATCAAATTGAACAAATATTTTCATCGCCAGAAAATGAAACTGTTGCCAGAAAAGATTCTGAAAACATTAATTTTGAGACACAAAGTGTACAAGCACCTACAAATAATAACACTCACAATCAAGTTTCTACAAACAAGAACACCGGCGACAAAAATCCGCAGATATTTGAAATGACACATACGAAAACTACAGAGCAAATATCTATATCGAATTTTATACCTGTACCACAAAATAAACCGAAACAAGTTTTTCAAAGTAAAGCTAAGAAGAAAATGAGACAATCTTCACACAAACCAGCAAAAAATGTCCCTAAAAATAAAGTAAAAGAAAAGATTTCTCCGCAAATATTTGGCACAAAGAAAAAAAAATCGTTACAAGCTGGAACTTGTGAGTATGATACAAATTCTCAAATCAAACTGACAGAACCGTTTGTCGAAAAACTTGAAGTAGATTCGTCCAAAAATGTGGCTACAAGAAAACCTTCAGAAGAAGATATTCTTGACAATATTTTTAAAAATTTGGGGGATATTGACTATAGTACAAACTTAGATCAAAACAAAATAGAACAACCTCCAATCAAACCGCCTGTAGTAGACTTATCTAAAAATGGCTTGTTGAAAATAACCAATAAATGGTTTGAAGATAAAAAACTTAAAAACTTGGCACAAGATTATGTAAACACAAAGTCTCAAGGTAACACTGGGACAATATTTCAGACACAACCTTTGCAAGCAGAAATTGAACTAAACTGGCCGAAAAATATAGTAAAAATATCTTCAGAACAAAAGATTACAAACAAAAATAAAAAAGAACTTTCACAAAAATTTAACAGTACGACAGGAAAAATATTATTGGGGAATACAAAGACTGAAACTCAAAAAAAGCTACCTATAATCATGCCAAAAAATAAAGCAATAAATAAACTAAAGATTGGAGAAAACCTGAAAAAACAACAACTCTTCCAAAGTAAGATCCGCAAACAATTTTATGAAAGAAAAGTTGGTATTCTCTCAACCGGGAAAAAAGGTGCGCATACCAGTAAAAAAAGTGTTGTCATAAATGTAGAAAGAAATGAGACAAAAGAGTATGCTCCTGACTGGTTTGTTAACCTTAATTTCCTGACTAACAATAATGCTCACTTATATTTGCGTGACAACTACAAGCCACAAACTTCGCAAGAAAAAGGAAAAACAAGAAAAAAGGTGACAGAACAATGGTTTGCAGATGATCCAAATTTCGAAAGCTTGATTGAAAGTGACTCTGAAGACGGGCTTGACGATTTAAACTTATTTCACCTAAAGCCCCAGAAAAAGCAAGAAAACATGGAGAAAAATAAAGACGAAGATAACATAGAAGAACATATTTATTGCAGGTATTGTAAAAATAATTTTCCAGATAGGCTACAATACATTACCCATCAAAAAGGAACTCAGAATATCAAGTCTAAAGTTATTCCGGTTTATATGTGCTGCGTCTGTCCAAAATTAACGTTTACCGAAAAATCAAGATATCAAAGTCACATGGATAATCACGACCATCATAAAATTTATTCTTGTATCATGTGTACGAACAAGTATGGCAAAAAAGCAGCATTCGTAAACCACATAAATGAACACTCCAAGCAACTATATCAATGCTTCGTTTGCTTCCATAAGTTTGATAGCGATCGAGATTTAAAATTACATCTTTTGTTACACTCGTAACAAATTTCATGAAGAAGAATTATTTACTTAGATTGATTATTTATTATGTAAGTTTTTAAAATCATTAATTAGTTCTTAATAAGTTTTTTTTATTAATAATTGTAATATATGTTATGTATCAAAATGATTCTAATTAGGAATACTTATAAATTCATTATTAATTGTACTTCTAAACTTTAGTTTTAAATTAATTTTAATAAATGTTACTTATCAGAATTACGTTGTACTATATTTGAATTATATTACCACCTATGCTTCATACATTTTATTTGTAGATACATAATTTATTACGTCTTTTACCCAACTTGGGTGTGGCAGACTCACATATTGTGAGCTAACGATATGACGCGCTTAAGACGATCCACCCTTAGGTAATTACTTCGGAACGGATTGTGATAGGCATAAAAAGTTTGCGCTATATGTTTTAACATCTAGGTGGACACATTTTGCTAATATTTTCATAGAAATATTATTGTTACTAACTTAAGAACGGTTTATTCAAATATAAATTTTATTGACATGACTGTATGGCATTTTTCAAGAGCTATCATTTTATATGCCACAAAGGTTGTATTGCTATTGAGGATTTTAAAAATGAGAGTGGTGGGGATAAGATGTATAATTAAAAAAAAATAGTAAAAAAAAACATAGCGCAAACCAGGTATGCCTATCACAATCCGTTTCCAAGTTATTAAGAGTGGATCGTCTTAAGCGCGCCAACCTGTATTTAACAGTGTGTGTGGTTACCAGTCGTCAACTAATGGTTGTTTATTAGTAGAGAACACAACACAGAACATATAATTAGTTTTTATTGTACCTAATGTGTATTTGACTGGATTCGAACCTGAATTGTTAATCTATTGTATTTATGTAATTTATATCAGTTTTATTAATAAATTTAGAAGACATATTTGATGACCCTGTTCACAAAAGGATTCTTTGAGGATTCTTTCATACATCTAAATTTTTTCTAAATACTCCTGGTGTCTTATTGCGGGACTCAGAGCTGGGCAATACTTCAAGGAAAATTACTTTAAGTACTGATTTTGCAAGTAAAGTACTTCAGCTACTTTTTAAATTTGGTACTTGCACTCCTTCAATAATTTACTTGATACTTGTTTAAATATATTCGTACTCATAAAGTAGGTACCTACTTTAAGTAAAACATATTTACTTCAAGTAATTTTAATACTTGAAGTATTTAAATAAAGTACTTGGACAATTTACTTGGCAATTGCTTAAATATATTTACTACTTCCAGTAATTTTGTAGTACGTTGGTTGCTTGTGCCTTCGTAATTCGTATGCTTACTTCTTTTCTTGCTTTAGGTATTGCCAACCAAAAACTGTGAAGACTTGTTACAGAATTATTGGTGATCGTGTCTTACTGTATAGTGTTTACTGAGCTGTAAGTTATTTTATTTGGAAGTAATGTCTTGGTATTTAATACTTCATGATATTAATTTTTTACTTGCAGCTTTTTCAGTACTGTGTAAAGTACTTTTACTTGGTATTTAATACTGCAATATATTAATTTTTACTTGCAGCTTTCCAAGTACTTTGTAAGGTATTTGCACTTGATTTTCCAAGTACATTTTTAAAGTTCTTGATACTCGGTCATAGAAACTATGAAAAAAGTACTTTCCTTGGCCATAAGGTACTTGTACTTCAAGTACTTTTCTGTGGTATTTTGCCCAGCTCTGGCGGGACTATAATTAATAAATACCTTCAAAAGAATTCAGAAGCATAAAAGAATCCTCGAAGAATCCATGTGGACGATGTGTTCCTAGTTTAGACAGTAAAGTAATTCGAAAATCAGGACACTCCGTACATAATTTCTATTAGCCCATAACTGCTTGTTTGATCGTGTATCACTATGAACAGAGGCACGACCCTCTGTCTAACCACAGTTACCCTGCGTACCTCAAACCTCACGCGCGTCAAATAAATTACGGCTGCACATGGATCGCATTCCTTCACATTTAATTTGATCGTCGCACTGCAACACGTAGGGTCTGCACCTAGTACTCTGTCATGGACAGAATAGAGTGTTGCGAACTATAAGGAAATTACGAAAGAGATTAATACCATGGTAGACGACATTTACGATAATTGATGTTCCCTGGTAGTCTATTCATATTAAAGAGTGAAGATCAAGAAGTAATTTCAACACTTATTTCCTTCTCCTAGACGACATTTACGTTTAAACTGATTGACTCTTGATAGTTTTAGAAGTACGGTAACCATTAAAATTCGTAGAGCTTTTTAATATAAGCAAATTTAATTTTTTGAGATGAAAATACCATATAGTACCTATATCGAGAGAAAAAATATGAAATTTTATGTCATATAAGATTACGTTAAACCTTGTTTACACATGGATTCCTTGAGGATTCATTTATTCTTCTAAATCCTGGAAAGAAAGAAATTCACTGTTTTGAAGCTATCCATGAATTAGAAATTCTACTTTTTCCAGACTCAATGAAGATTCAATTTAGCGGCGCCGTTATTTGACAGGCAATTCTTATCAGGATTATTTTTTCAGAATTAAGAATCGTGTAAGAATCATCGAAGAATCCTTGTGTGAGCCACAAAATATACCTAAGTTTGTAACATAATCACGTAAGATTGATGTTTCGACTGGATGTTCAATAAAAAGAAAAATTGCTTGGAGAAGTAGTCAATTTTTTAAAATACAATAAAACACCAACGTTTCGACTGTAATTCAGTTTTCATCAGGGTGCTGATACATACAAAACATACAATCAATTATTGTATTTGTATTTAATTGGTTGTATGTAACAGCATCCTGTTGAAGACTGAACTGCAGTCGAAACGTTGGTATTTTATTGTATTATAATAAATTGACTGCTTCTCCAAGAAATTTTTCATTTTATAATCATGTAAGTTCAATTGTTTACTCATAGGCTGTAACTAAAAAAATATTTTAGCGCCTGTTGAAGACTCATGTGGCGTAGAAACCGGTAGAGGTTGATTTAAATAAACTGTGTGGCTGAATTCCAGTAGTTTTCTTATTCCATTTTCCTTAATATTAATTATTGACTGTGGTTCTGGCGACTCAAGTTCGAATGGTACAAAATGTGACTCTGCCGCATCCAAGTTGGGTAAAAGCTATGCAAGATATCAATGTTTATATGTATTATACTGACTCTTTAACCATTTACAAGTCCACCCCTTCTAGGTCTCAGAGTATCTATATCTTCATCTCAGCATCAACTATCGGTATTCTTCCCGCACGATGGCTGCAGGGTGCAGGACCATCAGCAGGAGCAGGAGTTGTCCTTGTGTCTTGTGTGTGTGTGTGTACGTGGGTGGCTTGTTATCTGATACCGCGGGCACTACAGCTACGTGAGGTAGACTTGTGGCAGCAGGGAGGGATAAGGAAACGAGCTGATTGCTGGGTTGAAGGAAGGTGGAAGGTGGACTATGACTTGGAGGCGTATGAAGAAACTTCAGTATGTTTGGGTTTAAATCCGTCTTCGGAATAGAAAATTATTGCAAATTAAGTTTATTAATGATATACACAACCGATACACTATCTCTTCGAGGATTCGAACACCAAGTTTGTTCTGGAAATCTTAAAAATCATCCTTTGGTAAATAATTTAAAAATACAACAAATTGTTAAATGTATTAACCTTAATAACAATATTCAAGCTATTACCTTATTGTTTTTTGAACCTGGTTTTTATAAACCGCAGTTCCAAATATTTTTTGTAATGCTGAACAATGCCGGATTAACAACCTTGGAGGCTTGTAGGCAGTAGATTCAACGGAGTCCCTTATACATTGATATTGTTTTTCGTATGTTAGTACGTGCGTGTGTCAGTGTCAATGTGCGCAAGCTCGAAGATATTTTGTGACTTTTTCACATTTGCTTCCAGCTTTTTTTACCATTTTTGTGTTTTCGTTTATCTACTGATACCTCTTTTGAACCGATAAAGAGATCGATATTTTCCCAGACATGCCGATATTGTCAAATTGTGTGACATCATAAGGACACAAAGTCTTAAAAGATAATCTTCCGATTTTTTAAAGGTTTCTTGGAAAATTGCCATTTACAATCAATTTTTTTTAAATAATGAAATTAAAAACGATAGCACGTTTTAAAGTTTAAAATATGGTTTCGTTTCGGTTTCGTTTTAAAATTTAAACGAAGTGTTGTAAAAGACAGTAAAGAAAAAAAAATGTCTCGGGGCCCCTATATGCCTCAGGGCCTCTAGGCAACTGCCTACTTTGCCTAATTGGTAATCCGGCACTAATACTGAAACATAATACAGAATAACACTAACCAGTAATTTTGTTACTTTAATTCTGAATCCGTATTTATTAAATGAATGGGAAATCTAGTCGTAATGATTAATTATGTAAATAACTTTTTGTAAATATAATTATTGATATTGACATTTGGCTTTTTCAAGTATTTAAATAACGCGCCACAAATCAAATAGTAGAGAAGACTCAATAGAAGAAGAAGAAAAAACGACTGCATAAGCAAGAAGATAAGAATATCATATAATTGCGTGTTTGATTGCACCGCTTCCACTTAAATTTTAAGTATTCCTTAAATGAACAATATTGAATCAAAATCAAATTGTCAAATGTAGAAATAATATTGTTGTCATTAATTCGATTAGATATTTTTCATTTAAGTGACTCTTAAAATTTAAGTGGAGGCGGTGCAAGTGGCTATAAATGAACAATAATTTGTAAAATAGAAATGTAAAGTTGTGATTCTTTGATTGTTTCCCAGCCGCCTTCCTCATGCGCATCCCGAGCTAAAGGACAACCCCGGTGGTGGCACGAGTGAAGATTCGTCAAGTAGCTCACATCACATGGTGTGCACAGCACAACTCTCTGATCAGTGAGAAAGTTTTGGTCACGAGCTCGGAGAATACCCAACAAGGATAATCTTTTTACGCGTTACAACACCAACACAACATTACTTTCTCCTATCCTTTCGCACAGCCTTCCTTCTCTCTCGAGAATGAGAATTATTTTTACCTTCGCCTCATAAGGGAGGTATTGTGATGGGTCAAAATTTTCGAGTGTGAGTTTTTGGTGGATAAGCACGTTTTAGGATCCCTAGAGTAAGAATTTAACATTTATTTTTAAGTCTAGAAAAAAGTTTTATCTTTTCGATTTTATACCATTTTTTAAATACCTCAATAAAAATTGTACCCCTTACAATTTTATCGTGAAAATTTGGATTCCTGCATAATTTGATCCGAGGAATCCAATGGTGAAAAAATAAATTTTCCATTTCGACCAGTTTTCGACTTAAAAAAATTATGTCAAAAAATATAGCTTGAAAAAAATTTTCGACTGCAGATTTGAAATCCTCGGGTTTGAGTTAGTACATAACTAAATTTTCAGCCACTTCTGAGAGAAAAAGTTATTTTGACAAAAATTTCATCCAAGTAGACCCACTTTTTTGGCCATTTTCGAAAACCCTTCATAAAAATTGTACTCGTTGGAATTTTTCCACGAAAATTTGGATTTATATGTAATTCGACGCGAGGAATCCAATGGTGTAAAAATTGCGGTTATAGTTACTCCCGTTCTTTACCTGTAAAAATTATCTCAAAAAGTAATAGCCGAAATTTTTTTTTAGTGGCACCATTGGATTCCTCGGGTCCAAAATAGAGTATATCCAAATTTTGAGCGAATCGAAAATTTCGAAAATTTTCGAAATTTTAAAAAATTTTCAAAATGCATTTAAAATTGTACCCGACAGAATTTTTTAAAGAAAATATGTATTTATATGTAATTTGATGCGAAGAATCCAGTGGTGTGCTTAAAAAAATATACAAAAATATTTGTATCTTGATTTATACAGTAGTAGTAATAAGAGTAGAGTATGGCGGGAGGTCTTGTGCTAGCCATATCAGAATAATTGTACCCGACAGAATTTTTTAAAGAAAATGTGTATTTATATGTAATTTGCCAAGAGGAATCCAGTGGTGTATTTAAAAAAAATATACAAAAATATTTGTATTTCGATTTGTATAGTAGTAAAAAGAGTAGAGTATAGCGGGAAGTCTTCTGCTGGCCACATTAGATTTCGTATTCAATTCTGTTCAATTATTGCATGACAATGTTTTTCTCTGATTTAGAAATTCTGCTTTAAAGGTACGAACCACCACTTCATCCTTATTTACGCGTCTGTTAACCCTTGATGAAGATACCAACAGCAACCTAACCTAACGGACACTTCAGTCTTTACTCAGTACACAATATACATCATTCAGCAATGTTATAGTTGTAGTAACAGCTCCTACAGGGCACTAACTAACGCTCTAACGCTCTTGTGCCCTGATTGTGATGTTCGGCTGTTTGTCAGGAGTTTATGAGCTGTGTTTCATTTGTTTTAGAATGATGTAGTTGTGTCCACGCGATTTCACACCTCCATGAGAGAAAGGATTCATACATCACGAACTGGATTTGCTATAAATTCTGTTTTAGCGTGAAAAGAGAAGGAGAAGAGCAAGAATAATGATGAGTGATTTTATTTGTAAAATATTTTGAAGGTAGAATACCAAATATTGTTCTAATATGAGACAATTTTTAATATGTTTGTCAGATTATTGTAAATAGCAAACACAATTTCAAATGGAAGATTGATTTCTCGACTGGATGTAGAATAAAAAGAAAATGATTTGGAGAAGCAGTCAATTTAATGAAATCCAAAAAAACATCGACGATTCGCCTGTAATTCAGTCTTCCTCAGGGTGCTGATACATACAATAACATACAATCAAATATATTACATACAATCATACAATAGGCAAGCATACTTCCATAATTGGTTGTTAAAAATTAAAGAATATCATGTAAATTATTTTTTTCACGACATGCGGAGAAAACACAATTTTCTTCTCGCGAAATAGTGAGGAAAGTAGGTTTTCCCTCTCTAGAGAGGAAAGTAAGCAGTGTTACCACCAGTGTATTTTACAATGAATTATTTTAAAAATTGTAAGTAAATTTATTATTTAATTGAAAATCCTGATTTTATAGTGATATAGTACTGTAAACTATTATTTTACAATTATTATGTTTTATACTTTCTTTTTCTACTATTTCACGATTTTACAACTTAAATTTAATTTCAAACATCATTCTGACAGATGACAGTTATAACCTAACTTCTAGTGTGTTTCTTCTACATTTACAATATTTTTAAATATGTCGTGAAAAAAATGTTGTGTCTAACACGAGAGGAAAGCTCTTTTTCCACTTTCGCTCGATTACCTCACTCGCTTCGCTCGTGACACAAACTTCGAGCTCGAATGGGAAAAAGAAGCGCTTTCCTCTCTAGTTGGACAAATAATTATTATCCAGGCCAGTGATATAATAATCATATTATTTTCATCATTTGAGTGAGATAATTTGTTATTATTATATTTCAATGCATATTGCATGCATATTTTCATCATATTTTTCTGTATATAATTCGCATTCTTTTATGACTGGAGCCGTTATACTACAGGGAAAATTATCATTGTACATTGAATATATAATTTGTGCTATAAACGGATTTGTTTTAAGAAAACACTACTGTATTGTGGTAAGTACACAGTACTGGAAATACTAATAATTAATAAGGAAAAATGTGCAGATATAAAATTTTGTAGAAAAGGAATAACCTTAAGCAGTTAAAAAGACGAAGTGCTCCAAAAGTTCTAATTTAAATTTATCTCCGCCAAAATTTCCCGTCCTAATTATAACATATCTCCGTGTAAATTGTCCTCCTCTCCTAATTTTTTCCGGCTAACCAAAACCAGATTCCTCGAACGTAATCACCTAATAGCCATGTAACTCGTTGTAGGTTTTTTGCGCGGATCGGAAAGCCTTGAGAGTTTGAGTTATTGAGGGGTCAAATTGAAGAGTACGGGGTCTTGAAGAATGTCTGCTCGTCCCTTTAAATTCCCCTAATCTCTTTATGCAACGGTAGCGAAGACGGCGCGGCGGAGGCGTTGTGTTACCGACGTCTGTAACCGGAACCGGAACTCCGGATTCCGGAGCTGAAGAGGAGGCATTTCGGCCTGCGCCAATATGACACAGAAAATAAATTATAATGGATGTAAGCGATTACTAATACTGTATTCTATAAAGTTGAACAAAAGTTTTTCTACGTGACGACTCCGTGTCATTATGAGCTTTAATATAGAAATACAGAATAAGTAAACGGTTAAATCCATTATAATCCAGACAAATTTTTACTCAATAAATAGTATATGGTACAACAAGAGTGGATGTGATGCCTATATCGCACGAGAACGAGTTTGCAGTCACGACCCCATAGGGGGTACTATTATAATTATTATTATACAGCAAATAGTTTCTCGTTATAGAAAAAATATTTAAAACGGCAATTTCTTGGACTTCCGTAAGAGTTATCGGATTTATTACAAAATAAGCAGAATACCTGTACAATTCCTTAATTTTCTAAAATTTAAAACAAATTGTAAATAAATCCTATATTTTTAATGCTCTGTTCAAACAATAATTCTTTGAGGATTCTTTCATGTTCTGAATGCTGAAAAAATAAATTGACTGGTTTGAAGAAGCTATCAATTAATTGGAAATTCTTCTTTTCCAAGACTCATTCAAGATTCAATTTAGCGGCGCCGCTATTTGACAAGCAATTCTGGCCAGGATTATTTTTCTTAAACTTGAGTAGGATGAAAAAACGAAAGTTTAGCGATGCCAAGGAAATGATATATTAAAAGAATCAGTTAGTGTAAACAGTTCATAAAATAATAAAGAATTCCTGTGTTTCTAATGACCTACTGGAATAACTAATGAATTTTCTAGACATTCTTAAGAATAAGGAAGGAAAAATCAATTACTGGAAGTCAATCACAAGATTTGAAGGCTTTATTTCATCTCCAACCGGTTTCTACCCCACATGGGTCATCTTCAGGGAGTGACCCATGTGGGGTAGAAACCGGTTGGAGATGAAATAAAGCCTTCAAATCTTGTGACTGACTTCCAGTAATTGATTTTTCCTTCCTTATCTCATCATCCAGTCAAGAAGTTTTCATTACATTCTTAAGAATTTTAAATTACCTACTACTTCTTAATTTTATAAAGAATTGTAGTATTGATTTAAGTTTACCTGAACTTCTAGATTAATAGTCCAGTCAGGAGAGTCAAAAATTGATTGAAATCCAAGACTAATACATAACCAAGTGAAAGTTGACATATAGAATTTTAAAAAAATCGCTCCACCTCGGTATGCGCCGCTTCCCTAAAAATTCCTTTTAAAAACATGGACTTCCTATATTTTGCATGCTTTTCATTAAAGTATTAATCGGTTTGAGTGGAACATGACGGTTTAACTAATAATTTTATTTATCCTGGTAAAATATGCCAACCATCAATTTAAAAATTTCAAAAGATAATAAAAATGAACTATATTAGTGATTTTTATTCACTCGTCTAAAATAGCATTCATTATCGTCTCCCGTTTTGGCACTGGCCAAAATACCCTCTTATCCCGCTTATTACAAAGTGCAGTCCTGCCGATTCATGCCGAGTGCGGACGAACTTCTCCGAACAAGATGGACAATGCAATCAGGATAATGGCATTATGCGGCAACAGGGATTAAATTTAAACCTGATACCGTTGGCGCACAGTGGTTATTATAAGGCAACTGCAGCGCTGAGCGGCAGACTAGGGAATTAAAAAATGACCTGCGGTTGGTAAACTTGCAAGGTGCCGGTGCCGACCTGTCGACATGGAAGCAGGCCGATGCATTAGAGTTAATGAGACGCTGTTTTTGCGACGTGTTTTTGTTTACATGGTACAAGATGACAGACATGTGAATGATTGGTGGTTCTATGCTAAATTTGAGCCGATAAGTAAATGTCTTATTACCGATTTTCTTGGAACGACACCAATACCTAATGCTGGAAATTTTCCGGGATGTTTAGAAATTGACAAAATTAATAAATGAAAAAGTGCTTTTCACTATACTCTGTTTCAGCTTAGAACATAGTAGGTGGCACTGTGAATGCAGTCCGTTCTACACCCAAACATTCTATTAGTTTAAACTTTGGCGCGAACTTACCTATAGATGAATAAAAATTGTCAAAATAACAAGGAAGTAAAAAAGAAACACACGAAATTGTTGCATTTTCGTAACACACGTTGTTTTACTATTTTCAGGTTATATAAACTTGAAATGTCAAACGGAAATGAAATCGCGAATCTCTCCAATGTTCGCTGGTGTAAATCCACCTCTCGTCTCGACCAATCAGATTCAAGCATATCATCGTCCTATCTTACTCAACGCTATGTTCTAAGCTGACATCAAGTATAGTTGTATGTATGTATGCATGGTTTGTATGACTGACATAACACTGGACAAAAAATTCACCACTTCCGAATTTTTAGACTGACATAACTCGGTTGAATTTTGAATTTGGTCGAAAATGGATGAATCTTCAAGTTCTAACAGGTTCAAAGTTTCCTCTTTAAGGTCATACAAGTTAATCTGACGCAAGTTCATTTTTTCCTCTGTCAGCCTCATGAGAAAAAAAATTCTTGGTGTCAAACTTTAACAACTTGTACTAGGTGCAAAAAAATCGTCGACTCAATCCATTACCAAGCCGATAAAGTTTATTCATGGAGTACCTACCTACCTGCGATGATTTGGCTAAAATTTATGAATTTTTGAACATTTATCGAAATTGTCTACAAATGTATACCTTACCTTAAATTCAAGTGCATTTTTGGCTTAATGTTCTCGCGATCACTTTAGATTTCAAACTTCTCAAAATTCAAGCAGAGTTATGGTGTGAAAAACAAAATGCTGAGTAAATTTCAAAAGTCTATAGCTTCGGATAAAATCACCGTAGAGTTATTAAACTCGGCTTCGCCTCGTCTGATTATCTTCACGAGTAGTACCATAATCCATATAAAATAAAATAAAATAAAATTTCAAACATCCCATGGACGATTCATGTGTCATTTTGCATGTTTGTGCCATTGCAGTTATATTTTATTAATCTTGTTAATATATTGTAATATATTTATTTCAAATTAACTTGTAATGCATTTAGCAGTTTAAAATAATCCTTTTAAAAAATTTGGAGATGAATATTCGGGGTAATTTCCCAGCGTTTAACTCCCCGTTTACACTGGTGAACAATTTCCCCGTTGTGGCGACCAGCTGTGTTGACAGTTCCGCTGGTAATTTTTTCCGCAATTCAGTTTTTTCGTGTGTAGACAACCCTGACAAGTGCACAGGGCAACATTAGCACAAAGTCACAAAACATTCACCGCCTACTGCCAGTTAGTTACGTGTTTAACAATGGACGAAGGATGAAGGTCCGCTGATCGCATCTAAAAACGTCCTTTTGTGTTTTGATAATTAATCAATAAATACGTCATGTACACTGCGAGCTTGCTTTGACGGCGGGCTCTGTATTGAGATGTGGATTCGAACCGAAATTTGTGTGAGAAAGGAGTAAATTAATTTTTGCTTGAGTGGGAATTTGTAGTTTTAGTCGATCAATTGCTGTCAACAGTTAAAAAAGCTAAACACTACGTTGAATGCCATCATCTGTAAAGTAGTATAATTCTTGATGCATCTACCGTTTATTTTTAAACGGGCATTTAAAAATATTCCTAACCTTATTATTTATGCCGAGTTCAAACGGTTCAACCATCTATTCTGCTTGTTTTGGCTGAACTCCTTTTTATGATAATTATAAAAAAACATTAAATTAACTGTTATTTCAAAATTAATTATGTTTATAGTTATTAATTTACTTAAAAAGAATATTATGCAATAATTTATAATACCGAGGATGTTGTTAAGCGACGAGGTGAAACCTAGTCTCTTTGAACATCCAGGCTTAAACGTATCATCAACGACAGCGATGTTAAAAACAAATCAACAATTTTATCTGTCAATTAGTTGACAGTTTGCATATTATGGAAAGTTTTTATGTTATTATGATTGTATCTCACGTATTAAGGCCGTATCTAATTAATTATAAGTAGCTATCTAACATATTATAAGTAACAAGTAACTAACGTATTATGTTGTTTATAATTATCAATAAATATTACATACAACAAATTTCTGTGGAGCTCGAACTTCTATCATGTCTACTGTTTAAGCTGAACTCATTTAAGAAATAACTCGATTTTGGTTTAAACTCTAATAAAGATGCAATGATTGAAACGAACGACGTGTGGACTAAAAAATGTTGTCTGAGATACAACTGAACTAAAACCAAACTTATGATAAATTTTATACGTAGTTAAATATTTTTCTAACTCGTAAACGTCTCAGTTACTAATGAACCATAATACATCCAATTACCAAATGCAACCTAATGCCTTTATCCATCAATACCCTTTACTTATTAACTGACACCGTCTCTAGGGCGCATATGACAGCACATTTACTGCTTGACAGTGCCTTTCTGACATGCGTTTATGTGTCAGTAAGTCAGAACGATGTGTACATCGGCAGCAAAACATGCGGGCGTAGACACCAAACAGAATCCCGATGCCTCATGCCTTCTTCATTTTCTCTGTCAAACGTTCAAAGACACAAGACGAACGAAGTTTGCGGCATTGTTTGGCTAGGTATTCATCATTTCTTATACGGGTTAGTGTCACCGAAATAATTACTGGATTCTGCGGAGAATTGTGAGTGAATTGGGTTATATATTAATGGTTTGTTAACGCTGTAGTAAATTTCAATCGATGGAATTAATCTATTTGTCATATGCATTCCTCGGTGACACATTAACCGACTTGTCAAAAGATTATCGGCCGTAATTGACTGATACAGAACTGATTTAGTAAATTTCAATTTGGATTGGCATCTGCCCAAGTTTGAAGTGGTTTCTTAATTTTAAAGTTACAATTAGTTCAAAATTTCGCAGAATTATTCAGGACTCTTCTGATCTATTCCAAGAATATTTATTAAGGAATATACTTTATGTAGACAGGTAGGTATATTAAAACGTTAACATTGCTGTTAAATATTGACAAAAATATTATATTTATTAGTATTATCCATGGCTACGAACGAGTGAAGTAGAGTAAATGCGAGACGTAATATGACAAAAGCATATCATATTACTTCACTAGTGAGGTAATATAACAAATTACCTCACTCAAATGATGAAAATATTATGATTATTATATCACTGGCGTGGATAAATTAAACAAGCAAAGTAAAAAATTACCCACAAGGGGCTTTGATCAAAATTATACCCACTTTGTGGGTAAATTGTTACTTTTCTTATTGGAAGTCATCATAGAAACGATGTTTTAGGTTGAAACTTAATATTTTTAAAATATTTAAGCAGTTATTAAGAGGTGTTGGATAAAACGTTATACTTCACACGTGGGCAAAAAGGAATGACCTACTCGAAAAAATTATCTCTTATTTCCCTCGTGGGTAATTCCTTACTTATTGGCTCACTTGTAAAGTAAATAACTATTAATTTACTTGTTCAAATTACCAAAAATTACTAAATTCTTAGACTGTTGTTAAGATACCAAAAAAATTCCGAAAATAAACAAGAATCTAAATGTCAAAGTTGTCATTATTGAATTAAATATTTACAAGATAATTTGTTATAATATGTAAGTAAAATGATGTTATTTAAATAAAAACTGTACAACTTATTGCAGAAAATGGTTATTTATAGGATTATTAATAGTTTATATAAGGAAAATTGAAAATATAAACTTTTTGCATTAATTTAACGTTTTTTATGGCGCACTGCGCTAAAATGCGATCCGTGGGCTATAAAGTCAAAGAAATTCGTGTATAACTGTCAAATTATGATATGACCATGCATAATAGTTATTTGTGTATTAAGAGCGTAAAGTGACTCTTTGTTACTCGCGCACGGTAATTGCAGCGCGAGCCGAAGGCGAGAGCTGCAATAGTGCAAGAGGAACAAAGACACTTTACGCTCGTAATACAGACATAATTTTATCTACGACTAAAATTATATGTTGTAATAATAATAGTATTCAGTTAGTTCAATCTGCGTTCAATCAATTTATGTTTTATTCGTATCCATGACGATGCCAATAATATCGAAGTAAATAAATAATAAAATTTGTTTGATTCTGTCATTTTCTTTTATTTTATGTAATCAAAAAGTACTTCATTGCGCGTTGTCATAGGAGACGCGCAATAAAATGATTTTTTGCTTGGTCCTCAGTAACAATCAACTTTACGTTGACAGTTGAAAGCATAAATATAAACTTTTCGCAGTAGTCGTAGATAAAAGAAATTTAGTACATTTTAGGATAGGCCGCCTTAATAATATTTGTAATTGTACAAAAAAAATACTCTAAACCAAGAAAACATATGACACCTTTTTGTTTCAATGTCACTTTCTTGAAAATACCCATTCTCAGTGAGCTACGCCTCGGCACAATTTGAATTTAGATTTGAAGTTTTATTGTGGGCCGCGCAGTGGTAATGCGTTCAGATATGTCTCCATCTCCAACACTCGGATATTGTATCCCGCGGAATGTACTGCAGCAGATTTTACAGTTTTGTGAAATTGGGGTATTATTTTATATTTATAGATATGGCGAGAGAGGAAACGGTCCAAGTTTCAATTTGGAAGTTTAGTATTCATGTATTCTATTTCAATGTGACATGATGACATAGATATTATGTTTTAGTTTTGTTTGCTTTGTTTTATTCGATTTAAAAAGGTTATAAAAGTCGGAATACAGCGATTCTGAACACTGAACATTGAACTATGAAAAATAGATGACATTTATGAAATATTCATGCTACGAGATTTTCATAGAATAATGATATTTTATTCACCACTACTACAGGCAGGATTATTTCAATCTAATGTTTGAAATGTTGGCAATTATTAAATAAGTCCATTTTTTTAAATATTTAAATCTGTGATAGACGGTTAGTTTTTTATCAAACTGAAAAGATTTCAATGACTAAATTGTCGATGTGTAGTTTTTTCAACATCTTTTACCAAAATTAGATTTTGTTTTAATTTGTAAGGAAGAAATACACTATTCAATCAACGGATATTATATAAAACATTCATTGTTTGTTACCTACTTCAGACATTTTTAAAATTAGGTTCGATTGGCTTTTTGTTAGCTGTCATTTTAAATTTTATCAGTATAATTGTGTAGATAATATTAGTAATTATTTCATGAAATCCCCAATTAAAAATACATTTTTTTGTAATCTTGTGGGAAAGAACATTCTGACACTCAAAATTAGTGCGGGCAATAGCCAATGCTAAAACTTGTGCGAGAAATGAAATTTTTTGTTTTAATAAATACTGCAATCGTCATGATTAAAAATTATGTATAGTCACCCAAGCTGTTAAAATTTTGACTTTATTTCAATATTTATTATGTTTTTGAAGACAATCGCAGAATTTATTTTAATTGTAAGACGTTCCACGTTTGTAAGAAATATAGCTATTTTAATGTTTAGTAATACAGAGAACAAGATATTGTCCAATTTTTGAAACAAACTAAATTTTGTAGTATCATGCAGCAAATTGTTTCGTAAATTGTCTGAAAAAATAGATAAGTGCGGCTGTCAAATTATTATTATATGCGAACTGCGCAGAATCACAGAATATTGTAAGTAGGTATATAAAATTGTTTCAGTATAAAAAAAGAGTTCATTAAAAACAAAGCAATTTATTGCTCAAGACATTGTTCAATTAGTTGCGCAATTTCTTGTTCAATATTTAGCGTAGTGTAAAACGGCCATAAGAAATGAGTATTAACTTTTTATCACGGAACATAGCTTTGATAAAAAAACAGAAGATTTCTAGTCATTCATTTGGAATCACTCTGTATAATAAGCTATCTTATTTGTTATTATTCGTAGAATTTTTAAATAATTCTTCTTGTTAAATTGAATAACCCTTCCGAGTTAGGAGTTAGCAAACCGATTACTACAACAGTCCACCCCTTCGTGTACGCGTACACAACCAATTTGGCCGCAGATTGCATCTAAACTTGCAAGTTTCCCCCATATGTTAATAAACACAATTCCGGCATCTTGTCTACCCTTGCTGGGCCCGGGCTACACAGCTACAAACATACACACGTAGAGGCGCAAGTGCTGCTGTGCAACTTTCTCAACTCTTTCCGCTCAAACAGCTCATACATACAAATGCTTGAATTATCTCTGCTTCTGTTTTGGTTGCGGTGAGAGGGTGGACTGGGAATTAGAGAGCTGAGGAAAGTAGACTTGAAGCATGGATATTCGGTCTGGTTAATAACAGATAAATACACAAATCTAAATAATTTCAATTTGCAGGTCATTTTTATCTCGCAAAAAATAGTAATTTTCTAAATAAATGATGGTTTTGTCCAAAGTAACCATGTCCAAGTCCAAAATTCCTATTTTTATATCGACCGTATAAAAAAGTTTGTTAAATCTTATAAAGTATTATTTATTTTAGGTGTAAATAAAATTAGTATGAAGACAAGGCCTGTTATCAAGAAATTTGAGTATAGTATTTATTTATGTTTCTTTAAAGTCTAAAAGAGCTTTTTGTTGTTAAATTTGTTTTATTGCAAAATATCTCAATTAAATCTGTTTTATCATTTGATAACGAAATTATTGTAAATTCAGTTATGGGACGTCAAATAATTCAACTAACCAAGTATCAAACCTGCATACTGTTCATGCAGCCAGAGTTGGCCGACGCGGTAAGGGAGAGAAAGAATGTTCTACACAGAGCTGAGTCACAATTCGCCAACTTATTACTGGCCTGATTTTAGTATTGTTCTGTCACTTATCAATGTATTCAATCATGATCATTTATTTACTACATGTTTATTCATTGAAATAAAAATATTGGTCCTTCGAACCGGAGCAATATTTAACTGAGCCAATAGAAAAACCAAGCTGGACGACTTCTTATACATAATTTCAAGGTAGCGAAGCAATTTCTGCAAAAAAATTTCATATGTCATATTGCATACTATACGTCCATTAGTAAGTTTGACTTCAGAAATATTCGATAAAAATAATACTGGTAATACTGGCAAATGTTTATATAGTAGCTCAAAACATGGGATGTTCAAAATATCTTAATCTCGGGCTTTGTACTTTAAGTGATATTACGAAAGTTTAACCTAATCACATTCTGAGAACGATCAAAAATTACATACTCAATACAAACATCTCAGAGAATTACATGCATAATTGAGATATTATTATCAAATTACTAATATTGGGATGTTACATAGATAATGTTACTAAGGGCGAACATTAGGAATCGCTAGAATATTAATAGGATGTTAATGGGCAAAAATTACAAGTAACAAGCCGGGATGTTCACATTCTTGAAATGTTCCGGGAATTCTATTCTGTCAAGTGGGTGGCAGTACAAGAAACAAACCATTCAAAATATTCATGGATTCCAAAAATCCATTTCTCATATTTCTTAATCCATTACTCTTTTCTCAAAGCCTCCACATCTCCCTTTATTCTTTCTTATTACAATTCATCGTACAGCTCGCGACAATCGCACCATCTATGTAGTTTGATTATAAATTGATATTTTGTGAGCAACCTGGTGAGAATTTGTATTCCGGCGTCACGGTTTGAGGTGTTTGAAATGTGTCTAGACTTGACGTTTTTCATTTGAAGTTAGTTTGAAGTTGAAGTAACGAAGTAAGCGCCGGTGACTCTAATTTAATGCTCTCGGAAATGATAAATCAACACGGTGGAGTGATTGTAAAGAAACCAACGATAATGAATTTTAAGTCTATGGTTTGTGATGGAAATGCGGGAGTCATGTTTAAATTAAAGTTTACGTATTATGATATGCCTTACAAGTTACAAATGTTGCCATTGCATTATTTTATGTAGAGTAGATACATTATAATGTTTATTTTTGCACCAATGTGGACGAGAATTTAAAAAAGAATAAATGAGACTTACCTTTTACTGATTACTATAGTTATAGTTCCGATATCCTGTAACAAAAATAAAGGTAAATTAGTTTATGTTCAATAAGCAAATAAAAAGAATGCAAAACATTCAAAGCAGTTAAAAATTAAATAATATGGAATTCATATACAAATGTACATATTTTCAATAATTTAGGAATTGGTCCTGAAAGTTCTAAGGCAATTCTTTAAAAACTAGTTTTCCTTTTCAGGAAAACTAGGAATTTTTCTAGAAATGCAGTAGGTAATTTTTAAACCAGAATTAGTCAGTTATTAGAAAAATAATGTTTACTACAATAATTATAATTTAAAATGTTCCTTAGGAAAAATCATGTTTTAAGAATTAGATGAAGTAATTTACTGGACTGGTTGTAGATAATGAGGATTGGAGAAAAATTATTGGGATGCAGTAAACAATAAAATGTATATTTCTCAATCTCAATCTAGATTGAGAAATATATATTTATTGTTGACTGCATCCTAGTAATTTTTCTCCAATCCTCATGTTTTAAGAAGTTCAGAATTTTTTTGTTCATTGATGTGATGATGGTTTGTTGCGTGTGCGAATATTTCCCCGGTGAGTGGGAAGAATAGGAGAGCTTGCATGAATAGAATAACGAATGTGAACGAGGCAAAAGAAGTGTGTCAGGATATACATGTTTGGCGAAGATTGACTGCTGGTAAAATGCTTGTGAATTGATATACCTATTTGACGTGTTGAATATTATTTAATTTAGGGAAATAGAATGTAATTTTGTATGCTGCTAATTCTTTAAAAAAGCTAGAATAATAATGATAGAAATAACCTTCTATAAATTCAAGAATTCTTAGAAAAGTCGAATTCATTCTTTCCAATAATGCTCAATAATTTTTCAGTGATTCCAATTATTATTTTGTTGGTTCAGAATTATAGTCAGTTGCTCCTTCAGATTTGAATTCATTTATAAAAAAAAATTAATCGAAATCATAACAATGTTGATTTATATACGAAATTTTGATTTCGATTTAATATTGATATTCAAAGAAAATTTAAGTTGAAGCGGTGACACTGGCCATTAGTGTCTTAATTATGTAGTTAATATAATTATCATGTACATTAATACAGTTGAGACCAGTTTTATTCCATAAATAAAATTGTACAATTCTATGTGAAAACGATTATTCCAATATCCAAACCCAAACTGACATCTCGCCCTTCAGTCGTTCATTCAGTTTGAAGTTTTAACCTCTGTTTAGAGCTTGCCACTTTACCCATCAAAGCCGCCACCTCTTGTCTATGCCTTCATATTCTTCCCCAAGCCTAGAACTTTTCCATTTCTAACTAAGCCTGCCTTTTAAAACAACAGACGTACAGACATCAACAGACATCGACGTATCCCAGTGGGCAGGTAAGAAAGCACTTGTTTCGACGTGAACCTGAACCTGAACGTCTTGTTTGTAGCGTCGAGTGAGAATCGAGCAGGCGTCGCAGGACGTCACGGTGTCAGGAAAGACAAGTGACGGAGTGACGTGACCGCAGGGAAAACAGTGGTGGAGAGGATTGCATTTTAATATTTCTTACCAGACGATGGATTTTTGTCATGAGTGGGATAGTTAATAAAATGGGGTATTTAAAGATTTAAAAAAAAGGTCTGACTTACTAAGAGTGTATTGAATTTTGCAAGATTTTGTGAGTGTTTCAAGGAATTCATTGGGATAAAAATATTACAGACATATCCTTTCAAATCTCTTGTTGACACGCATTTCATGACAGATTTAGGGTTTCATTCAATAATAATTTATTAATTTGTTAATTATTAAGAAAATAACATTTTTTTTGCTAAGCAATTATATTCTCAGAATATACCTATCTCAAAAAAGATACCTATTAATATCTGGAAAAAGAAGAATTCTAAATCATTTCTTACAATTGCTTTTTCTAACAAAAATTGACTAAGATTGAGTCATTATTTGAAACTATTAATAGACACCATTAATAGACCGGGATCTCATGACAGGTGATGGTTTTGGAGGATAGAATATTGACCCTATGACAACAAAGAAAAGCGGGCATTAAATCCTTGCACGTTTTCCAGTCATATGGAAAATTGCATTTCCACTTGCACTAAAATTTTGTGTTTTTCTCTGATTCAATAATGCATGCCCTTTTATCAAAAGAAACTTAAACACATTTTAAAGCCTTAAAAATTATAGGCATGCGATTCGCAGGATCCAAAAGGGCTCAAACGGTCACGTGATCTTGTAATAAAAAACTATGATTTTCCACGTTGTCATACAGCATGCCGATGAAAAGAATTAATATTGTGTCATAAAACATCTATAACCAAATTGGCATGCAGTCCTCGTTGGTCCAAGGGTGCAAAAAAAGTGGAAATGCAATTTTCCATATGACCGGAAAGCGTGCAAGGGTTTAATACCTGTTTTTTATGTTGTCATATACTATCCTCCAAAAGGCATGCTGTATGAAATCGGAGACCATCACCTGTCATGAGTTCCCGGTCTATAACAGTTTTAAGAATTATGAATGTAACATTATGTGGCCGACTGTGATTCTGACAACTCAGGCTCGAATCCAGTCATGTGAATATTTCAGTTTTACTTCACAAAAATTGTCTCTGTTTGTTAGTCCAGTCAGGAGAGTCAAAAATTAACTGAAACCCAAGACTAATACATAACATAACTAATACATAAATATGTACTGTCCACGAACAACCACGATTGAATTGACAGTTGGTAGTATTTATAGTATGAAATGCTACCATACCCAAACTGGGTAAAATATGTAATATATTTTGTATGAGAGTGGTCATAATTATTTTAGATAAATAAATACATCTCAAAGGATGATTTATTAACTTATTTATCCACTCCCAGGAACTATGTCATTATCATAATTTTTTAAAATAAATATAAAATATTAAATATCCTGCCTGAAAATCCCGCTGTCGGCGGCTATGCCGTCGCGTGCGTCGGAAATGAATGCGAAATGATTTTTCCATCGAATCCTCGCCACGCGAACTGCGGTTCACGTTCGCGTTCCATCCACAATCAGTTTCTCTCTTTGTTTTTTTTCCTCGATTAAGTTTTTGAACATTACGCCGAAGTGACGTGTCGAACATAAAGTTTGATTTGAAGAGAATTTACATATTTTATAACCGGAGGATTTTCCAAGAATAATAAAGTGCTCTAAGAAATTCTATTTATGAAAATGTAGAGACTGAGGGAGCAGCTGAGAGTTTGAGAGGCTAATTGCATTTTTGGCAAGTGGCAACAGATATGTGCGAAATGTTTAGTAATCTTGTTATTTATCTTACGCTTAGGTTAGCAGGAATTTTACGCCACATTTACTTGACATTTTCGAAGAAATAATAATTACACAAGTATACATACTAATCAACTACCTAATTAAGTTCATCCGTCGGTATGAAAGACAATAATTATAATTGACATATTTGAATTATTATAATAAACTGGATATAAATGAAATGAATAAAGGTGGCAAATCTCTGCACATTTTTTTCATAAGAAGAAACAACAATTATTAATCTTTTATAATATATTTTGCACGATTGGTAATTTTTTTGCGTTTACTGGCTGTTTCCAAGGCAGTAGATTTTGTTTACCAATTAAAATGCGGTAAGTAATTTAGTAGGCATTAGGAGGGCGTTAACAACAACAGAAAAGAAGGCTACATAACCCAATATGTAACATTTAAAACAGTGATTTTTTTCTAGGATAATATGAAGCATGAAAGAATCCTCTAAGAATCGATGTGTGAACAAGGCTTAATCTACTTATGTTGCACGATGCTTTCAAAAATAAGAAAATAACATTAAGTATAAAAAATTGGACATGTCGTTTTCTTAAGAAAACTGTTAGTTTTTAATTGACTTCAAGATAATATCTCCGGGTTTTCTTCAAAGGTCTAAAATATTTTTCATTTGAAATTCACTATTTTATTTGTAAAGAAACACCAAAAAAACACATAAAACACATTTGACCTTACGTCTAAATTTTATCAAAATATTTGTTTTCTAAAATTATGGATAGCTGCATCTTGCCATTTTAATTTAAAACTGGATCTGATTCAATGAATAATCTCTTGAATACCATTCGTAGTCATAGTTAAGTAGATTATTTTTCTGGTAGTTATATTATACACGCATGTATCTTGTGTTTGCGAATATTATTCATGCTGAGCACTCGTATCATTCATATCCAAGCACGAGAAACATTCGTAATACTGCCAGAAAAATAATCAACATAACTACGACTAGTATTATAAGTGATTATTTCGTAATTTTTATAATCGTGTACAATTTTTTTATTTAAATTTTTTAAAGGCACAACTGTTAATTGATCTTTAATAATACTTATTGAAATACAATTTTACCATTCTTGTACTGGCCACAAAACACTCGCTACCTTAGTACATTTTATGCTAGATTTTAGAAGGTAGACGAGCTACAATTTTGATGAACGTTTACATTTCTCTCGTAAAGTAATTTCATATAAATATATTAATTAATATTACAGTTAAAGATACTGCACATTAGCACATTTTATCTAATTCTAGTATAAATACCACGGTTCCAAATATTAATTTAATAAATTAAACGCATTGAACATCCCTTGCATATCCTTCCATTCTCTGATTTAATCTCCATACTCTGCTACTCGTATCTTCACTCACGTTTGTTTGATATGAGCAGTGAGATTAGCTCTCGTCCTTCTATCTTGTGTGTCCGTCTGTTTGTCGCTAATTAAAAGTCAGCAAAGTCCGAAAGGATACAGAAGTTCGTTGTGAAGCCTGTAAACTTGTTGAGGACATAGAAGGCCGGGGGAACTCTCTTTGAACGGAAGGATTCGCACGGAGGACAGGATTATTCAAAAATTTATGAACTGCAAAAGCTGAAGTTGGGATATTTTGGACTGGTGTATTTTAAACCGTTTAAATTATTCTAATCAATAATCAATTTATAACAGCAGGTTTAGTTTGGAAAATCATTAGTATGTAATAAAAGATTCTTCGCATATTAAAAAATCCAACGTGGCCAGCACATGACCTCTCGCCTAATTCTGCTTATTCTACTAATCTAATAAATAGTTTTACTTACATTTTAATAGTTTCATGTTCATGTAGGTAATGTAAACCAAGATGCAAGCAAAAGATGTCTACTGTTGGTACTGTCACTGTCATAATCATTCAAATTTTTAGGGGATGACCACCTCAATATTTTGAGTCGAGTTTCACCTTATTTTAAAGGTAATGAAAAAAGAAACACAACCCCATAAACCTAAACCCGATATCTTAATTCTTTCCAGAATTTAATTTTCTATACGACTGTTATAGAATGTTATCATTCTTACATCATTTTCTATTATGGAATGGTTACATTCTGTCACTTTTTACGGAATGGATTCATTCCGTCACTAGTGATGGAATGAAATGTGGCGAGTTATAATAATTTAACTTTATTCAATGTTTTTGGTTGATGGGTAGTTTTAAAATACATTTGGATTTATGGATTTATTAATTTTATGTAGGTAGAATATTATTTAATATTCATTTTAATTTTAATAGTTTTAGGTTATGTTTTTTAATGTAATTAAATTTAAAGTCGCAGAGAAAGTATAGTCTGCAACACGTATGAAATGGCTATTCCGCTCTCGTGGAACCGTGACACTCGCCTACGGCTCGTCCCACAAACTTTCCACTCGAGCTGAATATACTTCATTCCACGCTTGTTGCAGAATATATTATTAATTAATTTTAATGTTTTTTGCACGTTTGTTATGACTTTTATAATTGTCGATGTTCTTCGGTCTCTAAATGACCTAAACGCTTTAATGATCCCTAAATTTTCAATTTTTTTCTTCACTTGTTTCAAAACGTCTATAGGGACTTTTGAGAAATCGTGTATAAAGCTTAATTATTTGACTTTGTTAAAAAAAATATAGCTTAATGAACAATAAACTCAGACGATTTTGTTTCCAATCAAACCATTTTAAAAGACAGATGACATGTTAAAAATACAACTGAAAAAGTATCGACCATAAATCAGCAATCAAGACGAAAATATTTAATGAGAAAATCGTAAAACACGTTCAGGTATTTTATAATTTAAAACGCGCTATATTCGTTCGTGTTTAATTTAAGTCCAAATTATCCCTGTCCGAATTCTCTGTCCATTCTCTCCTGGTCTACAGAGAAGTGAAAATGTTGAAAGAGGGTATTAAATAGTGTGCGGCACACATGTGGATGTGTGGCACTCTGTGTCTACTCTGAGGGGTTTTGATGAACGTGAATTACGAATGCGCAGTTGATGGATTATGATGAGGCGATTACATCGCTGGCTTTAATTTTATGTTGCTGGCGACCAGCAAAAGGGTTTCATTATTTATGTATAGAGAGATTTGTTCTACTTGGGAATTATTTTTAATGTAGTGACGGTCACAAAAAGAGACACGAATTTGTTAAATTTATAATTTAAAAATGTCATGCAAAATTGTAAATCTGTTTTGTTACTGGTCAAATTTTCCGTCATTTATTAAGTTTGTAGCATTGAGAATTTTTTTCATAAAATATGATCCAGCATAAAATGTACTAACGTAGCGAGTGTTTTGTGACCAGTAGAAGAATAGTAAAATTGTATTTCCACATGGATTTAGGTAATAGAGAAAGAATAAATCAACAGATATGCGTTTTTAAAAATTTGATTAAAAAATTGTACATGAATATAAAAATTCCGAAAAATTCTAAAAATGTCCTATTTTATGCAAATTTTACACTGTTATATCCTCATGATAGAAATTAATTTTTAAAATGTTAAAATTGCACATGTGTAGATCCATTATTTTTCTATTAAATGTTTATAAAAACATTATCCTGAAGTCAATAATAATCTGGCAGTTTACTAACAGCGCAAACACTTTTACAGCATTTTTCAACTTCAAAATGACATTGCATAGCTAGGATGAGGCAAAGTACGAGTTTCGGGCTGGTTTTAGGCAGCCCTAGTAGTGAGGAAAAGAATGGAATGGAAAAAAAGTAAAATCGGGAGTATTCTTGGAATTCGGTAAAAACGTAGACGAGCCGCTTAAATTGATTAAATAATTTAATATATTTCATAAATTAGCATATACCTTACCTATAGGCGTAGTAAATTAATGATATTTCTTATGATTTTCTAATTAAATTTGCTAATTATTTTTGTAATGATTGACTGATTTGTAGTTTAAACGTTGATAATTTTTTTTTCACAAATATTCAGATTTTTAATTATTGTTTTACATGTAAAAGTTTTTAAATTCATGCTATCTAAGAACGTTAACAGGATATTCTTTAAAATTTAAATATTTACAGCTTACTAGTAATTTAGGATAGGATAGAATGCGGATGCAACACCTATTCTAACATGAATATTAAATGTATTTTAAAACGTGCAACTATACTAACAGTTAATTCGTAGAATTTAAATGACAATTATTTAGAGTATAACTGTTGATTTTATATTTTAAATCCTATATAAATAAATAATAAATATGATGAATCCAACATCATTTCATTACATTTTTATTATTATGCTGAATTTCAATAAATAAGTTGCAAATGCTTTTAAAAATCAACAAACTGTTGGTCTTAGGTTGCTATTATTTAATATAACCTAGCAAATAAAATATCTAAATAATATCTTGCATTATAGAGAGCTTTGAATATGACCGTTTATTACAAAAAAAATTGTATTTTTTCTTTTTTCCGAAAATGTTACCATTGCATACTAGTACTGTAATAGTTATTTTGTAACAAGTATGGGAAATGTGTGATTCTGAAACGAATGCAAGTTTTCCAAAACGAGCGCAGCGAATTTCGGCATTTGCATGAAGTTTCAGAATCACGTTTTCCGCATGTGTTACAAACAAACAAATTTCTGCAATCGTCCACAAAAACATTATATTAAAATTAATTTTTGACAGTTACCTACTTGGGCGACTTGTATAGTTTATCTTTAATTTTGAAACATCATGATGGTTGTTTACATGACACAATAATAATTAAATAAAACAAAAATTTTAATCTTCCGCAATATTGTGCTAGAACTGGCTATTTCCCGCACTCATTTTGAGTGACAGAATGTCTATTTCCCGCACTATTGCAAAATAAACAATTTTCTTTTATGCGTGCAAATATTATTTAAATAATTGTCGCATGTATCTGTTTACAATCAGGCTCTCAAAAATTATCTGTCATCATCGTAGCACCAGAGATTAAGATTTCATTAAGATACATCTCCCTTCTTAATTGAAGGTAGTCAGTGAATGTTTTGCTCATTCGGATCACTAAGCACATCCTGCCTTCCAACTTTCCTGCCTTTCCAGCCATTCCTGCCCACTGTTCTGTCCGCTGGCCGTTCTAAAGCTTAATTAATAAATTCGCTAACTAACTGTGTCCGAATTTACACCTGTGGCTTTCGGCTTCATCCTCATTTTCATGTTCTATATGCGGCAGCCAGGAGCCAAGTTGAAGTTATAATTTCAGATATGTGGAAGTTTGGCTGGATTATTATGTGGGTTAATATGGGATTATTATTAATTAAATTGTTGCCATTAGTTGAATATGCTAAAGGAGTAAGGGCTAATTAATTAAAGTGTTATTAAAATTATTGAAATATCCTGGTTGGTTGTTAAAAATATCGATGGAATTTATTGTATGTATATATTTTAATTTTTTAATCGGATCATTCTAATGCCCTGTTCACACGAGGAAAGTTAATACTAAAAAATTTCTTGAAAGTAAAACAAGTGTTAGGAGCTGTCATAAAAAACTGTCAATACCGTTCATACGGGGTATGTAGTTATATAGCGGAAATAACTCATGTAGAAGCCAATTTTGGCACACGGGAAGGTGTCTTTAACAACATACTAAAAGTACTGAGGGATGGGGGTGGAGCTGAGGGTGGGGCAGGTCTCTAAAGGTGCTTTTTTCAGTTTTTCGTTAATAACTCGAAAACTACTGCCTGTAGCGAAAAAATAATTAACATAAAATTCTCGACAAAAAGGTAGGATCAATACTTAAGGAGATGTGGAGGAAAGAAAATGGAAAGTTAAAAAGAAACAGTTGATATTGTTAAAAATGAAATAATTAGTGTTAAAGTAGTTCGGTCGTCAATTGAAGTCTTTGATTTTGTATTGAAAATGGTCTGGTTGAATAGAAAATTTAATATTATTTTCAAAAGTGCCAAGAAAACATGTCCTTGCGGTACTCGTTTTTGAGAAAAATGAGTTTGAAGTTCACTGTTTTTACATGGGCTCTTATAGAAAACGACACTTTTGGTTAAGCAAAATTGAAATTGCGCCGTAAAAGTTCGTTGAATAAATAGTGGCAAATTGATATTTGGAAAGGTAATATATTAAGGCTTCGTTATGCATTGTCAAAACCCTACGTTGCCGATGTAAATAGCCCAAAAAATGGGAAAATATGTGACAAAATCACGACCAAGCGGAAGCCGATCGGCCGTCACGTTCTGCAGAGTTGCCAACTGCGGAGCGTGGGAAATTTAAACGCAGATTTGAATGTTAACCTTTTATTTCTTGAAACAGATTGGATTGAAAAATCAATGATTTTCATGATTTTAAGTCATTTATCAAGAACTCGTTTTTATAAACACACTATCGTATTTATCATTTATCATTCCTGTGTTTACATTTGAATGCCTCGGACAATGCTGCCAACTGTGTCAACGCCATAACCTGGCCCGAGTTATGACACCGGGTGATTGACTAGTCAAGTTGCGAATGAAATTACAAGATTTGTAAAATAAGACTATTTGTTTGAGAACCAGATGCATAAAAATTCATAATAAAATATTAAAAACCGTTACAGTCGAATTTCACTTCATAAATTGACAACAAAAAACGGACTGAATTTGACTAGCGTCAACGACGACCGAACTACTTTAACGGATGTATCTTGAACGTAAATTTTTGTTCGGGTTGTAGTATTGGATTCCTTAGACATTTTTATGTACTATTTTTTTAAGGTCTCTAATAATCCGAAATTTAATTATTTTCTCCGAGAGAAAATTTGTAAATTTTTAGAATTTTAAAAATTTCTTGTGTTTTATTAGAGGCCTTTAAAAAATAGTACAATGTATCTTACATAAAAATATCTGAGGAATCCAATGCCGCAAACCGGAAGTCGATATCTTTATCCGTTTAGAAACTGGAATAGATTAAACACAAGAAACTATAAGAATTCTAAAATTTTATAATTTTCTCTCCGTTAATTAGAGAAAAAAATGTAACGGCATTTAGAAACAAATATTTTTCTTCCGTTTTAGACATACAAGTTTAGAAAATTCTACTTGTCTTACATCTCAACAGAATTCTAATTTGGGGCCACACCACTGATGAATTAACCATGGCATGCAAAATAAAAGTCCGTTAAACTCGTTTACAAATTTCATGAGTCCAATCCTGTGCGGTAACCCAAGTCTGGGACTGGTCCGAATGCGACCACTCAATTCAAATGTAACCAGACCATTCTCATTTAATTCATTCAAAAGGTCCCTCTAATGAAGCCAGAAGACTGCAGCACTAGCCGCAGACGGGGTTCGAACCCGAACCCTTGGGGACCACACCCCCTCCCCGTCATCACGTGACATATGCGACCAGGGGGGGGGGAGCCCGCTAATTGTATAATTGAAACTGCGAGAGTTAAGAGAAGTCATTGCAACTCAATCTTAAATACTTTTAAATTGAAATTATACTACAATGGGAGTTTCCAAACATACAGCTTTTAAAGAAATACTTAATGGATATCAATTTTCAGCATTAGTGATAATAATTGTTAATTTTGTTAGATTTATTACCTATTTAACGAAATGAAAACGTATCTCTCTTGAAACGTGCATTAAAATGCGCCATGTGTGACGTAGGCAACATTGAAACCAAACCGTGAGTAAATTTGTTCGTGTAAGATCGTTTTTTGTCGTTTTGATTACGGAATGGACAACGGACTTCTGTTGAAATAAGGTAAGACCTACGTATCGTATTCGATTCTTGTCAGCGCGATGAACGTATGTTCTGAGTGCCGATGACGTCAAACCGTCACACATAGCATCGTTTTTTGAGACACATATTTTTTTAAACTTATTAATTTTTTTCTGGCTTATTAGCAACTGTTTGACAAAAAGAAAAAATACGGGTATTGACATATAAAAAAACCAAAAAATCGTTTAATAATTGGAAACTCCCATTGATTGTGATGTAGAATGCTGCCATATGTCCTATAAAAAAATACGTTACTGCAATTTTTTTTAAATAAAATTTATATTTTATCTATTAGACCTAACATTAGGATCATAGTGATAAAAATTTCATGCAAGTAGCCTATTGTGTGAAGTTTGAAGCATTATTTTTGTATTTTTTAAAAATTTGGGTATATAATAAATTATAAAATTAATAAAATAAGTGGTAACTGGACTAAAATAGACCAGTAATTCTGTTCATGAAAGTGGAAGGCATCTCTTCGCGCCCCTTAATCAAGAAAGCTCTGAGAATCTGTGCTTTTTTGTTTCGCTTTTCGTTTGTTTTTCTTTGGACATTTATTTATCTCGCGCTACGTGACGAATGAGCTTGCAGTCATTTATTCTGCTGTGCTTTTGTTTTTTTGTGTGGATTGTTTTTCTTAGGAGGCTTGTAGAGGAGGACGTGTTTTGCTTGGTTTATTGGGAGCCGGTCATTAATAATACTCCCCGCTGAGGAAATGAAATAATTGACCTTAATTTTAAATAAGGAAATTAGGTGTTTTTGCAGTATAAATTTTACTTCATTATACTAAAATTATGCGCTATTCAAATAAGTGGTTCAAAATAAAATTATCATTTTGTTTACGTTGTAATTTTACGCCATTATGAAAACATGAAATATGGAGAATTCTATAGAAAATGAAAAATTAGATAATCGATGCAATTTTACAGAATTATTTCTTGTGATGCTTTCATTCTATTTATATTCACTCTGCTGTTGAATTTTCATTCATTCTTAAAATAATTTATAATGACAATTCCACTCATAGTTTTTCATCCAATCAAAACACAGTATTTTGCTGAATTGTACCAATCATAGACGAACTACAGTGACAATTTTCACTAGTGAAAATTACCGCGAAGCGTTGCTTAAATACTATGTCAGTTTATGATTAAAACAATCATCAACTGACATAGTAAAATAAAATACATTACTATTTTTGGAATAAATAAAATAATTCGAGAAATTATCAAGCCGAATACCATACGTGACTATGATTTTTTGGCAATTTTTGCCGTCTGGTCACTCCTGCTTGTTACTTTAGAAAATTATTTTCGATGCAACAAGCAGTCGTGACCAGACGGCAAAAATTGCCGGCAAAATCATAGTCACTAATGGTATTATATATGATAATTCCACTCCTGTATAAAGTAAGCCATAATCAAAACACAATTTTATCGCTTTTGCAGCAGATAAAAAGGAAGGTAACTTCTTGCAAGTGATGAAACCTTATTTACCTTTTTCTTAGCAACCAAACAATAAACAAAACACTAAAATGCCATTTGCTTCATATTTATAATATTTGTCAGTGAAATGATTAGATGTTTGGAATATTTGTGAAGAAGAACCAAAGGAATCGTTAAATTATCTCGTTGAATTACACTTGAGCATTTTATTTCCTCCGAATAAATTTCTGTTTGATATCTCAACCTTGTCGCCTGACAGCAATTTAAGTCGAAAAATTTTATTAAACAATTTTTCTTTCAAATTGCTAGGCAACAAGGTTTCAATACAAACAGAAATTTATCCGGCAAAATAAAAAGCTCTGGTGTAATTACGAGTACAGTTGATAAAAATTCTTTTAATATTTTGAAGGTAAGCATTCAACAGGACCTAATAATTATTACAGAATACTGAATTCCTTGTTCAATGGAAATTTTGTATTGCTGCGTATTTTATCTTTAAGTTTCAAGAACATTTGTAGGGAAAACCGCAATTTTCCTTTATACAGAGCACGTAAAAGTAAATAAAAGGAAAATGATTTATTCATAAAGTATAAAAACCGAATGAATAACATAATCTTCCAGCTGAAAACCTGCTTTAAAATATTACATCAAATATGAATCCCGCACCTTTCAAGAGGTAATAAAAAAGTATTTTAATTTTAACACTTCTTAAATAAATCTCTCCATTCTTTTATCTTTTATACTCCATAAAGCCACACTACCCCATAATAAAACTCACCACCACAGTCTTGCCACTCTTCTAAAAAGAAAAGTCTCTAGTAACTTTAATGTAAAGTTTTAAATGGAGGTAATTAATATTTCATTAGCCCGGGCGAAGGTTTGCTGGTGAAAGGCAGTGAAGTGGTCGGATCGGGATTTGAACCCGGGACTCTGCGGTCAGAGGGGGAGAGGGTTATCAGCAGGGACAGGACTCCTGCGGGCAACCATGTGAGTAACTTGCAGGACAATGAGGTGCAGGATTCTAAGTCTAGACTAATATTAGGAGATAATATGCATGAAAATGTATTGAATTTGGAAAATTAAATTATAATACATTCATTATTAATTTTATCGTATCATCAACTGTTATTACTTTTTAATATGCAATATTTATTGATTATTACAAACAGCATAATATATTAGTTACTTTTATAATACATTAGATACTTATAATTCATTAGTTACGGACTTAATACGTTAGATACAGCCTAATAACAACAAAACCTTCCATAATGTTCAAACTGTCAACTAATTGACAGATAAAATTGTTGATTTATTTTAACATTGCTGTCGTTGATGATACGATTAAGCTTTGAATATAACGCGAATATATGCAATTTAAGCTTTTTTGGATGTTCAAAGAGACTCGGTTTCACCTCGTCGCTTAGCAACATCCTCGGTATAATAAATCGCATAATATTCTTGTTATATTAATAGCTATAAAATTATAAAACTATGAGTACCCGTGAGTGGACAGCTGATAACTGTACACATGTGGTAATAGTATATTACATACTGAGCGACGAAAGTGATTGATATCGTGTGAGTGAGAATGTTGACGCACGAGGCTTGCTGAACATTCGATAGACACTTTCCTGAGAGTTGTGTACACAATTTTTCTCACGACCATACATATTAATGAACATATTTTGATGTCAACTGTCACTTTAATTTTAATTTTAATTTAATTTTACGAAGATACAAATATACCAAATATATTATGGAAAACATGATACAAGATTTTCAATAACAAGAATATAAATTATATTAAAAATTTTAATTTAAAGCAGATACAGCAAAAGTACTACGTTAATTTATGTGGATAAATCACTTTTAATGTCGTGTTTGTCCATTTCAATGAAATTATGCAATGTATCACGAAATACATAATGACAGTAAAACACACCCCTACTAAAAGGTGAAACAAAAATTAAAACTGTTCGATAACATATCGAACGGGTTGAACGGATGTGTGATATTGATTATTTTCGTAGCTAGGTAACTGTATAAAAACTGCCAGTTTCATTATGGTCGTGGAAAAATATGTATCAATACTAAACTATATTATACTTTCTTCGTCTAGATTCAAGCTAGATTTCTAGTTCAATTTCCATCCGAGATTCGTTCGAGCTTCATACTTCATCTTCGGTATTTTACGAGTAAAAATTTTTGAAGGTTGGTCAAACTAACTCCTCACTAAACTGAGGATGCTTAGACAATTCTAGTAAGAATCTCGAATAGAAAAATAGAGCCAAGGCGTATATTTCTATACTAGAAAGAAGTATGGAAATCGAACGGAACTCGGATGGGAATTTTAGATTTTCAGTTTCAGGTTTTTTTAAAATAACGTCAATGAAAATGTTATTATCTTGATTATTATTGACGTAATTAAAAAAAACTAATATTTTTTATTTTGCTGTTAAAAATTAATAAAAGAAATTCAATAACTTTGAGATGATAGCACCGTCAGAAAGTGCTTCAAATACCTCGATTTTCACTGGAAGATTCTGACGGTGCTATCATCTCAAATTTCATGATTTTTTTTTAAATTAATTTTTATAGCAAAATAAATAAACTGAAAAATTTAAATATTTTGATGTAAAAACAATTTTAATTGAAATCATAGAAATTTCCAGTGAAAATCGATATACCTATTTTGGTTCTTCACAGCGCCCCTAAAAAAAATTAAAATGCATGAATTTAGTTTTTTTAAATCTTGCAGCAATTAATGTGAAAATTGCAGTATGCACCAGCTCTGTTTTTATTTTCGAAACTAATACAGAGTTTGCATATTAATTTCAGCAATTAAGTAACCCGAGCAGCTGTGAAATTAATTAGTTTGAACTATAAATGTGTATTGCATTAATAATATTAGCAAACAATCTATCCATACTGTAATACAATACAGAATCCACTCCATCCCTATCCCAATCCCCCGAGCGCTTCCTTTCGGTATGACACCGTCCAGCATCTCCGGGATGTTCGTACGGGCAGCAGCTGATTAGCTTGTACACAACAGTTACAATGAAACAATAGCGGAATTATAATTGTTCACACTACTGGCCAGCTTGACTAGTTAATTCTAATTAATGCCGCGTAGTATTTTGCTGATAAATTGCTATTGAAACGCGCATTTGTCCGCACCACGCCAACCGTATTCAATTTCTACTGAATATGAAATTGTGCGACGTTGCTGGCGGCATTTGTTATATGCTCGCCGACGTGCAACTGTCTCTTATGTGTGGGTGGAAATGTTACTGTATGTTAGGGAATTATAATGTTGGTAAGTTGTGACGTATGCAGCAAGTTGTGTGATTATGGTAATAGGAGACGTGAAACTTTGAGCTTCTTTCATTAGTTGCTGAATGAGGACTGAAACTAAATGTTTATTAAGTTCTTCAGTTTATTTACAAGGATTCTTTTATTGTACAAGAAAATGTATGTTGCAATAGTTATTTTAATTTTAATTTCAACAGAATGGTAATTAGTAATTATAGTGGAATCCAACCACTTCGACCGATTCTTCTTGATACAGTTGGAATCTCAATCCGTGCGACGAATTTTGAAATTCAAAGCGGCTACAGAAAAATTCTATTTGCAACTAGAGAATCTGCAATTTCAACAGCAAGAACACATTATTGTTGTCCCATTATATCTCATTTAATTTATAACGCAGACGAAAGAAACAAAATTGAAATATTCCTTTTAAAGAAAGGTTCAATTTATGTCCCTGCTCTCAGAAATTAAAAATTGCTTTTGAATTAACAGAAAAAAGAACTCACTAAGAAAACGGCTGATTTCAAAGTCATTTTATGTAACAGATTTGAAGAATTTTAACTTCTTGCAAGTGGAAAATGGAGCTAGACAGAAACAACGTTTTGAATACAAATTGTATACATTTTTATTTAAAAAATTCCTATTAATCCATAAATTTTGAGGATATTCCAGAAAACCTCTTCAGATCTTCAAGAAACTACCACTTCCGGTTGCACGATCAACACCAAAATCTAATCAGATCTAATCTAGGGTGTATACAATATTTCAATTTTTTTTATTCAGTGGTGTTGGAGTTTTCGTACCTCCAACATCCATCCATCCACCCACCCATCGCGAAATTATCAAAATCGTGCTTATCCATTGAAAACTCTCTATCGAAATTTTAGCATGATTACAATACCTCTCTTACAGTACTGAGTGGCGAGAGGTAAAAAATAATTCACGAGTCGATCGAAATAAAGCCAAATTCAGATTATTCCACCGATTCTCGATACAAAAGATTCCGTAGTTTGTTTAGCTTACAGTAAGCTAATTCAGTCTGAAGGGTCTCGACCCTTTTCTATAGATATTAGAAATAAATCACAGGTTCCCAGTAATTGAAATTCCTATTTCCATTTCCCTAATTCACCTTCCCTATTCAAACGCCCTCCCACGTCATCCACGAGAAAAACAATTTCCCGAAATCAAATCGCCATCGCCGCCTTGATTTTCAAGTGCAAGTCATTTATTTGTGTCGCGTGTACAACTGCACCTCGGCCTTTGTGATCGCGTCGCGCGCTATTGTCTGAACGAACAACGAAAATAAACCCGGGGTGCGTTCTGTGAGCCGGAGGGAGACTGCAAAAACTACGCTGTTTATTAATTATTGCGTGATGTGTTTTGTCTAGCTGAGGAGCTGAGAGCAGATTTGTTTTAAGGTTTTTGTAGAGAGAAACTGGAGGAAGTCATTTGTATATTTCTGCACTTCCTATAGATATAGAACCATTGGCATAATTAAAAAATTCTGAAAAATTCAACACTTTTGGACTCCTAACCCACTTAACAAAATCAAATCCTCAAAACATTTCAAGAATGTGAACATCCCGGTTTGTTACTTGCTATATCCTATTAATATCCTAGCGATTGCTAATGTCTGCCCTTAGTAACATCTATGTAACATCCCAATGTTAACAACTTGGTTATAATATCCCAATTATGTATTCATATATCATATCCCAAGTGCATGTCAAATTATCGACAATTACATGCACGAGGGATATTCGAAGGACTATTTCCCGATTAAAATTTAGCCAAACGCTGTTTCTCTCATGAAAAATAAAGCAAAATTTAAAAACTTCCTTTAACAGCAGGTCATAATCACATTTAAACTAATCCTTTAAATTATTGATAATTTGCACTCGTGCGAATTATCGATAATTTGCACTAGTGCAAAATTATCATGTAATTCTACGTTGATTGGACGACATTCAGAAATGTCAGATTTCTGATTGGCTTAAATTTTATGAGGGAAATAACCCATGTAAATTCTCTGAGATGTTTGTATTGAGTGCAATTTTTTGTTGTACTTAGGATGTGGCTAGGATAGACTTACGTAATATCACTTAAAGTGCATGAATAATATATTTTTAAACATCCCATGGACGATTCATGTAAAATGGGAAATAATGAATTAAGCAACTTATTCCGTAGAATTATTGGAAACAATTTTCTGAACTTGTTACATTATTTTAAATAATAATTTATTTTTAGGTAGGTACTATAGTTTTCCTGATTTTTTCCTAAAAATAATGGATTTTGTAAATTGCTAGGATCCCGAACTTTTTAAATAAAATTGTGGATTTTCTTAATTACTTAAGTACCTATTCCTGTTCAATCTAAGATAAAATTGTCGAGTTAACAAAAAATGATTGAGATCAATTAATAATTTCTTAAAGGTCTATTCACACAATGGATTCTTTGAGGATTTTTAATGCTTTTGTATCTTAAGAAATAGAACCATGGTGACAAATATCGGCACCACTAAATTTAATCTTCAATGAGTCTTGGAACGAAGATATTTTTTGATGGCTTCAAAACATATTCGGAATTCAGAAGTATGACGTGTCTTCAAAGAACAGGGCTTAAGAAATTGTTGAATGAACTAAAAACCAATCAATGTTATTAAAAAATTCTTGAATTTATTAAATAATTATTATATAAATAGTACTTTTTTAGTTTCTTGTTCGTAAATATCTTAAAAGTAATTACCACCTCATGAAACATTTTATCCTTTGGTTGTATGCCTACATAACACATTCATGATCCAGAATAAAAAACCCGCCGTTGGTTATTAAACTCGTGCCTGGTCGGATTAAAGCCAATAGAATTTCATTTTGGCGACGGTGGCGTCTATTCCGTCTGTATGCTTTTCTCTTCTGCAGTCGAACGCGAGGCATAAATAATTCATACAAGCGTTACGATTGTTTGGAACGGTTGGCAAAGTGGATTTTTACGAACTGTTCATTTATTAGAGTTTGAGTATTGATAACAACGATGTAGAGACGGAGAATTGAAAATGTGGTAATGTTTGCTTTATTTTATTACCACCGTATAAAGCAGAAATTCACTATTTTGGAACTACAAATGAATTAAGAAATTCTTCATTTCAAGACTTATTCAATTTTCAATTTAGCAGCGCTGCTATTTAACAGGCAGATCTCACCAGGATTTTTTTAATCAACAGGCGTGAAACAATCCGTGTGTGAACAATCGGTCACATAACGTGAAACATACTCAGCTATAGCTATCCGATAGTTAGAACCGTCGAAATTCTGATGTAACAGATATACAAGTTGGTGGAGGTGAAATGCGAACATAGGGAAATATATGAGGTATCATGCTAGGCATCTTGATATACGTGGAATACTGTCAATGTCAAAGTAGCTGTCATATTATAGAAATTTTTATTTTACCCGTGGAATAATTTTTTTATCCAGATAGGTCTGCGTACTTAGCTCCTCAAGATTTTTACTTGTGGTGTTATATTAAATCTAAAATTTATAGTTGTCAAGAAGACGCGACAACCCTGATGAACTGCAAATTAAAATATTAGATGCATTTGCAACAATTACGCCACAAATGTTAAGTAATGTTAGAACTGGATTTTATAATCGTTTAGGCTACTGTTTGGCAGAGGGAGGAAATTTGTTTGAATATTTATTGTAAATTCTAGCTTTATAATTTATTTAACAATTAAAATAAATATGTTTCTGCTTCCTTTTCATAATAATTACTTTTACTATACTAATATTCAACGTGCACTTTTAGATTTTATTATTATTTCTGTTATTCATAAAGCCGGGTTTATGCAGCATCATAGTCACTATCATAGTCACAGTTTTAGTCTTAAGAATTAAAACTTGTTTGTTTAATACATCTGTTTATGCAACGCTGTCATAATCACAGTTTGGTTTAATTTTAATTTTATGACTATGACTATGACGAAGACAACTGATATACGAAATAAAACATAACTGCTTGTGCATTGTGATTGTGTAACAATAATTTATTGTTAAAATGAGTGAAGAAGAGTTTAAACTATTTTTTTTCTTCTTTTTTAGAACATTTTGAACAATGCAGTATAAAGTGACGCAAAATAAATTAAGGTTAAACAGTCGAATATAAATCGTTCATAAACGGTTACATTTTTACGACTATGCTTATGACTATGCTTATGATTATGATATAACTTTGTCTTATGACAATCCTGCATAAACCCGGCTTTACTCTTTTTGTCAGACAAATTCACATTACTGCGTTTTGTGGCACTACCACAAAATATATCAAGACACCTGGCATGAAAGTTCGATTGTCATGTATGTTCTCTGTTCGCATTTCATCTCCACCAATCTGTACACCTACTATATTCATATGATCTCCTACTACTACTACTGCACCTTGTCTCGTATCAGTGACGTTTTGCGTGACGGGCCATCTTCTCATCGCTTGCGACACATTTCCACAATTAGCTGAGAGTAACAAGCGTCGCGTCGACGTCGGTGTTTACCCCGTGCGACAGCCGACGTCGTGACGTCACGCAGAGCGTCGCGGTGCACCCGGGAGTTTGTGACGTGCTGTTTAGGTAAGCGGGTAATTTAGAGCTGGAAAGACACGTGGTTTGAAATGATTGTGGTAGTTGTGGATTTGTTAGCTAGATTAAATTTTTGAAATCGTGATTCTCTCTATTTTGTTTCTCTGCATATCAAGAGATGGATTCAAAAAAATTTTTTGGGACAACTTGTTGTCCTACATTTGTTTTAAGTGATATTACGTAAGTCGATCCTAGTCACATCCTGAGTACCATAAAAAATTACATACTCAATACAAACATCGCAAACATGGGATACCGTGAGACACACAATTGGGATATTATTACCAAATTACTAACATTATTGGGATGTTACATATAGACCGGGAGCCGGCAGGTCAGATAGGTGTATGATTTGCCACATTTCGAGGCTTTGGTGGTTGATAGCCAGTAATACCCCACCCCCAATACGCAAGTATGGCGTCCCTAAAGTGTAGCTTTTGCACGGAGCGAATTATCAAACGTGTCAAAAATTGACATGCCCATGGGAAATAGGCCACACGATGATTGCTGTTTTATGTTGTTCAGGAGGTTGCCAAAGCACAGAAACGTAATATGCCATACCAATACGGCGTCGCCTAATGTCCGCCATACTAGCCGAAATGTGTCAATTTTTACAGTCCACATGTATCATTGGCCACACGCTGTTCTTTGGCGATATTTGTTCGGGATAAAATATAGAACAAGGATATACAAACGCCATACCGCTGGCGTGTCGCTAAGTGCCTGCCATACCAAGGCAAAGATGTCGATTTTTCACCAGGGCCATGTATGATCGGTACCGGTATGGCGCTTTGATGTTAAAGTGATTCTTTATCAACAAAAAATGAACGCATATAGGCCATCTCGATTAAGATTGCAGCGCTATAGTAGTGACTTCAAAAGCTGTCAGATAGACATAAGTACGAAACATTGCAATAGGTACACTGTGACAGACTGTGGTATTTGACTAATTTTCTGTACTTTTGTTAATATTTATATAATATTGATAAACATAACCATACACGAAGCGTAGTTCTTCAAGATTTAATGTCTATTTGACTGCTTCCAATAACTGTCACCCAGATAGAGATCTCTTAGGAAGAGTTACCTATAGCCTACTTTTAACATTAAGTATACAAAATAAATATCAGTAATTGGTATACCTCGCATGCACCCTAAGTAGAAATATGCAATCAGTGTCATCTTTACTAATTTTAATATTCAGCTGTATTAGCGCCAATTAGCACACGGTAAATCCTCTCTCATCCACGAATTAACTATTAACAACCGCATGGCAGCGCGCGCTCATCTGTCACATCCAGTCGCAGCCTTCTTCCTTCACCGGAGTAAAGTGAAACAGTTCTCCTGGTTACCACTCACACCACACTCATTTGTCTTAAACAGTTGACACCGTCGCCAGGAATAAGATAACTGCTGCTGAAGTGCGGATTTAAGAATGGATGTGGTTGTGAAAGGCCTCATTATAAGGTTAGCGGGAAACAATAGAAGGAGGGGTTGTTGTTGTTCCTGGCGTGCATCAGTTTGTTCATCTTGTTTTTTGCATTTATAGTAAAGTAAAGCAAATGAAGAACACTGTTATTCATTGGAAGAAAATTGTAATATTTTGACATTTTAAGGTTAGGATGTTGCGCATAGTTTAGTTACAATCAAATCAGAACATTCGATGTGGCACGGTCAAATACAATTTGAAGAAATAAAAATAATAGCCAAACTCTAGATTACAGAAAATAAAAATGGTGGATTAACAAGAAAAGCTTTCAAATTTTGAAGCAGAGAAAAACCGTAATGAGATTGAACTAAACGAAGCATGGTTATCAATTAAATTTGTTTTTGATGGTAACCAATCTACAGGATTAACTCCCTATTACAGAATGGTAGATGTTATTGTAGTGGAAATCCAACCACTCGGACCCAGTGGTATTATTGTCGGTTGTGCTGGGAATCGAACTGGGGACCGCTAGCATACTAGGCGGTCCCTCTACCGCTGAGCTAACCACTAAATTGATCAGGTTATCCAGGCTAAACAGGTTATCCATCCTTTTTAAGGTTTTTTCGTGAAATGTTCTCTTTGACAACTACAATGTTTATCAATTTTCCTAATAAATACAGAAAAAAACACAATAGTTATTTGTGTATCAAGTACGGATAGAGCATTGATTATTGCTAAAGCGGCATGAAGCTTGTTCAGTCGAGGTGAAGCCGAGATTGACTACTCGCCTATGGCAACAAATAAGCTCTATCCAATGAGGTCCCCACAATATTTTGTCTCCAATCGTGTAACGTCAAAAAGCTAATTTTAAAGTTATTATTATCTGCCGTGCTTGCTTATAACAATTCAATGAAATCGTGATTATCGATCATCATGACAACGTTTATAAACAAAACAAAAAATTTCAAACAAAATATTTACAATGTTTTATGTTAGTGCGACAAAGTACTGTTTTGTAATTTTAAATGAAAATAAAGATGAGAAAAAGATTACTCGACTAGATCAATGAATAAAAGTAGAGATGTTCTTGGAGAATTCAGTCAATTTATTAAAAAACAATAACACACCAACGTTTCGACTTCAATTAAGTCCTCTTCAGGGTGCTAAGTCAAACATACAATGTGTTTTCTTGTATTGTCCTTCCTAAACTGAACCTAGTCCTAATAGAGTGTGGAATTACCAATAGTATTTGTATTATTATTCATAGGATAATATGAGTCACAATTTATGATGGTTTCTTTTAAAGTTTTTCAGTACATTGCCAAATTTTCCTATTCCTTCAAATCAATCATAAAAATCTGCTGTGGCCACCACATGACTTCTCGCCTAATTCTGCTTATTCTACTAATCTAATAAATAGTTTTACTTACATTTTAATAGTTTCATCTTCATGTAATATGTAAACGATAATGTAAACCAATATGCAAGCAAAAGATGTCAACTGTACTGTCACTGTCATAATAATTCAAATTTTATGTAGAAACAAATTTCATATCATGGACAACAAGATAGAATATTAATTGTACTTTATTTTATTGTTAAATACTTCCAGATTCAGCAATTTGTATTTATAATTAACTGTACACATAGATAATCACAATTTCTTTTATTTTTAATTGCAAAAATTGTCATAAATAAATAATGTACCAATATATTTAAGGAAAACTTTTCCAAACTTCTAAAAGTACTACTTCCGGTTTGCAGATTTCTACCAAAATGTTATCCGGTGTTAAGATACTTATCAAAACCTTAAATAAGAAATTTGGTTATAAACGGTTTGATACTTTTTAAGTTATCGTGGACGAAAAATCCTCGGTTCATACAAACACACGAACACACAAACACACACACACACACACACAGACATCATCGTGAAAATAGTAAATTCGTATTCTAGAGACCCTGAAACGTGCTTATCCACCAAAAACTCATACTCGAAAATTTTGACCCATTACAATACCTCTCTTATAGAATATGAGGCGAGAGGTAAAAACAATAACACACCAACGTTCCGACTTCAATTAAGCCCTCTTCAGGGTACTAAGTCAAACATACAATGTGTTCTTTCTAAACTGAACCTAGTCCTAATAGAGTGTGGAATTACCAATAATATTTGTATTATTATTCACAGGATAATAAGAGTCACAATTCATGATAGTTTCTTTTTAAAGTTTTTCAGTACATTGCCAAATTTTCCTATTCCTTCAAATCAATCATAAAAATGAAAATGACTGTAACAATCGTCACTCTCCTTAACAATCAACAAAGCCATCTTGTGTCATCACAAAATTGCCTCCTTCCTCTCTTTGCTCCTTTTATCCTGTTTACATCTTCCTGCTTTTCCAGTTCCGTTTCGGGTCCGTTCAATCGCTCAACCGGTATTCTTCATCTCCGTTGTCACCACACACGACAATGCGGCCGCCATTAGTTAATTTCATTCGCTGCTTTACCGACAGAGATGTGAGGGAGATAGGCAGATCAGAAAGAGGTGCGAAAGAGAGGGATGGAAGGTAATTTAATTATGACGTGTGGGTGGAACGAACAAAGAAGGATGGAAAGGGGGTGGTAGAGGACACACTGTTAGATATTTATGAAGAGTATGTCTGGATGAATGTTTGTGATATTGTCTACAAGGTTGAATATTTGCAGGAATTTTGTACGATATGCTAGTCTATTTTAAACTATTTTTATGACTGATTTTTACCTCCCACCTCATTTTCTATAAGGGTGCTATTGATGATGATCGTTTAAGGCGGAACATCAAATTTTTCCGCATTCGAAACCTATACCATAATATGTTCTACGCAGCGGCATGCAGTTCACTACAGCCTGGGTAATCGGAGTAGAAGGAAAGTCTTGTATTGAACAACAGATGCAGATTTTCGTCAAAATATATGTGTCATTTATTCGTTATTACGATATATTGGCTAATTTTATTAATAAATTTTAATAATTTTTACAAAGTTAAGGAATTGTTCTAAAGCAGTCGTAAATTTATAAATCGAACAAAATAATACAAATATTCAAATTTGATGGTTGAAAATAGGCCATTTTCAACAAACTGTACATAGACGGGTTTAGAACCATCCTTTATCTTTACAGTACTTCAAAAAATTTTAAAATATCTTTAAAAATAAGCCCAGAATTCCGAATAAATGATACCACTATTTCTATACCCTTGAAGTTACTGTTACTAAGTAAAATTTAAATGATTATGACATGACACTAACAGTAACAATAGTAAAATATCGTTTATATCTCCTTCTGCAGTTAAAATAATTAAAATATAATTGTGAGTAGTAGTAGTAGTAGATAGTACCTATATTAATATAAAGAATAACGTATGGCGGGAGGTCCTCTGCCGGTCACATCAGATTTTTATACTTGTGACTGGCTGAACTCAAAAACTCATTTGTCATTTGATGTCGTTTACAATTAAAATGTATTTTGAAAATTTATTCCACAAAATTATTTTTATTTGAATTACGTTCCTGAATTTTTTTACCATAGTTGTTAATTACAGTTGAAATGATTACAAACGTGCAAGAAATTCTAGTGATTTTCAGGATTTTTTAGAGCGTAAATGTGACTTTAGTATATTCCTCCACTTAGTTATAAACAGAATTATAAAAGTGGGTATAATATTCTTCTATGTGACTGTCTGTCTTGTCATATATTTTAAAACACGTCTATTATTATTAAGCCCTGTTCACACATAGATTCTTTGAAAATTCTTTCAGCTTCTGGAATCTGAATCAAGTAGAAATTCACTGTTTTAGAAAAAAAAATCCAAGGCTCATTGAAGATTCAATTTAGTTTATTCTTACCATGATTTTCTGCAGGATTTAGAAGCATGAAAGAAATAAATTTTATATTCCACTAATTAAATTGCTAGCTGATCCATCTTCCACATAAGCGCATAAATACACACACTACACACTCAAAATATCAGTTTCAATAACAAACTCAATTTAATAAGCAACCCCCCCCCCCCCACCCTCTTTAATTCTATTACGCCACCCGTTCTGATTCTCATCTGTCATCAATCTCAGTGCCCACTCGATTCATCTGTTACACTTTCCTAATTCATTTTGATTTATGACAAGTTTCTTACATATGCAGTGACATTGCACTTCTACATAAATGCATGCGTGTAGGGGCGGCGAGGGGAACATGTGTGTGTATGACAGAGGGTAGGGGTAACAGGGGAAAGGGTGGACTGTGTCATGGCTCGTGACAGCCTCATAGCCGTGTTAACAGATTAGTGAATTAACAAACGCAAGAATGGAGACAAAAGAAAGGGGGAGGGATTTTTATGTAAAAGAACCAACCGTAAGTCTAAAAAGCCTTATTACTCAATTTGTTTTACAGGTAGGTACCGAATTAGTTTTTTTGCTTTAATAATATTAATTTTGTGATCATTTTTAAATTATGACAGATTGCCACGCGTTTTTTTGGCGATTGAAAAAAATTTTTATTTATATTTTTAAGAAATTTTATTGATTCTCCATAGCAACAATTATTACATTATTGTCCAGCCAATAAAAAAAATATTGCCAAAACATTAAAAATAATTGTATCCAACACCTCTTAATAAAAGAAACATACCAATGGTGATTTTAAACAAGCAAAGTAAAAGGAAATTGCACCATAGTAACAATGTTTTAGGTTGGAAACTAATATTTTTTAAATATTTATAAGAGGTGTTGGATAAAACGTTATACTTCACACGTGGGTAAAAAGGAATGACCCACTCGAGAAAATTATCCCACTCAGCCTTCGGCCTCGTGAGTTAAGATTTCCCTCGTGGTAATTCCTTACTTTACCCACATGTAAAGTAAATAAAAATAACTATTATTGCCTAGGCATTAAAAATAATGATGCTTTACAGTCTGTCAACTGCCAGAAAAACAGAAAATTGCACTTTAATGTCAACCGGCGAAGAAGCAACTTCATCTATTATAGATGAGCCACCATTGCACTAACTTTTTAAAAAATATTGTACTTATACAGTTATATGAGCTGTCATATTTTTGATGTTCAATTTTCAATTTTTGCTAGTGTATATCAAACATTCGTCTAATTTTTAAATATATTTTAGTAAATGCCACGTTTCGACATTTTATAAGCAAGAATTACGATACAATATTATTTTTCCAATTCGATTTCCAATTTCGGCTAGTGTACATATTATTAAAACTGAAATAGTCAACTAAACATCATCTGACTAATTAATAAATACCAATATTTAATAACAACCTGCTGTTTCGACATTTTATAAGCCGAAACACAATATTCTGAATTGTTTAAAATAAATACAATAAAATTATAACAACAAATCTACGTTAAAAACATTTTTGTAAATAAACAAAACTTACATCTGCTCCAAAGTTTGAAGGCATCATCAGAAATTCATCAGAAACACCATACACAATTTATTAAACATTATTAAATATTATTATTTTTAAATATTACAGTGCATTTAACACTCTTACACACAACAAAATTCACTTCTAACAAATATAAAACCTAAACACTGACTGAGATCTGGAAAGGCCACCGCGTTGAGCGATAAATTATTGCAAAGTTCGTACTGGTCTGCTAACGAAAACTAATTGAAGCTTGAATTTGTTCCTGAGATTTTTATTCAGTATTCGCGAGGACTTTAACTCAAACGTGTGTTTATATTTTCATTTCGAACTGTGGAATTTTAAAAACTATATTTGGTGGTTTAAGAACATTTCAGTAATTCGTGGTTAAATTTAATGTTGATTTTGTGGTGGTAACGATGAATAGGTAATATGATATTTTTAATATTTATTATATAAATAAATATACAAATTTATTTTCAAGGTTAGAATATTAGTATGCGTAAACTAGAGTTTAACGATGGGTAGTACTCATAAATTGCACGAAAAACAAGTTAAAGTATTTCACACGCTAAAGCCTCATTTACACAAGCTTTTAGTTGATATGTATATATTTGTCTATATTAATTCGATTTACCTATAAAGTTTTATATTGCAAGCAATCAGAAATATTTATATTTGATATTTATTTACTAAAATCATCTTGAATTAGCGAAAGTCAGTTTCACACGCTAAAGCCTCGTTCACACAAGCTTTTAGTTTTAAGGTTTACATTTATGTTTAAGTTTAAGAACTAAATACGAGCATTCACAGTGCTTAAAGGTTGGACGTGTGAATGCTCGTATTTAGTTATATGAATTCAAATTTTCTTAACCGTAAAGCCCATTTTACATTGAGCAAGAGTTCAGTATTAATGAGTTGCGCAAGCAAATTGCAGGAGACATTTTTTTCATTTTACACTGTGCAACATAACCTCTTGAATTTGTTGTATTGTTTATTATTGGCGTCGTAGATCTTGGAGTTTTGATATAAAAGTTTATTATTTGCAATTTGATTATAAACTGTTACAATATTAAACAATATTAATGTTTTTTTAGAGAAATATGGATTATAACTACTAACGCACTAACTTTCAAATACAAATTAAACTTCTTGACGTTTATGTTAGATTAGTAACATGATAACGAACTTAAAATAACTAGAAATAACTGAGAATTGCCGCAAGCCTTTCAAAAATTAGAACACGTTCTATTCCTTGCAACAATAATTGCCTCAAGATTGCTACGGCTTATTGAACGTGCAATATCTTCATTACACTCAGGCAATATCGAAGCAACTTGTCAAAAGTTGCACTTGCATCTGCAATATTGCTCAATGTAATATGGGCTTAAACATAAATGTAAACCTTAAAACTAAATGCTTATGTGAATGAGAGTAATTTAAAATACCATAATTAAAATATTGAATTTTATTTTGTAACTAAATTAAAATGTTGAAACATTGAAAGAAATTTTCAGAACTTTCATTCTTCTTCAGGCAACAAATGAATCGTTTTCGAACCATCGTTATAAAAATAAATAATATATTATTTAATTTAAATGTTGAACATCTTCTCCACCTCCAGCAAAATATAATAACAAAGTGATTCTTAACAGAATGTGGTCATCTCATCCACCATCCACCAAAAGTGTCCCTGACAGTCCCACCAACCGGGAAGATGGATGACGAATTATGTTGGTAATTAATGGACGTGGAAGGAACCATGTTGTGTTTGTGTCAGTGTCGCCAACCGCGCAAATAAAATGTTTTATATTCTCTGTGACGTTGGCAACCCTTGTCGCCGTGTGTGTAGGGTTGTAATATTATTTTATTCGGAGGATAAACTCAGTTTAATATCCGTGGAAAAGAAAAACAGGATTTTTAATGTGGACTTTTCATGACAGACAGAGGAGGAGTGGATGAGGGCACGGAATGGTGAGTGTTGAAAGTTTTGTTTTGTGTTTTTGGATTTGTCATTTATCATAAGGTACATTGTTTTCTGTTACCTATATGTTGGAACAGAAATTCAAAAATAATATATTGAAAGTTGAGATATTTTACAATTACTTAATTTCACACATTTCCTTGTATATAAAAGATCAAAAATATTAATGAACCAAATTTGTAATGAAAGTATATAGACGCGCAGTAGGTATACATGCTGGCGCGTTTAAGACGATCCACTCTTAATAACTTGGAAACGGATTGTGATAGGCATATCCGGTTTGCTCTATATATTTTAACATCTAAGGGAACACATTTTACTAATATTTTTGTTTTTGTTAAATTACTCAACTATTATATATCAGTTTCACATTTTTTAATTTTATTATAAAATGCACGGAGTACTGTGGAAATGACACACATACATACATAATAGGATCACAGTTATGTTATTACCAAATTATTACATACTTTAGATAATGTTTCTAAGGGCGGACATTAGCAATCGCTAGGATATTAATAGGATATTAATGGCAAAAATAACAAGTACCGAGATGTTCACATTCTTGAAATGTTCTGGGGATTTTATTTTGTCAAATAGGATAGTTACTAGATCCATTTTAAAAACCACTAGATGTAAATAGATTTCCATTTATTTTTAATTAGAAATATTAGCAGTTTAGTCAAATAATTTACTTTAAATCCAGTAGCATGAAAAATTTAAATTCAAAGTTATTTATTTAATTTCTGAAAAATTCTGTAAGTTTATGATATGATATATTCTGTATTTTTTGATACAGCTATGGATTGTAAAAATTGTTTAAATAAAAAATGTGAAGATTGTCAATATAATGTTTCATTTAAATAAAGATTTAACGATGGCAAATTATTTATAAAAAAATTGAAGAGTATTTTATAAACTGCAGAGAAATTCCTTCATAATTGGAATAAATTCTTGCCACCATACATAAAGGCGCGTTTACATTGGAGGAGTAACTGAGACAGTTACTGGTACAAGTAGCGGGCTATACTAGTATACTCAACTAAGCGCTAGGCTAGTAGGTGTTTACACCAGAAATACAATTTAGACGACTAGCTATAGTTCTAGTACCAGTATAAGTTGTTCTGTAGGTGACAAAATGAATTCTTTTCGTTGTTGTATATCATCTCGAACAAAATCTATTATTAAACGAAATAAAGTAAAGATAACAAAATTTAATGACATCCCACAAACACTCATGATCACGATATAGTTCTACAAACTTTATTGTCTCCGTTTAAGACCACTTTTTCATTTTAATAAAGTAAAAATACCGAATTTAACTATAAAACAATTCCCTTTAAAATGAGACGTCAAAACACACTAGTATATCCCTAATCACTAGTGACTGTTTACATTGGTATAGTGCAGAGATGAGTGTAGTGGATAGTGCAGAATGTATGTGGAAGGGGAAGGCTAGTAGGTGAGTAGCTAACCCGGGAGGTTAGTTACTTCACTACCCCAACTACTTGTACTAGTACTAGTACTGGTACTAGCTTCTGTTGGCTACATTGGATGAGTAGCGGTCTGGCGAGCTAATAGTACTAGTAACTAACCCATTTACACGACCAATGTAAACCCGCCTTAAGAGTATAAAACAAACGACAGTACTTTAAATTTGGTGCTTACTCTTGCATTTTTATCGTATTACATTCATACGGTATGCATGGGAAAAAAACCGAATATATATTTCCGGATTGAGACATTTAAATTTTCATGTAAATTTCATTCCATCCGCCAAAAAAATAATTTCCTTCTCTTCTGTTCGCTCGCAAATAAATTAAATTGACGCGGAGAATTTAAATTGGCCGCAGTTTTAATTGGCCCACGGACCACATAATCCAATATCGAGCGGATTCGATAGCGGATAAGAAAACACGGCGCGTTACCGCTACATTTACCGGTTACCGGTTCGACCTGGATGCGGTAACGGAAAAATCTAATAAAATTTCCTAACAAGATGAGATGCCGCGCCCGAGAATTTTCGATGGAGATATTAAATTGTTTGCATGTTGAAATTTTGTCTTAAGACGAAATTTATTGAAAATATTTTGGCAGATATTTCGGGGGAGGTTTTATTTGCACCTTTAGGGGATGAATAAATACAAGAGCTTATGAATATTTTGACAAAATGTGAGACATATTTTGTACACCTTATTAATTTATAGATACCTATTGTTCGTTTTTAAACTATAGAATGTTTAAAACTAAATGAATAGATACCGAAAATTTCAATTTTAATTCCAATATCTATACATTTAATCAATTACTACACTGGTGGAAAAAAATGAAACACTTGATATACGTGAAATTTCGACAATTTTCAAACCGCCATAACTCGGCATATTTTCAATCGATTTCGATGAATCTTTGCGGGCGAAAAACTTTGAAGTGTCTACTTTAAAGTCATGCATGCGAATTTAAGCGCAACCCTCTCCGCCCCCTCTAGCATCCCTGTGAAAAAAATATGTTTTTAATGGAAAAAATGTCCAACTTGAACGATGTGTACGGAGTTGAATTTTTTTTTTACTCGATCCACCAAAAGGGCACTAAAATTTGTTCAATTCCCTGTGTAGGACTCAAAGAACGAAGTTCCTACGATGATTTGGCACAAAGTTATGGGTGTTTGTTTATCCACCAAAAACTCATACTCGAAAATTTTGACCCATTACTATACATATCTTATAGAATATGAGGCGAGAGGTAAAATAGAATTTTATACACGACGATAAAATTATATTATCGACTCGAGAAAAATTATGCACTCGCTTGTGAATTAACACTTTTCTTTTGTCGATAAAATTTAATTTTATCGTTTTGTATAAAAAATAACTATTTTCTTCTAGTTTTAGTTTTTAAGTAGTATGTAATAAATGGACGTTTTTGCACTTCCGGGACTAAAACTGTTCTTTAGTTTTTATTTTTAGGGACTAAGGTTCTTAATTTGATCCCAAGGGATTATTTCTCATATTTAATCCCGTTGTCAAGGAATTGAATTAATTAATCCCGTTGTCAAGTAAATACGTGCTATTTGTTACAGAGTACCTATCTATGGTAACAATATAAATATTTGTCATAAAATTTACTGTCAAAATTACAAAATGTGTATTCTTTTAAACTATTTTGCATTCGTTTGAGGATGAAGTGCAAAAAATAGCGTATATATACCACAGGACTAAAGTACCTTTAATCCCTCAGGTGATTATTTCCCTCACCTTCGGCTCGTGAAATAAACTTCACCCTCAGGATTAAATCATGCACTTTAGTCCCTCAATATATAATATACTATTTATTAATAACAATAAAACATAGTAAATATTGAAAGGAATTTTGCATACGATAAATTTTGTGAGTACCAATAGTCATTTTAGTTAACAACTGATTTAAATGAAGCTATAGGTACCTATAAAAAAGTCAGTGTTAATATTATTTTTCAACTACTATAAACCAAATTATGGTTATTATTATTACTATTATTTACAAACTCAACATTCGCCACCAAATTTATTTAGTTGCATTATAGTATTTCAGTATTTGTTAAACAAATAATAACATCCCTCAACAAGTAGACCCAACTAAAATATTAGATCATGAACATATTTCACTGAACATATTCCATACACACCGTATTTCACAATTAATCCTCGCGAAAAAATATATAAATCAATATAATCAAAACAAATATCACATACCTCACGGAGTAATTGTTAATAATGGCTTGGACACTGTCTGTCGGGACGAGAGAAATGCATTTGCACATTGCATATAATAAATATCACCGTTCACGCGAGGGAAACTCGACCGTATGTCCGAGGGTATAAGGGTCAGGCGAGGGTTGCACTGATGGTCTGTAATATGCGAGAAAATAATAAAAACACTCGACATAGCGACAGAGGTCATGGAGCTATGGTTTATAAAGTGTGAGAGCCAAACCAAATGTTTTTAGACGGGAAAATGTTGTGAGAATCATTATATTTAGCTGGCCGATGACCGAGTGTGTTAATACACTAAATTGTATTTTTAAATGTTCATATTATGGTCGTAATAAATGCAATAATAACTATTTTTCCACTAGAAGTTGCTAAATTCCATGTCTTATTTTATGATATTAAATATACCTATTAAATTTTGAAGAAAATAGACACGTCATCGATTTAGACTATTATCGACATGAAATTTACCTGAAAATAACATGTCAAAAAATAACAGCCAATTGAAGAATTGATTACAATAATAGTAACCATGGTTATACAAAATTTAACGGACTTTGTTACTAGTAGCTTGAGGAACTAAACTGTAATTAATAAATGGAAATTTTACTATTATGTCAATTTGACATTAAATTAAAATTGGTTAAATTGTCATTTTGAGTGTAGGTACATAAACAATTAATAAGGTAAATAATACATCTTAGGTATTTATTAATGTTAAATACAAATTTAGTAAATATTTCAAGATTCTATTGTAAAAAGAATTCAAAAATAACGCGGGGGTGTCATTGCGATTTTCTTACCAAATATGCACTCGTGCAATAATTTATGTCAAGGAATTTTTTTGTTGATTAGCAATCTAAAGAAGCTTCTTTAAAAATAAGAAAGGAAGGCAAGCATTTTTTCATCCGTAAATAAGAAAGAGATAAAAGATATTTCCATGGAAATTAGAGAAGCTTCATTAGTTTAAAGAAGATTGCTGAATTCGGCCCATTGTGAATTCAGCACTCTTCTCTATAAGATAAAGAAGCTTCTTTAAAAATAACAAAGGAAGATTCGCATTTTTTCATCCGTAAATAAGAATGAGTTCTGTTGTTTTCTTATGATTATGCACGCATTTGCGTGTTTTAAACATGATGCATACGTAATAAAAAAAAAAACCCTTCAATAGTCTTCCCTCCACCTAATTACCTTTACCACCTCTACCTTTACCTTCTCCTCCTTCCCTTTGAATCATTAATACTCGGCCCGGAACCGAGTTAATCGCGGGTTATTAATTAAACGATTTCTCCTCGCTTCGCGTGATCACGTCCGTGTTGAGATCACAGCGTGAACGTGAGCGTGAGCGTGAGGTACACGGCCTGAAGTTAGCAGCAGATGATGTTCGGAGCAGAGACGACACCTCCAGGTAGAGTGGAGAATAGACTGCACAGACGGAGTGATTGTTGTTTAATTTGGTGTTTGGCAGGAGTGGGGATGAATGTCCCGACAAATTTGTAGGTTATTATAGTGGAGGAGTTGATTATTTTGTACAAGGATTTTGACAGGTTAGTCCTGTACTATAACATTATAATAAAAATCTGATGTGGCCAGCACACAACCTCCCGCCATATCTAGACTTATAAACATAAATGTATGCGTACAATCCGGTGACCATTTAAAATATACAAATAAAAATGTAAAATATTCAAACACAGAAATTAATATCACCTGAATCAAAAGATTCATTTACAGGAAAACTCTTATGTATTGAAGCCACCCGTTCAATTACTATTAATATCTTACTTATGACATATGGCGTTAGTATGCCAAACGTTTCACCCGTCTCACCTGTCAATATTTTTTTACGCAGAAACAAAAATCAACCGATCGTGGATTACAAGATTAAACGTTTTTTTGATAAATTTATTTTTTAACTACAGTTCTTTATTGCTACCAGATAAAGACAATTTTTTTACAACCTAAGTTGCAAATGACGTTTCCCCTTATTCTTATCACAAATAAATACATACAGACATCATCGAGAAACTATCAAAAATAGGTTGTAAGGAGCCTAATTCGTGCTCATCCACTTAAAACGCACAACCCGATTTTTTGCATGATTCCAATACCTCCTTTACAGTTAAGCGGGAGGTAAAAATGGAAGCGGTATAACATAATATGTCAAATAGTCATCGTGATTTTGATCATGTTACGCCCTGAGGCATTTTGTGACTCGATTTTGTAAAATTCATTTGTCCCGATGAAGGCTAAATAAGTAGCCGAAACGTCGACTGTATGAATAAATAACAAAATTTGAACAATTGCGACTGGTGTACCCGTAATTCGATGTTTCAACATCAAAATTTCAACAGTCAAGATTCAATTTATTATTTCAAATGTCGAGTGTACGTCCTTAATACAAATCTACTCTAAAAGATAATAATGTTTCAGAGATGGCACTGGATAAATTATTTTATCTTACAGTAGTGGCTATTGATGTACATTATGCATTTGTTTTAAGTGACTAAAAATAACTCTTATTCACAAGTGACTAAAATGATTCATTATACAGAGTACTGTCAGTTTTAAAATTAATTTTATTTATTTTAATATAATATACTATTATAATGCATAGGTTACGTTGTTAGGTACATACTTTTATCAAGAAAAAGGCATCCGATGGTTTAACAAGAAATCTATTTATTTTGTCTCTTGAAAAAACCGACGATTTCTAGTTTCATATAATAAGCTGCTACTGTAAGATAAAACGTCGTATATCACACGTGAGTGAAATGTCATTATACACTATAATGACTTATTTCACTCACTTATAATATAATGTACTATTAATAAACCATTCAAAATATAAAAATTCAGTTTTCAAAAAACAGTCAAGATTCAATTTATTATTTCAAATGTCGAGTGTACGTCCTTAATACGTATCTACTCTAAAAGATAATAATGTTTTAGAGATGGCACTGGATAAATTATTTTAATAAACCATTCAAAATATAAAAATTCAGTCCAATTTCAATTCAACAAAAATATGCCCTAATAACTCACTATAATATAGAATAAAATATTCGTTTAATAACATTGGGTCCGGCAAGGGCCAGCGACTTCATTGCCATCCGAAAACTGTTAAACGCATCTGGTCTTCAGTGGCGGGGTATAAATAAAATTATTTCAGCGACGTATAAAAAAGTGTCTGCAAATATCTTAGATTTTATAGTGGGCGCTGGCGCGAGTGGCCATTTCTCTGTCTAAAAACAAAATGGAATTGCCGCCATAAAATACGCGGATAAATGGTTTGTTTGCATAGAGTCTCTCAGCGTCTCGCTCGTGTCTAGCAGGAATATGTTGTTCTGTGCCCAGCCAACAGATTTATATTTATTTTATTAGTTTGAATTGCCTGGAAAATCTGTTATTCCGTTTCAATTCCTGCTATTCTTTCAAGAAGATATACAATGTGCAGGAATGAATTTATAGTTTGCCACATTTAAGTCTCGTTCACATAAGCGGTATATTTATATTTAAGTTTAAGAAACACAGCATTCACATAATCAACTTAAAATCTAGAAAATTAAAGGTGCAGATGTTCCAATAGTTACATGAATTTAAACATTCCTAAACGTAAACATAAATGAAAACCTTCAAACTAATACTTATGTGAATGAGGCTTTATATTCATTAATTTAAGTACCTCAGTACTTTTAAAACAGCCAGTGGTTAGCTCAGCGGTAGAGGGTCCGCCTAGCATACTAGCGGTCCCCAGTTCGATTCCCAGCGCAACCGACAATAATACCACTGGGTCCGAGTGGTTGGATTCCACTATAATAACATTTACCATTCTGTAATTGGGAGTTAATCCTGTAGAATGGTTACCATTAAAATAAAATAATGATTATTTAGAAATAGCTCGAGTCATGCATTCTATGAAGATAAACAACCAGTAACGATCTTTCGCACAGGGTAAACAAAAATGACACGAATCTCCTCTATTGCTAAGATACAGAGTGTCCCATCCTGTGTTTATATATACTCATAGAGATTTTTATTTGTATAATTTTAAATTGGCACCGGATTGTACGTACACATTTATGTTTATAAGTCTAGATATGGCGGGAGGTTGTGTGCAGACCACATCAGATTTTTTACTGATTGTAATTTTACAATTGTAAATTCATTTGTAAATTTTCAGATAATGTTTTATCTGATAACTACAAACCACTGACTAAAATCCCAATGAAACCCATTTCCACTACTACTCCTAAAGTTAGATCCTCCAGACAACTAGTTCCTAACTCTCCCATTCGTCGCTGCAGTCGCAAATCCAAACAAACCAAAACCAAATCAAGCGGTATGACATTCCGTGACAAACATCCACCTTCCACCCCTTCCGCCCCTGCAGAGCTCTGTTTTACCGACACTAAATCACGTACGAATAATAATTCGTCAGTGGAGAGACACGGCACACTGATGTAGATGGATGCACTCGCCTCGGCTGCTAATAGTAATTAGTCTAGACTTACAGTTGATGCACTGGAAATACTACTCTAGATTATTAAGTTTTATAGATCGTTAATAGACCTTTGCACAGTGACATCTATTGCAAATTTTTGAAACATCATATACCGTGAGTTTATTAACGTGAAACATGAGATTTTTCATATTCATGGTTACGAATTAGAGTGTTATTACTTCCTTGTACGGAGTAAAGGAAGTATTGTAATCGCGAAAAATTTTGGTTCTCAGATTTTGACGGAAATATCCGTTTTGACCTTTTCTGAATCCATTATGACTAGTTTCGTCGTGACGTCTGTACGTACGGACAGACGGACGTACGTATGTATGTCGCATAACTCAAATACGGTTAGACGTAGAAAGTTGATTTTTTTTTATTTTAAATGAAATATTATGTGATTATTACCTACAGTCGGTATTTTATAAATATTTTTGTATCTGGTATCATTTAAGAATAATTAAAGTATATATTTATAATTTAGTATTTCGGTATCTTGTAGTCCATGATCGATTAACATTTGTTACCGTTTGTTACTACGTAAAATTTAAATGATTATGACATGACAGTGACAATAGTAAAATATGCTTTATATCTTCTTCTGCAGTTTAAATAAAATGACTAAAATATATTTGTGTGTATAGTAGCAGTAGTAGTAGTACTTATATATTAATATATTTGTATAATAACTTAAAAGAATAAAGTAGGTATGGCGGGAGGTTTTGTGGTGGCCACGTCAGATTTAAAATAAAAAATAGAACATAGGAAATTAATTTAACTTAAATATATTATATTTAAAATTATATGAAAGTTACAAAATAACAAACAATAACTATAATAATTTTTAAAAAAACAATCCCAATCGATTTTATAAAACTCTTGAGTAACATTAGATATTTGGGCAGCTGTAATAGTTCCAGAGACGTTTTGAAAATTTATTATAGTTATTGTTTATTTGTTTGTTATTTTGTAACTTTCATATAATTTTAAATATAATATATTTCAGTTAAATTTTTTCTTATTGTACCTCCCAGATAATTTTTACTGTATACTTGGTCCATACCAATTCGCACCGAACTAGAAATAGCTGCAAACCAAGATTTTCTGATTGGAGCAAATACGTAGTATCCCCATCTTTATCTCCATGATAACTTCTATGTTCTGCAGCAGTTGGCTATGGAATGCAGACACTTGCAGTAATTTGTAGTGTCAGTTTACACTGGTTATGCCGCCAGTTTGCGGGCAGCGCCACTGCTACCAACATCACGCTTCCAGTCTCACAGCTCGCTCCAGCGCTAAGTTTCCCTGCTAATTGCTGTTCAGTTGTTTGCAGCGTGGAGGGGGATCTTACAATGTTCAGAGGTTAGAGGGAATATGGAATTTATAGAACTAATACGGATGTTTGTATTGACCAATTATTGTAGGAGAAAGGAGGGTAAGATGGTAGAATTATACTGTGTGCTACGGTATTACTGAAGTATGTAAAGGTAATGTTTCAACCCCAAAATAGTCAAAATCTTATTATAGGTCATAAAATGATTTTAAAAAATGTTTTTTTTCTGTAACTACTAATGCTACGTCAGCGACACTTTAAAACTTTTACATGGCTCATTTTGCAGGGAACATGCCACAGTGTCGACAAGTCATAGTTCCGACAAGAAACAGCATCTAAAAGTCATAGCGTATAAATGTCATAGCATCGACAATTACCCCCACTCTTGAGTTCATAGCGTTTAACTGTTAAACAGTCATAGCGTATAAATGTCATAGTGCCGACACTTACCCCCACTCCTGAGTTCATAGCGTTAAACTGTTAAACAGTCATAGCGTATAAATGTCATAGAATCGAATAAATGCCACACCACGGAGTTCTGTTGGACTCAATTAGGGTTTTGTTAGTATTGATTAGTTTATTTAAAAACGGAGATCTGTTGGACTCAATTAGGGTTTTGTTAGTATTGATTAGTTTGGTTACAAATGTGCAAATCGAAGTGTGAAAATTGGTATATGGGTAGCTGGACATTGTGGTGGGGGAACTTTTATACGCTGTGGTTTTTCGGACGTGTGGTTATTAGGGGGTATGGTTTTTATACGCTATGACTTTTAAAACTGTTATACGCTATGAACTCAGGAGTAGGGGTAAGTGTCGGCACTATGACATTTATACGCTATGACTGTTTAACAGTTTAACGCTATGAACTCAAGAGTGGGGGTAAGTGTCGGCACTATGACATTTATACGCTATGACTGTTTAACAGTTTAACGCTATGAACTCAGGAGTGGGGGTAAGTGTCGGCACTATGATATTTATACGCTATGACTGTTTAACAGTTTAACGCTATGAACTCAGAAGTGGGGTAATTGTCGATGCTATGACATTTATACGCTATGACTTTTAGATGCTGTGGCTTGTCGGAACTATGACTTGTCGACACTCTGATATGTACTCATTTTGCACATGCTTTCTGCATAAATTTCAGATAAACGATGTGATCTACAGTGAAAAATTATGATAAACAATGACATTATATACATTTCTAATTGCCTTATTCTAAAAAAATTATATTTATAATAACAGTTCATTTTGGTTTCTCTTCTTTAATTTCTACTGCAAATTATATTAATTTTCCGGTATTCTTATGTAGCATATAAGGCAATCTAGAAACTCTAATGATTCTATTGATATATTTTTTATGTCTATTTCTTGTTCCTATTTGCAGAAATTTATGCAGATAATGTGCAAAAAATGACTATCTGAAAACGGTTTAGAGCGCGATCTTAAATATAAAAAATTTAAGCACATCGAGGCGACAAAGATCAAATCAGAACGAAGTGACACGGTCAATCATTTATGATACTTTGTAGACTAGAACCATTCTGATCCAGTCAACATTTTCGTTGAAGTAATTCCTAATTTTCTTATTCATGTCCTCCTTTGGCATATTTTTATTTCTAGCGGCATCGCTAAGTTTATAATCTAAACAACGGTGTGCAATGCACGTGAGCGTCCTCAGTGGAGCCACCATAACAGTGTGAAATCCCCCAGAACAGCGGCGACGTGCTGCGGTGACTTCTTAAAGTTTCCCAGGGGCGCCCTAAGCAAACACCGCCCGGACTTAGTTTTATTTTAGTGCAGTGTATAACTCAACGCGCTAATTAATTCCGAACATTAAATCTACGGAAATGGGCCACGTTTATGCACAGACATTGAAGTTTACCGAGAAAAACTTCTAAGAGATTTGCACTGTTGTATTTGAACTCCAATTGGGTGGGACTGCCTCACATTTTGTGTATAGATATACGTGCGTGTACGATTACCAGCCGTTAATTACGTAGACAATGCAAGTGATGCAAACAATGTAAATAAGGTAATATTAAAAAATCTGCTGTGGCCAGTACACGACCTCTCGCCTAATTCTGCTTATTCTACTAATCTAATAAATAGTTTTACTTACATTTTAATAGTTTCATGTTCATGTAATATGTAAACGATAATGTAAACCAAGATGCAAGCAAAATATGTCAACTGTAATGTCACTGTCATTATAATTCAAATTTTGAGTAAAAACAAATTTCATATCATGGACAACAAGATATTGGTACTTAGTTGCACTTTATTTTATTGCTAAATACTACCAGATTCAGCAAATTGTATTTAAAATTAACTGTACCCATAGATAATTATATTATCTTTTATTTTTAATTGCAAAAATTGTCATTTATTTCAGAAAAACTATATCAAGTTCCAAAAAGTACTACTTCCGGTTTGAGGCTTTCTACCAAAAACTTATCCGGTGTTAAGATCCTTATTAAAACCTTAAATATGAAATTTGGTTATTAAAGGCTTGATAATTTTTAAGTTATCGTGGACGAAAAATCGTCACATAATTCATACGTCCATACGTCCATACATCCATACATCCATACACACACACACACACACACACACACACACACACACACACACACACACACACACACACACACACACACACACACACACACACACACACACACACACACACCCACACACACACACACACACACACACACACACACACACACACACACACACAGACATCATCGGGAAAATATTAAATTCGTATTCTAGAGACTCTGAAACGTGCTTATCTACTAAAAACTCATACTCGAAAATTTTGACCCATTACAATACCTTTCTTATAGAATATGAGGCGAGAGGTAAAAATGGAAATTCGAAACGACATAACCTAAAAAATTTCTTGTAAAACGTTAGCTGTCACTATCTAGTATAATGTATTAGTTTGAGAGCTGTAATGTAAAATTGTGCCCGATTGTACTCCTTGCCGGAAATGTCTTGCCTTCAAGAAAGTATAAATATAAAATCTTCATCCGGGGTATTTCAAACAGGGCGCTATTTTAAAGAAGTATTTAAACATGTAATAAGTGACTTATTTTACTACGCCTGGTACTTAATTTTTTTTTTCGAAAGGAAAATGAATAAACTTTATCTACTTGGTAATGGATTGAGTCCACGATTTTTTTGCACCTGGTAAAGTTGTCAAAATTGGACATTTTTTGACACCATAAATATTTTTTCCCCAGGGGGGTAACAGGAGGTGAAATGAATTTGACGTCAGATTAACTTGCATGACCTTAAAGAGGAAACTTCAATCATGTCAGTACCTACTCAAAGATTCATCCATTTTCGACCAAATTCAACCGAGTTATGGTGGTCTAAAAATTCGAAACTTTTAGTGCATTTTCAAGTGGTGCGTTTTTTGCCCAGTGTAGTACAAATTTCAAAAACTAAAGCAACTTATTTAAGATACCAAAGTCTAGTTTGCACTTTACAGATTGAAAACAACCAAAATATCATATTTATAAATTTAATAAAGTCACCATCACGGAACATTTTAATTCCCCATAAATCATAATCTCTCGGGCGCTATTTAAACAGTACATTATCCTTATATCCTTCACGTGGCCAACAATAAGTTAATCCTTGGATAAACAGTCGTTCGTTATCGGCAATGTTCGATAACATCGTGTCCTGACGTCATATACAGCTCCAGCCAATGGAAATCTGTTGTGTAAGACAATCCTGTACACGTGCTAAGCAAGAGGTCAGGATCATAAGTTAGGTTAGGTTTGTATAAATTATGGTGGGGATTGTGTTAAAGATTGAGGTTATGGCACAGCAAATATTGGAGGAGGAATCAAATAAATATTTTTGTGGTTATGAATATTTTTTGGGGGGTGATATGTTATCTTTCCCACACTCGACTTTACTTAGAGTGAGCTGTTACCAAAAAAAATTGACAATCTAGTTTTGCAATGGGGATTTCCACGATTTTTAGTTTTTTATATGTTAATCTATAATTTTTGCTAAAAAGTTGCTAATAAACCAGTAAAAAATCCATATTCGTAAAGTTCATCTCGCTGACAAGGACCGAATACGATACGTAGGTCTTACCTTATAGTCCAAGAGCCAGAGCCAAAAAAAGTCTCTGAATTTACTAAGCCTAGTTTTTTAATAGTTTATTACAGTGGTTGTGTACACAAACATACTGCGGTCAGTCAAGCTAAACGTAGAACAGGCGTCTCAGGTACGCTGTCGAAGTTGTCGTTCCTGCGAGGTAACAAAATGAATTTACTAAGGCTGAAAATTGTTATAAAAATAGTAAATGAAAGTTATGACAGTCAGTCAGCTAAATGTGGGGATAGAGCTGGTCAGTCGGACGCAATGTATGTACAAAAAATAATAGCCTAGTCAAATTTGACATTAAAATGTCAATTTTTATATTTTAATGTCAAATTTGACATTTTAATGTCAAATTTGACTGGGCTATTATTTTTTGTACATACATTGCGGCCGACTGACCAGCTTTATCCCCACATTTAGCTGACTGACTGTCATAACTTTCATTTATATGCAATATACTATTTGTATAACAATTTTCAGCCTTAGTAAATTCATTTTGTTACCTCGCAGGAACGACAACTTCGACAGCGTACCTGAGACGCCTGTTCTACGTTTAGCTTGACTGACCGCAGTATGTTTGTGTACACAACCACTGTAATAAACTATTAAAAAACTAGGCTTAGTAAATTCAGAGACTTTTTTTGGCTCTGGCTCTCCGTCTATTATTTCAACACAGGTCCGTCGTTCATTCCGTAGTCAAAACGACAAAAGAAAAACTTACACGAACAAATCTACTCACGGTTTGGTCTCAGTGCCGTTTGCGTCACACATGGCGCATTTTAAAGCACGTTTCAAAAGAGTTACATTTTCATTTCGATAAAAAAGTAATAAATCTATCAAAATAACTTATTATTATCACTTTCCTGTAACTTATATAGCTGAAAAATGATATCCAATAAGTATTTCTTTAAAAATCCTCATTATTGTACAAATTTTAAATATTTTCTGTAGGATGTACCAGTCTTAGGATTTATATAAAAGAAATAAAATGTTTTGAATAATTCCCATTTCAACCGTGCAATTTTTATTACAATACAGAAAACGAGTAAGTATATTTTTTGCAGGATTTAAATCTCTGCAGGTATATATTTCTCGGTCGTTTGAAAGGAATGAACTGCAATGAATCGAGTCTAGAGAAACCAATTTTGCGTGGCTCATGTCTAATGTCTGAGTTTCATTAAAATGTTCTGCAGGAAAATCTTAATATAGAACGAAACAAAGCAGCCAGATAACAATGGAAGAAAAACTCCTTTTGTTGAAAAACTATTTAGTAATGAAATATGAATAGACCGACGAAAGAACTGCTGATTTCTACAATAAACACATATAATAAGAAGCTTATTAATTCTTTAGTAGCTTGTTCGATTATAATTAGCAGAACAGGCACAAAGAACAATTTGTTTTCGAAGACTAGCTTTATAGTAATAATGAAATAAAACAATTATTCGTGGTTATTATTCTCTACTACAAAATAATTTAAAATTCCAACTACTTTATTCTTATTCAAAGCTGTTTTGTTTAGCGTTAAAATTGGTTAGTACCTACTCGTAATGCCGTTAATCATCTGAATAAGTGATAGTAATATCCATTATGCGATAGTAACAATACCATTATATTATTATTTACGAACTACGACGATATTTCGCATGCATATTTCAATATAAAAATATTTGTATAGTACCTTATGTTAAATGGGACATTTTATTTAAAAAAAAATATGTTTTTGAGTACCTAAATTTTTTTGTGACGTCATCATTTTGTTCAGGAGAAAATTGGCTACATTGCATTCTACGTCAATTTTTATTAATTATTTTTGGGCTTATTAATAAGAATTTTGTCAAAATAAAAAATACGTGTCCCAAGTTTGTATCTGTTTTTTAAAATTATATCGGGTGGACCAAATAAGACCTACCAATGTTAAACACAAATAACTTTTGTATTTTTTGATTTAATTATTTTTTTCTTTTTGTAGGTTATAACTGAATTCTTGGAAATATATTAGCCACACATATTGATTTTCTAAATAATGTTTTGATGTCGGATGAAGCGCATTTTCATTTAAATGGTTATGTCTACAAACAAAACTGTAGATTTTGGGGCTCTGAAAATCCAAGGGAAATTCACCAGCATCAGTTGCAAAACCATCCAAATGTATTGTTTGGTGCGGTGTTATGGCAAAAAAAGTGAAATTTTTGGTGAACGTCTGAATTAAAAAAAATTCAGATTTCCCTTGGCCACCTCACTCGCCAGATTTAATATCGCCCGACTTTTTTTATGGGGATATTTAAAAGACAAAGTGTATGTTAATAAACCAGAGACTATTAGACAGCTGAAGCAGAATATTCGAGACGAAATACGGAGCCTTCAACCAGAAACATGACGTGGTGTAATGGAAAACGCGTTAAAAAGAGCCGATCTCTGTATCGAGAATAATGGTTTACATTTGTCTGATGTCATATTTCATACATAATTTCCATAAAATATATTCATTGTATTGTAAAGAAATTAATCAAAATAAACGATTATTACAAGAGTTATTAGTGATTAACATTAGTAGGTCTCATTTTGCCCACCCGTATAAAAAAATTCATGCAAGTAGCCTATTGATTTTCTTGATACTTAATTTTCCGAAGTGTAGATAAATTTATTAAACAGCTCTAAATTACATTTGAACCCTCTAATGTATGTTCGTTCTCATAACATGAAATATGACTAAAGGTAAAGAGTTATGAACTATCCGGCAATAAATAAACTGATATTTAATAGAACTATACAACAAATAGCTATAAATTCAAAGCTCTCACCCCGAACATTCAAAGCAAACACTCTCTACTTATACAACACTATACACGACCCCCAAAACTTTAAACACACACACACAGACAAACACACACCCTTCGCGGCCTCGGGCTTGAGCCTCGGGCCACAAGGGCGAGGGTTCCGCTCGCAGGAAATTCGTCCAAGGAGGGTTTCAATCGAATTATGTTATCGAAATTTTCTTTCAGTTCTATTGTGTTTAAAAGATGTATAATCTGTATTTTAATTTTGTGATTGAGAACAGAGTCGTTGATTTTTGTTTATTTCATGTGAAGTTTATAATATTTTATTTAATATATTAATTTTCTTTTTCTACTTCCGGTATTGAAACATTATTTAACGAACTGGTTTCCATGGCGCTAAATAACATTTTAAACATACCTCGGCGACAAGCCGTGGCTTTGACCGTTTTTAGTCCCACGGCGAAGTTAGCTTCCATATTAGACATTTAATTTTTGTGGAAAACTGAAGGAAATTAATATAATTTCTTTCAATCATTGTCAAATCTTTTCCCATATAACAGTTAAATATGCTTGCCTAAGTAGAATTTTGTATTATTATATTATGATTTAACCTAAGATTATTATAAATGAAATATTATATATTTATGCTGTGTAATTTGTGGTCGTAGAAAAAGTAGCATGTGTCTCGTTTATAAACTCTCTAGATACTAGTTTCTTATACACTCGCTGCGCTCGTTCCTAAAAATTTTGTAGCTAAAATGACGTTTAAGTCTGGTGCCGCTGTTGTTAGGTCATTGCAAAATAAATGGGTTTTCTACGCCTGCTTTTGAAAGATCATGTCTCTACATTGTTTTTAATGTTGAAAGCAGCTGTTTGTCGCAAGTGTGTTGCAAAGTACCTAAGTGCGCAACAAAGTTCCTAAGTGTGCAACAAAGTACTTTGAGCATTTTGCAACACAGTTTTGCTTTTTTTAAATGTTCATTGTTTTCGCAACAACATTGATATTTTACAAAAAATTAAAAATTTGACAGTAAATGTCAAAAAATATATGGTTATTTTAGTAGTTTTTTTACTTGCAGGAGTAGAAAAGATAGTGTGTATAACACGTATTGAAAATATTTTGTATAACTTAAACGATTGCAACCCACCCTTCGCTCGGGCTGCAATTTTCGTTCGCATTTGACAAAACTATATTTTCAAAACTTGTTATACAAATAACTATTTCAACAGCGGTTCGACTCCTATGGGTTTGTGTTTTATATTGGGGTTATTAAACACATGGTAATTTCTTCATTCCCTTTATTTAAATAAATGAACTTCATCTTTATTTATTACTACAATAAAACACCAATTCATTGCCATTACAAGACTGACTGCGCGGCAAAACCGAACAGAACATCTGTTAATTAATCTATAATTAATAATAATAAATTTATATACAGAAAACAACCGAGAGATGTCGGTAGATATATCACAGTTTGCAAAGATATTTGTTCCGGTTCGGTTCGAGTCCCGACACCAAATTAATATAATTTTGAATTTTGGACGAATCCCCATCGAACAGCCCATCTAACATCCCGTGACGGGCCGGGGCAGCTATAGTGATTCATGTCAGTGTGACACAGTGTCAGTGTGTCATGCCACGCCACGCGCCATGTTAGATACACATAGGGTAGAGCAGGGCCCGCTAACTACCCCATTGATGCTGTATGATTTATGGCTCATCAGGGATGCACGCATCGGTGCTGTGATAAGGGATGCTAACCCTGGCTAGCCGAGGGGTTGAGGTTTGTAAAATCAAGAGCTTGTAGCAATAAGATAAATAATAATTTCGACAGAACTCAAGGAATCCAATGCCGCAAACTAGACTTCGAAATCTTGTTCCATTTTTGAGTTACACTGTTTTTTTCTGCTAAATTTTCATGGAAATGAACCGGTATCATATTGGCCGCTCTATTTTAGATTTTTTTACAATGGATACAAAATATTGACTAATTTAATGGGTATTTAAATGACAATTTTACTAATTTTTAATTTTTATGTAAAACTGAAATGGGACAGAATATTTTCCACTTATTTATTTCATTTAACTTACTCAAGCTAGTAATTCATTTCTGAAAAAAAAATTATGTCATCATGGTTATTTATTGTTATTAATTCTTCTATTGGCTGTTATTTGTGTCATGCGATTTTCACTTAATATCACATGTGCATTAATTATTTCCAGAAATTTTTTAGAGTGCTTTCCTTCAACGTACGCGAGAGCTAATTGCGTTGTTGGAATGCAAGATAAAACAATTTCCTGGACATGAATGAATGCACTAGTGCATATTCGGTAAAAAAATCGAAATGACACCGCCGCTGTATTTTGAAATTCCTTTTAAAATAGAAACTTGTAATATTTACTAAATTTGTAGGTATTTACCTTATTAATTGCTTATTTACACTCAAAATGACAATTTAACCAATTTTTAATTTAATGTCAAACTGACATGACGGTTAAGTGTCACTTAAATGAAAAATATCAAATCGAATTAATGACAGCAATGTTATATCTACGTTTGACAATTTGATTTTGATTCGATATTGTTAAATTAAGGAAAACTTTAAGTGGAAGCGGTGCAACTCGCTAGTAATCTTTCAAAAATAAATGTAAAGCAAAAACGTAAAAAGGTTCCCTTTGGTCTTTTTGTGATTTAAGGTAATCAGTCATCAAAATATTACCAGTTTGAAATTAGGACTAAAGTTATTAAATTTTCTTAATGGGAGAACAAATCAAAATTTACTATTATATTTGAGCAATTTTGAAGGACTCATTTATGAAAATTTATAAATTCAGAAATGTCAATTAAAATTTACAAACTTAGGTGCGACGTTTGTTTGTTTAGTTTTTGAGATGAGCCATCAAAATTGCCGAACTTATTTTTCTTCGCTTAGCTAACAGTTTGAAAATTGTAGAATTGGTTAATTATAACGATTGTGAAGTTAGGAGTTTGGTTTAGCGGATATCCAGGGTAGTGTATTATAATGATTGTTATCGTTATCTGGGTTATTACAGAATCGATTGCAAGTCGGTTCGTCGGCTGTAAGGGTGTTAATTTAGAGCCATTGTTGTAGCGTGAATAATGGCTATTCAAAGTTTCGGCATATATTGCTACTGTTATACTATAGTGGCTTCTATATTCCTATAGCCACGGACAACTTAAATTGTATTATATGCGAGAATAATGTATAATGTATGGAATTATGTTCCCTATTTTGCTAGAAATTCGAAACGTTTATTCTGAAATTCGTCCGGCGGATATACAAATGGATTAATGACATTCTAATCGATTATCTGAAACGAATACTATTATTGTCGAAGACGAATAAACATCTAGCTTTATAGTTTGTAAAAAATAAACGTCCGTTATTAATCGTTTTTAATATGAACCAAACCAAAATGATCGCAGATATATAAACAAAAAAATCTGATGTGGCCAGCGCACAAGACCTCTCGCCATACACTACTCTTTTTACTACTATACAAATCAAGATACAAATATTTTTATATATTTTTTTAAGTACATCACTGGATTCCTCGTATCAAACTACATATAAATATATATTTTCTTTAAAAAATTCTGTCGGGTACAATTTTAAATGCACTTTGAAAATGTTTTAAAATGTCGAAAATTTTCGAAATTTTCGATTCGCTCAAAATTTGGTTATACCCTATTTTGGACCCGAGGAATCCAATGGTGCCACTAAAAAGGAATTTCGGCTAATACTTTTCGAGGTAATTTTTGCAGGTAAAAGGCGTGAGTAACTACGACCGTAATTTTTTCACCATTGGATTCCTCGCGTCGAATTACATATAAATCCAAATTTTCGCGAAAAAATTCTAACGAGTACAATTTTTATGAAGGGTTTTCGAAAATGGCCAAAAAAGTGGGTCACCCTTGATGAAATTTTGGCCAAAATAACTTTTTCACTCAGAATTGGCTGAAAATTTGGTTATATACTAATTCAACTCCGAGGATTTCAAATCTGCATTCGAAAAATTTTTTCGACCAATATTTTTTGACATAATTTTTTTAAGTCGAAAACTGGTCGAAATGAAAATTTTATTTTTTCACCATTGGATTCCTCGGGTCAAATTATATAGGAATCCAAATTTTCAGAAAAAAATTCTAAAGGGTACAATTTTTTTAATTGCTTATTTTCTAACCCAAAGAATAATATTGGGAATTGACTAAAAATGTAGTTATATACTAATTCGACCACGAGGACTCAGTAGTCGAAAAAAATTTTCGTCGAAAATTGGTCGAAATAAAATAAATATTTTTACACTATTCGATTCCAGAATAAAATTCTATCGAATATCGTTTGTACATACAAATTTTCTAATCAGGATATGTCGAAATTTTTAAAAATGTTCACAATCGTAGTTTGAGGTTTGATGCCAATTTGACGGAATAAATTTAATAGTTTCAAGTTATAGTGCGACATATCCTAACTAAAAATTTAATAACAACGTTCATATTATTACTGACTTTTACATAAAAATTTTCATATGTCCTTTTTTGTTGTCAAATCACTGTAGTCTATTCTATTTCGTGTAAGAAAATATGCTCTGCTCCAATTAACAGTAATATTTCTTATAAATTTAAAACTAATTCTAATATACTTTCCTTCCCCTTTTCCATCTCCAAATTAATCCTTTCACAATTTTTCTTGTGATGTCCTTCGTCCTTGCGAGGACAAAACACCCCGGTCCCGAGGGAGCAGCGGGTAAACATCATTTCCTTGTGACAGGACTGAAACAAAAGCAACGCGGCAGCGAGGACCTTTTACACTGACTGACACACATACATCGGGAGTCGCTCAAGGGACAGGAGTAAATAACTGCTACACGCCATTATGTGACTGGAGACTGTTACAGCAGAGAAAGAAACAGATGCCAGAAAGGATTAGATGTAGAAATAGTTGGCGGGGGTTTGGTAATTGTTTCAACGCCTTCATAGATGCGAAACTGGTATGGAAATAGCTGGTGATAGCGATGGAATATATATTTAAATGTTGTTTGTATTATTTGGATGTCAAAAGACTAATTTCCTATTCACACGAATAAAACACATTCAAGTTCTAGTTGTAGTCTGATCATTAAATTTGAGGTTATGATGTTTTTTCTACTCACTACTACCTACAAGTTTTTTTTTTTTTTAATATAGGCGGTTTTCGGTGGTCTTCTTGATAATTTCATTAATTATAATTCCGGGAAGTAACACTTTATAAACTAAATTTTATTATTTTTAAGATGATTTTACTTAGAAAAGTCTAGAAAAGCCAGTGTTCTTTGCATTTTTACCGATTGACTACACTATGGGAAACTGACATTTCCGAAAGTCAATTTCGTGCTTAATATGTCATTTTCTAGGTGATGCGCACAATATTATCTGTTTTGAAGCTATATCAATGAATTAGAAATTCTTCTTTTTAAGACTCATTGAAGATTGACTTAATTCTGTATTTTAAATAATAAGAATTCAGTTGCAGTTAGACTTTTGGAGTGTATAATATAATAAACTTAGTTTAAGTATATTATTTGACAATGTAATTTAACATTTATATTTATACAAAAACTAACTCATGTAACTACTTCTGGTAAGATAAGTTTTAACATTAATATTTATAACAAAATTATTTTCATATCATAATAATTGTAGGTTGAAAATTGCCAAGACTCTGGTCGAAACGTCACATCTCACATAAATTCGCTATACAAAGCCAGTAATCCAAACAACAAGGAATTATTTATATTTTCTAACCTCTATATTTGTATTTGTTCGGAGCTTTTTTTGTCCGATTCAAGCCACCAAAATAATAGTTTTAAAAATGTATACAAAGAGCTCTTAAATTTACTTTAAAGTTTTCAGTTATCAGATGAGCACAAAATTCTTTCAAGAAATTGAGACGAGACGAAAATTTACTTTTTGAGATGAAAATCATTGTCTTGTCTCAATATGAAGTGCAAATAAATGCAAGGACTACAGTATTGAATTAGAAAAACAACATTTTTGTAATTTTCTAATTGCATCTCCAAACCAAAGACTAATTAATATTAAAACCCCAAATAGTTTTCATCTTCCAATTACAACTCAAATGAAACATTCATTGCAATAAAACCCTACAACATTTTTAATAAACCCATCACATCTCAATATTAAAATTTCCTAATCATCTTCCAACCATCCGATGAATCACGCTCTCTTTAAACTCTTGCCTGATTGAAACCTCTTCGCTCCCTTCTTTATCGGCACTCACACACTCACATGTCATTGAGTGTGTGATTGGTTCAGATGAAATAGAATTCGCTGTGCGCTGGTTAGTGGGGATGTGTAATTAATTCTCTATTAGAGGGAGGAGTGTGTGCGCAGTTTTTGTTTTGTGTGATGGAATACTTGATATGTAAAAGAATGGGTGGCTGGGGTTGAGAGTGCGGTACAGTTGGGGAGAAATTTTATACTTGAAAATATTAATTCGGACAAAAATTTAAAATTCTTCACTAACCATAGTCAAATTATTGCAATTTCGTATTAAAAATAGTAATTATACTAAATAATTTTGATCAGTAAACGAAAATTGTAAATTAATTTAGTTCAGAGATATAAAGATTATAAAATTCATGACGTCATCTGTATTAGCTTTGAAATGAAGCTTCTCATTGGCTAAACATTGTCTTCCCGCCGACATTCATTCAAGAAGGCAACATAATGGATACAAATTTATTTAAAACTGTCAATTTTGTAGGATGGTGTTATTTTTTCGTATGTAAATATAATAATATAGGTACTTACAGTCATTTTAAAAAAATGTATTAAAAACTTCTTAATCTTACAGATCAAAGTTTAAAACTAATGATTTTAGTCCAACAACACAAGCTCACCAGCAACATAAAAACGTCATAAATGTATAAAAATCAAGAAATGGTTGATGAATCCATTTCAATATTTTTACATGTATTATTGTGAAACTTGTTTTGGAATTCCATTTATTCATTAAGAAGAATTCTCTTTAATTAATTACCTTTTCATCTTCTGAAGAAGGCGTATATGGTATTGAAACTAGTCAAGAAATAAAGTAAAGTCAGAAAAAAAATATTTTTATTCTTATCACCAATCAGGAAATGTATCCTCATTGTTAATATTATTAATTAATTAAAGGTTTTACTTCTAGAATAGTAATACTCAATAGTTTGTTTGACTACGATTTAATAGAGCCATAAATATTAAAAAATTTAGTAATTGAATTAATTAATATTTACCACGGTTATTAGTGGTGGCAAAACGGTTTGATTCCGTTGCAATTAATATCATTTTATTCATGTACACTGTCAGGGTGTTACGAAAAGGATCAAAATTTTTAAGGATAGGTATGTCCTGATTCTCAAATATAAATATTTTTTGAAAATTCTCAATATTGAGGATACTATTTTTCACGTAAACATGATTTTAGTGCCACTTTCTTGTCGATAAGAAACCTTCAATAATAGAATCGAATTTATTTGTTATGTAATTAAAAATAGTTCATTACAGTATTTATTAAAGATTTCTTATTGTTAACTACCCATTCGACATGAATCGTCCATGGGATGTTCAAAAATATTTCATTCTTGTCTTAGCCACATCCTGAATACGATAAAAAATCACATACTCAATACAAACATCTCAGATACATGGGATACACAATTGGAATATTATGTCCAAATTATTAACATTGAGATGTCACTGTTACTAAGGGCGGACATAAGCAATCGCTAGGATATTGTATATAAATGAATATGACAAATTTTGAAAAATCATGCCCACCACCGGGAATTATTTGGACGTTAATGGGCAAAAATAGAAAGTAACAAAGCGGGATGTTCACATTCTTGAAATGTTCTGGGGCTTTTATTTAGTCAACAATGTAACATTATTTTGTACACATGAAAAACCTGGTCCTTTATTTCGTGGTTTTTTAAAAGATCATTTTTGATTGAGAATCAACATAAAAACTTGTTGAACAGTTTTCCAGAAACCAAATGAAACTAAATCAATAAAAATCAGCAACGACTTTCCATCTCCTAATCTTTCTCCTCAACCTCGTAGACAAATTACCGACTGCAGTCTCCTCCCGGGTGTTGTTTTTAAGGAGCCAGGACTAACCCTTGGCGGGTGCAGGCAGACTTAGGGCTGGACTAGACCGGATTGAATATTCATGTGAGAACATCGCAGTCGCGCGGCTAATGTCGAGAACACCGGAGGTTTACAAGCTCCGGAGTTCAGCTGATGGCTGAAGTTCAAGATGTGATCGAACTATGAACAGATCAACTGGAAATTTAGCAGTTTAGGGGAGGGTAAAAGGGTTAAAAGTAACGAAAATAATTTAAATGCCGAAATTGACCGTCACGTGAATTGGAGAAGTTTTTGTATCAAAGCTAATTTTCGGAAAAAAGTTAGTACGTACTCAGGTCTTGTCAAACCTGTCAAATGAACGTTATTACGATAAATTTGGGTGTTTGTCTTGTTTCTTGGCATTTATAGAGCGGCAAAAATCAATTGAAGAACACTATTAAGGAGGTTGGTGACCATATATTAAAATCATGATGAGGGGCTGAAATTTATACAGTGCATTTATTGCACTATAAAAAAATTATTTAAATTTTTGTCTGTCCGGTTTTTGAGTAATTGAATGTTGAAATTACGTTTTACAATTCACGAAATTTTTGTTTTGCATGCTTTAAACTATGTGATAAAATGAAGAAAAATTCATACCTAGTTTAGTAACGAACACATCGAGGTGGCATTTTAATCATTTTACTTATTACTTACTTGCAAACGTCATTTAATAAATCCCAACATTACCTTTGAAAATTAATCTTTACAGGTTACTAAATTATAAAATTGACAGCTGACTTGTTAAAATTTAACAAGTTATGGCCAGTTTTACCGCTTCCACTTAAATTTTAAGTTATCCTTAAATAAACAATATCGAATCAAAATCAAATTGTCAAACGTAGAAATAACATTGCTGTCATGAATTCGATAAGATATTTTTCATTTAAATGACACTTTTAAGTAGTAGCGGTGCAAATGGTCATTAGTAGCTAAACGCTTCACGTTGCCACAGTATACTAAAAACGTATGATTTACCAAACCAGTCACATCTCCATCGTATTCTTCTCTAACTTATGCATATTCCAACCACACATGATAAAATCACCCATGCTCTCTCTTCACCCTCACGTACCCCTAGAGCCCGGGGCTGTTTCCCTTGACGCAGCGATACTCAAGACAACAACCCCACAGTCTGTGCGCGTGCATGCAAATCACACACACATGCGACACCAGCCACCAGCCGAGTGCAAATTAGTCCAAACCCTGAGAAAGAATAGTGGAGAAGGGTGGAACAGAGTATAGGACAATGACGATGTGTAGGAGAATAAATAGGTATTACGAGTTTTGTTTTATTTAGGGGGGCAGTCTCAAAATATTTCATTCACAATCGGTTATATTAGTAATATGACTATTTCTGACTTATTTTCAACTTTCACTTTCCAATCGGTTAGAAATTTTACTTTCCAACCTAAAAAATTTAAACACTTGCTTTTAGATATACCGGGCGTTTTCTAAAACAGGCGCAAACCCCACAAAATTGTATTTTTAAATCAATTACATTTATATTATAGGTTTATAAACTACTACATTTAAAGGCGCATTAAACTACTCGTACATGAATAATAAATTTTTATTAGCTACTGTTTAGCCGGAAGTCACATCAACTTCCTTATTTTAAATGGAACGCCCCGTATATTTTTATTTTGATTCTACATAAAATTCTGAATACAACCAGGTATAACAAGCTACTTTTTAGATGTAGATTTTTAAGTAAAATAATAATTAAAATATTACAGAAACAAATCAATTCATTCCTAGTTATACTACGATTATAGAACATCTACATATACATAATAATCGTTAAATGCTTATTGCAGTCACACAATGCCCAAAACCTCAATCGTTTAAGATTGGCCCGTAGATAAGAAATATAGTCGAACAGTTCAGTATTTGCCATATTTATTAACCCGAGTACCTATATATTTTACCCCCATTGTTCCACTGGTAGAGTAAGAGTTTTTCGAAGCTTATTACCAGGGTTGTATTGTATGCTCTGGCGCATCTCAGGCTTGTGGTTTTGACCATTGTGTGACTGCAATAACCCCCTAATAAACGCTAATGATTATTAGGTAGATGAAATGTATTTGTACTATAGCTATGAAACAAATGATAAAAAAAAATTCGAAAAGTTTTACTATGTACCTATTCAAGAAAATGGAGGCCATTTTGAAAATTTACTATAAATAATATAATTGAATTGCAATTCCTTATTAAATTATTTATTTTCGTTAATAAACTGACATTTTTACTATCATACAATCATTAATTTATGCTATGCGCCTTGTTTTACCTACCTATTTTACTGCTAACAAGTCAATCATAGTTTTTAGAAGATTTTAACGCAACTACTAAAATGCAAAGGAGTCATTTTCTCGTAAACTATTCCCTCCCCACTCCACGTGACAATGACGTCACAGCGCCACGACGCAGCGCTGATGAGCGCCCGCGGCAAGTGGCGTCGGCGTCGGTGTTACATGTGTCGCTGTGTCTACTCCTGCTGCACTTGCACTTGTCTAGTGAGAGATCAGCTCCTGCGTCAGGACTCAGACAGGACTAAGCACCCGCGCTTCGCGAGATATGAAGTGAGCGTGGAGAAATGGCAATTGTTTCTGCCAAGGATGAGAGGTTGTTTGTTTGTTTATACAGGGTGCTTCTATACCTCTGTAAGCAACTTTAATAGGTTATATAATTTGATATATTGATTACAGAAAAAAAAGGATTTTTTCAAAGTTCGCAAAATAAGGGTAGTGAAAATATAAGTTCCATTGGTTTGAACGTCCATTTAACTGCTTATTTATTATGTTATTTATAAAATAAAATTATTAATAATATCAGACTATCTACAAATAGTCACTTCTTATGTAATAATGAATAAATAAACGTTCAAACCAATGGTCAATGGAACTTATATTTTCACTGTCCTTATTTTTGCGAATTTAAATTATTATTTTTTTCTGTAATCAATATATCATATTATATAAGCTATTAAAGTTACGTGCAGAGGTATAGAAACACCCTGTAGAGAGATTCTTTTTGCAACCAAGACTACATCTAGACGATCAAGTGGTCAGTTTGAAGCATTTTTTTAATAAAACCTCATTTTATAATATCTTGCATAACCCGTATCTAATGTTGCGAACGTTTTAAAAAATAATATGTATGTAATAAATAAGACTAAATAAAAAAAAACACACAAAGTGTTCGAAGATTATAGTTGACGGGGGGACGGGGCTCATATAATAGAACTTAGGATAATCCTTCGACCATATATAAGACAAACAACGCAAGCCTTTGTTGTGAAGCAAAGAATTAGCGTAGCGGTGTGAAGAGGAGTATGACCAGCAGACACCTTGAAGTGTTGCAGACTATTTTCATTCTCTGTTACATGATAACAAACCAGAAGTCAGCAATGTGCAACACTCTAACGTGTCCTCACCTCCTTACCCCGCCTATAGCTGCTGCTACTTCTTGCCTTCACAACATTGTATACTACAGCATATACTACAGCATTGAGTGGTCGAAGGGATAATCATACAAAATAAATTAGAACTGCTAAATTATTTTTGCTATAAGAAGAAAAATAAATAGATCATGCTTATTATAAGGGGACTAAAATTTTTAGGGCTAGTTATGAATATTTATGGCAGCCACAGTTAATAATATATTTGATATTTTCCGTTCATCTCTTATATTGCCATGTTTAATATAGCTGGTCAACAGATCCCGAAAAAAAGAATAAAGAAAACACAATGTCACAATGAAAGCAAACACAATAATACGGTTATGAAACATAAATCATTTAGGGATTCACAAAGTAAATATTCTGTTAGTGTTATGAGAACCAGAAGTAATAAAAAAGTCCGGGATTCGCTTATGCTCTATTCCCAACTCTAAACTTAAATTGTGTAACATCTGCTGCTGCCACCAAAAGTTGAAAAAAAACTTTACTCAAACTGGAGCGCGGACCTCATAGTTTTTACTACTATTGTTTTGCTCCTCTGCAAATATCATAAATCTAGAGAATGATCATGAGTTTTCCGTTTCACCGGAGAACGGATGCATTATTTAAATAATAAATTAAAATAATTAATAAGAATTATATTATAAGTCACACATAATATTTTTTACTACCATTGAATATGTAAATATTACACTATAAATATTTATTAAATTATATTGTATAAATAAAATAAAAATCTTTGAAGTTTTAAATTAAATACTTATATTTCTGTAACTAATAATCAACTTCCATAACAACATATGACCTCATAATCAAAACATGAAAACATAAAATTAATAAATCGTAGTGACATGGATGACAATGCAAATACATTCATTATGTAGGTAACTGTAGTAAATCAGTAACCCACTTGAATAAAATATTTTTAAACATCCCATGGACGATTCATTTCAAATGGGAAGATAAATCCTACCATATGACAATTATTATTGTATTCTGAATTCATAATTCAACAATATTGTTTTATAAGTCACATTTTTACTTTCACTTGTTATCACATCAAAATGTGAGGTTTGATTAATATTTTGTGAATAAAATTTGTAAAGAAATATTTAATTTAGAACTTGGATGATTATACACTCGCCTTCAGCTCGTTCATAAACTTTCATCCTCTTGAAATATAGCCTACATTATGTGCTCGTTAAATAATATACTATTATTTAACCGACATTTCAGCTTACTCTCATTTTACAGCTATATTGTTGACTCATACTATATTTACATGTAATTTTGAAACCGTTTTCAAATCGTTTAAGTTTTGAAAACACCACGTATACAGTGTCAAAACGATTTTGAATTAACTGAAACCAAAACCAAAATAATGGGTTTGACATGAAAATTAGATCAAAACTACACATTTAAACACGAAAAACTTAGTATCGAACATGCATTTAAATTATTGAAAATTTATGTTTAAAGACTTGATATTTTATAACAGATTCTAATATATTTTCCATTATTATATACAGGCTGTTTCATAACTTCAGGTACATACGTTAATGGTATATGTTGTTTGGTATGCGATTACGAATCTAAAAGAATTTTTTTTAAATCGCAAAATTATTTTCTATGTTTCCCAGTCAAAATTTTTCGTTGTCACTGCAACTGGGTGGATGATTATGTTAAAGGTATTAATTAAATAAAATTATAATTATAAATAACTGCTAATAATTAAATTGTGAAATTATTCTTTAATACTTCATTGTTTGTGTTTAATAGGAAAGCTAATCCAGTGCAGTACTACAAAAAAATGTTTTTGGTAAACAACCCTTAATTTTTCGATTTAAAAAAAAATCTTTTAGATTCGTAATCATCATATCAAACAACATATACCATTAACGTATGTACTCGAAGTTATGAAACACCCTGTATAGGCGACACATAAGAGGTTATTCCAAATGCACATGCGTCGAAACTGTTTTCAAATCTATCTGTACACTTGTTTTAAAAATTGCATGTAAACATTTTCAAATAATTTATACCCAAGTCGAGCAAAAGGCATGATAGATGTAAATGTAATTCAAATCTCTTTTGCTACCATTCATCCACCATATAAAGATCGCATCGCCACAGCCCATGGCTCACATGAACACATGTCCTGCAAGATACGTCCTCGTTCACTTGTTCAATGTTCACGTCGCAGCCCTCGTGATGCAGCAGTTTCCTAAATAACGTCGAACAAACGTGAACGTGTGACGTTCCTTATCACTACGTGTCCCGTGGAAATCCACTATCCCTCCAGCGAGGCAGAGTGAACTAACTTCATTTCTAGAGGAATAAGAACGCTTAGCGATCTAGGTTATTTATTTATTTATATTAGGGAAGCCAACAGTTACCCAATAAAAGGCTTCCACGGATTATACAAAAAAATCTGACGTGGCCATCACACAACCTGCCGCCATATCTAGACATTAAACAGAAATGAATACGTACAATCCGGTGCCCATTTAAAATAAACAAATACAAATTTAAAATATTCAAACACAGTAATAAGTATCACCTGAATCAAAAGATTCATTCACACAAAAACTCTTCTGTGTTGAAGCAATCAGTTACTACATTTAATAGCTTACTTATGACTTATATAGCGCTAGTATGCCAACTTGTCACCCGTCTCACCTGTCAATATTTTTTATGCAGGAACAAAAATCAACCGAACATGGATTACAAGATTTCAACGTTTTATTTAATAAATTTATTTTTTAAATTTTACTGCAGTTCTATAATGGTACCAGAAAAGACAATTTTTTATAACGTAAATTGCAAATAACTTTTCATCTTATTCTTATTACAAATAAATACTATATTTATCCAAATTTATAGAAATTTTTGACACTTAATCTTTTCAATCTTCAAAAAATATCACTTCCGATGAAGATATTTGTACCAAAATCTAATGAGTTCCTATTCGTATACAATTGTAAAATACCAAATATCAAAATTTTTGGGTAATTCGTATTTGAGTTATCCGACAGACGGCATCGGCCCGGACCACAGACATACACACACACACACACACACACACACACACACACACACGCACACACATACAGACAGACATCATCGGGAAACTATCAAAAATGAGTTGTAAGGACCCTAATTCGTGCTCATCCACTAAAAACTCACTACCCGTTATTTGCATGATTCCAATACCTTCCTTTACATGTAAGCGGAAGGTAAAAAATACAAATTACAGTCAGTTATCATACAGAACAGTAAATTAATAATAATAATAGATATTTAAACATTTTTATGGGAGGTAATGGATAAGGTTGTTTATTGCTTGTTTTAAAACTGGAGTTTGTGTATTTGCATCTACTTTGTATTTGTGCTGTGAATCCTGTTAAGTAAAATCGGGTTTATGAGCTTTTTATTTTTATTTTTAAAGCGTTGTTCGAAACAAGTGATTTGATTTTAGTCTTAAAAGCTGAGTACTGAATTAATGGCATGAAACATAATGTTTTACGGTAGCAAATAAATCTTCAGATTGGTTTTCTTGATTCTTCTGTTTAGTAACAATTTTATTGAAGTTGCTATTCAAATAATCTGAACAACATGTTAGGTCACTCAAACTGGCAAAGCCATTGAAAAAAATATGTTTTTTCCAGAATTATATGCTATTTATAAACGTCTTTAGACACAACTTTTTTTTTCTTTGCTGGCTCAAGAAAGGCAAGCGAGCCACCTATTAATTCACGCTGAATATATTTTTTTAAATTATCATATATGGTAGTCATAGCAATGTAACAAGAAAATTGTCATTTGAACAATCCCTAGGACATTTTTACAATTTTTGCCGATATCTTTCATACTTCATTGGTCAGAATTTAAAAAAATTAAGCAAATTATTGGTTTAATTAATATGTTTATAAAAATGATGCATGGGATTTTTATGTCAGTTAACCTGTTTTCGAGAAAATTATAAAAATGCGTTAGAACTCTATAGCGTCACAGAAAAAATATGAATGTCATGTACACGTACAATACGAAACACAATTCTTAATTCAGTAATGTCAATTATTTTAAATAAATTAAAAATGCATTAAAAACATTCAGTTCGGCTTTAAAATGATTGTAAATTAGAGAAAATGAACTGTTATATTATACAAAAATGTAGTATTTACTTTATTCATTTAACATCACTCAGTCATAACTAAGATATTTTTCTTTTTGTAATGTTTTGATGACGTGACTCGTCTGCAAAAAATTTAAACTATAGCAGTTTATTTGTATTTTCGTTTTGTAAATTGTGTAGGTACCAACCAAAATGGGTGTACAATTAATAAGTTGTTGGGTCCTTGTCGAGACTGGGAAACTAGTATCAATTAATACTCAATGGTTACAAAAGTATATTTAATAAGTTAATGTATAATAATAATCATCTTACGTTAACCATTTATCTCTATGCTGTCACATACTGGAATCGGAACGCAACTGAATTGAACTTCCTATTACCCTATCTGTATCTTATTTATACTTATGTACAAGTCCTTAGTAAGCAAAACTAGTATTAGCAATACAAACATATTTATTTATATTTATTTGGTAACTCTGACCTTTTAAACTAATGACTGGCGTCGCACGTACTTAATTGTGATGACTAGGACTTGTTACAATTGTAATACTTTTTTGTTTTTGTACGGGTTAGGTGGAAGAGTAGGTTCGACTGAACCTTGCCTTTGACAACGTCAATAAAGACTTATTATTATTATATCCACACATCCTTCCCTTGGCTTTTCACGCAACAGAAGACAACAAAACCTTCTACACCTCTCCGGTCGACTTCTCCCATTGAATGCCCTTCGTTATCTAGTATTTTTGCATCGTGCATTTAACGACTAGTGTTCCGTGCATGCAGCCGTCACCCACTGCGAGATAAACTTACATCATTACCCTGCGTGCTATCACGCTCGTTACTTTTGGTCCATTTGGGCATTTGCATTTGACCGGAACGTCGCTGACGTCATGTCCGGGGCAGTGGGAGTGGTTCGGGTTGTACGTCACTGGGATTAATGCGAGGAGGCCGCCTGTCGGTCGGTAATGGGTACTGGTAGCACAGGAAGTGGGAGAGATTTTAAATGTTATTGCGGATTGTGGTGAGGATATCTTTAATGGATGCTTCATATTCTATATCGGGGGAGATGTTGCATTGCATTAGAATTTTTAATTTATATGCTTCATTTTCTAAATACTTTCAGAATAATTTATAATTGACCACTAAATGATTTCATCTACAATACAATATATTATTACCCAATTTTAGAAATTTAAACAACTTTTTTATTTGCTATAATCATTCAACAATATATACTCCCAATTACAAAATGACATGTTATTATACTAGAATCTAATCATATACAGGGTGTAACCCAACCTGTGTAACATTATTTAAGGGTGTATAGTATTGAACGCACTGATCATGAATCAAAAAGAATTTAGTCGAAATTCGAAAATTTAAAAATGGGTCCAAGCAAATGAGACATTCTGTAAGTACCTACAAATTTCATTTAATCCTGTTCGTAAAATTAATGTTATTAGGTACGCTAATAAATACTGAATAACTAGGTATATTCTTTTACTTTTTTGAATTAAATGTAGCGACCAGTGATGCCCAAAACGATAATGTTTTTGCAAACTACTATTAATTTTACGAATGTCAACAAAATTCTTTCTGATTCATGATCAGTATGTCCAATACAGGGTTACACCCTGTATAGTCCGATTCGTCTTGGTGCAGTTCGAATATAAATCCATGCGACGATTTTTAAAATTCAAAGCGGTACCGCAGATTCTTTTACAACCAGAGCTACATTTAAGACGATCAAGTGGTCAGCTTGAAGCGTTCGAATGCGAATAAATTTTAGTTTGACGACTGCACACACACTGTCGGCCGAGAGAATTGAACCTGGGAACTCCGGGATCATACGTCATGTCAAGTGATATAGTGAGCAGCTACGCAGAGCTACATATCTATAGACAAATCAATGATTTAATTCAAACAAATTACGTTTTAAATCGAAAGAACCCTTAACAGCCGTGCCTTCTAAAGCTTTAAACATTTCACACATTGTAAACCCTCTCTGCAGTCACCAACTAACAAATAACAAATCCCAGCGCGACAAATTACAAATTACAAGTCAGCCACTAACTCCGGCCATCACAATCAGAATGCACAAATCACATCCCCAAGGATTCTCTTCTATTTTTCATCCTTACACTTGCTAACTAGTGTAACATCTAACGTCGCACGCGATGTGACTCAGTCTTGCACGTGGCGTGACACGTGGCTAGAGGAAAAGACTCTGACAGAGGACTCTGGACTGATGATGGTGATGATGGGAGATCAAAGAGAGCGGTGATAGTTGGCTAGTGTTTCAGGATTAATTGCGCATTGTGAATTTTAGGGTGCATGGTTTGGTGGGTTTGGTGTCAGGAAACTATAGTTTTTTGTTTTCCGATAATATTTATATTAGGTTTGAAGATTTGACTAAGGTTCCATTGATTTTTGTTACATTTAGATATGTCAGATTATCTTATAAATTATTTTAACTTACATTCTTTAGGGAAATTCAACTTTTTCAAAGAAGATTAATTTTTTCATCAAACTGTCATTCCATTCATCAAACTGTTATTCCATTCCTCTTGTAATTAATATAAAATAATGCAATTTTTATTCTTATTCATGTGTCTTGAGAAAAGTAATACATTTTCCTACGACCCTATACGAAACGAACAGTTTTCATACAGTTATCTAGCTACGAAAATAAACAATATCACACATCCATTCAACCCGTGCGTTATGTTAACACACAGGTCTTAACACACAGTTTAAATTTTTTGTTTCATCTTTTAGTGGGCGTGTGTTGTCTTTATGACATTTAAAAAAAATTTCCTCTGATTCAGTATTTCGTGATAAAAAATTATTGCAGTAATTATTTATCCACAAAAATTAAAGTAGGTAGAGCTTTTGCCGTATCTGCTATAATTTAAAAATTTAAATAGAATGTATCTGGAAATTATATTCTTGTTATTGAAAATTTTGTATCATGTATTCCATGATAGTGATATATGTTTGTCTATTCGTAAAATTTTAAATATGACAATGACAGTTGACATCAAAATATATTCATAAATAAAATGTTTAATACTATTAATATAGGTAACTCACAGAAAACTGTCTATCGAAGTTTGTTAGGCTGAATTGTACATGATTGTAAAAATTCCGTAAAATTCATAAAAATTTCCAATTTATGTAAACTTTACACGGTTATATCTTCTAATAGAAATTTATTTTTAAAATATAAAATAGCTCATCTGTAGACCCATTAAATTAAATGTTTGTAAAAACATTACCTGGAAGTCAATAATAAACTAACAGTTTACTCGCAACGAAAACATTTTTACACTATTTTTCTACTTCAAAATGACATTCTATTTCTAGGATGCGGTAAAGTATGAGTTTCGGGCTGGTTTTAGGCAGTCGTAGTAATGGGAAAAGAGTGGAGTAAAAAGAAGTAAAATCGAGAGTATTCTAGAAATTCGGGAAAGAACCTAGACGTGTCGCTTAATGCAAATTGTCAGTAAGTACAAATACAAAATACTACATAGGTATTTTCTCAGAATTTTTCCATTTTTAAATACCCACTTCTTTTAAATTCCCAGCACACTTGACTAACTTTGTCCACTGCATAATAACTAATCCTATAAGAGTATTTAGCAAAGAAAATACAATACCTCTACATAAAATTCATTCATACCAAAAATAACATCCAGCAGCTCGTTCTTGGGACGCATTGACCATAACATAAACTACTCCACTTCACCGTAATCCCTCTCAAGGCTCCGTGAATACGTTGAAAGGCCTAAGACGGAAGCTGGTCCTTCAGACCCCCATTCTTTCCCTCTAAACTCTAAACTCTAATCAGCTTTTGATATTATCGGCGTGCGATATTACTACTGGCAGTTGGCTGTGCTTCATTGTCGTGGAAAGCGCATTAAGGTAATTCGAATAAACAAGGGCGATTGCCGATTGTTTAGCTGGAGTGAGGTTCGATGTGTGCTTGTTTGTTTGTTTGTTAATTGTTGAGGGAAAGACAATAGAAAGAGAACTACTACTACTTGTGTGAGGCAAAGTGCAGATTTATAGGGTTTATGGTTTTGTACCTGTAAGTTGGTATATTGTTTTGCAGGATTTGTATTACTAGATTCTTAATCGCTTTCGCATTATTTCATGCACGCTTTGTTTATAAATCTAATTTATAGTAAACTTGATTTATAAATAAAATAATAATTCTAAAGAGGAAAAGGGTTAGCACAAACTCTGAAAACATAGTCTTTTCTTTCATATGTCAATAATATATACAAAAATACAGACTGTATCAGAAATCAGAACTTCGAGTACATACGTTAAGAGGGGTTAAGGCGGTTCACTGCTAGTACTATAAACACCGAAAATTGCTTTCTGGAAAACTGTCATTAGAGAAGCATAGTGTGATAAATTTTCTACCAAATTATTACAAAGATTGTTCAATTATCTCAATATTTACTATAATTTTGATAGGATTACGAAAGTCATATTTCACGAAATTATCACCCGCAAATACGACAGAGACTCCTGAACTAATGTAAGTTCTACGTAGTACACTCCTATGTAAAAGAAAATTTAATGTGTCTAAATTGAATGATACAATACGCCGGTTGTCAGTTGTAATATTTTTGTCTCAGACTATACAAAGCAGACTGGGCATGTTCTTTTAGAAGTGGAGGACACTTGTAGGATGGCTTACTTGCTACTTCCCCCTGTACACCTACAATCCCTGAGATGGTTGTTGATTGGTGGTGGCTCGCCTTAAGGTGAAGTCGACGGTGTGGTTACCGACATTTTTTTGTAGTTTTGCAAATATTTTAGTTGGAAAGCTAAATAAACTACTGCAATTGATTCATTAGATTTTCTCACTTTCGGAGCGTCTTTTGAACATGGGCAGGGTAACATTTGTAAAGTATTGTGGGCACTGTTAGGGAACGCGTTTGCGAGGTGGCGAAAATGCGAGGTCCCTAACCAGTTGGTATTATTAACATTATTAAAACGAGAACATAGTTGTCTTAAAGGAAACTTTAATTCATAGTTTGTTCTGGCTGTGGTTAAAAATAAAAAAATATATATATACCGAGAAGATTGCCTAGGTACATTAATTGGAATTGAATAGTTTTGCTCAGCTAGTGCTCTATCACCGACCAATCCTTTATATATTTTTATAACGATAAATTAATTAGATAATCGTATGTATTATAATTTTATAATCCATATTATCTAAAAAGCACTCTAATGCATTTACCTGTGCTATGAATATAGTTAATTTCGCATGAAATATTATACACAATTACAAACTCCACACAACACCGCTGTAGCTGTAGATGTTTTGTAAGTAGACACATTGTTCAGCTAAATTACATGTTAGAAATAACAAATAGGTGGCATTACAAAGTGAACTAGCATTTGATAATATTCAGTATAAATTATCGAGCATTTATCTCAAATGGCTGCAGTTGTATTCTCATGTTATACATGAACTTTCAAATGAGAATGAGATGATTATTAGCTTTGAAGTTAGAAGTTGTTCTTGTGCGCTCAAGGATATTAAGACCTTATTAAAGCTGTGCTGCTAATTGTAATTGCCACTGCACTACTGCACAGATAGCGTATGTGGATAATGCTGCACTGAAAATAAGTACATTATAATTATATTAGTGTTTAGCGTGTTTTGTATAGATCTACTCATTTATGTCCGATTTCTGCCCATATTCAAAAATATGAAATGATTATTCACATCATCTGTCAAAAAAGACCAATAAAAATGCAGAATACTGAATTTCACAGCCAATCAAAATGAGTAGACTTGATTATTTTGTACTAGTAAGGTTGTGTGTCGACTATTCATTACTTACTAGTACTTTTAGGTGACTATTTAAGAAATGAACATTTTTATTATAATCTATATTTCCCATTTTTATTGCACCATTTCTATCTCTGTATTTTCTTCAAAGGTCTAGAACATTTTTCACCTGAAATTCATTATTTTACTTGTAAAGAAACACAAAAAACAAATAATAGTATATTACATTACAAGTCATGAAAATGTTTCATTGCAGACGAGGAGGCGTTTGAAGAATGCGAGGATGCGCAGCGTCCGAGTATTTCTTCAAAGCCTCCGAGTCAAGCAAAGACATTTTTATGACGCGTGATGTATTCTATTTTTTTAAATCGGCAATTAAGCTTAAAATTATAAAAAAAATTAGGTTTGCATAAATCATCAGAGCTGTGACAAATCATCAGAGCTGTCACAAATTTTAGAAAAAGTTGTCATGACAAGTAAACAAAGTTGAAAGTAAAAATGAAAATAACATTTTCATGCCTAGTCATGAAAATCTTACTTTCATGCCGCAAATTAGTCTGGAAATGACGATTTTCATGCCGATTTTGAAAAAAACCCATTTGACGTTACATTTAAATTTTATCAAAATATTTGTTTTATGAAATCATGGATAACTGCATTTTTTGCCATTTTATGGTGGGATTCTACAGTTGCTACAGTTGCTACAGATCTATAAAACTGTAAATATTAAACAAAATCGCAATGAAATTTATAAGCATATGAACATTTTTCTATTTGTCAACAAATATTGATGTGATTTTGTTCAATATTTAAAGATTTACAAATTTGTAAAACTTACAGATTTGAACAGAATCCCATCATTAGTTTAAAACTGGATCTGATTCACTGAATAATCTCTTGAATACCATTCGTACTCATAGTTAAATATATTATTTTTCTAGGACTTACACTCATGTACCTTGTGCTTGGGAATATTACTCATAATATTGATATCCAAGTTCAAGAAACATTCGTAATACTACCAGAAAAATAATCGACATAACTACGACTACTTATGGTATTATAAGTGAAAATTTTAATACAATTTACAGAAATGTTTAACTACAAAGAAACTTCAGTTACTTTTTTAAAACTTATATGGATGTCCCTGTAAAATCTCTTTTGGAGTTTTCCAGGTTTGCGTTCCACATCTGCATAACCTGAATATTCTTCTTATTCTCCCAATCATCCTAACAGCGTATTTATCTAACTCGTTCCCATTTGAACACACATCTACCTTCCGTTCCTTATCCTGTTCCCTAACTTCCCAAGTAGAAAACTTTTTCAAATCACCTCAAACATTTGCAGTTCGCAGCCAACCAACAACTTTACCAACCCTTTACCCTTTGCCTCTCGCACCCCCCGGGCCTTAGGAAGTAGAAACCGCCGCCATTTTGTCAACAACCAACAAAAACCACCACTTTTCAGTTTTCTTAATGTTCTGTTTCTCTTAGAAACAAACAAGAGGAAGACAAGAAAAGTTTACAGTATACAAATATTATTATTATTTTTTCTACGACAGGTATTAATAGTAGGCTTTTTGGACTTATTACTTTAAAATGAACAATAAATTGCATCTTTGAAGACCGTTGCTAATAGTGACGGTCTGAAAATATTTTCAGACCGCTGATTATAAAAATCTGTTCCAGTAATAATACATTATTTATTAAGATTTGGTAACATTTATTCTAATGAGGACTGGAGAAAAATTACTGGGATGCAGTCAACAATAAAATATATTCTCAATTCACTAGTTTCCACGTCACATACGTCATCCTCAAAAGATAAGAAATTTAAATTTATATAATTTACATGAAAATATCATTGATAAGCAATGACTTAAGTAGTTTTCGTTGAAGGGTTATAACGTTTTTATTGTGATAATTTTAACGACAATTTTTTAAATCTTATGTATTTCAAAATATAATAGTATATTGACAACAATTTCTAATGTTTTACATTGCTTATCAATGATATTTTCATGTAAATTATATAAATTTAAATTTCTCATCTCCTGAGGATGACGTATGTGACGTCGAAACTAGTCGATTGAGAATATATTTTAATGTTGACTGCAACCCAGTAATTTTTTCTCCATTCCTCATTCTACCACCAGTCAAGAAAATGTATTTCATCAATGTATTCTAATGTATGTTTCTAAATGTCAAGTTTATTTACATTTATATTTTTGTTGTACTGTTTTTCTACATTAAAAATTTTAAATTTCATCTATATTTCATTGATATTGATAATTGATATACTTATAGTTAAATTTGAGAGTAATTATGATTATGTATGTACGAAGTTTGCCAAATGAATGTTTGTTAACGAATATATTTGATACATGCATTTTTGTAAGATCTTACTAGTAAGTGTACCTACTGAATATTTTTCTGAATGTTTGTAGACCCTGAAGATGGTATAAGTGTAAACCGAAACGTCGGTTATGTAAGAAGAATATGATGTTGTCTGACTGATATTTCGAATAATTTCGAACCTTATGTATGTATAATTTAATATTCGTAGATAAAATCTTTTTGATAGACAATACACAACATTTTAACCCTTTTAAACATGACTCCACTATGAAGTCGCTTTCTACCCCTGCTGTTTAGCACCAGGCTTAGCTAAATCCCTTTTGCATTTGTCTCCTCGGTTTTAGATCGAGTCGAACCCGGGGCTTCAAAGTACAGAGCTCTACGACTCAATCCACGGCGTAACGTAGTCTTAAAGCTACGACGTCGTAACGACAGTGCGTTCACTGCGTTCTACGTTATGTCGGAGTTAAGCGAAAGTTACGTGTTTTAAAATCTGAACGAAGGGGTGGTTTTGTGTGCGTGTTAACATAATGTTATGTTAGGGTGGAGGGTGTTGATAGGTGAGATAAAAATATTCCGTGTCGTGATTGTATGAATGGTATCGTCGGTATGGGTGGATAGGTTTTAGTGTCTTTCTGAACGTGGAAAAAATGTATTGTATCTTGCATAAAAAATACAAAAGAATATTTTATGAAATGATATTAGTAAGAGGAACAGCTCGAAGAACAGTAAAAAAATCTGCACTTCCTCGACTATAAGTTTTAATAACTTACTTTTGTAACGCCTTTAATTTTATGCTTTATTTAAATAAATTTATTGTTTTTTCCCAAACTATTTAAGTTGATACCAAATTCGGCCCAATTTAAATAAGATGTGAAAAAATCTGATGTTGCCAGTACAAGACCTCTCGCCATACTCTACCCACTCTTTTTAGTTTTTACTATAAGTACTATAGGTACAAATATATTTTTTCATTTTATGTAAACTATGTCACTATTTTGACACTGTCACTGTCATAATCAATTTAAATTTATGTAGTAACATGGATCAAAAGATACTGAATACTGAAGTTTCATACTTTGAATTATTAACAATAATTTATTTCCTAAATAGTATCAGGTACAGATAAAAATTTAAAATACGAATTGTAGATGACAAAAATATAATCTATAATTTGAAATAGAAAATATTGTCATAAATTAATTATTTATCGAAATATACTACTAGTACTACGGCCGGATTGGGGATTGCTACAAAAAATAACTGGGTTCTTAAGATTTGTATTAATAAATGTAAAATTTGGTTGTTAAACTCACAATCGAAAATAATAACCCGTCACAATACGTCCCCTTATAGAATATAATGCGGGAGGTAAAAACAACTGACTTTATCGTTTAAATGTTGTTATTGATTCTTCGACTAATTTTTTTTTCCAGAAAACTTTAATTTTGATAATACGCTTGAAAAAATTTGAATAATTTTTTGAGAAACAATTGAAAATCGCATAACTTTCACAGTGGTAGACTTAACTTAAAAGAGTTCAAAGTCCAGCTTGTCGAGAATATCACTGGGTTTAAAAATTTTACTAAACTTACATTTTCCATTCTGGTTTCAATTTTTCAGCTTGTTACAATATTGCGATTCACATACGTTGATGTTATCATTTTAATTCAACATTGAAGTTTAAAATGAATTAAATACTTGGCAATCCAGTAATTCAAATTAAATTTGTAATACTTCTACAAGTACAAGCAACCCTTTAAAACGTATCACAAAGAATGTTATTATCCAAATAAACATCTCAACACCCTTCGCACCTAGACAAACTCTTTGAAACCCAACCCGCACCGCATCCACGGGTCCCGGGTTCGTTCCCGGCACTTGAAGAATGGCTTGTGTATCAAGTAGGCGATCGCGGATCACGTGACTGTAAGCTAAAGGGTTAGAGAGTCTGACTCTGGCTAGTTTAATTACACCCCTGGGCTATTGATATTCGAGGATCTGTAATTTCAGATCAGCGCAGGTTCTGAGATACAATTGAAACACTTCAGCACTTGAAAACGACACGTGTTCTAGACGGTACACGGATGGCGGGAAATGCAATGTAATTGTAGAATGCAAGACTAGGGTTGCTTTTGTTTTGAACAAGTGCGTTCGTTATTCAAAATAAACTTGTAGAATATCTAAGACTACAGCATACATAATAAAATAGGAAATTCATTATTGTTTTGAAGCAATTAATGAATTAGAATTCTTCTTTCCGGAGACTCATTGAAGATTTAATTGACTACAATTTAACTCAGAACAGAAATTTCAACTTTCTACGTCTAACCGTATTTGAGTTAATGCGACACACATACGTCCGTACGTACAGATGAAACTAGTCATAATGGATTCAGAAAATTACGATAATTCCTTTTTACTCCGGGTATTTTTATTTATTTTAGTTTAAGAAGAGTTTTTAACAAAAACAGAGGATATGGGAGTTAAGAAGGGTAAAAGATTTGTTTCATTTAGTTTAGTTTAAATTAGAGTTTTTACCGAGGTTTTTACCAAAAAATGGAGTACCTATGTGGATTTAAGAAGGAGGGTAAAATATTTATTTAATGTATTTTTACCTTCCGCTTACCTGTAAAGGAAGGTATTGGAATCATGCAAAAAATCGGGTAGTGAGTTTTAAGTGGATGAGCACGAATTAATGTCCTTACAACTCTTATTTGATAGTTTCTCGCTGATGTGTGTGTGTGTGTGTGTGTGTGTGTGTGTGTGTGTGTGTGTGTGTGTGTGTGTGTGTGTGTGTGTGTGTGTGTGTGTGTGTGTGTGTGTGTGTGTGTGTGTGTGTGTGTGTGTGTGTGTGTGTGTGTGTGTGTGTGTGTGTGTGTGTGTGTGTGTGTGTGTGTGTGTGTGTGTGTGTGTGTGTGTGTGTGTGTGTGTGTGTGTGTGTGTGTGTGTGTGTGTGTGTGTGTGTGTGTGTGTGTGTGTGTGTGTGTGTGTGTGTGTGTGTGTGTGTGTGTGTGTGTGTGTGTGTGTGTGTGTGTGTGTGTGTGTGTGTGTGTGTGTGTGTGTGTGTGTGTGTGTGTGTGTGTGTGTGTGTGTGTGTGTGTGTGTGTGTGTGTGTGTGTGTGTGTGTGTGTGTGTGTGTGTGTGTGTGTGTGTGTGTGTGTGTGTGTGTGTGTGTGTGTGTGTGTATGTATGTGTGTGTGTGTGTGTCTGTGTGTATGTATGGAAGTCTGTATGTGCGCCTACTATAGTCTTTCGTTCTGATTCATTATCTCAAATTCTACTGAACATAAAATTCTAATATTTTGCAATATACATTTGTATATGTTAATGAAGAGCTGATTAGATTTTGGTAAAAATCTGCCAACCAGAAATGGTACTTTCTTGAAGCATTTTACCATTTTTTGCTAAAAAATATAGAAAATTCTGCGATAGCTATAATTTGTCATACGACATTTCAAAGAACAAATTATATCTTACAATATTTATTTAACATCTCGTCTATATCTCTTACCAATAAAGGAAAATTATTTTTCAAAGATATATAACTTTACCTACCACGATTTGTAAATCACAACATAGGAAAAAATTTAAAACAAAAATGAATATGTCAATGTGACAGATGAACAGACGTATGCACAATTTCTGAAATGTTTGTGGCACCATTTTAAAAGAAATGTAAATATTATTAACTGAACATAATGTAAGGTAATAATAAAGTTAAATTTTTATCTATAAAGAGATAATTAAGAACTAAGAACTATAAAATTATTTTCAAAAAGTTTGTAAATTTATTGCAAAATTATAATTTAAGAAAGCCTAACTAAAACCAAATTCACATAAATTACAGTGTTAAAGCGAGAGGTCGTGTGCTGGCCACAACAGATTTTTTATTTTTTCAGAACGCTGAGTCAAAGAATTTTCCATCCTGCAATCTTTCATGGTGAGTTCAATTCTTTATTTAATTAATATTGTTAAATTCATGTTTGTCTTATTTATATTATGACTGCTAATTCATGGAAAAATTGTGACAAAACAAGCCATCCAGTAAATTTCGTTTATTTTCTTCTTAATGTCAAAAATAAAAATATACTTTTATCTTCGCGTCATTAATTTTCTAAATAGCATCGTTCCGTCCAATTTTACGACTATTGCGTTTCGTTCAGAAAACCTTGTTAGTTTGTTAGCATTCGTATTAATTTATCGTTGAGTAAAATTGTCTTTAAACACGATTTTAATTTAGTTGAGGGAATCCAGACACGGACTAGTTGCTCCAGTTTGCTACTTTACTTTCGAACTAGGACAGAGCTAGGGATATTTTAATTGCTGTTATGAAACTTAGCAGAAAAGATTAAAATTGAAAAACTTCGACGAAGATTAATAACGAAGGAGCAACTTTCACACATTTCTAGTAGATAGTTTGTAGTTTAGTATTGGTTGCAAACCCAAACCATTTTTTTTACTTACTAGACTTTATTTACAAATTAGGTTCCTTCTTAGAAACACAGTCTTGTATCAAACTATTCAAACTATTTCTCTGTTATATCGGTAATTGCATACATTATCTATTACCCAGTTTTTAGTTCATACCCACTTGACATGAATCGTCCTTGGGATGTTTAAAAATATCTTATTCTTGTACTTTAAGTGATATTACGTCTAGCCACATCCTGGGTACCTACTATCAAAAAATACATACGCAATACAAACATCTCAGAGAATTACGTGAGATGCATAATTGGGATATTATTACCAAATGACTAACATTGGATGTTATACTCTAAGGGCGGACGTTAGCAATCACTGGGATATTAATAGGATGTTAATTGCCAAAAATTTGCTGACATTCTTGAAATGTTCTGAGGATTTTATTTTGTCAAGTGGGTAAAATTTAATGAATTTATTATTCTTCTACTACAAGTGAACAATAAAATAATATTTTATTTTATTCTATTCATACCAGAAACCAAGCAATTTACAATCAACAATCTAGTTGTTTATATGCTTTTTACGAAAATTGCCTAAAAACTAACGATTTTTAAACAAACTGTTTGTTTTATGATTAAGTTCAGTACTATGTGGCATTAAAATGCAGGATGATTCACAACTCCGTGCATTATATTTTACTGATATAGTATTATAGTACTCAACTTACTTATTGCGAAACAGAAAGAATTTTTTCAAAATTCCCAATTTTACTTTCCTGGTATTTTAATCAAACAGTTTTGGGGTACTGTAAATAAATTTACTATTCTTGCCATTGCACAATTAATTAAAATTTAATTTTATTCCATTCATAGTTAGTCAGATATCCATTTTACAATCAACAATTCAGTGGTTTCAAAAATGTACATTTTACGAAAACTGCCTTTAGTAACGATTTTTTTTTTAAATTCTTTTTGTTCCATGATCAGTAAGTTCAATACTTTATGCCATTAAAATATAATGCAGTCCGTACGAAATACTGCTTTTTAAATTTCGTAAATAAATTTTTGTCAAAACCACAATCATGTCACACAATACACTTGGCTATACGTAGATATTTTTATTCCCCTTAGATCAGATAGTCCATTTTACCTTCTTTTTCTTACAATATTTTATAGTTTAAAGTCATTTATTCAACTTTAAACCATCAGCAATCTAATTCAAAATAATGTTCTTATTTCTAGCTTCCCACAAAACATAACGATTCATTTGAGCGTCATCTGCGTCTCAGTACGTCATTGTTACGTAACGTTAGTGCCACGCCATGTTATTCCGTATATATCCCACTTCTCAGGACATATAACCCCTGTAACACGATCTCTACGATCTCCGCGATCTTCATCTCTTCTTCACAGTCAACTGTGATCTACGCGCACATGAAATTTTAATCCTAGCAGCGCTGCTGTATATTTATAATGGCAATTTCATTATCTCCGAGCATTTGTTTTACGCCATGATGCTTTTTTGTTTACTGCTAGCGGGATAGTGCCAGGAGGTTAAAATTTTATGTCGGGTTGAAAATTGAGAACAATAAGTAGTTGTTTGCAGGGAGAGAATTTTTATTTATTAGAGCTGTAAAGTTGAACCACGGAGAAAAATTTGATGGGTTTATCATCGGTTTTAGTTTATTGTGATGAGAATATGTTGTAGTGTTTTATGGGAAATGAATCTTTGATATTACAGAATGAATCGGTGGTGTTTCAATAAGCAAAATCACCATTTGGTAAAAGAAATATATAGTTCACATATATGATTAATAATAATTTTCTAAATAATGCATGACTCGCTCAAATTTACTAATAAATAAAGGTGGATGTTAATCGAAATGCAGCCAAAAATAATGTTTATTTACAAAACCGACGTTTCGGCACACAACTGTACCATCATCAGGGTAAAGTAAATTAAGGGAGAGTAATAACTTTACCCTGACGATGGTACAGTTGTGTGCCGAAACGTCGGTTTTGTAAAAAAAACGATTAACATCCACCTTTAATTATCCTACAACAGTCGATAAATTAATTTTTTCATTTACTAATTAAGATTTCAGCAATACAATGCTGTCTCAAAAAAATATCTACAGTGGAATCGCTGAGGTACGTCATTATTTAAGAGTCCCGTCTACCTCCTAAAATCCAGCATAAAATGTATTAACGTAGCGAGTGTTTTGTGGCCAGTACGAGAATGGTCAAATTTTATTTCAACAAGGATTTAATAGAGAAAGTATGGATCTACCGAGGGGTGAACCACCAATGGGAATCACTGTACATTTTGGTAGGAATACATTTCGGAATACTGGAAATACTACGGAATACATGGGAATACTTGGGAATACATGGAAATACTTGGGAATACATGGAAATACTTGGGAATACGTGGAAATATTTCGGAATACCAATAGAATACATAGAAATTTACAGGAATTCTTGGGAATACATGAAAATAACACTAGATATATTCAGAATATTGGTTGATTTATCTGCGTATGCGATAATTATAAATGTTGTTGCTATGGAAGGGTGTACGGTACTTAAATTTAATATTTGTATTTTTCTTTGAATTGTACTTATATTATAAATAATTGTGATTATAATAGGTGTTTTCTATCAATTATGTTTTCAAATTTAAAAAAGTCACTGACTTCTATTTCATTGAATATTTCTTATAATATTATAATAAATGAGTTTGAATGCAATAATTACTTTCAGTTTATTTTTTGTTATTTACGATAATTAATAATAGTTATTTTTCTACTACCATGCTAATTTACTGTCACCTGTACTTTAATGACACTTATTTCCATACAGATTTTCATTTCGTTACAGATTTTCATTTCGATACAATGTCCATTTTTAGGTAGCATGATACACATAGGTTAATTTCATACAAATAAATAGGTTTTTTTCTAATTAAAGCATGGAAGTACAAAAATAGTATAGGTATGCAACTATTTATCATTGTATTCCATAAAAAATGTCAAATGACAGGAATATATTTATTTATTTATTTCTCGATTTATTTTGATGGTAACAAATCTACAGGATTAACTTCCAATTACAGAATGGTAGATGTTATTATAGTGGAGTCCAACCATTCGGACGCAGTGGTATTATTGTCGGTTGTGCTGGGAATCGAACTGAGGACCGCTAGCATGTTAGGCGGTCCCTCTACCGCTAAGCTCGCGCTGAGCTAACCACTGGCCGTTTACATCGAGTTTACATAAATAACCTTATCTAGCAATGACATATAAGACATTAATATTCAAATTATAAATAATCCTAAAAAACAAAAAAGTCACTTTAGATACAAGTATGAATAGTAAACAAATTTAACAAGGGATTTTTATTTTTTACAGTTCATATTATTTGTCATGTGTCATAACTTCAGAATAAAAATTACGAGTAGGTACATAATGTGCTGCACGAATTACAATGAATTTTTTTTAAATTCGAAAAATTGAGGGCATAGTTAATTAATTTTACATTTTTTTTAAGTATCGCTGGTGGTTATAACATTGAGAATTATCACAGAAGAAAGATGTCATATGAATCAGTTATCAGTTACTACCTAATTTACTATTATTTTTATTAAAATTTCGTATCGATCAGTGGTACTTTATAAACTATACCCTTAATATAAAAAATTTAAAAAAAATTCTTTGGGGGTGCTTTACTATCTGTTTAGACAGAGGGATCAAAACATGTTTTGATCCCTATGGGGAGCAAAGCACACCCGAGGGAGCAAAAACATGTTTTGCTTCCTCTAAACAGGGAGTAAAAGCGTGCTTTCTGTTCCCGTGTGACGCAAAATACTTTGGGAATACTGGGAATACACTGGAAATATTGGGAATACATTGGAAATACTAGGAATACTTAGAAAATACACTGGAAATATTGGGAATACAAGGAATACTTACAAAATATTGGGAATACTATGGAAATACTAGAAATACATGAGGAATACAGGAAATACCGGCAATAAATGATAGGTATTCCCATATTTTGGGAATCACTGTACATTTTCATTATAGTGGTTCACCCCACGGGATCTACGGATGTGCCTTTTTAAAATATTGATTAAAAAATTGTACATGATTATAAAAATTCTTTAAAATTCAAAAAAAATCCAATTTATGCAAACACGGTTATATCTCATGATAGAGATTAATTTTTAAAATTTAAAAAAGCCCATCTATTCATTCATTCTATATTAAATTTTTATAAAAACATTATCCTGAAGTTAATAATAATCTGACAGTTTACTTGCAACGAAAACTCTTTACGGTATTCTTCAACTTCGCTAGGATGCGGCAAAGTACGAGTTTCGGGCTGGTTTCAGACAGCCGTATAGTAGTGGGGAAAATAGTGGAATAGAAAAAAAAGTTAAATCGAGAGTATTCTAGGCGTTGAAGTAAAATTATTACTTAAGTGTTAAAATTATCTTTAATTAAAAATAATATATTTTATTAAAAGTTAATTTATATATATATATATATATATATATATATATATATATATATATATATATATATATATATATATATATATATATATATATATATATATATATATATATATAGTCGATGGTAACCCTTTTACCGTTAAGTGTAGGGTTTTCTTGTCTTTATTCGCACACAAACTTTTTTCACTGTAATCTGTCTCTTGCGCACATTTTTGCTTCTTGTATTGTCATTTCTTTTTTCAATAGTAGTTTTCTTACAATTCCATCCCAGTCTTCTCTTGGTCTACCTCGTCCTCTTCTCTCTCTTATTTTGGCTGTCCATATCTTCTTTACGGGTCTGTTGTCGTTCATCCTTATCAGGTGTCCCCACCAGCCGAGTTGTCTTTCCTCTATAAACTGTAGTATCGGTTTTGTTTCTAATTCTTTCCTAATATCTTCGTTTCTTATTTTGTCTATCATTGTCACACCTTTAACACTTCTCAGGTATTTCATTTCCAAAGCTTGGAGTTTACTCTTCATTCTTCTGGACATAACCCAAGTTTCGCAGCCATAGGTTAATATCGCACGATATATTGTGTTAAACACTGTAATTTTTGTTTTCTGTGATATTTCTTTTTTGCCTATGAGACTGTTTTTCAGCATGTAGAATATTTTTGCTGTCTTGTCTATTCTTCTGTTTATATCTTCATCTTGGACTCCGGTACTGTTAATTAACACTCCTAGATATTCAAATTTCGACACTTGTTCAATTCTGTCATGTTCTATTTTTATGTTCATAGTTTCGTACTCATTTGATATAGCCATTACTTTTGTTTTATTCACGTTTACTTTCATATCAAATTCTTTTAGTGTTTTGTTCCAAACATTTATGTTGTGTTGGAGATTCGTTTCGCTACTTGCTAAAAGTACTACGTCATCAGCAAATGCACATTCTCCAATTTCTATCCGTTGTAGGCATCTATATCCTATTCCTAGTTTCTTTATTTCTGGCTTACATTTCTTGATGATGTCATCCATGAATATTGTGAAGAGAACTGGACTGGAAAGTTAATTTAGAAAATTTTAAATATTTAAATTCGGAATGTCCAATAATATTTAAGTTCATATTCTAAAATCCTTATTAGATCAATGGAGTTTTAGAAACATTCGAAAGTATGAGTAACATTCTCAAAATTGAAAATCACGAATAACTAGAGCTGCGCTGCAATAAAATAAATATTTGATTACTATTTATATAATTCCATTGTGTCAATTTACAGCAATTTGATATACCTACCCTTATAATAAAATAGATTATTAAACATCTTTATATCTTCTTTTACAATCATCACACCATCGAGTGTATCAGATCAGTGATCACACATCATTTGAAAAACTATCAATTTCTATAAATTCCCCATTTCTCCAATAACCACCCCATTATATAACTCAATTACCATCACCACTTCGTTTGCTACATAATTAAATTCAATCCCAAACTTCCGACTATAATTTAAAAAATTCACTCAACCTTCTTATCGGATTAACCCGTCTAATAAATCAAAATAATTACATTTAAAATTACAATCACTTCAATTGTTCACTTCACCCGTTAACTGAAATCACAGTGTGCTAGGTTAGGCATAGCTCCCCACGATGGAGTTATAATTCAATAAAATGTAACCGCCGGAGCGTGGACTGTGAACCTGCCTTTATGACGCTGGGCATTCATCATGGGAAAGACGAGTTTTATTTATTATTTACAAAAGGGTTGGTAACAGTGTCTTTGTGTTTTATTAAGTTTGGGTTATATTTTTTAATTAGAATTTGTAATAAAATGAAATTTTGTTGTATGATGTATTGGGGTAGACATTGAATAGGCCATTATTACATTATCATAAAATATGTGAATGTGAATTCAGTTTGTTTGGTCAGATGTGCAGCAGGGAATTTACATTTTTGGTGTGTTATTACACAGGGGTGGACTGGGTAATATTTTGTTGATCATTAACTGAATTTAATACTAGGTAGGTACGTAAATTAGTTGAACTAGTCAAACTATATATGGTGTTCAAAAAGAGTTAAAAATTTTGAAGTTACGATATAGATTTCGATGCTGTAATTCTTAATCATATTTTTTTAAATTTAGCAAAATTAGGGATATGTTTAAATGTGAATTAACTTTTATACTCACCTAGACACCCACTTGTCATGAAACGTCCATGGGTTGTTTAAAAATATCTTATTCTTGTACTTTAATTGATTACGTCTATGAGTACGATCAAAAATTACGTACTCAACACAAACATCTCAGAGAATTACATATGATACAAAATTGGGATATTATTACCAAATTATTAAAATTGGGATGTTACATATAATGTTACTAAGGGCGGATATTAGCATTCGCTAGGATATTAATAGGATGTTGATGGGCAAATATAGCAAGTAACAAAGCGGGATGTTCACATTTTTTAAATGTCCTGGGGATTTTATTTTGTAAAGTGGTCTGTTTACACTGCTTTGTTCCTTGAATAATTTCTTTATAGTATTACCTACTGCTCGTTTTTGCACGAGTCCTTAAATTTAATCGAATAAAAATCTTCTAATTTATGTTACGACTTTCAATCAGGAGATCGTCCATCTTCAATTTTTATAGACAAAATTTATTACTTTTATTGTCTATTATTATATCGTTTGTATTAATACCTTATTATTTTTGATATCAAAATATATAGATATACTCTTAAATTAAATAATCCATTTTAAGACCCTGATGTAATTAGTTTCTTTACAAAATAAATAAATAATAATAATAATGTGGATAAGAAATATTCGGGGATACAGTCAACAAATCTTTATTTCCTACAACGCCGACGTTTCGACACTACTTGTGTCTTCTTCAAGGCTAGTAGAATAATAATTCAATAATAATAATAATAGAGATACTAAAAATAACTATAATTTTACTTATATTTTCCATAAAACATAAACGAAAGAGCGTGTATTATTTGTAATTATCACAAATTATAATAATTTATTTGATAGTATGAAATGGTGTTAAATTTAAGCTATATAGTATTTTATCTAAGCTACCTACTTAACTACCTTAATTTAAATGCACTTTTAACATAGGTAGTATTTAATATCTTCAAGTTCAAATTATGTTCTATACTTGAATCGTTGAATCCATTTGAATGCGGATTATTTATTTTACTTTGATGAAATATAGATGAAACGTCACATAATATAAATTAATAAATTTAGTAAATTAATGCTAATCTAATCCACGAAGCAAATAAAATAAAATAGTTACAGATACATATCATTCAATAAATTAACGAAGATAAAACTAGAATCTAATGCATTTATAGCTCGTTTGATAAATCCAACTCCTATATCCACTATTTATGACATAATTTTTAAACACCTCCTCCTTACGACCACCCTGCCTCACAGCCTACCCATCTAGGGGTGCCCACCCCCCTGGTAACCTAGTTACACAATGGCACAGTTGAATCTGAACCTCTCTGTAGTCCTAGACTGACTAACTCACATTTTCGGCTCGGTTTCCTCCACTCATTGCATGCACATAATGATCGACTGGCTATTGATCCGAGTTATGGCCGGCGAATGAGGAGAAAAGAACCGGGATCGACACTTGGTCGCCAGTGGATCAAGATCCCAAGGGATTAAAGTAACCCTGGAGCGAGGGGAACTGTCTGAAGGTTACGAGAGGGAATGGGGACTTTAAAGTTTGGGTTTTTGAGTAACATGTGTTTGATATATTGTTGCATATAGAGTTATTATTTTAATTTTTTCGAAGAAAGAAAATAATGGGTGTATCAGTCACTATGATTACTATTATGCTTTTTTATTCATAATGTCGACGTTTCGGTCTTAAATTGAGACCTTCTTGTATGGCAGAGTATTATGTCCTGAGGAAGGTCTCAATTTAAGACCGAAACGTCGACATTATGAATAAAAAAGCATAATAGTAATCACAGTGACTGGTACACCCATTATTTTCTTTCTTCAAATTCCAAATTCAGTCAAGAATTATTTCACTATTTTTTTTCCAGTTTATTTTGCATTTCTGGTGTGCTCAGTAGTATTTTAGGTTTTTAGTCGGTTGCTCGATTCGAACTTAAAACTGTTAGCATGCTAGGCGGACACTACCCCCTACCGTTGAGCTAACCACTGACTAATTTGGAAATAATTTAAAACTGCCCCTTACTAGAATGAAATCACTTTTTTAAAAATTATGTCTTATATAATGGTGGCTTCAATTTTGACAAATCTAATGCCGGATAGCGCATTTAGTTTTCGAGAAATCCCGATTTTTTACTTTATCCAATTCCCATAACTTTGAACCTGCTTACCTCAAAATCTGTCCGATATCGAAATGCAGTTTGCGGCATTGTATTTCTCGCACTTTAATTGAATTATTTGAATTTAATTTTTTTAATTTTTTTTTGAGTTCTAAGAAATTAACAATCTTTGATTTATCAAAAACGGTTAGAGATGAGGACCTGATTTTGTCACCATTGCATTTCTCACACTAAATTTCATAGGTATACAAATTTTCAGTCTAAAATTCCGGCTGGTACCTTTTTATTCAAGATTTTCAAAATTCGAAGATTCCTTAAGGGATACCTCTTGCAATTTCTTTGATTTTTGATGATCCCTCATATAAAATGTAGGTACCAGTCGGAATTTGGGCTGAAAATTTGTATACACATGTAACTTAACGAATATTTCGGAAAATTTGGTTTTTTGGGGAATTTTCTGAGGAATTTCTGGGGTAATTTTCCTGGGAACTCCTGTGGAAAATTTTACGATAAAATTTCTCATAAAAATCAATGGCACAACAAAATTTTCATTTCAATGAAAATTTAGAAAATTAAATAACAAAAATAAGTCTGGACAGGTTGGAGCATGTTTATTATCGCTATCGGGAAGTTCCCTTCTTATTCCCGGGAATTTTCCTATCAATTCCCGGGAATTTCCTTATCTATTCCCGGGAATTTTTCTATTTATTCCCGGAAACTTCCAAAATGGAATTACCCATTTTTTCCGGGAAACGTGTTTAGGGAAATCGCAATTCGATATCGGGCTAATTTTTGAAGAATGCAGCTTCAAAGTTGCGATTGGGAAAATAGTATGTACCTACCTAAATAAAGATTGATGATATATTTCTTTTTGTATCGAAACAAGAAAATTATTTAAATAGACGAAACATCAAAACTGAATTTAATTAAGTGAACGAACTAAACCGAATAGTTCTATCTCCCTAACAAAATAAACCAAACAATCCTGATTCCAACTACCAAATTCTATTGTAAATACTCTAAATCAAATATTCTGCAACAAATCAACCGCCGAAACCAGCGGTTCCAAAACAACAAGCGCAGGTCGGGCTATCAGGTAGTCAGTTCCAGTAACAAACTCCGTTTAATTAGAGTAATTAAAACAATTTACCCTAGCGACATTCATCTGTTTCTGTTCTGTGGCGGTGTACCGCTAATCTCTTTATATCAGGCGAGCAGTCGGACAAATTGTTTTAATGGAATGAAACACTGAACTGCTACAGGGGAATGTTAGTTTGGAGCGTGAGTGTGTTGGTATTATTTTGCGGCTAATTTCGTCTTGTTACGGTGTGAATTAAGTGGAAGACTGTTTTCTTGGTATGGCGTTTTTGGACGTGAATTGCGGTGGGAAAATTGCATTTAGCTTTGTTCACACATTGATTGGAAGCGGAGAGTTGTGTAATACCCTAATTGGGCTGACAACAGCTTCCACCATTGCCACCAATATGTACCTCCCAAATTGGGTGTACAAATAATAAGTTGTTGGGTCCTTGTCGAGACTGGGAAACTAGTATCAATTAATACTCAAAGGTTACAAAAGTATAAAAGTATATTTAATGAATAATAATAATAATAATAATATAATGATAACAGTAATAATACCATCTTACGTTAACCCTTATCTCTATGCTGTCACATACTGGAATCGGAACGCAACTGAATTGGAACTATCTATTACCCTATCTGTTTCTTATTTATACTCATGTACAAGTCCTTAGTCAGCAAAACTAGTATTAGCAATACAAACATATTTATTTATATTTATTTGGTAACTCTGACCTAGTAAACTAATGACTGACGTCGCACCTACTTAATTGTGATGACTAGGACTTGTTACAGTTGTAAAAGCGCATTTTTGTTCATTAAAACATTGGAAAAGCGCAGAAATATCAGTAAATTTATATTGAATAAGCGCTGATCAAAACATTGAATAAGCGCAGATCGTAACATTGAATAAGAAAATGAGATTTCTGACCATAACAAGTTAGTCCAGATCGTCTTCGAGTATGATGGGGTTAAGTTCAGAAAAATGTTAGGCAAGAATATTTTCCAGTTTAAAAAATTCAAAAAATATTGTAGAAAAACTGTCGTACAATCCCTAAAACCATTGTGCTATTCAAATGTGCACTTCTGTGCTTATGCAACTACAATTTATGCGCTTTTCCAATGTTGTTTTATGCGCTTTTCCAATGTGATAAGCGAAAACTGATAAAGGCCAAATGCGCTTATTTAGCTGCTTTAGTGAGATATGTTATGTCGTCAAAAATATAATTTTTCTTGAGACTGGAACCTTTTACGTGCGATTTCTCAACAATTATTGCGGTGATTCATAATTTTTTTAAAATAAATATCTCAAATATGAAATAATAACATATTCGTTTTTCAAACATGTGTTGGGTTGGGTTTAGTAATTCTACTGCTAACCTCCATATACGCAATTCATTTTAGCAAGTTTTAGTGTCAACTTTAAATTCTATTATCATATATAATATCCCAAGTGCATGTCAAATTATCGACAATTACATGTACGAGGGATATTCGAAGGACTATTTCCCGATTAAAATTTAGCCAAACGCTGCTTCTCTCACGAAAAATAAAGCAAAATTTAAAAACTTCTTTTCACAGCAAGTCAGAATCACTTTGCAACGCCGTATCCAAATACGATCATTTTGCACTAGTGCAAATTATCGATAATTTGCACTAGTGCAAAATTATCGTGGAATTCTACGTTGATTGGTCGGCATTCAGAAAAATCAGACTTCTGATTGGCTTAAATTTTATGAGGGAAATAGTCTTCGTTATTTCAACGGTTACCAATAAATTTTAATTTTTATCCACATTCTACTTTGTTGAATGATGTATATTAATTTGAGTCATATTTTGGTTTGTCACTGCTCATGGATTTACCACCTTAAGACGATCCAGTAGTCAGCTTAAAGCATCCAAGTAAAATTTAATTGCAAGATGTTTTACAATTTAACGACAATCACACATTGCCGGCCGGGAGACTTGAACCACGGAACTCCGGGTTCGTACGTCATCACATGCAGAGAGCTGTGCTTAAACTCGCTCAGCTACTGCCTCAAAACAAACTGTAATATAAGAAATCAATGTTCAAATTTTGTTCTGCATGCCAAAAGAAACAAACTTCAAAATCGTCTCCTTGGTGTCATCTAAAATCTCCATCCGGATTTCTGTGTCTATTTGAGTAATGTTTGTTTAAATCAACATGGCCATGGCCGCACGCGTTAGCGTGATTAACGACAATTCGAACTTCTTTTGTTTCGGTACATTTCACCATCCTACCCATCCGCCTTCTTGATGTGCCGCGAGAAAAAATGAAAGTCAAAGTTTCGGATTTGATGCGAAATGCGATTCCGATGTCGTTTTGTTTCGAGAAAAATGAAAGCAGAGGGAATTTAAATGATGTTAAGTTTGAAGTTTGATGTATGATGCATGGAGTAAATGTGGTAAGAGGGCTTACCGTAAGCAGATAAAGAAAGGATATAAGTTTCAAGTTGGCAGACAATTTGATGTGCGCGCTCTTGAGCATCAAATATAGAAGGATTTAAGTTTTATCTGCTGCAAATATTTTGAGGAATACTTTCTTATTTTATCCTACGTTATTACATTTTAAATTTCAGGGCAAAAAATATACCGACATGCGGTTTACGGCAATGGATTTCGCGAGGCTTAATTTACCTAGAACCAAATTATTACAATTCTGCATTTTTAATCCTTTATTTAACAAAAATTAGATCGTGACGACCAATTACTCCACTCAATACAAGTAGAGGTTTCTAAGTCTACGGCTTGTAAAGAAATACTTATTGGATATAAATTTTCAGCATATTCTACGACCTTTTTATCGAAATGAAAACTCTTTTGAAACGTGCATTAAAATGCGTCATGTGTGACGCAAACGGTACTGAGACCAAACCGTGAGTTGATTTTTTTTTGATAATGTAGAACAAAATTCGCTCAACTCGCGTTGGCTCATATCATGGTTATTCGTTCAGTTACGGTGATATATTTTTACAAAAGTTACTAATTCAGTTATCAAAAAATGCTTGGCATGTTTACATTTTTACTTCCTTGTACGGAGTAATAAGGAAGTATTGTAATCGCGAAAAATTTCGGTTTTCAGATTTTTACGGAAATATCCGTTTTGACCTTTTCTGAATCCATTATGACTAGTTTCGTCGTGACGTCTGTACGTACGTACGTACGTACGGGCGTACGTATGTATGTCGCATAACTCAAATTCGGTTAGACGTAGAAAGTTGAAATTTTGTATTTAGGACTGTTATAGCATCTAGTTGTGCACCTCCTATTTTTGGTTTCAATCTACAAACCGGAAGTAGTAAATTTTTAAAAAATTTCGATAAATATTAAATTTAAGACAATTTTTTTTATTTTAAATGAAAGATTATGTGATTATTACCTACAATCGGTATTTTATAAATATTTTTGTATCTGGTATCATTTATGAATAATTAAAGTATATATTTATAATTTAGTATTTCGGTATCTTGTAGTCCATGATCGATTAACATTTGTTACTATGTACAATAGTAAAATATGCTTTATATCTTCTTCTGCAGTTTAAATAAAATGACTAAAATATATTTGTGAGTATACTAGTATAATAAGTTAAAATAATTTTTTATATTATTCTACATTTTAGTTATTAAGAAAAGTATGAACAAACAAGGCGTACAAGGAAGTCATGTGGTGTCCACGTCAGATTTTTTTTAAATAACATGCAAATGGTTTAAGAAAAGTACACATAATTTTCACGAACTTATTTTTAAAGGTTTATAAATTTTCCATCATTTTATCATATAGTTTAAAGCAGGCAAAACAAAAATTTAGTGAATTGCCATAAGAGTCCATATAAAACGAGCGTAATTTCAAAATTCAATTACTCAAAAACCGAATAGACGAAAATTCAATTTAAAAAAAAATCTCACTAGTGCAATGAAGACACTATAAATTTCAGCCTCTCATCATCATTTTACTACATGGTCACCAACCTCCTTAAATTTCAAAGATCGTCGCACGGATTGAGGTTCTTATTGTACCAAGACGAATCGGCCGAAGTGGTTGGATTCCACTATAATCTACCATTCTATAATAATTGACATGACTCAATTTAAGCAAAGCATCAACCGCCAAATAAGCATCAACCCCGGAAAGCAATAAATAAATTCAACAAGTCCACACAGAAAAATCTTTGACAGTCCCTGTTCCATCCTCTACATCCTTCCGCGTCCCAACTTAAAACAAAACTAAAAACTAAAAAACAACTGCATAGAAACGTACACAATCCCTCGTCGCACATTGTTGCAATTCATTCGTGCCGTGATTAACTGCAACTGCACAGCGGCGTTGCCAGGTGCAGCGCGGGAAGAAGAAGCAACTTTTCATTCTTCACTTGTCGCTGCATGTTCAATTTTTTGTGCGTCTGTCTACAAAGGGATGAAAGAGAGACAACAAATGTCGCAGGGAATGCAATAGAGAGGGATGCCACGCGGATTTAGATGTGTTATGTGAAATGTAATGTTTGCTTGCAGGGAATGAAAAGGTTTGTTTTGTTTCTTGGGTGCTGCTCATATGGAAGTTTATTATTGGGATGTGAAATATGGAAATTGTATTGTTTTAATTTAATATTTCATACAAAAACGATGTTTCTTTTCTGCTTTATTTATTGCACACAATTTTTGGGTAAAATATTATGTGCTTAACGTTTTCTTAAGGCGGGAATGTAGCTGTTTGAGAAAGAGGTAAAACAGTGCTCTACGGTTTGTATAATATTGAATTTAATACTAACGTAAGATCATTGAAATTTTTTTATGACAATATTTAATATTCATTCTACAGTGCGACGCATCGATTTTTCCAAATTTTTTCATAGTATTGTTTTAAAAAAATGCCGAATAAAGAGAAAAATACTACTTTTACATGTTTAATTTAGGGCATTTTAAATACAAAATCTATTAAAATTCATCCGTCGCACTGTAGGTAGCATGTTATACAGTATATAAATAACGCGTTTGATTATTTCTTTTGTCTTATAAATACAATATCATACAAATACGATGCTACTTTTAGAGCGCGTTCGCTATTGCTGCCTTTGTTCGACACACTAAATCTGTATAATATCTCTCCTTTTTCTCGACGAAATCGTGGACAGCTACATTCCGGCCTTAAGGGCGCGCTTAAAAGTGAAAAAACCGTAACACGAAGTCTGTAATGATAATCTTTTTAACCCGATAATTGTCAAAATATTATTATAGGTTACAATATGGTATATGAGGCGTAATTTGTATGCAATTAATTTTGTAATTAAATTCATTAAAATTTTTGATTGATAATTATGTATAACACAGGTATATAATTGTGTAAAATTGCTTCTTTGTTTTGCAATAAAAAATAATTTTCTAATAAATTTTAAATAAAGATTTAAGATTTATAAGGCAGAGTGTAAAATCAAAATTAATTCAAAAATTAATTGATATGTTACTATATAAACCAGGCAGGATTCAATAAAATTTAATCCAAAAAAATATTACAATATGGCTCTCCTGACTATGTTTGTTATTTTGACAATTATTACAATATTTAGTTATGTGGAAAGTCGTCCACAATTTGGGTAAGCATAACATTGCTTTAGTTTTAATAATAAATAATGTTTAATGTATGTATGTATGTAATAAAATATAAAGTTAAGCAATTAAATTAATTTATGTTTTTATAAATTTCTAAATATTTTTAAATTTAGTGCACAACTAAATAGAATTACATTAATTTTAGATTTTTTTTATATAAATATGAATAAATCTTATTTAATTTGATGACTGGCTTTATTGTAAAACATAGTTATAATTTTTCGATGTTTCGACCAGGATTTTGGTAATTTTCAATCAGACGTTAACTAGTTGATAATTTGAAAAGTTAGCTGAGTTACATTATATGAAATATTACTTAAACTAAAGTGTGTACACATACTCAGCTTTTCAAATTATCAACATGTTAACTTCTGCTTGAAAATGATTATATTGACTTGTATCAAAATCTCTGAGTAAAGAACTTATCTACTAGAGGGAATATGAAATATCGTTGCTTTTATTTTTATTTTTACTTCCTTGTATTACTCCGTATAAGGAAGTATTGTAATCGCGAAAAATTTCGGTTTTCAGATTTTGATGGAAATATCCGTTTTGACCTTTTCTGAATCCATTATGACTAGTTTCGTCGTGACGTCTGTACGTACGAACGTATGTGTGTCGCATAACTCAAATACGGTTAGACGTAGAAAGTTGAAATTTTGTATTTAGGACTGTTATAGCATCTAGTTGTGCACCTCCTATTTTTGGTTTCAATCTACAAACCGGAAGTAGTACTTTTTCAAATATTTCGATAAATATTTAATTTAAGACAATTTTTTTATTTTAAATGAAAGTTTATTTGATTATTACCTACAATCGGTATTTTATAAATATTTTTGTATCTGCTATCATTTAAGAATAATATAAGTATATATTTATAATTTAGTATTTCGGTATCTTGTAGTCCATGATCGATTAACATTTGTTACTACGTAAAATTTAAATGATTATGACATGACAGTGGCAGTGACAATAGTAAAATATCGTTTATATCTTCTTCTGCAGTTTAAATAAAATGACTAAAATATATTTGTGAGTATAGTAGCAGTAGTAGTAGTACTTATATATTAATATATTTGTATAATATAATTCTACATTTTAGTTATTAAGAAAAGTATGAACAGTTTAATAGGCGTACAAGGAAGTCATGTGGTGTCCACGTCAGATTTTTTATCTTAACATTAATAGAGGGATTCTGTGCAAATCTATAAGTTTTTCAAATTTGTAAATTTTTAAATATTGAACAAAATCACATCAATGTTTGTTGACAAATATAAAAATGTTCATATGATTATAAATTTCATTGCGATTTTGTTTGATATTTACAATGTTATAGATCTGTAGCAACTACAAATTTTCAACGAATCCCACTATAAGTTAAAACATATGCATGCGCATTGCCTTGCTGTCACCAACAAACATAAATTTGTTATCCTTGATGTTGTCATGGAGATTATAGCAATCTCTCTCGATCCTACTAAGTTCTTTACTCTGAGATCATAATATACTATTTTGTTTACTGTAGAAAGTTGTATATTTTTTTTAACTTTAGGGTAACGCCCTCGTATACTACGTCTTTTGGTAACGATCCATATTCATTTCTCCTAAGATCGAGTCTGCCCCAAAGGAAATATTATAAATCGAAAAAAAGGCGCGATAGTCGCCGTAATGAATCTGCTATAAGTGAAGAATTGACTGAAGCAGCACGAAAAGTAAAAGAAGCTGTTAATGAATTACTTGAACTGGACGAATTGGCCGAGGAATCACCATCCTCGAGAAGATACCCAAAAAAACATCCTTACGCCCATCCCGACCGCTTGGAGCCTTGGACCCTTTACCCCTTTAGAAATTAGGGTTAAGGACGCGCTTAAAAATGGACAAGCCGCAACACGAAGTCTGTAATGATAATGTTTTTAACCCCATAATAGTCGAAATCTTATTACGTCATAATTTGATTTAAAAAAAAATGTTTTTTATACTTTTACATGGCTCATTTTGCACATGATTTCTGCTTTATGCTTTCAATGAAAATTATGTTACGAAATGAAAATACATTCCTAATGGCCTTATTCTAAAAAAAATTTACTATACAGAAATAATTTTCATAACATAATTTTCATTGAAAGCATAAAGCAGAAAGCATGTGCAAAATGAGACATGTAAGGCTTGGTTCACATAGCTTATGTCATGTCATATCTGTGTCATGTCAATATGTTGAGCACACGGTAAACTAATGAAGTGGTTCACATAGGGTATGTCTCGTATGTTATTTTTTTGACATAACATAACAGTTGATTTGAACTCAACTTTCACTGCTATATGTCTATGTCTATATCTGTCAAAATTACACATTTATTATTAATATAGATAAAAACTTACCAATAAGTTAAGAATAAAGCTTGTATGATAAAATAAAGGCTGATTATGAAGATAATAAAATAATAGAAGCAATAAAAAGTAAGTACAATTTAAAATATACCGTTCCCAATTTTATTAAAATGTTTCTTGTAAATTTACTAATACAAATTTATCTTATTTTCCATTAGTAAATGCCTGCGACTCCAAATTAATTTTCTCCGTTGTGATACTACTACAAAATGTGTATATAATGACATGACACAGACATGACATGACATAAGCTATGTGACCAAGCCTGAAAATGTCTATGTCAATAGAAATAACATAACATAATGACATGACACAGACATGACATGACATAAGCTATGTGAACAAGGCTTAAAAGTAAAAAAACGACATTTTCAATGTTGGTCACTAGATAATGACGTCACGGAACCAGATAACGCCATCACGGAATACTAGATTTACATAGTATACTAATTTAAATTTAAAAAATGTAATGTATGTTGCATGATTAAATTTACATGCGATGCTTATTTTTCGATTAATTGATTTGAATTATTAGACAATTAATATTTAAATATCATTGTAAAATTTAATATATTTCCAGTTAGAACTCTATAGCGTTACAGAAAAAATATGAAAGTCATGTAAACGTACAACACAAAACACAATTCTTAATTCAGTAATGCCAATGTGTGGAGAAAAAAAACTACAATTATTTGAAATAAATTAAAAATGCATTAAAAACATTATGTTCGGCTTTATTATTATTGTAAATTTAATGAAAATGCACTATTCTTATAGTATGCAAAATAGTTTATTCATTTAACATCACTAGGTCATTACAACAGTTATTGTTTATTTTCTAATGTTTTGATGACGTGACTCCTCTGCAAAAAAAATTCAACTATAATAATAGTTCATTTTGTATAAAATGAATTGCTATTTGATGAATTTTGCTCTCTCTTCATTTCTACTGCAAATTATATTTATTTTCAGGTATTCTTATTTCATATAAGGCAATCTGGAAACTCTAATGATTCTATTGTTATATTATTTATGCCTATTGCTTGTTCCTTTTTGCAGAAATTTATGCAGATAAAGTGCATAAAAATGACTGTCTGAAAACGGTTTCAAACGCTACCTTAAAATAATTATCTAAGTCGAGTTGAAATTTTCAAACTTCTTTTAGTCAATATTTAGAATAATTAAAAATGAATTATTTAAGCATGGTTTATTATTGTAATACAGATATGTATTAGAAAATGGATGAGGTACAAATATATATATATATATATATATATATATATATATATATATATATATATATATATATATATATATATATCTTTAATATGTTAACTATTTTTTAAATAAAAATCCATAAATTAAATTTGTGATTAGTAAAATATTAAAAAATGCAATTGCTTATTATCACTATAAAATTTTATTATAAATTAACAAATTAAAACATAAATATTTAATGTACCAATAAATAAATTTGATCAGAATTAATATTAATTTTGTGCTAAAAGTAATAAAGAGTCATAATTTATAAAAGCTTGAATAAATATTCACATTTAATAAAACATAACATTTTAATTAAAAACATAACATAGAAAAGAAATTGCACAAATGTAGTATAAATAAATATTTTATGTTTCGGTTTGTACACATATATATTTTAAATTTTATACTTTTATCTCCCGCCTGATATTACCTATCTACAATCAGTATTTTATAAATTTTTCTGTATCTGGTATCATTTAAGAATAATTAAAGTATATACTTACAATTTAGTATTTCGATATCTTGTATTTTTTATTTATTAACCTCTAAATACTAAAAAAAAATCTGACGTGGCCATCACACAACCTTCCGCCATATCTAGACTTTAAACAGAAATGTATACGTACAATCCAGTGCCCATTTAAAATATACAAATAAAAATATAAAATATTGAAACACAGAAATTTGCATCATCTGAATGCTGAAGCCATCCTCCGTTCAATTACTACATTTAATATCTTACTTAGGACTTATATAGCACTAGTCGCACTAGTATGTCAACTTGTCACCCATCTCACCTGTCAATATTTTATACACAGAAACAAAATTCAGTCTAACATGGATTACAAGATTTCAACGATTTATTTGATAAATTTATTATTTTAATTTTACTGCAGTTCTTTGATGCTACCAGATAAAGACAATTTTTTTATAACGTAAGTTGCAAATAACTTTGCCTCTTATTCTTATTACAAATAAATACTATATTTATCCAAATTTATATAAATTTTTGACAATTAATCTTTTCAATCTTCAAAAAATATCACTTCCGGTGAAGATATTTGTATCAAAATCTAATGGGTTCTTCCAATTTATATACAAATGATAAATACCAAATATCAAAATTTTTGGGTAATTCGTATTTGAGTTATCCGACTGACAGAAATCCGGCCCTGACCACATAGCTACACACATACATACATACACACACACATACATACAGACATCATCGTGAAACTATCAAAAATGAATTGTAAGGACCCTAATTCGTGCTCATCCACTAAAAACTCACTACCCGATTTTTTGCATGATTCCAATACTTTCCTTTACTGGTAAGCGGAAGGTAAAAACGGTGCGTATTATCTAACCCCCGTGTAATGACAATATTGTAATTAACTCATGACATGTTTGTAAAATCGCAACTACCATAGATGTCAACGATGTGTGATTGTTATGTTCACACGTCACGAGGCCAAAAAACTATTTATTAGATTAGTAGAATAAGCAGAAATAGGCGAGAGTGCGTGTGCTGGCCACAGCAGATTTTTTCAGGATGCAGAAGCATGGAAGAATCCTTGTGTGAACAGGACATAACAGACCTTTCACCTTAATCAATCTTTATTTGCCTCATCACCATCTTATTTCATCCCCTGTTGTTTCAGTGCAGTTCGTTAATTTGTTACGAAATTCACTGCATCCCCTAGTGCTTCTACTAGAAACAAAACTAACCACCACCTACCCCCTCTTGCCCTCTGTGGGGTGTATTACAAACTAATTTCGGAGAAGAACTCGCGTTACAGAAACAGTCGAATAACAGAAAGGTTGTCTAATACGTTGGCCAATAGGTTTGCAGTTTGAAGTTTGCTGGTAGGGAAGGTATTAGCGGTAGTAAATGATTTATCACTTAGAACAATTAGGGGGATATGTGTTGGAAGATTAAGATTGTTATTAGTTGTTCGAATCATACAGTTTTTGAAGGCGCGTTCAGAAATTCAGCCGTTCAAATTGAGGCGGGTTCAGGTGACGTCAAGCCTTTCTTTCTGCAGTCAATCGAACAAAAAATGTAGGTAAAGAAAACTAAGCATAGAATGTATCTACTGGCTAACTAGAAAATCTACAATTTCAACAGCGAAAACATAGCATCGTTATCCCGTCGTATATCATTTAATTTATAACACAGACGAATGAAAAAAAATGTTGTTAACAAAGGTTCAATTGATGTCTCTCTGTTTTCAGAAATTTAAAATAGCGTTTTGTTCACCAGAAAAAAATCTTAAAAATTTAGAAAAATATCTGATTTCAAAGTCTTTTTTTTCAAAATCATAAGTTGAAGAAGAAAAATGAAAACAGAGACCTTCTAACATCTCTTGGTTACATGTGTATATGTTGTAATTTCTAGAATGCTCTCGATTTTACTTTTTTTCCATTCCAATCATTTCCTCATTACTACGACTACCTAAAACAAGCCCGAAACTCGTACTTTACCGCATCCTAGCAATGCAATGTCATTTTGAAGTTAAAAAATACTGTAAAAGTTTTTTCGTCGCGAGTTAACTATTAGATTATTATTAACTTGACTTGACTAGAGACAGAATGTATCTACAGCAGTGCCTTTTTAAAATTTGAAAAATAAATTTCTAAACCGTGTAAAGTTTGCATAAATTTTAAATTTTTATGAATTTTTCGGAATTTTTACAATAATGTACAATGTTTTTATTAAAATTTTAAAAAGGCACAACTGTTCCTGATCCTTTAAGTATATAATACTTGTTGAAATACAATTTTATCATTCTTGTATTGGCCACAAAGCACTTGCTACGTTAGTAAGTTTTGTGCTGGAATTTAAGAGATAGACGGGCCTCTTAAAGCACTGTTCACACATGGATTCTTTATTCTTTCACTTTTTTGAATCCTGAGAAACAGAATCATAGTGAGAATTGCCTGTCAATAGCTACTTCGATAAATTGAATCTTCAATGAGTCTTGGAAAAGAATATTTCGAAGGTAATTCATGGGTAGCTTCAAACCAGATATTTTTTTTTTCAGGATTCAGAAGCATGAAAAAAATTATTAACAAATCCATATGTGAACAGCGCTTAATATTGATAACTATTTATTTATCTGTTGTTACATATTAGAAAACCTCAAAAAATCCTACTTATACTCGTATTTGTTGAAATATAAAAAAATGATTTGAATTGGGTGTCAGGATAGAAATGTTTGTTGAAGATTGATTCCTAATTGAGCTTGAATGCTTCAATATTGAGAATGAGTAATTTTTTATTTTGCGAGGCTCAGGCCAAGCCGTTTTAGTATCTGGTGTAATTTTTTCCAAACTATTGACTTATTATTTATTAAATATTGGATTCTATTAGAAATTAATTGGATACAATTTTATTATATTCTCCTGAAAAACATAGTTTTAGTTAATCTCAACAGCGGCGTATTTGATTTAAATTTTTAATTTGTTTTGAATAGAAAATTCATCCATTTGTCTACTACCGCAGTAAATTTTTAATTAATCCACATATTCTGAACATTTCCAAATTAAATACAAAACTAGCAAACACGATAAATGTTTTAGTGCATTCATAAATGCACAAAAATAAACTAGATTTAAAAATTTATTTAATAGGATTATGCAGAAACATCCCCCAAATACAAAATCAATTTCCAATTTCAAATTAATGGGGATTAAACTCGGATGAATGGAAAATTTGACATTGACATTCGGATAATTAAAATTTCATAACGTTTTGGATATTCCAATTAAAGTAATTCCACTGAAAGATAAAAATAAACCCACTTCTTTCAGACCAATTGGGACATTGGACCATTCAAGAATAATAACAGTTGCTAATAACCAATGAAAAGCTCATACAGACTCTTTCAAAACTTCAGGGAAAAAATAAAATAAGATACCTACTACATAACATACTGATCACGCATTAAAAATATTTTTTTCAAAATTCGCAAAACAAATTGCACTTTAAATGCCCATTTCCTTTGATCGTTTATTAATATCATTAATGTAAAAAATCATACAATGCATGATTTTTAGTTATCAACGATTTTTACTTCCTTGTACGAAGTAAGGAAGTATTGTAATCGCGAAAAATTTCGATTCTCAGATTTTGACGGAAATATCCGTTTTGACCTTTTCTGAATCCATTATGACTAGTTTCGACGTGACGTCTGTAGGTACGGACGGACGTATGTGTGTCGCATAACTCAAATACGGTTAGACGTAGAAAGTTGAAATTTTGTATTTAGGACTGTTATAGCATCTAGTTGTGCACCTCCTATTTTTGGTTTCAGTCTACAAACCGGAAGTAGTACTTTTAAAAAATATTTCGATAAATATTTAATTTTAGACAATTTTTTTTATTTTAAATGAAAGATTATGTGATTATTACCTACAATCGGTATTTTATAAATATTTTTGTATCTGCTATCATTTAAAAATAATTAAAGTATATATTTATAATTTATAGTATTTCGGTATCTTGTAGTCCATGATCGATTAACATTTGTTACTACGTAAAATTTAAATGATTATGACATGACAGTGACAATAGTAAAATATGCTTTATATCTTCTTCTGCAGTTTAAATAAAATGACTAAAATATATTTGTGAGTATACTAGTATAATAAGTTAAAAGAATTTTAATATTATTTTACATTTTAGTTATTAAGAAAAGTATGAACACACAAGGCGTACAAGGAAGTCATGTGGTGTCCACGTCAGATTTTTTCTTGAATGCGTTCAATACGCGTAATATATTAATATTAGCTGTAAGTTGTAATAAATGGTAAATAAAATAAAACGAAATGATTTTGACAGTACTAACTAATAATATTCACGTAATATTGATGCTCAGCAGTGTCAATCGTTACTACCCTAACATATTTGTCATGGAATAAAATTAGATTTTCTTCAAATTTAAAAGGTATGATCAACGGAAAAATATTGTAATTAACTCATGTATTAATAGGCAAATAATAATCACGACAATTAACGCGTTCGCTTGTATCACGAGTTAAAATGTCTTAATCCATTAACGCCCAACAATTTTTTTAAAGGTAATTGTCTGAAATTTTGTTTATAAGTTTAATTTGATGTTAGAATCATGGAAAAAATAAAAAAAAAAATTTGATGCGTCAGTTCTTACAAAATAGGTGTCATATAAATAGGACACTGGGCAAATATGATATCTAATTTTAGTTTTCGGGCAAATGTTATTTTATTTATACGTTATCAAACAATACGAAAACTTAATAAATATAAGCAATATCATATAAAATTAAGTAAAATAATGAAAAATAAAAATAATAATGAGTTGACAACAGTTCAGCTCAGCTGGTAACCGCACACGCGGTAAATAATATCTATACCAAAAACTCACAATATCTGAGTCTACCATACCCAAGTTGGGTAAAAGGTGTGAAAGATAATGTATGTCTATGTATGATAATGTATTATTTTGTTATAGCATGACTGGAAAGTTAAAACATGGAAAGTTATATTAAAAAATACTTCGTTCGGGTTGAACATAAATTTACACATAATTATGTTAATATTTTGTGACAATTTTCTGACCTTACGTTTAAAAACTGCAAAAAAGTTAATTTTTTAATTTTTCTGATCAATAAATTAACAAAATAACTAACACGGTTCAAATATACATGCAGACTGCACATCAAGCACGCCAAAAATTACGTAGATAAAAGTACACATATCTGCCCAGTGTCCTATGTATATGACACCTACTTTGTTTACACATTATTTTTGCTGACGTCAAATTTTTTATAATTTTGATAACGAGGGATGAAAAATATATTTATTCTTAATACAAATCTGCTCAAAAAGTATCGTAAAGTTTATTTTACTCTATGAAAAAAATTAATAATCCGAACAAAACAACGAGCTTCAATTTTGTAAATTATATATATTATCAAATTACAGCCCTTATTTTTATGTACGCTACAAAATAATTTTTTTTGGATAACCTAAGGTCTAAATAAACGTTTAATTATTAAATTTATAAAATCAAAGTATTCAGTGATTTTAAATGTAATATTTTTTATGCTGTCCTATTTATATGACACTGGGCGTTAATGGGTTAATTATTAATCGCCCTCAATAACACACTAGATAGTTAAATAACTATTTCTCATTTATATTTTAGAGTGAAATGGATTTAAATTGCCACATCACCGAATTTGTATCAGTTTATTACTTGTATTTCTGTGCAGTTAAACAGAAATGTATTTCAGTAAATTATTCATGGACACTCAGATTTTTTTGGCATAACTGTATTATAATTTTCTTGAACCAACTTATTAATTCATTATCTTAGCTCATTCTTGGCGGCTTCTGTTTTTTCTGCTAATAGTTTGTCCTCTTTAAAGCAACATAAAAACTCGTTCCCGGATAAAACTTCTAATCCGGTTAGATCCTCCGGAACCCGGAGCAGCGTTCCGGAGCCGTGACCTACCATCGACCTAAGATCATAGTTAAGCGGTGTTGCCAACTTATAATCTTGTTTAGTTAGGACACTAACACCTGTATACAAAGGACTTTGTGAACTCTGTTTCCGCTTTGACTTGCCAAATGTCCTATGTGGACAAACATTAAGTAGAATAAGTTTTAAAAATTATTCTAGAAGGAAACATAATTTATTTACGGCCTTAAAGTGGAAAATCACTTTACATTTTCGTCATAAGAACAACACTACACTTATAAATAACTATTTTGCAATGAATTAAGTTAATATATAACTGAACAAAATATCGAAAGAAATATGTACCTACCTACCAAATGCAATTAATAGAGAAACGTTTTGAAGTTACGGCCATACGTTACTGTTATAATATCAAGGGAAAAATCTTTTATCTGTATTTCTATAAAGCAAAGATAAATCAGTTTTTAATTGAACGAAAAAAACAGGAAAAGGTATTTCCACTAATGGAAAATTGAAAGAAATAAAACTTTCTTCTACGTGAAAAGTTGAAAAGTTACAGATAAAAGCGCGGAGGAAAAATAAAATATAAAATTTAACGAAATTACTCGACAGACTTTGAACAAGTTACAGATGAGTAAAAATTTAGTTGAAAGGAATAACTGCACGGGCGATAATTAGTGCGGATCCAATCACTAAATGCGGAATTAATGATTCAAAAGTTGCCACTAACGATGAGGACAGAAACTTAGATTTTCACAGTTTTATTTCTTCAAACTATTCAGTTTTAAATTCAAAGAAAAATATGTTTACGTAATAAGATTCATAATTTGTCTTTATGAAAATTACAAGCTTTGAATTCAAGAAAAATATTTATTAGTCTTGCTACGAATATTTTAAAACAGCAATTTAATCAATGAAGAAAAATTTAAATGACTGGTATTTTATCGTAATTATATTTAGGAGAATTAGCTACCAAATTAAATAGGTAGGTACGAGGGTAGGTACCTATGGCAAATAAATGTTATTATTATTATTAATAATATTAACATAAATCGTTTAATATGAACTGTTCTTTTAGATATTATTATTCTTATTATTAAAAGTTAATAGAGCTAAACTTCATTTTTATTTTTGACCAATACCTTACGTCGATTTTCACTGGAAATTTCTATGATCTCAAATTTATTATAATTATTGATTTTTAGTAATCGTTAACATAAAAATATTGAAATATATCAGTTTTTTTTATTAACGTAAATAAAAATTATATTCCCTTGATTATTATTGACGTCTGACATTTCTGAAAGTCGTCCAATCAACGTAGAATTAAGCGATAATTTTGCACTAGTGCAAATTATCGATAATTTAAAGGATAGGTTTAAATGTGATTCTGACTTGCTGGCAAAAGAAGTTTTTAAATTTTACTTTATTTTTTCATGAGAGAAACAGCGTTCGGCTAAATTTAAATTTTAATTGGGAAATAGTCCTTCGAATATCCCTCGTGCATGTAATTGTCGATAATTTGGCAACTACTATTTTTAGTTAAAAAAAGGATTTTGTTTCGCAAACAAATAATGATGTCCTCTGAGCATTTTAAGTAATATTGTTTAGTTCCGAAACAAATCGAAATCGTTTGATGCGAAAAGTTTCACATTAATTTCATAGAGTTAATTAGTGTTTCCATTGTACAATTGGGAATTTAAACTCAATCAAATTAAACCGGGGCATAATGACCTCATTTTGCATGTTATTACTGAAGTTTGGAAGCAGATCACAGAACAAATAGATTGTGATTTTCTGATTTTACGCACGTTTTATTAGTTTTTTTTAGTTCAGTTTCAGTAGAATAAATTAGAATGCAGATAAGTTCCACCCACTGCTAAAGGAATGGGACACCTGAAACTCATTTCATAGAAAAACAGTAGGTGAAGATATGATATGAAATTTATGTTAAATAGCTAATACATATACAGATGTTCCACAAGTTAGGACAACAAATTAAAAGGTATATACTGTACGACGTGCTGATCATGCAACAAAAAGTTTCTTTTAATTCGCAAAGTTAAGGGTAGTTTACTTGACGTGTGTAGGTACATTTTAAATATCACTGTTTTGATGGTATATTTGATAATTTGACATTTATTAGTATTAGATATTATGTAAACAATTACTTCCACTGTATAGTCCGTTCCAGCTAAGAAAAGGCCCGTTACGTCATCAGGGATGCGCGAAGTCGTGACGTCGCTCCAGTAGCGTGCGTATTTTATTTAGGTTAGGTTACCTATATTTTCTCAAAGGGACTTTAAATCCAATTTCTGCGTTTTCCTTCATAAATTTTCGCACATTATTTACTATTTCACGAGTCTGACTATAAACTAGCATCCCATGTACACCAAGTTTTTTCTTGACATTGTAAAAATCTTTAATTTTAGTTATAGTAGTTACCTACGCCACTGAACTGGTCGTTTCGTTATGAGTTGTTATGGCAATGGCTTACCGGACGAGTTTTGGTTTCTGCGCATATGACGTCGCGGACCTTTTCTTAGCTGGAACGGACTCTAGAAGATTTGAAAAAAATTATTAAATATAACTGCCGACTAGTGGCAAAAAAATTATATTTACCCGCTATTCACATTAAGGCGGAACTTCAAGGGTCTAGAAATAGTGGTATCATTTATTAGGAATTCTGGGCTTATTTTTAAAGATATTTTAAAATTTTTTGAAGTAGTGTAAAGATAAAGGATGGTTGTATTATTTTGTTCGATTTATAAATTTACGACTGCTTTAGAACAATTCCTTATTATTAAAACTTATTAATAAAATTAGCCAATATTTCGTAATAACGAATAAATGACACATATATTTTGACGAAAATCTGCATCTGTTGTTCAATACAAGACATACTTTCCTTCTACTCCGATTACCCAGGCTAAGAAATTTTGTAGTGAACTGCACATCGCTGCGTAGAACATATGGTATAGGTTTCGAATACGGAAAAATTTGATGTTCCGCCTAAAAAATTTAAATATTTTAAATATATCTCTTCCGTAAACTACTGAATGTAAAAATAAATAGTTACGTCCCTGATGATTATCATTGATATCTTCCTGGCCTGATCCATCCGCAACCAGCATTGCTCCCATGTCACCGTTCCACCACCAGGCGTTTTTCAGTTTCTTCTGCACTAACTGAGTTTAGCTCGGTGTGCGTAGGGCAGGCATTACGCGCTGCTCGTAAGTGATCCAGGCCCAGGGCACAGGGCACAGTGAGCCACACTACACTCATTTATCAAGCGCGGAAGGCTGCAAACCGCGGAACAGCTCGGCGTTTAGACTTCACACGGCGCTGCGCTGTCGTCGGGTAATCTACAGGCAGCAGCCGGGAGCGAATGAGGAAACTGTACTTGAAGATTGAGGTCTTTCTTAGATATTTCAAAACTAGAACAGCACACTTTTATTTTTTATTGTTCCATGTAAAAAATAACCTAGATGTTAGGTGCATAGGTGCAACAATTTTTAAATGACTCTTCGCTGCAAACAATATTGCGTGTATTTAAGTGAAGTAACTTTTTTCTATAACCTATATAAAATGATGACATTTCATGTTTGCTATCAATTGCTGTTTCTGAAACGTTATTAGTTCCAGGGATAGAAATATTTATCTTTTATCCCTTGAGTACAGTATTGTTTTTTACCTCTTTCACCAATTAACGCTTTACAAATACTATATAACATTAGAACAGTAGCGACTTACTATTTTAAAATTCATTTGAAAAATATGTCTTGCTTTTCTCAAATTACTTGGTTTTTTAAATATTTCAGTGGTTATAGAATAAATATTGTATTATAGACGGGATAGAAGTAACAGATTTTAGCGTTCGATGTGATTGTAACCCTAAGCTGCGCGTCGGTAGACAAACATTACACCTTGCGCTATCAAATCTGTTACTTCTATCCCTTATATTATAAATTACTACCTATTCATTAAATTTTGATTTTGATAGTACTATATACAAAATGTTTAGATCACCGATCTAGGTAAATGTATGTGATCTTGATCTAAATAAATGTATGTGATCTTTGATCTGATTTTTGTCAGATTTAGTTCATCCTGATTTAGATATATTAAATATTTTCATTTAGATCTAATAAATATAATCTATATGATTTTAACATAAGATCAGATATTTAGATTTTTCTACTCTATGCAAATTGAAACTTGTAGATTGAAAATTTAGTATGAGTATTTTTAATCTGTTTAAATTTATTTTTATGTCTAGATTCATTAGTTAAATAGATATTTTGTCTAAAATTGATCTTTTTAATGATCTAAACAAAGTCCCGAAGTCCTGATCTGATCTATATACACAGATCAAATCATAAAAATTGATCTATGATTTGATCGAGATCATATGAAACGTGAAGATATTGATCTCAATCTAGATTCTGTTTTAAATAATCTGTCACAATTATAAATTTGAGATTATTTTTGCATATTTGAATTTTATGTAAAAATGAGATACTGAGTAAAATTCAGTTTCAAAAAATTTGAAATTAGTTTTCTAAAAGCATAAATTTATAATATTTCTACGGTACGAACCCACATTTACCAGAAAAACGTAATACAAAATACTGCTGATTCAAAGTTTAATTATTAGTTATCGCCAATCTAAGTGCTTTAAGTAAAGTACGACTTAGAAATGCACTATCAGGACATAAAGTCTACGCTTATATTACAACGCAGGAAGTGTAATAATCCCCGACGCACAGCGACGTGTCTTCAGTGGAGCATCCCCCTTCAGTTCCTTAGCTCGCTGACACATTCTGCATGCCTTTACCCGGGAAATTTACAACATTCAAAGAAAATTTCAAAAGTCTTCGATGGTAACTTATAGCCAAATAAGCGCGACATAAAATAAAGAAGTCTTTACACTACACAATGTGAGAATTAGGGGCGTAGGAGCGTGTTTTCATTTTCTGCTGATAATGAAATTTGTCTTTTGTGTGCGTGAAATATTGATAGCGTTATTAATTAATTAATCAGGTGTTTGACGCTTATGTGTAAGCGGAAACAAGAGACGGTAATTGATTTTTGGTGCGGATTATGTTGCTAAATATTATTAAACGCCAACGTTGTAAATCAGTTTATACTTGTTTACAAAAATAATAATTGCCCTTCTATTAATAAATCAGAGAGTAGTATGGATTTCGGGTTACGTCACTAGGATTCTGAGGATTTCTATTGGAAATTCCATATTCTACGTTTGTGGAAGGATAGACAATTTTATTTTTTTCTGTACTAATTATTATTTTTTTTTTTTAAATTGTTAATTCATTAATGTAGCTCCTAAACTAGTCGATTGAGAATATATTTTATTGTTAACTGCATCCCATAGTAATTTTTTCTCTATACTCCTCATTCTACCACCAGTCAAGTAAATTATTTCATATATAAGGGGAAAAGTTATTTGCAACTTACGTTATAAAAAAAATTATCTTCATCTGGTAGCATTTCAGAACAGTAGTAAAATTATAGCTATTAATATAACAAAAATATTATGCGATTTATAATTCCGAAGATGTTGCTAAACGACGAGGTAAAACCGAGTCTCTTTGAAAATCCAAGAGGACTTAAATCGCATATTCGCGTTATATTCAAAACTTAATCTTATCATCAACGACAGCGGTGTTAAATAAAATCAACAATTTTATCAGTCAATTAGTTAACAATTTGCATGTTATTGTTATTATGGTTGTATCTAATGTATTAAGTCCGTAACTAACGTATTATAAGTATCTAACGTATTATAAGTAACTAACGTAGGTATTATGTTGTTTATCAATAAATTTATCAATAAAAGTAATAACAGTTGATGATACGATTAAAAAATAAATTTATCAAATAAAACGTTGAAATCTTGTAAGCCATGATCGGTTGATTTTTGTTTTTGCTTAAAAAATATTGACAGGTGAGACGGGTGACACGTTGGCACTAACGCCATATAAGTCATAAGATAAGTAAGATATTAAATGTAATAATTGAACTGAGGATGGCTTCAACACAGAAGAGTTTTTCTCTGAATGAATCTTTTGATTCAGGTGATGCAAATTTCTGTGTTTGAATATTTTAGATTTTTATTTGTGTATTTTAAATGGTACCGGATTGTACGTATACATTTATGTTTATAAGTCTACATATGGCGGGAGGTTGTGTGCTGGCCACATCAGATTTTAAAACCTTTTGTCATATCAATGCCCCCGTAAAAACATCATCTATAGACCCGCCCTTGTCTCGGTGGAAGACGTAGCAAAAATCTTTAATTTTTTTTTCTTCTGCAATGGCCGTTAACACTCATCCTAATTTAAAACACTCACTGACATTAAATCCCTCGTCGTCATTGAGGAAAGTAGCAACCAACAATCAAGAACAAAAGTGAAAATATCCATAATAATAAAAACCGTTTCACCTCTGGCGTCTATCTAGAGTGCCTGGCCTCGTGGGCCGTACTCTGTGCATTGTTGTGCTGTGTGCAAAGTGCAGGGGCGGCCCAGGAGGGCGCATAAAGCCCCTGCCAAGATACACACAAAGTTTTATTGCCAATTTATTTTTATAGTCTGTTGTTTTAATCTAAACGTCTGCCTACCCTGTGTTATATCTTAGTAGGTACAGGCAGCGGGTTAGTTTTGGGAGTTGAAATTTTGCAGGAATTAAAACACCAGGAAATTTTAAAAATTTGGTTTTAGATCTTATACACTTTAGGAAATCCAATGCCGTAAACCGCGATTAGATATAGTTTTGAGGCTGCATATCTTTTAAATTTAAACAAAATATTGATTTGCGGTTTCCGGTATAGGAATTTAAAATTTTTAATTTTATTGAGTTCTATAATATTAACTACTCTTGATTTCTCAAAAATGGTGCGGACTTGATTTTTAATTCCTCGCGCCGAATTACATGGGTATACAAACTTTCAACTTAAAATTCCGACTGTTACATTTTTTATTCAAGATTTTTAAAATTTGAAGATTTCTTAAGATATCTTCGATTTTTTATGATCCTTCATATTTTCCGAATTTTTTACGGTATACCTAAACATAAAAATAGTATATTTCATACCGAGCAGGGAAATGCTGCATTACAGTCGAGCGTCGCATAGATGACTGAGGTGCTATGATATTTAATTTTATTCATATTTTTCACAATTTTATTATAATTTGTTTAATTTGTTATGCCTAACTTGAGAAATTTGTTATTGATTTTGTCAATTTTATTAAAAAGTGACATTTAACTGGCCGGAAAATTTTTTTCCAGCTAGCTGGGAAGTGAAGCTAACAATGACTCGCTTCCCAGCTACTGTCTAGATCTAGAAGGTTGGAAACTCACATAATATTATTACTAACCGATTCTGAGTAAACTCTTCTTTCGCGTAAATGCACATTCCTGCCCATAACTTTCCCTTTCTCCAGCCTGAGAAAACTTCTGCACTACACTGTACTCCTTCACTTCTTGTCGCTATCCCGCCTCCAGGCCTGGAGTCCCGTATCTTCCCGGTTCTTCCCGACTTAAGTTAATTACTGTTCTGGGCTCCCGCGGGACTCACTACCGACTTACTTTAAAATTCCCACCCTATTAACTGTGATATTTAGATAGTCAGATGAGCATCGCGTGAGAATAGGATAGCATACCTGTGACAACGAATCAGGATAAAAAGAGAAATGAGAGATGCTTAGTGGAAGTTGTAGTTTATGTTTGAACTTATACAGGGTGTATTATTAATTCCACTTCGAGTACATACATACGTTAAGGTTATGTACAGTTTGACATGTTGATTACAGATACAGATCAAAAAGAATTTTCAGAAATTCGTAAAATCTAAGGAAGTTTACTTTAACGCTCCTAATTTTTTTTAAATATGCATTTTATAGAAAAATGTCTGAAGAATCCAATGCCGGAAACCGGAAGTCGATATCTATATCCAGTCAGAAATTAGAGTTGATTAAAAACAGTAAACATAAACTTGGTCCGTTCTGGTTTCAAGCGCTTGATTAAGGTAAAATTTTGAAATAGACTTGTAAGCCTAATGTTCAATAAAAATGTAAAGTGTGGGTACTCATTCTACTCAGACTTTTAAGCTCTATAAAAATTTTAAGACGGAGTTTTTATTACATTAATTGTTTTTAAAATATTATTACTTTTAATAAATAGAACAGCTTTCTTACTACAAATTCGTACGCAGCTGCTAAAGCTCACCTAACAGGAGGGGAAAATCTTAGTATGTTCATTCCAGACATAAACTGAAGGGATTAAAAAATTCAGCTTTCCCTTAATTACTTCCGAATTCGGACAAGACAAGACAATAATTTTTATTTTAAATGAAAGTTATGTGATTATTATCTACAATCGGTATTTTATAAATGTTTCTGTATCTGCTATCATTTAAGAATAATAATTAAAGTATATACTTATAATTTAATATTTCGGTATCTTGTAGTCCATGATCGTTTAACATTTGTTACTACGTAAAATATAAATGATTATGACATGACAGTGACAATAGTAAAATATCGTTTATATCTTCTTCTGCAGATTAAATAAAATTACTAAAATATATTTGTGAGTAATTGACTTATTAATATATTTTTTGTATAATAAATAAAAAGAATAAAGTAAGTACTTATGGCGGGAGGTCTTGTGCTGGCCACATCAGATTTTTTAATTATAATTTAATTTTAATTCTTTTTGTATCGTAATCAGTATATCAAACTGTTATCCTTTATCCTTAATGTATGCACTTGAAATTATGCTATATCCTGTAGAATAAATTTATTTATATATTTTTTTAACTAAGTACAATATCATCTAACTATGGCATGCAAAATTGTATTCAGTGGTTCTCTGTAACACAAATTGAATATAAGATAAAAACGAGCAATATTGTTATAAAGAGTAGGACTTAAAATGAACAAAAAATGTGTTCGAAAGTTCAGTGACCTTAGAAACCGGCGAATGTTCATCTTCTAAATTCATCTGAAAAGTAATTTTTTGTTTAAATTAGTTCAATCCGGGAAATATCCGTTCCAGGATGATCTATTTGTAATAAGACAGTAAAAAATGAACCCGACAAAATTTAAAAATTCTCGAACACGGATAAACATTTCATTTAAAAGAAAAGAATGTACAGCAATATCTGAAAGCTTAATCGTCCGTTCCAGCGACGTTTTGAAAACTTAAATCTTTGAAAAATGAGTTGTTAATGTCACTTTTTTAATAAATTGCCTCTACGTGCCAAAACGCAAGCCGGAGCGCTTCTCAGAGGCATTATTTCTAACCGTTTATAAAAGTTTTCATCTCCTGTTTCTTTCGAAGCCAAATACATATTTCAACGATATGTTCTCATAAGTGGCCAGTTTTGATTTATTTCGACTACAAATTAAACATCGATATTATTTGTCATGAATTGTAAGTGAAAATATTTATTTGTTGTAGGTACGTGCATTGTAAGATTTTATTTGTTTTATTTTTGTTTCAGATATTCTCGGGCACAAAATATGGTGAGTATGTATTTTTTGTATATTTTAAATTGGCACCGGATTGTACGTATACATTTCTGTTTAAAGTCTAGATATGGCGGAAGGTTGTGTGATGGCCACGTCAGATTTTTATTTTCGATAACCAGCAAAACATTTATAAAAGTTTTAATTAGTGAACTATTCGCAAAGCTAGAGGCATGAACTATTTCATATAAAATATTAAAATCGTGTAGTAAAATTTTAACAATTTCAAACTATTTTATTATATTCTCATGTACGCGGAAACAAGTAAAAATTAATTTAATTAATATTACTATTAAAATTACTAGCAAAATTCCCACTTAAATATTTTTTACTAAACATTGTTCATTAGGCACCTGTAGTCCTGTAGACCATAATACCATACCTAGCAAAAAATATACAGATTATTGATAACATATCTCCAATTCATAAACTTAAGGCGTATTTCTTGCTATCAAATTCGAATCAAAAAAGCATGTTACAAAAAAATAGTCACTTTGTGACTTTGGTTCTTAAATCTATTTGTTGTATTTTAATATGAAAATAAAAATATTTTTGATAATTTAAAACAAAATTTGCTATACTCGCGTTGGTTGATATCATTGAAATTCGTTCAGTTGCTAATTACTAATTCACTAATCAAAAAATCTGACGTGGACACCACATGACTTCCTTGTACGCCTTGTTTGTTCATACTTTTCTTAATAACTAAAATGTAGAATAATATAAAAAATTCTTTTAACTTATTATACTAGTATACTCACAAATATATTTTAGTCATTTTATTTAAACTGCAGAAGAAAATATAAACGATATTTTACTATTGTAACTGCTACTGTCACTGTCATCCCAAGTAGCACACGAAGCTGTAAAAAAGCTGCGGTGACGTTGCTGCAGCAAATTATAACAGCAATATAGCTACCGCAGCTGGCATCGCAGCGAAATTATAACGTTGTTAAAGAGTTGTCATAGCCAAAGTGGTAAAAGGTTTTCTTGCTTTGAAAATGTTGTCACAGCCATTTAGCTGCGACCACTTGGCAAATAATACAGTCAAAATACAGCCATTTAGTTGTTTGGCCTTAAAATAACTATTTGGTTGTAGTACGTAGATATAATAGCTGTATTTTGTATGTCTATGTTACATATTTATGCGTGAAACTAAGAAGCTAAATTTACAAATGTACATGATACCTATATCAAAATCATAAAGATTATAAGTCAAAATTTGCACTCTACAATACTCAAATTTTACAAGAAACATCATTTGGTCGTTAAATGTAGTTGTGATACTTCGAAATAAAAGATGCGCTTCGAAAATATCAATAATTTAGTTATTTATTTATTATTATGGAAATTAATTTAATTTTTCTTTATGGCTAATAATAGTTTTAATATGTTTACAATGCAAAAATATCAAGTTATAAATGGTTTTCCGTTATGTGTAATTCAGCAATAGTGATTAAATACATCTTGTTTAAGTAAAAATTTCTTGTTTTCAAAATGGCTGTCTCTCTTCACGGCTACTTTGATTTAAAAAGATGGCTACTTGTCTGAAATACAGACATATAGCTTTTGTGGAATGAAATATTGCCCAATAATAGCCATTTGGATTATACAGTTATTTGGTTGTAATATGGTTGTCAATGTACATGCAATATACTAGAAAACAACTATTTGGCGAAAATGATGTACAATAATTTACATACGAAACCCAAATAGTTGCAAGAATAGTCACTGCAGCCATCTAGTTATATTCATCCCTACTGCAGCTACCTACCAGTAGGTAATTATGAAAATATAAACATAACCTCTGCATAAAATCAGGCTACCTTATTTTTCAAGCAAAATGTTCAAAATTGTACAAACAATAGAAGACAACGAAGTGTCACTTTGTGTTTTGCCCGAAAACTGGGAGAAAAATGCAATATTGTTTTTGCTTCCGGGTAAGAGGGGCGTAGCTCTTAGAAAAGATGTCAACATTGGCTCAGTTACAGTCAGTTTTGGAATTGTGGCTGTATTTGTAATTATTCAGGTAGATTGAAAGTTCATTATTTTTAAGTGTTGTTTTTGTATTCACTTTGGTATTCTACGATACAGTTGATACCGACTAAATTTGGCCATGACTTTGTCAGTTAAGAATATAACATATGGTTTACAGTTAAAATTGTGGAAAATTTCGTAGATTTTCTAAGCTTCAGAATGTATTTTATAACCAAAATTACGTACAAATTTTAAAGCTTTGATTTGGTATTTATATTTTGCTTCAAACTACATTTTGCAACTAAAATTATGGACATATTGCGACAGCTGTTAGTTTGTATGAACTTATAGCTGTAAAATACATTTAATAGCTCACCATACAGAAATAAAGCTTTAGCTGTTATTTTTCTATATAAGTTAGTAATCAAATCTATTTTACAGCTGAAATTGTGGACAATAAAGCTGTGGCTGTATTTTTGCATTTTTGATGATTGTAAAGCGAACTTTACAGACAGAAAAATGGTTGGATGGTTAATATAGCTGCAATTTAGTTTGCGATAACACTTATTTGGACAAAAAAATAACACAAAATACAGCTAAAAATAAAGCTAATATATAGCTAAAACAAGGCTGCCACAACGTTTTAACAGCCTTGTTTTAGCTGTGTTTGCCAATTTTTCCAGACTGTGCTGCTTGGGATGTCATAATCATTTAAATTTTACGTAGTAACAAATGTTAATCGATCATGGACTACAAGATACCGAAATATTAAATTATAAGTATATACTTTAATTATTCTTAAATGATAGAAGATACAGAAAAATTTATAAAATACCGATTGTAGATAATATTCACATAATCTTTCATTTAAAATAAAAAAAATTGCCTAAAATTAATTATTTATCAATTTTTTTTTTAAATTTACTACTTCCGGTTTGTAGATTGAAACCAAAAATAGGAGGTGCACAACTAGATGCTATAACAGTCCTAAATACAAAATTTCAACTTTCTACGTCTAACCGTATTTGAGTTATGCGACACACATACGTCCGTCCGTCCGTCCGTACGTACGTACGTACGTACGTACGTACGTACGTACGTACAGACGTCACGTCGAAACTAGTCATAATGGATTCAGAAAAGGTCAAAACGGATATTTCCGTCAAAATCTGAGAACCGAAATTTTTCGCGATTACAATACTTCCTTACTTCGTACAAGGAAGTAAAAATGCTTGAACTTCTGAACGGTAACAGGTATATTATACGATTTATAATACCGAGGATGTTGCTAAGCGACGAGGTGAAACCGAGTCTCTTTGAACATCCAAGGGGACTTAAATCGCATATATTCGCGTTATATTCAAAGCTTAATCGTATCATCAAAGACAGCGATGTTACAACAAACCAACAATTTATAGAAGGTTTTGATGATATTATGGATGTATCTAACATATTAAGTCCGTAACTAATGAATTATAAGTATCTAACGTATTATAAGTAACTAACGTATTATGTTGTTTATAATATCAATAAATGTTGCATGGAAAAAGGTAATAACAGTTGATGATACGATTAAATTACATAAGTTTAGATTAATGAAAATATTTTGTGGGCTTAATTAAGAGGGCCCTTTTTGTAATTTCTGAACGGTACAAGATACAGGGCTGATCTTGCCACCATTGGATTCCTTGAGTTAAATTACATAAGTATAGATTAATGAAAATATTTTGTGAGCGTAATTAAGAGAGCCCTTTTTTCTAAATTCTGATCGGTACAAGATACAGGGCTGATCTTGAAACCATTGGATTCCTGGAGTTAGTAAATAAAATTCATTTGGCTGATTTCCCGTAATTTTTATTCTTACATTATCCGTCCAGCCAAGAAAATATTCCTTCATAAATTACATAAATTTATAGATTAATGAAAATATATAAGATATTTGATGTCATTTCCGGTTTAACCGGAAGTGATGTTTTTGTAAATAATAGGTATTTTGATGTCTCCTTATGGCTAGTTCACCCATAAAACTTTATTGCGATTGCTTTATTAATAATAAAGTTATTTCGAGTGTAACAGTTTTTGGGACAATGGGTATATTAAAAAAAATGGTTAATTTCAGATTAATTATCTACATAAGTAGTTGTTTCAAGAAAGGATTTTTAAATAAATTATTTAAAAAACATATTAACGGACGCAAATTAAAGAAAAGCATTTCTTCATCTTCAACACCCTCTAACTTCTGTCAGAGCAGATTACCTGCATTCTCTCTCCTGCGTTATTACAGTCTGTTTCAAGCATGAAGGTATCACATATCATACGCTGCATCACTTGAGTGACGTGTGATGTGGCACTGTGGGGACGTCGCTGTGATGAATCGTGTTGAGGCTGGAGGGTAATTGAGGATAAGACAAGAGGGCTGAGGAGACAGACACCTCGAAGACGCGAGGGACAGGTGAGGGCTGATGGAAGTGAGAAAGAATAACTGAAAGGAAAGGTGGCAGTGAACGCTGAAACAGTACTACTTGATACTTTAGCATACCAATATTAAATATTTTTTACCGAAAATCGCATGACACTAATGACAGCCAATGGAAGAATTGATTAATAATAGTAACCATGGCTATTTAAAAATTTAGCGGAATTTTTTACTAATAGCTTGAGGAACTTTACTGTCATATGTCACTTTGACATTAAATTTCGAATAGGTTAAATTGTCATTTTGAGTGTAAATAACCAATTAATAAGGTAAATAATACATATTTATTCATGTTAAATACAAATTTAGTAAATATTTCAAGTTTCTATTGTAAAAATAATTTTAAAATAGAGCGGCGGTGTCATTGCGATTTTCTTACCGAATATTCATGTCCAGGAATTTTTTATCGTGCATTCCAACAACGTAATTAGCTCTCGTGTACCACTCGAACTAATTAAGACGTTGTTGCAAAGCACTCAAAAAAATCCGGAAAGAATTAATGCACGTGTGATATTATAAGTGAGTTATCCACAGTTTCATATTATGATTAATAATAATAATAATAATAATAATAGTGTTTATTTCATCAAAGAAGAGAGTGATACAATAGGACAAGGCTCGACAAAAATGTCGGTTTTCAGCCTTTCCCGAAATAATACAACAAATATTTTATAAAATTTTAGTGAAATTTAAAATTAACAAAACAATCTGAAATAATTTAAAATGATTAAGCATAAAAATGGTTATTTTTTAATGCTAGATTTGGCAGTAGGTATATAATGTGTTGACTTTAGAAGATAGCTAACTTCAGTCCGCAAATATTAAATTTAAAAAATATATGCAAGTATTATTTTTCGTATAACAGAATAAACTGTCAATCTCATTAAATGCTTTTTATCAATAGGTATTACTCACGCTATGCCTATGGCACACCGGTCGAGGAGCATCGAGGATCATCGAGTAACTCCTCGATGAAACGATAGAACGCACCCCGTCCTCGACGAAAAATAGGGGCGCCGCTATTTTAATCGAGTTGTTCCTCGATGAAACGAATGTATCTCATTTCAGACGTATCTTTGGATTTGATTTCGCGCAAAACTTTGATGTATTTGTCACCGATTAAATAAAAATCCATCGCGGACGGGTGCGTTCTTTCGTTTCATCGAGGAGTTACTCGATGGTCCTCGATGCTCCTCGACCGGTGTGCTATAGGCATTACAAATCAATTCCAGTCAAATCTTTTCACAATAGATAAGTACTTATAAAACATATTCATAAATTATAACAACACAAGTACTGTAACTTACTATCATTTTATCTCCATTTGCGCTTGTAATTCACCATTCCATTTTTGAAGCCACCAGATCGCAATGTGCTGTTTTTCTCGATGGTCCGGGTGACGTAGGTAGGGTACAGCGAGCAGTAAAAGCTTGTTAGTCACAGTGGCTGGAGTTGCGTCCCACGTGGCCAGACGTTCAGTGTCGGTGTCACACAATGTCACTGTCATGTGCGATGTGCTGTGTCTGTTTGTTCTTTGACGACTGAATGGGAATATGGGGTTTTAAAAACGAGTAAATGTAGTTGATTTATTGTGTTTAGAGGGAAGTAGATTATCTTTGATATTTCGTATTAAATTTTAGTTATTGGTAGGGTTTTACATTTAAACAAGCAATTCAGACGCTTTTGATTACCTTCATATTTCTACATTTTATGTTTATTACCAATGAATAGGATCATAACATAATGATACTGATACAATGATTTGATAATAGTAGAATCCAACTTTATATTATACAGGTTTCCAAAAAGTCCCGGGAGGAGCTATAAGTTTTGAACGAATGAAAAAAATTTAAAATTTTGAGATTACTAAAGAGTCATATAAACTACATTTTTAGATAGTTTAGAACTTCCATGCAACGTGGAGTTTTTTTTTTTTAGGAAATAGCAACCTCTGTCGAGTTTCACCTTATTTTAAAGGTAATGATAAAAGAAATACATCCCCATAAACCAAAACCCGATGTCTTAATTCTTTCGAGAATATAATTTTAATTAATGTTACTGTTTTTTTTCACGTTTATTACTATTTTTATAACAAATGTTCAAATTGACGACCTTCTTCAGGCTCACAATGATCCAAACACTTTAGTGATCCTCAAATTTTCAATTATTTTTCTTCGCACGTCCCGGGACTTTTGGGAATCCGTGTTGTGTCCGACTCAGGTTCAAATGTAGTCAGATACATTGACTAACAATAATGACACTTGAATTTATTTATAGTCATAATGAACTTAAATAAGTAAATATGAAGTGACTGTGTAATCCACTGTGGTGATATGTAAGGTTGAAGAATTATTCAAAATATCAGTTATACAACTTCAACTTCTTCTTACATAACCGACGTTTCGGTTTACACTTAAACCTTCTTCAGGGTTAGTAAGATCTTACAAAAATTCATGTATCAAACTTCGTACATACATAAGTATAAAACATACACATCCAATTACTATTAATTAACTACGGAATGAAAAAAATATGTATTTAGCGTAAAATTGAACAAAAGCCTAATTTAAATGGACATAATTTTGAATTATCTGTAGATAATATGACCGGATTTTTTAGTAGTCATCTTTATCTGAACCTAAGTTGAACTCATCTGAAAGAAGAGATCCAAAACCAAATTTTGTCACGTGTTTATCCCAAACAAACCTTCTTACCACTCTCCATATTCCCCAATCACCTCCTTACCTATTCTTCCTATTCTTTCTCTTCTTCTTGTTCTCCATGTGCGTGTAGACGCGCTGCGTCGTGCTTGAATTATAAACGACATTGTTATCGCTCGACGTTAGACAGAAGACGCTCGCGTCGCGGTAACAAAACGCAAGACGCTACGCTAACGTCTTGTGGATTGTTGGGAGGGGAAGGGTGGAGAAAGGAGGAGAGGGGTAGATGGAAAGGAGGAAAGGGGAAAAGGGGAAAGGATCATGTCGGGATGGTGATGGCCCAAATGACAGGCGATCAGTAGGAATTCGGGGTGCGCGGATTTGGGCCGAGATGATTTGGAACTATTATAAATTTAAAATGTTTTCAGAAGAATTGTTTCAGTCTAAATAAATAGTGTTGGATATTGTCAGATGTATTACGGAATTAAATTGTTGGAATTTATTTATTGATAATACTTAGGTATGATAATGTAATAATGTAAATGTTCTTTGATGGGTTACGAATTTGTCGTTGTTTTCTAATATTGGAATGTGTTTATTACGTAATGACATTATCAATAAATGATCGAACCGCTGGCGATCGGACATCATACATACATACATACGAGGGTTGTCCGTAAAGTAAGTTTCCCAGTGATTTTTCATAGTGTAAAACATGTTTTATTCCATGAATGCGTACATTTTGGAAAGTTCAAACTTTTACCTATTTTTCTACATAGTCGCCACTGCGGTCAATGCATTTTTGCATGCGGTGTACGAGCTTTTGAATGTCCGAATCAAAAAATCTGCCGCCAACTCACGCAGATACGTCCGGAACGCTCCTCATCATAGACGTCAGTACGCCCGTTCTTGAACTATCTGCACCATTTGCGCACGTGTTGTAGGCTTAGACACTTGTCTCCATAGATTTCGCATAGCTGGGAATGGGTTTCTACCGGCGCAATGTGTTTTGCAGATATGAGCTGCACTCGGTGATCCGTTTTCTGTCTGTATATAAATTTTCAGCATACTTATATAAGTTAGAGGGAATTAATAATAATAGTTAATTTGGATAGATTTATTACCTTTTTATCGAAATGAAACTGTAACTCTTTTGAAACGTGCATTAAAATGCGCTATGTGTGACGCAAACGGCTCAGAGAGCAAACCGTGAGTAGATTTGTTCGTGTAAGTTCGTTTGTCGTTTTGACTACGGAATGGACGACGGACCTGTGTTGAAACAAGGTAAGATCTACGTATCGTATTCGGTCCTTGTCAGCGCGGTGAACGTATGTTCTCAGGGCCGGTGACACACATCTTTTTTCGCGGCACCTATTTTTTTTTAACTTTATGAATCTTTTTCTGGCTTATTAGCAACTTTTCGGCAAAAAGAAAAAATATTGGTCTAATATTTGAATGTAGTCACTAACATAAAAAATCTGTTGTGGCCAGCACACGACCTCTCGCATTAACACTGTAATTTATGTGAATTTGGTTTTAGTTAGGCTTTCTTAAATTATAATTTTGCAATAAATTTACAAACTTTTTGCAAATAATTTTATAGTTCTTAGTTCTTAATTAGCTCTTTATAGATAAAAATTTAACTTTATTATTACCTTATTACATTATGTTCAGTTAATAATATTTACATTTCTTTTAAAATGGTGCCACAAACATTTTAGAAATTGTGCATACGTCTGTTCATCTGTCACATTGACATATTCATTTTTGTTTTTAATTTTTTCCTATATTGTAATTTACAAATCGTGGTAGGTAAAATTATATATCTTTGAAAAATAATTTTCCTTTATTGGTAACAGATATAGACAAGATGTTACATAAATATTGTAAGATATAATTTGTTCTTTGAAATGTCTATGACAAATTGTAACTATCGCAGAATTTTCTATATTTTTTGCAAAAAATGTTAAAATGCTTCAAGAAGATACCATTTCCGGTTGGCAGATTTTTACCAAAATCTAATCAGCTCTTCATTAACATATACAAATGTATATTGCAAAATATTAGAATTTTATGTTCAGTAGAATTTGAGATAATGAATCAGAACGAAAGACTATAGTAGGCGCACATACAGAATTCCATACATACACACACACACACACACACACACACACACACACACACACACACACACACACACACACACACACACACACACACACACACACACACACACACACACACACACACACACACACACACACACACACACACACACACACACACACACACACACACACACACACACACACACACACACACACACACACACACACACACACACACACACACACACACACACACACACACACACACACACACACACACACACACACACACACACACACACACACACACACACACACACACACACACACACACACACACACACACACACACACACACACACACACACACACAGACACACAGACATCATCGTGAAAATAGTCAAAATAGATTCTAAAGGTGCTAAAACGTGCTTATTGACAAAAATCTCGACATCGAATTTTTTCACGATCCCTATACCTCTCTAGGCGAGAGGTAAAAAACAAAATCCTCATTGTATGTATGAATTTTTCTTTGCATTGTCTCTATTCCTGCTGGCACGAAACTCTCCCTGCGTGTTGGACGTCCCGTGCGTTGTCAGTGCGGCTCTCCAGTGAAGTGAGTAGAGTCAGAGTGACTGGCAGGTGAGCGTTGAACGGTGGAAAGTTGAACGGCTCAACGTACAGGAAAAGAGGTCACAGCCAGTGTCACGAGCCACGATCACCTGATGACGGTACAGATAGAGGTACAGGAGGGGTGGAGGGTTCATGGTGTGCAAAAAATATCTAAATACTAGCTGAGGTGGGTACCCGGATTAAATAAACATACCTGAAAATCTGACTGGTCATGCAATATTTCATAAGGATCGGAGAAATTATGATGTTTTACATTTCAACCTCTACTCCGAATAAAGGTTTCCATGATTTTTGGATTTTTTATATGTTAATCTGTACATTAAAATATTAGACCCGTACTTTTTCTTTTTGCCAAAAAGCTGCCAATAAGCCAGAAACAAATTCATAAAAAAATAGATGTCGTGGAAAACGATGCCGTGACGTTACCGGTCCTGAGAACATACGTTCACCGCGCTGACAAGGACCGAATACAATACGTAGGTCTAACCTTATTTCAACACAAGATCCGTTTGCCATTCCGTACTCAAAACGACAAAAAACGAACAAATCTACTCACGGTTTGGTTTCAATGGCGCATTTTAATGCACTTTTCAAAAGAGCTTTTCATTTCGATGAAAGGTAATAAATCTAACAAAATTAACAATTAATATCACTTTCCTTTAACTTATTATCCTGAAAATTGATATCCAATAAGTATTTCTTTAAAACCCGTAGGCATGGAAACCCCCATTGTCTCATTGAATTTAAAAATAGGTAGGTACCTTAAAGTTCGATTTTGGTCAAAAGAGACTTGTCCGCAAAATTTCATGAAGATCGGACACAATTTAAAAAAAAACTATCTTTCGTACTGCATTTTAATGGTACCTATACCAAGTTTCAAAAAGAAATAAAAATAGCGTCTTTCAGAGCGATTTTTAATTTTAACCTGCAACTTTAATGGTCTGATCGAAGCAATGTACATTATTTCATCATGCTACTTCAAAAATATAGAAATGTACAGAATATAATAATTTAATTTTCGCCAAAAATCTAAATAAGAGTATACATTTTGACTTAAAATGGATATGGTACATTGAACGATACTTCTACTACTCACGATTAAAATTTAAAAAAATGTTTAAAAAATCAGTTATAATTTTGCTTAAAATGCTTGAATTTATTGCTAAATTCCAATAATACCACTTTTTAAATCTGGCAACACTGTAGGGTAAAGTTCAAGGGCTTCAATCTCTGATAAGGGTATTTATCTAAGAAGTAAGAAGGGCAATTAAGATATGTTAAATTGGAGAAGAATGAACGGTTAATTGCCAGTCTTTAAATTAAAGGGTGTAATCTGTAAGGGTTGATTACAGATTTTAAAGAGCCTACTAGAAAGACAAGATTTACGGACATTGTTGCTGGTGGTAAGAATTGCCAAGATTTCTTTAATTAATTGAATTTACGTGACTAGATAGTATTGTAACTTTTCCTCTTTCTCATTAAAAAGAATTAAGTACCGTGAAATTATGCAAATGCATCCAAACCTTTCGATTTTATATTCCATTTATACAGGGTGTATCATAACTTCGAGTACATACGTGAAAGGTAGGTATATGTTGTTTGATATTCTGATTACGAATCAAAAAGAATTTTTTTTAAATTCGAAAAATTAAGGGTAGTGTACCTGCAGCATTTTTTGTAGTACTTCACCCAGTGGCAGAGGTAATGAAAATTTTTTGACTGGGAAACATGAAAATTAATTTTGCGATTTAAAAAAAATCATATATCAAACTACATATACCCTTAACGTATGTACCTGAAGTTATGAAACACCCTGTATGTAAGACAAATCTCTTGAGAGAATTCTTACACTTGTAACATTTCCTGCTTATCATAAATGCGATTTCCGCTATCTACTTCCGGTGTCAACTTCCGGCCATCCGACCAGCTTTCGTGCCAGCTCCATTTCTTAGTTCATGTCAGATACATAACTCACTTCTAACATGGCCAGTAACTGTTACACAGAAACTGGAACATACGGTTCTGATGCAACTATCTTAGGATATCTTGTGCAGTGAAGATTCATTTGTAAGGATAGGTTAGGTATATTAACAAAGGTACCTAGTTTAACAAGGAACAGTATTTCATATTAATATGACCTATGCATTTAGTTCTAAGTTCAATGATATAATATACAGGCTGGTTTCGGTGTCCCGCTGATTTTTGGAAACTAATAATAATTGAAATTTTTTTTTTCATGTGAACTTATTCAGTATTACGCATTCTATATTATAGCAAGAAAATATATAAATATACAAATTCAAAACAACAAAATAATGTGAAATGAAGTTGTGTCCAATAGAATTGATGTAGCAAAAGTTGTCGGGAAATAATTAATGTTTTATGTGAATTGAACTTTAACATTAGATTTCTTAGTTTTTTTTTTGTTATGCACATAATTTTCAACATTTCGGGAGCACTAGTTTAGCCACAAATCAAACATAATTTCTTAGTGAAAATATTAAAATTTTAGTATTTCTGTGTTTATTGAGTTGGCATTTCTAAACGAATTAAAATATTGACCTGTGGATTCCTGCATAGAATCTTCAAATAATTCTCTATAAGGTAGGTACTTTGTATGGATTCTATTTTAAAGCCTTAGTCAAATCGCTGTTCAAAAATTTTTCCTCGGTTAAATTTTAAAATTAAAATAGGTAGTTAAGTATATTGTACACTCATGTACCTTGATTGCCATATCCAAGCACAAGGAACATTCGTAATACTACCAGAAAAAAAAACTTTTTTGTAGTATATATATATATATATATATATATATATATATATATATATATATATATATATATATATATATATATATATATATATATATATATATAATAATCAGTTTGCATAAATAGTGTATGGAAATCTTAGAATTAAAATAAGTCATCGTAACTTGATAATTGTTATTTTCAAATGCCATATAAAACAACTTAATAATTCAATATATTATTCCCAGTCTTTACTCCACCCTTCAACCAACTTATAAATATTCCTCCCATGTCATCAATTGTCAACCGAGCACAGTACATCTCAATCGAGGTTCATGGATCGAGGTCAGTTTAGAGGTTAACTCTTTGTTGGCGAGGAGGCGGGTAACACGCCACCGTCGCCGCTGTCACGCCTTTACCAGGTCACTAGACCTCATCAAAGTGTCACCTAGACAATCTGCCCTGCGGTGATGATGTGGTGTGTCAGTTCAACCTGAACCAACCCACAGGCGGCAGTTTTATTTTGCGGTGAGAGTGGGTTACAGTAAGACAACAATATAACCAGTGGTGGTACGGAGTACCGGTAAGAAAAATAGAACCGGTACGGAGTACCGTTAAGAAAACGTCACAACTAAGTTTATTTTTAACGATATTATACTAATTATGTTGTATTAATATTACGTAGGTGTATAATTTTATCCAACACCTCTTAATAAAAGCATCATAACTATGGTGATTTTAAACAAGCAAAGTAAAAGATTGCCCACTAGTGTCTTTGATCAAAATTATACCTACTTGTGGGTAAATTGTTACTTTGCTTGTACTCCAGTCAAAATACGGGTTTGGTTGTATTATTACTGGCAACTACCAGATTTGGTCTAGTATAGGTTTTTTGGATCGCTGAACACGAATTTCGGAGTCATTTTGTAAAGAAATGTGCGGAACACCCTTAAATTTGCAAAAACTACCCCCAAAATGGGTTTTTTTTTAAAAATATAATCGCACTTTGAGTGCCCAGATTTCGCACAAAGGAGTTTTTTGGGTCGTTGATGAAGAATTTCGGGGATTTTTTTATAAAAATTAATATTTCACCCTTAAATTAGCTAAAAATAACCCCAAAAAGGGTATTTTTGCTATTTTCGCATTTGAGCGTCCAGATTTAGTGCGTATAGGTTTTTTGGATCGCTGTTCAAGAATTTCGGGTTTTTTTATAAAAATTAATATTTCACCCTTAAATTACCTACCTAAAAGTACCCCCCAAAAAGGGTGTCTTTGTTATTTTCGCACTTTGTGCTAATTTTAAGGGTGAAATATTAATTTTTATTAAAAAAATCCCCGAAATTCTTGATCAGCGACCCAAAAAACCCCTATGTGCCAAATCTGGGCACTCAAATTGCGAATATATAAAAAATATCCAATTTTGGGGGTAATTTTAGCAAATTTAAGGGTGTTCCGCACATTTCTTTACAAAATGACCCCGAAATTCGTGATCAGCGACCCAAAAAACCTATACTAGACCAAATCTGGTAGTTGCCAATAATAATACAACCCTCCCCCGTATTTTGACTGGAGTATTGTTGAAAGTCACCATAATAACTTTGTTTTAGATTAAAACTTAATATTTTTTAAATATTTATGCAATTATTAAAATTTCAGTTGTATAAAACATAGTATGTGAGCTGTCACAGTTTTGTAAAATATTCGTAAAATATTAATGAACTTAATTTACGAAACGTTGTTTTGTGATCGAAACATTGATGAAACTGCCTCATGACAATCTCGTGGAAGTTTATAACAATTGAAATATCAATCTGTTAATTGAATTTCCCATTCCCGATATTCGTACTCAGAAGCAAAGTACAACTCCTGCTCCTACAGCTAGTTAAATCAGAATTCAGAATAGAAAATGGCATCACGTATTTTCACTTTAATTAGGAAACTTTTCCAATATCGTATTCGTTACGATCATTTTCTTTCAAAGTCAATTTACTCGAATAGAATTAAAATAACTGTCTCTGTAATGAAACTATATCCCAGGAGCATCGACTCGTTGGAACACCATCGTTGTTGCTGCAAAAAAATCAAATGGAAATTACCTTCGTTTTAGAAAATAAGAGTTGCTCTTGTAGACAGACAGTTCATTCAAGGAGAGCAAAGAAATTGTTATAGAAAAACATCTCATTATATTATAATAATTCCATAATGATGAGATTATTATGTAACAAAGCTTTTTGCAGACTTTATTGTTTGCTTCTAAATTTTTTTGGTTATATTTCTTACTGAAATTGTATTGAAAATAATTAATATGCTTACTTTAAGCTTTTAATTTTTTCTAAGCCGTGACAAAATAAAATCCCCAGAACATTTCAAGACGCATGTTACTGTTACCTACTTATTAATATCCTAGCGATTGCTAATGTCCGCTCTTAGTAATTTGGTAATAATATCCCAATTGTGTATAATGTACTCGTAATTCTCTGAGATGTTTGTATTGAGTATGTAATTTTTGATCGTACTCAGAATGTAACTAGAATAGACTTTTTTATATACCGGAAGTCGATATCTTGATTCATTCAAAAATAAAAGCAGTTTTTGTTTAAAAAAAACAAAATTACGGTTTTACTTACAATGACTAGAAATTGCTCAATTATATTTTAACGATTTTCTCGAGAAAAAATTCTTTTTATGGAAAATGTAGGAAAATATAAGTAGTTTAATTTGGTGTAATAATTTTTTCGAAAAAGTTTAACCCTGTACCAAATAAAAGAGAAAAAGTGAGAAAAACCCGATTTTCCATAGTTTTTCGGTTTTTAAACAGTAAAGTTATGAAGTGGCAAACCGGAAATTCGTGTGCAGCACACCAAAAAACATATACTTAAATAAAAGAAAAAATACTTCTCCAAAACTTTCCAAGAGAATCAAAAATTTACTAGACTAAAGATAGATATACTCCGTGTACCTAAATTATATCATGTTCATTTATAATCAAATGAAATGAACTCAAGTATCTTGAAGCACTTGTCGTTTTATTCGATGCTGGCACTCGAGCATGTGTACCAATGTTCGTTATGATGTGTGTAACTCCTCTGGGACGTTCCTGCCACGTTCCTGCTCTTAAGTCTCGTGCGTGCTCGCTGCCAGCCACCCTGCCGGTCTTCCTGCTATCCTGAATCTTCCTGCTACGTCTCCAGACGATGCTAGCGATATCAAGTTCCTGATATCACAAACAGAGCATCTCTAACTTGTATCTGTCTATATGTCGTGTCTGACGTACATGACAATTTGATGTTTGGCGTGTTAAAATACAAGACTTGGGAGAGTTAGAGACGAGATGTTTTTGGATGATCATAACTTTGATATTTGATAATAAATACATAAATAATAATTACCTAGTTACTTAGATAAGATTTGCATGCATAAGAAACGTATTGTATAACAACGAAAAGTCCTCTCTGCATTTCGTATCAGACACTCTACAAGACAGAGAAAGCATGCTTTTTCATAGCTCATTACTATTCTCTCTTCTTCAGTAATAATTTCTCGAACTCCCGCTAGGGGCAGCATAGGACGGTTCAAAATTTCAGTACACTTTAGATATAAGTATTGCGTTGCCGTTCTTGTAGTAAATTATTTATTCAAAGTTAAAAGTTAAGTCTTTCCATAGATGGCAAATTACATATATTTTACCCTCTTTCACGAGTATAAATTAAAATAGGTAAATAACAAATTTAAAAAATCTGATGTGGCCAGCACAAGACCTCCCGCCATACTCTACTCTTTTTACTACTATATAAATCAAGATACAAATATTTTTTTAAGTACACCACTGGATTCCTCGTATGAAACTACAAATAAATACATATTTTCTTTTAAAAAATCTGTCGGGTACAATTTTAAGTACATTTTGAAATTTTTTAAAAATGTCGAAAATTTTCGAAATTTTTGATTCGCTCAAAATTTGGTTATACCCTATTTTGGACCCGGGGAATCCAATGGTTCCATTAAAACAAAATTTCGACTAATACTTTTTGAGATAATTTTTTCAGGTGAAAGACGGAAGTAGCTATCACCGTAATTTTTTCACCATTGGATTCCTCGCGTCGAATTACATATAAATCCAAATTTTCGCGACAAAATTCCAACGGGTACAATGTTTATGAAGAGTTTTCGAAAATGGCCAAAAACGAACCCTTTGATGAAATTTTGACCAAAATAACTTTTTGTCTGAGAATTGGCTGAAAATTTGTTTATATACTAATTCGACACCGAGGATTTCAAATTTGCAGTCGAAAATTTTTTTCGACCAATATTTTTCGACATAATTTTTTTAAGTCGAAAACTGGCCGAAATGGAAAATGTATTTTGTCACCATTCGATTCCTCGGGTCAAATTATATAGGTGTTCATAATTTAAGAAAAAAATTCTATCGAATATCGTATGTACATACAGATTTTCTAATCAGGATATGTCGTAATTTTTAAAAATTGTTCATTTGATAGAAATGTTTGAACAGTTACTAAATGAGGAACTTAAAAAAAAATTAAACATTTTTTTATGTAAAGACGAATCTGCTGTGGCCAGCAAAAGACCTCCCGCCATTCTTACTTTATTCATTTTACTTATTACACAAATATATTAAGAGGTCATTATTCCTAATACGAGTTTCTATTTCCATCCCCTCTTCAGCAAACTAACTTCGTTTCAGGGCGTGTACCCTCGGACCTCGGACTAAGCGTCTTCGCGTCATGTTCTAAACCCTTCGTACGTGCTTTAAAATCTTACTTATCCACAGCATTTTACATCCGCGATTTAAAAATGCGACACCAAGTAAGGTTTCTTTTTGGTATTGATATATTTTACCGTGTGCCCGAGTGCGTAACTATGTGATATATTATTGGGTTGACCATCTAAGCCCACCAACGTTCTCTTATAAAAAATATGTCGTTACATCTTCATCTCGCCCCCTGGCGTTGCTCGACTGCGTCAATATTGGCTGTAGATGATTTAGCGTCGGACGTGAACAACTCGATTAGCTGCGTTTGGTCACCGCGCAATCACCAGCCCTCGGATATACTCATACCCCCCCCCCCCTGGCATTGTCCGGGTCTGTTGTCACGCCAACAACCACAAACAACAGAATTAAACAATTATTTACGACTGCACACGTTGCACAAGAGGTGGAATGTAAAGTTTGCCACAAGGTATACTTGAATGACTTTCTACAAGAAATCAAATCTTCTGGGAAACAAAAAAAAATAAATGAAAAAAGGAAATTTGAATGCTTGAATTTTTTGTTGACTACAACTACGGAATCAGACTACAACGTAATGCGTACCTTATGTAAGAAAAAACTTAACTTTTAATGAAACAGCCTTTGACCTTGAACCCAATTTTTTTTTCTTTTTTCCTACGCAACAGAACTGCGGTATTTTTTAATAAGACTACACCACTGATCTAGGTTTATTTCAAAAAATCTTTGGGATCCATAGAAAAAATTAACCAAAATGATTAAGAGATTTAAAAATGTAACTCGGGATGAATCTAGTTCTATTTTAAATATTCTTTGTGAGAATTTCAAAAATTTACGCATTTGTAGCGAACGCTTCTATGACAAATGCAGAATTGAGCTACGTGGAGACGGTACTCTTAAAGAAAGACTTATGCTGCGATTCTGTGCAGATCTATAAGTTTTACAGATTTGTAAATCTGTAAATATTGAACAAAATCACATCAATGTTTGTTGACATGTACAAAAATGATCATATGATTATAGATTTCATTGCGATTTTGTTTAATATTTACAGTTTTATAAATCTGTGGTAACTACAGATTTTCACAGAATTGCAGCATTAGGTTTAAAGAATCTCAGTAAGAAAAATTTGATTTTGTTGTGGTTGTGTAAAGTAGTTCTTTAATGAGTAGAGTGCGGATTATATGCAATCAAATATGATCAAAATATGCATGTAATATGCATTGCAATAAGGCCATGCTCAATATTATGCACAAAATTAAACAAATATGCAATATTTTACAAATATATGCAGATATGCAACATAATTTTATTCATATTTGCGAATAATTTATTTTTATAAATAATGAAAAACTACATTTTGTTAATAATGCACAAGAATATCATATAAAACAAACAAAACAACGTTTAACTTCTGCAATATGATTTGTGTACCTACCTACCTTTAAAATATATGTAAAAATTATCACATTTAAGCGATTATAAATTTTATACATTTAAAAAGTGGGGAAAGGAGTGAAATAGAAAAAAAGTAAAATCGAAAGTATTTTAGAAATTCGCGAGCCGCTTAAACTAAAAATTCTTAAGCATTTAATTTCGATAAAGGAACTCGGCTTTAAAAAGTTGTAAAATGAACTTTTATTCTTTCTGTAGCAACGCTATATTTCGAAGTGAGTTGTACAGTACCATATTGTGCTGCGGTGTTCGACTGCAATCACAAGTAGTAGAGTAAGTGAATTTAGTGGACCTGTAGTAAGTTAGTGAGTTGATTTGAAACCGTAGCACATTTGAAGCCGAGAAAAACGTGTACACAATAACAAAACTTTTATATTATCATTCCTGCCGAATTTCTTCATTGGCCAACTATTATATTAATTGCTAAATATAACTGTCAGTTACTTAAATCTAATAAAATAATGCAGTTTACCTAAACGAAGATTTATTTAATCTTTAGTAAGCATTTAAAACTTATACAAGAAGTGTGCAAATTCAAGTTGTATTATTCATAGCTACAATATTATTCTCTGTCTACATTATCTCGATATGAGCGAGAGATCATAGTAGCTTCTAGCTAGGACATCAATCTCGCGACGTGCCTTGCCCTTTGACCCGCGGCCGCGAGTGTTCCCTGCAGACACTAACACATGTACAGCTGTACAGACACTGCATGATGAACAGCAGTGACAAATGTTTCACCCGCCATGGGATGCAAACATAAATGGAACTTGTGTAGATATGGAGATATGGAAATTGTACTTTGTTTTGCTTGTTTTTATATTAAAGGGTTTAAATTTTAGTAATATCTTTACTTGTCCTTAATCTCTTAACCTGATATTCACCAGTTATAATTATAATCAAATTAAAAGAATGAATTACTGATGTAATAAACACTTTGTACAATTAATTTTTAAATGACATTTTGACATGACACTTCAATCTGACATTTCCTGTGCGGATTTAAGCACAGATCTCTGCATGTGAGGCTATTGGAACCCAGAGTTCCGTGGTTCAAGTCTCTCGACCTGCAATGTGTGATTGTTCTTCGCACTCAGACGCTTCAAGTGACCACTTGATCGTCTTAAAAATGTAATTCTGGTTACATTAGAATCTCTTCGATGCCGCTTTGGCTTCAAAGATCGTCAAACTAAGTGAGATTTTGAGTGCATCAAGATGAATCGGTTAAGAAGTGATTGAAATCCACAATATAATAACGTCAACCATTCTGTTTTTGAGAGTAAATCCAGTTGAAAATAAACCGGCAGTGGTTCCTACAATCACAAGAATTTAAATCACTCTAGAATATTTTTTATACTTATCGACTAATAGAGGGAAATATTATAATCGTGATTTTTTGACAGTTCGAGATTAAAATTAAGATTAAAAAAAAATCGGTCTATCGGTCCGCCTGGATGACTGGATGTTGGATAATTTAAAAACGCGTTGGAATTTTGAACTGAAATTTTATATTTAAGATTTAAGTTCGTTAATGAGCTTTATTCAACCAGTGCTACCAACTTTATAAACTGAACTTTTTTTGTTTTTCTTAAAATACTATCGTGTGTGTGGTATCAAATTTCTCTACATGAAAAATAAAAATAACATTTAAACGATCGTTAATTTTTTTATTTATAAATTATTCTAATTATACTGAGTTTGGAGTCAATTTACAGCTCTCGGGGATATAAAAGTTTTAAAAAAACGTCAAAATCACATTTATGCGATTTTCAATTGTTTCTCAAAAAATTATTCAAATTTTTTCAATCGTATTATCAAATTAATGCTTCCCTGGAAGAAAATCTAGTCGAAGAATCAAAAACAACATTTAAAAGATGGTCAGTTGTTTTTTCAAATTATTATAAGTTGGTATCAGCTTAAATAGTTCGGGAAAAAAGATAAACTGACTTAAATTTTGCTGTATAAAGCATAAAATTAAAGCCTTTTACGAAAGCAAGTTATTAAAACTTATAGTCGGGCAGTACTGTGGTGTCCACAGCAGATTTTTATAATTTCTAACACAACCAAATATAAATCAGCATGTTTTACCTAAGCTAGTTTTATTTAGTTGTATAAAATGGACGAATAATCTGAAAACTTCGTTAAATTGGTCGGGAAATCTCCGTATTCCTGTTTCAGACACTCATCATCCGATTAGCAAATTAATCAAGGATTTAGTTGCGTCCATCGCACAAATCAACAAAGCCGTTTTGTTTTTCTACCACTTAACGTTCACACATTGCCTGCAAACACACTCACACACACACACACAGGCACACTTGAGCTCTGCGAGCGATTTAATAAGGATTATTTACGGACTTCATTGATTTATTTTGTTTTATAAACACGACGCGGATAGCGGTAAAGGATCAGGTGTAGCCAATAAAATTTGTTTTATTTCGTATTTGAGCTGGTGTGAGAATTAAAATTAAACCGCCAGGAATTCCATATGCAGTTATTTTGTTATTTAGAGCAAGGGTTTATGCTTCTATGCGATATCAGAGGTTCGCAATGTGCCACTAAAATTATTGCTTCAATACCGTGAAATAGGTAGAAAAGCTTTTCAAATATTTCAAGATTTAAAATTAACTCGTCCACTTTGATAACTAAATAAATGCAACACAAATAATATGGTTTAATGGCCGTTTTACACTACGCTAAATATTGAACAAGAAATTGCGCAACAAATTGAACAATATCTTGAGAAATAAATTGTTTGTAATGAACTCTGTTTTTTTATGAGACAATTTAATATACCTATCTACAATATTTAGTTTCTAATTCTGCGCAGTTCGCAAATAATAATATTTGACAGCCGCGCTAATCTATTTTTTCATACAATTTACGAAGCTATACAATATTTCACACAATTTCGTATATCTACACAATATAGATTGTTTCAAAAATTGAACAAGATTTGTTCAAGATTTAGTGTAATGTAAAACGGGCTTTGGACATAAGTATCCGCACATTTTAATCCTGTATCATAAAAGTAATAATTAAGAAAACCACTAATACAAAAATATTAGCAAATTAAAACTTAAAACGATGTTCTCTTAAGCGTCTCGTCTACGTTTTTACCGAATTTCTAGAATACTCCCGATTTTACTTTTTTCCATTCCACTTTTTTCCCCACTACTAGGGCTGCCTGACACCAACCCGAAACTCGTACTTTGCCGCATCCTAGCAATGCAATGTCATTTTGAAGTTGAAAAATACTGTAAAAGTGTTTTCGTTGTGAGTAAACTGTCAGATTATTATTGACTTCGGGGTAATGTTTTTATAAACATTTAATAGAGAAAGAATGGATCTACAGATGTGCCTTTTTAAAATATTAATAGTATATTCTGCAACAAGTGTAGAATGAAGTATATTCAGCTCGAGTGGAAAGTTTGTGAGACGAGCCGTAGGCGAGTTTCACGGTTTCACGAGAACGGAATAGCCATTCCGAACGTGTTGCAGACTATACTTTCTCTACGACTATAAATTTAATTGCATTAAAAATATAACCTAAAATTATTAAAATAAAAATCTGACGTGGCCATCACACAACCTTCCGCCATATCTAGACTTTAAACAGAAATGTATATGTACAATCTGGTGCCTATTTAAAATATACAAATAAAAATCTAAAATATTCAAACACAGAAATTAGTATCACCTGAATCAAAAGATTCATTCACACGAAAACTCTTCTGTGTTGAAGCAATCCTCCGTTCAGTTAGGTACTACATTTAATATCTTGCTTATGACTTATATAGCGCTAGTATACCAACTTGTCACCCGTCTCATCTGTCAATATTTTTTATGCAAAAACAAAAATCAACCGAACATGGATTACAAGATTTCAATGTTTTATTTGATAAATTTATTTTTTAAATTTTACTGCAGTTCTTTAATGCTACCAGATAAAGACAATTTTTTTATAACGTAGATTGCAAATAACTTTTCCTCTTATTCTTATTACAAATAAATACTATATTTATCAAAATTTATAGAAATTTTTTACACTTAATCTTTTTAATCTTCAAAAAATATCACTTCCGGTGAAGATATTTGTACCAAAATCTAATGAGCTCTTCCTATTCGTATACAATTGTAAAATACCAAATATCAAAATTTTTGGATAATTCGTATTTGAGTTATCCAACAGACGGCATCGGCCCGGACCACACACATACACACACACACACGCACACACATACATACAGACATCATCGGGAAACTATCAAAAATGAGTTGTAAGGACCCTAATTCGTGCTCATCCACTAAAAACTCACTACCCGATTTTTTGCATGATTCCAATACCTTCCTTTACAGGTAAGCGGAAGGTAAAAATATATGTATTTATTCGGTATTTATAATAAATATTCTACATAAAATTAATGAATTATTAAGTCTAAAAGTATTTTAAAGCTACTCACCAACAAAAAACATTGAATAAAGTTAAATTATTATAAATCGCCACATTTCATTCCATCACAAGTAACGGAATGAAACCATTCCGTAACAAGTAATAAAATATAACCATATAATTGAAATTTATGTAAGAATGATCACATTCTGTAACAGCCATATATGTAGAAAAATTAATTTGTATCATGAGATATAATCTTGTAAAGTTTGCATAAAATAGGACATTTTTTTGAATTTTTCGGAATTTTTATATTCATGTTCAATTTTTTGATCAAAATTTTAAAAATGCACATCTATAGATCCATTATTTCTATATTAAATTCTGCTTGAAATAAATTTTTGCCATTCTTGTACTGACCACAAAACACTCGCTACGTTAGTACATTTTATGCTGGATTTTAGGTAGTAGACGGGCCTCTTAAGGTGTACGTCTACCCTAAAATTTTACAGCGTTACAGAAGTTACGTTTACTTTACAGCGTTACAGAAGTTACGTTTACTTTAATTATAATTAAAATATATTATGTTGCATTTACATATGATTGTATTAACAAAGGATGTCTTAATGCTTCTATATTTTTATTTTTTGTCTTTGGCCTAGGAATTTGAAGTTATAAATATTTAAAAATGACGTTTAATTAATTAATTTAAAAGCAAGAAGCCTGCAGCTAACCTTCCTTTATTGAATAATTTTTGTTTTACTTAATTCCTTTAAAAAGTATAAAAGTTATTATGGGAATACTGGAGCCATGTTTATACAGTATTCTTCAACTTGAAAATGACATTGCATAGCTAGGATGCGGTAAAGTACGAGTTTCGGGCTAGGTTCGGGCAGCCGTTGTAGTGGGGAAGAGAGTGAAATATCTAGAGTATTTTAGGAATTAGAAAAATAGGTAGACGAGCCTCTTAAAATAAAAATAAATATCGCACTCAGCTATCCACTCTGTTTTTTACTTCGATTCCAGTAAACTACTTCTTGCATTTCGCACCTACAGGGGCGTTGTAGCGTAGGGCGGCTATGCTATGGCTATGGCTATGAGGCTATGCTATGTCGAGGATTATAATGACATCGGCCTTGGCGATTTGGCCCTGTGTCGTGTGTGATGTGATGAGATTTATGTGCGCGGCAGGTGCAACCAATGCGTGAATTGTATTGAACACCGTGACTGGTATTTACGTCACCAGCATATCTCACTTCATATACACTGCTGGGATACTGGGGAGGGGAGGATATTAATCCAGGGGAGTTGTGTTCGTTGAGGTTTATTTGTTCAATTGTTTGGGAAAATAAATAAGCACGAGTAGGTACGGTTTGATATTGGAACTGGAATGGACATAAAATATAGAACAAAAATTATATTTTAACATTACTGCATTTTTGTAAATATTTAGACAGGGAGCTAATGACAGGTGATGGTCTCCGATTTCATACAGCATGCCTTTTGGAGGATAGAATATTGACCCTATGACAACAAAGAAAATTTAAATTTAAACACATTTATAGTCATAAAAATTATAGACATGGCGAGTCGCAGGATGTCAAAAGGCTCAAACGGTCAGGTGATCTTGTAATAATAAATATGATTTTCCGCGTTTTCATACAATTTACACAGGGTTGTTAGTGGAGAGTACGTTACAGGAGAAATTTCGCAGGGTCAAAAGCAAATGAACAAAAATACCCACTTGACATGAATCGTCTATGGAACCAGGAGATATCTTATTCTTGTTCTATATGTGATATTACGTAAGTCTATCCTAGACACATCTTGAGTAGGTACGATCAAAAATTACATACCTACTCAGTAAAAACATCTCAGAGAATTAAATGGAACAAAATTGGGATATCATTACCAAATTACTAACATTTTGGTATGTTAGATAAATAATATTACTAAGGGCGGACATTAGCAATCGCTTGGATATTAGGATGTTAATAGGCAAATATAGCAAGTAACAAGCGTGATGTTCACATTCTTGAAATGTTCTGGAGATTTTATTTCGTCAAGTAGTGATGCGTCGAGACGAGACGAGACGAGATTTTTCACTTCTCGTCTCGTCTCGTCTCGAATTAGAAAATTTTGATCTCGTCTCGATTATTTCTCGTCTCGATTATTGTTATCTCGTCTCGATCTCGATCTCGTCTCGATTTCTCGACCATTTTTACTAAAAAAAATTTTCGCCGATTGACATTAAAAGTGCTATTTTTGACAGCTGACAGTCTGTGAAATGTCATTTTTAGTGCCTAGGTAATTAAATTATTTTTTTCAATACCTCCACCGAAAACGCCACCTTTCTTCTCTATTACTAGAGACGAAATGGAGGTATTTCTGATCGATCAGTACCTTGTCCACCTAGAAGGAAAAGTACTTTTCCCCCCGATTTATGCGGGATTCCAATTGACTTTTCCTCCCTAGGGAGTAAAAGTACTAACCGGTCGGAAATATTTCACTTTCATCCCTAATAATAAAATATTTAATCTAATAATTTCACATGGTCAATGCCAGTAAAATGATAGATCTATGTTGACAGGTTGACTTGACAATTTAATTGAGTTTGACTATGACAACAACAACAACAAAAATGCGAATTGGTGGAAAAAAATTAAAAATTGTTGAATAAAGTAAATAATTTTAAAAATTCGAGAAATCTCGACGAAAATGTCGAGATTCGAGAATCTCGACATTGTAATCTCGTCTCGAATTTTTATTACAAAAACCAGTCTCGTCTCGACGAGACGAGAAATTTCGAGACGAGACGAGACGAGATTCGAGAAATTCTCGTCTCGTCTGCATCACTATCGTCAAGTGAGAAGAATATAAATTACTCCTGATTAGTAGTTGTAAAAATTAAAAGAAAACAAAATTAAATTCATTTCAAATTCTGGTAATTTCGGCTCCGTCTTGCCTTCCTGCAAGATTCCTGCACTTCCTGCTTCTCTGACGCGTGGGCAGGATATAAAAGAGAAATATGCGTTCAGTTGCCGCTGCTCCTCTACAACAGCTGTGTCTTTTGATTACACTTTCTTGGAGTTTTATCCTGACTTATGCATATTTAATATGGCGGGGTGAGATCAGGACCTGGTCCGAGGCCGATGAAATGATTTATAGTGGAGGGGGGCGGTTGCGATGGCAACAAATGTGCGAAAATAACACACGTTGAAATAGTTGAAGATGGCAAACGAAAAAGTTGTGACAGATTTATTTGAATTTGGGTGGGTGAAACATATTTGTTATAATTTGAAATTGAAATCGTTTCCAAAATTTATTATTATTTTAAAGATGATCAAGAATGATGGATAAGGATACTTTCTACCTTTCGGTGAAAAGCCTCATTCACAATACAAAATTAGTATAGTTATAGTCAGTTGGTATAGTATAGTTAACGTTAGTGATTTGACATATGCATTGCACTATGTAGCGTTCACAATAACTAAATTAGCTCCACGTTGCACTGTGCTAATTCCAGTTAGCGCAGGGATTTGCAAACTCCAAACCTGTAGTTAGTAGCTAATGATTTTTTGTATGAACTACCAATCATAATCTAGAACGAGAATTACTTTTGACGTTTGACGTGTAAAATGATATTAATATTTTTAAATTCGGGATCACCTATGTCATAATTTTGCACCATATTTTTACCTCTCGCCTAGAGAGGTATAGGGATCGTGAAAAAATTCGATGTCGAGATTTTTTGTCAATTAGCACGTTTTAGCACCTTTAGAACCTATTTTGACTATTTTCACGATGATGTCTGTGTGTGTGTGTGTGTGTGTGTGTGTGTGTGTGTGTGTGTGTGTGTGTGTGTGTGTGTGTATGAAAGTCTGTATGTACGCCTACTATAGCCTTTCGTCCCGGTTCATTATCTCAAATTCTAGTGAACATAAAATTCTAATATTTTGCATTATACATTTATATATGTTAATAAAGAGCTGAAAAGATTTTGGTAAAAATCCACCAACCGGAAATGGTACTTTTCTTGTAGCACTATAACATTTTTTGCAAAAATTGTATAAAATAATGCGATTGTTACAATTTGACATACCACACATGAATGAATAAATTACATTGTACAATATTTAATCTTACTTGTTTCTATATCTTTAACCAATAAAGAAATATCATTTTTTTAAATATATAATTTTACCTACCACGATTTGTGAATCCCGAAATAGAAATAAAATTTAAAACAAAAATAAAATTGTCAATGTGACAGATAAACAGAAATAATATAATGTATGCTTATTTTATATTATTATATCTAATGTTATACGGTGTTGTTGTATTTTATTTAAATTAAAGCTTAATATTTGGTTAAATACGAGGTTAAATAATAATACTTCAATGTCAAGGCGAGAGGTATTGTAACGGCCACGTCAGATTTTTTATAAATGCTTCTTCAACCATTTATAGACAATAATTATTATGAAAGTCAACTTTAAGTGAACCAAACAAAATATATCTATACCTAAGCGGACAAACTGACACTTTTGACTCCTAACGCTAATTTTAAAACTAGTTTGTTTTATTAAGTTAACTGCAACATTAATTTTGTAATTGTGAACGATAGTAGTCAAAACTAACTGATTAACTATAACTATACTAACTATATCTACTGACTATAACTACACATTTTCTGTTAAATTTTGTCCAAATTTATTGTACAACTGTACATTCGTTTAAACTTAAAAGCATTTTCTAATTTGATACAAAATAGTTTTTAAAGCTTTTTGCGTCTTTAAGAAATTCCTGTCTGCAGATTACCCTCACTAATATATTATTAAGTAAGAAGGGCGCAGAATTTCAAGAATATCGAACATATTTCTTGAATGAAACTGAAGGGGAGTTAAATTTTAAAACTTGATCTTTTACACGTTGTACAGCTGTTTGCAATTCGTAAAAATGTCATTTCGTATTGAGTCAGTTTGTAATTTTGAGTTGGTGTTGGCCTTTTGTTACAAAAGCTCAAAAGGGTTTGCGCACCTTAATTAACTTGTCAGTTTGTCAAATTTTTAGGTTCTTGATATCTTGAAAATGGTAAGAAATTATAACTTGATTGAATTTCTCGCGCCTGAATTACCAATTTTCAGTTTAAAATTCCGATTGTTACATTTTTTTGAAGGATTTTCAATTTTCGATGTCCGAATTTTTAGCTGAAAATTACTATAGGTAGGTACCTACCTACTCATATAATTCTGCGCAAGAAATTCAATGATGAACAACAAATCAAACGTAATAAGTACCTATATATGAAACCCATATTTCAAAATTTATGGTGGGATTCTGTTTAAATCTGTAAGTTTTATAAATTTGTAAATCTTTAAATATTGAACAAAATCACATCAATATTTGTTGACAAATATAAAAATGTTCACATGCTTATAAATTTCTTAGCGATATTGTTTAATATTTACAGTTTTATAAATCTACTGATTTGAACAGAATCCCACCATTAATTTTTTTTAAATATGATTTTACGAGTAGGTCAATTAAAGTGCATTGCTGTAAATTTTAATAGTCTAGTCTGCGACATTGGATTCTTTAAGATCCAGTTGATAGAACCTAATTTTATTTTCAGAAAACAGGTATTTTTGACATGTTGAAAAAATTGATGATACTTAAAAATGAGACAAGATATTATCCAATTGCGGTCTTCGGCATTCGATTCCTTAAAGTCTAATAGCATTCACAAAGCTTTAAAATCTTCAATAAGCAGGAAAACAAAACAATTACTCTTTCGTTTGTCTTCGCCCCTACTTAACTCGTTAAGATCCCCTAGCTTAAGGGCGAATCAGTAGCAATATTTGAAACTTCAACCGCAATTCTCACCCGGTGATTGACAAGTGGCGCCTCCGTGCCAACGGTCAGACCATTAACTATGTATGAGAGGGGCGGGGAAACAGCAAAGCAAAAACGATCGCGCGTGTAACGCATAACACCCGGTAGTCACATCACGTACTCTGTTCTTTGAGCCGCCTCAGATTTCATGTTTTACCCAAATAGAATCTCAAATGTCATCGATATATAAAATAGGCGTCTTTTTACCGGCCTCGCCTGTCAATATGTATGAATGTGGGTACGCGATAAGAATTTTAGGATTTTGTGCAATTTGGCATGTTTATTTTATAAACACGATTGACATGGGGCGGATTTATTTCTTTCTTGAATAAAAATTTCGGTTTTGACATAAACAAAAGAGAAAATATAAACCTTTACCATTTACATACGTACGAACACCCATTTGACATGAATCGTTCATGGGATGTTTAATGTTTAAAAATATTCTTGTACTTTAAGTGATATTAGTCTATCCTATCCTAGCCACATCCTAAGTACGATCAAAAATTACATACTCAACACAAACATCTTAGAGAATTACATGGGACACATAATTGGGATAATATTACCTAACATTGGGATGTTACATAGACAATGTTTATTAGCAATCGCTAGGATATTAAAAGGATGTTCAATTGTTAAACAATAGGTATGTAAAATAATTTTTTGCACTTTCGGGACTAAAACTCTTCTTTAGTCTTTATTTTTAGAGACTAAGGTTCTAAATTTGATCCCAAGGGATTATTTTTCATATTTAATCCCGTTGTCAAGGAATTGAATTAATTAATCCCGTTGTCAAGTAAATACGTGGTATTTGTTACAGACTATGGGTAACAATATAAATATTTGTCATAAAATTTACTGTCAAAATTACAAAATGTGTATTCTTTTAAACTATTTTGCATTCGTTTGAGGATGAAGTGCAAAAAATAGCGTATATACCACAGGACTAAAGTACATTTAATCCCTCAGGTGATTATTTTCCTCACCTTCGGCTCGTGAAATAAACTTCACCCTCAGGATTAAATCATGCACTTTAGTCCCTCAATATATAATATACTAATTTATTCAGTAGCTTGATATTTTAAAATTTATTTTGGAATTATATTTTTTTTATCCGTAGTTACCATATGAGCTCGAAGTTAATACACTAGTCAGTATGATTTTATTTTTTATACCTACCTTTTTGTGTTGATAATCTGTGCTGAAAAATTCTGAACAAAAATTGGAATATATTTTTGAAGCTTTGAAATAAATAATATGACATTTAACACAGATTTATTAAACTCAAATAATTACTACAATAAATTACCATAAATTATAACATATTATGAGAAAATCTACGAAGTATATTCCATTAGATCTTACATCCAAAAATATATTATTGAACTCAACATTTACTTATTTAAACACAGCCGAGGAAGCTGAAAGAATAAAAATAATATTAACAAATTAAAATACTTTAGAAAATGAGGTTTCTAAAATATTTACTTAGCAAAAATGATCTTGCAACGCGCAAAATATATTGGACATTAAATTAATATCTCAGAAATAAATGAAACTACTACCTAAATAAAATTTTCTAAAGAAGAGTACAGTTTCGAAATTAATGTGATTATACTACTGTGTTTGGTTATCAAAACTACATACACTGTACAATTTTAAAGAGTGTAATTTTGTAGTGTTTACCTATAATAATGAAACGAGTCAAATAGGAACAAAACGAAAAGGAAGTGCACAAAATAGGATTATGCAAAAAATCTTGGCAAATTAAAATCTTTAATTTCTCTGAAACAAACACTGAAAAACAAAAAAGGATTAATACAGGGTAATGATAAATGAATGATCTCTATGTGAATGTATGTAATAATTTAAAACTTTATTAAAAGCACAAATATTTATAACAATGTATAAAATTTAACTATAAGAATCAACAAAGATAGCAGGAAGTTCAAATCGATATTTTGTTAAGTAGGTAAGTGTTAAAATAGTCCACCGATATTTTAATTGATTTACGGTTCTTCTACCCTTTGCTGCCTTCTAAGGCGTTTGATAAATACATGAATTAGGCTAGAGGGTACAGGAAATGACGTACTTTATGGTACTCACCTACAGTGGGAATTCGGACGATGCTCACAACTTCGCTTAATTTCTACTGTGGGGTACTCTTGAATCCAGGAGGCCACCTTAACAGAGCAAAATAAATACGAACAAATAAACAAATCAAGAAAAGTTGAAATTTTTTTATTAGAACTGAAAATAAAAGTTGTTACCGTATATAAGTAACGCCTAATAAATTTTTGTGGGCCAACTCAAAAAAACTTATTCTTTTTCTCCTTCTACCATTTTTATCTTTTAAACTTCTGTGAAGAATAAATCTGCCGCACTAAAAATCAACAAACACATTTTTTGACCATGTATCCACCAAAACTCGAAATGAAGTAGGCATCGCAATAACTGGTCAAAATTCGGAATGAAAAAACAAACTTTTAAGTTAATATTTTATTAGCATGTATTCTTTCAAACGATATTTCGAATTATGAATTATTATAAAATTACTGAAAATTACTGATTTCGAGTTTAATCAGTTAGTACTACTTGTAATGACCGATTTCGAATTTGACTAGTTTCGAGTTTTAGCTGGGCATTTTGCATGACTAATTTCGAGTTTTGGCCAGTTATTACGAATAATGACTAATTTCGAGTTCTGGTCGGTCATTATAAATAGTGGCTAATTTCTAGTATTGGCCGCATTAAACTCGATTTATGTTTGTTACCACATTACTCGAGAACGGTATACCCGATTTCTTTCAAATTTGAATATAAGGTTAATTAATATTCAACTCAAATAATAGGTTACAAAAATTGTACAAAAATGGCTGCGAACTATCTCGAACACGAATGAACCGTTTTTGATAAAATTTGATTAGTAGCCCGACCGTTATTCAATAATTTTAAATATAGGTTTTGTATTAATTAATTTAACGAGATCTTTTTAAAAAAACATTTTTCATGAATATATTAAAATATTATTATTACAATCATATTTATGATTTTTGTGTTCAACATAAAATAAAGACAAAATACTGGTTTATTCGTTTATCTCCGAAAATGTTAATCCAATTAAAACATAGATTATGTGTTTAGATTAGAGCACGAAGTGTAATATAAATATAGGAGTGGAAAATCCGTATCTTAAGTCCTGTTCACATATGGACACACAAAAGACACACAGACAACAAAAGCAAAATGAAGAACGTGTGGAACATTTGTAGCCTCAAAATTGATTATTTCTTTACTTACATAGAAGCCACAAAATAGCGGCGCCTTTATTTCACAAGCAACACACACAGTATTTTTTACTATTGCGTGTGTGTGTGTCTTCTATGTGTCCATGTATGTGAACAGGGCATTAGCAATACTGTAAATTTGTACGAGAGAGAGAGAAAGATCACTACAGGCCTGTGCTTCACCATCATTACCGTTGTTTATCGCAATAAAATGCATGTCCCGAGCTGGCCCGTATTTTCTGTCTCTCTCTAAAAGATAAACAGAAAGGCCACACTTCATCCGCCCGAGTGTCCACTCCTGTCATATATTATACTTCGTCGATGGGAGGTTTAAGGATATAAAGTCCTATTCGCACAGGGTTTCTTTGAAGATTTACGGAGATTCAGAAACCTGGAAAAGAAGATTTTTCTTTCTAGTGAGTATTATCTGTTAAATTGCGGTGTCGCTAAATTGAATCTTCAATGAGTATTAGAAAAGAAGAATTTATAATTTATTTGTAATTTATCACTATCTTTTCCAGGATTCTGAATCTCTGTAGAATCTTTGAAGAATCTCCGTGCGAACAGGGCTTAAGTCGATGTACAGGGTGAGTCAGCTAACTATTCCCTATTTGGATTTTTTATAACTTAGGCAATTTTTATCAGAAAGTGACGAAATTTTTGCAAAACATGAACTATCTAAAGGAATTTTTACTGCCGAAATTTCAAATCGATCAGACAAAAACTTCACGAGTGGTTCACTTCAATGTGAAAATTGGACCAATTAATCCAAAATCTTCAATTGCAGCCCAAACAGTCGTTCTAGGAGAGTGCAAGGATTGTTCAGCAATCCAGTGGGGATTTTCATCTGACCAATACCGATGATTGTGTCTATTAAATCCACCATCAAGATGAAAATGTGCCTCATCAGAAAACATGATGTTATTCAGATGACCAGGGTTTTCATTCATTGGTTTGCTTTATCCTCTTCAGAAATTGCCTGCAGAATTTGAATCTTATAAGGATGCCACTTAAGGTCCTTTAAAATCCTACAAATAGTCGTTTGACTAATCATTAATTAATTAATCATTATTTCAGTCACCAATTAGGAAGCAATAGAGCAATAATGATAAAACTTTGCGAACAAAAACTCAAGTGGCTACTGTATTTACAGCAAAAATTTGGCGGACTTTACACAAAAACTTGAGACTTTAGAAACAAATTAAATAGGGAACACTTAGCTGACTCACCTTGTATGTATAGTGTCATTTAGCCAGTCAACAAATAAAACTTACCGTTTTCTGAGGAATACCATTACAAAAGCTAATATCCAGCAGCTCCAAATCAGTAAACGTCTTCAGCACCCTATCACAAATATCAGCGCTGATATTCCTGATGCCCAGGAGGTCGAGCTGCTTGATGTTGGAGCAGTGTCTGATGACCGGCAGGAGTTGGTGGTCGCCAAGCCCGCGCCAGCAGGACACAATCAGGCGGTTGAGGTGCGGGCAGCCTTGAGCTATGTGGGCTAGGCAGTCGCCCGGGTCGTTAAGCACGAACGCCCAGCCGATGTCGAGCTCGCGTAGTTCCGAGCACTTGGAGATGCGTTTCACGCCCTCTGACGTCAGCGAGTGCGACTTCCAGACAGACAAGGAACGCAGGCGAGGGTTGTGGCTGGAGAGGATCTCCATTATGAAGTCTAGCTCTTTTAAATGCTCGCAGAGATCTTTAAAGGGTTAATAATAGTCAGGATCTGGACGACATCTTCATGCATAATACCCTCTCCCAGGTGTTTTTTTATTTATTACATAGTGTGAAATGGCGAATAAATATTACAGTTTGGTTTGAATGGTATGTGGACAATATGCACCTAGAGAACATCTTCATGGTTTTATTACAAAGTGTGAGTAAAGTAACTATTAACGATATTTGTCCAGGTGGACGAGGAATTAATATTACAGTTTCGTTTGAATGATAAATTTATATGGACAATATGTACCTACCTAGACAACATATTCATGGATAGTACTCCTTCAGGTGGTTTAATATAATTGTTCGGGATTTTTTATAGGAAGATTTCGAGTGGAAGGTATAATACAGGGTTGTTCGTGTACGCGTAAAGTATTATTTTCTACGTTTAGACGTAAAGTTTGCGTAAACTATGTAAAATGTAGACAATGTAGACTTTGCGTAAAGTATGTAAATAATTCAATTGTCAGAAAATCTAACCTCTAATTTTATTCGTTTTCAATGAGATTTGTTCTTTGTCTACACTGTTTTATTGTTTACACAGCTACTGCATGTGTAGATTACGTGTTTGTCTACGCGTAAAATTACACGTAATCTACGTCGCGTAGACTACGTGAACAACCCTGAGTATAAATTGGTTGTATGAATTTGGATAAGACACAATATGTGTATCAGGGTATAGGATTATTGGTTGAGATTATTATAGAATTCGAGTCATACATATAAAAAACATCTTGGAAATACCCTTATATATCGGAGAGGAAAGTTTGTGGAAGATTGATTGCTGGTTGAGCTTGAGATTGTTTTGTAGAGTTTGTGCCTCACCTTTTTGAGGAAATAGCTTGATTTACATGTATGTATTTAACTGATATCGCAATCGAATCGGAGACTTGATATGGACAATAATATTAATAATAGCTGTATTTATTGTAAAAATCTAAATACCTGTTACTGTACCTAAATAAAATTTTAAAGCATGTTTTGGAAGGTAGTGAGCAAAGTGTAGTGAGTTTTGTAAGTTTAAAGATATAATAACAGAACTTAATGATAAATGTATCTGGCACTTTTAGAAGCTAATATGAATTATGTGAATTTAGAAAATTATGTAAATTAATTGCATTGGAGATGTATGAATTAAAAATGAACCATGAACCAAAAAATGTGTTTAGCACAAGGTAAAATATTAATCAGAGGAGGAAAGAAAGGGCCTTCAATATATTTATTCTGGGAGAAATTTTGTATTGTAACAATCTCTTATCGAATCCTTACCTAAGTTGAGATGCTCCAAATTCCGATTGTTATTCAAAATCTTGTACAAAGACTGATCGTCTATATTAGTAGCAAAAAGATCTAATACCCGTAAATTATTTAATTGACCCAATACGAGAAACTCGTCAGAAAAATTAAGTTGCAAATTTCTTAACCGTAGTTCTGTAAAACAAAAACAGTATCAAACATATTTTAGCTACAGTACATTATACTTACCAACTAATTCGGAACATTTAGAAATTTGCTCTAACGCTTTCTGCTGCACGAAATTGCAATTTCCCAGAGATAAATGCGTGAGATTCTTACCACAATGGACTAGAAACCTGCAAGAAAAACAGTTTAAGAAATTGAATCACTGGTAGAAATGAATTCTTACTTGATGAATTTTTGTTCTGTGATAAGATTTTCGGTTCCACACCACGAGAGGTCTAATTTACACAAAAATTTACATCTTGGTATAAAATAATCTAGAGTTTGGTCCGTAATTAGATGCCAGTAACGCTAAAAAAATTATTATTACGTACGGGAATTTTTTTAAATAATTAGTTACCTTAAAGCTAAGATTCCTGTATAAGGACGTATCATTGGACGCAGCGAAAAATGTGCGATTCACTCGAGCACATGAACACAGAGATTTCAAATCGAGGTATCCAAAAATATATACAATTATTTCGTACTAAAAAATATACAAAATAATAAATACTTTAGTACACTACAAATATTATTACAGGAAGAATCGAAAATGGACTTCTGGAATTCAATTCCTTGGATTGGATTGGCACAACTTGGTCGTTTTTGTCTTGCGGAACAAATCCAGATACGAAAAATTTAGTAAGGATTTGAGTCTTACTTCTATACCCTGCTAATAGCACGCCGTCTAAAGACGTGTGGTAATTTAACAAACTTTGGTTGAAGTCGATTCGGACACAACTAAAATAAATTAAGATTGATAATATATTGTACATTTTACAACCATTTACAACCAGGGTTCGAAAATATTTTTTATTTTATATTTATTATGAATGTCAACGTTTGGATATTTTTATCTAATATTTCAAAAATTGGATATTTTTTCTTATTATTATCATTTTTAAGTAAAATCCAATGGAACTTATAAATGAAAGACATATATTTTAATAAAATTAAGCAAAATTGACATTTATCAAGTCTGTCTCATAAGATTTTCGAAATTTGTCATATTCATTTATGTCTGTCTCATAAATTAATGGAAAGAAATTTTGTTTCCTGATTAATTAACAACTATATGATTAAATTTAGAGCCCTTATTTTTATATTTAAATTTTAAGGTACCTATCTAGAACGTAGAAATAATAATACTTTCTGATTATTTCTACCTTAAAAATTAATTTTGGTTCTTCTTCAAAAATATAAATAAGCCATAGTAAAACACAGGATTAGCCGCTAATTTCATTAAAAAAATTGTATAATTTTTTTGGGAAATTAAATATACCTAATGATACTGTTAGATATGAGAAATTTATATATTCTTGTCTCGGTCATTTCTCGACTGTTCAAATCTCGTTCGAAAAACTTGATTCTCATCTCGTTCCAATTTCTGGATTTTTGTTTTGCCAATTAAGAATTTAGTGCCAGTTGCCAGTATGCAGTAAGTAGGTACATGTAAATTTTAAATCATAAATTGCTTAAATTCATCATGAACCATATTCTTTAATCTATGTTTGTAAATCTTAATTCGTAAATTAGATCCATTATAAACCAGCCATTAGAAATATAAATGAAACGAACGTTTTTTTAGTAGCGAAAGTATCTCGGAAAGTATTCTGAACTAAATTTATATGAAGTTTTATTTACGTCGTTGAAAAGCATGAATATTTTTTTGACATAATGCAAGAGAAAATATCAAATTTTTAATGTTTTCGAGAAATCTCAAATCACTTCACGAATAAAAAAATATCGTGATTATATTTTTGAACCCTGTTCAACTCACTGAATCAACTCCCTGTGTATTTTAATGGGAGGTGTGAACAACCTCGCCTGACAGGTACATTCTTGCGGAGGTCCCTCCCACATTAACTTCCAGGTGCCACAGCCGTTTCCGCCCCATAATCGCACCACGGCACCCGGATTGTAAGTTTCATAAACCACAATCCTAGTTGCGATTACGGGTACCTCAAATTTCACTACAATAAAGTCTTCGGACACGATTTCTCCTACATCCTGAGGCATGTAGTCTCTTTGAGCAGCTTCTGACATGTTCCACCATTTGCCATACGAACGCTGAAAATTATTTGTTAATTATAGTTCTGATTTACATGAGTTTAAAGTCTCATTCACATAAAGCATTTAGTTTTAAAATTTGCATTTATGTTTACGTTTAAGAAAGTTTAAACCCCATTGCTCATTCACATAAGCATTTACTTTTAAGTTTTGGTTTATGTTCACATCTACATCTAACTAAATACGAGCATTCACAGTGCTTAAAATTAATTCTTGCAGATGTTTACTTTCGGTCAAGAGATTGTTATTACAATTTTTTACACAATCTATCGTAATATAGTTTGGTATTTAAATTTAAATCTGTTTGTTCTATGTACCCCAAGACAAAAATTAACGGAGGTACATGATCCTCGGTTTAGTATGGCCAGACAAAAAGAGATTAAGAACAATAAAACAAAGTCAAATTTCTAAGAAAAGTACAGTGTGCCGATATTAAATACTTTGAATTTTTACTATTTATATACGAATTCTTAGAAAAAATTTTTTATATTGAAAATTAAATTAAATAAAAAAAATCAGTTTTCATTTTATTTTTTAAAAGGGCTTGTGAATTAAAGACTTGTAAATTTACAATTCATTTTGAATTCAATCCTCTTTTATGTGAATTATGAATTGTAATTCCTGTTTTTGTTGTAAATTGTGAAAATTTATTCCTTATTTTGGTGAATTGTGCCGGCTCCACTTATGTGAATGAGGCTTTAAATAATTCATATACCTCTAACTAAATACAAGCATTCAAGCGACCCACTTTTAAGCACTGGGAATGGTCGTATTTAGTTAGATGTATTTAAACTTTCTTAAATGTAAACATAAATGTAAACATTGAAACTAAATGCTTAATACTTACCAGCATATAAGTGTCCGGAAAATCTCCATAATTAGGGTAGCGGCCCGGTTTACCTATTACAGTATCAGGAGCGTAGGAAACACTCCTTTTATTGTTGTATTTTGAAGTGTATGTCACAACAGATTCAACAAACTGTTCCACGAAATGCATATTAGAAAATAAGGAAGATATGTTGTCCTCCATTGCGTTTAATTAAATTAATATACGTTGATACTTTTCTGTTATAATAAGATAAACTCACACAGTCATAACAAACGACAATCACCTGATCACAATTAATGTGAAGCTATGTGGAAGTGTCAACTGTCATTGCATACCGTGAAGTTGGAGTGTGTGCGGTTTTGTAGGTTAATGAAAACTAAAGTGTTTTTTATAAACTGTGTCATTAATAGCTTATTTCTAATCAAGTCATGATTAGAATCAATAAATATAAGTGCGATTTGTGTGCTGGTATAATTAAAAGAAAATATCCTAGCGCAAAATCCAAGAAATACACCGTCCTTTCTACTTCAACTAAGTGCGGTTAGTTCTTTATTTCTGCTATACCTTGGTAGATGCCGCCACTTGCTCTTGCTCATAGATGGCACCGCCAGTACTAATCGAGCAGTCGTACCAGTGGCGTCGTTTATTTTCTTTTTTATACCAGTGGCGTAGTGATTTTTTTATCTTCGGTTTTTTATCTGCAGATGATTTCGCACCTGGTTATGTGCCAAGCGTCGTTGAAAAAGGAAAATATGAACGGTGGGAAAAGAGTTTATCAACTGCTCTACCTGCCAAAAATGATAAAACGTTTACTATGATAATGCCACCGCCAAATATTACCGGCACTTTACATTTGGGACACGCTTTGACCCTCACAATCCAAGATGTGCTTATGCGATGGTAAGACGATTACATTGTGTACATAACCTCACAATATTTGTAGCACACACTGCTCATTTTAAGTTGTACTTGGGTGTAATTTTAATTATATATTAGAAATTTAAGACAATTTTAATTTGTACCATTTTGATATTTATGTATGTTTATTATAAACTTATTATGATGGCTAGTTTTGAAATAGGAGCAAAAATAAAATTTGAGATGAGACTAAATTTTTAGGTTAATTTTCTGTTTTTAATGTTACTTATCAAATAACTGAAGAAAGTTCAAATATAAACTAAAACATAAGTTATATGGTAACATCTTCAACACTAGAAAATTTCTAACTCGAAAACAGTTACAAATAATCATAAATAAAGCGTAACTTTATGCTAAAGAAAACTCATACACAAAAATAAAATCTGTGGACACAGAAAATTCTTGTAAAACATTTAGTAATGGGTAAATTCCCGGGAACGAATATTACTGAAAATTTCCCGGGAAGTATTTTGGGGAATTTTCTGAGGGATTTCTGGGTAAATTTTCCGGGAAATTTCTGTAAAAAAATTTACGATAAATTTCCTCATCAAAATCAAAGAAAAAATAAAGAAAATCATTATATAACAAAAATAAGTCTGGACAGGTTAAATTTCTCCGTTTATTATCGCTATCGGGAATTTCCATTCTTATTCCCGGGAAATTCCCTATTTATTCCCGGGAATTTCCCTATCTATTCCCAAAAATTTCCAAAATGGAATTCCCGATTTTTTCCGGGAAACGTGTTTATGGAAATTCTCGGGGAAAAAAGAATTTCCAACGGGAAATTCCCAGTGACACATCACTAAAAACAATATTCAAATCTAGAAAAGTCAGATTATCACGTGTTCTGTGCGAGTATCAAACAAAAAATCAGTGCAACACGGGGATTATAGTGCTCCCCTTCCAGTCGCCCCCCTTGTGACAGTTCCACAATATGCGCACAGCGGCGTGTTCAATTATTTGTTATAGTATAGTTTAAAAACCTACAGCGAGTTTGATAAACAAAAACCAGTTATATAAGAAGAATATGAGTGTTCGTTCAGACTATAACTACTGAACAATTATTTTCCCTCGGTCAATTTCGCTCTGTTTGGCTTTGACCGTTTCCTGCGAACTTCATGTTGAAGTTCAGTTGTTTTTCCGCAACGCAAACAGCAGTTGTTGGTTGCCGGATGGCCACAACTCAAAGAGAAATATTTTCTCGCGTTTTAACAAGCGAATTCGCTGCTGACGTCAGCTAGCAACTAAGACAAATGACAGCGAATCAATATCGATCTTCCCCAGCGCAATGACCAGTAAACAAGCGAAATGCGAGAAATGTTTGGGTTTCAACTATTTGAACAACGCGAAGTTGTCTGACTTTGACTTTACGAGTGCAGCGAATGGGCGGCACACGAGATAAATTCTGAGGGGGCGCTCAATTTGTACTTTGGAACGGATTGCAAATTAAACATTCTGGTCCCAAAATAGGTCCTAAAATAAATAAGAAAAGCCTAGACAAATAAACAAATAATAAGATTAAGCCAACTTTTTATTTAAATGCATCCATTCCTTGAATTAATCGATTAATTAATAATCATTAATCATAGTGAAATCTTTTCAGATGAAAATTACGGATTGCATAAGATACTACCTAAACATAAAATTATTTTATTTTGGACATTTCTTGTACAATGTCATATTTGTATTATAATAGAATCAGATTCATAAAAGCATAGATTAATAATTATTATTTGTATTTTATCCTACTTATTATTATTGCAATGTTATGATAAGAAAATATATAATAATATTTGACAATTTATTGTATTATTATCAGAATCGAACTTGGTTTATCAAAATGAAATTTAGACACAACCTCTTCTGCCATAACATCCAATGAATATTGTATACTTCATTCGTTCATTCTATCAGTTTGCACTAGTATAGGTAATTTAATTTTTTCACGACATGCGGAGAAAACACAATTTTCTTCTCGCGAAATAGTGAGGAAAGTAGGTTTTCCCTCTCTAGAGAGGAAAGTAAGCAGTGTTACCACCAGTGTTATTTTACGATGAAATATTTTCAAAATTGTAAGTAAATTTATTATTTTATTGAAAATTCTGATTTTATAGCGATATACTGTAAACTATTATTTTACAATTATTATGATTTATACTTCATTTTTCTACTATTTCACGATTTTACAACTTAAATTTAATTTGGCATATTGGCTGCATTTCGTTGTTTTTAAACGTCATTCTGACAGATGGCAGCTATAACCTAACTTCTAGTTATTGTTTCTTCTACATTTACAATGTTTTTAAATATGTCGTGAAAAAAATGTTGTGTCTAACACGAGAGGAAAGCTCTTTTCCCACTCGAGCTCGAAGTTTGTGTCACGAGCGAAGCGAGTGAGGCAATCGAGCAAGCGCTTTCCTCTCTAGTTGGACAAATAACTATATTTCACTTAGAGCATGGCAACTCAAAAGTTTTTGGAGACACCAACATCAAGGTGTCGACAGAGGGTGTTGCATCTGTTTACGATGTATAGGTAATCTGTGCATTTAATTTAAACGTTTATACCAATACAGTCCTTTAAAATTATATGTATCTTCTCTAAAAGTAAATACTTAGAATATTTAAAATTAAACAATTGATTACTTTAATTATGTATAATTAAATCATATACTGCCTTTTTCTCAAGTACTAAAGTTTCTAACAAAATATACTTTATTTTTGAATTGTTAAATAAGCCGAAATTGAAATTCTGAGGTTGGAAATACTACCGGAAAAAATAAACCGCATCTCCAGAAAAGTTGAAAAATACGTATATTTTCAAACCGTCATAACTCGGCTGTTTTTCAATGAAATTGGATGAAACTTTGAGTCCGAAAAACTTTCAAGTGTCTACTTTAAAGTCATGCATGCGAACTTAAGCGCAACCCCTTCCGCCCCCTCTAGCATCCCTGTGAAAAAAAATGTTTTTAATTTTAAAAATGTCCAACTTAGACGATGTGTACGGAGTTGAAATTTTTTTTTTACCTAATCCACCAAAAGTGCACTAAAATTTGTTCAATTCTCTGTGCAGGACTCAAAGAACGAAGTTCCTACGATGATTTGGCACAAAGTTATATGGGTGTTTGAAAAAGAGTGCATTTTTAGGTTTTTCGCGTTTTTTGGTGTGTACACGCCTCAAGAGTCCAACAGTGACTGTTTTTTTAGTTTTTAAGTAATATTTTGTATAATGTAACTCAACTAATTTTTCAAATTATCAACATGTTAACTTCTGTTTGAAAATGACCAAGATCCTGGTCAAAACGTCACAAAACTTATAACTATGTTTTACAATAAAGCCAGTCATCCAAATAAATAGGATTTATTCATATTTCCAACCTCAAAAAAATACTTTAAACCATTTATATTTTTCTTAAGACTGTTGTATTTAAATTATCATAAAACAAGAACAAATCCCCAATAAATAAAATAAAAATATTGTCCAGTTATGTTATAGTTTTTTGGAATTGTCAATTGTAAAAAATATAGGTTTTGAGTTTGACAGTGAGTGGACCAGAGTGGACGTTTCGACGCCAATGGTTTAGACGAGCAATCCTCGATGTGTATTTTTCCAGCACAGTTATTTCGACGATCTGACACATTACTTCGACTTTGGAAACTTGCGGAAACGTCTTAATATCATAGATTCTTTTTGCTCTTCTTCACTGACTAGTGGTAGTGATAGAGCAACGCCTCTCTTTACTCCTCAGTCCCTTGAAGTCTGACATTGAATGCAAGTTTTCATTTTATAGCGAAAGTTGTGGCAATGTCTTCTTCTAGACATTGTTTTCGTTTATTTTCAGGGGTGAATGAAAAGTAAATACAATGGGGTAGTATTTATACGAGGGTGGTTTTAGTTTTATTTGAGTTTCTGTTAGTGAGATATTTTTAGAGTTTTAAACTGAAAAGTCATTATACGGTTTATTGTAATTTTGCATGAAAATTTCAGTAGTTTTCAATTCTGAATTTATTAATTATTATTCATAGTGCTACAGTTACAAGCAAATTTTCTTAAAACTAATAAAAATAGGTATGTCAATTATTTATTTATTGATAAATGTAGAATGTACACTAGAATATTTTCAAAGATACTTTAAGGTACAATACCTATTGTGCATATTTACATAAAATCTACCACTTCTCTTACCCAGTGTGGGTGTGACTTCACATACTGTGAGTAATCTGTGTAATATAGGCAGTAGCTGCGCGGGTTTATAAGCACAGCTCTCTGCATGTGATGACGTACGAACCCGGAGTTCCGTGGTTCAAGTCTCTCGCCCGTTAAATTGAAAAACATCTTCGTACTCGGATGCTTAAGCTGACCACTTGATTGTCTTAAATGTAGTCCTGGTTGCCGCTTTGAATTTCAAAAGTCGTCGCACGGATTGAGATTCTGACTGTACCAGGACGAATCGGTAAAAGTATAATAACATCTACCATTCAATTATTGGGCGTATTTTGTTCAATTTTTGAAACAATGTAAATTGTGTAGTATCATACAGCAAATTATGTGAAATATTGCATTGCTTCGTAAATTGTCTGAAAAAATAGATAAGCGCGGTTGTCATTATTATTCTATGCGAACTGCGCAGAATCCCAAACAAAATATTGTAAGTAGGTATATATAACATTGTCTCATTAAAAACAAAACAATTTATCGATCAAGATATTGTTCAATTTGTAGCGCTATTTCTTGTTCAATATTTAGCGTAGTGTAAAACGGCCATAACGTAAAGTACAAGAATAAAATATTTTCGAGGATAATACCTACAACTTTCACTCAAGACAGTAAAGTAAGATTTCCTGAAAATCTGTTTCAGTTTATTTCGTTTCACTCTTGTAACATCTCAATGTTAGTAATTTGATAATAATATCCCAATTATGTGTCCTTATAATTCTCAGAGTTGTTTGATTGAGTATGTAATTTTTGATCGTACTCAAGATGAGTGGCTTGGATAGGCTAACGTAATATCACTTAAATTTAAACTACAATAATAAGATATTTCTAAACAAACCATTTTCACTCCGACAGTAAAGTAAGATTTCCTTCAAACCTATTTCAGTTTATTTCGTTTTACTCTTCAAACGCAAACCTGCACTATTCAATATCGAAGCATTCCAGTGCAAGAAAACATCCCAACACAAACAAAAAAAACCTTAAAGACGTTCGTTAAAACCTCGTCCACTTCCAGACATCCACGGCGGTAGGAATGCACTCAGTGTACTCTAGTTCGCTCATGACCGTTTAGGCAGTTTGTTACTCTGTTGTTGTGTCGTTGAGAAGCAAAACGACAAAACAAGTCGCGAACTTAGTGTCTGGTCAAGCGCGAACCTACGTGGAAAGCTGGGGAAATCGGGAAATTCTATGGACGTTGGGAAAATGTTGCAAGTAGGAACAGGTATGGGGAAGAGGAAACGTATTAAAGGATGCAACCACAGAACTGTGTGCAATGAATACGAAAGGAACTTTTGTTACAACTATTTCTAATTATGATAAGTTGTATCTAATCGTGACTGGTACAGAAAGATGAATAAAAAACAGGATCGCTGGATTTTCAGTCAAAATTCTTTGATTTATTTTATATTTTTCGACGTTTCGGCTTTGCTGAGGCCTTCCCCAGTCTATATTAGTCCTGAGGAAGGCCACAGCAAGGTCGAAACGTCGACATAATATAAAATAAATCAAAGAATTTTGACTGAAAATACAGCGATCCTGTTTTGTATATATATATATATATATATATATATATATATATATATATATATATATATATATATATATATATATATATATATATATATATATATTTCTAATTATGTTACTAATATTTATAATTGTTATGAACTATTTAATTAATTTAAATTAGTCTTAATTTGATTGAAGCAATACGTAATAGTAGTTTATTTATATTTATTTATAATAAGTAGTATTGAAGTATTTTCCTGATTTCCATTACACATGCTATTTTTTGCGTCTCGAGAACTAATATTGTGTAGTTTTTAATTTAGTACTACAAGTTTTGTTTTTACAACTTTCATCTCAAATCAGTATAGTATACAGCAAAATTTAAAAAATAATTTTGTTTAAATTTCATTATTAACAGATATAATAAAACCAGTACTTCAAAATCAATGTTTAGTAAAGGTCTTGAACTTTATAACAATCTTCCTAATTCAATTAAAAATGCTACATCTGTTAATAATTTTAAGAAAAAAATAAGAGAATATTATTTAGAGAACCAGTAATATTATGCTTTGTTTTCTTTTTATGTAACATTTACTTGTAAAATACAAATATATTTCATAGTTCATTGTTAATTAATGTATGTATGTACTAGCAATTGCTAAATAAATAAATATTATTTTTATTTTTATTAATTCTACTAACAGTTTTCAATCCAGTAGACGTAAATACCCGATATATTTTATCGCGTGTATCTTGATTATTTATTCCAAAAGTAAGGGAATGATTTGGTCCGGACAGGAATAATTTTGTTCATCAGTCCAATAAGAAAATAAGATACACAGAAGCAGTAGACAGCAGTGTTTTTGCTGTAGAAGTGCGCGTGTCGGTGTTATTTCGTGGTGTGTTATTATGTGAAACTATAAACAAATATGTGGATTTGTTATTATTTACAGTGTTGTTTATATAATGGTGGATATTGAATAATCTTCAAGAATTGTTAAGGTATATTGAAGTTATTGTATCAATGACAGGATATATCTAATTGTTTAATAGGTAGTAAAAACGATAATAATGAGTTATATTATATGTTTTGATACTGTTAGCAGAATATTATTAAAAATATAAAACATAATGCGCTAAAAATATTCTAGTTATAAATTTGCAAGTTAAATATTAAATATAAAAATTTATATCAATTTTAAACAAAAAGTACGGACCGTTAACAATAGGGATTATCCGATTTATTGAAGCTCGTTGAGTTTCAGTTTCCATTACATATTTATTTAAAAAAATAAAGAAAATCAGGATTTATTTTTCAAAGCCTGTATTAGGGATGCGTGAAGTAGTATCCTATTTGTATTGTATCCTTTCCATTAGTTACCCGCCAGATTCACACTTAGAAAACAACATTAAGAGGCTCGTCTACCATTTTTTCGAATTCTATAATACTCTCGATATTACTTTTTTTCTATTTCACTCTCTTCCCCACTTCTACGGCTGCCCAAAATCAGCCCTAAACTTGTACTTTTCCGCATCCTAGCTATGCAATGTCATTTTGAAGTTGAAAAATACTGTAAACATGGCTCCAGATTCCCATAATAACTTGTGTATTTTTTAAAGAAATTAAGGAAAACAAAAATTATTCGAAAAAGGAAGCTTAGCTGCATGCTTCTTGTTTTTTAGATTTTTCTTGCCATTTATAGTTACCGAAAAAAATAAAATCAAATATTGACAAAAAACCACAAAAAGCGTCATTTTAAAATATTTTTTCTTCAAATTCCTAGGCCAAAGAAAAAAAATAAAAATATAGAAGCATTAAGACACCCTTTTTTAATACACTCATATGTAAAAGCATTATATATTTCAATTATAATTAAAGTAAACGTACGAACACCATAATGAAGTTATTAAAAAGCATAATCTTAAAACTTCCCTATCCCCTCTCGTCTCCAGGCACAGAATGTCCGGTTCCTCAACCTACTGGATCCCAGGTCTGGACCACGCTGGCATAGCCACCCAGGTGGTGGTGGAGAAACAACTGTGGTCCTCCAGGAAACAAACGAGACACGACCTCGGCCGCGAGGCGTTCCAGGAAGAGGTCTGGAAGTGGGGGAAGAGCAAGAGTGACGTCATCAGGGACCAGGTCCGGGACCTGGGCGCCTTGCCGCACTGGGGGAGGGAGTACTTCACCATGGAGGGGCGCATGAGAGGGGTGGTCAATGAGGCGTTTGTGAGGTAAGAGGAAAAGTTCTCATATTTACTTTAGTAGTTAATTGTAGTGAAAAGTACAATTTTTTATGATTTAATAATTCAATGTAGGTATACGTATAGGGTGGGCCATAAGTCACTGAACATTGTAGTTTTGATATAATTTTTTTATTTTTTATCAAAAAATAATAATTTTGATTACAAAAGATAGTTTTAATCATGAAGTTTAAAAAATAAATAAATTTTAAAAATAATATCTTTTAGATCCTTGCCATCAGCTCCTTCGCAAGCTGCTGCTCTTTGCTGTACCTGGTCCATAACTGAAGCCAAAACTGGTTGATCAATTAAATTATTGCAATTTAACATCTCCAAATCGTGAAACGATACGGTTACCAAAAACCGTTCGCAGCAAATTCATTGTTTCCCTTGCAGTATAGGAAACAACATTTCTTCAGTTATGGACCAGGGTACCTATTCTAATTCATAGCGACAGTCGCTAGCGAAGTTCAGTTGATAACTTCGTGACGTCATTCCGTTTGTAACTATATCAAGGGTTAGGGATATTTGGCCTCCAGTTGATAACGACTGATAGAGATTTTACATTTACTGTGAATTTTGGCAAGAAAAACTGCTAAACCACCATTTTACCTATCACTTATCATAAACGTATTATTTGTTTTAAAATAAGCCATTTTTTGATTTTCAAAGTAAATTATTTTTTCAAGAAAAATGTCAATTTCTTATTTCTACAATTTGTAAGTTGAATTATTTAATAAACTAATCAAAAATAATAAATACATATAATGAACCCATAATTTATTGGTATTTCATATTTATAAAATAAATATTTTAACCTCACAACGAACAAAAATCAACGCAACGCGCAAGTCTACCGTAGCGAGGGTTGATAAGTCGTAGCGATAGTCGCTTGGCTCTACGTCACACATGGTGGGGGGTTATCAAGACAACCCAACTTATCAACGTTGATAAGTGAAATAGAATAGGACCCCAGGTACAGCAAAGAGCAGCAGCTTGCGAAAAGGTTGATGGCAGGCATCTGAAAGATATTATTAATTTTTTTTTAACCTCTCCATGATTAAAACTATCTTTTGTAATCAAAATTATTTATTTCCAATAAAAAATTTAAAAAAATCATATGAAAAATACAATGTTAAGTGACTTATGGCCTAGCCTGTATATAAATACACAAAAAATTATTATTTTTATTATGAAATCGACGGCTATGGAAAGATTTTTTAAAACAATAAATCGATAGGCATCTCCATCTTAATCTAAATAAGGAATATTAACAATAAAAACATAAATTACTTAAATTAAATTGATTAATTAAGTCATAACGACGAATGACTAAAATTAATAGTTTCAAGCGTTCCATCTTATGCATTGTTAAACTAACTTCACTTTTAATATTTTCTTTCATAACATTATTTTGCTACGGCCCTGAATTTGCAATGGAAAAAACCTCGGCCTCAAATTTGATTGATGAAACTTCTTGATGGTTTAAAACTATTCATGAAACAACCATTTACATTATCGATTCCTAATAAATTCTTTTGAATACACTAGAAAATATTCTAGAATAATCCGTAATCCGTCTTATAATAAAATTAATGGATTTGCATGACAGTTTCTTAAGAAGTTGAGGATTAAACCATAATTTAATTCATAGCCAGAGTCTAGAAGATTAGCTAGAGAGAAAATCTATTAGTTATGATGAATTAGTGTCTCGCTAAAAATAGACTAATTTGCAAATGAAAATTTTAGTTGGCAGTCAAATAGGGAACACGGGTTTTCACTCGCGTGGCTGTTAATATTAAAGACTGGTAATATGAAGACTACAGTATTAAATGAACAAGTTTTGTACATTTGCTGAAATGAGACACATATACCAATTTCTGTTAAAAGCATTCGCTAATTAGCAAATACCACACAATCATTACACACAGATTATTTGATCATATTCGTGGACTAATGCACATTTGCCGAGAAAACTTTGTTGTCAAGATTCTCAAGTGGTTAATTATATCCAAAATTATATCTTTATTTTATATTTTCGGCCAGTGATGACACACGGGTTGATGAAACACTATTGGATCCTGAATATATTCCCTGTAATTTATTACACCGTCCTGCAGTCTTTTAAATAGGTACCTACGCTCGGAATAACTTTTATTTCATACTGTGTTGCATTTGCTTCTTTATGAGATTGATTTCAGTCCGGAAAATGAAACATTACGGTATTGTTCTACTTTACAGGATTGTAAAGTAGAACAATACCGTAATGTTCCATTTTCCGGACTGTAATTTAATTTTTGTATTGAGACCAAGAAGACCTGATTGTATTTAGAAAAGATATATAAAGAATGGGTGCAAACTTTGGTCCAAAAATGCAACACAGGTATGAAATAAAACGTTGTACGTCATTCGTCCGGTAGAGGATTTTCACGGTACTCGTTTCGAAATTCCTAACTCGGCTCCTTCGTCGCCTCGTTCAGAAACATCTTACTCGTACCGTAAAAACTCATCTACCGGACTTATAACGTAAATAACTATTTTTTATTAATAAAGCAATCGTTATGAAATTTTATATAAATAAATAAGGCTTAGGGAGACATCAAAATAAATATTATTTACAAAAATCTTACTTCCGGTTAAATCGGAAATGACATAAACGTTCTTATTTGAAATAGAACACCCTATAATATATTCTTACATATTTGAATTCTACGTACGATTCTCAATATCTCAAGAAAAAGTCGAAATAAAGAAAATCAAGGAAGAAAGGTTACAAAATTGAACATTTGTATAAATTGATATACGATAGGTGAAATTAGTTATTAGCAATAGACAAAGGTCTAGAATCTGTGTAAACGAAAATAGTGGTCACTTTGAATATCTTCTATAATTTTTAATTTGGTATCTTTTGTTATTTGTATTTCGTTAAATAATACTTAAACCTTTGATAGTTTATTTATTTTTGTGAGATATTTTGCATCAAATCTAGACTTGCTCCAACTAGTTCCTTCTTCAAGGAATAAATTCTTTTTATATAAACCAACAATTAAAACAATAATTACAAAACTGTTTACAAAATAACTTACTTGAAAGTTAATGAAAGACAAATTATTAACGTCATTCGTTAATAATTATTAGTTACAATTATTGTTTATATATCTTTTTTTGTGATATTGATCCATGTTTTTTATACATTATTTATTTTAACATTTGTATTTCATTGACTTTCACGTAAGTGCATTTTGTAAACCATTTTGTGTTCAAATTGTTGGTTTATATAAACAAATTAGTAGAAACCAACATTTAAGAAATAAAATTACACGTATCCAGTAAGAAGCATCATCGATACATTAAATTTTATTTTAGATATTTTTTGAAAATTCTATCCGATCCATATTCAGCCTTTCTCGAAGATATGATAAATCCGGCATAATAATAATATTACCTATTAATCGTACACAAACGAATGAATTAGCACCAATAGTATCTTCGCTAATTTTCTACTGGATTAAATCTGTGCATCGTCACTTATGTTATGTTATATAGCACAAAACAACAACACTAATCTGAAGTTTGTAGTTCAGTGATGATTTGCTTTGATCGTTCAAGAGTGTAAATTGCGCAAGGACGATACAAGGATCACAGAGGAATAGTATTAGAGTAGAGTATAACAGATTGTAGCTTACGGGATGGACTTGGCTCTCTGATGAGTAGAGTAGATGAGTTGTGAAATAAGAACTGGGTTACTGTAGCGACACAGACGAAACAAATAATAGTTGATTGGATTGAGCTAAGACCGTTGATGTTAAACTGTTTTGCAGTTAAGCGGCCCGTCCTAGAATACTCTCGATTTTACTTTTTTTTTCTATTCCAGTACTAGAACTGTCTAAAACCAGCCCGAAACTCGTACTTTACCGCATCCTAGCAATGCAACGTCATTTTGAAGTTGAAAAGTACTGTAAAAGTGTTTTCGTTGCGAGTAAACTGGTAGTTTATTATTGACTTCAAGGTAATATTTTATAATAATTTAATAGAGGCATTTGATTTCTCAGGGTTTGGTAAATATGAATGTCATGTAAATGTACAACACAAAACATAATTCTTAATTCAGTAATGCCAATGTGTGTTGAAACGAACTATAAGTATTTTGAATAAATTAGAAATGCATTAAAAACATTATGTTCGGCTTTAAAATTATTGTAAATTTAATGAAAATGCACTATTCTTATAGTAGGCATGCAAAAAGTAGTATTTATTTTATTCAATTAAAATCACTCGGTCATTACTACAGTTATTTTTCATTTTGTAATGTTTTGATGACGTGACTACTATGCAATTTTTTTTAACTATAGGCGGTTTGCACATATCGAGCATGAGCGCCTCTAGTGGGATATTCGGCAAAAGTATTAGGTATACAACACGTTTGAATGTTTAATTAAATAAAATGAGCACTGGTTCCCAGCGCTTTTCGTCAATTCTCAAAATACAATTAATAAATAGATTATAAAACGTGATAAAATATATTTACAGTTATGTAGGTATCTATACTTACGAAATTCGTTTTACTCTGTGAATCCAAATTTTACATCTCTCGTCCTCATACCATCTTATTATAGAACCTTAGAACTTAGAACAGAACTGGTTGAATTGAAACAGTACCTACAACTACTGTCGAACTGTCAAAGGGTTTACCCTAATATTAATGCATTTTTTCCCGCCAGGGCCCAGGGCGGCGCTGACTACTCATGTGCAAACCGCCTATATAGCTTTTTTATGTATTAACTTATCATTACTTTTATATTTATGGTGAGATTCTATGCAAATCTATAAGTTTTACAAATTTGTAAATCTTTAAATATTGAACAAAATCACATCAATGTTTGTTTACAAATATATATAAGTGTTCATATGCTTATAAATTTCATTGCGATATTGTTTAATATTTACAGTTTTATAGATCTGTAGCAACTACAGATTTTCACAGAATCCTAATATTATTATTCATATTTATAGCAATTATTACCATACCATGAAGTATTAATGCAATTTTGTGACAAATAAAAAACGTATCCTTTCCATACGACATCTCGCAAATGCGTCTCTCATGCAAACTGTTAAGAAAGCAATTTAAAAGCGTAATAAATTTCCACATTTGAATTCATATTCGTGTTTGCATGCACACATGTCATATTAAAATTTACAATGCTTCATTTCTCAACTTTCCAAAACAATTTGTTTTCTGGTGCCCCTGGGGTTAGAGCTAAGTGTGACAATAAATTACATTCGCCTGGACAAATATAAGCAAAAAACTAACTAGGGAAAAAACTTCTCAAAACGCAAAACACATTGACAGAGTAAAACACACTGAAAAACCCTCTGAAAAAAACTAAAGCCCTGTTCACACATGGATTCTTTCAAGATTCTTTCATATTCTGATCCCTGGAAAATAATAATTTTACTGATTTGAAGCTACAATGAATTAGCAATTATTCTTTTAAAGACTCATTGAAGATTATATTTAGCGGCGAGGCTGTTTCACAGGCAGTTCTAAACAGATCACGACCTTTATTCTGTAACTTAACAACTGTTACTGTTGCTGCAGTGATGACCTGAGTAGCAACAGTTACTAGTCACACTTACCGAATCGCTATTTTTATTTAATTAGATTCGAATTTAGTTCCAGAAAATATTTTATAGAAACTTCATTCATAAACAGTTTTCAGCAATTATTTCCAAAATTGCAAATAAATGAGCCATTATGCCAATAATTTGTACAAAATTCTCAAGTAATATGAATCACACATAACTTTTATAAAAGAATGATTTAAAAATGAAAGTTAATTGTCAAAAATCGCTTGCAGAAACACTTCTCTAACTTTTGCTGCAAATATGACGTCCCTGGATTATTTTCAAAATTTCGAAGCATGAATAATTAATTCTAGTCATAGGATACAATATGTTTTTCAAATGCATACATAGCTATTAAACCCTGTTCACACAAGGATTCTTTGAGGATTCTTTCATGTTCTGAATCCTGAAAAAACAGAAATTCACTGTTTTCAAGTTCAAGCACTGTGAGTTCCGTGGTTAAAGTCGCCCGGCCGACAGTGTACGATTGTCGATAAATTGTAAAAAAATGTTGCAATTAAGTCACACTTGAAAGCTTGGTTGCATAAAAATCTCTCCGTTGTCGCTTTGAAAGGTCGTCGCAAGGATTAAGATGAATTGGTGGAAGTGGTTAGATTCCACTACCAGTCTGTAATTGGGAACAAATTCTGTTGAATGGTTAATATTAAAATAAATCAAAATTATGAACAAAATGTTACAATGATTTGCCACCTTAAACTGAAATGTGTTCCTGACTGGATTCGAACCTGACTTGTTGAATCACGAAACCTACTCAGCTATCCGAACGACTTCAACATTCGCCTGCGTTTAATTTCCATTTTAATCTCTCGTTAAATGGTTGTTTTTCAACGCAATATGTGTCTTTGTTTCCAGACTCTTCGACAGCGGGCACATCTACCGCTCAGACCTCCTGGTGAACTGGTCCTGCGTCCTTCGTTCCGCCATCTCCGACGTGGAGGTCGACCACCAGGAAGTGGCGCCACGCTCCAGGCTATCAGTGCCAGGATATGACAACCTAGTTGAGTTCGGTGTGCTGACGAAATTTGCATATAGATTATGTGGTAAGTAAAGCCCTGTTCACACATGAACACATAGAAGATACACATATGCGACACACAGGCAACAAAAGCTAAATGAAGAACGTGTGGAACGTTTGTGACAAAAAAATTATTTTTTCTTTACTTACATAGAAGCCACAAAATATCAGCGCCTCTATTTCACAAGAAACACACAGTATTTTTTACGAACCAAGAGTGTGTAAAGCCTCATTTCCACCGACTGTTTTAATGCTTAAGAACTATGTTTAATGCATAAGTTCTAAGAGCAACGCATAAGAACAAAACTTTGCAAACTCCAAACATAAGGCGTAATGCACAAGCATAATAATTGACATGTGTCATATTTATTGTTTGTTTCGAGTTTTCAATTTCTGTCTGTTCCTAAATATGGATTTGAATACCTTACTTACGAAATTAATAGTTCTTCCATTCCTTAATATCGCAAAAATGCCGGTAATGATTAAATTACAAGATTCGACAACAAATGTCATCTCTGTCGAATTAGTCCTTAAACAAAATAGGTGGAAATGGCCATCTAATAAAAAATCATTATGCATTACGCCTTACGCACTAATCATTGTGCATTAAGCACTAAAACAGTCGGTGGAAATGAGGCATAATTGTCGTTAAATAGGGTACTTTACCATAGTAGCAAATTAGCAATCCAGTCAATTATATTGAAAGGAGACTTCAAAAATGAGTTATTGCCATAAAAAGGTTTTCAAAAAGTTAATAGTTCTTTACATATTTGAGATCTTACGTATCGATACATCTACGTCACAGTAATGCGTTTTCACGTGTATTCTTACTTATAGAAATAAAGAAACTACCAAATTGTATATTTTGTAACATTTAGAAACAGTTGATTTTACATGGAGTACATTTTAATTAGCTTAATTGTTTGAGAAGATTTTCAGCTACCTATACATTCTACAGCTTTATTAAGAACAATAAATTAAGACTTATCAGTACTCTCAATCGCTTTCAAATAATAAGAAGTTTCAATAAAAAACTTTTTAAAAAAATGGTAAACTACCCTATTGTAAAACATCTTGCAATTAAATCGCACTCGGACGCTTCAAGCTGATCACTTTATTGTTTTAATCGTATCATCAACTCTGTTATTACCTTTTAATATGCAACATTTATTGATAATTATCACAACATAATACGTTACTAATAATACATTAGATAGTTATAATGCATTAGTTACGGACATAATACGTTAGATACAACCATAATAACATCAAAACCTTTCATAATATGCGAACTGTCAACTGATTGACAGATAAAATTGTTGATTTGTTTTAACATCGCTGTCGTTGATGATACGATTAAGCTTTGAATTTAACGCAAATATATGCGATTTAATGTTCAAAGAGACTCGGTTTCACCTCGTCGCTTAGCTACATCCTCGGTATTATAAATAGAATAATTGGGAGAAAATTACCAGCAAAATAAAATACCGGCATTGTGACACGTGTTTAGTAATGGTTTCTTGTTGCAGAAGGTCCTGACGAGGTTGTGGTGGCCACCACTAGACCGGAAACTATACTGGGTGACGTGGCAATAGCGGTACATCCGGATGACGAAAGGTACCGTCATCTACGGGGTAAATTTGTGACACATCCGTTTCGGCAACAACCCATTCCTATCATTACGGACGAATTCGTCGATCCCGAATTTGGAACTGGTAAATTATATTATTGTAGTTGTTTTTTGTGTGTTTCCTGACATTTTTACATTATTCAATTTAGAATTATTGTGGATTGATGAGCAATTGAAAATGACATAAAATAAATAATTTGTTATAATCGTATCCGAGGGTATTGCAAGAGGACATGTAAAAATTATTTTTGCACTTCCGGGACTAAACCAGTGGTTAAAACCGCATAAACTAAACAACTCTGCCTCCAGTAGTATTAAACATGTTTTCTACTAGGTATACTTGATTTAATAACTAAACGGACAAACTTGAAGTTGTCTCGCTGAGCCATATTTACACTGTGTAAATACGAGAAAAATACAACAATTTTTTTGGCGGCAAAATCAGATTTGACCTATCAGCGGGAAAACTCGATACAGTCACTGACAACAGCTGACGAGACAAGATGGAGAACATTCGTTTGTTTACATTACACAGTTTGTGTGGTGTAAAACTGGTGTTACATCAGCCAATCAAAAACGATCAGTTTTAGCATTCCAACTTCAGATTTGATTTTAAATAGAGTATAGTAAACCTGTCTTAATGGCCTAGTAAACACTTAAAATATGAAGCGGCCTGGCATAGGTCAAATTAACCAAATTTAAAATCTGGGTAATAAAGTATTCTTGTTTTTTATCTTAAACTTTAACATCTAAATGGCGTGAACAAGTACCTATATCCCACCTATATCTGACCTGTGTAGGCTCTTTTGATATGTGCTGTAAACAACCCGGGTCTGGACCTAGAATAGGTCTGGCCTATGTCGAGTCTCCCGGTGTAAACTAGGCCAATATTGTGAATTTTTAAAAAATTCGTTCTCATCCACGTTCAGTAATATATACCTTTAAATTTTTTCCTGAAATATAAAAACACCCTGTATTAATGTATTCACTATCATCTATAGGATTTTATATAAACAACGAGAGATAATGCGTTGACTACACAGGTTTTTTATTTTTAAAGAATCCTCCTTAAATTTTTGCTTTTCACCGCAATATACTTTTTCATTTAGACTTTATTTCACCTTCAGCGTCGTCTAAATGAAAGTTCGTGGCAAACGACGGCGCTGAGCTGTGACTTTTCAGAGATTTGAGGAAAGAAGTAAAATGTAAAATGTTCTCCGCGGTGGGACTGCGACCATTAATCGCACTCAAATTAAAATGAATTAGGTGCGAAGTCGACATAAACTGAGGTAATTTGCAATGGTTTTACTTCGGTTTACTTCTTCTGCACCGTTGCCCCGAGAAAGTAAAAGTTACTTATTATTACAGGACGCGGTTTGCAGCGAATTACAGTAAGGAGCCAGTCCACTTTCAAAAACATAAGCTTAAAATCTTAACAATATATTGGAAAGTAACACATAAAATAATAGTATCTTAGTTTATTATTTAGCAAATCTTACAAAAGAATATTTAATTTTTTACGCTTTTTACTCAAGCGGCTCGTCTACGTTTTTTTTAAATTCCTAGAATACTCTCGATTTTACCATTTTTTCTATTCCACTCTGTTCCCCATGGCTATGCCTAAAACCAGTCCGTCTTTACCGCATCCTGGATATACAATGTCATTTTGAAATTGAAAAATGCTGTAAAAGTGTTTTCGTTGCGAGTAAACTGTCAGATTATTATTAACTTCAGGATAATGATTTTATAAGCATTTAATAGAGAAAGAATGGATCTACAGATTTTTTAAATTTTAAAAATTAATTTCTATCATGAGATATAACCGTGTGAAGTTTGCATAAATTGGAAATTTTTCTGAATTTTTCGGAATTTGTATAATAATGTATATTTTTTTTAATCAAAATTTTAAAATAGCACATCTGTGGATCCATTCATTTCTATTAAATCCTTGTTGAAATAAAATTTTACCATTCTTGTACTAGCCACAAAATACGCGCTACGTTAGTACATTTTATGCTGGATTTTAGGAGGTAGACGGGCCTCTTAAGGTGTTCGTCTACCCTACAATTTTACAGCGTTACAGAGGCATACGCCTTCCACGTTTACTTTAGTTATAATTGAAATATATGATGCTTTTACATATGAGTGTATTAACAAAGGTTGTCTTAATGCCTCTATTTTTTTTATTCTTTGTCTTTGGCCTAGGAATTTGAATTAAAAATATTTAAAAATGACGTTTTTTGTCATTATTTTATATGATTTTTTTCGGTCGTTATAAATGGAAAGAAAAATTTAAAAGACAAGAAGCCTGCAGCTAACCTTCCTTTTTCGAATAATTTTTGTTTTATTCAATTTATTTAAAAAATACAGAAGTTATTATGAAAATACTGGAGCCATATTTACATTATTTTTCAACTTCAAAATGACATTGCATAGCTGGGATGCGGAAAAGTACGAGTTTAGGGCTGGTTTCGGGCAGCCGTAGTACTGGGGAAGAGAGTGAAATAGAAAAAAAGTAATATCGAGAGTATTTTAGGAATTCGAAAAAGTAGACGAGCCCCTTAACGTGGGTATGACAGCGCCACATACTGTGTAATCGGCACAGATATTTTACATATCGTGTGTGCGGTTATCAGCCTTGAACACAATTGGTTGATGGTGGACAGTGTACACAGTAAACAGTCAGAAGTAAATAATAAACTACTACTGTCTTGGAAAACTTCTAAATTAAATAACTACCAATACTTCGTCCGAACTTCTTCTCTTTCTTTCTTTAAATCCGTTTTGCAGACAAAATAAACTAAATCACAAACAAAATGAAAAAGAACATGAAACTCTGATTCAGTTTAAAGAAAAATAAACGGTGGTTCTAGAAGATTACTTGTGTTTCGATGAAAAGATGTTTATAAATATTTATTCAGTTATTGAGAGAAACGAGTATATTTATCAAGCACGAAGCAAATAAAAAGATACAAGATTATAAATGCGAAGAGCCAGGCAAAGGCTTACAGCGGATTATGATGTTATTTCTTTTTGATTACATATTCCATTTTTGTTAGTTTAATCTCGAAAAGAATCTTCATGTTTGGAGGATTTAAAATTAATTTACAACGGAACGTATTTTCAAGCGTCAACAAAATTTTTACCTTAAGCCTCTGTTTACACATGGATTCTTTCATATTTCTATATCCTGAGAAAAAGAATCATCTGTAAAATAGCGGTGCCGCTATATTACGAGTAGGGGAAGGTGTTGTACCTTGGGACAAAAATTACATTTTTTGTTCTATATTTTTTTTGTGATGAGTTTTTCGGAAAATGATTGTACATTAAAGAACAACAACTATCTTTTGTTAATAACTATTATTTTTATTGTGATGATATTCGAAAGAATAATAGTAAAATCTTATATAAGAAATAAAAATGGCAAACTGTCCCGAGGTACAATACGGTCTTGTACCTTGGAACAGAGCTGGTTGTACTTCGGGACACATAAAATATAAGGAAAAAAGACAGAATTAAACGAACAGAAACAATTTGTTTTAACTATATAGTAATTTTAAACGAATGTATTTATAAATTTTTTATGTTACACATATTTATTCAAAGAAATATAATTGAGTTTGGAAAGAGAAATAAATGATCCCATTTTATACGATTTAAAGTCTATACCGCAGCGCGATACTTAAAATTTTAGCGAAATTTTAGTTTAGCGATAAATGTACGCAATTATAATTTCCATTATCCTTGAAAATTAAATTTAAAGTTTACATATCCTCGAAGACATGTACTTATGCCTTGAAACCATGTCCCAAGGTACAAGCAAATTATTGTCCCAAAGTACAATTAAGCAAATATTTTTATTAAATGTAACGCAGTATTTGTTTCATTAAATTTTAAATATCAATGCAAGAAGTTTTCGAAGAAGTAACAATGTATATACTAACTGGACTATCAGACAATGAAAGGTACCAAATAGGTACTTAGTAATACAAAATGCAATATACGATCAAAAAATACATTTCCCTCTGAAAAAAAACATTCATCTTCAGTGACTGAACAATAAATGCATGAGGCTTGAAACAACGTGTATCACTTTATTTTCAACAGTGTTATCAAATTCTACTTGAAATTAGTTTATATAATGTTAGATACTTATGCAATTGATGTTGTCCCAAGGTACATTCGTCCCAATGTACAACACTCTCCCCTACGTCTTATTCAGTGAGTCTTAGTAAAGAAGAATTTCTAATTTATTGATAGTTAATTTCTTGTTTTCTAGGATTCAGAAGCATGAATCCTCAACTAGCTTTACTTTACGATCCCATAATAAAATGAGTGTTTTGTGGCCAGTACAAAAATGGAAATTTCCACAAGGATTCAATAGAGAAAGAATGGATCTACAGATGTGCCCTTTTTAAAATATTGATTAAAAAATTGTACATGATTATAAAAATTCCGAAAAATGCAAATAAATTCCCAATTTATGCAAACTTTACACGGTTGTATATCATGATAAAAATTAATTTTTAAAATTTTAAATAGCACATCTGTAGATTCATTTTTCTCTATTAAATGTTTATAAAAACATTATCCTGAAATCAATAATTATTTGACATTTTACGCGCAACGAAAACACTTTTACAGTATTTTTCAACTTCAAAATGACAGCATAGCTAGGATATGGCAAGTACGAATTACGGGCTGGTTCCAGGCAGCCGTAGTAGTGGGGGAAAGAGTGGAATAGAAGAAAAAGTAAATTTGAGAGTAGTCGAGGAATTCGGAAAAAACGTAGACAGGCTGCTTAAAACGTCGAAAGCCTTGCGGATTATTTTATGATTTTGTATCCTGAGAAAAAGAATTGCCTGCCAAATAGTGGCGGGTGACGGCGTTAAATTAAATCATCAATGAGTCTTGGAAAAGAAGAATTTTCTAAACGCACTTTAAAAAGGGCCAGAATAAAACGCGCTGATCAGCGTTGACCGCTGCTTTGCTTCTTTAGTCCCAATTACCAGTTTTTGTAGAAACTCTAATTGAACTGAACTAAATAAAGAAACCTTATTATTACTTACACTTCTTGAGTCCCACAAACTCGGTTTGGATTGATTTTGTCTTTTTTACGTGCATTTCTTTGTAGATCAGCGTGTTTCAGCGTTTTATTCGTTCCCTAAAAACTGCTAACTTCAAGTTATACTTTTTCTACAAAAAAATCGATGAACTGTTTTGTGGTAACTTTGGTGTCAAATAATACGAAGTCGAATCGATTAACACCAGGTACTTACAATGTTACAATCGAAAGTTGAGAGAGATTTAGTGTCAGAGAGCTGGTTCTACATTTTAGTTGTCGTTTTGTTGGTAAAGAACTTTAGTGGAACTTCTGGAAGGTGAGAACTGAAACCACGTGGAAACTTAAGGAGGATTAGGAAATTGAGACTTTAAAATGTCTAGCAATAATATATGAACATGAAGGAAGTTTATGGCCTTTGTCGTGAAAATGATTTTTTTATGCTGTTTTATTAAATTTTTAAAATTTAATTTATTTTCTTGGCTCATTTTTTAAAAGCACAATGGTAGAGTGCTTGGATCTGATTACAGAGGTCGTGGGTTCAAATCCGGGTCAGGTGTGAAATTTTCATGGCTTGATTTGGATTGGTATCTACTCTCATCATCATTTCAAGTTGGGATACAATTAACTTAGCAAGCATAAAGCTATCGGGCACCGGCTGGTGGTTGTACCAAGGGTTTGAGCGAGAGGGTTAGAAGGAAGAACCTTGGCTAAATCTCGCCCATTGTCAGGAGAAAAGTAAAGAAAAAAATTTAAAAAAGTACTTAACCAATCTTTCAAAACAAAAGGAACAAATATTAATTTTATAAAAATGCAATCATGTGATTTTTTTATCGAAACTGCTAGAATTTTTCTATCTTTTTTATAAAACAATCAAGAAATGCATCCATTTTAATAATTAACTATTATTGTCGATGACTTATTTCAAAAAAATTATTACAAATTTATCTTGTTTTAAAATAATTTATTCGATTTGATTTTTATGAAATCTTCCATTTTAAGTTGTTCTATGTTTTGCTTGTTCCAGGTGCAGTAAAGGTAACACCAGCTCACGATCCCACAGACTTCACAGTAGGTCGACGACATGGACTGCCTACTGTCCAGGTAATCAATGAACTTGGTGACATCGTCCATGATTCCAGCAGGAATCATAACGAATTTGCAGGAATGAAGAGATTTATCGCTAGGGATAAAGTAGTGCAGCGGCTTGCCGAAATGGGTATGTTAAACAAAATTATATAATATATTTTATACATGACCGCCAAAGGAAAATTTATACCCTAATATATTATTTTTCGAGGTCTCCACTTTCTATAATAATTGATATTAAAACATATTTTTACACCATTAAAAAAATTAGTAATGCAAAAAAGCTCTCAAAATATAAGTAGTAATAATGAAAAAATGGTGACACGAACAAAAAAAAATCTGACGTGGCCATCACTAAACCTCCCGCCTTGACACTGTAATATGTGAATTTGGATTTGGTTAGGCTACTTTTTATAATTTTTGTTATAGTTCTTCAAGCAAAGTACCGATTCCTATTGGCATTGAAATCAAATTAGCTCTTTGTAGATAAATTTTTTATTTTATTATTACCTTATATCCAGTTATAATAATAATAATGAATACTTCTTGACTGAATACGTTTAATGGAAGGATGAAAACTTAATGGAATTCAGTCAGTTTTTAATTTATTATATTTCGGCTCCTATAGGTTATTCAACCCAGTGTTACAAAAATTTCAGAAACAGAGCATACGTCTGTTCAACGTCTGTTCATCTATCACATTGACATTTCATTTTTGTTTTTAAATTTTTTTCCTATAGGTATTATGATTTACAAATCGTGGTAGGTAAAATTACAAATTTTTGAAAATTAATTTTCCTTTATTGGTAAGAGATATAGAAACGATGTTAAATAAATATTGTAAAAGATAATTTGTTCTTTCAAACAAATTGTAACTATCGCAGTATTTACTATATTTTTTGCAAAAAATGTTAAAATGCTTCAAGAAAATACCATTTCCGGTTGGCAGATTTTTACCAAAATCTTATCAGCTCTTCATTAACATTATATAAATGTATATTGCAAAATATTAGAATTTTATGTTCAGTTGAATTTGAGATAATGAATCAGAACGAAAGACTATAGTAGGCGCACATACAGACTTCCATACATACACACAGACACACAGACATCATCGTGAAAATAGTCAAAATAGGTTCTAAAGGTGCTAAAACGTGCTTATTGACAAAAATCTCGACATCGAATTTTTTCACGATGCCTATACCTCTCTAGGCGAGAGGTAAAAACAACAATTTTTACAATTTATCAAACATCGAATCAGCAATTAAACATTGCTATATGTACTGGATTTACTCCCAATTATAGAATGGTATACTATTCGTGGTGCAGTCAGAATCTCAATTCGTGCGACGACCTTTGAAATTTATTGTGACAACGAAAAGTTTCCATTTGCAACCATGATTACATTTTAGACGATCAAGTGGTCAGCTTGAAGCATTCGAGTGCGATTTAATTGCAAGATGTTTTACAATTATTTAACGACACATTGTCGGCCGAGAGACTTGAACCGCGGAACTCCGGGTTCGTACGCACATTTAAGTAAATAAATAAATAAATTTATTCACAGTCATTCACAAAAACGCTCACAAACTATTTCACCCGCATTTGAACATTTAAAATGTACACATACTTTATCAAAAAACAATTATTTTCCCTTGAATCATGAGTCGTAAATTGGGCTAGTTTACTTGATGTAGATATCTAGAAAAGCTAAACTACCTCACTTTAAAAATGCATCACCATCAAAACTTATAGCATCTGCGAACTTCAAACATAGAAGTCGTCAATCTAGAGCAGGCGTATTCCTCTACATTTTCTTACTATCCATTACACTGCCATCAATTGATCACTTGTTTCTTTTTTCTCCCGTTGCCTACTATATATCTTCTCTACGATATCTGTATTCGTTTTTCGTCTTCTGCTTACGCTAAACTGAAACCTATTTACATACTTACTCCTCTGAAGTACCTGCCTCACTCTGAGGTCGATGTTAAGAGGGTTGGAGTAAAAGAGAAATAGAGGAAGTGAGTAGGGAATAAAACTGAAATGTTAGATGAGAAAAGAAAGTTTGGGTTTTAGTTTATGGGCGAATCTTTGATTTAAAGTACAATTTTTTATAAATAATCTATGAATAATTGACAATAATTTTTTGTTGATAAGTACAAAGCTTTTTTATGGTAACCATTCAACAGGATTAAGACGATTCTCTACAAGAAAACAGCTAAAAACATGGATTCGCTCACATCTACAAAATAATCGAAGCAAAATTTTGTTTTCAAATCAAAATAATTATGTTGATTTTCCTTGCTAGGAAAATTGCGTAATCTAATTTTTTGAATATAGAAATATCTTCTTTTTAAAACGAATTTAATAAATTTATTCAAACTTTTTGTGTACAACGTTTTAAAATTTGAAGCTGTAGAGTGGCGGACGTAAAACATATTTTTTTTTACAAATATTGCATTTTTTATAAATTTTAAGCGGGCCCGTCTACGTTTTTTCCGAATTCCTATAATACGCTCGATTTTACTTTTGTTTCGATTCCTCTTTTTTTCCCACTACTACGGCTGCCTGAAACCAGCCCGAAACTCGTACTTTGCCGCATCCTAGTTAAGCAAATGTCATTTTGAAGTTAAAAAATACTGTAAAAGTGTTTTCGTTGCGAGTAAACTGTCAGATTATTATTGACTTCGAGATAATGTTTTTATAAACATTTAATAGAGAAAGACTGTGTCTTTTTAAAATTTTAAAAATTAATGTTTGCATAAATTTTTCGGAATTTGTATAATAATGTACAATTTTTTAATCAAAATTTTAGAAAGGCACGTCTGTAGATCCATTCATTCTCTATTAAATCCTTGTTTTTTTACCATTTTACCATTTTTGTACTGGCCACAAAACACTCGCTACATTTGCTGGATTTCAGGAGGTAGACGGACCTCTTATAATTCCCAATTATTACAGAATGGTAGATGTTATTTGTGTGGAATCCAACCACTCGGATTTTATTGCAATTTTATCGATTAATTTAAAATATCTGAAACACAGAATTTCCGTAGTATTTTCCACATACAAACATACATATTCTGTCTAACCTTGTACCAAAAATGGGTATGGTAGTCTGGTAGTCTCATTTTTAAATTTTTTAAATATTTGATAAGAATTAATTGGGGGTATAGCCAAGTGCATTATGTGTCCGACTGTGATTCTGAAAACTTAGGTTTGAACTCAGTCAGGTACACATTCCAGTTTTATTGCATCTCTGCTTTTTTTGTACTCTCCACTAAAAACCATACACAACAAAAATGCATTATTTGTATTTAATAATTAATAGTTATTTTCTAAATTTATTTTAAAGTCAATTTCATAAGCGGTACATTTTGTAACAAAACTTCTGTTCCATACATTAATTAACAATGCACACTATTGCAAGCCCGAACTTTATTCCCCCTTAATACGGTGCTGGCACCTGCAAAACGTGTTTAGAAAGTTGAACGTAATTCTATTTACATATTTGAACAACGTATGTTGGAGCACAGGACTTTATATGCAAATAGGGAACATCTGACATACAGTACACCACATGAACGACAGCACTACTTTATAGTACAACCAAACGACGCACGGCCAATTTAGTAAAATCGATGGCGTTTACTCGGTTAGTAGATCCATTTCTTAACCGCTAAGTTGATAGATTGACTCGCTAACCATTTAGTTGCCTGGTATGCACGTATTTGTTTAGCTTTTAATTGTCCGTCTCGCCAAAAAATATTGCATGTATCTCGGCATGTATATTACCATACCTTACTATATAAGAAACTTAGAATTTATAAAATTAAAAAAAAGCGTGAAAGACTTCCTAATTTATAATGCTTGCTATAGTATCTATGAATATATTTTGGAATCTGATTTGAACATTCTTTAATATTGAGAACTAAATCTTTCTGATATTAGACTTAAGTTTATGCACATTCACTGTATCCTCAACTTAAAATAAATTATTATTATTATTTGAGGTAACAACTAAACGAATTAAAGCAAGCATTAATAAAGCTTTAATAAACATTAACATGTAATCTCTCTTTTTTATGACTAATGCCAATAAATTAGTTGTTACCTCAAATAAATTTAACAGTCGAGAAGTCCAACACAAATTATTATTATTATTTTAACATTTTGAGTAACACCGTCAATTTATTTTCCTACAATATGAAAATTTCAGTCAAGAAAATTCGAACTTCATATTATAACCGCACACACAGTATATTATACGAGGTGTCTCATTTTAATTTACCCCCTGGAATATCTGTAGACCTACGCTTCTAATCGAATAATGTTTCAAGTAAAAGTTTAATGATTTGGAGGGGGACATGTGATTATGTAAAAAATTCAACCCCTCTACCTCCAGGGGCGGCTGGGGCGGGGGTAACTTTAAATACTTAAATGAGACCCCCCACATTTTTATTGCAGATTCGGATAAAGCGTAAAAAATAAACAAGTATTTTTGTTAATGATCCGCCCCCCCTGGGAAAATATTCTAACTACGCCCTTGATACCATACTAAATTTGAACCCAATCGTTGCAGTATATTTTGAGTTAGCCTGCCGCCATTTTGTTTAAAGATGGCGGACTGACATTTTAGTATGCCCACGTCATAATTTAGATAATAAGCTATTACTATAACAAATTTTAACCCAATCGGTGCTGTACATTTTGGGTTAGCTTGCCGCCATTTTCTGTCAAGATGGCAGACTAACATTTTAGTATGCTCATGTCATAATTCAGATCATAAGCTATTTTCATAACAAATTTTAACCCAGTCGGTGCAGTAGGTACATTTTGGGTTAGCTAGCCGCCATATTGTTTCAAGATGGCGGATTGACATTTTATTGTGCTCATGTTATGTTAGATCCTAAGCTACTACCATACCAAATTTGAACGCAATCGGTGTAGTAAACTTTGAGTTCATAATTTTTACTGACGTAAAATTAAGACCATATTTTCTTTTTCTTTGCAGGTCTTCTTCGAGGCGTAACCGAGCACGCGATGACGATTCCAGTCTGCAGTCGTTCCGGAGACGTCGTCGAGCACCTCATAAAGCCTCAGTGGTTCGTCAACTGTTCCAAGATGGCGGCCGATGCCGCAGATGACGTCAGACAAGGACGGCTTACCATCGAACCCGCCGTGTTCGAGAAGACCTGGTTCAATTGGCTTGAAAATATTCGGTAATTGTACACTTAGTAGTTGTTATAGGGGAGAGAGGTGGGCGAAATCAGTAGCGTACGAGAAATAAAAAAAGTGATAAGGCGGATAGCCGAGTACGTTTTGTTTACCATCAATCTATTATTCTTGTATTTTAAGTGATATTACGTAAGATTATCCTAGCCACGTCCTGAGTACGATCAAAAATTACATACTCAATACAAACATCTCAGAGAATTACATGGGATGTATAATTGGGATATTACTACCAAATTACTGACATTGGGATATTACATAGACAATGTTACTAGCAATCGCTGGGATATTAATAGGATGTGAATAGAAAATATAGCAAGTAACAAGCCGGGATGTTCACATTCTTGAAATGAGCGGGGTACATGCATGAATTTTTTGATAAGATACTTTTGAAGAAGAGTATTTTTTATTTTGACTATTTCACTCATACATTTCTAATTCAACAAAAATTCATGATTTTACCTAGTTCACTTGTTTTTTTTTTAAACCAAACTCCCTCACACAAATTTTTTCGCACCCTTCTAGCCAATATATTTTCGTAACTATGTAAATTTTGATAAGTGAAAATTTGTTGACGTTTCAAGAACTTCCTTAACAGTTATTTAATTAGTGTCAAAATTTACTTTTTTATTCGTGAAATAGTTATTTCCGAATATCATTAGTAGTTAAATTTTGTTTGGCAAAATTTTCAGATTGTTTTACGCGAACTTGTTGCCAATTTATTTCGTGACATTGATTAAAAATCGCTTGACAGTGATTTTTTTTCAATAAATTGCTAGGCAACAACTCTCGTAACAATCTGAAATTTTGCCAGCAAAATTTAACCACTTCTGATATTGCATGACAAAATTTCCATCAACATGCCCAAAATAATTAATACAAATTTATTATTTACTTACTGGTTATAGAACAATTTTTTTTTTAATTGTAAATTTTAGGGCAGTTTCTACATGAAGTACATTTTTGAAAGCACTGAATTGTTAATTATTGTATAATGAATATCTGATTAACTATAAATTAAATAAACTTAAATTTTAATTAATTGTACAATGGTAAGAATAGTAAATTTATGAAATTCCATTTGAAAACAGTGACCCCAAACTGTTTTATTAAAAAAACGTGTAAACTAAAATTGCGAATTTTGAAAAAATTCTTTCAGTTTCGTGATAAGTGAGTTGAGTAAAATATGCCATTAAAACATATGCACGAAGTTGTGAATCACCCTGTATATATACTGCCACTGTGCCATTGGATAAAATTTAAAGCTTGAAATAAAATAAACCCGTCAAGAGGTGGCCACGCCTTTCTGCAATTTTCCTAGACCACAAATTCTCTAAATTAGTTTTTATAAAGGTTAATTACTTACAAACGTGTGTGCAAACTAAAAAATCGTAAATTCAAACTAATACTCTGCTTATGCGAGTTGCCCATTTCGTGTTTATAATTTTCCTCTTTTGTCGTACACGCAAGGAAATTATGGTTCTGCTTTTACATTTGCAGATTTAACTTTCAGAATATGTTTGGAATATATTTCTTGCAAATTGTCGTTAGTCACGAAAAACTAGAAAAAGAAGTGATATTAAGTTTTGTCCTACTTTACAACTTACAAGTTAAGTTTAATTCCCAAGGAGGTAATGATACACATTGTGGTATCTTTAAAAGTTTGCAAACAGCTATGTAAATGTGGAAAGGTAGTTATCGGGATCTTAAATGATATTGTAACACTACATAATATAATTGGTTTAAGTTTAAAAAAATACGAAATATTAAAAGATTAAAAGAACGGTTCATTTAGGAATTAATACTTACAAAATTAAATGACGATCACAACATTTACAGAATTTTATAGTAGGTATATTAAGTTTTAAGAACTGTAAGGACACTTGCATAGATGGAAGACAATGTTTGGAGACTTAGCGAAGCGAAGGCTTCAATTTTGTATGACATCGATAATTCTTTAACGTTCGTGATGCTTATATCATTTTTGGCACTATTGGTCTTTTTATCCATACGCAAATAATAATTTCTTTAAAATTAATATTTAATTTACTTATCGTTCTAGAACGGTAAGTAAATTACTTATTGTTCTGTTAATTTACTTACTTATATTGGGTCAGTTTTTAGTCAAGTAAACATTTTGATGAAAACAATAATTCACACAATAAGTAATAAATAATAAATTAAGGTGTCTAATAAATTTGGTAACTTTTAAAGTTGAGTATTTAAAAAAAACTAATGCTAATGAGTTTAAAATTTCATGCTGAATATTTTTTAATAAGATACAATTTGATTTTATCAATAATTCAGCCAAAAACTAACAAATGTCTGTCTAATTAAGATCCCAAAATTTTGGGAATTTTTAAGCAATATTTTTTTTGTTTATATTTATTCTACGCCACTGTATCCGAGCTTTCTGACTCGCCAGATAAAGCAGAGACACGGTCGCAAGCTTTGTTCCGAGCTTGAGCGGAAACAGGCGGGGTCGGAGTGTAAAGCTCAGTCAGGTGAAGCTTTTTTGTGCTTTTAAGTTTTCGCGCGTCGGTTGCGCTTCACGCTTGTTGGCACCATCCTGGCACAACAAAATACTGAGAGGAGGGAGGGTTGTTAAACGGTTAAAGAAGACGTATTTTTAATAGGATAACACATTACATTATTTTCTTCAGTTTTTATTTTACCGTGTGTGCAGTTATTAATTTTTTTTATTGACAACTCTAAATGTTTCATATACAGGCTGCTTCAGACCACCAAATATCTCGCGAAAACAAAGCGGATTGAGAAACCAAAAAATACGTCCAAAATATTTATGAAAGTTCTATCGAATGGCACCAAACGAAAATTTCCCTCCTCACTCTCTGGGGAGGAGGAAAGAGTCACTTCGTTATCTTAAATGGTAACCCCTAGTTTTTATTGCAGATTCGGATGCCGTGATGAAGGTTTTGTCTGAAAAAAAAATTTCGGTTCACGAAAATTGATAACAATTCGCAAGAAAAAAAATTTTGGACGTATTTTTTGGTTTCTCAATCGGTTTTGTTTTTCGCAAGATATTCGGGGGGTACGGGTGATCTGAAGCACCCTGTATATATGAGAAATAATTGTGACAATAGCTTCTGAATTAGAAATTATGTGATGTGTCATATTAATCAGACATAACTCAATTTTAAATTTGGTTTAGTTGATCAATGGTGGCCGCCATTTTGTTGTCAAGATGGCGGACTAAATTTTCAAGTAAGAAGTTATATTATATAACTACCTTTTAAATTTTGTGCCAATTAGTTAAGAGGCCCGTCTACCTCCTAAAATCAAGCATAAAATGTACTAACGTAGCGAGTGTTTTGTGGCCAGTACAAGACTGGTAAAATTTTATTTCAACATGGATTTAATAGAGAAAGAATGGATCTACAGATGTGCCTTTTTAAAATGTTTATTAAAAAATTATACATGATTATAAAAATTCCGAAAAAATAAAAAATATCCAATATGTGCAAATTTTACACGAATATGTCTCATGATAGAAATTTATTTTTAATCTGTAGATTCATTCTTTCTCTATTAAATGTTTATAAAAACATTATCCTAAAGTCAATGATAATATAACAGTTTACTCGCAACGAAAACACTTTTACAGTATTTTTCAACTTCAACATGATATTGCATAGCTAGGATTTGACAAAGTACGAGTTTCGGGATAGTTTCAGGCAGCCGTAGTTGTGGGGGAAAGAGTGGAATAGAAAAATAGTAAAATCTGGAGTATTCTAGGAAGTCGGAAAAAAACTAGACAGGCCACTTAAGTAGTATGTGAGCTAGTTGGTCGGTATTTTCTTTTAAGATATCTGTTTAAAAATTATCTTATATTATGTCATAAATACATACAAGACAAAATTATAAGCTCCTCCTTTTTGTAAGTCGTTTAAAAAGTTCTCAATCACTCAATCTCATGATTGTAGTAATGTTTCTTTGAATACCTCATGTTTAGAACCTTCTCTGTTATTTTGAAACTGATTTATCTCAATTCCCAAAGTACAAACATTGAAGTAAGTGTTTGAAATCTTCAATAATACATCGAATGTTGTCGTTCAACTGGAGGAGGACTGTGAACGACGTTTGAACGAATTGAATGAAGTAAATTTAAATGGGAAGCATAGTTAAAATTTCCCGTCGATTTACTCGAGTGATTGATCTGCAGATCTACTGCAGTGTATGTAGTTCTCTTGGGAGCGAAGGAGCAAAGACATTGTCGTCATGTTGAAGATGGATAATTTAAAATGAAGATTTTAAAGCAGTAGAAATTCTGAATCAAATTAAAAAAAGACCTTGACATAATTTTTATTAATTTATGTGTGAATCATAAATAAATTACCTCACACAATAACATATCAGAATTTTTAAAATGGGTTTAAAATTCTCCAAATTGTAAAATCTTAATCCCTTAATAAAAACAGTTCAAAAAATTATATTATGTAATTTCTGCCTACATTTTAATTTCAATGCACTTTTTATATCGTTGAAAAATAGTATATTATATATTGAGGGACTAAAGTGCATGATTTAATCCTGAGGATGAAGTTTATTTCACGAGCCGAAGGTAAGGGAAATAATCACCTGAGGGATTAAAGATACTTTAGTCCTGCGGTATATACGCTATTTTTTGCACTTCATCCTCAAATGAATGCAAAATAGTTTAAAAGAATACACATTTTGCAATTTTGACAGTAAATTTTATGACAAATATTTATATTGTTACCATAGATACTCTGTAACAAATAGCACGTATTTACTTGACAACGGGAATAATTAATTCAATTTCTTGACAACGGGATTAAATATGAAAAATAATCCCTTGGGATCAAATTAAGAACCTTAGTCCCTAAAAATAAAGACTAAAGAAGAGTTTTAGTGCCGGAAGTACAAAAAGAAAATAAATCAATTAAAACGGGCCACAGCCAACTGAGCTCCATATGAAAATTTGAATTTCTCAAAATCTGTATAGGAGATAATTTTTTTTGAGGACTGCTGTGAATTCCTCGTTAAATACTGCCTGTAGATATAGAACGTGCAAATTTATAAACTTGTACTAATTCAAACAAAAAAGCTATAGGTGATGAAAAACGAAATTGGCAAAATTTACATTTTTGTGTACTATAGCTTGTCACCTATGCATTTTTGTGGAAAACAAAAACATTTCTAAATTGGCTGCCTAAAGGGGCAACTTTTATCTAATTTAACCAACATCGTATCTCTTATGGTTCTCGAGATCCCCATGCATAAACAGTTTCATAGGACACCCTGTATATATACAAACTCTGCACACAAATTGAGTAAAATGCAAATTTACATACGTATTTATTTATGTTTATAATATCGTACACCTATACCTAAATTTAAGAACAGTTTAACACTTATAATTAACTGAGTTGGTGTTGTATTCATTTTTGCAAACGTTTTCCTCGGTCCATGGCTTGCAATGTCAATGGTGCATCGCAATACAGTTGGTTGGATTTATTTTAGAAAGAATTTCATTCTCTGTCGTCGCTGTGGATGCACGAATGCCACTGCAAGCAAAAAGGACAACGAACAAACAAAATTAATTGATTTCGTCTTTTGTAAAGCCCCTGATAACAAACAGTTTTGTTATAAAATACTAAATGTATATGATTGTATTTTGTATATTTGCGTGCATGGGAATTGAAACTCAACTTTGTTTAATTTTTCCTTTGATATCTGAATTCTGTTTTAAATCGCGCTGTTACTTTGATATTTTATTCGATATTCTACACGTAATACAACAGAACAATGCTACTATTTCCAATTTTATCTAGGATGTGTCTACTTGAAATCTGTTATGAACAACAATGTTATTTTTTTAAAATTTTGCTGTAATTACAGATAGGTACTTACCTATTGAATTGAGATTATAGTTGAAACACAAACCTTTATTTTTTCAACAACGAACAACTTTTTAATTACCTATACTTTTCTTCCTCTTCAGCGATTGGTGCATATCCCGTCAACTGTGGTGGGGGCATCGTATTCCAGCCTATCACTGCACTGTTTCTTCGAATCCTGAAGAACCTGGTGTTTGGATCGCCGCTGTAGATGATGTCAGTGCTCGAGAAAAAGCTGCAAAAAAGCTAGGAGTACCACAAGGTCTAATTCAGGTCGCTCAAGATGAAGACGTCCTGGACACGTGGTTTTCTTCAGCGCTGTTGCCCTTTGCTGTATTTGGCTGGCCCAAAGAGGTAAGAAGAATTTTTTTCATTTCTAAAAGGTGTAATCTCAGTGCATTATGACTAATTTTTAAAATCAAATTCTAATCCAGGCAAGTACACACTCCAGGTTACTGCACAAAAATCTTGTACTTTCCATTAAACCCTGTTTACACAAGGATTCTTTGAAGATTCTTCATGCTGCTGAATTATTTAAAAAATACTCCTGGTGACAATTGTCTGTCAAATAGCGCCGCCGCTAAATTGATTCTTCAATCAGTCTTGGAAAAGAACAATTCTAATTTATTAATAGCTTCAAAACAACGAATTTTTTTCCAGGATTAACAAAAAATAATCCTTAAAGAATCTATTTGTGAACAGGGCTTTAGTGATTAGTCGAGACGAGAGATTTCTCGTCTCATTTTTGCCTCGTCTCGAAATTGTAAGACGACAACCAGTAAGTTTCTATTCTCGAATTTTCTAGATGAGACGAGAATTCATATACCTAATCAGTATGTTACGAGAAATATTTTTCGAGAAATCGAGAACTCTAGCAACAATATCATAATGTCAAAAAAATAATTATTTTAATTTGTTCGTAGCCTTTTCTTGTTTTGATATTATAATATGGTTTCATTTTTAAAACAGGAATTATTGTTTGTAGGTCAGAAATGTACAAAATGTTCTTGAAATCATTTATATATTTTATTAGTTTTCAATTAGACGGCAAAATTTTTTTCGAGAAATTAAGACGAGACGATAATCAATTGAGACGTGATTACTTACATTTCTCGAAAACTTACTTTATTTTGTTTCGTCGCATCTCACGGCATCACTACTCGCCATTTATTTATTTATTTAATCGTATCATCAACTGTTATTACCTTATAACATGCAACATTTTTTGATAATTATAAACAACATAATACGTTAGTTACTTATAATACGTTAGATACTTATAATTCATTAGTTACGGACTTAATACGTTAAATACAACCATAATAACATCAAAACCTTCCATAATATGCGAACTGTCAACTAATTAACAAATAAAATTCTTGATTTGTTTTAACATCGCTATCTTTGATGATACGATTAAGCTTTGAATATAACGCGAATATATGCGATTTAAGCCCCCTTGGATGTTCAAAGAGACTCGGTTTCACCTCGTCGCTTAGCAACATCCTAGGTATTATAAATCGCATAATATTCTTGTTATATTAATAGCTATAATTACACTATCCTACAGGGTTTGGCAACACTGTTTTGAAATCGTTAACATTGTTTTGTAGATGATCTATATAAAAAGTTGTAAAAGTGAAAGTAAATTTCAAATTTTTTATCTAATTACTGTCCTGAAGTGCGTTTAATACCTACACTAAAGGAAAAAAGTGTTAGTTTGTGTGAATTCGATCTTTTAGCAGCAATATTCGGCAGTTAAAAATATAAACATAACCTGTACACATATTTTTGGCGGCATGCATCCATCAGATAACGAATCAGTAGAAAATGTTACTCTGGAAGCAATCTGGGGAAAACTTCAGATGCTTGATTCTATAAAAAGTGATATAAATAATTACATAACATCAATAGAAAAAAACTCCAGTGAAATAACATCGCTAAAAAACACAGTAGAAGAATTACGCAAAGAAAATCACATTCTTTCGAAAGCTGTTAAAAAGCGAAATCTTATTTTTTTTGGCCTAGCCGAAACTGAAGAATCTGCTCTTGTACTAGAGCAAAATATACTATCTGTATTAAAAACAGAATTAAACGTAACTCTCACAGCCGATGATATAGACGAAGTTTACCGTTTGGGCTCGAAGAAAGATAAAGTGAACCCTGTGCTAATATCTTTTAAATCTACGAAAACTAAAAAAATTGTATTCTCCAAAAGACTTTTATTAGCTAATACTGAATATTTCCTGAAAGAAGACCTAACAATTCAAGAAAGAGAGAAACGCAAGAACGAGTATATGGCACGTACGCAAAAGCAATATCCGCAAAAGGTTTCGTCCGTATCAAATATTCAAAGTAAATCAGTCAATATCCAGGACAAAATACAAACACCAAAACGGGGCCGTCAACCATCTGATGACACACCAACTAAATCATCAGAAACAACTTTTAACAGAAACTCAAAAATTAAGAAGCAAGACGAGGGTCAAATAGGCAACAAGTGTAACGCCAAGGATAGAAAAGAAGAAAATATTTTTTTAGATGCAACTTCATCGCAGAAGTAGAGGTCAGATCGCCAAGGTTATTAACGTCAACGCCACAATATTTAAAGAATAATCGAAAAGTCACTAACTCTGAAAACACTAATAACAAACAACTGGGCGCCGATAACGTCAATAAAAGTAACGTTCTCTCTAAAAGTAAATATAACAAGTCATTAAGTCTGCAGCTAATATTCTGGAACATAAATGGTATAAATAATTTATTTAATTTGGATACAGAAACTATGGACAGAATATTAGCAGCTGACATTTTTTGTATATGCGAAACATGGTTATGTACGAATAATTTTACCCTTCCTGATTTTATGGCATGCTATACCTAAAACTTAGAAGTTTCTGCTTAAGCAGTACAGTGTTACATTATGCTTTGAATTCGTGTCCCATGTTTCGCAAACTGCAGATATTATATTAATTGTTATAGCTTCTTTTCTTTACTTCATATCTGTTTCTACTTTAATATACTAGTTAGGATGTTAAGATAATTTGGTATAATTATTGTATTATTTACTTCTCGTATAAAAGAAAATTTTTGTTATTATTATTGAATAATTATTTAATATGTATGTTGTTGTCAATCCATTTGTATGGGCAACGCCCGATCGCAAATAAATTATTATATATATATTACACTATCCTACAGGCAAGCCCAATTTCAGGATAGGTACAAAAATAGAAAAGGAGAGATACAATAGTGTCTTAAACTTAACTTTAAAAAACTACAAGTATAAAAATGTATTACAAGCAATGTACATAATATAGAACTAGAAATAATTATTGATCACCATGAGTCAGAGTATGGCTCATAATATGTGAGACTGTCACACCCAAATTGGGTAAAAGGTGGTGACATTCATTACATAATGTATCTTTCGCCCGGCAAACTTTTAGGTGTGTTCAGATACTACAGAGCTTTTCCCTTGTATAAATTTATGTAAGCTAGTAAAGTACAAGTAGAAATATTCTTTTGCTCACGACATCTTTGTTTGACGAACTCTTTGTACTAACTACGTACCTGACATGTGGTATTTGATGTGGTAGTTCTTTGATGTAGTACTCTCATGTAGTGTTGTAATTTTCAAGTGTTGCTCATTAGCGCTTTTGTTTCACCAAAATAGCATCCCGTTTTGTTACATAGTCATACGAAATGTTCAAACGAGAAACTTACATTTTCATACACGCTGGGAAAATATTTTGTTGTTCAAAGTTAAAACTTCAATCACTTTTTGTTAGGAATCCATTGATTGTCTACTTATCTTTTTCTCATTTGTTGTCTAGCAAAATCGATGACTACAGAAAGAAATTAGATATTTATAGGACATTTATCTAACTATTTCCCTCATAAAATTTAAGCCAATCAGAAGTCTAACATTTCTGAATGTCGTCCTATCAACGTAGATTTACACGATAATTTTGCACTAGTGCAAATTATTGATACGAACAAGAAACTGGCCATTTTCTATTGGTAGTCCAAATTGTGTTTGCACTTGTTTTTCAGCTTACTTAACTCTCAGTATTTAATTTTTTTGTCAATATTTAGTTACATTTTGTTTCCTAATGTTGTCTTTTGGTTACTATATTATAACATAATCTCTCTGGTAATCAAAATTAATTATTTTGAACTATGTAGATATATTTACTATCAATATTTTAAAGTTTAAACAATCTGAGAAAGAAATTATTTATTTTTTGTGTTATCATAACAGAGCTGTGTATTTGTATACATCAGAAATACATTTACAACTGAAAACAAAAGCTAAACCATTTTGGACTCCTTGTCCATACTCTTAGTTTATTTAGATACTCTAGTTTGTTGTAACAGCTGATGGCAAACTGCAACACTTCAAGAGGTTATGAAGGTCATACTCCTCTTCACACCGCTACGCTAGTTCTTTGCTTCACAACAAAGGCTTGCGTTGTTTGTCTATTATAATACATAGTTGTGCCTCTGTGGTACTGTAATGCCAAATTTGTTTTCTTTTTTCACTCTGTCGCTAGTTTTAACAATAATTATTTCTCGGCAATCTCAAGAAAAAGAATAAAAGGCACGGTGAATAAAATGTAGGTTTGCCAGATGAGTACAAATTCAGAATCTCCGCAAAATAACTGCTGAATAATGTATCTCGGAGATATCTTTCCACTGCAACAGCAAATTTTATCATCGTTTATTATTCGCACTTGACTAAAACTTCGTGTTTCTGAATACATTTCACTGCCCTTACGTTAACATCATTAAAATGAAAACGTTGTTATATTCAAAATATGAGAGGCATTTCAATATGAACTCACAAAAATTTAATTAGAAAAAATGCCTTTCGAGTAGAATTTAATATGTTGCGAATTTTCTTTAATTTACGAAACAGTTAGACATTCTTTATTTATTTTTGCTTTGTACAATGTTTCTCATTAAAAATAATTTGACAATTGGAGATGTAATAAATCATGTTGTTTAGTATTTTAATTTCAAATTGAAATATAAAATTATGTTGCCAAAATATCCGTAAAATGTGAAATGAACAAAAATTTGGCTAGCCGTCATTATAATACTATTGCTTCATAACTTCGTCCATATATTTTAATGAAATAATTCTCAACTTACGTATCACTAAATTGAAATAATTTTTTCAATATTTACAATTTTCAGTTCCACGTTTTTAATAAAACAGTTTTGGGTTACTGTTTCCATATGGAATTTAATAAATATATTATTCCATTCTTAGTTAGATACTCATTAAACAATCCACAATCCAGTTTTTTTCAAAAATGTGCTTCTTGCAAAAAATTAACGAATTATTTTAAAATTCTTGACCCAAACGCTTTACTGATCCCCAAATTTTCATTTCACCCCACTTGACATGAATCGTCCATGGGATATTTAAAAATATCTTATTCTTGTACTTTAAGTGATGTTATGTAAGTCTATCCTAGCCACATCCTGAGTACGATCAAAAATACATACTCAATACAAACATCTCAGAGAATTACATGGGATGCATAATTGTGATATTATTACCAAATTGCAACATTGGGATGTAACATAGATAATGTTACCAAGGGCGGACATTAGCAATCGCAAAGATATTATTAGGATGTTAATGGGCAAATATAGCAAGTAACAAACCGGGATGTTCACATTCTTCAAATGTTCTGGGGATTTTATTTTGTCAAGTGGGACTCGTTCAAAACTTGTCCGTCCCGGAACATTTGGGAAACCCTGTATTTTTAAGACTAAGGCCCATCTCTTGCTATTAAATGCAAAACAAATAAGCATGTTACAATAAATCATTTCGTTAATTTGGTTTTGAAATCGATGACCTTATATTTTACAATGATACTTATAGGTTGTGCTTACATAACTATAGAATGAAATTTACAAAAAACCTTGCCGTATTTTGTTAAATAATTTCTAAAAATTACTAAAAATGCGAGTTTTACATAAATTATTACAGTCAATTAACTGCTTTAAAAAATCTCTATACCCGTCTTCCGAATAATATATATATTATCGATTTCAAAAGAAATTTTTTATTTTTGTGCATTAATGAACGTATAATATGGATTATTAAATGATAAAAATTAGCTCCAAGTTTTGCTAATTGATGTCACCGCAATTAATAATTTGCATTTATTGATTCACTAATGAGTCATGATTCTTCATGTTAAATTTCAATTTGAAATTTTTTATAATACAGCCAGAATCGTTCAAATTGTTAATCTTCTGCATTTACAAGTGTAGCGCCTTAAATAAAAAAAATATATTAAAGTGTACAACAATAGTTATTTACGTTATAAGTCCGGTAGATGAGTTTTTACGGTACGAGTAAGATGTTTCCGAACGAGGCGACGAAGAAGCCGAGTTAGGAATTTCGAAACGAGTACCGTGAAAATCCTCTACCGGACGAATGACGTACAACGTTTTATTTCATACCTGTGTTGCATTTTTGGACCAAAGTTTGCACCTATTCTTTATATATCTTTTCTAAACACAATCTGGTCGTCTTGGTCTCAATACAAAAATTAAAACAACAATTAAATTTCAGTCCGGAAAATGAAACATTACGGTATTGTACTACTTTACAATCCTGTAAAGTAGAACAATACCGTAATGTTTCGTTTTCCGGACTGAAATCAATCTCATAAAGAAGCAAATGCAACACAGTATGAAATAAATAAAATTAAATATTATTTTTGTTTACTGAAAAATGATATTTTATAGTTTCCATTCAACAGAAATAATTATGAAAAATAATAATTCATATATCAAGTATCACAAAGTATCAACAAATTATAATCCATATTACATTTCATAAAAGTATTAAATGTGATAAAAAAGAATTAATATTTAATGCTCTTACAAAGCCGATGAGTTATCGCAGAAGTTTTCCGCAAATCCACCATTTCTAATACCAGATACAATCTACAATCTATCTTGTAAAGAATGGGAATGCCCGTCTCTATTGAAAAGAATGTCATTTTATTCCAGTGAAAGACATACGATTCTTTTGTGGACGTATGAATGGTATTTTTCACATTGTGCGGCGTAAGAAGATTTCTTTCGGGGATATTACACGGGTTTCAAACTTTATTTGTTTTTTAATAAGCTGCAGTATGAGTAGTTGCTCACCAAAGAGAAGAAAATTTTGAATGCTAATTTCGGCATTGTATTCAAAATTTTGAAACAGATTCTTGACAGGAAATTTTAAAGTTTAAATATGTTATTGGCGACTATAATAGCTAATAATATAACAAGAATATTATGCGATTTATAATACCGAGGATGTTGCTAAGAGACGATGTGAAACCGAGTCTCTGTGAACATTCAAGAGAGCTTAAATCGCATATATTCGCGTTATATTCAAAGCTTAATCGTATCATCAACGACAGCGATGTTAAAACAAATCAACAATTTTATCTGTCAATTAGTTGACAATTTGCATATTATGGAAGGTTTTGATGTTATTATGGTTGTATCTAACGTATTAAGTTCGTAACTAATGTATTATAAGTATCTAAGGTATTATAAGTAACTAACGTATTATGTTGTTTATAATTATTTTTAATAAATGTTGCATATTAAAAGGTAATAACAGTTGATACGATAAAATAAGCATTCAGTACCTACAGATTTTAGTGGAGAATTTTATGCAGGTAAATTGAAATAAATTCAAGACCGGATTGCCAGGACCACATATTATTTTACTTAATTTATGACACAATTGAATTTGGCTCATTTCTATTTATTTGTTTTCTTTTCAGACTGCTGATTTTAAGCGACTCTACCCAACGTCTCTTCTTGAAACAGGACATGACATTCTGTTTTTCTGGGTAGCCCGAATGGTAATGTTGGGCAAACAACTTACTGGGCAATTGCCTTTCAGTAAGATCCTTCTTCATGGTGTCATCTGCGATGCCCAAGGAAGAAAAATGTCCAAGAGTTTTGGGAACGTCGTGGCGCCCGAACAAGTCATCAAGGGACAAACTTTAAAGGTAGGATGAACATTATTTTTATTTGAAGAAGGAAAATAATGGGTGCCCCAGTCACTGTGATTACTATTATGCTTTTTTATTCATAATGTCGACGTTTCGGTCTTAAATTGAGACCTTCCTCAGGAGAAATGAATTTCACATAATTTTGTCAATACAATAATTTACAATCGTTCTTGTATAAACAAACCCAATTGACATGAATCGTCCATGGGATGTTTAAAAATATCTTATTCTTGTACTTTAAGTGATGTTACGTAAGTCTATCCTAGCCACATCCTGAGTACGATCAAAAAATACATACTCAATACAAACATCTCAGAGAATTACATGGGATGCATAATTATGATATTATTACCAAATTACAAGATTGGGATGTAACATAGATAATGTTACCAAGGGCGGACATTAGCAATCGCAAAGATATTATTAGGATGTTAATTGGCAAATATAGCAAGTAAATGTTCTGGGGATTTTATTTTGTCAAGTGGGAATCTTCGGTACCACGTGGCAAAATTGAGATTTTTTAGTTTTAAAATTATTGCTATTAAAACATTTGAATCAAACGGAGAAAACTGACAGCAATTGCTGCTTTTTTTTTAAACGTGCATTAAAATGCGCTATGTGTGACTTAGACAACATTGAAACCAAACCGTGAGTAGATTTGTTCGTGTAAGATCGTTTTTTGTACTACAGAATGGATCCTGGACCTGTGTTGAAATAAGGTAAGATCTACATATTGTATTCGGTCTTTGTCAGCGCGGTAAACGTATGTTCTCAGAGCTGGTGACGTCACACCTTCACAAACGACATCGTTTTTCGCGGCACCTATTTGTTTAAACTTTATCAATTTTTTTTTGGCAAAAAGAAAACCAAAGAATTGACATAAAAATCCAAATAAATATGTCTGAGTACGAGCAGAGTGGACAATAGATGACGTGATCAATAAAACTACTAAAAGGTGCAATTATTGGAATAGTTAACTAATCGAAACACCAAATAAATCACACATTCACCACTCATGTCATGGTAAACGTGATCTACAAACTATGACGACAAGGAAAGGTGGCAATTCCCGGGCACGTGCTACTCGTATCTTGGCATCTTCAAGACTGCTGATAACCGACTCACACCTTGCACGTAATTCGAAGTGTACTAACGTAATCGAACAAACAAACACGATCATAACTTCATTAGCACACTTGCATTCCTATCATTAATTATTATTACAATCAACATGATTGCAAACCTCGACAAATATATTACCATATAAAAGAATACATTGTCAAAATCCTTTCCTCGTTTCTGAATAAAAATATACATCAGGTTTTTCAGCGTCGCGGCGCAGAACTGTCAAAAAATTATGAACACGTTGTATCCAGACGCATTTCAGCCAATTTCACAAAAAGCGAAAGACGTATTTGATTTATCGCCGAACGTAATTCATCCGGAGTGAACGGAGCATCGAAGCTGTTGCCGCGTTCGCACTTGTTTCACTCGCTGTTCAGTTGTCGTTGGCGTTTCTTTGGCAACGGAAACGCGGCGCTAATCAAAACTGCTCAAAAAATCACCGGCCAAGATCAATTCAATATTGCAACACAGCGGTAGCGAGTGCGAAGAATGTTAAATTGAAATGGGAGAAATAGACGAAAAGAGTAAATTTACTGCTTCCATGGATGACAATCCACTGTGTCATGCAGTAAATTGTTAGTGGAATCAGTCATAAAGTCTGTTAAACTATAAAAATCTGTTGTGGCCAGCACATGACCTCCCGCCTTGACACTGTAATATGTGAATTTGGTTTTTGTTAGGCTACTTTTTGTAATTTTTGTTATAGTTCTTCAAGCAAAGTACCGATTCCTATTGGCATTGAAATCAAATTAGCTCTTTGTAGATAAATTTTTTATTTTTATTACCTTATATCCAGTGATAATAATAATAATGAATCGATGATACTTCTTGACTGAATACCTACGTTTAATGGAAGGATAAAAACATAAAAACGTAATGGAATTCAGTCAGTTTTTAATTTATTATATTTCGGCTCCTATAGGTTCTAAGTTTCAAACCCAGTTAATAATATATTTATATTTAAAAATGGTGTCACAAAAATTTCAGAAACTGTGTATTATCGTCTGTTCATCTATCACATTGACATTTCATTTTTGTTTTTAAATTTTGTTCCTATATTATGATTTACAAATCGTGGTAGGTAAAATTACAAATTTTTGAAAATTAATTTTCCTTTATAGGTAAGTGATATAGAAACGATGTTAAATAAATATTGTAAAAGATAATTTGTTCTTTCAAATGTCGAATTGTAACTATCGCAGTAATTTCTATATTTTTTGCAAAAAATGTTAAAATGCTTCAAGAAAATACCATTTCCGGTTGGCAGATTTTTACCAAAAACTTATCAGCTCTTCATTAACATATATAAATGTATATTGCAAAATATTAGAATTTTATGTACAGTAGAATTTGAGATAATGAATCAGAACGAAAGACTATAGTAGGCGCACATACAGACACACACACACACACACACACACACACACAAAATAGGTTATAAAGGTGCTAAAACGTGCTTATTGACAAAAATCTCGACATCGAATTTTTTCACGATCCCTATACCTCTCTAGGCGAGAGGTAAAAAGCAGAATCTACTTACATGATATAAATCAAATTATTTTTACAACGATTGCGGTTTTAATCAAATGAGTTTTAAAATTAAAATTATTGATTTAAAACAAATTTTGAAATTCTATTATTTAAACAAAATTCGAACAAACATTGTTTCTTTAAAAGTGAAATATAAAAATAAACGACATAAATCAAATAAATAAATATGACAGAAAACACGATAATTATTAATTATTTATTACAAAATACAAAATAAATTGTAGGTTATAGGAATAAAATAGAACAAGAAACAAGATCTTCATAACGTGTCGAAAAAAATAGTATATTTCATAACGAGTATCGAAAGAGAGAAATATCGTACGAGTTTGACGAACGAGGTGCAAGTTCTGGAGGCAACACACGAGCAATACGATATTACCTTCAAACGAGTCATGAATGCTATATTTTAGACGACAACTAAATAATTTATTACTTTGAAAAACACACAACTTTAAAAATAACATTTCTACTGTCATTTCAAACAAACCATGTTTATTTGGTCTCCTAATTATTTCAATATAACAACTACTTATTCATATTTATATCATGCCATAGGTTATGATACTTTCAACTTATATTTATTATTTTCTGTAGTGGTCGTTAAAAAAATATTTATTATTAAATATTAAACGTTTGACCACAATAAAAACAAGAACACAATATCAAATTACAGGGGTTGATAAGTTGATATAAAATTTGCGCATTTTGTTAAATATATTTAAATCAAATTCAAAAAAATCTGAATAAAAACAATATTATTTTTATGCCCCCTGTAAATATGATTGTAGGTACCATGTTAACATACAACAACTAGAACAACATTTTTTGACTTAAATGTTTTTATCGTTTTTACAAAACATAAATCAGAAATATCAAATAGGAATGTAACTATAACAATTTATTTAATTGTAACATAACAATATTTTGAAAACATTACAGGAAGTTATTTAGAATAATTATTGTCATAATATTAAATTTAGAGTATTTATCTAGATTTTAAAATTTCTGTTATTATGAAATTTTGTTCGATAATAATTATTGTGTAGTGTTCCTGATATTTTAAAGTACTAAGACCTTCATTTAGAAATGCATATGCAGACTAATTATTACTATTTCTTATTAACTGTTGGAGTTGTAGCAATCCAAGCTACATTTTTTGTAAGTATATTTTATTAACTATGTATTCATTGATCTTAATATTAAACTTATATTAATAGCAAAAACATGCCAAAGTACAGATCATTGCAAAATATATTCAAACCTGCGAAACCGATAAAAATGCAAATTTTATATTACATCTCAATTTTGGAAGAATCAGTAGTACTTCTAGGGCTGCCAGTTTAAATTGGACATTAATTCAACCTTTAGATGATACTTATGACGTAAGATATGTAATCTTAATAATCATTTAATTTAATGGGCACTTGTATGTTACTGTAAATAAGATTTCTATTACCACCTAATGTTAGTTCGAAAACATATGTAAAAATATAAATTTTATCTTAAAAAAGAAATTATATGCTTTTTAGTAAATTGAGAAAGAAAATTTTCTGTGACGTCATAGTCTTGAACAGGAAGACGAAAACATTTATTAAGAGGACATAATTCCACTCGAAAAATAGACTATTTTTCTGGAACAAATCCTGACTGCATGGTACAACATATAGTATTAATTTTTTTTCTATTATGTGCATAAGAGATGAAAATAGTGCGCTAACTCCAAATTATTCATTTTTCAATGTTGGCAAAATGTTTAATTGCATTAAAAAATACACCAATTTTTGACAATAAATTAAGTATATAAAAAACCTAAATATTGATATATTACTGACATAGCGGACTGTACACAACCTTTATCTAGAAGTATACAAAATTTCAAACTTGTAAGTTTGTTTTTCCGGCTGTATTTTGTTCCAGAAAATTATCACTTTTGAACAAATTTTGCCTATTTTACGGCGTAACTCACGATAGTGTCACAAAAGGGCTGGGCTTTAACTTGTGTTTATCTGACGTAAATTTCTGACCGTTTTGGAAGGAGGGGGGTGGGGTAAACTGAATTTGTCAAAATGAAAATTCGGAATTCATGTTAGGAATAATATCCTCTTAAGAATATAACCTGTAGTTCGCTGTTTTAGCTTCACGTCACGTCACAATTCAATTTTCATTACTTGGTTTTGGATTTGTTAGTAAATATTTTGTCGAAATAAAAAATACGTGTTCTAAGTACTGATCACTTATTTAATAGTTCTTTACTTTACAAGTGGGCAAAGTAAGGACTTAAGCTAGATGCAGGCCTACCCAAACATAAGTTGCTAAATTAACCAAAAAGCGCTTTCACAAAATTCCAATTTCAGTTAGTGCGAACTGCGAACGTTGAGCGCTGGTTAGTTAAATTATCCACTTATACAGGCTGGGGCAAAACAACACCCCTAGTTTCAATAGAGAATTGTGAAGCCAGCAGAGGTCGTAAAAGGATGGGAATGGCGTGTATAGCGGCCGGTGTATATATATATATATATATATATATATATATATATATATATATATATATATATATATATATATATATATATATATATATATATATATATAGTTTGCGTTACTAAAGTTTCAGTCGTAAACATAATGTGGACGAACGAGCAACGCGCTTTTGCCGTAGAAGCATACATACGCGGAAACGAGTCTGTAATCGCCGCCCAGCGCGCGTTATGCCCATGTCACACCGGCGTGGCACGAAGCACGGTGCTCGATGGAAAAAAATGAATAACGTAAAAATTTATCGCCGCTATTCCATAGAGCATTTTGACATATGGAAATTTGTTGCTGATTTCACAGTGAGTCGTCAATATAATTTTTGACATTTGGTGAATAATTGATGTCAAAATAGTAACAGTAAGTAATTTGATAATAAGAATATAACACTTTAAGCTTTTGTCAATATATGAACTAATTATTGATTTAATTAAAACTAAAAATTGATGAATTTTAATTCTCAGCTGTCAAAAATAATTTTCAAATTCCTTCAAAGTACGAAGTGAACATAGCAATATACAAATTTTCGTATGGCATTTTGCTATACCGGTGTGACACCCTTTTGACAGCTTTGAACGAAGCAAAATGCCACATCGAGCACCGTGCTTCGTGCCACGCCGGTGTGACATGGGCATTACGTATTCGATTCCAAATTCACCGTCGTCAAGCAGTTCCGGACCCAAAATCGATTACGTTGTGGGTAAAAAACATTCGGGAAACAGGATCTGTTGTCGGGTGTTCGAGCAGTTCGAGGTCGTCCACCTCTCTTCCTGACAACAGATCCTGTTTCCCGAAAGTTCGTTGCCATGTAAACTACTAATAAAAATAAGATTTTAGTCAATATTTGACTGCAGTGTTGAGGTTATAATATACAAGTCTACCTATTTATTCCTTTAATATATTTGGAATAAATCAATTTTGAATGATTGTCCCATAATAAATAATTTATAAACGAATAATAAATAAATATCACGTATAAACATACAAATTAAAATTATTTAAATAATCTATTTTAAATAAAACTGACAGGCTGTTCTGCTTTCAAACAAATTGTATGTACCATGTTGATTTGAGTTTAAATCAAAATTATAGAAACTGACATCTATCAATTGTCAAAATATAATTTTTAAAATTTCAAATCTGAACAAAAATATCAATTTCTAATCATTTTGAGTAGTCGTGGATAAAATTTTGTATATCACATGTGGGCTAAAGCATATTACAGCACTCATGTGATTACACATTCAACTGCTGTAATAATGCTCTTATCCCAATTTATTGTCATATAAAAGTACCTATATTATATATTGAGGGACTAAAGTGCATTATTTAATCCTGAGGGTGAAGTTTATTTCACGAGCCGAAGGTGAGGGAAATAATCACCTGAGGGATTAAAGGTACTTTAGTCCTGTGGTATATACGCTTTTTTTTGCACTTCATCCTCAAACGAATGCAAAATAGTTTAAAAGAATACACATTTTGTAATTTTGACAGTAAATTTTATGACAAATATTTATATTGTTACCATAGATACTCTGTAACAAAAAGCACGTATTTACTTGACAACGGGATTAATTAATTCAATTCCTTGACAACGGGATTAAATATGAGAAATAATCCCTTGGGATCAAATTAAGAACCTTAGTCCCTAAAAATAAAGACTAAAGAACAGTTTTAGTCCCGGAAGTGCAAAAGTAACTATTACCTAATAAAAGAAAGTCATGCAAGTAGCCTATTGAAATAAAAGATAGAAATGAGTTACGAGTTTTTTGATAACATGTTTGTCCAGTTGCAAGTGGACATGTGGAAATGGGGCGACGGTGGCTGGAAAAAGAACTTTATAAATGTGAAAAGAAGCAACGCATGCAACAGTTTATACTTCTTGTTCGGCCCGATATGGATGACCATAATAGACGCGATCCACGCCAATCAAGGATGCCCAATAGTTCCAGTATATTTTTAAACATTACGCTTATATAGTTGAATACATAAATTTGATTTTAGGGATTTTATCAGATGAATAACTTCACTTTAAAAAAAGGAAGTGCGCAAGCTCCGATTCTTGCATTTCCAGGAAAATTTTATGTTGCCTTACGTATAACCAAGTATCAGAAGGTTCACGTTTGTATTGAATCTGAAATTGAATGTAATGAAATGTATGAAAGTTAAAATGTTTTATTAAAAATTAGAAAAAAATCCTCAGTCACTGAAGCTGACTAGGAGGAAGGTAGAAACATAATTTAAATCTAATAAAATCATGCTTTTAAACATAATTAATTATTAAATAACAGTTGATGTAATGTTTTTAATAATTATTTGTCATAATAAAAACATAATTTGCACGCATTAATAATTTGTTGATGTATTTGACCTTGTATTTTATATCCACACCTGGTATGGATATGACATCCATATCCACACATGAAAGTATGCATATATCTTGCCAATACCCAGTAGTGAGTAGAAAAATAATTTTTTACTTTTAAATACACAACTTTAAAAATAACATTTCTACTGTCATTTCAAACAAGCAATGTTAATTTGGTCTCCTAATTATTACGATATAACTATTCATATTTATATCATGCCATAGTTCATGATATTTTCAACTTTCTTAAGTTGGCGGTCGCGGCGATATCTATTATTTTCTGTAGTGGTCGTTTAAAACAGGTTTGTTATTAAACATTAAACGTTGCACCACAATAAAAACAAGAACAAAATATCAAATTTCAGTTGTTGATATACAATTTGCGCATTTTGTGAAAACATTGATTTAAATAAAAAATAAAAAATCTGAAAAAGAAATATTATTTTTATGCACCCTGAAAATGAGATTATGGTACTATGTTAACATACAACTAGAACGACATTTTTGGACGTAAATGTTTTTATCGTTTTTACAAAACATAAATCAGAAATATCAAATACGAAGGTAATTTTAACAATTTATTTAATTGTAACATAATAATATTTTTAAAACACTACAGGAAGTATTTTAGAATAATTATTGTCATAATATTAAATTTAGATTATTTATCTAGATTTTAAAATTTTTGTTATTATGAAATTTTTTTCGATAATAATTGTGTAGTGTTCCTGATATTTTAAAGTATTGAGACCTTCATTTAGAAATGCATATGCAGACAAATTATTACTATTTATTATTAACTGTTGGAGTTGTAGCAATTCAAGCTACATTTTTTGTAAGTATATTTTATTAACTATGTATTCATTGACCTTAATATTAAACTTATTATATTAATAGCAAAAACATGCCAAAGTACAGATCATGGTAAAATATATTCAAACCTGCGAAACCGATAAAATTACAAATTTAATATTACATCTCAATTTTGGAAGAATCAGTAGTACTTCTAGGGCTGCCAGTTTAAATTGCACATTTCTTGAACCTTTAGATGATACTTATGACGTAAGATATGTAATCTTAATAATCTATAATCATTTAATTTAATGGGCACTTGTATGTTACTGTAAATAAGATTTCTATTACCACCTAATGTTAGTTTGAAAACATATGTAAAAATATAAATTTTATCTTTAAAAAGAAAATATATGCTTTTCAGTAAATTGAGATAGAAAATTTTCTGTGACGTCATAGTCTTGAACAGGAAGACGAAAACATTTATAAAGAATATAACCTGTCGTTCGCCGTTTTAGCTTCCCGTCACGTCACGTCACATAGTACTATTCAATTTTCATTACTTGGTTTTGAATTTGTTAGTAAAATTTTTGTCAAAATACGAAATACGTGTTCCAAGTTCTGATCTTTTCTTTAATAGTTATTTACTTATCAAGTGGGCAAAGTAAGGAATTAAGCTAGATTCAGACCTACCCAGTTATAAGTGTAAGTACTAAATTAACCAACCAGCGTTAACACAAAATTCCAATTTCAGTTAAAAGTGCGAACGTTGAGCGCTGGTTGGATAAATTAACCACTTATAATTATAATTTGGTGGGTCTGAATCTAGCGAAATTTTTCGAGTGGGTCATTCCTTTTTGCCCACCTGTTTTATGCATCTCTTCTTAATAACTGCTTAAATATTAAAAAAAAAAGTTCTAACCTAAAACATCGTTATTGACTCCCAACAAGCACTAGTGGGTATAATTTTGATCAAAGCCACTAGTGGACAATATTTTACTTGGCTTGTTTAAAATCACCATAGTTATGATGCTTTTATAAAAATATTTAATAAAACAAAGTCATGCAAGTAGCCCATTGAAATAAAAGATAGAAATGAGTTACGAGTTTTTTGATAACATGTTTGTCCAGTTGCAAGTGGACATGTGGAAATGGGGCGACGGTGGTTGGAAAAAGAACTTTATAAATGTGAAAAGAAGCAACGCATGCAACAGTTTATACTTCATGTTCGGCCCGGTGTGGGCGACCATAATAGACGCGATCCACGCCAATCAAGGATGCCCAATAGTTCCAGTATATTTTTAAATATTACGCTTATATAGGTTAATACATAAATTTGATTTTAGGGATTTTATCAAATGAATAATTTCACTATGAAAAAAGGAAGTCAGAAAGCTCCGATTCTTGCATTTCCAGGAAAATTTTATGTTGCCTTACGTATAACCAAGTATCAGAAGGTTCACGTTTGTATTGAATCTGAAATTGAATGTAATGAAATGTATGAAAGTTAAAATGTTTTATTAAAAATTAGAAAAAAATCCTCAGTCACTGAAGCTGACTAGGAGGAAGGTAGAAACATAATTAAAATCTAATAAAATCATGCTTTTAAACATAATTAATTATTAAATAACAGTTGATGTAATGTTTTTAATAATTATTTGTCATAATATAAACATAATTTGCACGCATTAATAATTTGTTGATGTATTTGACCTTGTATTTTATATCCACACCTGGTATGGATATGACATCCATATCCACACATGATATAGTAGGTATGCACATATGTTGCCAATATCCAGTAGGGAGTAAAAAAAATAATTTTTTACTTTTAAATGCAAAACTTTAAAAATGACATTTGTACTGTCATTTCAATCAATAAATAAACTGCCGGACTATGTTAATTTGGTCTCCTAATTATTACGATATAACTATTCATATTTATATCATGCCATAGTTCATGATATTTTCAACTTTCTTAAGTTGACGGTCGCGGCGATAATTATTATTTTCTGTAGTGGTCATTTAAAAAAGGTTTGTTATTAAACATTAAACGTTGCACCACAATAAAAACAAGAACAAAATATCAAATTTCAGTTGTTGATATACAATATGCGCATTTGGTTAAAAACATTGATTTAAATAAAAAATAAAAAATCTGAAAAAAAATGTTATTTTTATGCACCCTGAAAATGAGCTGAGGGTACTATGTTAACATACAACTAGAACGACATTTTTGGACTTAAATGTTTTTATCGTTTTTACAAAACATAAATCAGAAATATCAAATACGAAGGTAATTTTAACAATTTATTTAATTGTAACATAACAATATTTTTAAAACATTACAGGAAGTATATAATAATATTAAATTTAGAGTATTTATCTAGATTTTAAATTTTTTGTTATTATGAAATTTTGTTCGATAATAATTGTGTAGTGTTCCTGATATTTTAAAGTATTGAGACCTTCATTTAGAAATGCATATGCAGACAAATTATTACTATTTATTATTAACTATTGGAGTTGTAGCAATCCAAGCTACATTTTTTGTAAGTATATTTTATTAACTATATGTATAATTTATATTTATCTTAATATTAAACTTATATTAATAGCAAAAACATGCCAAAGTAGAGATCATTTTAAAATATATTCGAACCTGCGAAACCGATAAAAATGCAAATTTTATAGTAGATCTCAATTTTCGAAGAATCAGTAGTACTGATATGGGCGCCAGTTTAAATTGGACATTTCTTGAATCTTTAGATGATACTTATGACGTAAGATATGTAATCTTAATAATCTATTATCATTTAATTTAATGGGCTACTTGCATGTTACTAAAATGATATTTCTATTACTTAGATTAGGTCCAAAACATATGTAAAAATATAAATATATAATAATAATAATATTACCTGTGGTTGGCCGTTTTAGCTTCCCGCACAAGCGGGGCATTTACTAGTTGAGTCATTCCTCATTTGTTCCCACTTGCTCTACGTCACATTAGTTTTGGGTTTGTTAGTAAATTTTTTTGTAAAATAAAAAATACGTGTTCCAAATTCTGATCTCTTCTTTAATATTTATTTACTTTACAAGTAGGCAAAGTTAGAAATTAAGCTAGATTCAGACCTATCCAATTATAAGTGTAAGTACTAAATTAACCAACCAGCGCTTCCACAAAATTCCAATTTCAGTTAGAAGTGCGAACGTTGAGCGCTAGTTGGTTAAATTAACCACTTATACTTATAATGAGGTAGGTCTAAATCTAGCTGTATCCACGAGAGAAATTTTTCGAGTGGGTCATTCCTTTTTGCCTACATGTTTTATCCAACTCTTAATAACTGCTTAAATATTTTTAAAAAAATTCTAAAATATCGTTATTGACTTCCAACAAGCAAAGCACCAATTTACGCACTAGTGGGTATAATTTTGACCAAAGCCAATTTTCTTGTTTAAAATCATTATATACTAGTTATGATGCTTTTAGAAAAATATTTAATAAAACAAAGTCATGCAAGTAGCTCATTAAAATAAAAGATAGAAATGAGTTACGAGTTTTTTGATAACATGTTTGTCCAGCTGCAAGTGGACATGTGGAAATGGGGAGACGGTGGCTGGAAAAAGAACTTTATAAATGTGAAAAGAACCAACGCATGTAACAGTTTATACTTCATGTTAGGCCCGCTTTGGGTGACCATAATAGACGCGATCCACGCCCATCAGGGATGCCCAATAGTTCCAGTATGTTTTTTAAAACATTACGCTTATATAGTTAAAGACATTAATGTGATTCTAGGGAGTTTATCAGATGAGTAACTTCACTATGGAAAAAGGAAGTCCACAAGCTCCGATTCTTGCATTTCCAGGAAAATTTTATGTTTCCTTCCGTATAACCAGGACTCAGAAGGTTCACGTTTGTATTGAACTTGAAATTGAATGTAATGAGATGTATGAAAGATAAAATGTTTTATTAAAAATTAGAAAAAAATCCTGTCACTAAACAGGAAGGTAGAAACATAATTTTTATCTATACAGTATGTACCTATCAAAATAATTATTACTTATTATTATTATAATAATAATAATCCTCAGTCACTGAATCTGACTAGGAGGAAGGTAGAATCATAATTTAAATCTATACAGAATGTACCTATCAAAATATTAATAATTATTATAATAATTTATTAATAATAGAGAAACATTACAATTATTATGTACCTTAATGTTTTACATTTTGTCCTAGATACATAAATAACTATTATCTACGACTACTATAAAAAGTTATATTTATGCTTTCAATTTATTGTCAACGTAAAGTTGATTGTTGCTGAGGACCAAGCAAAAACACTTTTTCTATTTGGCGTTCACAAAGTTAACACGCAACATATTTTTTTAAAAGGTTGGCATTGGTATATCAGAGGACATTTACTCCAAATTGTCAAACGTCAAACCTCAGAATTGACAAATTTCAATAACCTCTAAATATGTTTTGCTTAATTAATTACTGTTTATTCAATAAAATTAATGAATACCTATATTAATAGAAAACTTAAGTTCAATATTTTCTATAATAGCTGCAAGTATCACATAGACCATGACAACATACGCTAAAGTATTATATTTGTTTACATAAAATAAAATTTGTTCCTCTTGCACTATTGTAGTTCTCACCTTGGGCTCGCGCTGCAATTACCGTGCGCGAGTAACAAAGAGTCACTTTACGCTCTTAATACACAAATATCTATTTAATAGTAATTAAGCGAATTCAGTGGTATAAGTAAACAATAACCCAGCTTATAAAACTGTAGATAACGTAATGAACCTATATGTAGTACAGTACCTATTCGAAGTTATTATACACCCTGTATATAATAAAGCTAGTAATCTAGTGACTGGAGAGAAAAAAGAAAAAACTAACCCTTGCCACTATAATTAAGAATCTCTGCTCCTCTATTTATCACTCCTCATTACTATCTACATTCCATCCACGTCTACTAGATGTCGCGCTAATCAAATGAACAAAGGTCCACTGTGACGTCACACGTAACAACATTACCGTTACCGGTTACCAGCCGCAGCCACGTGCCGGTTACCAGCCGCCAACCGCAACCAAACAACTGCACACACACAGACGGACTTATTCAATTATATACCCTGACGGAACTTTCTTCATTTCATTATTCGCCACAATTAAATACTAAAAACTCTTCACTTAGCGGCAATCAAAAATTTGGACCTGAGAAGTTAAAGTCACTAACGAAAGGATAATGAGGTTATATTTAGGGTTATAATAGAAGCTATTTGGTGGGGACTAATTTGTTTTAGCAGTTTGATGTTTTGAGAATACATATTTGATTTGCTTTAATGGGGGTTTCCAAGCCTATATTTTTTAAAGAAATACCTACTTATCGGACATCAATTTGTCAGTATAAGTTATAGGAAACTGATAATAATTGTTAGTTTTGATAGATTTATTACCTTTTTATTAAAATGAAAATGTAACTCTTTTGAAACGTGCATTAAAATGCGCCATGTGTGACGCAAACGGCAAACCGTGAATAGATTTGTTCGTGTAAGTTCGTTTTTTCTCGTTTTGACTACGGAATGGACGACAGACCTGTGTTGAAAAATAAGGTAAGACCTATGTATCGTATTCGGTCCTTGTCAACGAGGTGGACGTATGTTCTCAGTGCCGATGACGTCATACCGCCACACACGGTATCGTTTTTTACGGCACCTATCTTTTTAACCTTTATGATTTTTTTTCTGTGTTATTAGCAACTTTTTGGAAAATAAAAATACGGGTCTAATAATTTAATATAGGTGTAGATTAACACAATGAATGCATTCGATCTACTTTTCCTGTATCTTCAAAAGGAAATACTTCGTTCATGTAGTTATAGAACGCTATGCATGAATGTTATAAAATAGTACATACTAGAACTGTGCATAAAGTCTATCAAATTATAATGACAGAAATACATTTGATCTAGACGATTTTTCAAAATTCCTACAAATCAAAAATGTTTATTTAAATTTAACCAAACAGATAAAATTACAACAAATTATTTAATTGCAATTTAACATTATTTCAAAACAGTAAACAGGATATAAGTATTTTCAATAATTATTGTCATTACATATAATTTGGTAAATTATCATCTAGATTTTTTAATTTCTATAATTTATGTCTATACAATTTTGTTTCGAACTGAAGTATAAATATGCATAATATGCAAACTGCAAAGAACTACTTATTACTGATATCAATATTAACTGGAATATGGGTAATACAAGCTAAATTTTTTGTAAGTATTCAAAATGAAAATAAACATGTTCTCAATATTAATAACCTATAATATTAAAATTAATACCAATAATTTGCACAGAAAGAACATGCCAAAGTAGAGATCATTCTAAGATATATTCGAACATGTGAAACAGATAAAAATACAAACCTGAAAGTGTTTCTTAACATGGAAAGAGTAAACAGAACTGATAAGGCAACAAGCTTCAATTTGACATTGCTGGAATCTTTTGATGACTCATACGACGTAAGATAACTTAAATATAAAATGAAACTTAATTTATTTTATCTACGACTACTATGAAAAGTTTATATTAATGCTTTCAATTGTCAACGAAAAGTTGATTGTTACTGAGGACCAAGCAAAAAACATTTTATAAAGTACTTCTTGATTACATAAAATAAAAGATAATGACAGAATCAAACACATTTTTAATTTATTAATTTCGATATCGTTGGTATCGTCATGGTTACGAATAAAACATAAATTGATTGAACGCAGATTGAACTAACTGAATACTATTATTATTATAAAAAATAATTTTAGTCGTAGATAAAATTATGTGTGTATTACGAGCATAAAGTGTCTTTGTTCCTTTTGCACTATTGCAGCTCTTGTCTTCGGCTCGCGCTGCAATTACCGTGCGCGAGTAACAAAGAGTCACTTTACGCTCTTAATACACAAATAACTATTTTGTAATAATATGTAATAAAATATTCGTTCAGTTGCAAGTGGAAATGTGGAAATGGGGCGACGGTGGCTGGAAAAAAAACTTCATAAATGCTAAAAGAAACAACGCGTGTGGCAGCCTATACTTCTTCTTAGGCCCGCTTTGGATGGGCATTATCGCTTCTGTCCACGGAAAACAAGGATGCCCTGTAGCTCCAGTAATTTTTGTTTAATTAAATTATAAATAATAGATAAAGAAATACGTTTGATTTTAGGGATTTTATCAGCTGAATAATTATACAATTGAAAGCGGGACACCGCAAGGATCTCTTTTTGTGTTTCCTGGGAAATTTTATGTTGCCTTTCGTATAACCAAGTACAGGAAAGTTCAAGTTTGTATTGAACTTGAAATTGATTGTAATGAAATGTTTGATTAATAAAATTTTGTGCAAAATCTGCTTGATTAAATAGGTACTTCAATAAAAATATTTCTGTTAATCTCATTGAACTCAAATATTAATAATTCCTACTGGTACCTACATTTACATATTTTTGAAAACTGTAGTTCTATAATTGCTCACTTAAATACAAGACAAAAACGTGCTGACCATGAAACAAAAAGAATTTTTTTTAAATTCGCAAATTAAGGGTAGTTTACTTGTCGTGTGTAGGTACATTTTAAGTATCACTGTTTTGATGCTATATTTGATAATTTGACATTTATTAGTATTAGATATTATGTAAACAATTACTTTCATTGTAGAAGATTTGAAAAAAATTATATAAAATAACTTCCGACCAGTGGTAAAAAAATGTTTGCTTGAAATACAATGCAATTTTTATGCGAATAAAAAAAAATTGTTTCATGACCAGCACGTCGGCGTCGTACAGTATATACCCTTTAATTTTTTGTCCTAAGTTGTGAACACCCTGTATAAAGCCGCGTACACACTTGAGCACGAATGCGAATGAGGCAAGCCGAGGCCGCACGAGGCAGCCAGTGTGTACGTTGTTCCGAGGCGAGGCAAACAAGCTCGGGCTGTTCGCCGCACAGCCTCGGACCGAGCCATCTGTCGGTCTATCCAAGGAATTCGTGCTCAGTGTGGACGCGTTTTTAAGACATTCTTGTATGTACGCATTTCTTCAGCATTCTTGTATTATTTTATAAGTTAAAATGGAGTGGAGCCAAGAGTTATGTTTACAACTGATAGAAGAATATAGAAAACGAAGTGTTATGGAACCCTTGTGATTCTAATTATTATAATAAATTGAAAAAATACGATTCTTGGGCTGAACTAGCTGCGACACTGGATAAGAACGTTGATGATTTAAAGAAAAAAATTGATAGCTTAAAGGGGTCATACAGAAGAGAAAAACTCAAAATTCTGCATCAGACATTTTCGTTTCCTCTCGGTGAGCTGAGCAATACTGGAGCACTGCCGCGGTAAGCCTCATACGTCCTCATGTGGGAGACATGTGTTCCAACACGAGGCATTCTGTGCGGCCTCGGCTTGCCTCATTCGCATTCGTGCTCAAGTGTGTACGCGGCTTAAGATATGCTTATTAACAATTGAGATAAAAAATAATTGGTCATGTCTAGAACTGTTTATATAATAAATTATATAATTATCGTAATTTATTTATTATTCAACAGGTTAAATAAACTCAATTACAGAACAATGTTACAATAATGGTAATCTACAATATTGGTAAAATATGTGTATATTTAAAAGCAACCAAACCAAAGTATAATAAATTCCTGTGCTATAATATTGACAAAAACATTTGATACACCTTCTAGACATTTTAACAAAATACAAATCAGAATCAGATAAAATTACAACAAATTTTTTAATTGCAATTTAACATTTTTTGAAAACATTAAACAGGATGTATCCTGCAATTATTATTGTCATTACATATAATTTGGTAGGTACATTACGATCTAGATTTTTAAATTTCTTTAATAATTTATATAGACATTTATGCTTTTTTGTCAAATAATACAAGCCACAATATTGATATCAGATTGAAAAAAAATGTATATGCACAAAAAATCAATTGCAAAATATTATTTATTATTAATGTCATTATTTATTGGAATATGGGTAGTCCAAGGCAAATTTTTTGTAAGTATTAAAAATGATTTCAATATTAAAGTTAATACCTATAATTTGAATAGAAAGAACATGCCAAAGTAGAAATCATCATAAAATATATTCAAACATGTGAAACAGATAAAAATACAAACCTGAAAATGTATCTTAATCTAGAAAGATATAATCATACAGATAAAGCAGCCAGCTTCAATTTGACAATACTTGAATCTTTTGATGATACTTATGACGTAAGACAATTATATATACCAGTACCAGTATCAGTTGATTCAAATATAAAATGACAAAATTTAATATTTTTCATAATCCATCACAAAATACTTGTCCAGTTGCAAGTGGAAATGTGGAAATGGGGCGACGGTGGTTGGAAAAAGAATTTCATAAACGCGAAAAGAAGCAACGCGTGCGGCAGCCTCTACGTCTTCTTGGGTCCGGTTTGGATGGGCCTTGTGGATGCCGTCCACGCTAAACAGGGCTGTCCAATAGCTCCAGTAATTATTACATTCAATTACTTTAAATAGATTGGGAATAAGTTTGATTTTAGGGATTTTATAAGCTGGATAATTATACTATGAAACGTGGTAGTCCTCAAGGATCTCTTTTTATATTTCCTGGAAAATTTTATGTGGCCGTCCGTATAACCAAGTACAAGAAGGTTCATGTTTGTATTGAACTTGAAATTGACTGTAATGAAATGTTTGATTAATAAGATTTTGTGTATTAAATACTTCAATAAAATATTACTGTTATTCTCATTGAACTCGAATATCAATGATTTCTAGAATTTGTTGTTCATAATAGTTATTTACGTATTAAGAATGTAAGGAAGCTTTTATGGCTTGAGACGTAATTTTGAGCCCGAGCGTCAGCCGAGGGCTAAAAACACGTCAAGAGCCATTTATATTAACCTAAATTTAACCAAATAGATAATAGATCAAATTACAGCAAATTATTTAATTGCAAGTTAACATTTTTTGAAATCATTAAACAGGATGTAGGTACCTATCTTGCAATAATTTTTGTCATTAGGTACATATTATTTCTATATCTAGATTTTTAAATCTGTATAATTTATTATATCTATGTAGTTTTACTAAATGAAACAAGCCAAAATATCTTTGAGTATCGGACTGAAAAATAAATATGTATATGCACACAATAGTATATTATTTAATCACCTTCCACATCATTTGAAAGGTATAACTAGCTTACATAATTTTAAATTCAAATTGAAATAATTTCTTAAAAATTGTTTTTATTGTACTGATGAATTTTTCAATAGTTAGTTGATGTACCTATTTTATAGTTAATATTTATTATTTTGTATATTTCAGTGTTGTATTTGCATTAATATTTGCTTATTCTGTGTATTGACAAGCCAATTGTATTTTTTGTAGAATCTTATAGCAAATAAAATTATTATTATTATTATTGTAATACAAATGAGGAAAGGGCTTCATTGAATAACTAGTATGACAGTTGGAGCACGAGCGTTAGCGTATATAAAAATTGAAAGTTTAAAACTACTCTAAGGAGTTTTTGTTATATCCTTACAAATAATAATTATTATTCTTGTTCTGACATATTTAACAAATTAAATCTTAAAGTATTTTCAGGACAACAATTTAAATTTATATCCAACACAGAACAGAATACTGTATTACCTGCAACAACGTCACTAAGTTTTTATGTGAACGCTGTCCTTACCAATGCAACACCGCTGTAACAAGGCAACGGCACTACGTTCTATGTGAATGCAGCTTTACTCATGTGAGCATTTTGTGCTTCTGTCTGCAGGAATTGGAATCAGTGACACGATCGTCTCACAGCGCTGGAATCTTATCAGACGCAGAATTGGACCGTGCGTTAGCTGGACTGCGAAAAATGTTCCCTCAAGGAATCCCAGAATGCGGCGCTGATGCGCTTCGGTTCACACTTCTGTCACACAACATTCAAAGTAAGTCACAGAATTTGAAATTTTTAATATCGCCTATTTAAGGGTCTCGTCTCCGTAACAAAATATTGCGTGTTTAGAGGTGTAGCAGTTTCTGCTTTACACATTGCATATTAAAAATTTGAAGGAAAAACAGGTACTAGAATTAATCTAGGATTATGCCCAGTTAGAATTCTGAAAAAATCTTTGAAATCCATATACAAAATTAATAGAAAAGTGTGTTTTAAGCAATTTTTTACATGCTTTTTCTTATTATTAAGAGATTTATTAGGTATGTAACTCGGCATAATCCTAGTTGCATTCTTCGCCTGTAAATAAATTTATAAAAATTTAGCTTTATGTATAAAACTTCGTGAGCATTGTAGAAATTGCTAGACTGCTTTTCCGCATTTTAGCGAGCATTTCTATGCATTTACATAGGACAAACGCGGTGTTGAGCTACGTGGAGTCGATACCCTTAAGGAGAAGAGCTGGGCGGTAGTTAACTAGTTAAATTACTAATTAATTACTGTTCTACATAAAGTAATTGAACTACTTTTAAAGCAAAGTAATTGTAATTGGTAATTAAACAAAAATTATAAAAGGAATTATTTTTACAATTACTAATATTTGAATTACATTCAAATAATTTAATTCTTTTTAAAGTAGTTTAATTACTTTCAGTTGTTCAATTAATTCTTGTTAATTACGTAGTAAATGATGCTAGTATTACTTTTATCCGGTACGTTTTAAAAAAGCAATAATAATAATTTCGTTAAATGCTTTTTACGTTGATAAGAGGCCACGTAAAATGTAGTTTTTTAATATTTTTTTTTGATAAACTACGTGGTGAAACATTCTGAAAAAATTCAGGTAACATTCTTACAATGCTTTTATTAGTTTTTCCAAGTTTTATTAAACTCTCTCATTATTTCAAATGTCGAGTGTACCTTCTTAAAGTTAGAAAGAGCTTATTATTTTATGCTTTGCTGAGTTTCAACATTAAAAACTATAATCCCTAAATCGTTTTATGTCAGTCTCGTACACTCTGTGATGTTTTTGTTGGAAAATAATTTAGCCAGATTAATTCAAACTTGTCCTTTGTTAGTGGATACCTAACTAGTTGATATTTGTTTCACAAAAAGCTTTGTTCTGCAGAGATAAAGGAAACATTCTTGAAATATTACCAAAACACTGACGGGTACGCGAATTCCAAAATATATTATGTATCAAGTATCATTTAGTAGCAAGAGCAAAGGCTTGAGGATGATTATTACACCGCAGTTAAACGTAAAGATGAGACAGGAGACGGGGTAGATTAACATAATGACAAATTCCTGAACGAAAAGTCAGTAACGAAGCTAAAATTTCCATACATGAGGCAGCAAGATAATTATCTGTTGTACAGATTTTCGTTCATTACTAAACGAGCTTTTAAAACATCTCTACAAGAGGCCCGTCTACCTCCCAAAATCCAGCATAAAACGTACTAACGTTGCGAGTGTTTTGTGGTCAGTACAAGAATGGTAAAATTCCATTCCAACAAAGATTATGTACTTAAAGGATCAATTAAAAGATGTGTCTTTTTAAAATTTTATTTAAAAAATCTGACGTGGCCATCACACAACCTTCCGCCATATCTACACTTTAAACAGAAATGTATACGTACAAACCGGTGCCCATTTAAAATATACAAATAAAAATCTAAAATATTCAAACACAGAAATTAGTATCACCTGAATCAAAAGATTCATTCACACGAAAACTCTTCTGTGTTGAAGCCATCCTCCGTTCAATTACTACATTTAATATCTCACTTATGACTTATATGGAGCTAGTATGTCAACTTGTCACCCGTCTCACCTGTCAATATTTTTTACGCAGAAACAAAAATCAACCGAACATGGATTACAAGATTTCAACGTTTTATCTGATAAATTTATTTTTTAAATTTTACTGCAGTTCTTTAATGCTACCAGATAAAGACAATTTTTTTATAACGTGAGTTGCAAATAACTTTGCTTCTTACTCTTATTACAAATAAATACTATATTTATCCAAATTTATATACATTTTTGACAATTTTCTTTTTCAATCTTCAAAAAATATCACTTCCGGTGAAGATATTTGTACCAAAATCTAATGAGCTCTTCCTATTCGTATACAATTGCAAAATGCCAAATATCAAAATTTTTGGGTAATTCGTATTTGAGTTATGCGACATCCGGCATCGGCCCGGACCACACACATACACACACACGCACACACACACACACACACATACATACAGACATCATCGAGAAACTATCAAAAATGAGTTGTAAGGACCCTAATTCGTGCTCATCCACTTAAAACTCACAACCCGATTTTTTGCATGATTCCAATACCTTCCTTTACAGGTAAGCGGAAGGTAAAAATTGTGCATGATTATACAAATTCTGAAACATTCATAAAAATTTCAAATTTATGAAAACTATACACGGGTATATCTCATGATAGAAATTTAATTTTAAAAAGACATCTGTTGATTCATTCTGTCTTTATTACATATTTAAAAAAGCATTATCTCGAAGTCAATAATAAACTGACAGTTTACTATTAACGAAAACACTTTTATAGTATTTTTCAACTTTTTTGCTTTGAATTTTAGAGCATAAGTGGCCCGTTTAGGGTTTTTCCGAATTCCTGTAATACTCGCGATTTTACTTTTTTTTCTAATCCACTCTTTTCCTCACTACTACGAGTGCCTAAAACCAGTCCGAAACTCGTACTTTACCGCATATTAGCAATGCAATGTCATTTTGAAGTTATTTGTTTATTATTGACTTCAAGGTAATGTTTTTATAAACATTTAATAGAGAAAGAATGGATCTACAGATGTGCCTTTTTAAATTTTAAAAATCTGACGTGGCCATCACACAACCTTCCGCCATATCTAGACTTTAAACAGAAATGTATACGTGCAATCCGGTGCCCATTTAAAATATACAAATAAAAATCTAAAATATTCAAACACAGAAATTTGCATCACCTGAATAAAAAGATTCATTCACAGGAAAACTCTGCTGTGTTGAAGCCATCCTTCGTTCAATTACTACATTTAATATCTTACTTAGGACTTATATAGCGCTAGTATGCCAACTTGTCACCCATGTCACCTGTCACTATTTTTAGGCAGAAACAAAAAATCAACCGATCATGGATTACAAGATATCAACGTTTTATTTGATAAATTTATTTTTTAAATTTTACTGCAGTTCTTTAATGCTACCAGATAAAGACAATTTTTTTATAACGTAAATTGCAAATAACTTTTCCTCTTATTCTTATAACAAATAAATACTATATTTATCCAAATTTATAGAAATTTTTGACACTTAATCTTTTCAATCTTCAAAAAATTTAACTTCCGGTGAAGATATTTGTACCAAAATCTAGGGAGCTCTTCCAATTTATATACAAATGTTAAATACCAAATATCAAAATTTTCGGGTAATTCGTATTTGAGTTATGCGACTAACAACCCTTGACCACACACACACACACACACATACACACACACATACACACAGACATCATCGTGAAACTATCAAAAATGAGTTGTAAGGACCCTAATTCGTGCTCATCCACTAAAAAATCACCACCCGATTTTTTGCATGATTCCAATACCTTCCTTTACAGGTAAGCGGAAGGTAAAAATCAGGAGATATAACCTTGTAAAGTTTACATAAATTGGAAATTTTTATGAAGTTTTCGAAATTTTTATAATCATGTACAATATTTTAAATTAAAATTTTAAAAAAAGACACAACTGTAAACTGATCATTTAAGTATAATTATAATCCATGTAGAAATACAATTTTACCATTCTTGTAGTGGCCACAAAACACTCGCTACGTTAGTTCGTTTGGTGCTGAATTTTTGGAGGTAGACGGACTTCTTAAGGGTATATTCAATGCTGATTCCGAATTAAATAATTTTAATGAACGAACACCTTAATTAAATTACACTTATTTAGATAGAAAATGATTAGAAGTTATGTTAAAATAATCATTAATCCAGTTGCATGACAAATATGTTTTCTTCTTTTCCAGGTCATTTCATCAACTTCGATATCCAGGAATGCTACACCAACAAACTTTTTTGTAACAAAATCTGGCAGTCCTTAAAATACACTCGTTTATCCCATGAAAAAATATCCAAATCCCAATCTGATATTTCGTCCTCCATAGACCTTCCTCTTATGGATCAATGGATACTTAGCCGTCTTTCCTATATGGTTGGCAGTGTAAATGAAGCTTTAGAAAAACGGGAGTTCCATAATGCTACGGCCGCTTTGAAGCAGTTCTTGTACGGCGATTTCTGCGACGTGTATGTGGTAAGTGAAATATTTTTTTAATTTTATCATACTTTATAACATATTAAGTTTTTATTATTAAAATAATTGCCATTTGCTGTATTTATTTATCTTTGACCTGGGTATCTATTCTGTAACATAGAGCCAAAAGCTAGCTTTATCGATGACGGCACGGCCAAGGTCAAAGTAACTGGCTGTGTCTATCTGAATAAGTCACGGATAAATACACAAAACAAGGTAAATTAGATATTAAAACTGAAGTAAACAAAATTATACAAATAATATAAACTGTTCCGTAAAAACTAAAATTTTAAACGTAATTAAAAATACTAAAAACCATACAATATAACATAAAAATGACTTCAAATAAACAAGTAAGAAGAATAAAACCAAAACACTGATAAAACTAAAGTTGAACTATGAAAATATTAAAAACATACAAATGTCAAAACAGACTAAGCTCTTCGGCATGGAAACATCACTGGGGATGGCTCTGCGATAGAAACACGATATGACTCATTATGCTATGTTTCGAGTAACCACCTCAAGGAATCAGCAGACCAGCACTCAATATAGAGCATAAAGCTAGCTCTTAGCCCGTAAGTTACAGAATAGACCCCCTGAATTTAGTTACTAACTAATTTATCTATATCCAAAGTCCAGACTACGATCCATGCATGCTGCTGTATTATTTATTTTTGTTTTATTGATTAATATTTTTTGTTTGTCTAAAATGTTTTACCTGCAAAAAATTAAAGTAGGTAGGTAGGTACATAATCAAAGTCATGTTTTTCATGAAACATTATTTAATATTAAAAATTATGGTGACATGGATAAAATTCATAAATCGATAGAAACTAACTCTGATACTTACTAACTTACAGATATTTGAGATAGGTATATCGGTCGTATAATTCGCGACCATTTTACCGTTTCATGTCGTTATTAAAGACGTTATTAGTTAAGTTGTGGAATGGAGAAATATGATTTTATTGCTGGTTAATGCTGGAGTCAAGTGCAGAATTTATAGAAGTTAGGGCACTTTGATTTTGATATCTTGGTGTCTCTTACGACAATCACACATGGCCGGCCAAGAGACTCGAACCACGGAACTCCGGGTTTCTACGTCATTACGTGGACGGAGCTGTGTGCTTAAGGGGCTCGTATACTTGTTTTTCGAATTCTTAAAATACTCTTGATATTACTTTTTTTCATTCATTCTCTTCCCTACTACTACGGCTGCTCGAACCCAGCCCGAAACTCGTACTTTGCCGCATCCTAGCTATGCAATGTCATTTTGAAGTTGAAAAATATTGTAAACATAGCTCCAGTATTCCTGTAATAACTTCTGAATTTTTTAAGAAATTAAGTGAAACAATAATTATTCGAAGAAGGAAGCTTAGCTGCAGGCTTTTTGCTTTTTAAATTTTTCTTTCCATTTATAAAGACAAAAAATAAAAAAACTAGAAGCATTAAGACATCCTTTGTTAATACACTCATATGTAAAAGCATCATATGTTTCAATTATAACTAAAGTAAACGTGGGAGGCGTACACCTCTGTAACGATGTAAAATTTTAGGGTAGACGAACACCTTAAGACGATCCTCGCGCGCCACTCCACAGCGTTTATTGTTTTGTTAAATATAATAATCTAAAGATATTGTTGAAGATAAAAGTACAATCTACAAATTGGAAGATGCAGAATTTAAAATTTTTTCTTTAGAATCGAAATTTGTTAATTTGAATTTTGCCAATTTTTGTTAATTTTTGAACACAAATATCTTCTATTTTATAACGAATTTAAAAAATTCGTTCTGCTATTTCGCAGAAGTTAATTCATATGTAAATAAAAGCTGTACAGTGGCGCGCGAAAACCCTCTTTTTACAAATGTTGCAATATGGGTGCCATAATTATTTCCACCCTCAAACATAAATTATTTGTTAATATTATGTTTAACGAAACCATAAGCGCTATAGAATATCGTGCAGAATCAATGTTTTTTTACTGTTTTCTTTCACTTTAAACCTTCAAACTCACTAATATCATTGCTCATTAAATTCGCAGCACCCTATTCATCTCTCTCTGCAACTCTTAAATCTTTCTTCCTTCCCGGCGCCGTAACCTCAGCAAAGCAATCACTCCGCCGCAGTTACTGATCAGCGGTCAGCAATTCACCCACCGACACTAAATCTACACTAACACTAACACACTAACACTAACACAATGCTGTAAATCTACACGCTCGCAAACACAAACACAAGTACACACACAATGGAGAATGGAGGCGCCATGGCTCGTGTGTGAACTAATACATACGGGAGCGGTGGTTTAAAATGCTTTAAGATTAAACTTAAGGAGCAAATAGTTGCAGAGGGATACTGGGACTTGCAAGTGGGTTTAATTGTCGAAATAAAACAGAAAAAAATGTTTTTATTGTTGGAGGAATACTGTTGTTTCCTGGCTTATTCCATAGTTGAATTTTGTACTTTTCTGAAACAGGCGTTTTTCTGAAACAGGCGCACCCCTCTCCCCAAATATATTATATTACATTACAAGTCATGAAAATGTTTCATTGCAGACGAGGAGGCGTTTGAAGAATGCGAGGATGCGCAGCGTCCGAGCATTTCTTCAAAGCCTCCGAGTCAAGCAAAGACATTTTTATGACGCGTGATGTATTCTATTTTTTTTTAAATCGGCAATTAAGCTTAAAATTATAAAAAAAATTAGGTTTGCATAAATCATCAGAGCTGTGACAAATTTTAGAAAAAGTTCTCATGACAAGTAAACAAAGTTGAAAGTAAAAATGACTAGGCATGAAAATAAAATTTTCATGCCTAGTCATGAAAATCTTACTTTCATGACGCAAATTTGTCTGGAAATGACTATTTTCATGCCGATTTTGAAAATAATGTATTTTTAATAAATTACATTTATATTATAGGTTTATAAACTACATTCAAAGGCGCATTAAAACTAAATTAATAATGAAATTTTATTACATCCTGTTTAGCAGGAAATTGCATCAACTTCCTTATTTTATAAATAAAACACAATGCTGGGATGCACCTTTATACTCACTGGATGCAGTCAATTTATTAAAATTTAATCAACCTCGACCGGTTTCGGCTCCACTTGGGTCATCTTCAGGACTTGATATGTCGTAAAAAATTACAAAAGTACCTATGTCATTATATATAAAAAATAAATAGATGTGTCAGTTTTTTACTGTCCATTGAGGAGCACGATTTTTTATTTATTTTTTTAGTTATTTATCTATTTATTTTTTATATATAATGACATATTTTTGTAATTTTTCACGACATATCATCTCCTGAAGATGGGAACACGCCACTGCGCCAAATTGCCGTAATGTCAAATACCCGATGTGTCTAATTGCCGCAATGCCAAATTGCCACTGTGCCAAAACGCATCCTCACCACTTATATACTTGTATAACGTATGTCGAGTGACTACTGCAAATTTATTTCGACACAGAGGCAATTTGACTCAGCGGCAATCCAACACAACAGCAATATTTAGATATACTGGCAATCGGGCATAGCGACAATTGGACATAACAGGAGCATTTTGACATACTGGCAATTTGACCCAGCGGTAGTCGAACGCAACAGTAACATTTAGACATACTGGCAATTGGACATAGCGACAATTGGACGTAACTGACGCATTTTGACATACTGGCAATTTGACTCAGCGGCAATCCAACACAACAGCAATATTTAGACATATTGGCAATCGGGCATAGCGACCAAAACCGAGTTTGTGGGGCTTTAGTACGGTTTTGTTAGCTTTGTTAGTGTAGTAAATACCAAAACCGAGTATGTGGGGCTCTAGTACGGTTTTGTTAGCTTTGTTAGTGTATGTCAAAATGCTCCTGTTATGTCCAATTGTCGCTATGCCCGATTGCCAGTATGTCTAAATATTGCTGTTGTGTTGGATTGCCGCTGAGTCAAATTGCCTCTGTGTCGAAATATATTTGCAGTAGTCTCTCGACATACGTTATTACAAGTATGTAAGTGGTGGGGATGCGTTTTGGCACAGTGGCAATTTGGCATTGCGGCAATTGGACACAGCGGGTATTTGACATTACGGCAATTTGGCGCAGTGACATGCACCCACGTGGAGCTTAAACCGGTCGAGGTTGATTAAATTTTAATAAATTGACTGCATCCCAGTATTGTGTTTTATTTATAATAATCCTTCAATCAAGAAGGTTCCATTATTCCTTATTTTAAATGGAACATAATAAATAAACTATAATAAACTACTTTTTAGTTGTAGATTTCTAAGTAAGATAATAATTAAAATATTACAGAAACAAATCGAATCATTCTTTGTTAGCTATGAAATAAATGATAGAAAACAGTAAAAATGTAAGTTTATTAACAAAAATGATTGGGATTCTTTTGTTTAACCACATATTTCTGTCATTTGCTAACTAGGAATATTTATGCTCTTTAATACAATTACAATTTACCTGTATGTTTTATAAACTTTCATGAGAAACTAATAAATATTGCATGAATTATTAAAACATGCAAAATTATATTACAAGCTTGAAAATTGATAAAAGTTTATAAGTGAACTGATGGAAAAATTAATCAAATTTTTGCTCTAAATGAAACATGAAAATTAGTTTACTCTGAAAGAGCACAAAAATAAAACTCCTGTTAATTTTATTTTTTGTTTTTGTTATTTTACAGGAAACAACTAAGCCAGCACTGAAAATAGCCCCTAATTCCGAAGCCACCTGCCATGTACAAACTCTAATAAAATGTTTAGAAATTAGTATCAGAGCCTTAGCACCTTTCATGCCACATTTATCCGAAGAGTTGTATGAACATCTTCCAAGATATCCAGGTGTAAATATATTGGACGATGTACATCAAACATTTCCAAAGGTAAGCAGATAATACTTTGTGTATACTGGGTGAGTCATTTAACCTGAAATTTTCAAATATCTGTAGACAAAAGCATTTACGGAAAAAATTTCTGAAATAAAAAGTTAATTATTCCGCGGGGGAAATCAGTTGCTGCTAAAATTTAAAAGTTAATTATTCTGCGGTGTGGCGAGGGGTAACTTTGAAATCTTAAATAGGAACCCCCATTTTTATTGCAGATTCGGATTGTACGTCAATAAGTATTAAACTATTATAAGGAAAATATTTTTCGATTCGTGATAGATAATTACAATTATAAATATTACTTTTTCTTTCAACAAAATGAAACTTGGTAACTAAAAGCAAACATTATGGAAATTTGATATTACTACTAAGAATTACGACGTGGACGTAGTAGTTTTCTGTTCCCTTCGGAGTGCTTGATTAATTGATTCCCTTCGTCTCTTACGATTCCGGGTAATAATAATATAATTGTAAATTGTAATTTTTATCACGAGTCGAAAAAAAATTTAAAATATAAAAGTTTAATACTTTTTGACGTACTATCCGAATCTGCAATAAAAAATGGGGGTTCCTATTTAAGATTTTAATGTTACCCCTCGCCACACCGCAGAATAATTAACTTTTTATTTCAGAAATAATATTATTATTACTATTTAGCCATTAAAATGGCAATTATTAATAATTTAAAATTAATGATATCTGAATTTCCGATGTTCATTGTCACAATAATATAAAACAAAATCGTTCCGTTTATGAACTCGTCAATGAGTTTTATCTTGTTCATCTACCGGTAATTTTTGAATCGCTTCTTCTATGTCTATTATTAGATTTTCGATATTTTGTTTAAAATTAGAAGGTTGATTATGTTTAAGACCTTTGTTAAGTGTGTTTAGTTCCGTGTCGCTAAATTTACAATAAATATAATAAAAGCGGTATATACTAAATTAACAATCAATATAATAAAAGCGGTATATACAAACTTAAATGTTTAACTTGCAACCTAAATTACATCGGTCAAACGGGTCGTAAATTTAAAGATCGGTATAAAGAACACATTAATTCCTTTAAAAATCTTTAAAGTGACTCAAATTACGCGACACATTTACTAAATCATAAACATACAGCAGGTAAAATTGAAGACACCATGTCAATTTGTAAACAACAAAGTAAAAGTAATAGATTAAACATAGCCGAAAATTTAGAAATATTTAAAGAAAAAATCAGTCAACCGGTAATAAACATCCAGACGTAATCTTTCAACCGTTAAAATTATTAATATAAAACCCTACCTCCCATCCTCCAACTCCAGTCACCTGATGATGATCGAAAGATCGAAACGCGTCGTGATCAGCCTAGTGTCGAGTCTTGTATCCCAGTTAGTGTTGTGTTTGTTTTTTTTGCATTGAATCATACATTTTATCGATCTTTGTATCAAACCTTGCACCATACACTAATCTGGATACATTACTCATTGACGAGTTCAGAAACGGAACGATTTTGTTTTATATTATTAATAATTTGTTTAAGAATACAGTAGTTACAGTTTAAAAATTATAAAAATACAATGTTTCGATTCTGGTAAATAAAGCAAAGTAATATGAACTTCTCATACAAGTAAAATACATAAAAATGTCAAAACACAGTAGTGCTATTAGCCAAACCATAAAGTTCCACAACGTAGTATATTTTTATTTCATTTTTACCTGTATGTACTACATTGTACTACTTACCTTCAACAGAACAATAAAAGGCACAACGATCGGAGCTAAAATCAAACCGAAAGTCACATAACCACGTCCAGATAATAACAAACTTAGCGCGCAGCTAGTTAAAGTGGCTTTAGTATGCAACAGTTTCATAATCGCATTAAGAACGGGGTTAATAATGCGCGAACTATGGAGGTAATGAAAGCCGCAAACCGCGAATTATTATTGTTGCTTTCTGAACGCAGTTCGATAACTACGAGTAGGTCTCAAATTACTCAGCATGAACTGTACAATACGCGAAATAATTTTTTATTGACAAAACGTACATAGATTCCCATACAACACATCGATCGTATTAACGTCTGTAAGACGTACATCTTGCTACTGTCTTATAGACGACATAAGGAGACTAGTATTGGACGAATTTTAGACGTCTTTTGCGGTAGTCTTTAAGAGCATTCTGTACAGGAAGAATATACACGTAAAAAGCACTTTACACGCATACACCTCATCGACACATGGTTGCACATTTTAACAAAAACAAATTTTTATATGGTAGATAAAACTTCGTTCTATTAGTGCCATTTTTTCTGTTTTGTAACGAAGTTTTAGTTTATAAAATAAATAAAACTACAAAAATTCACATTTTTACCTCAAATTTTCTCGAAATCAGAAAGTTTTTTCTAAAAAATAACACTACCCCAACGTAGATTAAACTTTAAACTACATGATTCAAGTTTAAAATATCATGTTCTGCGAAATATAGAGAAAAATCTGTAGGTGCTTCTAAACGCCTGCAAGCGGTTGAAAGTAAGTAATTTCGACCGTTGAAAGTGCTGAAAAATTTTTTTGCACTAACAGAACGAAGTTTTATCCCTTATCTACCATATAAAAATTTGTTTTTGTTAAAATGTGCAACCATGTGTCGATGAGGTGTATAAGTGTAAAATGCTTTAACGTGTACATTCTTCCTGTACAGAATGCTCTTAAGTCGTCATTATGTTGTCCAGTTTTAAATCGCCCGCTTATAATAAGAATTTTATATTTGTCTCAAAATTCATCTTGGTTGCGACATACAGGAATCCTATATTGATCAAAATTAAATCGTATATTGTTCATAATTTTATTAAAAAGGACATCATTTGTAATAGACGTCATTTGCATGGAAGAAAATACATCTTTTAAACATCCAAAATGTAGGACATAAGACACGTATGTGACATCTTTGTGATTACATTTGTATGAGTCTATTTAAAGACATGGACATTATAAAAACGTCGTAACGACGTATTTCTGTTGTATGGGTTATCAGCAATTTTTTGGCAGAAACCGCTTCGCTACTTTGAAATAGTGTATAAACCAGCTCGGTTTTTCTCTTGACTCAGTTGCTTTCAGGCAATTAATAAGTTGGCAAACTTTGATTCAGCTCTGTGTAGAATATAGGCACATTCTTTCTCTCCCTTGCCGCGTCGGCCAACTCTGGCTGCACGGACAGTATTTACTTTTAACATTGAGTTACAAACTTGGGTGAGGCAGCCTCACATATAGTGAATTTTTCTGCTGTATTTTTATTGTTACTGTAATATTTTCTGGTTACAGTTTTGTTAATATTCTGTTTCAGGAGACTGTTTGGAGAAATGAAAAATTAGAAGATGAAGTCCAAATTGCTCTAGACACTGCTACAGTAATACGTCGTCTTACAAAACTTGCTAATGTCACTGCCAAACACCAGCCAAAAGGTGAGTCACAATTATATTATTTCTTGATTTAATTTAATTTAAGATGTTCATTAATTATTAACAAGTCTTCAGTACCTATAGATGCAATAAATAATAATTTAGATTCTTTTGACCTATCAACCCTTATCAGTAGTGTAACAATTTATTTATAAGAATCATGTCTGAAATTTGACTGTCAGACTGGACAAGCATGTAAATAAATAATAATTTTCATTGTCAGAAATACATTGTTTAGTTACATACATAATTATTAATACCAGGTAAGTCCAATACTGCAAAAAAATGGCGTGGGACGGTGTTAGGATTTTACTTTTTCTGAAAAAGTCTACAAATGCCAAAAAAAATTGGCACAGGACGGTGTTAGGAAAATCATTTTTTCCCGATAAATTTTACAAGTCCAAAACCCAATAGCCAAATCACTTAAAATGATGTTTAGGGTAATTTTGAGTGCGATTTCTTATTTATTTCATAAATATAAAAGATTCTCCTACCTTTTGAAGGGAAGTTCTCCGCAGACCATATTTTATTTCTTACCATATCATACCTTATAAGATGATCTTCCAATTATTTCACTATCAACTCACTTATTTTTCTAAAAATAATTTATTTACCTACCCCATTATGAACCTTTTATGAAATACAAATAAATTAATATAGGTAAAAAAAAATCTGACGTGGCCATCACACAACCTTCCGCCATATCTAGACTTTAAACAGAAATGTATACGTGCAATCCGGTGCCCAGTTAAAATATACAAATAAAAATCTCAAATATTCAAACACAGAAATTTGCATCACCTGAATAAAAAGATTCATTGTTGAAGCCATCCTCCGTTCAATTACTACATTTAATATCTTACTTAGGACTTATATAGCGCTAGTATGCCAACTTGTCACCCGTCTCACCTGTCAATATTTTTTACGCAGAAACAAAAATCAACCGACCATGGATTACAAGATATCAACGTTTTATTTGATAAATTTATTTTTTAAATTTTACTGCAGTTCTTTAATGCTACCAGATAAAGACAATTTTTTTATAACGTAAGTTGCAAATAACTTTTCCTCTTATTCTCATTACAAATAAATACTATATTTTTCCAAATTTATATACAATTTTGACAATTAAACTTTTCAATCTTCAAAAAATATCACTTTCGATGAAGATATTTGTACCAAAATCTAGGGAGCTCTTCCAATTTATATACAAATGTTAAATACCAAATATCAAAATTTTCGGGTAATTCGTATTTGAGTTATGCGACTAACAACCCTTGACCACACACACACACACACACACACACATACACACAGACATCATCGTGAAACTATCAAAAATGAGTTGTAAGGACCCTAATTCGTGCTCATCCACTAAAATTTCACCACCCGATTTTTTGCATGATTCCAATACCTTCCTTTACAGGTAAGCGGAAGGTAAAAATAATGTAAAATTCTGACTTATTTAATATAATACTTTTACACTTTTTGTAAGAACAGTTCTTCTCTAAAATAATATTTTGTTATGTTGTACACAAATTATTTTGTTTAGTTTTCATTTTGTATGAAACATCAAGTGAAAAAGAATATTACTAGTACATTTTTATTATTTTTTAAATACTTCATTAACTTCAAAGCAGTCATACTCATATACGAGTATATTCTGTTTGTTTTAGGATATCAAAATAAATAAAATACAGCGTGAGTCGTAAAACTACACTGGAATTGCACTGGGATATTCGTTGCGCTCTAAATTAAATTATTTTCAACATATGCGAATTTTTGTTTTACAATTTTGTAACTAAAACCAGTTAAAATGATATCATGAATGTTGATACATAAACAGTTTGCGAATACAAAGGAAATTGAGATTAAAAATTAAAATTATTCAACTGAGATTTTTTTCTAACGAATCTTTTTTTATTAAATAATATTTAAGGTTGAATTACATTATGATTTTTTGTCTAGATTCTAGTTCGAGATTCATAAAATATTGTAAAAATGTTTATTTGCACAATTAGTCTTTTTTATCAACTTACCATACCTGTTTCAAAGACAGTATGTTGATCTTACCGGTTGCTAGGCTAAAAAAAACGGTAAGTAATTTACTTACAGAAGAGTCTAGCGACTCGAAAAATAAAATACATTATTCGTAATAAAAAATCCTACTTTACAACCTAGATATATAAATAGCTATTTTACTCTATCAATATGACAATAATTACTGAATTAAATTGTTGCGTCTTGTATAATTCACATTGTCAAGTTCTCGTTTACAAATGCTTTCTTATTATTGCTACTACCTTAAAAATATATCTTATATTCTTAAACTGGATCAAAGTATTTCCGTTTCGCTCTCAACTGTTCAGGCTCATAATCTCTGCATTCCAGCCCTTGGTACGCATTGAGAATTGAATATTGAGCCCCATTGAGCCGCATTGAGCTGTGAACATTTCCCTTCGCACGGTAATACAATTATTACAAACACGATAGATTGGATAAACACATCGCATATCGGCACAGCTAACACACATAACAGATACAGTGACAAACATACGGTTTGCGGACATGCGTTCGTAGTGACGTCATTGGCGGGAGAAGGAGGTTTAATTCGAGTAGTCTTCGAGATGGCTAGGTATTCAAAACACTGCCTTGCTCAAACACAGCCTTTTGCATTTCTATAATCTTTAAAACCTGCCTTTTCAATTCTCTAAAATGGCGGCTTCCCAAATGATTCATTTTTCTAAAATTCAAAACCTGCCTTGTTCAATTTCCGAATGATGCATTTCTCTAATATCTGAAGTTGGCTGCGGAAAAAATCGAATTATGGCTAATATATAAACTAATCTATGCTCACAAAATCCTTCTTGAGTCCAACAGAACTCAGTTTTTTTGAAATAAACTAATCTATGCTAACAAAACCCTTCTTGAGTCCAACAGAACTCGTTTTTTAAACGGCCACAACGCGTTGTTCAGCTGACAGCTTGCAACCAACTTCAAGGCAGATTTTGAATTTTAGAGAAATGCATCATTTGGTATCCGCCATTTTATAGATTTAAATAAGGCAGGTTTTGAATATTAGAGAAATGCATTAGACAGTGTTTGGGCTAAGCAGTGTTTGAATTTTAGAGGGATACATCCATTCCCTTCGAGATCATATTTATACTATTGTTAACTTATTGAGATTGATATTATTTGTAGTGTAAAATGTTGGTATAGTCTAGTAGAGCTCAAAAGTTGGTTGTGGTTTCCTTTTATAAGTTTTAAAGGTTTCTTCCAGGTAGTAAGCACTAGATTTGGAAATATCAAAATAATATTATCATGGAAAAAAATTGAAAATCAACGTATATTAGCCCGAACGTAAGAATATTGACAAGATGGATTTAAGGGCTTTAGGAGAAAAAAAATTAATAAGACATGAATGTTTTAATTTTATTGCGTTGACTATGACGTTTCGACCAGTGTTTTGGTCATTATCAAACAAGATTGTGGTAAAGAACAACGAAAATTAAGATGGTAATCAAAAAAAAATTTAAAAACCCCAAAAGTGGAGTCGATGACAATAAATAACCATCGAAGAATAAAAAACGATTGGTAACGAATTTTGTACTACACATGTGTACATGTATCGATTCGATACCCCTAAAATATGTGCATGAAGTTGTGAATGTCCTTTTTAATTTTATAAGTTCGAGTATCACAACAAAATTAAAAGCGTTATTTATTAAAATTGCAATGTCAATTAATTTACCCCGCAAAATCGTCCCCAGTTAATTAGATTCCAAGCTTATAACTTTTCCGATTTCCATAATAACCAGGCTTAAAGATAATTTCAATTCGCGTGAATCTAATTCAGTAATTCGTTGCTATCGCTCCTGCGTATTTAACAGAAAGATGAAACAAAAGTTCAATTTAGATATACTCCCCTTTCTGGTCATTAATTAAACACTGACTTCGCTCCGTTCCATTCCGAACGCCTGTAATTTATGTACAGCTGCAAAATTTTCATTACACTTTAATTATTTCATTATCTAGCTAATTAAACTCCTCGCGCGATACTAGTACATCTTGTCGTATTATTGTGAGATATGTGATAACTTCACCTACAAATTCATCACGTAGACAATTACTTTTAATTAGGAAACTAATAAATAATAACTGATTGTGGAATATTAATGATCACATTAAAAAATCATTTCAACTTTGTTTCTTTAGTTTTAGTTAATTGAGTGGGGTATTGATTAGTATAGCTAATTATTTAGAGCAATACATTTTTGTGTGTGAACATTTGAATTATAAATAAACTGGTACCTACCTACTTATCATATTTTTTTGGCTGATTTAATAAATTAGTATCAATTTTGTTCGGCTGCTCAAAAATCTACTACTTCGTCTAGTTGCAGCCCTCTAGCCTCAATCCTCAATCTGCAAAAGGCTACTTTCAGCCCTTGGCATAAAATAGTAGGTATAGTTCAAGTACAGAACATCTACCTAATAATCATAAAATGCTTATTGCAGTCACACAATGCCCAAAACCGCAATCGTTTAAGATTAGCCCGCAGATAAGAAATATAGTCGAACAGTTCAGTATTTGCCATATTTATTAACCCGAGTATATATTTTACCCCCAGTGTTCCACTGGTAGAGTAAGAGTTTTTTGAAGCTTATTACCAGGGTTGTATTGCATGCTCTGGCGCATCTCAGGCTTGTGGTTTTGACCATTGTGTGACTGCAATAACCCCCTAATAAACGCTAATGATTATTAGGTTGATGAAATGTATTGTTACTATATATTGTAATACAAGTGTGGAAAGGGCTTCATTGAAAAACTAGTATGACAGTTGGAGCACGAGCGTCGGCGAGTTCTCCTATCATACGAGTTTGTCAATGACCCTTTCCACAAGTATGTTACATACTATTTTTTCTACGAAAGTGGGAAATATTCAAAATTAATAAAACAAAATTGGAAATAATAATATTTACAAATTTAAGAAAAACAAATGATGTAGGCTTGCTGTCAGAGCTGAAAACAGTAACAATATCTAATAACTGTCAGTTCAATTTAGTAATTTTACATTTATGGTGTAATTTATGATAAAAATAATGATATTTCATGTAAAATGTTGTAGTTATAGTGAAAGTGAGTTTATTTGAACTCCTTCGGACATTTTAGGGCAATTGTGAATCTAAACTTTTGTCTCTGAAGTCAAAAATATCCTGACAGCTTTGACCTTCCAGTAACTGAACAATATCTAGTTCGGCAAAATGATTTATGTCTCAAATTCAAAGAAAATCGTCTATTTAAATATTTATTAGAGATTACAACAAATAAAGTGTTTTAGGTATGAAAAATATACTTTTTGACAAATTCGCACTCATGCACAAAATGAGTGTGGCAATTATTTTCACCACTCAAAATTTCAAAAGCCTACTTTCACCATCAATTTTAATATCTGAAAACATGCGAATTCACACTTTGCTAAAAAAAAAAACTATTTGAACTCAAGTTTATACATTTCATTTTTGTTTTCAGCATTCATAATAACATCATCACCAATCTACCCCAAGCTATCCCCCATAATCCAAAACCTTTCTGGCCTACATTCGCTATCTCTATCCCAATCTTCTTCTTCTCCTACTCTTTCCGACACAGTGGGTAGCCACGGAACCGTCCACTTGGTGCTACCCCGCGCAGAGGGTAGCAAGAAATCTGCTACCATCACCAGCACTGAAAGCACAGGGGATGACCGCAGTCACCTGACGAAGAAGATCGAGAAGTTAGTGTCCGAAGTGGGGAAGATGGAGAAGATGATCACTGCGGATGGGTACAGAAGCAAGGCGCCTGAAAAAGTACAGGAGGGGCACAGCAAAAAGGTCAGTCAGATTTTATGTTATTATTGTCACTTATAATTTCCTATATGCATTAATTCAGTTATAGTCAGGCTAGTAGTAAATAATTTCAGAAAAAAATGTTACCTATAACTCTGTTTGAAATAACGAAACATTGTCGATGTTTAAAAAGAAGCCCCAATAGTCCCCAAAACCGTACGAAAATAATATATAAAAATCTGACGTGGCCATCACACAACCTTTCGCCATATCTAGACTTTAAACAGAAATGTATACGTACAATCCGGTGCCCATTTAAAATATACAAATAAAAATCTAAAATATTGAAACACAGAAATTTGCATCATCTGAATAAAAAGATTCATTCACAGGAAAACTCTTCTGTGCTGAAGCCATCCTCCGTTCAATTACTACATTTAATATCTTACTTATAACTAGTATGTCAACTTGTCACCCATCTCACCTGTCAATATTTGTTACACAGAAACAAAATTCAGTCGAACATGGATTACAAGATTTCAACGTTTTATTTGATAAATTTATTTTTTAAATTTTGCTGCAGTTCTTTAATGCTACCAGATAAAGACAATTTTTTTTATAACGTAAGTTGCAAATAACTTTGCCTCTTATTCTTATTACAAATAAATACTATATTTATCCAAATTTATATAAATTTTTGACAATTCATCTTTTCAATCTTCAAAAAATATCACTTCCGGTGAAGATAGTTGTACCAAAATCTAATGGGTTCTTCCAATTTATATACAAATGTTAAAAACCAAATATCAAAATTTTTGGGTAATTCGTATTTGAGTTATCCGACTGACAGAAATCCGGCCTTGACCACATAGCTACACACATACACACATACACACACACACATACATACAGACATCATCGTGAAACTATCAAAAATGAATTGTAAGGACCCTAATTCGTGCTCATCCACTAAAAACTCACTACCCGATTTTTAGCATGATTCCAATACCTTCCTTTACAGGTAAGCGGAAGGTAAAAATAGTCTGGTAAAATTTCTTAAAAACGAAAATTAAAAATATCACATAGAAACGCTCAAATCTTGTTTGCCATCATCGGTATCTATTTGATTTTTTATAAAAATACTGATTATATTGACGTTATTATGATAGTAATAAGTTAAAATTCATTTGCCACATCAGATTTTTAATCATTCATATTTTCATACTCTTTGATCTATAGGGTGTCCCAATAAGAATGCACAATTTAAATTGCGCGCCATTTTCGTACCCTTCGGTTGGTGACGCCTGCAATTGCTCAGTTGTCATCTAAAGACATTGCGGTTAGTGAAAATGAATCGCTTTTTTTTTCTTTCTTCGAGAATGCGGCAAGTAATGCAGTGACGGTGAATTGCGTACATTATCGGAACATGATAAGTAATTTTTTTGCCCCAATTGGAGGGGATGGATCTCGAAAATATGTGGTTCGGTGCCACCTGTCATACTGCGTGGGAATACGTGAATTATTCCAGGAGAAATTTCCGGGTGGTGTCATTTCACGCCATGGAGATCAGAATAGGCCACCAAGATCGTGCGACATGACGCTGTGTGACTTTTTTCAGTGGGTTACGTGAAGTCACGTGTTTACGCGAACAAAACGAGAACGATTCCTGAGTTAAAGAACGAAATTGAGCGCGTCATTTCGGAAATAGAGCCAGAAATGTGCGAAATTGTAATTAAAAATTTTGAAAAAAGAGAAAGAGTTTGTCAACAAAATCTTGGCGGACATTTCTCCGATATTGTATTCCACACATAACCGCATTATATATTAATTAGTTTAAAATAAAAATGTTTAAATTTTTCAAGTTATTAATGTGTTTTATTCAAAAATTAAATTGTGCGTTCTTATTGAGACACCCTATATAGAAGCTACAAAATAGCGGCGCCTCTATTTCACAAGCAACACACACAGTATTTCTTACTATTGCATGTGTGTGTGTGTGTCTTTTATGTGTCCATGTGTGAACAGGGCATAATATATGACAGGAGTGGACACTAGGGCGGATGAAGTGTGGCCTTTCTGTTTACCTTTTAGAGAGAGACAAAAAATACGGGCCAGCTCGGAGTATGCATTCTATGACGATAAACAACGTTACAGTTAGCGAGATCTACAGTGATCTTTCTCGCACAGGGTAAACAGAAATGCCACGAACCTACAGTATTGCTTACGGAGTGCCCACTCCTGTGTTTGTATTATACTTCGTGCAACAAACTTTTTTAGAAAAATATTTCAAGCTTACCGTTCATTTAAAAATAAATTAACGCCATTAAACCGAGCGAAAAGTCAACGCCAACGTGAAAATTTCACGCACATCCAACGAGTTGAAAACAATATCACTTTGCAAACAGTTGAACGGCGCTGTGACGTCACAGGGCCGTACTGAATTTAATCTAGATGATTCTATATTCGAGGTTCCTATATTCTAAAGTTAACAGAGCGAACATAAAAGCGATTCATATGCCTAGCATTTATTAGTTAAACTTTGCAGTACCTATTCAAAGAAGTTTAGGCCTTGAAACTTCAGCTGAAAGTTTAGTAATTGAAATTAGGTAATTGATAAATGTATGAATAGGTTATGTTAGGTTAGGAGTTCGAATTGAATTGGAATTCTATGGAGTATTATTTCTTGATGAGTTTGTAACTTATCTTTATCGGGCATAATATGCTATAGAAATTTCGATACTTCAAGTTTATCAATTTATTTTATTTTACATGACTAGTTTACTATGTGCCATTTTGCAGGAAAATTATTCCTAGGGTACTGATTGATGTAAGGAATTTTTTTTATTGACTTTAATTGCCTTCTGTTCTTCCATATAACTCTCTTGCGCAAGCCTTTGCCACAACCACTACCCGGTACCCGATAGCATTGTGGTTGCCAAAATTGTATCCCAACTTGGAATGATCACGATTTTAGATAGGTAAGATATTTAAAAAAATTATTTTATTGACTTTAATTTTCTTCTGACAATGGAAAAGGTTCAGTCAAGGCTGTCTGTCCATATAATCCTCTCGCGTATATCCTTGTTACAACCACTAGCCGGTGCCCGATAGTGATGTGGTTGCTAATAAGTTATTTGTATCCCAGCTTGGAATGGTCACGAGATTAGATTCGGATCCATATCAAATCTGAATCAAGCATTCTAAAACTGTACTGTCTCGCCGTTTGAATGAATATGAATCTAAATTAGGTACATGATTAATCTTTGCACAAAAATTTTATTTATTGAATGTGATTTACGAATTGTACCTATATAACGAATGATCTATGTTAAAAATATTAAATTTATACATAATATTATGTCGTAGGTAGATTGTAAAATTAGGCTTTTAATAAAAAGGATAAGCATGTAGGAACATTATAAAACATAATATCACATTATTTTTTTATTTCCCTGAAGAAGGGTAGGTATTAGGTTAATTATTTAGTTCAGTTGAATCAACCAAAACTGAGTATGTAGGACTTACGAAGGGTATTGGGTTGTTTATTTGTTTCTGTGAAATCAAAGTTTGTAGCAAAACTGAGTATTTAAGACTCGAGAAGGATATTGGGTTTAATATTTAAGTCAGTGCAATCAGAGTGTCTACCAAAACCAAGTCTGTGGGATTCAAGAAGAATATTGGATTGTTTATTTAGTTCAGTTCAATTAGAGTTTGTAGCAAAACTAATATTTAAGACTCAAGAAGGGTATTGGTTTTTTATTTAATTCAGTGTAATCAGAGTGTATTGGTTTGTTCATTTAGTTCAGTTTAGAAATTCTACCAAAAGCTTTGGCATATGATATGACATTAAATGCAGTCATTTAGAAAAAGATTAGGCGTTTTGTAATACAACTGATTATATAATTAACCTATGGCATGGCACATACATATTACATAATTATATACTGATCTATTGTACAGTAAGCAGTCGTCAACTTATTTATGATTTTTTGTGTATATAGGTAAACTAAAATATGAACCTGACTGAATTCGATCCTGAGTTGCCAGAACCACAGTCTATGGTCTATGACACAATATATCCAGACTCCTTCAAAATTGACGCTCCTGGTTTCACTCCTGTAAACCCCGTAGCAAATTGCCGAAAAGGCAAAATGATCCAGTGTCCATTACTTCAAACGGTTCGGCTTCAAGCCCCATCCGTTCCGCGTATCCCTACATCGTATCGTCTAAAAACTCTCAAACAACAGAGAACAGTTAGCTCTGTGCTCGGTACGCCTGTGGAGTTAAAAACCTGATAATAACCGCTTTACCCAGCCGAGCGAAATGTTCATCTCAGAGAGAACGGATATCCGAATGAATCCGGCAAAGCGGAGAAGAAAGGGGAATTATACGAGGGGGATGAAAAGGATTGAGAATTTTTAATTTAGTAAAAACATCAACAAATTTATGTTTTAAGGTCTGGTTCTGTAAATAAAAACAAATTAAATTTAAATGTTTAATAAAATTAATTTTTTTCCATTGCTGATGTTAAGGAGGTACACTCGAGTGGTGGGGGGTTAGGGGCATCTCCTATACTCGCAATGTATTTCATATCAGGGTTCCAACTTATAAAAAATATTTATTGTATGTAAACGCAGTCTATTTGAATTTTTTCTAATAAAATGAGATTTAAATTAATAATTAAGAATATTATTAATTTTTGTTATTTAAAAATTGTTTATTTTATATGATTTAATTCGGCTAAATACCAGTGTAAACTACGGCAACGCTGTGCTGTACATGTCATTTTTCACGTTCTGATGTCAATTTGACAGATAGTAAAAATAGAAGGTATGAATTATTTATTATCATTTGTGCATATTACCTTTCATTCTTGTGAATAACTTGTGATTATAGATAGATAATGTTTTTTTTTTTCAGGTTAAATTCAAATTTCGCGCTTTTCAACGTTGCCGCATCTATATTATGTTCTCGCCAATATTCTTCAGTAGGCATAAACGTCAGTCTTTCGATTAAGAATTCTTGTTAATTACGTGGTAAATGATGCTTGTATTACTTTTATTCGATCTACGACATAATAATGTACGTTTTAAAAAAGCAATTGGAATTTTCTCTCATTTCCTTAATTGCTTTTTACGTTGATTTAAAAGTAGTCCCATAAGAGGCCATGTAAAATGTATTTTTTTAATATTTATTTTTGGATAATCTACGTGGTGAAAAATAATGAAAAAATTCAGGTAACATTTTTACAATGTTTTGATTAATTTTGCAAAGTTTCATTAAACTCTCTCATTATTTCAAATGTCGAGTGTACCTCCTTAAAGTGCTAGGTACTTTATCGATTATTTTGATTCGATAATAATTTATTTTAACTTGTTATCGGAAAAAATCATTCATAACGAGTATATATGGCGTGGACATAGTAGTGGGGGTAAAATTAGCCGCTATGGATTTTAGGTGGTGTGGAATTAGGTGGAGTGGGATTAGGCGGCGTGATATTAGGTAGTTGGGGTGAAATTAGGCCTTATGGTATAAGACGTCATGGATATTAGTCGTTGTGGATTTAGACGTGGTGGTATTAAGCGGCGTGGTTTGTCGTAGAGTAAAATTCAAATAGCTAGAACCCTGCGCGAAGTACGAATTCTCGTCTTAGAGAGAGAGGCATAGATGATAAACAAGAGGAAACTACGCTACTGTCTGTTCTACAGAACATCAGCTTCAATATCTGTTATTCTCATGTTGACATTCGTAGTGTTTTGCTTCGTGTAACGCTGTGAATTTTGTAATTGATTGTGATTGAATTATATTTTAGGTTTCTTTGAAAATTAAGTGAAGTGTAGCGCAGCATATACTCGCTAGCTCCGCTTTTGTAAAACGGACAGTACATGACAAGCTCTGCCTTCTCGCGCAGTCCAGGGTCCTAACTATTTGAATTTTACTCTAGTCAACTTCTATTGTGGTAAAATTAGACGTTGTGGATTTTAGGTAGGGTGGAATTAGACCGCGTGGGTTTTAGGCGACGTGGTTTTAGGCCGCCCGCCATTCTCACGTAGACACTTCGTTTTTCATGGAAATTAAAGGAAATTGATTGAACTTTATTGCTCAAATGGTGAATCGATTTGAAATTTTTTTCCAGTTGGAAGTTTTTTCACAATTTTTACCTCTCGCCTCATATTCTATAAGAGAGGTATTGTGATGGGTCAAAATTTTCGAGTATTTTTTGGCAGATAAGCACGTTTTAGGATCTCTAGAATACGAATTACACATTTTTGAGATGATGTCTGTGTGTGTGTGTGCGTGTGTGTGTGTGCGTTCGTTCGTAAGTTACAATTTTTCGGACACGATAACTCCAAAAATATCAAACATTTAAATACCAAATTTTGTATTTAAGGTTTCAATGCGATTCTTAAAAGCCCAATATAATTTTGGTTTCAATCTACAAAACGGAAGTAGTACCTACTTTTTAAAAATATTTCAATAAATAATTAATTTAAGACAAATATTTTTATTTTAAATGAAAGATTATGTGATTATTACCTACAATCGGCATTTTACAAATTTTTCTGTATCTGATATCATTTAAGAATAATTAAAGTATAATACTTATAATTTAGTATTTCGGTATCTTGTAGTCCATGATCGTATCATTTGTTACTACGTACAATTTAAATGATTATGACATGACAGTCACAGTGACAATAGTAAAATATCGTTTATATCTTCTTCTGCAGTGTAAATAAAATGACTAACATATATTTGTGAGTAGTAGCACTAGTAATGGTACTTATATATTAATATATTTGTATAGGTAATAAGTAAAAAGAATAAAGTAGGAATTGCGAGAGGTGTTTCGTTTTTTTGCCGCCAGTGTAGAATGTGTACCACACAAAATGTATTCAAATAAGAATATTTCTTTGTATTAAAATCAAAATAAAATCCAAATGATCCATACCAATTTATTACTACCCTACTCAACATTTGATTCCAACTGTAAATCAATTCTGCTCTATCTTTCACCCCACAATACGAAAGCAGTGATGCAAGACAAAATCGTAATGAAAGCGATTAATTTGGAATAACATCGGAGTTGAATGACACTTGGCACTCGGCAATGGACACCAGCCAAATGTAGCAAAGTGGCAAAGCCAAGCGCAAGCCGCAAACTGCGGTTTCATTCGCTCTACGAACGATTCTAATGCTGATGAGGATGAGGTTACATTATGACAGCTACAGACCAAAGAAGGGGGATTATCATTTGATGGAATATAATTACAGAGTGTTTCTATACTATGTTTTCCAGAATACATTGTAAATAGAGCTACATCCCTACAATCTACAATAATTATTAGCGATGTGATGTCATTTAAATAATTTTTTGCACTTCCGGTAGTAAAACTCTTCTTTAGTCTTTATTTTTAGGGACTAAGGTTCTTAATTTGATCCCAAGGGATTATTTTTCATATTTAATCCTGTTGTTAAGGAATTGAATTAATTAATCCCGGTGTCAAATAAATACGGAGCTATTTGTTACAGAGTATCTATAATAATAATAATAATAATACTTTATTTAGTTAGCATTTAGCTAGAAAATAATACAAAATAATAATATAATACATGTTTAAGAAATTTACAAAAAATTGTACAAATAAATTACGAACAGATGATCCGTTTGTACTTAAAGTTAAATAAAAAGAAATCTAAGTATCAAAGAAATTTATTCTAACAACAGTAATTTTTTCAGCTTTTTCTTAAAAACATGAAGTGAGCTAACATCTTTAATATCTTTATCTAAGTTATTGTATAAACTAAAACCTTCGACAAATAAAAAGCCTTTAGTATTAACATTTTTATAACTATCAATATACAAATTATATTTCGTTCTTGTGTGGTAAGGATGAATGTCATTGTTGAAGGTTAACATCTCATAAAGATATTTAGGTACTTTGTGATTTATAATTTTATGAACAAATATGATACTATTATACTTAATAAATTTATTTATATCTAACCAATTTAACGATGTGAGCATATCTTGTATATTTGTGTACCTGTTACATTTTAGAATACTTCGCATACATTTATTTTGTAAGAGTTGAAGCTGCGCCAGTTGTGACTTGTTACATTGAAGTAGAATTGACCCGCAATAAGTTAAATGGGGAAGCACTATAGTGTTATATATAATTATTTTTGTCCATTTAGTCAGAGTTGGCCCTATCCTACACAAAAAGTTCACCTTCTTAGCAATTTTTTTAATTGTTTTTTGGATGTGATCAGTGAATTTTAATTGATTATCAATCATTACCCCCAAATACTTAACATTAGTCACAAAGTCTATTTCACAATTGTTAATTTTAACCTTATGGTAAAAATATAAATATTTGTCATAAAGTTTACTGTCAAAATTACAGAATGTGCTGTTCTTTTAAACTATTATGCATTGGTATGAGAGTGAAGTGCAAAAAATAGCGTATAAACCACAGGACTAAAGTACCTTTAATCTCTCAGGTGATTATTTCCCTCACCTTCAGCTCGAGAAATAAACTTCACCCTCAGGATTAAATCATACACTTTAGTCATTTAAGGAGGTTGGTGACCATTTATTAAAATGATGATGAGAGGCTGAAATTTATACATTGCCTTCATTTCACTATTTAGATTCTAAAATTATTTTTTTAAATTTTCGGCTATCCGGTTTTTGAGTAATTAAATGTTGAAATTCGCTTGTTTTACATAGACTCTTATGGCAATTCACTAAATTTTTGTTTAAACTATATGATAAAATGATGAAAAATTCACAGAACTTGTATTAATATTTCCAATAAACCTTTAAAAATAAGTTCTTGAAGATTTTGTGTACTTTGTCTAAACCATTTGCAAGTTATTTAAAAAAAAAATGTAAGCATGTCAAGCATTTTTGATTAGGGAATTAGTAATTATTGTAAAAATAAATATCACAGCAATGCAATGACATCAGCCAACGTGCGTTGAGGCGTTGAGCTAATTTTATTTTACATTATCAAAAATATTTTTATTTTCATATCCTCCCTCTAAGGCTAATGTCTGGGTACGCCACTGCAGGCGTCCCCAACCTCCTTAATATCACTATGGTGATTTTAAACAAGTAAAGTAAAAAATTGTCCACTAGTGGCTTTGATCAAAATTATACCCGCTTGTGGGTACATTGTTACTTACTTGTTGGAAGTCGCCAACGATGTTTTGGGTTGGAACTTAATATTTTTTAAATATTTAAGCAGTTATTAAGAGGTGTTGGATAAAACGTTATACTTCACACGTGGGCAAAAAGGAATGACCCACTCGAGAAAATTATCTCAGTCTGCCTTCGACCTCGTGAATTAAGAATTCTCTCGTGTGTAATTCTTTACTTTGCTCACTTGTAACGTAAATAACTATTTTAACTACCAGAACATATCTACGTGTTAAAACTTCTTATTTTAGAGCAACAATTTTATTGTTCTCATTTTGTTATGATATAGTAAATTTGAACTTTCTACACATAGGTATCTCGTGTCATTTACCAAAATTGGTTGTGGCAGGTATATTTTTTATTTAAAAAAATTTGAACCTTAAATAAAATTCGGTCACATAACGTACTTGGCTATTTGCCCATTTCTCGTTTTAGTATCCAATCATATAAAATTGTACTTTTCAAAACAAAGATATAAGGTTCCTAAACATTGTGTCTCTTTTATAGTTTTCTTCGAAGTAATAAAAATTTGAATATTAAGTGGAAATATAACAATTATAACTTCCCCAACTACCAATTTAAGTTAATAATATGATAATGTAGCCGCCAAGCCGGCATTTTCCTCCCTCTTTGTACGTGTTTATCAAGAACAAAAGTTAAATTACTTTTAAAGCCGTGGAACTTATGCATTTACTAGACACTGAAGTTTGGGCTGCACTAGGGCACTACGTATACTGAAACTAAATGAATTCAATATGAAAGTTTTCTTTCACTCGGAGTTTTTAGTTAATTTCCGTTTGAATTTTTGTTGCAGTTGGCGTCCCTGAAAGAGGAGCTGCTGAAGCTGCAGCAACTGCACCAGGCCTAGGAGAATAAAAACATTTTAGCAGGTTTGTCAGTTTATTATTTATATTTTTTTTTTATTAAACCAAAAAGACGTTATTATTATTTAATGTTCTACCTACCATCGTACATTATAATGGTTTGGTTATATTACCAATTAATTTGTAACAAAATAAAGTGAACCTTAAAAGTACGCTTCTATTTTTAATAATCCCATAATTAATTTTTCATCTAACAACTGTTTAATATTTATATTTTATAGCACAACTTTACTGAGTTAAATTTATTGGACGTAAAAGTACCTACATTAAAGACTTGTTTTTATTATTATTTACTAACTGAGTTTGGAGTTGATCGAATAAAAGAAACATACCTTAAAATCTGACTGGTCAAAACAGACCTTCATGCAAAATTTCATAAGGATCGGAGAAATGGTATAAATTTTACATTTTTGACCCCTACTCCAAATAATTGTCCCATCGTCCCTTAAGTCAAAAGAGACTTGTTTGCAAAATTTCATGAAGATCGGACACACTGTCTAAATCTTGATGTTTAATTGTTTAACGCTCACCCTTTGTAGTCTGAACGAACTTAAACATAATTATCTATGACCTGATTTAAAAAACTATGTTTCTTATTGTCCACGAAGTATAATATAAACACAGGAATGGACACTCCGTATCTTAGCAATACTGTAGATTATTGGCATTTCTGTTTAACCTGTAGTCCAGACAAAATGCAAAAAAAAAATCGCCAAATAAACAAAAAAGTAGCAGACTTCTGAAATTTTGCAGTTATAAAAAAATATGTAACATTCAAGATGCCGATGAGTCCCGAGCAGCAGAAAGTGTGCTCGAGCCGCCATATTGGAATTTTTTTTTGTAACTTTAAATTTTATGGTAAATACTGTTATTATAATATTGTAGCTTATTGTCCTACAAAAAGATGCTATCACTTTTTTACATAGAACTAATAATTTACGAGAAAAACGAGAAAATTTATTTTGGTAGAACGAAGCTAATTAAATCATGCCTTAACTTTGTTTCCTGAAACAAATCCGTAACTTGCGAACGGATAGAAAAAACGACTTCTGGTTTGAAGCACTCGGTTTTATGGACATTTTTCTATGAAACATATTATTTTTAATTTTTCAGGAGAGCCTTTGTTCCTCTTGCACTATTGCAGCTCTCAAATAACTATTATAGAAATAATTAGAGTAAAATTCAAATAGCTAGAACCCTGCGCGAAGTACGAATTCTCGTCTTAGAGAGAGAAACATAGATGATAAACAAGAGGAAACTACGCTACTGTCTGTTCTACAGAACATCAGCTTCAATATCTGTTATTCTCATGTTGACATTCGTAGTGTTTTGCTTCATGTAATCCTGCGAATTTTGTAATTGATTGGGATTGAGTTATATTTTAGTTTTGTTTGAAAATTAAGTGAAGTGCAGCGTAGCATATACTCGCTAGCTCCGCTTTTGTAAAACGGACAGTACATGACAAGCTCTGCCTTCTCGCGCAGTCCAGGATCCTAGCTATTTGAATTTTACTCTAGTTTCCCTCAATTCCCCGTATGACCGGTATTGACAGATTTTTATATGACAGCTCTTAGCACTTGTTTTACTTTCAAGAAACTTCTTAGTAAAAACTTTCCTCGTGTGAACAGGGCTTTGTTATTGAAAATAAAAATAGGAAGAATATTATAACTATAACATTTCAACCACAAAATTTTGTTTGACCTACTATCCTCACTAGCAAATATTCCTCTTTCGGTTGAGTGATTCAGCTCAGGTTGTATTCAGTTGACTTAATCAAACCATCCATCTCACATCTTCGTATCTCGCAGTTCCACTGGTTCCAGTTCACCCCGCTCTCCCCTATGTCTATTATCTACATGTCCTCATGTCGCTACGCTAGCTCACCAGAGACCACGACATCTAGATCTGCATAGATACACATGTGAATCTAGGATCTAGTGATCATATGTGGAGACCGGGGTCTGTTTATCTAGCTGATGAGGTTGATTTTAGGTTTGAAGCGATGAACATGAATAAATTATGTAACGGGGGTGATTGAGTTGATAGAATAGTTATTTACTTTTTCTACTCCTGGTATTTAACGAACTGGTTTCCATGGCGCTAAATAATATTTTAAACACACCTCGACAAGACGTGGCTTTGGCCGTTTTTAGTCACGGGCTGAACATAGCAACTGACATATTAAGCACAGGGTGAAGTTGGCTCCTATATTTGACATTTAACTTTCGTGAAAAACTGAGTGAAATTAATGATTTTTTTCAAGTATTGTCAATTTTATTCCAATTTTACAGTTAAATACACTTGCTTAAGTAAAATTTTGTAGCTATGTATAATATAATTATGATTTAATCTAAATGTTCAAATTATTTTAAATGAAATTTTACGTTATTCATGTTGTAGAAAAAGTATAGCATGTGACTCGTTTATAAACTCTTTAGATACTCGTTTTTTGTACACTCGCTGCGCTCGTTCCTAAAATAACTCGTGACTAAAATCACGTTTATAAAACATGATACATAATAATACTATTATCTATTATGTAGGTAACGGTAGCAAGATAAACCCCTCCATAAATAATTCATTATTGAACACTATTGTATTATAAGTCAATTATTGAACACTACTGTCACTGTCATCTTATTAAAATGTGATGTTAGATTAATATTGTAATGAATAAAAATTTGTAAAGAAAAGTTTTATTTAAAAAATCTTAGATAAAACGTGGTATTTGACTCGCACATAATGGCTATAATTAATTCGGATGATTATACACTCGCCTTCAGCTCGTTCATAAACTTTCATCCTCTTGAATTATAGTCCAACGAATAACAGAAAAGCAAATAATTAAATTTGTTACTGGAATTTAATTATGCCTGAAAAATATTTTTATAATTAAATATAAATCAATTTAAATTTTAAATCAAGTTTCAGTTTATAACCAGAACAATAATATTGTAAAACAAAAACATTGTTTTTATTTGTTTATTTATTATTGACACATTGTATTGTATATTTCATTTATTTTACCAACAAATAAAAAATATTAATTTATAAAATAAACAACAACATATTCGCAGTGAAAATAATATAAATTACAATGTACTAGATTTAAAATATAGTTTTTTGTTTTCACTTTGATTTATTTTAATAACATCCAGTTACTATCAATATGAATATGTATCAAACATACATATCAGGAGGTAATATTAGTTAACACGATCTACATAATATGCTATGATTAAGTTATTATTATGATAAAGTTAATTTGAAATTAATTATTAATGCAATATTCTGTGATTACGGAATTATGACGGGTAAAGTACACAAAATAGGATGAACAGTCCAGGGAATGCATACAACATACAGTGGAAATCTGTATTATAGCAACAATTATTACGTTCTATAGCATCAGCCAAAATTACTGTGGTATAGTTGAACTTTTTTTGCAAAGGAGTCATGTCATCAAAACATTACAAAGTGGAAAATAACTGTAGTAATGACCGAGTGATGTTAAATGACTAAAATAAATACTACTTTTTTGCATACTATAAGAATAATGCATTTTCATTAAATTTACAATAATTTTAAAGCCGAACATAATGTTTTTAATGCATTTTAAATTTATTTCAAATAATTGTAGTTTGTTTTTTCACCACACATTGGCATTACTGAATTAAGAATTGTGTTTTGTGTTGTACGTTTACATGACATTCAAATTTTTCTGTAACGCTATAGAGTTCTAACTGGAAATATATTAAATTTTACAATGATATTTAAATATTAATTGTCTAATAATTCAATTAAATTGATCGCAAAAATAAGCATCGCATGTAAATTCAATAATGCAACACATATTACATATAAAAAAATCTGACGTGGCCGTTACAATACCTCTCGCCTTGACATTGAAGTATTATTATTTAACCTCGTATTTAACCAAATATTAAGCTTTAATTAGGTAATAAATTATATATTTCACAAATCTAATCAGCTCTTAGTTTAATATATAATTTTATTTTATAAATACCATATTTACATAATACTATGTCCAGTTAATATCTATACTATATCCAACATTTCAAAATTCTACACCACACTCTACACATGCCCTACACCACAGAGAAAGCTCCTTGCCACAGACATCTGTTTATCTGTCACATTGACAATTTTATTTTTGTTTTAAATTTTATTTCTTTTTCGGGATTCACAAATCGTGGTAGGTAAAATTATATATTTAAAAAAATTATATTTCTTTATTGGTTAAAGATATAGAAACAAGTAAGATTAAATATTGTACAATGTAATTTCTTCTTTCATGTGTGGTATGTCAAATTGTAACAATCGCATTATTTTATACAATTTTTGCAAAAAATGTTATAGTGCTACAAGAAAAGTACCATTCCCGGTTGGTGGATTTTTACCAAAATCTTTTCAGCTCTTCATTAACATATATAAATGTATAATGCAAAATATTATAATTTTATGTTCAGTAGAATTTGAGATAATGAACCGGGACGAAAGGCTATAGTAGGCGTACATACAGACTTTCATACACACACACAGACACACACACAGACACACACACACACACACACACACAAACACACACACAGACATCATCGTGAAAATAGTCAAAATAGGTTCTAAAGGTGCTAAAACGTGCTAATTGACAAAAATCTCGACATCGAATTTTTTCACGATCCCTATACCTCTCTATAGAATTTGAGATAATGAATAAGAACAAAAGAGCATAGTAGGCACACATACAGACTTTCATACACACACACACACACACACACACACACACACACACACACACACACACACACACACACACACACACACACACACAAACACACACACAGACATCATCGTGAAAATAGTCAAAATAGGTTCTAAAGGTGCTAAAACGTGCTAATTGACAAAAATCTCGACATCGAATTTTTTCACGATCCCTATACCTCTCTATGCGAGAGGTAAAAATTAGTGTACTATGTAAATCTAGTATTCCGTGACGTCATTATCTGGTTCCGTGATCTAGTGACCAACATTGATGACGTGACTCCTCTCCAAAAATTTTTTTACTATAGTACCGGTATTAGCTTTGAGAGTCTTATTGATAAATTGTAGGTAGATGTTTTAAATACCAATAATCAGATTAATTAATAAACAATGCTGAAAACTACACTAAGTATAACATCTTTTTTATTTTTGAGTAAAATTATTTTACACTTTTCCTGGTTTTCAAGTTTGAATTTCAATATGATCGAAAACTAAACAAAAAAATAGATTTTTTAAAATAAAAAAATTTACCTATTGCCATAAGTTAGAGTGCAAAAAATATTTGGTTTAGTTTTCGAAATATAAAAAGTGTACTCTGTACCATATAAATGAAAATAATTGTGGCTTTTGTAAGATACCTATTTAAAGAATACGTTATAAATAAGTCATGTTTATGTAAGATGTAGTTATAACTACTATTTTAACTGGGGTTGTAGTGTTACGAGTCAGTAATAAAGCATTATAAAGTTTTTCTTACACATTGGGTTCATTGAAGTCTACAAATTTATTGATTTGTATATTTTAAATTTTTCAGATTTGGATGGTCAAGTATAAAATATATAGTAGAAACCAAGTTATAGTTGAAATTTTTTTGCAGAGGAGTCACGTCATCAAAACATTACAAAATGAAAAATAACTGTAGTAATGACCGAGTGATGTTAAATGAATAAAGTAAATACTACTTTTTTGCATACTATAAGAATAGCGCATTTTCATTAAATGTACAATAATTTTAAAGCTGAACATAATTTTTTTAATGCATTTTTAATTTATTTAAAATAATTGTAGTTTGTTTTTTAACCACACATTGGCATTACTGAATTAAGAATTGTGTTTCGTGTTGTACGTTTACATGGCATTCATAACGTTAGAGAGTTGTACCTGGAAATATATTAAATTTTAGAATGATATTTAAATATTAATCGTCTAATAATTCAATTAAATTGATCGCAAAAATTAGCATCGCATGTAAATTCAATAATTACATTTTTTAAAATAAAATTTGTAAATCTAGTATTCCGTGGCATCATTATCTGGTTCCCTGACGTCATTATCTAGTGACCAACATTGATGACGTGACTCCTCTCCAAAATAATTTTTACTATAGAAAATAGTGCCTGCAATATTTAATATTTTAATAATTTTAATAAAAACGTACAAACATAATATTAATATCAACCAAATAAATTTTTAAATATTTAAACTCATATTCATATTATAAATAAGAAGTAAGCTAGTAAAATGCAGGTCGATTTACGTATTAAAAATAAAAATCATACTATTAATACGTCCTTTAAATCTACAACTGACGTCACCAGTTTCTGTTCCAACCGAGTTTGCAGTACTGAGCATGTTTAATTCAGCAAGCCAGTTTGAGAATGACTTCAGTTAAATGCAGATATAAACGTTTATTTCTAAGCTAAAACTATATAAAATCATAATATTTCCATACAAAGTATACTATATAGTACACATATTTAAAATATTGTAATTGTGAATAGTTTAAAACATTTATTAACTTAAATTGTGTGTCATGTGAGGTTATAGTTTTCCCTAAACAAATCATAATTGAAATGTAAAATCAAATTAAAATTGTTATAGTGCCGTAAAATAGTATTCGCGAGTGATAGTGATAGTGGACATTGAACTGAATAACTTAATTGTGAGTGAATTTAACTGAACTGAAATGAACTGATGAGGATTTCAACACATTTGGCTGTCCAGATTTCCAGGGCTGCGACGAACCATCAAAGTAGTAAGTAAATATTTTTAGTTTGCCTGTTTTTAAATGTGTTATTGGCGTATTATTTATATTTAAATTTTGCTTAAAATGTATTTGCTTTTGCTTTACCGTTATGGTAGCCGAGTGAGTTAAGTGACCAATTGTGGTTCTGAAATTCAGGTTCGAATCTAATTAAATACACATTCCCGTTAAACAGCACAAAAATTTTCTCTGTTTCCTTTACCAACAATCATGAGAGAATTTGAGTTGATGGCTGGTAACAGCACACACGATAAAATATGGGTATATCTGTAACAATGACTACATAAACAGGGTGATTTACAACTTCGTGCATTTGGTTTAATGGTAAAGCCCGTCCGAAATCTTAGAATACTCTCTATTTTACATTTTTTTCTATTCCACTTTTTCCCCACTACTACGACTGCCTAAAACCAGCCCGAAATTTGTACTTTACCGCATCCTAGCAATGCAATGTCAATTTGAAGTTGAAAAATACTGTAAAAGTGTTTTCGTTGCGAGTAAACTGTCAGTTTACTATTGATTTCAAGGTAATGTTTTTGTAAACATTTAATAGGAAAAGAAAATCTAATCCTTGTTGAAATACAATTTGGCCATTCTTGTACTGACCACAAAACACTCGCTACGTTGGTTCCTTTTTTTGCTGGATTTTAGGAGGTAGAACTCAAAACGGAACTGGGTGAATTTCTTCAAAATTCGCTATTTTATTCCCAGGTTTTTTAATCAAACAGTTTCCATACCCATTCAGTCAGTACTTATCCGCTATACAATCTTCAATCCAGTTGTTCAAAAAATGTACTCCTTGCGTAAACTGCCCTTAAATTTACGAATAAAAAATATTCTGTTATGTTATGATTAGCAAGTTAAAATTGTAGAATATTCATACACAGAAAAATACATATACAAGAAGATTCAAATATAGAAAATTTATACGTAATAAAATATATGAATTATTAAAAGATTCTTTCACAGGAAAATGCAAATCTAGAATTTTAGATTCGGCATAAATGCAAACATAGGAAGATGCAAACACAGGAAGATGCAAATCTGGCAAACTAGTTAGTCTCTTCCACTCAAGGAAAATACACAAATTAGGTTGAACTGAACTAAATGAACAATCTAATACCATTCTTGAGTCCCGCATACTCGATTTTGACTATAACTTTTCTAGATTTGTATCATCCTGTGTTTGCATTTATGCCTAATCTAAAATTGTAGATTTGAATTTTCCTGTAAATGAACCTTTCGCAGGTATAATATTATGTATATATTTTCTAGATTTGATTTTTCTTGTGTATCAATATTCTAGAATTTTATTTTCTGGTGTTAACCCATTCCCCTTTGTGCCATTAAAATATATACACGATATTATAAATTACCGTGTATAGGCCTCATTTCCACCGACTGTTTTAATGCTTAAGAACTATGTTTAATGC